>OV725079.1:128843721-131243721 GCA_928085145.1 Nezara viridula
AAATAGGGAAAAATAAAATAAAAATATAATACATACATATAGACATGTGAAGTCAGAAAGGAAAAGCAAGACCTGAAACGAAGAGAAAAACAAATAAATAGCAAAAATAATAGTCAAACTAAGTGACAAAGATCATTGATGTTTTATGTTAAAACTACTAATCTGTTGTTCGTTTTATAATAATTATGTTGATTATGTTAATTATTACTCTTAAGTTTTATACACCATATAACTCCGTTTTTGGGGGAGTCAATTTCCTCCTCCAACTAGAATGGAAAGTTTGCACCTATGAGTATATGTATAATATCTCCGTTTGGTTTTAAAATAAATAAGTGAAGTCCGTAAGTAAATAATTAATTTTATTTATCACCACCAAATAATTTTAATTGCTAATTAACTGTATTTTACAGAGACAAATCTAATTAATTAGATATTTTTTCTATTTTTCCTTTAAGTAATTTTGCAATTTTATGTTTATTGCAGTGATTTGTTTGGTTTCACAATGAAGGTTGCCATAAAATGTCTGAACTCGTCCCTATTATGCACACTAAATCATAAGAACGCCTAAAATGCAAATCCGAGAATCGAAACGGTATGTCTCAATCTTGTCATTGTAGAAGTTCTTTTTAAGATATAATTGCTGACTGAAGATTGTACTGACTCGTCCATATTAAATTATATACAAAGAGTTGATAAGTTACCTGTTTTCATATTTTAAAAAATTGTTAATCAAGTTGGTAACATTTTACCACGGAATAATTCTGGTGATAACTAAATTCACCAGAAAAGATATGTCGTTTCACAAGAATTTCATTCTATTCCTGACATTTTATAGTCTGCAACTGCTATAAGTGGTTTGTTGAATAGGAAAATATCAGGGAAAAATATAATATGAAATTACGCTTATAAATCCTAAAAAATAATCTGTTTTTCTGCTCTAAAAACTAAAATTCTGCTCTAAAATTTTTTTTTAGGTATCGATATATCTAAGATTTTTTTTTTACCAAATTCAGAAAAATGCAAGAAATAAATTATTTTCTGTAATTGTTGCCGTCTAAAAGTTTTTCTCATAAAAACGTTTACAGATGAAGCAAGAACATATGTTTTTCTAATAAAAAACGTATTGTTCTCTTTTAAGTTGTTCAATATATCAATATTGTTTTTGCTCAAATATTATAATTAATAGTTTTAATTCCTGTATTGGATCGATAGAAGGCAAATTAGATAGATTTATATGAGAATGAAATTACAATAGAATATTTTAAAATTTGTAAATGGAATAATAAGATTCATCGTACCTATCGAAGACGAGAATAAAATTTGCAAGCATCGATCTTGGAAAACCTCAAACCCAAGAGGACAAGTTATACTCTTATTTGCATATTGGCTAATGAAATGAATTGTAAATTAGGTGCAATTGAAACAAATGGAATAATTACCGTTGAGATATATATAGAGTCCAATGAGGAACATTTTCCAGCACCGATGGATTGAGTATGCTGTCCGGACCCCGAGTTTCCAACATTTTTATTTTTTTAATTCAACTGGAGAACAGGTATTTACTCGTATTTAATTCTACAAAGGTGTAGAGAGGGTGTTTGGCTGACAGAATTAGAGGATGAGAGGTGGCGTTTTTCGAAAGCTTGAGGGCTAACTGTTGGCTTCTAATTCCAATGTAACGGGCCATCGATGGACTGATCTTTTATTCATAAATCAGATTTCTTCCGAGTGATATCTCCTTTCTGGATGTACTTTGGTCGCTCTGGAATCGAAGCATGAGTCATGAAGTAATTAGAAATAACCCATGCAACGAATTAGAAATAATGCATAACGCATGCTTGGAGTGCCGAAGATTTATTATAATATTTGTACCTATTTTTGAAAAAAAAAATGATAAATTATTTATCAATTTTTTTCTTACGATATTTTTATCCACACCTGTCATAATCTTGACAATAAATAGATGTGATGTGATTGTAAAGAAAATTGGCATTTTATGCATGATGAAGTGTATTATCCAGCAGCACCTCTTCATGGTCTTGGTTTACTTCCTTAATTCAGGAAAGACCTCTTTAGTCGTCTCCTGATGGGCTGTGACCTTGTCGTTCATAAGTCCGTGTAGTTTAAGATGAAATCTGGAGTAGACAGTTCGTATATATTGGTTGATAGTTGGTTGTTGTAATTGGGTACGTAAACGTTTGTTGTTTAAGTTGCAGGGAGCTGCTGTTATTAGTCTTAAAATTTTGGATTGAAATGATTGTAGTTTTTGTAAGTTCATATTTTTTGGAAAACCGTAAATTTGTGATGCGTATGTCCATATGAGTTTCAGTAGGTAAGGGTATGTATTTAGTTTTTGTCTGATTTTCAATTTTGGATTTGGAAAATATGAGTATAGTATTTTCAGCCGTATGTTCAAATTTTTTCGTTTCATTTTGACTTGTGGGTCCCAGGTCCTCTTTCTGTCGAATGTTGGTCCGAGACAACGTACAGTGTCCGTTTGAGCAATTTGTTTGTCACCGATATAAACAGCATGTGTCTTATCGAAGTTAAATGTTGTGTATTTTTATTTGTCATGATTTAATCTGATTTTTCAAAGTGAATGCTAATTTTTAAAATTAAAATTTGAATAAATAATTAGGATATTAATAAGTTTCTTTTATTAGAAAAAAATATCGAATACTCTTTTTTAGTGGGTGGAGGCGTCAGTTATAGATACACATTTTTTTTCACACATTTTTGAATTGGGTTAAAAACGAATCTTAAATATGCTCCTGTTGTAATAAGCATTTTATTATAATACTAAAAATAACATTTGATGTTTGGTCATACTTTATTTTTTGTTTTACATCCAACGTTTTATTTCTTCAGGTCATTTTCTAGGGAAGAAACTTTATAAAATACAAATAAAATCATTTGTGCTTATTTGACTTTATACATGTTTTTGTATTATACAGAACCTCATCTCATATTTTTGTATCAGATAAAAGCTTTTCACATAGGCAAATGAGCCCAAATATTTTTATTTGTATTAAGTCTCTTCTCTTGAAAATGGTCTTAATAGCTTTTTACATGTTGTTTGTAAACGAATAAATACATGTATATTGTTGTTTTATGATGTTTATCTCCTTTTAATTATTTGTTTGAACTTTTTAAACTGAGAAAAATAGCTTTCATTGTTTTAAGTACAAAAATCATATTTATTGAAAAATATCTTGTTTTGTCAACCAAACGCACAATAACCAATTATTGAAAGTTTGGTATTTTCGAAGGGGTAAGTTCAATTTTCAAGGCATGATTCACAAAAATGAATGAACAAAAAGTTCATCTGTGTAATAGCCACATAACTTAGCCCATAAGACTCAAAGAAAGAGGGAAAAAGATCTTTCTAGTTATACCTATATAATTTTACAAAATGACACTTAATACATTTTTTACAGGTGCCACATATATAATTTTAAATTTAGAAAAACGAATATTCAAAATATTGAACATTTTCAGAATATCAAACTGAATAGTTGTTATAAATAACTAATGAAACAGACCTAATTTATTAATTCTTTTTACATAAATCATATTAATAATACATACATACATAGGTTGGTTATATAATATTATTAATAAAATTATATTTCTTGAAAAAAAAAGAAGAAGAAAGTAAAATTCCTGTCGAACGGGATGTTGTTTTGGTGAATTTCGTTATCTCCAGAATTACCCTGTGCTAAAAGGTTTCCAATCAGTAAAAGATGAAATAAACAATAATAAAAGAGATAAGAGCTGCCAATATTTTGATTAAGTTCCAAAATGTCACTGAAGTTCTCGTCCTAAGAAGCGGTTCGGATTCCAGCCTATAGAAAAGTAGTTGTTTAGCCTAAATTACATTTTAAGCAAATGAGGCAATTATGATTAGAATTTCAAATGATCTGGTGAACCGTCCCTCTCAGGGACCTGATATCCTCCGATACTCAACTTTACCGAGGACGTCCAAAAGATCCTCAGTGTCTTCAGGAAAAAACTAGATATTACAGGATAATATGATAATTTTTATTACAGGTTATAGACAAATAATTAAGAGTATTTCCCAGATTTTAAGCGAAATTTAAAAAAAAAACTAAATTAACTTAAAAATATTAGTTCTTTTTCTCCAAATTGATTAATTGTCCGCGAATGCTTCAATCATTTTAGCGGATTCCTATGTAGAAAGAATACCGGTCAAAATTGAAAGTAAAACTGATGAGCAATCCATTTTGATATTTTTATTTCAATATAATATCTTATATTTTGTTTATCACTCATAATGGGAATGTACACGCAATGGTGAAACATGCTGTGTCGGACACGCATTCACCAATCGCCATGTCATTGACGTCAAAAAAATTTAACCATGAAGCGAAATTGATTAGTATTAATGATCCGTAAAGTTTTATTAACGATTTTTTAACTTTCTACATTTTTAAATCAATTATGTCTGTCACTTTCACGTCCTAACGGCAGCTTGACAAATTAATAATCGCTGGATTTCACCAATGAGGCGAGATCTTAACAAATATCTTTTTTTTTTTTTTTTTTTTAGTAGCTTTTAGTAAGATAATGAAGCATCGTTGGGCACTTCTCTATTATTTTCATTTTAAATTTATTAACCATCAATGTTTTATTGCACGGAATTGAAATATACAATAATTATTAAGAAAATTTTTAAATGAAAAAAAAAATGAACAGACATAATACGAGAAATTCTTTTATAAAGTTGCAATTCATTCCTTTATCGCAGTTATTGTAATCAGATAAATTACTATGTAAAAATAATGATGTGTTTACTTCATTGATTTCAAACATCTATATTATTTGGATGTATATATGAAGCAGGATCAATAATTAATCATTAAGATCTGCAGAGTGTCATGCTGATCTTTATAGGCGAAACATACATAAATAGGTGTGACAACTAAAAAAAGTTCAAGATTAACTGCTGTGGTGCGATACGATGATGCCAAACACAAAATCTCGAGTTGCCAAAATCATGACGGATCAAATCGTCAGCATTTATTCTTAAAGAGATACAATTAGCTCTACTAAAAACATTTTTGATGTACTCACATTCGGAGCAGGAACCAAAAAGAGTATTCAATAAGGTTTATGTTTTGTTTCACTATTGAAAGTACAAACCATTAAAAGATATAATGAAAATAAAATAAAATAGAAAATTATATATAAAACATGTATATTGAATAAACAGAATCAACGAAAAGACCTATTATATATAAGCAAGTTTGAATTACATACAGTTTTTTTATAAATACATTTGTGACAGAGAAGGTATTGGATGACGAAAGAGCGAACGCGTTATACACCGTCATTACGAGAGGATCAGAATAGCAATCATTGCTGGAGGATATTCCGAGAGAGTGTTTTAATGGATCACCAACAGGCCAGTTTGATGGATGGACCGCTCCTCAGATGGAAAGATTTTTTTTTTTTTACATCCATCAAACTGATGAAAAATGAAATTTATAACTAACTTCGATTTTTAGTCCTTTGTTATGGAAAACAGCTTATATAAACAAGTTTTGCACCGTTCCCAGAAGGATGTCACATCATCATGTGAGGAATTTGAAGTAGTTTGTGGCTTGATCAAGTGTTGTAAAGAAGAAAGTTTTACCGAGAACGAATATTCACACACCAGGGAAAAATCTTAGTGATATAGATCTAGTTAAAAAGAATATTTTTTTAAAGGAAGGCGATGAACCGGGGTGGCGATCATAAATAGACTAAATAGTGTCAAAACTATTTTATTAAAAGCCAACGTTTCAACCCGACTTTGTAGGTTTTCTTTAAGGAAGTGTGTTCAGCAAGGACTTTTCCTTAGAATTGAAGTTCGAATTCTAAGTGAAACTCCTAGCTGAACACACCTCCCTGAAGAAGGCCTGCCAAGTCAGGTCGGAACGTTGGCTTTGAATAAAATAGTTTTGCCACTATTTAGTCTATTTATGACCACCACCCCGGACCATCTTTTTCCTTAATAATACAACGATCAACTATTAAGTATTCAAGAAGATTTTTTTTATTCAAGGAGAAGTATAGATTAGAAGATAAAAAGCTAGGTAATAAATAGAAAAACATAATAATCATAATTGTAGGTCTTATCAGGTATAGCAGAATGATAATTCTTGACAAATACAATTTGTGACATTCTAAAGGGAATGGGATTCAAAATGCAAAATAAAAAAAATATTTCTTATGATAAATAAATTATAACGAGTGACCTATTTGCTTTTGTTTAGGATTAAAATGTGTAGCGTATGATTAACATATTTATTAAACGGAGCAGTCATTATCATATCAAAGTTGGACAAGATATATATTTAATATCAAATTAAGTGATCTTTAGTAAAATAGAGGATTTCTTAACTGCAAGTTCGCAAGAAAGAAATAACTAACAAATTATAACCATAATTTTACTTTCTATAAATTATTTTTTGACTTATTACCATGCACTCACTATTTTTTTTTTGTATTCGATAAACAATAAACATATTCAATCACTATTGAATCTCGTATAAGATATTCCCCTTAATTAAAAGTAGTAAAAGAGACATGAATGGTAGAACAATTCGTAATTTTTTTATTAACAACTAAATTAAATTATGAAATCATGCCTTAGAGTTAAAAAATATTTTACAAAAATACTTATGAAATGCAATTTAGTTTTGAATTAATTTCTGAATAAGAAGTTTACCGTTAATACGACATTTTTTAATATTACACTATGAAATGCTACGTTATTAATTAAATTATTATACGTTATTTATTTTGTGTTTAATAATTATTTTGTGTTAATAATTAAGTTATTTTGTGTTAGTAATTAAGTACGTGACTTGTTATTAACTTCTTGCATAATGAAGCAGACAAGTTAGCAATTTTATTCCACATCCATTTATTTTATTCTTTAAGGATTCTTTAGGAGTAATAAATACTTTGATAACTGAAACGTCTTTTAATTAGACAGAAATTCCATCACTGAAGTGAAGGTTACATGGAGCGTTGTCAACTTATATCAGAATGAAATAGAAATGTAACACCTCTCACTTAGCATTAATTATTTCTAATAACAAATCCAATTTTTGTGCAGAAATCATCATACTGATAATTGTCAAAGTTGCATATTCAAAAACTAAGAAAAAATTAGTATTTTTACACTTTAGACAACTAATATTTCAAAAAATACTTAAGATATAAAAATAATATTTTGTAAGGTTAATATGAAAGTTAAAAAAACAAAATAAAATCATATATATCTGGGACTATGCTTGATGCTATTGTTTGACCAAATATGTATATAACCATATCATTAAACATTTATTTATGTTTTCATTTTATAATTGAACGTTTTGTAAATACATTGTAAAAATTAGAATTTTACTGTAAAGAGGTTGAGGTTTATAACTGTCCAAGTCCCAACATAAATTGATGTTTAATAGTGCTAACGTCTGACTTGCTAACTTCGCCTCAACTAAAACAATCGTCATATTAATTAGGATTATTAGTTGAATGTACCATCCAAGACTTGGCTGCAAGATTACTCAAAATTTACATTTTCAATTAGAATTACAATATTCATCAACATTCGTCGTAATTCATTTACATTGATGAGACACTTCATGCCGTCGTTGTCGGCTAACACTTTCCAATTATGAAAATAATTAACATGAAACTGAGTAGTTTCTTCGAAAAGGTTGGTTGATGATCGTTGGGGGGGGGGGGGGAGGATGGAGAGGACAGGGGGAGGAGAGGATGGAATAGAAATAAGTGTTCTTTAATTCATAATTAATGCTGCGGAAGATAGCCACTTCTCCTCGCATTTTAAAAGTTAATAGTCTTCTTCGCCTCTTCAGGAACAAAGGATTATTAATATGATGAAAAAAAAAAGTGATCTTGAAACCGTTAAAATGCAAGAAATTGCTCTGCAATTGTGCTCTATGTAATTTTCAAACCAATTTGATAGGAATATTATTAATAGCGACTATTATACTCTTAATATGTTCTAGTGGGAGTAGTATTGAAAGTTTTAATATAGCTTTCCATAAGAATAAATAGAAAGAGAACTGTTGGAATTGTATTATATAAACTTATGTGTATCATTACCTACCTTTTAGCAGTCTAAAAGGAAATTTAAATATATCATGATATGATGAAAATCACATTCACTGTGGACAGGGGTTTCCATCCCCTCCTAAGGTCGATGGCGCATGAACTACCTTCCTTTCCCTCCCAAGATATTTCATTGCTTTCCTATTCTTAATAACAGAGCAAGCTAAAGGACAATTTTATTAATCATAGGTCATATACCAGAACACATTTAGTAGTCTATTCTTTCCTCTTGTCCCTGATTTGAAACTTGTTTGTTAAAAAAAAAAAAAAAAAAAACCGTCGTAATGTACTTCCCTAAAAAATTCAAATCCCTGCCTAAATGTGCCGCTATCAAACATTTTGATGCTACAACATGAACAATGAAACACCGTTATGGACAATTTGCAAAAATATGATATTGGAAAAATAAAATTTATTGTAAGCATTTTTCCAATTCTTGAAGCAGTACTATTTCACTTGTTTGGACAGTTGCCTTAATTTTTATAAAAAATCTTTTACACAATTAAGTGTCTCCACCAGTTTCTTGGATCAAAACTCTTTGGTCAAGCAATTTAACCATGTAAAAGGGTTTCTTAAGATTACATAACCAAATTGAACAAACATTTTGGAAAAATGTTGACCAAAGTATAGTAGTGCTAGTTGTGTTTAGGAAACGTACTATTCTTTAAAAGAGGCAGTGGGTATGGCCATATTATCAGTGCAACTCAGCGTTTCGTTATATTCTTTTTATAGTAAAAATGTCGGAATGGATACATGGCTATGTTTTTAAATCGATTGAAGTGATAAGGGACTTATGTAATTTTTTTTGGTCTGGTGGTTTTTGATCACTTTTTTAAATATTTCCTTCCCAAAATTTGCTTCACAAATATACGGGACAGCCCAAAAGACTTACATACGTAAACTACAAACTTTTCAACCATAACCTTTCAGGACTATAAACAAAGCTCCCTGATACGTTAGCAATATTACTTTGCATAAAGATGCCAACCGTTAACGACCACATACCAACACACTACAAATGATTTCACAATAACTTACACGGACATATCGTCGGTACCATGTTAAAGTAACGAATGTGCAATGTTAGGCAGGTTCATATTCATTACTGTAACATGGTGCCGGCGATATCAACTCGCTAATACATGGTATGGCTACAACTAACATGCCCGATAACACCCGTATGTAGTGTTGTCCAAATGCGATACCGAGACGTGTCTTGGTCTTGCATACTCAGTCTTGGTCATGGTCTTGGTCTTGTGCAAGATTCTCGCAATAGTCTTGCAGTTACTTATTAGCTTATAGAGCTATTACTGTAATTTTTTAGATAGAATTAAAAATGAAAAATTAGAAGAGTTAATTGCATAAGTATGTTAGTTATACCAGTTATTAACAAATAGTAACTAAGATTACCAAGTATTAGTAACTATTTTGTCTTAATTTTTATTCAAAAAATCGATTTTTTTTTACCAGTCCTGGTCATGATCTTGCAACAGTTAGGCGGGCCTTGGTCTTGGTCTTGCAAAGTGCAAGACCAAGACCGATTTTGGGCAACACTACCCCTATGAGGCTCAAAAGAAGTTGGATGAGGGATCTCCTCCATTAACTATAAATATTAAAATCAAGATAGGTAGGGATGCCACTGGGTACTCCTCTATGTTATTCAATTCAACTTCTCGACAGCTCACTCGATTGGTTGTTGGAATCTCTAACAAGCTTGAGTTGAAAAATAAAATTAACAAAATAAATAAATACAAATTTTCCGATATTTACGGAATACCCGTATCAAGAGTTGAATTAATGCTAATGGTAATTTATTCTTAATATTATCAATATACAACTTATTCTTCTGCCTTCCCGAAATTTGTTATTTTAAACAAAAATTCGTCTCCGCACATTCCCTCTTATATCAAGCCATATGAGAGTCCCATCACACACATATATCTTACACTACTGTAGTTTAAGTTTTTTATCTTTGTGAAATTTCTGTAATCTGATATATATAGATGAGAGTCCCATCACACACACATATATATATATATCAGATAACAGAAATTTCACTACAGTAGTGTAAGATGTATCTTACAATGATTCTTAGTAGTAAAAGGGCCGTTAAGATGCTGAAAAAAATACAAGAATTCAAGAAAAAATATGAAGAAGGGACAACAAGAAAAATATAAAACATTTAATTAGAGAAAAATATAATTTTTTTATACTCTATATTTACTAAAATTCTTAATTTTTATTATGATTTTATACACTATATATTGTATACGTTATTGTATAATTTTGTCACCTGAAAAAGGGGGGAGGTTAATATAATGCATAGTTAAAAATTTAGGTGTTCTAAGTATTAATTTGTATTAATGTAAGTAGACACCTCAGATATGGATGGCTCTGGTTTCCTTTTTCATATATATCTCAATGCAGTTTTAAATGTTAAACGGATTGTATGATGCAATGCTTTGATATAGCAGTGAGAACCGCTTTAGATTCTTTTTACTTTCCCCTCCTGCCAATAGCTATTATTAGATATCAGAACTCAGAGAAATCCTGTTGTTCGTAGATATCGTTTAAAATAGACACAGAAGACCCGAAGAGCACTTAAGCGCGTGGGTAGAAGCCTTTTGAGATGCGCCTGCCATTCTACATAATCTCTTTGCGCCTTGACGTATTTTATTCTTTTAATAGTCTGTTGACACTATTCCTTTTATTTTATTCATAACTAACCGAACTTTAGGGAAAATTTATTGTCCTCCAATAGCATTTTAATACTATTAAAAGATATCCTTGTCCGTAGAAAGCGTAAAAATGATTGTTGAATACTGCTTAGTTCATAAGCAATTATGATAAATCATCCATAAATTATTCTACGAATAAATTATCGATACTTAACTGTCTACAATTTAACAATCGAAGGATGATTGTTTAGGGGTCTACGTTTATTATTGTTCGTGAATTATTTCTTTATAATAGTTTTGTTTTCCATTAGAAAATTTATTAACCTTTATTTAATTATTATATTTATATCTGTTTATCTGGTTGCATTAGAATAAGTATTTTTGTAATAATGCAATACTTATAACTAAACTATTTGTATGAGATCATCGATGTAAATTTGAAAAATATTGAAACCATTAAGAAACCTTAGGCCTCACAATTAAACGAAGATTATGAATTCTGAATTTATTTAGTGTTTCATCTTATTTAAAAATTAATTCCATGCCTCAATTCGGTTGTTGATTTCGGTCGCTTGTATGATGAACATATTTGGTGATTTGACATAATTAATTCCGAATATATTCATATTTAATTTACAAGAAAAGAAAGGACGCATTTTAGATGTTTCTTATAAAAAAAAATTTCTCCTTTGATTATTTAAACAATATTATTATTCACACCTGCCAATGACCCTCTTTATGTGCTGGAACTACAACTGTCTTTGATTCCTATCGCGGGTCCTCAGGGTCGGGATCGTGAGATGGAACTAGAAAAAGACGAGGACTCCGCTGGGATAGAGCCTTCATAGGTGAGCAAGACCTTGGTAATTAAAGCTAGGAGGTACAGCTGTATATAACCAGGCTACGTTTATGGCTCCGAAACCAGGTCGGATTACGTTTTATTGCTTGCTCGTTAGTGGTTACAAGCCTGACCTTTGTCCTCGGGGTAGTTCCTTCGACCTCTGTGTTATGGATGATGGTCCGCTGTTATTTAACGTGAAGTAAAAAAAAATGTTTTGCAAATCATAAGCGAAAATTCTCTTTCACAGAAGTTTCATAGCAGTAAGAAAAAAGAGATATATGCATAATTCAAAATTAAGTTTTACCCCTGGCCACGATTACTTGAAATTTCTGGTCAATCAACCAATAATATCTACATCCGTTACGATCAATGATTAATTATTAATGTTAGTAATTTTTAGACATTATGACGCAAGGGATTTCTATCAATCGTTAAAGAATACTTGGTTTACATACTAATTTTTATTGAACTGTACATATGCTTATTAAATAATAGGAAATCTTAAAATAAATGATAAAAATCTTAAATATTGGCTTTTGATCATTAGGAACCTATATAAATTGTTTTTACGTTGCAGAATATTTTATTTTCAATAAAAAAAAAAAAATACTCTAAAACACTGATAGACATATTTTTCATCGTAAATTAGTAATTTATTTATATAGCTAGCGATCAATAGCAGATTATTGTATTTTTAGGGGCTTTTCTTCTTAAATTGAAGTTTCCCTCAGACAAATACCTCCCTCAGCATCCTGCTCCTCCACTTCTCCATGCTCGTCGCTTCCTCTTCCGCCTGTCCTCGACCTGCCATACTCTCTGTCTCATCTTCACTTGACAAGGAACCTTCCTCCTACTCTCGGCCTTCACAAATACCGTTTTGTGAACTCTTTCATTATTCGTCTTTTTAACAGACCAAACCACTTCAGTTTTCTATCTTCCATTATCCCCAATACATTCTTTCTTGCTTCCGTCCTTTATCTAATAGCCTCATTTCTGACTCGCTGCGTCTTTGAAACTCCGGAAACCTCCTCCAAATATTAATAAGATTAATCAATAACGATTAATAATTAAGTCTGCACTCCGGAGGTAAAGAACGCCATGTCCGTTTTTGTATTAGTTCATAGGAGACAATGTTCCATAACTTTGAGCTATTTAAATTTATTTCTTAGTTAATAAATTATTTAATTAAAAATGGGCATAGTGTCTTTTACCTCCGGGTCACAGAAATAATTTTGGTGAGTAGCAGTTTTCATAAATGATATTTTCTGTCGGATTTGAGAATCAAGATCCGTCTGTGAAGTGAGTACATGACTGACCCATCATTTGGATGGAGGAATAACCATACTATATCGAATGATACCTGCATTAAATTGCATAAATATAAAATAACACTATTTTATTGCCACAAAATAGCTTTATATCACGCCGTGGTCGAATTTTAAAATACACAGATATTGGAGGTTAAGGACTCCTGTGAGGGCCTACAGTTAGGGACATAAAGTTGTCTATTGAGATTACTGTTGTAGGTCCGACCCTTGAGGCACGCGAGGTCATTCTTGGGTCGCTGCAACGGGTACCAGTGACGGACCTAACGGCTTTGTCGGTTTAGAAATAAATGAATTATTGTCTAAACTTAACCAAAGGCCATTTCTTGTATTTCTATCTTATTTCCAGAAAATAGAGTCCTTACTTACGGACTTTTTTTCTTTCCTGAGTTCCTACAGTCTTTCTGATGTGGTTAAACTATCCATATCCTACCTGAAGGCTATGTGTTCCATATTCATATTTTCCTAAACAAACGGTTTGAAATATAATATTTAGCAATATATGCAATTTTATCCCAATCGACCTTAGTCATTAAACCTACCGCGTGTGCTTGATTCTTCGGATGGAATTTATTTTGTAGTAGTCTGACCACATTCGAACCCGAAGAAAGTTCTTTAAAAAATGAGCAGGTTCTCGTATCATCAGCCTAACGTTACTTTTACATTCTCGATTCCCAGACCGTTTGGCCGTTCTTCGAAACATAATTAGTTTAAGCCTTGTAATTATCCTTCTCTGCAGCACGCATATGTTTTTGTAACCACGTTTCTTGGGCTCACGCGGAATTCGGAGCCTGTAATTTTTCACGTTTTAAAAAAACAAGAAGTAGAAGAAGAGTTAAATAAAGCATTCCATTGATCAGGATTAAAAAAAAAGAGTATTACATCTAGTGTTGCCTAAATGCAAACTCAGTCTTGGTCATGGTCTTGATCTTGCGCAAGAGTCCCGCAACAGTCTTGCAGTTACTTATTAGCTTAATACTATAGAGATATTACTGTAATTTTTTGGACAGGAGAAACCTAACTAAGCCAGAATGAAAAATTAAAAGTTTTAAATGCAAACATATATTGGTTATGCCGATTATTTACACATTGTAACTAAGATTGTAAAGTATTATAAGTATTGCCTTAATTTTTATTCAAATAATTGATTTTTTTTTACTAGTCGTGGTCTTGGTCTTGCAACTGTTAGGTGGCCTTGGTCTTGGTCTTACGAAGTGCAAGATCAAGACCGATTTTGGGCAACACTAATTACATCGGTAAAATGGTATAGATAAAAATACGTAAATACGAGAGAAACAAATGCATAAGATAACGATTATATATCATATAATATGATATTATCTTTACATTAATGACTGCTTATTTGGACTATTTTTCATCCTTAAAAAAATCATTTTTTTTTAAATATGTACATCTTAAAAATTTTTATTCGAAAATCAGTCTATTTTTTGGCTAAAAATAGGGATAACACATTTGTACATATGTAATTTACATACATGTGTATTTAATTATGAGTAAGGCCGAAACAATTTTTCTCGTGGTATTGTAAAATAGACTTAAACTGGAAGAGTTGCTTGTATACAATATTTTAATAGAATGTCACGAAGGTTGCTAAGGGCTTTATTAATTTTACTATCTCGGAAGATTGTCAGGATCGATTTGGAATCTCGGCTGCGAACTACTGGGTTTTCAACAAATGCTGTGATTGAAGGAAATTTCACGAAAAAAAGAATTTTTTTTCTATTCGCAGTCATTTTATCAGGTGCAAATTGGGAAGAGCCTCGGATTGGGACACCGAACGTAGGTGTTTGGAATTCGGTACGATCGGGGATAGGCACGAGTTAGAGCGAACCTTATTCTTATTCTAAGTAGCGCGTCACGAACAGCTGATGCATTCATTGAAAATGGCCCCTCTACGAGAGGTGGCTATAGAGCGGTGAATAATAGCCAGCCCGCCTGAATTAACAACATCAATAACTAGCCGGAACCGAACCCACCGCCAATATATCGCTGCGATTAATTTTGGATATTTCAATCACGGATTCCCCCTGAGGGGGAATACATCATGTCTACCGACAGTAGAATCTTGTAGGTTCATCATCAACGGTTTAGTTCCTATCTAGAATGCATAATTCGTGAGAATTCCTAATTTGATATACTTTTACGTAAAATGTTATTCATTTACACTTAAAAAATATTAAAACGAAAATAAATCCGTTTTAGTCGAAACAGTTCCCCTTAAAATGTTTACTGTTGTCCATGAAACAAGGCTAAAAACATTGCCATAAAGCTCGCAAATCTTCGAAGCCGTTGTACACGAATTCGTGTAGAGGCTGTGCAATAAATATTGTTCACTGTTGGTATGGTACGGGACCATCCAAAGACAGGTTTATAGGGGACCTTTCACCCACATCGGGGAAACACCTGTTGTCTGCTGAATGATGGCGATCTTATCAGTCAGTCCTTCTTGGATAGGCTGAAGAGCTAAAGAACACTGGAGTTTTTAACTCTTCCTATTTCGTCATTTTCAGGACTTGTTATATTAATTAATTCCGTATGAACCTTGCCATTAGCACAGATACCTAGATTATATAAATGTATGTATAATTAGGTTATGACAATCCAGGTTTGGAGTTATTACAAACTAAAATTAAATAATGAATACCCATGCTTAAAACATGCTAAATTACGTTAATAGATGCAAGTATTTTGAAAAATAATCGCTAGTATCAAGAACTAAAATATATAGGAGTTTTCTAACCTCACTCCAGTGTTTCATCTTGTTTTTTCTTCTTTTGGATATCAGGATGCTTAAACTTCTATACCAATCCAAATGTGTATCTATTCCCTTTTTTCTTTGTCACTGATTTCATCATTGTTTATTCTGCCCAACTTTTGCTTTGTTGATGTTTAGTTCGAGAAGTTCATCTTCATCTGTATTATTTATAAAATAACTTTATTCTCCGTTATAAAATATATTTATTCATTTTCTGTGAATTAAAAACTGTTCCGGCAAACGCAAGAAGTAATTTTCAGACTTTGTTGTAATTAATTCAATTTAATTCGAAGATAAGTGACTTGGAAAATACTGAAGTAGTCACCTTCCGTATAGGAATAACAATTTTAGGAGAAAGCTTTGGATGAATTAGCGTTGATTTTGGCCGGTCCCTCAGTGGCAGTTAAGATAAGCTTCTCGTGGAGGGACATAACTCGTCCTCATTAGCATACGGATTCACTCCCACCTCCAAAATCCTAATTGCCTAACGATTGTCCCCGAATTTCTTTAAATTTTTTTGCCAAAATGGGAAAAACTTGGTGAGTTGAAACACCTATAGCTAATTACAAATGACAGTCAGTTGATAAAATTATGGTTCTTTTCTCTTAGTTGGAGGTTTAATAAAGTCAACCGAAAAGAAATATTGCTTTCAGTAATTCCATATTCATTAATTATATTTAGTGTTATGTACTTTGTATGTATATTTAATATTCATTTAAAACGTTAGCGCTGATCAACATTTAACATTTTTCATCACACTTTTTAGATTGTAACATCAGTGAAGTGAGCCATTTAGGTTTTCTTGTTTAATGTGAAGTAAAACTATCAAATGTAATTAATTTAATAATTTATTACGAAAAAAGTGTTATTATTACGAAAATCGATTTCGATTGTATCTTATTTAATTCCTAGAAAATACCAAAAAGTAAATAAATGCGCAATTATTGAATGAAATTTCCAAAAAATCATATCTATACAACTCTAAAATTTAGAGAAAATGTTTTATTTTCCTAATATTGTTTAATTGAATCGGCGTTAAATTATTATACTAAAAAAGAATATTTGAATGAATAGAAGAATTCATTCTGATCAATTTTAAAAATTACTTTATTTATATAATGATAATTGTAATTATTTTTCCTCTCCTTTTTTTTATTCTTTAATAAAAAAAAAAAAAGTTTTTATTCTCGTTTAAAGTTCTTGGAAAGCCAGTTAACTCCCACAGTTAATTCACATCTCGTTCTTTTATGTTCTTCAGTTTATTTAATTATATTGTTGTGAGCGAATAATATTATGTGAGTAAATATTATAATTATAAATACTTACATGTTTTTAAAAGTATCACAGCGAATATCTGTCTTTAAATAAGTCTTACAGGATCTCCGATTCCTCGAAGACGAACATAGCTGAAGTAGAAATGGCTATCGTTAGCAGATAGTTTCGAAATATCGATGTTTTTCTTCTGATATCAGATATCGATCTCATCTACTTTGATATTATTGACTATAGATATCGACTCTACGATATTTTAATTTTAAAATTAAAATTAAAACTATCGCTTTAGGAAAGCTCTAGGCTTTGCATATGGATCTGATCGTTAGAAATACAATTATGCTCATCTTGGCTGTTCTCATAGAGAGATGGTAATGCGTAGTAGAGTTGAATAGCGCGTCTTATGACCATAAAAACTGTACTGACATTAATTAATTTGGAACATAGATAACTTTGTTTTAAGTGATTTCTGAGTGAAAACTCAGTTTGCCCTTATTTGTTAGTTAAAACCTTTACAAACCAAGGCAGTTCAATGGTCACAGAAATATATGACGGATTCGAATAAATCAGCATTTCGTTGAATACCTTACAATCTATGTGTGAATAAAATGCATAATTGGTTGAATGGAAATAAAAGCTGGAAATGACGAAGATGGGCATGAACTAGGAAATTTATTTTACTAAGGAAGGTAGAAATGATATTTAAATAGAAAAATAATATATTTTTTGATGTCTCCATGTGCTAGAGAATCAATATTTATATTCATATTTAAAAATTCCTGGTTTTCAAATATTTTTATAATATCGACTTTCGATAGTATTGATATTTTATTAATGTTATAGGTTATAGGTCGATATTTGTATCGATGACAAAATCGATTTAAGGCATTCGATATCCCACCCCTAGGCTGAAGGACGTTATGTTATACAGAAAATTTCATAAAATTGAAACTAATTAATTAATATAGTTTAATTATAAAAAAAATGTAAGATTTTTCATTGTAGAAATATTTATCTGTGAGGATATGTGGCATAAAATCTTTCAATTGGGATAAAATACAAGATGTATAATGTAACCGATTTATCTTCCATATATGCTTCAATTTTTGTATTTTTACCATTATAAAGTGGGGATGGGAATATTATACTACTACGAGTGATTTTTCATTATGAAGATGGGACGATTCATACAATTTGTTCTTTTTAGCGCAGAAGAGAAGAGAAAAAAAAAGAATGAAACCTTTGGCTGTGATCATAAAGTGT
This sequence comes from Nezara viridula, assembly GCA_928085145.1. Taxonomy (NCBI): domain Eukaryota; kingdom Metazoa; phylum Arthropoda; class Insecta; order Hemiptera; family Pentatomidae; genus Nezara; species Nezara viridula. Next base: position 128,862,022 of record OV725079.1, read on the forward strand.
GGCATTTCTGTTGTGGAGAAGACTCGTCGCTTCAGAGTCCAATCTCTTAGCACAAATCCGCTAATTGAGAGGATTAGACAATAATTTAAATGTTATCTTCTTCTTACCGGGTTTTATGACTTCAACCTTGTTTCTCGAAGGGTTTCTTCTATGGTTTGTAGCGGTAGAGTAGTTTTATTAAAATGCCCAATATATACTAGGAATTCTTTTTGGTGGCTCTTTGCGTTTTTTTTTTTTAGGTGTTTATGGAAAATTACTTTAACCGATAGAACAAAACATTTTATTTATTTTCCCTTTTTTTCATCACCTCGAAAGACATTTCTGAGGTGAAATAAAGAAACCACGAAGATGGGATTATAATTTTCTACTAAATTATTTGTTTGTTTATGAAAATAGATTTTTTTTGGGGGGGAGGGGGACCTTAATGCAATCCCGTTACAAGCGTTTGTCCGATTAGTGTTTTAAAATATAAAATATAAAGTATGTTTAAAACAGAGGTTAGCACCATCACCGATTATATTTCAGAATTAGGAAAAAATACACAGAAACAATCAAAAGAAGCAAAATACACCTTGTAATACTTTTTAGCAGTGAAAGAGTTATTAAGAGAACAAAAAATTCCAAGTATTCAAGACAAAGATATTTAAAAATTAGCTATGGAAAAAGTAATGTATGTTTACGTAAATACAAATGGAAGAATAAAGAAAAAAAAGGATGTATATGTGTATATATTGTATCTGTTCAATAAAACCATTGGTGGATGTGGACATACAAAAAAAAAAAAAAAAAATGAAATTTTAACTTTTATTTTTAATCAGTTTCGGTTTGACATGAATCTTTTTTTAATTTTGTTTTCTGTTATTTCCGAATTAGATCTTTTTCTTTGCGACTTTTCAAGTACAAACGACAAATTAAAATCTAAGTAATTACTTAAATTACGACTCAAATCTAAATCCAATCACTGTTTATTTCTAATTTAATGTAACTTTTTTTTTTTAAACAAAAATAAATATAAGTTAAAGTTTTACCATAAACGTTGAACTTTATTATAAAACAAGTTCCTTAGAGCGTTCTAAATTTTTTACCCAAAACATTCCCTAAAAAATTTACCAGAAACTATTAAAATGGAACTTTTGTGATAGCAGTGTTAGAATTCTGATAATGAGCATAAGTTTTCTTTTGTTGCTTGGTAATGAAGATTTGGAAATTTAAATCAACTTTATACCTTTTTTTGCCACTTTACTGCTACATTTACGGAAGTAAGATGAACTAAATTACACTTACATTTTGGGTGTTGCCTGGAGCTTCACTCAGATGGCTTAGATTTGCACCCTTTTCCACAATTTCATTACCAAGCAACAAAAGAATATTTTATTGCACTTTTGTGCAAACTTAGGACCGTCATCAGATTCAAAATCTGCTATGAAATATATTTGATTTAAGAATTAATTTCTAATATAAAATTAAAAATTCATGACCTCTTTTTTATTTATTTATTGTATCCTCTTCATCATCATGAAATAGCCGTAAAAGCAGGTGGGCCCTTCTTGAAGTTTGCCAATCTTCAAGTCCCTCCTACGCATAGCCGTTTCCTAGGTCGAAGGGGGCACCACATCCTGATTATTTATATCCAGAAGGTCGTGGCTTTATAATACAGGCTCATCGTGCTAATGGACTGTTTAATAGATCCTTGTCTTCCTAGCTCCTCGGGGAACTGGCCCAAGGAATGCTACCGTTTCCACAGATTAATTTATGCTAATTCTACAGCCTCTTCCAGAGCTATTGATTGCCTAATTTTGTTTTTCTATTCATTCTTCTCTTGGGGAAAAGGAAGAGGAATAGTTCTCGGATGTGTTGATAACCCGGAAGGCCTGAAAGAATAATATCTGTTTATTTCAATTCGGAATTTAATAGAAGCACATAACTTACGAGGGGTAACAATGGAATAACTGCAAATCAAACAATTTGATAGGAGAGTTAAATTAATTCGAATGACATCTAAATAGTATACTTTTTAAAAATTAATTTTAACAGGGAAAAAATGTATTCTATGTATTCAAAATTTACTGATATTATGCTGCGATGCCGATTCGATTCAACACGTTTTTTTTTTACAATTTAACGCGATAAAACATTTTTTCCAAATATTTTACAGTTTCGTCGTTGTTCCACCGGACGAGAAATTTGTCAAATACTATGGATGACAAATAGAGAGAAATACTTTATTTATATTATTGCTGGACTTACTATATAGAGTTGTGATATTTACTGCATATCTATCAATCCATTTCAGATATTCATATTTTTCTTTTAATTTGTACTTATACAAGATCTCATATTCCCCTTTCCATGAACTCACTTTAAGACACGTTAACACTCAGAAATTAAAAAAAATAAAAATATAATCTTATGATAAAATAACAAGAAGGCACTAATATATGTAATTAAAATAATATCAGTGATAACTTTATTTTGTAAAGGAAATGTGAAATTTTTTCCGTACACTTTTTTTTTTGTTGTTGTTTTTCTTTCCTTTTATGTATGTTACAATGTTTTCGGAGTAATTCGGCGTGACTTTAGATTATGATGACAGTTGAGACCCTACGCAATAAAAAACATTAAATAACGTATTTACTACACCAGTTCCCCTCTTCTCAAGGTTAAAGTCAAGACAAGTGCTTCCTTATAAATTTCTCCTTACTCGTAAATAAAGAGTTTTCGGTTTGAATCGCTCTATTAAAATTCGGTATTTGGGACGGCGAATCGGTATAATAATCTCGTAAAAATTTCATTTATACCTTCCTCGAGTTTTCTGTCCCCGACAGTGTCTCGTATATCGGATATCACCTTTGCATAAATAAAAATTTATATTTGAAAAAAAGGAAGGGAATAATAATTTTAGGGATTTCTCGGTCCGGGTTATCGGAGGCGTTTCAGGCGGCATAAAATATTCATCAAATCCCCAGTGGTTTTTGAGCCTGTCTTGTCATAAGATTGTGATAAAGTGGACCCAGGAGAGGCTGACAAGGGAAACGCATTAACTACCAACGGGGTAGCTCCCTCCTTGTCTGAGTCTTTAATATGCGAGTACCAAAGGCCGGGTGCAATCAGCATTCTGGTTTTTGGAGCCTTGTACGCGGTGGCTAAGTGAGGTACCTTGTACTCGTGTCGTACCCCGAGGTACCTCCTCTAAACTTGCCCGCGCCCAATAAGCGAATTTATAATTGTCTATTCGGTGATAGTTTAAACTTCGTCATGGTGTGGTATTTGTGTTATCTTGAAGAATGTACGATGGGCTTCTGTCATATGAGAACATGCCAAATCCATTAGCAAAATGTGTTTTTATAGATATTAAAAAAAAATCGTTGAGATTCTTAAATCTTCCTATTAATCATTCTCTTCATATCTTGTTGCATTACCTTCGTGAGGAAAATAGCATACGAATCTATAATAAAGTATATATGAATCCGACCTTCGTGGGCAGCCGGAATTTACTGCCCTGTCACCTTTCACTCGCTAACCCCTTCATTTATCACCACTATTTATTCAAAATAGATAAAAAAAATAAGATCGTAAATAAAAATCTTACCTCAAAGACATTTTGCAGCGGCTTAATGCGAGCTAATGATATTCCCATTTATTGTGCATTGAGAATACATATTAACAAATAAATTTCATGACCTTATAATATTAAAATAAATTTCTTTCATATAATTAATTTTATCTTGTGTATCGTATGGGTACCACACCCTGAAACAATACATCATTGATACGAAACTTTCTAGTATTTGGATATCGCCATTGAGGCATAACATTAACCATGTATAAAAAAGACTTGATTTCATATTTCATGACACCATCAAATTTCAACTGCGATCCAAAATACTTTAAAAATTATAAAAAACTGCTTAGTATATAATAATGATAAAATTACATTTTAGAAGTGTCACTTATATATTTTATAAGTTTTTGTAACAAAACAATCAGGAATAAGATTTCTTTGATACAATTAGATTCCGATCCTTTACTACTAACAACACAACTTAAATCCCTGATCTCTCCTTGCTTTGTTTCATGTCGAATACCATATTCGTTCCTTTTAAAAACTCTTAATCCTCTTGCTTTACTGGAATACCATATATAATAGTTCATGGCTTCTAACAGCAATAATTCCGCTAACTTCATCTTATAAATTCATAAATCACGTTAAAAATTTTTCTTCTGATGTGCTTTATTCGCGTTTGATTAGACATCGGTTGCTTTACTATTTATTACTACCATTGGTATTAAATATAGCATATAATATAGCAAATAACATAGGTGTTACATATACTTTTTTAAAACTTGAATATTGATCAGATTTAATAAAAAATCTATATTCTTTAATATTAACTATCTTAACAATTTTAGTAATATGTTTTTCATTTCATAGTTAAATTATAGTTGTTTTTTTTAACGTTTAAGGTACATTTTTTTGGTGGATCGATATTGCGCAAACGACTATATCGCCCGGAATCCGTTTAGCAATCAACTTCTTTTTTCTTTGTTAGTTGCTGTTCATTACATGTCGCGCACTGTTTAGTAAATCGCAATCAGATCGCAGATCGGTTGAGGAATCAATTAAAGACCCGAACATGGAGCCCATGACGCAAATGTAACCAGATCTTTTTCAATGGCTTAATGGGATTAAGTAACGTGCATAAGAACACGTTTCCGAAGAGAATGCAGGTCGCGGATCAGTTCTTGCCTAAACACGATAGCGGCCTATGATAGAATCATTAAGTTCTAAACCTCCGGAGTAATTATCCAGGAATACGTGAAGAATCGCCGTGTAATTTACCTTTTGGGAGATGGGCTATGGTGGTTTTGATTTATTCACAGTACATAACTTCCACGTTGATCCCTTCACCTCAATCTAGGCCATCCAAATCCTATTTCATAGGAGAGTTTCTCGTATATTCTTGAATATTATAAACATTTAAAGGTTTTTCCTTGGCAAGAATTATATATTTAGATAATTGAACTGTTAAATTTTCTTATTATGTTAATAAAAGTCGCATAAATTCAAAAAATATTTAATAATCAAGGTACTTTTTGTTTAATATCATCGTTTAGGAGTTTACGGGATAAAATAGAAAAGGTCTTATTAAACTCTGGTATTAATAAGTTAGTCTTTAATTGTTGCGTTTTTTTAGACTCGTAAAATGAATATTTTTTGTCAATTTTTCCCTTTTAATAAATAAGTCTATTAACTGTAAAATAATAAATATCGCTAATTAAAGTTAAATAAATCTGTTGAAATAAGAAAATTTAACTCAATGGTGTGTAATGAACCTTTTTTTCTTTTCTGCTTTTTATAATTACATTATGGATGTGTACATTTTAAGTATTGAATTTTTAAACAATTTTCTTTCCCTTCTACTGAATTTTTCATTCTGCTGCACGAAACTTTATGAAATATACTTCTCAGTTTAGCATAGAGATAAACTCTTTAATCATTTTAGTATTAATTCCAAACGATCCAAAAGCGATGTTTAACACTGTTGCATCGAAGCCGTGGGCGGACGCAGAATAAACAGAGGCAAGTAGAGCACTGTAAGTACCTTGCGGCGTGACAAATCGATTATTAGCCAAGGTAAACACTGCTCATGCTGTAATTGCACTTTGGGGCTGCTCATTCACTCTCCTTCTATTATTTTCATATTCATTGTGACCACAACAAAAGACAGGAAGTAGTCGTCGGCGGAGTATAGGGCGTTTTTTGGAGAGCGAGGTGGTGTGGAAACAGTAAAACAATTGTGTCTATTATGGATTCAAGGTTTTAATTTTTGCAGCAAGGATAAACTATAATTTTATATTATTTCCGTATTTATTTAATCTGTACTTTTATACCTTCTTTGAATTCTAGCTGTTTACATTGTAGCTCCTATTGTGTTAGGTGCATTAAAATGATGTGTGATGGATGGTGATGAAGTGTGGTGATGGATGAAGCATTTTTTCACTGGAACATTTACAAATATTACATATTTAATTGAATCCTTATGTATCCTTACAGTAACAGTAACATTAATTATGATGTGTTTTTTTTTCCAGAGGGGATGACGGCGAAGGGCTGAGATGAGGGTGGCGGCACTTCTGCTGTGGCTGGGGCTGGCGGCGGGCGAGCAGGTGCGGGAGCTGGAGGTGAGCGAGGGCGCCCCGGCCGGGACGAGGGTCGGCTTCATCGGCGACGGCCTCTCCAGCCCGCCCTTCCTCATCGTTCCCGTCCCCGGCTCCGCTGTAGAGTCCGACCTCACCATCGAATCCAATACCGGCGAGATACAAACCAAGGTCAAGCTCGACAGGGAGAACCGATCCTCCTATTCTTTAGTCGCCATACCCAGAAGTGGAGAGAACATCCGTGTTGTCGTTCGCGTCCTAGACGAGAACGACAACGCTCCCACATTCCCTTCCCCTATCATGGAGATCGAGTTTCCCGAGAACACCCCTAGAGATGTGAAGAGGACACTGAATCCGGCCAGAGACCTGGACCTCGACGTGTTCAACACCCAGAGGTACACAATCGTTTCCGGTAACGTCAACAATGCATTCCGCCTCTCTTCACATAGGGAAAGGGACGGAGTTCTTTACCTCGATCTTCAGATCAACGGTTTCCTCGACAGGGAGACTACACCTGAATACAGCCTTGTTATAGAGGCTCTCGATGGAGGCAATCCACCCTTGAAGGGCTCGATGACCGTCAATATTACCATTCAAGATGTGAACGATAATCAGCCCATATTTAACCAAAGCAGATATTTTGCGACTGTTCCAGAAAACGCTACAGTAGGTACGAGTGTTTTACAAGTTTTCGCTACAGACACTGACGCAGGTGAGAATGGACAGATTGAATATTCGATAAACAGGCGGCAAAGTGATCGCGATGCCATGTTCCGTATAGATCCGAAAAGTGGACTGATAGCTGTGAACCGACCGTTGGATTTCGAAACGAAAGAAGTGCATGAATTAGTTGTGACTGCGCGTGATCATGGGATGCAAGCTTTGGAGACGACAGCATTCGTTTCCATCAGAGTGACGGATGTGAACGACAATCAGCCTACGATCGATGTAATTTTCTTGAGTGATGACGCTACACCAAAGATATCTGAGACTGCTCAAAAGGGAGAGTTCGTAGCTAGGATTTCTGTGAACGATCCCGATTCTAAGACAGAGTATTCGAATGTCAACGTCACTTTGGAAGGTGGAGAAGGACATTTCGGCCTTGCAACGCAGGACAATATCATCTACCTCGTCATTGTATCGATGCCAATCGACAGGGAGCTGAAGCCCAATTATACGCTGAGCGTTATCGCCACCGACACCGGCACCCCTCCGCTCCACGCCTCCCGAACATTCCATCTCCGAGTCACTGACGTCAATGACAACCCTCCAGAATTCAGTGAATCTGTCTATCATGCTAATGTACTGGAAGTGGCGGATCCGGGAACATCTGTGGTCCAGATCACAGCCGTGGACCGAGACGAAGGTGTGAATTCAATACTCAGCTATTCCTTGATGGAAAGTAACTCGGGTCGACCAGCCTGGTTTCAAATTGACTCCATGTCCGGTCTCATCACGACCAAGGCTCATATCGATTGCGAGATTGATCCTGAACCCAAAGTAATCGTGGTCGCCACTGACCAAGGTTCTCCCCCGTTGTCCTCATCCGCAACCGTACTAGTCACTATTCACGATGTCAACGACAACGAGCCCATCTTCGACCAGAGCTTCTACAACGCAACCATTCCTGAGAATGAGGCTAAAGGACACTGCATTCTTAAGGTGAGTCTTTAGATACTATTAATATATATTATTTAATATTTTTGTTGTGTTTATTCCATTTGAGGGGTACTATCTAGTTAGAGAATAAATCTTGTAGTTAATTAGAAGGTATGTTTAGTTAAGGCTATAATTAGCTGCTTTTACCCTATCTTTTACATTTAATTTTATCTGATATTTTTATGATTAGATGTGTATTTCGCATAAAATTGGCGTTATGACTATTTTCTATATATATTTCGCACTATAAGAGATGTATGCTGATGTTATTCCTTTGCAGTCGACCTGTTACAAACGATATTATTCCAAGAGTTTGTGCAGGCGGTGGAGATACACTCTGTGATATAAGAAAACCCTAATACGGCAACGGTTTGATATTCAAAGTAACGGTACTTTGAATAAATACCTGAATAGAAAGGTGTTCGATATCGATGAAGATACACTGAGGATCCTTAAATGGGCTGGGGCTATCTATTGCTGTATTATTAACTGGAATCTGTCAGAAGAGCAGTCTGTCATCATGGGACTAGCTAGTCTAGTTTTTATGATGGATCGTCCATTTTGCCGTTGATCATGTCGTTAAAAAATTATTTAACTCCCTCAGTCTTGACATCTTTCTCAAATGAAATATTAAAAAATAAAGCTTTGATTAAAAACATCTTGAAAATTTTCATTTGTCAATAGCTCTCTCAACTGATAGTACAGAAGAGACGTTGTGATTGAAACGCGTTGTTTGGTAATTTTCGTTGCCGGTTATCATAATTGACTTCATTGCTCCGTGGTTCATTGTTACCTGCTCATCTTTCTTTAAATTATTCATAAAACAAAAACACCTTTCCACTCCTGCTATTGTTCCCGGCAGTCATGCGCCACGTCCCCGCGACGAACCCGATCTCTATAACTTTTCAAACTTCACTCAACCTTATAAATGATTTAGCTCAACAGTAAAGTTTATAGTTGGATTAAACTGAGTTATTGATTTGATGATACTTATATAAATAAAGTTTTTCGTTAGATAATTATATTAAATTAGGAGATGGATTATATTTAATTAGGTATTGATAACTTTTTTATACACTTTCATCTAAAGTGAGTTCTTGTGAGTTCCCCATTCTCCGATAGCCCTCTATGACTTACAAAGTTAATATATTTTAAAGATTATTGTTTAAGCCGAAACTAGGTTGCTGCAAATGAATTAGTGTATTGCTATGTATTTACATGTTGTATTGCTGTTGACATCAATCGTAAATTCAAATAAATGATTTTTAAAAAAAATAATTTTTCGAAAATTTTTCATTTTTCAAATTCGATTAACATGAACATAGTTTTACCTACAAACATATATAACAAAATATTGTTCACGGTGTGATATTATTGTGTAAATGACCTTAGTGGTAGAAGTACTTAAATAAATAAATATTTAGTTAATAATTCAGAGTAACCTTTATTAATTTACAGTCACGTACAGTTTATATACAGCTTATATTAATTACGGTTAATATACAGTTTATAGTGGATAATAATATGAATAAAGTAGAGATAAACTAAAAAATTTATCATAGGAGTAGAAGTTTCATCTTGTTTAGTTACCTATTGTATTAGCTAAAACGTCGCGAATATTGAAAATTCTCTAAGAAATCTATGCCCGTTGTTTATGTAAAAGCATTAAAATTCTACTTGTAAATACAACTTGAGTAAAATAAATGCTAATTCAAGAGAAGAATGGTTGGGGTGCTCAGTAAAAAAAAAAAGAAGTAAAAATAAATAAGTATATTTAAATATAATTATTTTTACTATTTTTTTTTTTTTTACTGATTACCTCAACCATTCTTCACGTCAATAATTCACTACAGACAACCATCAAACCACAATTATAAATGCTAACTTATTCTTCAATGAACAGTTTTAAGAAAAAAGAACAAATAAATGTTTAAGAATAAGAATATTTGAATATGTAGGTAAGCTCATGGTTGAATCTAGGAATAATACCGCAGGAAGTAGAATACTAAGAAGAAGATCTGAAGACATTAGGGTTTTCATGTGGGACCCAGTGAATGACGTAGAGGGATTGTCACACTCGTAAACCGGGGGCTTTACGAGAGCGGTCGTGTTTCGTTCCAGCGTGACGTTTATGGGAGGCTATGTCCCACCTTCATCCCTCTATTTATGGCCGTATTCCTGTTCCTCTAGTAATCGGCGTCTTCCTCGTCTGTAGGGGTTACCCTTGTTGAACGGTGGGTAGTGACAGGAAGCAGAGAGTATCGGCAATCGTAATGCAGCATTGGTATCGAGAGGAATACTGGACGTATTAATGGCCGGAGTAGAAATGTAAGGATGGAAGCCGGAGTACCATAAGGCGGGGATAGAACCCGTTGCCAATGCGGGCAGTACGGCGGTACACCCCTCATATGTACGCTGTGGTTCAATGTACAATCTATGAGTTGATTCCTGTCCAACTCGTTTAATACTATGAATTACTACTTAGCCGTGTGCTTACTTTATTCTTATGCATGTTCTGAGCTTTCTTTCGTCGATTATGATACACATATTACATATGGATCCTCATTGGTATTATAAAAATATAGTATTTTTTAAAAGTATACTGTATATTATTAGAGAAAAGTATAGAAGTAAAATTTGAAGTAGTATTGTTTATAAATGCTCAACATCTCATTCATAATCTTTTAAAGGATAAAAAAAAAAAAACTTAATTATAACAAGGAAGGAGTTTAAAACTTTATTTAGTCTAAATGAATACCGGCTAAGGACAGTTATGTTGTTGGGACCGAAATGTGATGCTGTTGAACCCAATTTTGGGTTTACGACTCGACGAAGGTCGTTTAAGAAATAAAAACCTTTCCCGAACTCGTAAAAATCCCACTTGCCGAAAAACACTGGGACTGTATATTAACTCTGCCTTTTACAGAATAATAACCTATAGAGAAAATAAATGAATTTAAAAAAAGAAAATGAAAGGAAAGTAAAATTGGAAGAAAAATAAAGATAGGATTTAATTTTAGAACCTATTTTAAGGACTAATAAAACGTTCTAAACTTCTAACCTCCTAAATTATTGACTTATGAAGTGCTCGAAGGATGCATCGGTTTTTTTTTTTCGTTTTTTTAAATGCCATAAAATTTTGTTTATTGTTCATAAAATTGATTAAAGACTTCAATGTTGGTTTTAATGTAAAACCCTTGAAAACGCCCAAAAATGGCTTTGGAAATGTTATTAAATACACCTAATTTGAAATATATGTTATACGAACTCATTTTACTGCTCCGGTTTTTACTTTGTGTTGCTTCCATCATTCTCTAGATTTTTTTTTCAATTAGTTTAATTATGATATGTCTAATATTTTAAGAAAATATTTTTTTTTATAACGCTTTTTCGGACCGTTATCAATTTAATGTACATTTATAAAAGCATGTGATCATTCACTACTATTGTAATAATTACCATCGGATACTTACTATTTTACGAGTGATAAATTCATGGGAGCGGTCTGAAGTCTGCGTGGGACTTCTCATAATGCCTGTTGATAAACAATCCTTCAGTTTCGCCATTATTCAACCTGCATTCAGGAAACCTAAACAATATTCAAAGTTTAATTATATCGCTACATAGATTTATTTCAGCCATTCTTCGGAAACCGACACAGTGTAAATGAAACAATATCCTGGTTTTGATTTGAACTAGACCGCAGACATCTGTTACGATTGGGGCTGGTCTCCTTAGTACGCCTATTTCCTAGTTTAAGTTTGCTTATGTATAAATGTCATGTTTGTCCACCGTGTGGCATTGTGGTCGGATTATTGTTTTTTATTGGCTTATTGAACTGTATCATGTTCTATCTATTAACCGGTGTCTATTTACATATCAGATTATACATTTGATTTTTCTTGTTTTTAACTCCCACCTTCAATTATAGCTGTTTCTATAAGTTGAAATAAATATGGAGATTGGATATAAGCTAAATTCATAGAATTCAGAATGGGGAATTCATGAAATGCAGAAATGGGACATTGTAAAAAGGATCAGTGTATAAAAGGGACATATTAATAAACTTCTTCCGTGCTAAGCTGAAACGTTTGCGATACATTTTGCGATAAATTTGATAATTTATTAAGAGTAATTTACCGGTAAGATTTGTAAGAATACCGATAACACATCAAACTGGAGATTGTATTTCTCCTCCTGGTAGTTCTTTCCTTCCACCTTAGCCCTAATGACGCCCGTTTTAATAAGGCTAGCGTCGTGGGCGACACTTCCATTTTGATCGCAACTATTGTGCAAGTAGGGCGCATGCGCGTGATAGATCAGCACTATCTTAGATCCTCCGCAGGACAAATCCAACCAATCAGATCCTGTTCTTATCTTCTTCTCTTAAACTTTTCAAGATTTCTAACTGCAGTGGCATTAAGATTCCGTAGAAGATAGGTTTAAATCTGCCCGCGAGAGCGCGGCTGTAGTTTATATAATGGTGGCCATCTTGTTAGCCTTATAGGAAGACGATAAACCGCCGAGGTTCGATTGCCGCGGATTAATGCTTGTCTCTTTGATTGGGTTTTCTATCGGCGGGCACTCGACGTCTCCAGCGATCCAATTAGCATAAACAAATATACGGAGAAAAAGTTCAAATGTAACTGTGTTACTTCGCATTCCATTTTGTAGCAATTACTTATGCCATTTTATCGATCCGTACTAAATGTTGACTTAGTTTGACAGCAGATAAAATACTTAATGTAAAGTAAATTTTATTCTGATTTACGTTTCGTAGGTATATGCTTTCTTCAAAAATATAATTAAAAAATAAAATAAAATCTGGCTATCAATGCAATACTGAAAATTAGCTATTTTCATTAATTAGTTTATATTCATTCATTATATTTTATTTTCAAATCAAAAATGAAGATCAAGAATATATACCAGTATTCTGGATTTTAAGATCCAAACATAAATGGACCAAAAGCTTATTTTTGTTCGAAACATAATCAGAGTTGGATTTTAGAGATTTTGGAACCTTATATTCTGTCGAATATAACAGGTGATGAACAAATTCGAACATTTAAAGCTATTGCCAAATATTTATTATTGTTATCAAAATTTTTTGTTATCGACAAATGTGAAGAAAAAATAAAGAACAACAATACGTTAGATTTTTTGAGACCAGCTTGGACTGCGAAAGAAGCTACACCTTTCTGCAGTTTATAATTGTTATTTTCTGATAGGTTTAATGGTTGTTAAGTAGTTTATATATAAATATTTTTATGGTATTCAACCATTTTTGGTTACTGCGGCGCACGGTCGAGCAGGGATGCTTACAACTGAGATAACAAGCTCCATCTTAAAATTTTTAAAGTTTGTACTTTTGACCAGGTTATGAATTTTCAGAATTAATAGTTTCAATACAGAAAACGAGCGGTGCAACAAGTGTAATTGTATGTGATCTATGATTTTTTAAATTCTACATTTTATTGATATACCATTTTATTTTACAACAACTTTATATATATATATATATATATATATATATATATATATATATATATATATATATATATATATATCAGGAGTTGATTAGAAAGTCGTGATGATATAACTATGACACTATATATGACACTATATATATATATATATATATATATAAATATATATATATATATATAAATATATATATATATTTATAGTGTCATAGTTATATCATATATATATATATATATATATATATATATATATATATATATATATATATATATATATTTATAGTGTCATAGTTATATTATTACGACTTTCTAATCAACTTCTGATCAACTTAAATTCTACTGTTTTTAAGAAGAGGAGAGCAATAAAATAATTTGAGAAGGGAAGAAATAAACCCCAAGGGAAGATGGTAACAATTGTCATACTTTTTCGACATAAAATTTCTGATATGATCTACAGTGACCTTACAGTTATGAAAGAATGTATTTCATATAATAGTTTTGTTTTCATTTATCCTCATGCAGATAAAATATACAATAAAAATAGCCTAGTAATATAAAAACTCTTATTATTCTCCTTTCTTTCTTATTATTTTAAATCATTATTAATGATATATTTTACTAGTGTCCTATAAATTATATAATTTTACGAGCGACCTGTTGTAATAAAAAACTCAATTGATGACTTTCACTTTTTTCTTTTGTGATCTAAACGAAGATTTCATTTTTAATTATTATTATGAAAATCTTCTAGGCGTATATAATCTATGTTTAAAGACTTAACATTTAATATAAAAGATTACAGGTTCGTAAATAATTTGAGTCTTAAAGGTTATGGTTTATAGTTTGAAATGGCTATTGTCAATTTATTATTAATGTTAATACCTAAATGTATATACTGAATAATTACAAAAAGTGTACTTTTTTTTTAATACTCTATGATTTTCGGTTGTTAACAAGTAATATGATTGAGATGATAAGTTGCCATAAATTAGTATTATTTATGTTCATATTGTTTCAGAACAATTATCCCATAGATTGGTGTAGTGAATAATATAGAAAGAATAAAAAGTATATTATTAAAAAAAAAAAAATGAATTCAGTATTGAAATGTATCATTTAATTTTAAAGACGATGGATCAATTTTTTTTAATTGAAAAATGATGTTGCAGTTATGATTATTCATAACTGAAAGTTATAATTATGAATTATGAATATTAAGAAAACTATCAAAGTTTATAAATTATTACCTTTTTATGTTAATGATTCTTTTTATAAAAACTCCAACAGAAATATTATGCGGTCCAATGCAAGGATGGTAAAACATTTGTTGATGATTCAATTAAAAAAAAATTAAATTAAAAAAATGTTTGAACGGAATGGATTAATAATTTTATGGTTTTTATCGTATTAATTTTGATTACTTTTTAATCAAAGTTTAATATAAATCAACCGTTTATTTGTCCGTTAAGGATAATTGGTGGAGGTAGTGGTTGCAGGTTCCTGATATTCCGGCTAATCCTAATTATCATCCATTTTAGTACCCATTTTTATCGTCAATTGGACTCAGAAAGCATCCTTCGGACCACATTTTGTATTATTTAAACCTAGATCCATGTTAGGATTTGATATTGGTGATTTCAGAAGAGATCATTAAGATCTAAACCATCACGTTCTTAAAAAATATTGATTTTTCAAATCTCAAGCTATATCGATTTCAGCCTGTTTTAGGAGATATCAAAATTTCTCAAATATTAATTATATATATGATGTCTATTATGTATATGGTGTCCAATTATTATATGATGTCCTTATAGGAAGTTACTTATTTTTAGTAGTTATGAGTTACTATTTCGTAACAATAGATACTTCGGCTGCGATTCTTATACGTAACAAACGACTCAAACTATTTTATTCTCTTTTTGCTAAATTTTCAAAACTAAAACAGACAGAAACTGAATACATAAACATATTTACTTACAAAAGCACCTCGGTACGTGACTAACAAAACTCTAACTACTGACCTCCACCTTCCAACAGTTAACCAACATATAACGAACCTTTGTCAACTATTTTACACTAATTTAGACGGACATAATAACAGGCTAATAAAAGACACGGCCATAGCTGACATATCGCAGAACATGAGGAGGAGACTAAAAAGGCGTTGGATGAGAGATCTTCTTCCTTAAACAACCTAATTGGAACAAGATAGGGAAGAGGCATTGCTGAGTACTTTCCTTCCCTCTGCCTTTCATGCCATCATTTCCTGTATCGCCAGCACATTTGCTACAAATACATTGTATAGACAAAAAAAAAAAATTTACAAATCAGAGGTTTGAATTTAAAAATAAAATATAATAATTAATACATGATTTTGTGAAAAAAATAATTATCGATTTCAGACTCTGTTTTTTATAATTCATAAGCACTTTTTGAAATTTATATTTTATTCTACCTAGGACTCCATCTGGACAAACGTCTAACTTGGAATCCTCATCCCAGACTGAAACGACAAGAAACAGCTCGACGTTTCCGACTACTTCAACACTTACTAGACAAACGCTCTAACCTTCCAGTCAATTATAAAAGACTCATTTACATGACTATAATAAGACCCATTTGGACTTACGGAATTGAGCTATGGGGCTCCACCAAACCTTCACATTCCTCTCGCATCCAATCCTTACAATCCAAAATCCTTCGTAAAATCCTCAATGCTCCTTACTTTGTTACAAATAAAATTATCCATAATGACCTTAATGTTTCTTATGTGTCAGATTTGGCCCAATCCAGATATCTGTCCTTCCATAATAAACTTCATAACCATCCCAACCCTCTTGTTTCTAACCTTGCTTCCTATTCAATTCCTGATAACCCTCCGAGGCGTCTGAAAAGAAGATGGCCACGTGATCTTCTAATATAGACATATTATTAGAGTGCTACCAATGGGTAGTTTCTCAACATGTGTTCCATTTCATTATATCCATGTGCGAATTTACCAGATGTATTTTTTGTATACAGTTGTCATAAATGTAACAATTTATTTGTATCATATAAATAAATAAATAAAAAAAAATATTTTATTCTTCAGCAAATATACTAGTAGTGTAATTTCCTTTATACTTTGTAGTCTCGTGCTCCCAGAGCGCAGAGTAGATTACAGACAAGATGGCCTGTTGTGAGAAACTGTTAGCTTGCGTCAACATCGGGGAATGAAATGTGCCTGCCCCCAGCTCCCGGAGACATGAGGCAAGATAGGGAAGTACGGCCGTCCCCTAATGCAACAAGACAGGGATGATATATTCCAGTTCTTAGCCCAACCCCACCATCGCCATTACATATATTTACGGCCTGTATTTCCACTTGGTCTGGAGATTTACCTCTAGCAGCATCTCCGCTCCTACAACTTGTTAATATTATAGATTAACTTATCCCCCCGTACGGCCTCTTAGGAGGAAAATAAAATTGAAACATTGTCTAGCAGAGGGTATATTCGTCATCATTACCGATCCTTACATCGGATGTGTACCAAGATGGATGGAGCGGTGTATGATGAGACCCGGGTGGATTATGTCCGCTCTCTGTACTCCCTCTGGTAAATACTTCCACTCCATGATCAATAGGCTGGTTAGAGTTTGTAATTGATTAGCGGTTTGTGTTTCCTTTTTATTTTCTATTCGTCTTTCTGTAATTTGCTGTTCTACCGGGGAGGAAATTATTTCATGTCGGGACTACTGCGGGCTCTCCGGTTGAAATATTTACAAAAGGAACAACAACGGTACTAATGATGATGATTTATCGCCTTTGGAGATTCTCCTCTCCTTTGCAAGTCCAAGTTTCGGAACATAATCTTGCCTGTGGTTTGTTCACCTCAAATCGAATTCAGATAATACTTTATATATTTATGGAACAAGTGTTTATTGTTTAATAAATTCACGGGTTGAGTATATATCGAAAATTGAAAAAAAAAATATAACTAGCAATAATTATTATTCGAAGTTGAAGATTTTAAGAATCGAAAGATACTGCAATAACATTGCCATTCCACCTTCCCAGTATCTCTACTGATTTATATTTAGGGATGTTTGTAAATGTTGTTATTAACATATGTCGAATCCGCTAGTATATCGATTAGCTCATCGTGCGAGAGGCGCAGATGTCTCTTGACAACACCATCCCGCATTGAGCAAGTATAAATCAACGGTAATGGTTGCGCGGGGAAAGTTAAACAATTTTAAATTAAATTTAACAGCGCACTGAGAGGCGAAGTAGAAACCTCGGCTTTCTCCCGCCAGTATTAACATTTCTCTATTAGCCTAAAGTTCAGAGTTGAGAACTGTTGCGCCGCCTATCTGTAACGTAACAAACTATTAAGTAAAGCTCATTTCACACGGCTATGAGTTACAGTGTTTTTATGCTTTATGTTTTCACGAGTCGTAAAGGGAATTTTTTATATTGCTAATTTTGTAACGGAACAATAATTTCATTTGATCCGAAACGAATTATTAAAATGTCTAAACTCAATTATAACTGAAGCATAATTATTGCAGTAAGAAATGAAAACATCCGACAGTGTTTAAACAGATTCGTATTTTTCTTAACTATTGATATGTAACTACTACTTATTCTCTCCAAACCAATGTTTTAAAACTTTTTTTCTTGACTTCGAAAATATTTTTATTTTATTTCATTTAGTTTTTTAACCTAAAAATGAATTGTTGGATCCTGTTGAAAATTTCTTTTTTTAGAACTTTTTCAATTAATACATTTATATTTGTTATCCAATGACATTTTATCCAATGTCATTTTTTTAAATTCCAGACGGAAAAAATTATCATTTGTATCAGGAAGAAGTCAATACGGTGCCGGAACATGGACATTAGAAAATGTGTTAAAATATTACTAGCCCTAGAGATGGATTTTCAAAGAAGAATCCCTGCCACCAGTATATACCTAACAGTACTATTAGAAAAAAAAGAATTATATAATATTGAAAGATGGAGGCTTCAATAGTAAGGCCAATTGATTACGATGGGAAACCACAAATGACCAAAAACGTTTTTCTAAACAAGCCAGAGTACAGATAGAAGTGGGGACTGCCAAGCAAGATGTGGATGGAATATGTAAAAGAGAGAATGGTTACAAAATAATTCCGAGAGGAAGAATGTTTTGATCGGAGATAGTATGACGAGATGAAATTCTGGAATTCGGAATAAAATAATTTTACAAAACCGAAAAGAAAAAAATTATATTTTTCCCTTTTACATTTTTTTTTTTAAATGGATAAAAGTTAATTATCAGAAGGTACAAATATATTAAAAGTATTATTTTATAACTCAACATTCAATTTCAATCAATTTTTCGCCATGAACCGATGAACGTCATGAAGAGATTTAGCGAATAAAGACATTTTTTTTTACTACAATGACAACCTAAGTCTCGTTAAATGAGCATTCTCTTACCCCGAAAGCGTAATATTTTGCTCAATGCGCAATGAGCCTGCGACGGTATGGGAAAAGATGGCGGTAATCCTGGACACGGAGGATGAGCGGCGGACGGTAGGAGAAACAGTTTACAGGAGACTAGCGTGAAATAGAGCCTGTGGGCAGTACGCCCCGAGGAATAAATCTTTCACATTACGGCCTGCTCCGCATGTTCTTCGGCTTCCAATTACAGCGACGTCTTTGACTCGGCTGTCCTTTGAGGACGCTAGAATAATTAGTAATAACTAAGTTGGCACGTTCAGGGGCCTCTAGAGTCGGTAGCTAAAGGCAGCCTGGAAAATACACCTTTGTGCCCCTTGCAGTCAATAAGCAAACAACTGCGCTACTCTTTTTACCTTCAATGAAGAGTATCTATTCTTTTACTGTCGCAGATACTTATATGATCATGATGATATTGTCTGATAGAAGCGGAGGTAGAGGAGAGAGTGAGGGATCGCTCAATCGACAATCCAAAGAGAATATCATTTCGCCTCTCCCCCTCCTCCCCTCCATTATTTACTTAAAAAAAAATTAAAATCAGGAACAAATAATCTACATGAAGGAATAAAATATGTTAACTAAAATTAGCTTTAAAAAATAGGTAACGTCGACTAGATGTAATTTAACTTCATATGTTTCTGTTACTAAAATTTTAATTCATACTAAAAAACTATTGACTTTTGAGTTTACTTTCAAAGAAACACTGCAAATAGATAAAATACATTATCTTGGACTGACATTAGACAGAAGAATGACATGGGGCCCAAAAATTAACAAAAAAGAAAAACATTAAACCTCAGACAGTGACTGCGCAAAAATGGTTTGAATTTCCCGCGTTACGAGTGAAGTAGAATGTTGCCTATTTAAAACTCATGAGACTAATTTGCCTTAATTTGAAAAGTTTCCTAAACAATGGCTATTATACTCACTTCTTTCAAGAAGCTCAAAATTAAACTTAAAACAGAAACCGAAAATTTGCATTTATCTACAAAAGCCTATATGGACCTATGCCTCACAAATACACGGAACAGCCAAATAAAAACGGCTATATTAAAGTTTGTTTTAAATTATGCTGAATTGTATTATTCATTTAAAAATAATTATATTGATTTTGCTAACTCTCATACATAATTTTAATACAAAACATAAGAACTTTCTTTTTTACTCCATAGCCTCCCCAAAAAAAAAAAAATCAAAAGTCTGAGCTTATGTACATGATGTTAACTTTAGTCCCGTAATAAACTATGCGATTAAAAAAGTTTTGCCACTCTTTTTTGCGTCTTTTCTTCCATTTACTAAACTGTCCTTATTCGCGTACCAATTCAGACAAAATATAAAGGTTACGGCTATAAGTTATGTATTTGAAAATGTTACTGAGTGAGAGATGATTTAGTACATAATTTAGAATAGAATAGAATAGAAAAATAACTTTATTCTGGGACACAGTCCCTTGAGAATAACAAAATAGAACAAAATAAAAGATTACATCTGGCCAAAATAAAATCAATCGAAAAAAAGAAATAATGTAAAAAAAATAAAAGATAAAAATTCTATATACAAAACAAACGAAACTATATACAAAACAATTAATACTATGACAAGACTTTTAAAGCTATTTGCACTGATAGACTTTCCTTATACTAGATTTTCCTTGATAGATAGATTTTCCTTGATACTCTTATATTTCAAAAATCGTCAATCGATTCGGTAAAAAGTTGGATGAAATTTGGAGAATAGTTAACAAATGGTCTAGTAGTTCCAATTCTATTTGACAATTGTAATCAATGCACCTAATTGTTTTGAATACAATGCATTTGAAAAATAATAGGCAGTGAACATATGGAAAAAGTTATAATGAATTTATAATAATTATATGTGGTTATAAGATATTAGACAATATTAAAAAAATTAATATAAATGGTATTATGTGGTCTGTCGAGTGTTATACCTACTGCCGTTAATTTGATTTCTTGAAATTTTCAGAGGTCTTAATTTATGGAATTATTTGATTGATGAATTCCATCTACTTTTTTTGCCGAGCTTTTCCTTGACAAGACTATATTTAAAACACTGCTGTCGATTTAACTCCTAAACGATTTATCTTAGATCTTGAAAACATGTTCTATTATGGAATTCCATACATAAATATATTGATTATTATAAAAGTAGTTAAAAAGCTATATTGACCCTACTTGTCAAATTTATATATGTTATAAAATAAATGAAGGGAGTGGGGTGGTTCAGTGGTAGGGCACTGAGCTTCCAATGCAAAGGTCCTAGGTTCGAACCCCAGCTCATGGCAGGAAATTTATTTGTCTGTTTCATTGGCCGTGGGGCGACCCCGGGTTGAGAGTCCCTCCTGGGGCACACCCAGCCTCTATAAAGTGGGTACCATTAAGTAAAAATAATTAATTAAGAGGGAAAACCTGGCAGTTGAGCGTGATCTCTGTCAAATCACCTCCTTGCACAACCGTTGACCTAGAAACAGTGCTTTCCCTAAAATAGTACTGATATACTTTTAAGAATTGATTTACTGATAGGTACAATTGCTAAAAACTCTAACGAATAATAGAATAAAAAAACAAATTATTTTACAGTAAAAGGATATTCTTTTAGTGAGTATCGCATGAAACAGCGAATTATCTAGCTCAACTTTCTTCACAATATCCTTTCCTTTTAATGTTGATGTACCTACAACAGTTCAACAAAATAGATTGGGGCAAATGAATCTTAATTAAAAAAAAAACACATTGTACGACTTAGGAGAGTTCCATTAATAGAGGAGTGTGTATTAAAATCCTTGCTGGAAAAATAAAATTGTCGTTTTATTAGAAGTTTCGGTTAGTGTAAGATTCATTATAATCAGCTTCCTTGAAACGCCTTCATATTCTAGTCGAAGAGATTTTTAAGTATAAAAATCAATTCCGAAAAAGTGATTTATTTTGTTATCCAATACATTTATATCCAATATTTTATATCCAATTCCAAGGTTCCGAAAAAGGAACCTTCGATACATGGATTCCATCGAAGATATTACGAGGAAGAAACATTATTGGGATCCTTAACACTGTCCTATTGAATAAGAATATTTTCGTAGCAACAAAAAAAAAAAAATCTTCTATATGAAAATCACTTTATATTATTTTGTGATTTTTGCACAAATGATTTATAATTTGTCCGAATTAGACATCAGTATAAAAAAAATTTCATCATCTCATTTCTAGCTGCAGGTTAAAGTAGTTTCTTAATTGTTTTATTTTAAAGTGTCGCTTACACCGAAATATCCATTAACTGTTTCAATTCCTAGTTGATTATGTTAAACATTATTTCTACAAAATTTTCCTTTTATTTTACTTTTACTGTAGCAAGGAAGTAATTTTAGAATGGTATATGCTTATACTACAGTGCGAATATTATCATCAATGTAATTTTAAATTGATTTTTTTATCTTTATTGAGTGCCTATGATCGATGCCGGCGAAGGTTATTGCGGCGTAAAATATAATTTTAAGAACCGTAATATGAGTATGAAATAAGATGTGTGAGCACCTGGTAGGTTTATGATCTCATAAGGAGTTGAACCAAGTAGGCTTTTAACGCCCAGGGTTCATTGCACCCACTTTCCTAGTATTTTTATTATTTTAATATTATTATACATTTTCTTGCTATGACTATCTATTATATAATTATAGCAATTATTATATGGATGTAATTATGTGGACGTAAAATATTCTCTGATTGTCTGTTCTATGCTGTAAGTACAATATGACCGTTGAGTTCCTGTTCTCTTTTTCTCCTGTAAATTGATTCTCAATTATTGCACTCTGCAGTCATTTTTATCCGTTTGTTAAATTACTGTTAGGTTAATTTGTTTGATCTACTCTAATTTGTTTTTACTGAACAATTTTTATAATATTTTTCTCCCGAATTATGCATCATTTTTTCTCTCCAAAACAAAACCCAATCAACCTTTATTTTTTATTATTCATAAGTTTAATTTTTCCATAAGGAACCTTATTAAAGTTTCAATGTTTTTAATTACAACTATAATAATTATTGATTTTCAAAAATACGTTCTTACTTTTTTTTAATATTAAAATTGAAACCAAAATATATTTTTTCGCGTTTTCTGAAACATTAATAATAATGATTACGACTCAATTTGGAAATAAAGGACTTAAATGTGATTCCACACTTCATTTTGTCTAAATTCTTTTTGTTAAAGTGAGATGGGCTATCTTTCTTCAGCATTTATATAATCTTATGTAAAACGGCGAATCTATCTATTTTTCTCCAGCATAATAATTCTAGTTAAATATTCTCCATGATCACACACACACACACCTATTCCAGAACGTACGTCCTCGTCGCAATGAAATCCGATTAGAGGCCTAGGGGAAGAGAAGTTAGAAAGGAATAATAAAAATAAAATTAGCATCCTAATATCTCATTAGGAGGGAAGGTTTAGGTACCAACTTAACGGATGCCATTGGCTCCCCTAAGTGAGATTATATGCTTCGTATTCCTAATACCCGAAATAAAAATAATTCAGCCAACATAAGCAAGCGGGCGGGCCCAATTTGGATTCAGATGGAACCTATGCCTCCTTTTATCTCGACCAAGAACTGGTTTAGAGCTAACAGGCAAGAATGTTCATAAATAACTGCCTCACTCACTATATTCTTTTTCTTCTCGAACCAAATGGGTACTAGAGTTTCTGAATTGCATAGGACACTTTCTGTTTTTTATTCCGTCCCTGTATTTTTTTTCTCCATTTTATTTCTTGAATCTTTCTCGGATATCATTGAGATCAAACATTTGGCTAGATAAAAGGATTATGCACTGTTCCAAGAAAATTTGAGCATCACTATATATCATCGGTTTATTGGTGAAAAGTCACTAAATACATTTTTATGAATTTCAAAATGATTAACTTGGTGATTTAATTTCATGAAGTTTTCCTTAAAGAATATTTGCAACGATCGGTCGATATTGTATTTTCGGTTTCGTTTCTATATGAAAATATTTATTTATTTCTATTTATCTCTGAGCCAAACAGTCGACTTCAACGAACATCCCTATTTAATTCAATAAGCCAAGTCTTCTTTGTTTTTATTTTTTTAACAGAATATATCGTCCATTTATTGTAAAAAGTCATTAAGTGACATTTCATAACCTTAAATCACTAAGAATGTTGATGAATTTTCTCTTTGTAAAATATGAAAATTGTGTGCTTGTTGTAACTATGTTTGCTCGTACAGGTTTGTATTATTTTAATGCACTAATTTTTTTTTTTTAATCAATAAATAAGGTCGAAATTCACAAAAACTTTCAATAAAAGTTAATATTCATCTAAAATGTATTTGTGGCTATTTGCATTATACCGACGTTTCAAGTATAAGATGATTAAATAAAAACATTAGGAATATTTTATTTTATTTAATTATACGATTATATCTCATGAAAAGTCCATTAACGTTAATAAAATACAATAACATAAGTAAAATAATTAGTTATTATTAATTAGTAATATGAGAACTGATGAAATTTTAAAGTGTTAGTGAGCCAGTTCTTCTTCACGATTAATGATCATACGACTTAGATATATAATTATTTTTGCGAATAGAATTACAAAAAAAAATAAGTCACGTATTGAAAAATGGAGACGGATCATGCTAAATTATTGCAATTTTCACTTTCTTACCTGTTAAAGAACTTAAACCGACGGTCATTTCTCAAGATGTTTGCGGCTTAGAAAGCAGACACATTAATATTATCAGTAGCAAGCCCCTGGCGCAAATGGACGCAGTATAACGTGTTATTATCTAGTGGATAAGCCCAAATGTTTGAATCCTACTTTCCACCGAGACTAGTTGCCCTTTCGTCAGGTGCTAACAAGTCGCCCCACTTAGCCAATATGGTTTCGAAATCAAGCTCAGGGATATATCGGCGTGGTTAGCAAGTGAATATCTATCTCGTTGTATTTACATAGCGGAAGTATACATCTCTTATGTCCTTGGCATTTAGCTAATGTATACACCTGACATCCACACGATCTTAGTCATAGCTTCAGCCAATTACAAACTGCGTTTCATGTTCGCACCTACACCCTTGGGCGTAAATAATAATTATCATTGATCGAGAAAAAGAAAAAAATCATATTATATTTACAAGATGTGTGTGCTCTCGAAGCAGAAGGTATCTTATAAAAAAAAAAAAAAAAAAAAATTCTGTTGATTAAGCAAGACATATTTTCATATCATAGGAATGCATGGAAATTACCTTGAACCGCGGTAGGTATTAGTTCATCATTGTCATTCATGTCAGTCAATAATAAAAAAAATAAATAAAACAAATTGTTAGGAGCAAAGGAAAAATATCATTGAAACTAAACCATATTTATGGAGCATTTAATTTTTAATTATAACTAATTATATTTACTTTTATGATTTTTTACATCCTGCAAAATGAGTGTAAAATTACTAAATGAGACATGTACCAACTATTAAGATATTACGTAAATAAAATATTCGTCTAGTGATTATATACACACACACACACACATATATATATATATATATATATATATATATATATATATATATATATATATAGTGTATGTTTGGTAGAAGAGTGCCACAATACAAAAAAAAGTGGAGGTGTAGAGGAGAAATTTTAGAATTTGCATATTCAGGTTTATCGCTGTTCCTAACTCAATTAAAAAAATTGGACATTTTCTTAATCAGTAATGTTCACTATCAATAATGTTTATAAAATAAAGTTAATCTTTATTTTTTGACCATTTTAATATAAATCGCGGAATTAGCTTGTTGTAGTTTTTCTTTTTTACTATTAATTTTATTACATTAATAGTAAAAGTCTGATTTTTCGGATTTTTAATGAAATATAGTTGAATTGAAGTATTTTAAGCGAAAACAATCAACCATCAAGACAATAAGTAATAAACGTACTGAGATTTTATATTTGTTGAATTTGATTATACCGTAGTTCAATGGTATAAATATTCGTAATTTATTTCTATTTTATAAATTAAATATATAATATAATCAAAAGCGTACACAGTTTTTATGTTACGGTGGGGAGGGAGGAGCATTTTTTTTTCTGGAAGTTTATTATTATTACGATTTATAAATATTTTTAGATAAAATACCATATGTACCAGAAGAACTATTTTAAAAAAATTATTTTTTCGAATTTTTGGCAATTTTTTTGTAGTACATTATGTCTTATTTTCTTTAAAATTTTTTTTGGAATTTCCTATTTCCCTCTGCTCTCCGTATGCTTCATGCGTATGCTCATGCATATAATTTGTTAGGAACTATTTGAAACAGTCATATTATGGATGTTGATCGTTCAATTTCCTAAGCAAAGATCTCTCCTCATTATTCTTGGAATTCCTGACTTTTAGTATTGTTATAGTCTTTGAGGTTTGATTAGTTTTGAATGGCTTTTATTCGTTTATTGAACGCTTCTATGATAGCATTACCCTACGACAGTAACCCTGATATGTCTTCTCGCCGTTATCAAAAAATAAAATAAAATCGACTGTATATATTGTTGTGGTTTCGATATAACGAAAACTACAATTCAATGGTTTTCTTGTAGTCAAATATCGAATGCCCAAGATTCCAGACGTAATGAAATCGAAGTTAGAAGATCTGTTCTCCTGAAGATCATATTATTCATAATTAATAGACAAAGACACAGTTCGAATCAAAATGGCATGCAATTTGTAATTAATAGCTTCATTACCTAACAATTACATGCTATTAATTACAAATACCGGTCTGAGAAGAACACATAGAATTAATTAGAAAGCTAAGTATGTGGAATTATTACTAATTTGGTTTTGATCATAAAAACTTTCACCGATTTCGTTAATGTAGAGAAATCCAAAATTGTATGATATTTTAGTTAGGTATAGCGCAGGGATGCCAACTGTCGGATAAAGAATTTATTCAGGAGGCATTGGCGGAGCGGGGCGACCTCTAGTCACAAAATTGATAAGCGAGCAACCGGTTATCAGTTGGCTCGGCCCGGACTACACCTTTCATGGGAATCTTTCACGCCTAGCCTCCTTTCCATTATTTACAGCGATAAATTCCATTCTGGTTCGAAAGATTTAAATGGATTTTTTTTATTTTATTTTTTTTTCACACACAAAACTAAAATTTCTAACGCATCCTGTGGTTAGTAACATATAAATTCTCAAAACAAATTGGATATATTTCTTTTAAAATATTGGTTTCTACGATATATTTCACAAAAGTGTATGCCATCTGGTAATAAGGTTTATTTTAACACAGTATAATATTAATAGGGTTAACTCGAGTGTAGATATTTTCTTATACAAGATCATTTTTTTGAAGATATCTTAAAAAATATCTTGATTTTTTTAGGTAGAGTTACTTAGGTCTTCATACTATCGTTATTATTCTTTATCGCTACTGTTACTCCAAATGGTTGTAATAATTTTGCATGTTTATTCTCTTTATATGGTATCATATTAATTAAGTAATATATTAAAAAAATAATTAACACAGGTATATCCTAGTGAGAACTCTTATATTAGATTGTTATCCTTCTTCGACGCATAAGCGAAATCAATGAAACATATTCATTCATATATATAATATAATCTTATCAAAATTTTTTATTCAACGCACATTTGACAAGGTTCATATTTTACCAGAACTTTTAAAGTAAGAATTTATTTAATAAGTGATTGACTTTATCTACTGTGAACTATCCCTCCAGTTTAGATTGGGATTTTCAGTCATTTTAGTTTTTCAGAAATAAAATATAAATATATTTCATAGTATTTTGTATTTTCAAAAGAAAATACACTTACAAAAAATGTTTATTATGTTTTACTTCGTATAATGTATAATAAAAAAAGATATTTTATTTAAAATACTGCCCAGATCTGGTATAAAATAAAAATAAATAAATTATATTATGTTATATCCGTTACGGCCTATGTTCCAAGCCTTCATTAGGGCTGTCCGGTATTGGCAAAATATATAGATTACTTCAATATTATTTAAATTTAATTTTTATAAATTATTTTGCCCTAATTCGTACTTTTAAAGTATATTTTTCATTTAAAATTAAAGGAAATTTTTTAAAAAGAATATATTTAGCTTAGGAATTTGTTGGTTGTTAAAAAGCCGCATATTAAATCGAAAGAGGCTGTATTAAATCGAAAGTTGGCAATTGCAAGTAATGACTAGCACCACAACACCACGGAGCATCAGCAACAACAATGGCCTTGGAGATATTGTTGGGATGAGAAGACTCAATAAGAAGACAATGGCTGCCTACAAACCTCTTTCACGCGTCCTCCATGGCGGTACCTTTCTAAAAGTTTATTGAGCGATGCCTATCTTCACGGTATGAATATTGATTGGGAAAGGTTTTCTTCCTACTTTCCAAAGAGGCACTTATTTAAATTGCTAAATCCCTTAGACGTAACGAGTTTATATTTTGTGAAAATTCCACCGACATGTGTTAGTTATATTGGACGGTAACCATAAGCTAGACTTTCTCCTCTTGGGCAAGTTCTAGATGCCCAAGGTTCAAATATTCTTGTTTCTTAAAAGTGTGTTTATGCATTCCGTACATTATTCATTTGCTCCAATATAAGAAGATATTTAAAAGATTATTAAATTACTTTACTCTATGTATTTACCGAACAAGGGCAGCGGCGAGATACTAATGCAAGTTGTAAAATATTACAATAAATTGTTTACAAAATTAGTTGTATAAAATATTTTTCATTTTATAAGATGTATTAATTATTAAAACGCACTAATTAGTACTAACACATGGAAGAGAAACTGGCCAATCCATCAAAGCTTCTACGCAAAAATAAATGCCTCAATGGTAGAGACTACGTGGAAGGCCAAAAAGCAGTTGGATAGATCTAATCAACAATGATGCAATAGAGCTGCATGCAGATAACTGGAAAGAAACATTCCAAGATAGACAGAGATGGAGCAGGCTGGTTAAGATGGTAAGAGATCTGCAAGATCTTTAATGCAAACAGAAAAAAAATTACTGAATATTACTCTAGATTTGGATAGGCGTTGCAACTGATGTGGCACCATGTTTTGTGAAGATACATGATTAACATAAAATACAGGAAATAGCGTATTCTCACCCCTTGTATATAAAAGAATTTGAGTTAAAAAGGAAAAATTCGTGTAAAGGTAAACAAACCAATCAGCACAGCTAGAAAAGCAATATATTCTCGATTTCTAGCTCTCCTTCCCTCCCTTTCTCAATCTCTTTCGTTCTTTCTTCTTACTATCTTATTTTCTTTCTTAATTTTATTTATACTACTTTAATTTACTAACGTTAAAATTAAAAATGTTATTGTATTTTTGTCTGTAATAAAGGGTCTTAGGCCTATTAGGCCTATTATTAGAAAATAATTTAAAAAAAAAAAAAAAAAAATGATAAATTAAATTAAAAATAATGATATAAAAATAAATTTGGAGTTGAGTAAAAATAAAATAAGTCGGTCATACCTATATAACATATTTACAATTAGCCAAGAGATCTCCGAACCAAGCCCTCCTGTAGAAGGAAAAGCAAGACTCCAAGAGTTCCCTGTTTAACTCTCTCAACTAGTGTTGCCCAAATACGAGACCGAGACGAGTCTTGGTCTTGCAAACTCAGTCTTGGTCATGGTCTTAGTCTTGCGTAAGAGTCTCCCAACAGTTTTGCAGTTACTTATTAGCTTATTGCTATAGAAATATTACTGTAATTTTTTAGATAGAAGTAACTTAACTAAGCCCGAATGAAAAATTAGAGGAGTTAAATGCAAAAGTATATTAGTTATACCAATTATTAACATATAGTAACTAAGATTTTCAAGTATTACTAACTATTTTGTCTTAATCTTTACTAAAAAAAAATCGACTATTTTACCATTATTGTTGGTCTTGCAACAGTTAGGCTTGTAAAGTGCAAGACCAAGACCGATTTTAGGCAAAAATACTCTCAACCAGGTCACTGATATTAAAACCAGTTGAGATTGAGCCACATCGTTGTAGCCAAATAAATACATTTCTTGTGTAGAAAATCTGTACATTGCCGGAACTCCATTTACACATAATTACAAAAGGTCGTGGGGTCACTGCCGCTGCGACCATTGAATAACATCAGAGATGAGGTTTAGAAAAAAAGGGATATTAAGTTCTTCATGCAGGGTTTTGTTGGTTACGTGATTTAATATAAATTTACTTGGCTCATATATCGCGATTGATGTAACTCGAACCATCTTCTTCTTCTTTGCCAATACAATAAACAATTGACTACATTAATTTTATTTTCATTTATTTATATTAGCGAAAAGATTTCAAGACACCGGCAATAATAACAGTAGGAGGGGGCCACCTGAAAGCGATTACCCCGACGATAATTTGTCATTTTCCGTTCGAGCTGGCAAATTAAACGCACAATCTCCAACTGGCTAATGAAAGAGGCCAGGTGAATGAAGATTGAAGACAGTGGCCACGGAAGAGGTTGAGGAGCGTTTCGATTTAAAACGTGCCGTCTCCTAGACCTTCATTAGGGCAACTATCCAGCCAACTTTACCGTTAGTAGTAGGCTGTCTGTTCAATATACATCTCCTCCAGTATATCTTCCTCATCCCCGTTCTTTCGGACCATCCGGTAAATCTTTCTGTGTTACGGAAATGTAAAGCCAGAATATCCCAACTTAAATTGTCCGGAAATCTAATAAACCAACCATACACGGTAAATGATGTTTAAAATGAAAATTTGAAAGAAAATCATAATTTAATATGTGAAAAGTGGTGTAGTTTTTTTTTTCTCAGGAGTTATAGCGTTCTTAATTATATTATTTATTTTGATATTTGGTTTATTGCAAAAACTCACTAAGTGCGTTTTTAATCTAGTTTAACTTTGTAGTACGTTTACATGCTAGTGATTTTTTGCAGTGAACCCATATCTTCCTGCTATAACTGTAGTTCACTTCTTGTTCTTATTTAATTGACTAACATTGTAAACTAACATTAAGTGTCGCCATTTGCATACTAAAATATTCACTCTTTTCAATGAATTTTTTAACTTGCGCCTTTCAACTAAAAGGTAAATAACAACTTATAAAATCAAATATTATATTTAGTATTGTGTTTAATATTCTGAAGATAGACTGAGATGAAATCCATATTTAACATAATTTTATAATAATGAGTGCAAACCTACAGAGAAAAAACCGATTGTGATATTTTAGACTCAAGAATTGTAGAGTATCTTTTGAGTTTGATATCAATAGTTAGTTTCGTAAACTGTTTTAAAAACATCATGTTCTTGCGAAGAAATTCTGGTAAAATTGGACGTCCATTTATATCCCTTCACGTTTCAGATAATAATGAAACGTGGCTAAGGATCTGCATCGAGCCAATTCCAAAAACATTTAATCGAAATATTTTTCTTGTATCTTGAACAATCCTTAATGGGTGGTAATTTATTTCTTACATACAAACATTATCCTGTATTATGCTTAGAAGAAAGTTTGGTAAAGCGAATAATTCAAGTACAGAAACATATGGGACAGGATTAAATATAAGATTAAAAACAATTCAAACAAAAATAAATAATCATTTCCTAGTTTTCAGACTGCTTTATCAGTTTTCTCTCATATATATTACACTAAACGGTACTAGCACTACTAAATAATTTAATGTTGCGTGTACAACCACAAGCTCAGCCTTCATAACATTATCGGTGGAACATCTCCACCTTAATGGCTGTTGTCAGGGATAATAATGAGATGTACACTAGCCCAACGTGTAGCTACTGCCGAGGAACATCTATGAAAAAACTATCGGCTACACTATTAATTTTTAACAGGTTGTCCATGTTCTTCGTAGATCCTGATCTCCGAAAAACCACTGTTCCAGCTATTATTTAAGGAATACAACATGTAATATATATATATATATATATATATATATATATATTGTAATTATCTGTTACTATTGTGCGATGATATACGATTTCTAAAATTAACGTACATTTCCTGTATTACTTTCTGGAAAGTTATCGAAAAATTAATTGGAAAATCACTAAGGCCAAGTATATATGTGTGTGTGTATATATATCGAGGTTAGTTACATGACCACATGCATCTGTATTTGGATTAACCAAGGAATTATTTAATGAAAACTAATTGAAAACATAAAACGAGGTGTAAAAATTAAAAAATAAATACAGATAGTGTCAAAACAAAGCTCCATATCATCTCTTTTATCTTTCTTTAAAAACAGAAGAAGAAAACTATATCATTGATTTTAATTATTGATTAATGAATTGATGAACGACTTAATTTTTCTCAAGTTTTGCTTTTAACTATTTAATAATGCGTTTCCGAATTCAATTTATCAAAACGATTGGTGTGGGAAAATAAGTTGGAAGACTCGAAAAGTCACATCTCTATCCTTTAAATTTTAGACTTAATCTGGAATTACTTTGAAGTGCACAAAATATTTAAACAGCGATATATATATATAAAATATCTACAAGGGGTTGTGAATATCCGCCTGCGCAAGACCTTTCTAAGAGAGGTTAAACATCGGATAAGTTTCTCCTTCAACAACTTGCCTTAAGCTGAGAAAGTCTTTAAGTTCGGCGAAACTCGTAATGTCACTTTTAATGCTTCTATATTTCAAAAGATCTCTCTTGCTCTCTCACTCTCTCTCTCTCTCTCTCTCTCTATATATATATATATATATATATATATATATATATATATATATATATATATAGAGAGAGAGAGAGAGAGAGAGAGTGAGAGAGCAAGAGAGATCTTTTGAAATATAGAAGCATTAAAAGTGACATTACGAGTTTCGCCGAACTTAAAGACTTTCTCAGCTTAAGGCAAGTTGTTGAAGGAGAAACTTATCCGATGTTTAACCTCTCTTAGAAAGGTCTTGCGCAGGCGGATATTCACAACCCCTTGTAGATATTTTGATTTTTATTCAAGTTAAGTTATGTAAATTATTTATACATATAGATTTTTTTTTAATTTAAAGAGATGGTTAAGATAATCATTATTCAAATAAGTTTAATACCGACAAAAAAAAAAAAATAAATGATACCAACAATCCTTACAATTATTTACAACTTTACAAAATTATAGTATTTTATAACAAAGTTGAATCTGAAAGCTCAACTTGTAAGGTCATAAGATTTCATTAATAAAAAAATATTTTTGATGTTTTAACAGTATTTGATTTTTTTTATTGCTCTAAAGTAAATATATAAGTGTGTGTGTTTAGAGGTTTTTTCTACACATCATTAAAAGGGTAACAGAGAAAATTTATGTTTTGGTTCAGGTATATATAAACAGGTTTTGTTTTTTCGCTGTTTAAATATTTTGTGCACTTCAAAGTAATTCCAGATTAAGTCTAAAATTTAAAGGATAGAGATGTGACTTTTCGAGTCTTCCAACTTATTTTCCCACACCAATCGTTTTGATAAATTGAATTCGGAAACGCATTATTAAATAGTTAAAAGCAAAACTTGAGAAAAATTAAGTCGTTCATCAATTCATTAATCAATAATTAAAATCAATGATATAGTTTTCTTCTTCTGTTTTTAAAGAAAGATAAAAGAGATGATATGGAGCTTTGTTTTGACACTATCTGTATTTATTTTTTAATTTTTACACCTCGTTTTATGTTTTCAATTAGTTTTCATTAAATAATTCCTTGGTTAATCCAAATACAGATGCATGTGGTCATGTAACTAACCTCGAGAGCAGAGTCCAAGAGTTTAAATACCAAGAGTTTACTATTAAAAATTATACGGCTTGCATTTATCGATTGAGAATTACATTAAACGACGGTTGTGGACATTAAATCGGCCATTACGTGTTAAGTGCACAGCTTCCTCCTCACTTTCATGGCCGTGTTACGGAATAATACCACACCGTCATGTCACGAAATTGTTGAGGCGGAGTTTAATTGAAGAATAAAGTTGAATCATTGCCACGATAAATTCGGCTATAAAGTCTCCCTTCTCTTTATTGCACTCTTCATAATACTAGAAACCATCCCGCCCTCCTCTCTTAGGACGGTTATATATTTTATTTTATACTTTTTTCAATTATCCAGTTTTAAGTTATTGATCAGACGTCTGGGCATTAAGGAAACGGAATTCTTGTATTAGAATGAAGAACCTTAAGCTGATTTTTTTTTTTTCATGTTAGAGAGGGTGGTGTCCTGGAGAAGAAGGAAGGACGCGGAACTCTCGGGACTTGACTTTATAGGGTACTCGCCTCAATCACATCTACCAGAGTAGGCCGAGTTCGGTATGTCGTGCGAATTTACGATATCGAGATATCCAAAAAGATGTTAATGGATAAACTCCGTGGTGAAAGACGAGTTGGTCGGCCGGACGTTAGATGGGATGAATCTTTCTCGGCAGATCCATGGATACTACCAGGAGTCCGAAGCTGGTACGTTACTGCGTTTGATCGTGCCAACACTGACAGAGGATTTTGGAAAAGACCTAGTCAAGACAACGGGACATAATGTTTTGGTGTTATCAACTATGCAAGAGAGAGATTAATGAGAACAAAACTAATATACATAAACATGATAAAAAATAATGAAGAGAAGAAAACTATTATAACTATAAGTCCCATTTATTAAGTTGAGATATAGCACTTCAATAGCCTAAAGCCTAATCCACGCTTGTAAACATGCTGGCAAATTTTAGTTTATCTATAAAGTTTTAAAAGCTAAAGAATCGGGAATAGTTCATTATAAAATTCTGTTTATTACTACAAGAATTTGACCATTCTTTATTGGATCTTTAATAAAAAAATAAGTTATATGTAAACGCTAGGTCTAGATATCGTCGATACAAATGCTAACTATCGAATATGAACAAATGCGATTTTCAATTCTGCACTCCAGCTATTACTTCAGAAACGATACAAACAGTGGCAAAGTATTAAACCCGAACCACCTTCGCAAAGTACAGAAACAGCAATTGCAATGTTTTGAAAATGTGGTTTATTTATTGATATTCTATGGTTAAGTATTGGATACGATTTTTAAAATTATGCAATTAAAAGTTTTAAAATTTTTTTCATCAAAATGTTTCACATTCATTACTTTGATCTGTATGTATCGGCAAAGATGGTTATATTAATTGTAAAACATCGAATTTGTCATTTTCGATTGTTTGATGTGGTTTTATTTTTCAGTTTTTTAATGCAATTTGGTTGCAAACTCTTGAATCTGGCATTTTCATTATTTTTCATAGGTTATTGATTTGTCTTAAATTATGCAATACAACTTTGCGAATATACCATATTCACCAGTTAGTATTGTAAAAAGTGAAAAATTTATATTTTAAATCATGGATGAAATGAAACGAAAGTATATTTAATTAATTATAACTAGATATTTTTAAACATCGAATAGGAAATCTTGAAACATTAATGAAAAGCACATATAAATGTGGAAATTAGATTATGATCTTTGTTTGGCCTGAATTGATAATGATATTACAAGTGTTCTTTTCGTTTCCTAAAAAGTGGTGATTTGCAAATTCGATTCTTCACATTTGTATCAACGATATGTAAAGACTATATGCAATATTTAGAACAGTCTATAGACTATCTATAGACTTGCTGATACGCCTCACAACGTGTCTTCTAAGAACTTTTTTTTTTTTTTTTTTATTGATGATATTTACAACTGTATTACAATACACTGTATAAAAATACATATAGTAAATGTGAACACAAGAATATAACAACATGAAATCACTTGTTGAGAAACTACCCATGGTAGCACTCTAAAAATGTATTTGCAAAAGGAGATCTCGAGGTCATCTTCTTTTCAGACGCCTCGGAGTGTACTAAGAACTAAACTTAAAAAAGACTAACCAAGTATAAATCGTAAATCACTAATAGCAGCGGTTGACAAAGGAAACTAAAACACAACACCTAAAAGCTTTATCAAATAATAAAAAATTTAAAACATCTAGAGCTTTTGGCAAAAGCAACTTTCGTGGTGATGTAAATCCACTTTATTTGTCTCAAATTAATACTGAGTTGACGTTCCGTAAAGATCATTCCCATCATCAGAACTGTCTATTATTTTTTATTTTACTAGTATGCTCCGTATGTTAATTGCATTGTTTTTATTATTTTTTATTTTCACTCCTTTCAGAGCAACACATGTCTTGCTCAACATAATATAATTTATTAGGAATTGATAATTAATATAATATACTAGAAAATTTCTCAGTATTTTAAATTTATGAGAAAGATGGGGCATCTAAATAAGATGCATTTCGAGTCCTCACGATAAGTAGTTCATTCATTAAAATTGTGCGAAAACAAATATATAATATCACAGCTTTAAATATATTTTATCCTACATAATATTTGAAACACGTTAGCATTAATATTAACAAAACAATAAATAAATTAGAATCCACTCAGCTGCCTTGAATATGGTCATATAAATAACTCTGTGGACAATGCCGTTGAAATCAATAATCGCAATCTCAGACATTATAGCTGTGTCAAAATTACTAACTGTACTATAAATAACTTTTGAATGAAGTGCCTACCGTAAACGTAATAAAATTTTGAAGCTATGTTTATTCCTTTAGTACGGCGACAATTTAGCCTTTTCTGAGCATGAAATGAGAATTTCAGCCCACGCTATTTAACTTCAGATATAACAGGAGTCGCAAACCATTTTCTACTTAAGGACACATTTATGTGTTAGTAGTCAAATGGCGGGCACAAATTTCCTTTATGCTTTTCCTCGAGTTTTCATTGTTTAATACAGTCAATAATATTAATAATTAAGAAAAATGAATATATAAAAAAATATTACTTACGAAATTCTATAAAATAAATAATTATTTAATAATATATGTATAGATAAAATGGGTACAAAATATAAAATTTCTTTATGAGAAATATATATGCTATAAATTGTTGATATTAGTCCGACACTTCATTGATTAATGCTTCGTAATTTACATAAAGCTATAATATGAAACAATAAAATAAGATACGTGCATCTGATTAGCTAGATATAAGCAGCTAACTAGTGATCTGATACGTTTAATGCGAAATTACTATCTTTTTTATTCAGTTTACGATTTTGAAAAAAAAAAATGGAGAAAAATAATGATGAAGATTGACTAGGAAAAAGCTATTTCTATGATGATCATTTTCAAAGAGATACGATTATATTTCCAATTAATCTATTTTTTTTTTAATCTTATTTATTGAGAAGTATTAAAATCAATCACAATTAAGGACATTTATAATACTGTTCAGAAAGCACACTCACACTAATCTATAATTAGACATTTTATTTTTAAGAAATCCTTTATCAGTAACACTGCTGAATGTCATAGTGATCTCAGTTATAGAGCTTAAGATAGCCGGAAAAAAGTTTTAGGCACCCCTGTCATACGGAGTTGGCTGAAAGTATGAAATTCGATTTATTTCATATATATTTATAAGTTCGAAACATTTTCGTTACGGAGTAATTATATGATATTAAATTAACTTATGTTATTAATAATTGTTCATTAAGAATGATGTTGATAAGACAATGTGATCCGGGTTTATATTGATAAGAAGTGTCTAATTTTATTATAGGATTAACATCTAGGCATTAATATGAATAACATAGTTCTCCAATTCTCCTGAAATAAGAGGAGCAGTATTAAAATTATTTCTATATTTTATATATATATAAAAGATAGAAATAATTTTAATACCAAGTAAATATAACTGCTTCTCTTATTTCAGGAGAATTGGAAATAACTTCCAGATGTTTCTAATAAATGTTGTTGGTAAGACTTTATGATCCGAGTTTATATTGATAAGTATTCTAACAAGTGTGTTAGTTTATTAATATGATCTTATCACCCATATGATTAATTTGTAGTAATATCGATGCTTGGAAAGTCTCACGGCATTTCCCAAGTAGGGCATTCGCGTACATTATCCGGCAATTATAGGCCTTCAAGTAAATAACTTAGTTTGACATTCGTTGCGCAGGCGCAATAAATTTGAATTATTCACTCGGTATAAAATTTGCATTATGGTACGAATTACAGCGTATATTGCAGTCGTAAACATAGCCACGTGTGGAAGATTTGCAGTCGATGCATGACTTTAAAATTCATTTGCTATAGACGGTAATGTAGAAGGTTGATAAACATGTCCACAATAGGTTTGTTGCTTCACACCCTCTAGGAAGAAATAAATTACAGGTTTTAGTATGTAAAATATTCCATTTATTTAAAAGTTTGTCCATATTTATTCTTCACTATTGAGTAAACTGTCTGAAATCCAATATAAATTTATCTCTGCTTTCTTAATTAAGATAGAATCAAGGTACATAAGTGATAGTATATTTTTTCAAAGTCCTATCTTACATATTTTCGAAAAGTCCAAATGATTTCAGCTAATCATATATTTTAAAAATATTTAAAAAAAAAACTCCTTTTGAAAAACTAAAAATTAAGCCCATCTATACATACCCACTTATTTCATATATTGGGTTATCCGGAAATTAATGAAGGTTTGTGGTTTCAAAATAACATGAATGATACGAAACTTTTTTATTTATCAAAATAGGCTGGAGAGTAGAACAGGTGATTTTTGTGCCTGTTTCGGCCAAACAATTCAGCACAAACATAATAATGAAAGTTTTTTAAGCGGTAGATTAATGAACGAGGAACCTAGTTTTCAGGCTCTTCTATCTTCTTCTCGATTGCGTTGAGTTGGTTAGCGGAGGTTTATTTGCTAACTGAGAGTTTATCTCCAACTTTTCGAACATTTGTTCCGGAATTATTTTCACCCAAACCTCAGGAAATATATATCGACCAGGGTTTCAAATCGATAATTCTCCCCTCCCCTCCCCCCATAAAGACGTGTAATAATTATTATATTTGATTTTTGATTGAAAAAACAATGCCTCATTTATAAATAAAATTTAAATCGATCTTTGATTTTTACTTATCCGATTAAAAATAATGATCACTCATTTATGGTCTTACATAAATAATAATGATTAAATTGTGATAAAAAATTTTGATCAGACAATAAAAATCACGTTTTGCACATAAATTAATGTGTACACCTTTTTTACTATTATATTTCTGAAATCGAATCCTATGCAGTTACAGTTACAATTTCTGTTGAGTGGGCATTTTTACTAGTGAATCTTTAGCTACTTACTTTTTAGGTTGATACCTGAGCACCTGGGAAAAAAATTTATTTTAAAACTGTACTATTCCAGCTCCATGGAGTGCGACAGTTTATATATACAAAATTTAAATTTCTGATTTAAAAAGGTGTTACTCAAAAACTATTATTATTATTAATTGTAAAAATTTTGTTTAAAAATAATGATCAGGATATGATTTTTATCACTTATGATAAAAAATAAAAATCGCTCTTAATAAAAATTATCAAATGATTTTTAAGAATTCATATAAAAATTTTGATCTGATTTTATTTTTATTTCTTTAATCATCGATTTCAAACCCTGATCAGACTCAGCCTCAATTATAAAGCCACAGACTTCACTTAATGTTTCTAGTCTTATGGGCCTCGTCCCAAATTAGTTTAGACTCGGACAAGGAAATTTTGCAAAAATCGCTTTCACAACTTAGTAAAGACTATATAATTTTTAACTAGTGAGATGTTACTGAAGATAAAAAATCATTTTTGATTGGAATAGAACTAGCAAGTGAATAACAATCCATACAACAGAAAAATCCTTCGAGCATGAAATTATGAATTAATTTCCGTATAACTGTTATACAAGTATGTTATGCGGGAACAGTTGAACAGATGTTATTTTCTTTCAAAATAATACTGTGATTTTTGTTTCTGTGTCAATATGTATTCCTTCTTTTTTTTTTTAACACTTTAGTAATATAATATAAATATTATACAATTTTCATTTTATTCTTATCCTAGTTTTCAGTGAAACGAACCCGTAGCAAGTTATAGAAGCCTAGTACCCTGGTATTGGCCTTGTACCTAACCACTTTTTCGGGGTTCGGAACCTCATCAAGCGGGGCTGGTCTAATCGAAATATAATTACCTCGCTATCCTCCCTCAGAACTGTTTCTTGCCTGCGTTCATAATCGACGTGGCATTAGGGGCTCGGGAGGAAAAAATATATCCTCAGCTTGGATGGTAA
This sequence comes from Nezara viridula, assembly GCA_928085145.1. Lineage (NCBI taxonomy): Eukaryota > Metazoa > Arthropoda > Insecta > Hemiptera > Pentatomidae > Nezara > Nezara viridula. Next base: position 128,902,070 of record OV725079.1, read on the forward strand.
CAAAAAAAAATGTCGGGCCAGTAATTTTTCATCCATCTGTTGGTAGCATTGTTTCTCCATTTGCGGTTGGTAACCGGCCATCGATTACTGGTACGTGTCGTTTCCGGTAGCCATGGGAGAGGTCCCCGTACCGTTCGAAGCTGCGGTTTGCTTCTCTTTGGTGGAGGACCTAGTTTCATAGGTCGACCTAATGATCGATGTTGAAGAAGCCATTTCTTTTTAACAGAAATTAATTTCATTTGATATAAGTATCTCAGTTTATTACAAACATGAAAACTATGGCATCTATTAACTTCATCTAGGAAGCAAAACGTTTTTACATTGCATAAAAAGATTTTCAAATTCTCGCCTTCAGTAAACTTTTTTTTTTAATCAAAAAGGTGGATCACATTTCAGTTTGTTGACTGAAACACCGAGTAATTTTTAAAACACAACATAAACTTAACATTGAAATTGATTTTCTGAGGAAAGAACATGATTTTCAATGAATGCGCGCGTATGGTTCTCGTTCTTTGTAACTCAGTTTTCATTAGCTTTTTAAAGTTTTGTTTTATTTTTTCATTATTGTGTTATGATTTGGGATAATTTAAATAAAAAATAAAATAAAAAACTTAAAATAAATCTCAGAGAAAAGTGATCTAATCTTTTTGGGGATAGAGAAAATTTCTCTTATTTAAGAAAATTTACTAATACACTTTAATTAAAAAATAAAAATTTATTAAAAATCCTTGAAAGTAATATGAAATAATATATAAATATATTTTGAAAATTTGGAAGATGACCGTTGCATTATAAAGGAAGGAAATGGTCCGGGGTGGCGGTCATAAATAGGCTAAATATTGGTAAAAATATTTTATTAAACGCCAACGTTTCGACGCGACTTGGCAGGTCTTCTTCAGGGAGGTGTGTTCAGCTAGGGGTTTCACTTAATTCAGTTCTAAGTGAAACTCTTAGCTGAACACACCTTGCTGAAGAAGACCTGCAAAGTCGGGTCGAAACGGCTGAAGCCCCCCCTCCCCCTCCAAAATGGTAAAATATAACCATGTTTTATAGAAAAAAATATTAAAAAATTATCTCTTAAAGTATTATATTTCGTGTAATTACATTTAAAATGACTTAAGGAATCACTAAAACAACATTTCATATAGATAGTTAGTTTCTTCTTTTTTTTAAAGTAACTATCGTCATTTTTATGAAAAAAAACTTTCGGGCTGAAGCCTCTCTCCCCCAAAAAATTAAATCCTGGATCCGCTAGTGTTTGTAATGGGCTATTATTTATAATTTATATTTCATATTATTAATCTCGCCTTGTTGATGTTTTCACTTATATCGTGTGGTCTAAAGCAAACACCTTAGTTATTTAATTATCACGTTTGTAATTCAGCTACTTTATTAAAGTAACGAATGTGAACCTGTTTCTCATTGCATGTTTGTTGATTTAACATTATAGTTGCTGCTATTACTATTAGTAAGCTCCTAAAAAAGTATGTTTGGTCTAGCAATTGGGACGGTTATCTAGGTAGTTTGCATCCACATCTTTGCTTAACGGACTGTTAGAGCGTATGTAAAGACCTTAAAGGAGATTGGATTATGTATAGTAGAATGGAATATACCACTTCTGCATATCCAGAATTCTACTCCTCTTGGCATAGCTAGATTTGACCATGTGTGGAAAAATTTAATATATTTCTATTTTTAAAAGACTCCCTTCGTACACCACGTCGGATTCGATACTAGCACGTGGACAAGCTCAGTCAGTGACCTGCTGTTAGCGGAAGGATTTATCGGTGGTTCTCGGTAACAGACCGATTGCCAGCCATAATTACCTACCGATAGAGTATCAATTTACCAGGTTGCAGGAACCGCAGCTGTCAAATCCATCTTATTATTCCATCAGAAGCGACGGTAGTTCTTGTCAATCACGTAGTCCAATCAACATGATTGCCATTTTCTCTTCGTATTTATTTTTTCATTTTTAACTTTTGCATCTTTTTCGGGTACGATCAGTTCAGGCTAAGCGTTTCGAAAGCCCCACTTGTGTTTTTTGCTTTTTTTCTATCGGCACTTTTTGATTTTAAAAATCTTAGGCTCATCATCATTGCAAAAAAAAAAAAAAAACAGAAAAAAAACACGCGTTTTCAACTCACTTGATTGCTGCCAATTCGACTGATAGCTTCCAGAAAAAATATCTGTTCAGCAATCAAGCATTAAGTGTTACAATATAATACAAAAATAAAAAATTATATTTATATATATTAAGATATGTACTAACAATCGGTTATGGTATACCTGCTGGATGAGTAGCAATTACTCAAACTTCTTTCTAGGGTTGTATTTTTTTAAAATTCCGTAACTGTTAGTTACAACTTTTTGATTTTTTTCCTCTGGTACTGCAAAAAATTAACTCTGCTGACAATTAAGTAGATTCGGCAGAACTCATGGTGGGAAAAAGCAATTATTAAATTATTACTGATGACTAGCGTGATAAAGTCATCACGGAGAAAACTTGGTGAGAAATTCTGACTCCACTTTCTCCTCGATTGGTCTTTTAAAACGTCTTCGGTCAAGAATGAAATACGTGAGCCATTTATCCGCGGAAATTGTATTATTAAAGTAACGAAGATTTATATATGCTTATCGATTTTTGTTTTTGTTTAAATTTTGGAATTTTATCTGGCTCATTGCTTGATGACTAAGCTATGCTTGAATGAAGTACCGTTAGCGACCCTATGATAAAAAAAATGATTTATTAGTTATTTCACAAAATAAAAATAAAATTTCTAACTCATATTTCAATTCTAAACACATATTTTATTGATCAGTAGACGACAACGAATCATCATTAAATTTTTATATCGTTAGTATTTCTAACAGCGACTTTTTATTTATATGATATTATTTTTTTTTTAACGGTTGAAAATAATAATATAATACTTGTCAATCAGACACCCAACCAGTTTTTTTTTTCATTCATCGTCAAATGTTTGATTTAAGCCATTAACTTATATACTCCGCTAGTGTTCCTCAAGGAAGCATCCTCGGTCCTATCCTTTATACAGCTGATATCCCAATCCATCCCAACACGGCCATCACCACCTATGCAGATGACACTTGTACCCTAACTGTTTATAGCGACCCTTTAATTGCATCCGAAACCCTCCAATCACATATCACCAACATTGGAGAATGTAGTTACTGTTGGAACTCAAGCGCTCTGTGTACTTGAATACCGACTGTTGTTGGGGGATTGCTCTTCTATTGGTATTGTGCGTCAACTTGTGAAGCTGGTTATGTTGCGGCTGTACAAGTGGCCTGATATAGCTGCAGCAATACTTGCCAAATACAAATTGTTAAATAATTTGGCAAATATTGAAATATGCGTAGCTGTAACTGTAACCTTTTTCTACTGGTTACTAACATATTTAGTGGGTTGTACATAATAATATTTGTTGGATAATATTTTACTTTGGCTCAATCTGCCACAGTCGTAAAAATATATTTTATTTGTGTATTCATACATTCTCGACGTTTATGTCGGTAGTGTAATTGTGCGGGTGCGTTATTCCTTTGGATGAGAAGTTAATTTTAAATCCCACCCCGACAAAAAGATAAAGACTTCAGAACGACTTCGGAATTCACTTATATTATTATTATTATATTTACATTAAAGAATTCAATATGTTTCTTTTATAGCTGCTGTTGAGTAGTAAACATGGCTGTACATATTGAAGGATTCTATTCAGCTTCGTTCCGCAATATGGCCTCCATTAGCGATTCCATTCCTTTGGTTCTTGCCGCTCGCCTTCAGTTCATGGCTGCATGCTCAAGACGGATTTCAATATGCAGATCCTCGCTACCACGTAAGATCAAAGATGGAGCTTGGTCGTTATTAAGCTGAGGTGCCATTTATCTGCTTTGGAATTAATAGGGACGGGTTTTCTAGGCTGTAGAAAAGTGCGGCGTTTCGCGAGCCCATCCTCCACCCGACCTACTTTCCCAGTCAGAGTTCAAGCCTATCTGCACCGTGCGTGCTCTTCCCTCCGAGGAACAATCTCGATGGGTTGCTGCCTACACGGCAATGAATCAAAACTTTCACTGCATTAGCTCAATGTAGGGCTCATCTCGCGATTTGTTTTAAGTTACGACCTCGTTTCGTGCCTTGCTTGTTTAACATTTAAGTCATATTTCCGAGCTATCCGCCGGGGACTCGTTTTATTTGACTATGCGAAACCTGTTATTTATGACCGTGTTTTCGGTTCAAAAGGTTATCGAACTACGTGTTGGATTCGAGCCATGAGAGCGCTTCGTCATTTCCAGATAACAATATCTCGGCAACTTGCGCTTAGCATGGGATGCTGTCAGCCGGAGTGTATTGATGTATGATTCTATATTTTATGTCTGTTGATATACATCTAATCTCTGGATAGATTAAATGAAACGTGTATAATTTTTCAGTTGTATGGTGGCTTGTACTTCTCGGACGGACAAGTAACCAAGCAGAATAGAATTTACCGATTCCTAAACATCTATTGTAGAATTAAAGTTGAAATTTATGTCTTTACTAATCAAAGAAAATATAGTAAATAACAGAAATTATAATAGCGAATAGCCAATCATGCAATTTTAAAGTCTTTTTTTTTATTATTGAAATTTACAATTGTATTAAATGACAAATACAACTAGTAAATTTAAACAAGTAACATGTCATGTTACAACATAAAGAGAAACTACCCATTGGTAACACTCCAATTATATTTCTATATTAGAAGCTCCCTAGGTCATCTTCTTTTCAGACGCCTCGGAGAGTTACCAGAAATTGAAGAGGAAGCAAGGTTGGAAACAAGAGAATTCTGATGGTTCAGAAGTTTATTATGGAAAGACAGGTATCTTAATTGAGCGAATTCGAAATCATATGGTACATTAAGGTCAATATGGATGATTTTGTTTGTGACAAAGTAGGGCACATTAAGGATTTTACGAAGAATTGGATTGTTGAGATTGGATACGAGAGGAATTCGATGGTTTAGTAGAGCCCCAAAGCTCGATCCCATAAGTCCAAATAGGCCTTATTATAGTAATATATATGTAAATAGTTAAAAGTTTAGAGCGTTTGTCTAGTAAGTGCTTCAGTAGTCGAAAACGTCGGACGGTTTCTAGACAACATATTGAGGACTATTCCGCTGATTTATACTCAGAATAATGAAAAATAACCATGTATTTTGTGGTTAAAATTGCGTAAATTCTAGAGCATTATCCTAGAACATTCCTCTACGTTTAAGAATCCTTTTATTAACACAAAAAAAGTTGATAATAGAAATAATAACAGAAAAACGAAACTGTTACATTCTGAACAGTTTAACATCACTAGATTTCTAATAAGGATATTGAAAAAGATTTATTGTTTTTTTTTTTATATGTTGTTTCTGTTATTGCTGACTGTAAAATACATTTAAAGTGAAATATCCCACCATCTCGCGTGATGAATACATCGTTTCCCTCGCTTTCTGAATATATCATCATGAAAAGGAAAAACTTTTTTTCATTTAAACATTCAATGCCTTGGCATTCTTAGCGATCTTTCCAGATGACTGTGAGCAGGCCTTAACAAGAGTATCGGAAGCTGTCACGGAATCAATGCTCTCTCTCTCTCTCTTTACCTAGATGTTCTACTTTCGTCAGTTCAATTCGTTCCTTTCATCATCACGTTTCTTCTTTATCTTCCTGACTTATTCAGCAGGCTTTGCCACCTTTACCTACTTAACTTATCAGGCACGGTATTTTCAGTTCGAGTTTTCTTTTCCGTGTGCATTCCAGGTCACGGCACATTATGTTTTTGTTTGGCAAGAACGAGCGAAAACATAAGGTGCTGTCATATTCCCTTGATGAATATCTAAAATTTAAAAGTAAAAATTTACATAAGACTAGATTTATGTTCAAAAATATTCCTGTCAGTAGTATCAAATGAACTTGAAATAATCTGTAGCTTGCTTTAATAACCAATCAACAAGTCCTATTCGGAATATTTACATTTTTTTTACTGGATATTTATATTTGTTGGAAAATATCGAGGTTCACATAAGCGGCTCTTAAATTTTATCAATGAATACGGATTAAATAAATTAAGATATTCATTTATTAAAATCAACACAAGGTGGTTCTCTACCCAGTTTGTCTTTATGCCGTCTTTAGTCCGCAGTGTTTCGATTTTTTATTTATTTTTTTTACTTTTATTGGTTTGATATCAGTTGATTGAAATAAAAATAAAAAGATATCAATTCGTGGTGATCTGAACATTCGCCTCTCAAATTTACGATTCGCCAAAAAAGACGCACTTACAAAAACTATAGTCATTTTAATCCAAAATTTTACGACTTATAACAGGAGCTCCCTGGTACGTCAACAACAAAACTTTTCATAACGACTTATGACAACCAACTATAGACCAATACATTCTCTCTACTCTCGTTTTCATCTCAAACTACACGGACACACAAACAGACTTATAAACGACAAGGCCACAACTGACATGTCCATCAGAAGGAGACTAAAAAGGAGCTGGATGAGAGATCTCCTTATATAAATCAAGGAAGTAAATAATCATCAGAAAGAGGTGCTGCTGGGTACTATCCTTCCTCATGCCTGTAATGCCAATCCTCATCATCACAACACATCTGCTGATTGCCAATACCATGACAGTTGCAGACAAACAGTTAAAGAGAAAAAAAATTGTCCCTATGCTGATAAACTTTTATGCTTTAAAACCCTAACCAAGTTTTAATGCATATATTTCTATTTCTTTTTTTTTTTTTTTCTAGACCTTTAAAAACTAAATATTTTGTTATTTTTACTCATGGAACTTTAAAAAAATATTTCACAAGAACCTTTTGCCGCCAAGTTAACTGAAAAATAAGATAGTTACGCATTTCTGTGCATATGCTATGTTTTAAATTGGTTAATAATTTAAGTTCATAATGGTTCGAAATCGTTTTTTTTTAACACCATTTTTATAAGGTTGATTATTTTAATGTGTGGTAACAGATGCTAGATTTATAATTTTGGATAGAGTGGAAATTTTGAAATAAACGCCAAGATTATCAAAGTAGAAAAAAAATATCCTGAGGTCAGAGAACCGGTGCAATATTCCTTTGAAGGAGAAGATGAAGTAAAAATGTTATTGCTTCCAATGTCGGATAATGAACTCCTTGGATGCGACCATTTATGGTAGATACCCTCGCTGAGGAAATTATGGCAAGGGATTTCTTCATTTTGATGGCGGATTCTTCCATGATCATTTACAGGGTGATTATTGGTGCCGAGGCGTTATCGAGAGGCTAAAGAGAAAGTTTTAAGCTGAGTATGTTTCCTTATTTATCAACTGGTTCCTCCGACCTTTCTTTTCGAAAGCCACTTCCTCAGGATATGTCCCCGGTCTTCGTCAAAGCGGCAGAGCAGGAGATCCTCCCTTTTTCAATTCTCTGGATATAATACCCTTTACCTGATGAATAATGTAGGTCAGGTGGGATTTCGCCGGCAAAATATGCAAAGCTATAAGTATTGTATAGCTACAGTACTGTTCGAAAGATGATTTGCTGAAATTTATTACTTCATACTCTTGTCCTTTCTTTATTAATTTTTATTTCTTCTCTACAAACTTGCTTAAACCTTTATTGGTTTAATTTAAGAAAACAGACACAATAAATTACAAGTGTTTGTTTTCTTAAATTTGGCTTAATGTCAAGGTAGTAGAAAAGAAATTTAAAAAAATATTATTCTTACGATACAAATTTAATTTCCATGTTGTTTTAATGTGCCTTCTATATCAGAAGGAATGCAGAGTCAGCCTGTTTTATTTTTAAAATAATAAAATTAATTTATTGTTAATTAATAAGCTTACTTAGATTTGCCAGGAAATTTTATGAAGTATGTTATGTTTAGAAGTCTAAAATAAAATATATCATTTCTAAATTAAAATACAAAAAATTCTCTTATTTTGAAAAATTAAAGAACATAGTACGGTAAGCTTAATGTGTCAACAACCATCTAGGAATCATTTTAATTATTATTGAAGGATGAATGGACGGAAATGATAAGTAATATTTTTCGAGTTCTTAATAAACTTAATTCAAATCAACTTTATGCACAAATGTGTATCGAAACTTCACCTCTTGAATTCTTTTATGGGCAAAATTTTCAACTTAGATTTATCGGAGATGGAATAATTTAATGCTTCACAAAAAATTATCAGTTATCACCTTCATCTGCGATCTTAGTCTCCAATTATTACAATTTGTGAATTTACCATGAGGAAATATTAAACTTCTCTGCTAGAGGAATTCGCAGGGAACTGGATCAGAACCTGAAATACAGATGTAATAAAAAAGCACTGGATTGGGTTTACTCCATTAAAACCATCTGGTTAAAGATATGGAGGATAGTAATTAGGAAAGGAGTGTCATTGCAATAAACTTATAAATTCATCGTTTGGAAAATTACGTTTTGACACAATGCTTTTCTTAGTGTTGCCCAAATAGGAGACCAAGACTCGTCTTGGTCTTGCCCAAGAGTCTCGCAACAGTTACCTATTAGCTTATTCCTATAGAGATATAACTGTAATTTTTCTGATGGGGGAAACCTAACTAATCCCGAATGAAAAATTCAAAGAGTAAAATGCAAAAATATATTAGTTATAAAAATTCTTTACATATTGTAACTAAAATTGTCGTGTTAATAACTATTTTGCCTTACATTTTATTTACAAAAAAAAATTATTTTTTTTTGACCAGTCTTGGTCTTGTAAGAGTTACCAAGACCGATTTTGGGCAACATTAGTTCTTCTTCAGTACGATGTTGCTTTAAATAAAAACATCAACTTTTCCCCACATAAGTATTAAAATATAAAGTTGTAGATATGTCGTTTATTTACAGACATTGATTTTATTTTAAAAAATCGGAAACAATTCAGTATCAATGTTGAAAAAAAAAATTTATATTTAATTTTTTTGTGAAAAGGTAATATAATTTGAATGGATTAAATTCTGTAGTATCGATAGGATTAATTTTTGAAATATTAAAATCTGAGATGTCGTTATCATCCATATTTTATACGAGTATTAGAAAACCAGTTTTCTTGTATAAGTCTGTGCAACATTTCTTCTCTGCCTATGATTCTATACTGTTCCAAATTTTAATAACGAAGTTTGAAAATTGTATATTCTTCAGTATCCATCAGCTCAATGAGTAACCTATTACCTTTCTAGTCTCCCTGCGGTATTATCTGATGTCCCTACCTTCATTGTCATAAGATTTTCCCAATGAAAAAATCTTGTTCAATATTAAAATACTGTAATGCTTTAATACACATTTTAGTAAGTTGAATTTGATCACATTTATTAAATCCATCACATTTTTTATTCTAAATAATTGAGAATTTATATAGAAAATAAACACTCGGACGAGAACTATTATTTGGTTATATTGCAAAACTATATTGAGAAATAGTACCCAAGTATCAAGTACCTACTTGCTTGAATACTCAGTAGCAACGATATCTCGGTTAGAAAAATATGCTCTTAGTCATTGCAAACGCGACGACTGAAAACAGGTCGAGGTATTTATCTGTCTTATCTTAGAAGGCAGATCTCTTACACTGCCCTCCACCCAGTGGGATCTACTCCTCACCGGTGTTTTCGTATTCATTGTACCCTAAACGGACAACGCATGGAAAAATATGACTCCTTCGGATGACTACAATTGCCAAGGTTGCAGTTTTCTATTCTATGGACTTGTGCTCAGACGGAAAAGGAAACCCGCTGAGATGAGGATAGTGTACCTCCCTTTAGTAGATAAACTGCATTGCTAATGCTTCCTCTTGCAAAACATTCTCGACGTGCTTATTCGAAAGCGGTGCTTCCGCGCGATAATCTAAAATATGACGTTTTAAAATTATATAATCGGATTTGGTGTAAAAATCTATAATGTCCAGGATAATATCGAGACTGAAAAGTATTGAATGATCACAATTTTTTTTCTTCTTTCTCTTGAATGTATTACTGCATTGAAACTTCCGTCTACTTATACTTGTCTGACAATAGCGAATTAGTTGATTTTTCCTCCACCTGTAACCTTCGGCATTTTTAAGAAACTTCTAATTTTATTGAAGAGGTAACTCGTTTTCAAAAAGATGAAATACGATGCTAATACAATTTACTGAAATATTTTTCTTTAATAATGGATCAATCCTCAAACAAATTAGGACAATTTTCCCTACTAAAATGACTAAAGTACATTTAGGGTTGGAGAATGTAAGCACTATTTTTTTTTTAATAATTTGATTCAATGTATTCGGAATAAACTAATTAATTTATTATTAATATTTTAAAGATTGCACTGTTTTCTTCTATTTATTTCTGCTATATTAATTATTTTCAATTATTATGAAATTAAATATCCACAAGTCTCTTCATCATCTCATTAACGCATTTAGTCATCGAGGCGTTAGAATTCGGCAATCGTGCTTTTAAAAATGAATGAAAATTGCTGCCTCTATCTGTATATGTATCTAAAATATGTTATTTTACCGAAAGAATGCTCTCGGCTTAAATATTTCCACTTATACTTTTTTTTCTCTCTCTCAAATTTTTAACACTTTACACAAACCGAAAGGGAGATAAATGGACTACTGAGATGGTGGCTGGCATTTGGAGGGACCATTCCTGGCAAGGTATTTCCTTCAGGGACGGGGAGGCGTCCCGCTTCATTTAGACCCCGCGATATGACAGCCCGGATTCCCTCGCCCATTTGCACTCCCTGTGTAATGGGGATAATTGATATGGGAAAAAAGAATTGTGGATTCCCGACATGTTTTCGGGAGCTATAATTGCTTAATCAGTTTGGGCAACCATCGTAGGAAGATGGGCAAGCATGAAAATCTTCCAGTTCTGTGCCTGCTATTATTACAATCTACTTAGACAATTAAAATAAATTCCTACATGTCTAGCTAAGATTGGTAGTAACCAATACAGTAGTCCAACATGCCAATCCTTGGAGGATCCAAAAAACCTTATAGTTTACTTTAAAGAATAGTTTACTTTAAGTTCAAGTGAAAACTTCTTTAGGAGCGTTTAGCACTTTTTTTGTAGATAATGAATTAGATCACACACTCAGTTAGATCAATCACAAACTAAAAATCGAATCTTCATACTGTAAGCGAGGGAAATGTTCAGCATTTCGTCCTCTTTATGACTACTAATTACTAATTACTAATCTCGCCTTGTTGATGTTTTTACTACTATAGTGTGGCCAAAAGTGCTCACCTTAGTTTTTTATTCCTTCCTTCCTTGTGGGTTAGACTATAGATAGTTTTCCTCGTATGAGAAGAGAGACCGGGGGATTAAAGCCATAGTTAAAATAGTTAGACACGAACTTGTAATAATTTTTTCATCGTTTCTCCAGTTAATCCAGTTGCCAGTTAATCCAGGCAAGTAAATAAAGTGTAATGAGCGACTTTATTACTTGCAGGCATATCAAATTATTTTAAAGCCTTAAATACTCGACAAATCCACTTTTTGAAACACTTGGCAGTTATACATTAAAATCCTATGACTAGACTGAAAAAATTGACATTTACAGACATGAATTACAGAACTAAGACACACCTTAACTATGAATAACCACAGTACTCCCAATTCCCCATCAAAAAAAAAAATAATAAAATAAAATGAAGTTTTATATATACAACAGTTTTAATTCTTTTTATGTGACAATTTAAATAGTAATTTAGCAAAATAGAACTTTGACAAATGTTAGAAAAAAAAGATGTCCTTGACACCCTTTATTAAACATAACATTGCATTCCAATGAAGACTAAGCAAGCCTAAGGTAACAGCTAATAATAATATATATACATTCTTTAATTTTCAAATAACAATTTGTTTGATTTTGATTAATTTTAAATTAATACTTTTACATGAAAAATAAAATCGGAATATTTTAAAGAGCTTTGTTATATATATATATATATATATATATATATATATATATATATATATATATATATATATATTAAATATGACATAATACAGGTAATGATCGTAAGAGGAGAAACGGTGTAAGACTAGGCCTAGGAGGGGCTACTAGCTAGGCACAGATGGGACTGTTGTGACGTCACGAAGGCGGTGAGGCCACAGACCACGGTCCGACACCTTCCGGAGGCGTCGGGTTTCGGTTTCGTGTCAACCCGAGAGATTTAAAAAAAATTAAAATAAAAAAAAATCCTAAAGAGAATCAACAAAAAAATTTAGAAAGAACTAAGAATCGCTTTCCTACCATAACTGGTTCAATATATTCAGGCAGCCCTCAATGAAGCCATATACAGAATTTATCTTTCGTTGAAAAGTTTGATACGTATCGAAATCACTGGACAAGTTCATCTATATTTTAATTATTAATAATGGATAAAAATATAGTAATCGATGTTTACAAAAGATCGACTGAGAGCAAAGTAGAAGTGTGTCTACAAAACTATTATTTAGTAACCAATATCATCATTTAAACATACTTGTACTACTTCTAATATTATGATTAGTATGGGACATTCTATTGTTCTTCTTTATTAGTTTTAACGAATTTTAAGATTACACCTATTTAGTAACTAGGTTTTGTTCACGTTATTTTGAATTTATTACCAACACTTCTTACATATATTATGGTTCGAATAGGTTTTCATAATAACTAAATTTCTGATATAATAAATACATTACTGAGGAATTGTCGATTTCATTAATTTTATTCCGTTCATTCTGAAGTAAAATATAACGACTAATTTCAAGATATCTATAGCGGAAAATCTATTCTAGATAGTGAGCATAGTCGTTTGCGGATGGATATCTCGAGTTCAAGTTCCATTAAACCTGTTTCCTTTCCCATTTACGCGATATCATTTCAATTACTTTCTCACAACTTCAATATAAAATGTAAAGATATATTTATGCAGATGAACTCGTACACATTTATTTCACTTATTTTTACTGTCTATTTTTATGACCGCTTTGCAATATATATATATGTGTGTCATTTTATTGTTAGTTGCCTGACATTTCCACAATACTTTAAGTTTTATGCTTTCTTAATCGTTTCCTCGATGGTTTCAATCTCTCATGTTTCATAAGAAAAAAATAGGATAAGTGCGGTTTTCGCGGTGACGATATGCGGTGGGGCAACCATTTTTTTCCTAGGTTCTGGCCATCTTTCGAGAACATTTCAAAATCGTCCGGAATCATATTGCTAATTGTGAGTATAATGCAACTCCAAAATGAATTCTTACGGAAATATTTGATTGTGTTTAATCCTTGTTGCAACTCTCATTGACAATTCAATCTTATAAGTATTTTTTGAGATACTGAAGCAAATTTTGACCAGTACAAGATAGAGTTTGTGTTTTATTATATTCTGCTGAAGGTATGCTTAATTTACTGTATGAAATTTAAAGAACTATTTGAAAATGTAATTTATATAATAAACTTGTAATTAGCTAATTAAAATATAAATTTATAAAAAAAATCTCCCTAATACTGTCTGAACAGCTTCATTATCAGTTGTTCCATAACTATCTAAATATTAAGATACATGATTTTTCGTTTGTGAATAAAATTTACCGGAGGAGCCGATTTTGAAGTACAGTATTGTGAAGGACTAATGCCAATTTAAAAAAAAAAAAAAATGTAAATTTGTTGTAAATTGTGTCATCAAGGAACAATGGATGCAGACCATCTAGACACATGTCCTGCCTTGACGGGCATAACTGAAAAAAACATTTTATATATATATATATATTAAAAAATCTAAATTATACTGGGCAGCAAAATGTCGGATGGCCAAATGACCAACGACTTTGGCATAAGAAAAAAAAAAGTTAAAAATTTAACCACACATAACAAAAGTACTTATAAATATAACCTTACATTTGTTCATTGCCTAAAACATTTCAGAGCTATTATATTCATAACAATTAAATTTAAATTGTTAAATGGAGTAAGATAAATTCTCCCCAATTTTAGACTAAATCGAACTATCCGTTTTTTAAATATGTTCATATCAATAAATCTGCGTTTGGGCCTCCATTTAATAAAATATTTTATCCGTAAAAAAGTATTTTACAACATTTTTTAAATCCAACAATATTAAAATATTTGTAAATTACGCAATATGTGATGAAAAACATTATTTCTTTGACGTCGTTAGGCAAAGAAAGGAAATTAATGAATGAAACACTGGCAATAAATAGGTAGAAGTACTTTACCGACTTTCACTGAAGGATAATTCTGCATTAAGATTTGTGCTTAATAATTAATTTAATGTACTTTATTCATTACCTGCCCCTTATTATCAATGTGTTTGTAATAATTGTAGTAGTAAAATTTGATTGTTGTTTTGCAGGTGAGGTTTTGAAAAATTAGCAGAAAGCATGTCGTTAGATGATTTTCATTACATAAGGAATTTAGGTAAGATTTTTATTATTTTAAAATAAGAAGATTTTTTATTTTACATAAATGATATAAATAATACATCAAATTTATCGTACACATTTTGTGCCTTTTTAAATATATAGGTTTTAAAAATCCACGTATTACCAAAAAATATTTCCATTTTCTACCATAATTTGAACAAATTATTATTATTTTTCTGTAGTTTTATTTCGTTTATTTTTGTTTATTGTACATAAGGTGTAAATGAGCTACTCGTTTAGATAGTAGAGATTAAAATAATTATATATTATAATAATTGTAATTTAGTAATAGTACTAATTTTCTTTGTTATGACAAAATATAATATTTTTCAATAAAGAGATAAAGGGAAAATAAATTTTGTTTGGCCAAAATTACTTTATTTCATTAGATCTTTGAGTAAATAAATTTAGTTATGTAAACGTATCACAATATTTTTTACCCTCTTAAAACATGTTTTGCAGTATTCATTTCTTTATGTCTTATCCCACGAATGTTCACTGTAGTAACTTTTAAACACTTGTAGTACAGTAATTTTTTGTTTAAAGAACTTGAAGTAAATTTTAAATTTTTCTATTCGATTTCCGCAAAGATCCCATTTAGTTTAAAGTAAAAAAAAAAAAAAAATGTAAAAATAGAGATTTCTAGTTTTTCTTTCCTTTTAATCATTTTACATAGTTCCCCTAAAAGTTTTTCATGAGCTACCTTGATTTCTTTACGTAAATATAATAAAGATCCTAAATTAATTAAAAATTATTGGCCCTTAGCTCTCACTTGCATTGCCTTGATTGAATGAAAAATAGTCATCATATCTTATATGAGTTCAGAAGGCGAAAATGATTGGATCATGAACACTACTGATTTCAAAACTTCAGATCAAAAATACTCTTCATTTTTATATTAAACTCCTTAAAATTATCTTTTAATAAGAACCAACACGTTTTTTCATTTTACCTAGATCTAGAAAGCGCGTTTGACTCAAGCTGAAAAATTGAATTTATAGAATCTCTAATGTTTTCTGAAACACTTTTTTTTTTTTGCTTTGTTTTATAAAACACTTAAATTCAAGAACTTTGAGTCACGCAGAGAAGTGCCTCAGGATATTTAATGCCCTTTTCAATATTGCTGTCAATGATTTAAGAAATTTCATACCAAAGCCAGTTGGTGTATGGCATTGTATGCAGATGAGACTGAAAAGTCATAAAAGATTATTTGAATAAGAAAATGTCTTAGCTGATATTGAAGACCATTTATTTTAACATTCATATAACGAGTTTGACCAAAATAGTTAGCTTCATTTTGAAGAAAATTAAAAAAAAAAAAAAAAATGATATCAAGTACTCACATTTATAACAGGTGTGGATTTTGATTTGAATTAGCAGAAAGGAAAAATATTAAAAAAAAAAATCAAATAAAAGTCCCATTCGATTTCTGGATAGACGTTGTTATTAGTGTTGCCCAAAAGCGGTCTTGGTCTTGTAATGCGCAAGACCAAGACCAAGGCCACCTAATTGTTGCAAGACCAAGACAAAGAGTGGTAAAAAAAAATTGATTATTCAAACAAAAATTAAGGCAAAATATTTACTAATACTAATACTAATCTTAGTTACTATATGTTAATAATTGAAAGAACCACTATACTTTTGCTTTAAACTAATTTATCATTCGGGCTTAGTTAGGTTTTTCCTATCTAAGACAATAAAGTAATATCTCTATAGTAATAAGCTAATCACTAACTGCAAGACTGTTGCGAGACTCTTGCGCAAGACCAAGACCATGACCAAGACTGAATTTGCAAGACCAAGACTCGTCTCGGTCTCGCATTTGGGCAACACTATAGTTCCACTAGTTGGGCGACACGTAAACTAACTTAAATAAATAATTTCAGTTCTGTACAACTTTTTGTTTTTGAGCCATGTTGTTCTCATACACAACCGTTTTGCAAGACTTAGTTATTTGGACTCAGTAGTTCTTAATTAATTTTCGTCCTTTGAATGTCGGATTGTAAATATTATACAAAGATAAGTGAAAGTAAAAATACAGTGCCGAATTAGGAAATTAGCGAATCATTACTTGACTGATAGAAAAGAAAATTAATTAATTAATATAAGAAATTCGTGCTTCCAAAATTCATTACATTATGAAACTGGAATTTAAACGGAAAAGCCTAATATTTTTATTTATAGAATTTCCGGGCAAGTTAGAGTTTTATAGAAAGCAATTATTTAGCATTTCCCGCTAAGGAGGACTCGAAGAGGCTATGTACGGTGCCGCCTATGATCAACACCGTAAAATCACAGTTATACCTAGTTTAAGGGTTTAGTGCTTCTCCAATTAATTTTATGTTTATTTTTTCCTCGCTCCATATAGCTTAAATTAATCCAAACATCGCTAATTTTTTTGAGTCAAACGTGGATTATTTTATACACGTTAAGGTTGGCGTACGATGATTCTCCCAGTTTAATAACGTTATTTACGATGAGACCAGTTTTCCTGGCTCCGATTCTACTGGGTATAAAATGTCCATTAAGATATTTAGTAATTAAAATTCCTCCTCTGGTCGCTGACTGGTTTTAAGGCATGGAAAAAAACATTTAAAAAGACCCCCACTACCGTATGGTTGAATTTATTTCGCGATTAAAAAGTTACGATGGAGCCCTAGGATGGGTCTATATAATCCGTGAAAGAATGCTTGTACATTGCTGGAATGGTTTAAGAAGCGGGTCATCTGCATAGCGAAGCTGTAAAGGAATTCAGGGTTTCAAGATCCGCCATATCCTGCCGAGATTGCAAGATCTGTTAAAAAATAAATAGATGTTTAGGTAATTTATTTTCGATATGTTGTCAAGGATATGATATCTTAAATAAAAAGAAAAACTATTAATCCTATATTATTTTTCGTAAATAATGAAACTGTTTTTTTTCTGTTGGCATTACAAACGTAGATATTTTACCCGCCTTAATTTAAAGCTAGTAACCATTTAAAATTCTAGACAAGCTTCATCTGAACACACAGCTTCGGTCAGCCAGCCGTTGCTTTCTGTACGAACATTTAAATTCAATAGGCGAAATTCCGTCCGTTTAACGGCAGATCAACAGTCGTCTTAAAATTGTGATATGATGTAAAGAATATGTCCATGAAACGGAATTCCTGTTGACTGACGATGTATTCAGTTGCGTTTTGAAAACTAACGACGTTGAAGTCATCAAACTAAACCAATCGGATGGTAGATTGATGAGGAAAAATCTAAATAATCGGTTTCTCTTTTTATGTTTTTTGGCATGCTTTTTTTAAATTTTATTCATTCATGATATTTACAATTGTATTAAAAAATTAAATTCATTAAGTAAATTTGATAACAGAAAATAATAACATGAAATGACTTGTTGAGAAACTACCCACTGGTAGCACTCTAAAAACAAAATGTATTTACAATAAGAGATCTCGAGGCCATCTTCTTTTCAAACGCATCGGAGGGTTATCAGGAATAGAGAAGGAAGCAAGGTTAGAGACGAGATGATTCGGATGGTTTTTTAGCATGCTAAATCTGAATTTGTTGTTCCTGAAGGAAGTTTCCCATCGCTTCCCGAGATATATACAATAAATAGCGAAATTTCCGAACTTTTTTTTTAGTTTTTTGGACATGACTCCTTAACTATGCATTTTATCGAAATTATTATTATTATTATGTACAAAGTTAAAGAAGACAAAATTCTACGTACTACCAATTATATGTACAGTTTTTTGATGTAGGCCAACGGGTGAGAAGTCAGAAAATGTTGATTGCTTGCTTATTTCACAAGAAATACCTGTTTTCATCGATCCCTCCCCCCCCTTCAAAGAATCTATTTTTCTCTCGAAGAAATACATTTAATCAATTTGAAAGAGCATTAAATTTTCTATGTACCTCATGTAGATAAGTAAATATGTGACATGATTTAGCGACTGTTAAAGCCCATGGAATCGAAAGAGTATTTCACTGGTAGTATCTGCCGCTCTCAACTTCAGGGCTTTTTATCTTTTCCATGTTTTTGATTCGGCTCATTTAACTATATTTATAACAAAACTAGAATATATAAACAAATTATATAGCTTTTATGGGTGATAGTCAGGACGCAGTCATTATACAATTTTTTTTATTTGTGCCAACGTTTCAACCCAAACATGTGGGTCATCTTCAGGGCGTGGTTCAAGCACTGAAGGCTTTCAAGTACTCACTGGAGTACTTTACCCATGATATGTAGAATAGTCGACTAGCTTCCTTCAATATATAGTTTTTATATATTCTCTTAGTATGAGAGAAATCAAAATTCATAATAATCAAATCCGAGCGCGCTAATGGCTTTTCTACTTTTCATATGCTAACGATTTTACCCGAGCTCAATAAAAATTTGGATGTACTTTCAATTTAATTTAAGCTTATGTAGAGTTGTGATATATCAGTATAGAATAACACAGTAGCTAATAACCTACTTTACAATTACCATTTTTTTAATGTTAATAAAATAAAATGCTTTTACCTCTTACATTTTGGCAGAACGAATTGATTTATGTGAACTTTTAAATAGAAGTTCTGGTACACCATACCGCCCAGAAGAAGTGTTCTGAGAAAACGTTCAATTCCGAAATAACAGAAAAACTAATAATTTCGGTCAGATCGGAGATAATTTTTCATTTCGAACCGTTGGTTACAACATCGCCCGATTTGGTTGTAAGAAGTCGGATTGTTTGAGGCTACTTAGCATTTTCATTAAAATAACACACACCTTCCTCTACTCAAGGTAATGACTCGGGACAGTACTACCGGGCCGTGTAAGTTAAGAGGGAATCGAGGGGGGAACTAATGCATTCCGACAATATTTATTGCACTACTAGCTAACTATATGTCCTTGTCTCCGGGGAGAAACTTGATGAGGGAACTGTGACACCGGCTATAACCGAATCCATCCATAACACGGTTAGAAATGTTGACCGCCTCGGGCCGCATTAAAAGTATGTAAATAGCCAAGGCTCCTTAGGCATTTCGCTGCGTCGTAAAGATCAATCTTTATTCTTTATTGAATTTATTTCCGATTCTATGCCGAGGAACCTGTTCGAACCGAACCCTAACCTGCCGGCTTCCTATCTTATGGCTATTAGGGCGCAGTGGCGTTGATAACGCCCGCGCGACCGATGTGGTTGGGGGCGCAAACCCTTAGGTGTGTGCAATGCATAAACGGACATACTGGGAAACACTTCAAAAATATAAAAAAGATATTCAAAGAATTAAATATTTATTTGCGGTGAACTTTATAGAGTTGGTTGTGTAACAATTTAATTTCAAAATAACTATTAAAATTATTATAAGTTATTAGTGTACTTTCTAATAGTGCTTACTTTCTGATTAGGCAGTTATACTACTCCTTAAGATTTTTGACGTTGATCACCGAAATGCGTTTATTTGGATGTACAATATAATATTATCGGTCAAAAATGTCTTCTTTCGAGTTTTTCTTTCTACGCTGGACTATGCTCATTGGGCACTGTTACACCTTATCTTTTTTTTATTATTATTATTTATTTGTTTATTGATAAATATTACAATCTGTCTCAATAAAGGACATTTATAATACAGTTCTGAGAGCACATTCACACCATATTTAAAAATAAAAAAAAAATAAGCTAACTTCAAATAATATAAAGCTACAAAAGAACAAAATAAAATATCATAGTGAAGGAAGAAAATACAAATAATAGTAATAATAGAATGAAAATAAATTAATAAAATAGAATTAAAATTATCTTTATAAAAAGTAATGAAAATAAACATCTTAGATGCAGGCATACCTTTTTACACTATTTACAGTCGGCCATGGGAACTCCGAACCATACTTATCCCCCCAGATGTGGAGGGAAAGCAAGGCTTCAGGAGCTCCCTGCGCTTCTTCCTCAACCATTTCACTGGTATTGAAAGCCAGCGGAGATTGAGTAAGGGCGCTACAACCACGGACACTCATGACTTGAGTGGAGAATCTAGCCATTGCCAGAACTCCAATATATACATGTTACAAAAGGTCACGGGGCCACTGCCGTTTCAGCCTGCGAGGAGAATTGTAGGGATTAGTGGTGCTAGATAGAGATTGTGCTACGGGATTAGACACCCTATCTTAATGTTAGTTTTGACATTGTGACTATAGGGTCAATTTTTCGATGAAGGACTGTATTGCTCGATTTAAGCTTAAAACCATGGATGGTTAAAGTGAACGATAACTCACCGCTATGTAACTCTCAAGAAAAAGAGGATATCATTCACTTGTTAAGAACTCGTCACATGTAAAGTGAGATAAGAGCAAAAATATTTTGGCCTGTCGACCTGTTCTCAAGAAGAAGTATTTGGTTTGTTAAAGAGTTCGTACTGAAAAGCAATTATGTACAGCAGGCCACATTGTAAAGATCTCAATTAGTTAGTTATTGAACCATTGGTACAATATCATGTTTATTTATAGTAACGTTTGTTTTTATTGTTTTATTATATTTGATTGTTATTATTATTATTGTTGAAATTTTTTTTTAAATTTGTTTATTTAGTCTCTATCCCTAAGGGTCATTGGCTTAATGTTTCCATTTTATATTCGTTGATAAAAGTGAATATTCTTTAAATATTTGAACAGTTTTTCTATTTCATTCTCCCCATCTTGCAGAATTTCTTTCATTTCCGTTCCCATTTGAAATTTTTTCCTTATATTAGTGTACTTATTGTTGAAATTAAATTGCTTGTTTATTGGACTTATAAGGTATTAATGTTTGTTTTTTGAAAACTCAATGTAAACTGCGTTTCACTTCAGTTCTAAGTGAAACTCCTTCCTGAACACACCTTCCTGAAGAAGACCTACAAAGTCGGGTCGAAACGTTGGCTTTTAATAAAATAGTTTTGCCAGTATTTAGCCTATTTATGACCGCCACCCCAGACCATCTCCTTCCTTATATATATTTTACTTTGTATTTTTTTTTTAAGTATAATAAATACGTTTTCATTCATTCATTCATAATATTATCAGTCTATTCAGCACACACAATTGGTCACGCTTTCAATCTGCTTAATGGATCCTCAGCTTGTCCCAATATGAAAATTGGAAAATATCCCTAAAAAATAGTTGAGCAATATGACAAAACTATTCTGAACTTATTATTATTGTACTCGCTTAGGATCTATTATTTGGTACAGAAGAACATTGGTTTCTAGTTCTATCACTTATTAAGGATATAGAAGCCTATTTATTAATAAGAGTATAGAAGCCACACCTAGATATATTTTTTATTTATTAGAAATATAATAAGTTTTTTTCTATATTATATGAAGTGCTAAAATGGTCACAGAGAATTACTCCCATAAATAGTAACATTTTAATTTTTAAAATCTAAATCTGCGTTAAGTATCTCATGGCAACTATACCACCTGACAGACTTGCGGCAAAAATTACGATTTATATTGAAAAGGGTACATTTTTTTGCTTTAAAATATCAGGGCTGATCGCTCTGAAGGAACTGTAATAGCCATTGATGTTTGTTTCAAAATATTTAAAACACATTTACACCGTATCGATTCGGGGATTTTGAAACCTCTCAAGTTTTGAAATTGGTATTGGTCACATCTCAATGAAATTCCATATCTATTGATATCTCATTCATCAAAAGCTATAGCTCCTGGGAGTCGGAAAAGAGATCTATATTCAGAAATACTGTAAATTAAAGAGTTGCATTTTAAATAAAGTTGATATTATAAAATGAAAATATAGAATTAAAAAAGAGACACATTTTTTTTATGCTATGAAAAAAAGAAAAGCTGATTCTGTATCTGGTGGCGTTAATTTCGAAATGTGAATTATTTTTCAAATATTGCAATGTCTGAGAAACATACATCAAATTGATTTTGAAAATATGTTTTAAGGTAATATTTTTTTCGTAGAGCAGCCAAATCTAAGCCAAAATATGGCAGAGGTTGAGGAGGAGGCAATGGCTGAAAGCGGATGAATATGAGAAGACTTAAGGCCGCGCGAAGGAGGAATGCAGGAGAGGGATCTCCTTTCCACGGCTCTTGTTTAATGGCAGTTAGTTACAAATAAACTGCCTCCTCTTTCAGCCTTTCGTCTCTTCTATTTTCTTTATACTACCTTCATTATATCGCCTTATCTTCTATCTGCTACCCTTCGCATAGAGGGGACATCCGACATGAAAGGGGCTCTGTCTGAAGGATGTGCTGTAGGAAAAAACCGATAGGGCTAAATCGGCCGTTCATCTGGCTATAGAAATATAGCATCATCTCTATTCTGTTATTTGTCTTACACTTCATTTAAATGCTCTCGTTCTGATGTTCGCTAATATATATATATATATATATATATATATATATATATATATAATATATATATATATATATATATATATATATATATATATATATATATATATTATGGAATAAAAAAATAAAATAAAATTCTAAAAGCTCCTCTTTTACACGTCAGCATTTTTATAACCGAGGGTCGATCCAAACCAGAATACATTTTCGAATTACTGTTTCCAACTTTACAATGCTCACTTTCAAGAAAATTTAACATGCTCAGTCAAAATTTTGTATCAGGTTTGTTCATGGCGGAGTATAACAACACCACTTATTAGGTAGCATTGAATCTAAATATCAAATAAAGTTTTGTGAAAATATATTTATTTTCGAAACCGGCCTTCTTTTCCCAAAACAAGCAATGAAACTTGCATTTATTAAGTATTTTTAAAAAAATAATTCGTCGAAAGCTCTTTTAAGAGGTTTATTCAAGTGAAAGTTAAAAAAAAAAATATTAATATTATCGTAAATAAAATGCTTGTATTTCATAGTAAAATAATAAACTTTCCTCCAATTTATACACGATTTTTTTCTCTCTAAACCGAATCCCAGTCAATCTTTTTTTCTTTGTTTAAAAACAGGCATTGAAATTAATTTTTTTCCAAAAGTGGCCTTATTCAAATTTCAATGTATTTTAATTACTATACTCAGTAATCAGTGATTTTAGAAATGTATGCTATAATTTAAGAATTTCTTAAGTTATTTTTAAAAAATATCGGATTTTATTACTACAATTGGAATAGAAAATATACTTTTTGGCTTTTCCCGAAAATTTTTCGATGATTACTTAGCAAAAAAAAAAAATTCGAAATTTTAGAAGAAAAGATTTTTTAAGTGTGGAAATATCTGTTATATAATTATAGATTTGTGGCTTCGATTTAAATGATAGTTTTGTTAAATTTTATTAATAGTCCGTAGTACAAGGCAGCTTTTTACAAAATTAATAACATCCGCCTGAAACTTCGATAATAGTTTCATCTCATCGTAACCTACAAATATTTTATTTACGATAATTTTTGGAATTTGTGTGTTTTCAATCTAGAGGTCGGCAAACTTTGTCTATTTAATTAGATACTAAAAACTTGTAAATACCCATTTGCTTTCCGCTTTGATCGTATGATAATTTGAACACAAAATCGAGGAAAAAGGTGGCCTACAAAAATATTGGGCTATTGGTAGTACGTCACGCTAAACGGCTCAATATTTCTGAAGGAGGATGTTAATAATTTGATAAAAAGGGGTCTGTACGACGGACTATAATTACATCACATTGTTAAGATTAAAACTGCTAAAATACTTTGAACATTAAATTTGGATCTATTTTATATCATAATATATTATGACTTTTTTTATTAATATATTGCAGAGGGTTTAAGTATTTTTATTTTGCAGTGATTCCGCCGTCACGAATGAGAACTATTTTAATTGGTTGTTTGGAGTATTATAATAAAATTTTAAATTATATAAAATTATAGTAGGTGGATTATTAAAGATAACAGTGCCGAGGAAAACATAATCCAGTAACGCAGCTAGGCATTTGACCCACACGACCTCAGCGCTTCGTGCTATTCCCCTGCCACCTTCACTTTTGACTAAAAACTTAATCTCTCTCTAATGCAACCGGATATAAAGTATAGAGTTATTTTATAAAATTATAATATTTATAAAGTCGTTTCTTAAATTCATAATTTTTATTTATCTATATTTATATTATTTAATGAATATTGTACTTCATTGCTTTTAGAAGCACCTATGTCGGTTTTTTTGTTTTGTTTTTAGGATGTCTTACATGATCATCTGTCCTTAAAGTTAAAATAAATAAAATTTAAATCCATTCATTTTTTTGTTTTAGGTGAAATTAATTTTAATAATATAAAGTAAAACTATGTTATTTCACCATATTTATTTTCTTTTTTACGCTGGCTGCGTTTCGCCTATGATGCCATATTCAAACAATCTGTAGGACCAAACTCCCAACACAAATAAAATTTACTCTATATAGGACGCCGAGAAAATGGAATATAGGATGAGAAAACCAATAAGAGAAGGAAGGGCAATTAGATGGGATTGAAGCGCTCTCTATCTGACTCAGGTCCCAGCCAATAATAACACTTATTACTTCCCCCCCTTTTCCTCCTGCCCAATCACCCTTCTCTAAACTCGCAACTAGATTGCCGTCTCGAGGAGTACTCTCCAAGATTATTATAATTTATTCGACGGCCTCTGTTTCGGTAAGAAAACATTCATTACGGCGGGCTATGATATCCCATCATATTGGTCTGTTTGTGTAATGCAGAAATTCGGCGAATAAATTATATGCATCAGGCCTAATATAAAAAGAACTCAAGTAGAAAAACACCTTGTGCCTTGTAACTTTTTTTTTGTTGATATTTTTATTTATTGAGAGAAATACTTTATTTAAGGCAGTGCTGCCCTACCATACAGGGCTGCTCGATACACAGTATACTCATCAATCCTGTTTTTTTGGAAATAGCTCTCAATTAAATGAAAATAATAAAAATATTTGCCGCATCCAATGGCTGTAAATATTCGTGCTATTTTTAAGGAAACATTTAAGAAATAAAAAAAAAAAAAAATATTATGAAACCTTAAAATAGTTAAAATTAATTGTTAAAATACACGTTTACTTACGAAGAAAGAATTCTATTAAAGCAAATATGTTAGTAACATTTAGTATGTTACATGAGCAGGTTTTTACTATCTAATTTTTTCAATAATTTTAGAACTAAGAAATCATTAAATATTTTTAGTAATAATGTCATTCTCTCTATGATTTTATACAAGGCCCAATTTATAGATATACCCAACCTATAGAAGTGACCTTTACGGATATAGAAAAAGGCTAAATAAAAGAATAAATTCCTATTCTCGTGAGCATTCAACACAGAATGCTCGGTTCGAAAACGAATCTAAACACGATGGGTAGGCAAATAGCAGTAAAATCCTCACGAAAAGTTGTGAAATTGGACGCACGAAACCATAAAGACAGCACTCACACTAAAGAATTCAGCTATGATCGCGTGGTAAAAGAGTTGAAAATATACATAGATGAAATAAACATTAAAGTAGCAAAACTTCTAGGTCACAGCATTGGGGGAAGAACTATGATGACGTTCGCCCGTACTAAGCTAGACATGTTTCACCATCTTTCAAGATCTGGTCGTTATGTGCATCTCTCCTTACAGCCTGAGTGATAGCGTTCACAATATACCTCATATTTTGAAGTCTGAAAACTGTGAAAGTAAATAGAAACAAGAAAATACTTAACGAGATAAGAGAAGCAGTGATTAAAAGCTTGAACCTTCCATAGGAAATCCAGATTTTCTTGCGATGATACCATAATGACGTTTATTTGGAAGTTAAACATATAAACATTAATAGACACATTAGTATCAATAATCAATTTCTCCAAATATCAAGGTGTACACTAAGCCCACAATTTTTCTATGTGAAAAACTTTCAGATTATTTAAAAACAAAAAGATTAACTCAAAATATTTAAAAAAAAAATACTGTGGGGAATTTGATATGGTTCCACCGATCCACACAAAATTATTAAGGATTTAGGGCTCTCTCTGTACGCTGCACGAAATAGTACAAAACCGACCTCCACAAACAAGTTAGAACCAAAGATATAAAAAAAGTATTTACTTATTTAGAAACATAATAATCTGTCACATTGACAATAATTATAGTGATATATGAATACATTGAGACCATATATATAGAAAATATAAAATTAACAAAAGTAAAATAATAACTAAATAATAATCAAAAGCTATGTACAATAAAAAATAAAACAAGATAAAGATAAGTAAATTAAAAACATAAAAACACAGTCATACCTATATACAATA
Organism: Nezara viridula; assembly: GCA_928085145.1. Lineage (NCBI taxonomy): Eukaryota > Metazoa > Arthropoda > Insecta > Hemiptera > Pentatomidae > Nezara > Nezara viridula. The sequence goes on from OV725079.1 coordinate 128,928,826, forward strand.
TATACAATCAGGTAAGGAACCCAAAGCCAAGCTTCTCCCTGCAACTGTAGAAGGAAAAGTACAGTGGAAGTATGTGTGAGGTAATGGCACAACTGAACTTTGATCGTACATTGATTTAGGGCAGATCTGCTCAGTACAGCTTTTGATTAAATAAAGTATTTGAGAATGTCTTCGCCTTATGGTTCTTTATTCGCATTTTTTTTTAACTCTATTAAAAAGTGTGACATTAAGTTGTATTCTGTAAATGATCTTGAATACAAAAACATATGTTTCATAACTACTTAATCAGAAATAAAAGTGATCTATTTACGAAGTCATCCCTCAACGATAATTACGATTCCTTCTAAAAAAGTATAGATCGTTAATGACGAAGATTTATAACTTTGGCTTTTAAAATTATTACCAATTATGAGGGCTTGTTAAAACATATTTTATCAAGTTTATAGCCTGCCAGTGCATGCTAGACATGTCTTATTCTATAAGAAATCTCTGGCTTGATTGGCTAAAGAAAATGTAATGATTTTTTTCGTGTGAACTATATTTTCTCATTGCTGATATTTTTTCATCCAATAGGATTAGCAACTAAAAAAAAATTACAAAAAATATTAGGATCTGATTAGATGCTAGTTAGAGGGTAAATTTGTTGCAATTTTTTATGAATTTTTTTTTAATTTAAATTAATAAATATGTCAAATTATGGTTGAATTTTTGTCACCGATGTGTTAAAATTAGGTTCAGAAAATTTTATGATTAACATGACAATACTCTAGCTGTAGTTCTAATAGATAGAGCAAAGGTTTACAAAAATTATGAGATCCGTTTTTTTGTTTACATACTTATCACGATGTGTTGCAGTCGATTCTGTTCTTAATACGTTAGTTTTTATTTATAATTTATTTAATACAAAAATAACACAAGTTTTCGCAATCAAGAACAGAACGTATTAGATTTATTGACACCAGATAATGTTTACAACTAGTGCAGTAATGAGAAATTCAATAAGTCTTGACCATGTACGATTTTAATTCAATGAGTTATCTTAATAAAAGTGGAATTTTGGGGAGGGGAGATGTAAAATCAATCCCATCAGTAAAATGAATTCACGTTGAGAGAGGATGATCTTTTCTAACAAGATATATTTGATTCAAATTTTTTTTTATGTTTAAGCACGTAAAAGGTTTCAAAACTCCAGTTTTTTTTTCTGTTAAATGTATGAGGTTGGTTTAATCTTAATTAAACCTTAAATTTATATTTCTTTTACGTCACCAGTATGGTGGAAATATTTTCTGTGACCAGTTCCTTTTGCTTAGGGCAGATGGAATGGAAAATTTAGTAGTTTTTAATTTACTCTCAAAACTCATTTATGCTATGCTCTCAGCTGATAATTTTGTATTTTATTACGATATTCAATATGAACAGTATATTTTTCGAAGATGTAAAATCATTTAATCAACTCTTCTCGCCCCTCTCCCTCTGCATGAAAAACAGATAATAAGCGTTCAAATTTAAAAATTTTTTAATTCTCTCACATCTATGGGTTAAATTTTATAACGACTTTATGTACTAGGAACTTTCAGACAGTATCATTAATATTATATATTGAAATCAATCGTGATGTTATACTTTTTTTTCGCGGAATCTCGAAATCTGTAAAAAACGGGAAATGTTCCAAATTATAGTTGGCCATTCATCAGAAATGAATTTGATTTACTACTGCAATAACTATTGCATCATTCGTTTTTATATTCATGTATAATATAACTTATATGTATATTTTGTTATTTATCTCTTCTTTTCTCTCACCCGCTGACCCTCCCTCTCCCTTCTCTCCCCCCCCTTTCACTCTCATGAACTAATCTACTTGTTCATAGTAAATAGCTTTGATTATATATTCAATCGATTTTTTCTCCTTGTGTAAGACATACGCCTACACTTTGTGCAAACCTTGGACTGAGTGTCAACATAACACGGAAAACATTTCTCATTCCCAGCTTACAAGTTTTTCTTCTTGTCCGTTTGTTTGTCCGTGACACTGTTTGATCTATTGCTTGATGATTATTTAACTTGGTATAACATAGTTTTTTAATTTATTTTAATTGAGTACCTTTTTTTTTACCTCTGAATTTTGAATGCAGGAAACGCTGTATAATTAATTAGTTATCGGGTCTAAGTGTGCCAATAGAATTCAGAAATTTGTTGTGAAATGGACAAGAATCGTTATTATTAATTATTCTTAAGCTCAACTTGTCTCAACACGAGTAATCTGTATTTAATAATTGTGAGAATTTTATTAACGCTATATTTATTGGTCAATTGCAATAATCAATGTTCAAGTGACTTCGAAATTTTTATTCAACTTTTTGGTTGTTGTCACCAAAGGAATGAGATTCTAAACATTTTTAACATTCCACTAAATATTTCACAATAGTTCGTTTGAATTCCTTTCATTTGTGCAAGTTCATGCTATTTTTCACTTTTTTACCTTTACTATTTTACTAATACATATCAACAATAATAGTTGACGATTTTGTTGAATGAAGAACCTAAGGATTAATTAGGAAACACCTGAACCTATCCTTGATTTTCCGTTTATTTTCGTCATCTAGGTTCTTCACAGCTGTTTATCATGACAAGAGTCTCTGAAGTTTCACAAAACTTAGGTACTCTTTGCAAAGTGTCTTTTTTGGACAATCGAAAAAGAGTTATTTGGCATGGATATGTGTGATTTAATTCTAGTGATCCCTGTTTTGGTGAAAAGTAAAATTGTTCCATGGATTTGTGCTTGGGTTTTTCCAATTAAATTTGTTCTTAAATTATCTTAGGTTTACTAATAATATTACCTTGTATTATATCCTAGTTGATAGAGCAAAAGGACAATTTATAATGGATCCGTCAGAAGATATAACAATAAACAACCTGGTTTTGAAATTTAAAAAATATGTACAGTTATATGAAGTGAAACATGATAAAAAGCGTTATAGTGCTTGTTCGATGAGAACTGTTCCACAGTGTAAAATGTAGATACGTAGAAGAAGCATGTATATTTATATCAGAAGGACGTTTGGTTAAGATTATCCTCTCGAAATGTCAGTGGGAGGAAAGCTCGAAATGTTAAGAATAGTTTACAGATCGTAGAATCAGTATAAGACTTTCCAATTTTACGATTTTTACTGGGTTTTTTTTGGGAGAGTTTTTCAGTAACGTTAGGGATTGAGCGCTGATCGTACTATATGATACGACATCCTGAGCCCTCCGCTAATCCATATGTATAAGGGTATCAATAACCGATCCCGCCCATAATCCACCAACATAGAGAGAGATCTGTTTATGCAGTCGCTGAAGACATTATGAGAAGCTCGGACAACTGTTTTGTTTCATTAAGGGCGGATTTGTATAGGAGGGCCCGAAGAACAATGCACCCTCGAGAGGAGATATATCTCTCATCCAGTTCTTTTTCTCCCCTCCTGTTTAGCTGTGCACTTTTTATCCCGGTCCTCCTTTGGCCGGGTTTTTTGCTGACCGTCTGTGGTAACGTCTGCTCCGTTTTGCATACTCACCGAGTGTCCCTCAATCTTGATTTAGCGACCGACCCGCTTTGTTATAGTCTTTCGAATTAATTATTTCTCTCTTTGCTGTCCTCGTACTCTCCTCTCCGCACTCTCCGCCGCCCAGCCCCTCTCTTCCAAGGACCAGGATAAAAGAAGAGTATGAATATTCTAATTCGTTCCTGATATAAATCTGGAACACTTATCACTCTGTAATTGATCCAGGAACCAGTGGCCTTGCCCGCCTTTATTTCGAATATATTTATAAATAATTAATGAGGGAATGAGTATTTTAGGTCGAGTCGTACATTTCGCTAGTGATGTAGTAACATTGTTTTGGTTAGTATTCAATACAAAAAATTGACAGCTTAACAACTCTAAGAAGTAGAGTATGTATGATTAAGATTTTTTTATCACATTTTAGAAAAGCTTACTAATAAATAAAATAAGAACAAAATGGATATAAAAAATCATTTTTTTTAATCCTTTTTTAATTATATAAAAACTTCTTATTCTCCTAGTAGTCCTAAACAGAATCAATAAGTTAAGTTATTTCTAAATATTATAATACTCAAAAAAAGATCTCCAAATGTTTTATGTTTATAAATTTCACCTTTGTAAAAGTATTTTAAAAAATCAGGAAAATTTGTATTGAATGAAACTTGAAGAAGGTGAGTAGCAACTTCGTATTGGTACCTAATAGGAGGCATAATGCTTATAAGGCTGATAAGTCATCAGTTATGCGGTTGTACATTTATTACACATTGATATAAAAATACGAAAATATACAATTTCGTCAAATTAATATTCTACAATGTTTTCATTAAGGAAATCATAAATACAATTATTCATTTTTTAAATCTAATAATGTGTGAGAATGATGTTATGTTTCTGTAATAGAATTCATTCCTGGTCAATATTTCGGTAATAAGTGTTTCCCAAAAGACCGCCTAACTGTTGCGAGACCAGACCAGGAGTGGTAAAAATATCGATTTTGTGAATAACAATTAAGGTAAAATAGTTAATAATACTAGACAATTTTAGTTACTATATGTACAGAATTTGTATAATCAACATACTTTTGCGTTTAATTCTTCTGATCTTTCTTTTAGGCTTAGTTAACTTTCTGCTATTTAAAAAAATATAGTAATATTTTTAGAGTAATAAGCTAATAGACAACTGCATTTGTTTCGAGACTCTTGCGCAAGACCAAGACCAAGGCCAAGACTAAGTTTGCAAGACCAAGAATCGCCTCGGTCTCGCATTTGGGCAACACTATCGGTATTAAAATATGAAGAATATATGAAATCAAGAAAATAGTGTAGAATCATTATATTTTAAATGATATGAAAATGTATGTTCAGATTATGGAGAAATATTCCAAATAGGAAACAATGGAAATTTAAACATCAATACATGGAAAAATAATAAAGGAAGAATTTCATTCAAAATTTTCCTAATTATAGTATAAAAGAAACCTGCGCATTAGATTGCATTTTTCATTTTTGTTTATTGTAAATATCGATTCCACGTTTCTCACTTCCGTATTACCACTTTTGTTGGCAGCGTTACTTCTTTAAATAAAATTAATCATAATTGCCACATTTCTTTATATTTTATGATTAACTAAGACCTCCACATTGAAAGGTACAAGGAGGAAGAAAAAGAAGATTAACTAAGAGTTAACCCTTCTAATAACTTTATTTTTTTATTTAATGAAATTTACAACTGTATAAACAATACAACAAGTAAAAAAGCACACATTGGAAATAATGACATGAACAGACTTGAAGAGATACTGCCCAGTGGTAGCACTCCCTATTTAATTCTAGGTGAAAAGATCACGTGGCCATCTTCTTTTCAGACGCCTAGGGGGATTATCAGGAATCGAGGAACAAGCAAGGCTGGAAACAATTGGATTTGGATGGGACTAGAGTTCATCATGAAAGGATAGGTTTCTGGCTCGGGCTAAATCAGCGACATATAGAACATTAAGGTCTTTATGAATGGTTTAATCTGTGACAAAATATGGGGCATTAAGGATTTTGGCTTGTAAGGATTGGATACGATAGGAATTCGATGGTTTGATAGAACCTCAAAGCTCAGCTCCGTATGTCCATATAGGTCTTATTATAGTTATGTAGTTAAGTCTTTTGTAATTAATTGAAAGTTTGGAGAGTTTGTCTAGTAAGTGTTGGAGCAGTCGGAATGTAAAATGGTAAAATATAAATATACACTTTCAGAAAAAATACATTACATTCTTCTGAAGAATGTCGAATCTGATAATAAGTATTTAAGTGAAGAGCTATATGTAAATACATTATTATGAATAATGGACGTTGTTGTCATTATGGTTAGGTAGATTAGTCTTTTGTGATTAATTGAAAGTTTAGAGCGTTTGTCTACTAAGTGTTGGAGCAGTCGGAAACGTCGAGCAGTTTCTTGTCGTTTCAGTTTATTATGCGGATTCCAAGTGAGACGTTTATCCAAGTGGAGTCCTAGGTAGCGGATTTGTTCAACAGGAACAAGTGGAATATCATTGAAGGATATTGTAGGGCAAGACGTTGTGGATTTACGACGAAGTCTAATAAATTTTACTTTAATAATAGATCTCTCTCAAGATTTTCTAAATACAACATTTTCTACAGCTATTTGCTTTCCTTTATAGGTGACATTTCTTCAGTAATTTTATAAACAATCAAGGAACTGTTACTCCGTTTTATATCCATTTTAATGATGAATAATGAAAATGGCTGTTAATAAATTGGCTTTGAATTACCCAATTAAAGTTATTATTTTTCTTTCTATAGTAAATTATTTTGCTTTATTGCTTTCCGAAAGCGCTGGGCGATAAAGGAAGCCCATGTACCCGGCTTCTGTAACTTTCGCCAGGAGGTTAGAGTTCGAACGTTTCAACATCGCATAAATCTCTTCATCTTGTAAAACACAACGTTCTTGCTCCAAGTGGTTTCACATAATAGGATTCTGTTGTTTTATGTATGGCTTTCTGTCCCGCCGATTTCTTTGGTGTCAGATGATTGGAATGGTTTCGTATTTAGCAATTAATATTTTAATTTAAAATAAATAAAGCGAATACTTATCTTTCGTTTTGATTAATAATAATTGGATATCGGAGGGGAGCAAGCCATAAATAGACTCCAAAGAGGATCCAAATGGTAGGTAACTAATGTTGGTACGCGGAGGAGCTCCGCCCGCTGTGGAAGGAGCAGGACCGATAAATCTACCTTGAAGGATTCCATCATCCCTGACATAATACGTAGGTCAGGCCCGGACAATGGTAACTCCCATCTCCTCGTCTATTTCTTGTCTCGGCTCTTTATCAGGATGTGTCAGTCTTTTCTGTATGCCTTATTTTACTCATACCTTTAAATTTTGTAATTATTTTATTTTTTATTTTTTTTACATCAGGGCATTTAATCACCTCTGAAAACGCGATAGGAATGTAAATATCGATAGTTTCCAAATATATTGAAACAATACTTCGATATAGCGAAAAATATATCGATATATTGATCGTTCTACAATATTTTTAATTCTTTTATGGACGAGGAAGTGTTAATATTGAATTAAAATTTCTGTAATTTCATAGTTTTTAAAAATTATTTGTTACAATTAAATAGTTATATAGTGAGTGGGGTAGCTCAGTGGTATGATACTGAGTTTCCAATGCTAAAGGTCCCAAATTCCAATCCCGGTTCATGGCAGAATAATTATTTATTCTGTTCCATTGGCCGTGAGGCGACCCTGGGTACGTAGACCCTCCTGGGGCACACCAAGCCTCAATAAATTGGGTACTCTTGATTTAAATAATTAATCAAGGGCAAAAACTTGGCGTTTGAGTTTGATCTCGGTCAAATCACATCCTTGCACAACCGTAGACCATGAAACAGTGCTTTCCCTAATTTCTGTAGTGCTGAACCCAAGACCCTTTATCGGTAAATAGTTATATGAAAATATGAATTTATTAGCACTTTTCAATATCAAACAAGATTGTAACTTGGAGCTATATAAAAATATTAATTCAACTGTCTAAACATTTTTTTTTCTTAAACATTTATTTGCACCTGTATGTTGACAATCACCAAATGAATTTATAATAGGAAGGAATTGAGGAAATGTTAGTCATCAGGAAGGACCCAGCAGCACCTCTTTCCTGAATTGATTCGATTACTTTAGTTGTTTAAGGAAGGATATCTTTCATCCTGAAGCATTTTATGTCTTTCTCATACTCATGTTTATCAGCTGTGACCACGTCTCTTATTAGTCTGTTGTTATGTTCGTTTAAATTTGTATAAAATGTTAGGTAAAGTTATGTATTGGTCGATTGGTGGTCAGTTAGTAGTGTTTTGACAGTTACATAACTAGGTATGCTTTTGTAATAAGTCATTATAATTTTGATTGGAAAATTTGAAGTTTCTGGCAGTGAATGTTTTGTGATAAGTACGCCCATATGGGTTTAATTAAGTCTTAGTTTAAGTTTTGAAGATTTAGAAAAAAAAATGGATAAAATAGTTTGAGTCGTTTGAGAAATTTGTTTGTCAATAAATCACCACTACACTGAGTTAGAGTGACTCTTCCCCTCCATTCAAAGACAATATTTCCTAGGTAGGTTCCTCTATCATATCATCAACAATCATCGTCCTTCTTACGCCTACAACCTTCTCCAATTCAAGTACTCAGTCCACTCCCTTTCCACAAGATTCCACCTTCCGACCTTTACACTCCTTCTCACAGATCTGCCTCGTTCCAAAACTCATTTATTGCTCGCTCTGTTAATTTTTGGAATTCCCTTCCTATCAAAATTCGGCATTCTTCATCCCTTTCTACATTCAAAACCCTCCTATTCCAATTCCTGTCCCAAAAACAGACAGATAGCCGCTAACCTTTTATGTAAAATTACATATTATTCATAATAATGTATTTACATATAGCTCTTCACTTAAATACTTATTATCAGATTCGACATTCTTCAGAAGAATGTAATGTATTTTTTCTGAAAGTGTATATTTATATTTTACCATTTTACATTCCGACTGCTCCAACACTTACTAGACAAACTCTCCAAACTTTCAATTAATTACAAAAGACTTAACTACATAACTATAATAAGACCTATATGGACATACGGAGTTGAGCTTTAGGGCTCCACGAAACCATCGAATTCCTATCGTATGCAATCCTTACAATCCAAAATCCTTAATGCTCCATACTTTGTCACAAATAAAACCATTCATAAAGACCTTAAGGGTTAAAGACTATATGTCGCTGATTTAGCTCAAGCCAGATATCTATCCTTTCATGATAAACTTCAGTCCCATCCAAATCCGCTTGTTTCCACTCTTGCTTCTTCCTCGATCCCTGATAATCCTCCTAGGCGTCTGAAAAGGAGATGGCCTCGTGATCTTCTTACTTAAAATTATTTAGAGAGTGCTACCACTGGGTAGTTTCTCTTCAAGCCTATACATGCTATTATTTATAATTTGCGCATATTTACTAGTTGTATTTGTATACAGTTGTAAATTTCATTAAATAACCAACAAAAAAAACAAAAAAAAACATTGTACATAATTTTAAGTGTCTTGGCAAGAAATCAAGAGTTTTGTATATAGATTTTTTTATTTATTTTGTATATAATATATATATAACTAATATTTTCTTTACTTATTTATCTTTATCTTTACTTTTTATGTCTGTTTTTATTTGGCCAGATATAATATTTTAATTTTGTACTTTTATGTTATTCTAAAGGGACTTCGTTCAGAATAAAATTATTTTCTATTCTATTCTAAAATTAATAAAGATTGATTGATTGATTCTAAACTGAAGGGAAGATGTTCAATTGTGGAAACGTAAAGAATAATTAAGATTGAATGAATTTCTAAAAACCTAAAAAAGTATTACTTTTAATATTAAAAATAGTTATTAATTAGAGCTAGAGGATAAATGGTATTGATTAATATAAAAAATAAATAAAGAAAATCAGAATTGAATTTTGAATGACGGATACCTATAATGCTTCTCAAAACAGTATAAACAAAAGATATTATTTAACTATTACAGCTGGTTAGCGCTTCGGAAGAGTTGCAGAGAATTATTATTATCAATTTATATAAAGCGAAGAGTATGGGAAGACTCCTACGAAGACCGTGAGGCGGCACGAAGGAGGCCATAAACCGGCTGAGGAGGATGCACGGTTGTAGCCGAACCCGAGCGCTACGTGCTCAGCGGCGGCAGCGGAGATCCTCATGCCCGTGACGCCACCGCTCCGACGCCCTTCCATTTCAATGTCCTGTCGTGCGCCTGTATAATAAAACTATTGTAATACCTTCTGTCGCGAATCCTTCGAGTATCCACTCAGAATCCGTCATAAGTCCGTCGCTGTAACGTGAAAGTGGTTCTATGAGTCGGCTAATTTTATAAAAATCTCCTCTTGCCGACCTCCACCGGTTTGTGCAGAATGAGGAATACAATGTAAAGAATATATTATTGAAAATAGTCCTATTAATAAGAAGAAAGCTGGCTTGAAGTTCACAATTTATCCGCCATTAGTAGAAGTGTAAAGGTAGATGTATCCGGGTAATACATATTCATAGGTATATGTACATAAGTATAATAAGAGGAAACATTGCAATATTGGTGGACAGAACCTGTGTGAGGAGGGTGGAGAGCTGTGAAATTCATCAAGACATATACTTTATAAAGTAATTTTTTTTTTCCGAATACTAATGTGATATGCTTATTATACATAGCAATGTAACAGTAGTATCGTCGGGGTAGTAATAAAGTTGGTCATTTTTAAGACCAAAGGAAGCACACGAATAATTCTTGTATTAGGGCACAGTCATACTTCGTAACGCCACCACACACTTGAGAAGGTAAACTTGATTTATTCATTTAGAAGGTTGTGAGGGAACTAGGAAAAATTCTTATCCCTACGACAGACGCGAAGGCTCCAATTCTCCGAATAATGGACATTATACCCACTGACCATATCGGATCCAGGATTTAATTTTGGAAGGGGGCTTCAGCCCGAAAGCTTTTTTTTATCATAAAAATGACGATAATTACTTCGGAAAAAAAGAAAGAAACTAACTATTTATATGAAATGGTGTTTAAGTGATTCCTTAAGTCCTTTTAAATGTAATTACACGAACAATAATACTTTAAGATATAATTTTTTAATATATTTTTCCATAAAACACGGTTATATTTAACCATTTTGGGGGGGAGGGTATGGGAGGGCTTCAGCCCGAAAGCTACTCCCCTCCCCATTAGATCCGCCCGTGTCCACTGATAAATTCTGCTGTTACTGATAAAATGCCTAGTGTAAAATGAAGAATTTGCTCATCAACTGGTGAAAGAGCCTAGTTTCCATCGGAAAATACAATGGCACCCCAAAAAGACCACCAGCAATACCTATTTTTTACTACTCAGTAGCTCAAAAGTTGCCTAGGATTAAATAAAACAAAAAACAGTTCATATACTAAGGAGTGCAACTGATTGAATGTTCAACTATTTTGGCCTGAAGTTGCTGACGGATATTTGAATATTTTCCAATTTTTCTTTCATTTTCATATTTTAAGCTTTGATGGCAGGTCTTTGATGGCAGTTAGACACAATGTGGAGGATTTTTTTTTCTAATACTAGATTGTGCTTAATAGATCCGATTTCACAACGTTTGAACACATCTAAAGGAACCATAAACAAAAATACCTCTTTGGTTTCTTACAAGTGGAAAAGTAGCAGTCTGAGAATGTTATTGTTATTATTTTACTAAAGAGTAAGAGATGTGAGCTAAGGTCTCCCAGCTGATCGGCAACAGACTGATGGGTGGGAGATCGAAAAGTATGAGACGAGCTAAATGAGAACTAAGTGAGTTAGATATAAAATAAGAAGCTGGAGCTGAAGCAGACTAATATAGCCTCCAGCCGAGCACAGACAAATGGTCGGGCATAAGTCAGTGGAGACGGATCATTAGGAAGGGATGTTCCCGGCTTCTGTGGTGGCGCATTCCGCTCATCATCTCCCGTTCGGCTACCAGTCTTTTAGCCGTTCTTCATCATCGCCTCTCTGCTCCATCTCAACCTTCCCTCATTCGGGAAATTCAACCTTGATAGGGAAATCTCCATTCCATCAATTAGTTTACAGTATGGGAAAGCTCAACCTTAATTCGATCAATGGTTTTCATCTATCTGCGATGAAGAGCTACTTAAGATGAGTGTAGGAACGAACTGGATTCCAGAGGAAGGTTAACGCTCCAGGAAGATTACAAAACTCAGATAGTTTTAAAAGTCGACGGATCTAGAAGAGGTAAATAGTCTTTTACTGGCTTCGATGCGGACCAATAGAACCATACCGGAGGGCCCTGCATTTCGAAGCCCGAAAATGTACCTTTTTGTATATTGAGATTGAGGTGATATGGTTGACATTGAATACTTATCACATATTTAGTCAGGACGCAGTCAGTTTTTAAGATATGTATTGCTAACGTTTGAACCCAATGGATTCAATTTTATGGATCACCGGTCAGAGTTTTCAGTGGAGTAAAACAGAGAGAAAACAACACTGAAATTATAATGACGTTACTATCAGAGCATTAACACACTCTTAAGGCGATGGATTTGATGAACCATAATGTAACGTGCTGAATAAAGTAACGTACTGAATTTCATCCATTGTTTCCACTGATTATGTTTCATATATTTTCGATACGATTGAATGTCTCATTGGTAAGTTTAAGAATTTGCCATGTATGTATTATTATTTCATTAATAACTTAAAAACTATAGAAGAGATGGGTCGCTACTGTTTATGCAAAAGTTCGTATGTAACCATTTTACATGTGTATTCTCTTTGGGCTAAAGGTGACATTTTGTGGTCTGCAACTGTTATAAGTAGTCTGCAAATGAAATAAATAGCAGTGAGAAATAAAATATGAAATGAAACATACAAATTATATAGAAATAATCCCACTTACAGTAATGATATGTATAATTCCTGAATTTGAATAGCCATAACATGAATTGATGAATAGCTCTGAAAAATTTTGACAATATTGAATTACTTCTAAATATCATAAGATTTAGTACCTACATTTAAATGTTTCAGTCCGAAAATGTAATTAAAAAAAAGAAGAAATCATATCTAGTTCTCTTCCACTATAATGGTTATTGGCTCTTTCAGTTGACGTTACATCAGCATTCTCGCTTTGCTCTTGGTTTCAAGACGCCTTTATAAAGCTATATCGAATGATGTTTGTATTAATTAATTAATTAATAATAAAAAAAAAAGATTTCTTTCACAGGAGTTATGTTATATAGGGTTCATGTATTTGCCACATTTATATTGGGATATGAATTTTTGATTGGGGTACATTTTTACGGGGTTATGATTTCTTTTAAGGGTCAATTTTTACTGGATTTGAATTTGATAAAACTTTTGAACAAGGGAACAATTAAAAACTAAGCTAATATTTTTATAATTCTACAGTTACTTGTACCGTTTTTGATTAAAGGGGGCTATGACATCGTCACAGCCGGATTAATCAATGAAAAATGATTGCTCTGTATTAGATTGGTTATTACAGGTCCGTTCACACAGAATTCAAAAATAAATAAATAAACCTTGACGATGATAGAGGCATAGGATCTAAATAATATAATAAAAAATTATGTAGGCTTAAGTAAATACGGATATTTAACAAGATATTTCTAGTGTATTTTTATTAATTGAAATGTCTATTTCATAATGATTTATGAGAAGAGCGATAATAATTTTAGATTAAATTTTTATCTCTGTTCACTGTTCTGATGTAGCCTTATAAGTGAAAAATGACCACCAAAGCTAGAAAAAGCTAGGTATTGGGTTATTGTTTTTTACTGGATATAACTTAATTTATACATATTAAGGTCTCTTGAGTTAAAAACAATTTTTTTATGCCATTCTATTCTTGTAATTTTCTCTGCAAATCAAATTGCATTATCTTATAGTATATATATTTTTTTCTAATTCAACAAAGTATTTTGATTTAGTACTTAACAGAATTAGTAATTAAGTTATAGCATTTTTTTTTCTGTTAGCAATCATTGAATGTTGTAGGATCAACCAGCGTGAAACTTATGGAAACATCAATCTAGATTTCGCTAAACAGCTCAGATAATTATAATGGTGCACATTGTAATGGACTTTATCGGCCGTGATTTACAAATTATCACTGCCAACAATTACTTTAAGATGCAAACTGTAAAAAAAAAAAGAATAAAAGCTGTTATCTTTACGTGCCGCCGAGCGCGTCATGAACAGACCAGACCCTAGGTGTCTCCCCTCCTCCAAATGCCAATGTGATAAGGCTCCCACTTACACCTTGGGGAATAAAACGCTTTATGACGGCGGGGCCACTATCACACAGTGTCTCTTTGTCAACTTTATCCTTTTTTTCGGCTTACAACGAAGATACTGACCACTGATAAGAATGAACCAAAGTGTCGAGTTTCGATGTATACGTTAGTCTGACGAGAAATGTCAGTTTTGGGTACATTTTTTTAAGATAATGGAATTCCTCTTTTCTTTATTATTATTATTTTTTTTTTTTTCCGAAATCGTTGTATCTGATTCTTATACCTTTCTTACATTAGTAGTTCATGGAACAGATAACTTTTTATCAAATTATTAATAGTCGTCAAAAATTCCGTAAGTGGATTGAATTCATCGTTACCTACAACTTTTGTATCTACGAAAATTGTCAGAAATGGGTCGTTTTCTTATTAAATTGAATTATTTAATGGGGTATCAAAAACTTATGAATACTCATTTGTTTTCTACTTGAATTGTAAGATAATGTGATCACGAAATCGAGAATATATGTGTCCTATAAAAACAATAGCCTACATAACTTCGTTACTTTGACATGCTGAGGGTTAAGGTCACGCCAAACAGACTAATTATTTTTGTGTTCCATGTAGTTTAATAAGAAACCGGGTGTAAAAAGTATCTATTTGTTCGTTGTCATAAGTTCTGGGGGCGGGGTGGCCGAATGGGCTGAAGCGTGTGCACAGCACCGCGAGTTGCCCGGCAACCAGATATATGAAGTTTTGAGAGACAAGAAAAGTACGAGGTCGCGTCTCGGTGCCAGAGGGGATATTATATACCCCGCCCTCAACCTCCGGCCCGTGAAAATCCCGTATAATCTAAACGGCGAGGTAGGGAAGAACAAAATAAAGGTTGTCATAAGTCGGTATGTAAATTGATTGCAAAGTTCTACGATAGAAATTTAAATCTTACTACACCTTGGGGACAGTATTTTATTATCCTATTTTATCTATTTATTCACCCAATTTTAGTAGTTAATAGTAACGTAATGTATCCTCATATAAATTTATATTTGTTGTAATATTTAGTTTCGTTCGTTAGCTACAGTAAGTTGTCTCTAATTTTATACATTTTTTTCTTTTCTTTTTCAAGTGATCTCAATTTCTTCTACAACCCATTAACGTGTCCTAACTAACAGTTGTAAGATTTAGTGTTGTTTTAGTAAAGTATCCCACAAGATATGTTGACAAATGGCCTCAGTAGAGAATATTTATTTCTATAGTAGGAATGTATCCCTCAGATAGGGATTAACTTTTAAAAAAATATATTACATATAATGAGAGGCTCCTTTTTTACATTGTTAAAACAAATTCCATTGGGTTCGTCGAACCCTAATCTTACCGAACCTTTCAATAATCGATTGTTGTATTAGATTTTCTTTTGTTAATTTAGCTACTCCTGTGTTTTTCTTGTTAAGTGGTCCATACGTATACGACCTATCTCCCGGTGGAAGCTGATAAAGGGAGGAGAGAAAAAAAGGAAGAGAATATTCAAATAGAGACTTGGATAATTGTCAGCGAAGCAGCATCGATTAGAGAGCCATCGAGGTCTGGGAACAAGGATGGGACCTGGAGACCCAGATAAGGGCGGACTGTTTGGGAGGATAAAGAGTTTTTTTCCCTATGAAAGGGCTAAAAGCATTAGACCATTACTTGCGGTCCTAGTCTATCCACACTTCTGTCGATAACACGTCGGGTCTCAAGGTACCTGTGGAGCATCGAGTTGGAGGAACCTGCTGGAGGTTCCTTGACAGTTCTTCATTAAGCTAGAGATTTTCCGTTTTAACCTGATGGCATCAATGAGTATTGATATTATAGTAACCCACTAGAAATGTTAAACAACGTTTAGTAAAAGAAGTTTATCTTCGAGCGCTCATTGTGTTGTTTCGAAGTGCCAAACTTAAGAACTATAAAATAAAATCATTTTCGTTCGCTCGCTGACAATAGGTATCAATTTCTACTCTCAAATGTAACATGATGTAGTAAGTTATTGACTGACAGTTAAAAAAAGTTTAAGTGTTACTGATTGATTAAATAGTTGTTACAATTTATTCTTATTATTAATCAATAATAGTTAATAATAATAACGTAAACAGTCCAAAAGCAATAATAATATTAGAAATATATTAATGAAAGAAAATAAATGTTTTCACGCTATCTGTGATATGGATTGTAAACTTCTTCAGCGTGCACTTAACAATTCTAAAGAAGTTGAGAAACTTATTTAAGATCAGTGTGGCAAACTCGATTTTAATATGAGTCTGGGATCTATTAAAGCTGGTGTAAATTCATTAATATGCGGGGAAGGTTGTCATAAGGTTTTAATTACTTTACTTAATCTGTTTATTACTTTTAAATGAAATGTCCGCAAATGAGATGCTAAAGGAATCAAGAAAACTTTGAACAATAGAGGGTAATATTTTTATACATAGTGATGGAAAAACTGATGTAGTTCAAACTGAATATTTTTTGTTTCTCTTTATAAATTCATGGTTGTGTCACTTTATGTATTAAACATTGTTAAAATAAAAGATAATCAGTCCTTTAAAATTTAAATCAACAGGTGAAGTCCGAAGTATCACACGTGGAAGTTTGATTTTAACTTACTATCACTAATAGGATAGCACGAAGGGTCGTTCACTCAAGATTGATGCTTACTATTTAGCACCGTGACATATTAAATATTGTTTCAAGTTATGTGAATCCTCCTAATATCCGAATATTGACAAAGCACAACTACCTGAGCTAAGTATTTTGTAATCGATTTATAAAATGCTTTTGGTATTTCGAATTTGAAATCCTTTTTCTGCAACAAATTTCAATACTAGGTGATTGAATACAATACATTTTAAAAATAACAAACACTTGATATTTTAAGTACTGTAGTTTTAAATAATCATTAAAATACTTTTTGCCCAGTTAGGCCAAAAAGTTAGGTAGAACATTAAACATGTAACGGGCGTAATAATCCTGCAATTTATCGCCCTAAAACCCCTACATTACCCTTAACGAACGTAGGGATTGCCATTTAATGACTCTTGTCCTTGGTGAACATGTTTTACCTTAAAGTTTTTTTCACTAATTAAAGTACCGAAAGATTAAACATCCCTCGCTGTATCTCATAACAAATTCATTATTATCTGTATGGATGCACTTCCAATTACAAATGCTATGTGTGCACTTTACTATCACATAAAACTATTTAACGGTTGTAAAACAATCTTATCTCTACATAGAGCTCAGAATAGATACCTGTGGGATCTCTGTATCCTTATTGGTGTACATTGCACAAGACGTCCTCCATTGTTTCTGGTAATCAGCGTAGAAGATATTATTTGCAAGGACACGTTGATGTCATATAAATTGCATAAGAGCACCTTTTGATGCCGACAATGCACGCCGGTACTGCGAGTTAATACGTTTGAAAAATGCCGACCGATGTGAGGTGCGCGCAGGTGCCTTCCATGTTGTTTTTGTACTGAGACTTCAAACCAGAAACCAATTGGCTTTTTTGGTTCTTAAAATTTAACTTCATGAAGCAAGTGATTCAGTTTTCAATCATCAAAAGGTCGAAATATGATCCTGCATCCAGCCCCTTTTACACTGACATTTTTATCAAATTCTCTGTTCAAGAAAGTAGTTGAATTATCAGCCACCTGAACAATACTATGCAACAAGATTTACACTTAATTTCTTATCTTGTTAAACATGGAATAATTAATAAGATTTATCTGAATTATTACAGGACTGTATTTTTTGTGTTAGGAAATTTTTAGATTGGCCTAAATTAATATTTTAATTTGTGTTTTGAATATTTTTTATCCCGTTTTTTTTCCAACTGATATTTCTATAAAACGTTTTGTAAAAAATGACTCTCATTTATTAGCGATGAAATTAAAAAAAAAATAAATAAATAATCCTACATTTTATCTCCAAAAACTTGAGAAAAAAAATTATTCTGCAACCAATTAAATTTATTTTAGACGATTTGGTATAGGTTGACCACATAAGCATTGCTACAAACGTTTTGATTATACATTTCCAAAATTTTGGACAGTTTTTAACAATAAAGTGATCAATAGATGGATCTAAAGATAAAACAATATTTGGTATGAGCAGAATAGCAATACTAGTTTTTATATATTTAAATACAATATATTTTAAAAATACCAAACACTTGATATTTTAAGTACTTTAGTTTTAAATAATAATCAAAATACTTTTCGCCCAGTTTGGTCGAAAAGTTAGCTTGAACATTTAAGAACCAATAATATATTTTCACCTGGTTAAACATTTATATTTTTGAGTTATTTATTTTTAATTATCTTATTCCTAAAATACTAATTTTTCTATTTTTTTTTTTTTTCAGGTGAGTCAAAACGCTACCTACGTTTTATCATCAATACTTACATTACCGTGAGTCAATGACATTTCTTTAAAATTTTATTTCCATTGTATGAATAAGACGTTAAAAATATGTTTTTCTTTTCTTTGCAAACTAATTAAGTTATGCTATGTATAAGTAATATATATATATATATTTATAATAATTTTAGTTGTACTTTATGGAATTAAAATCAGGCATCTATAATACTATCGATTTGTCTATATCAAGTTTTCCTGGCTATGTAGGGATAATATGGGCCTCGATTTTATTATTTTTTTTTTTTTTAGATAATTCTAAGTTGTATTATTGCCTCTATTGTTTTCTGAATGAATTGAAAAATTGTAAGACTTGAATTACAAACAATTTCGTAGTTTCCATATAAATTATAACGTTCGATAGGTTGATTCATTTTCAGCTGCTCAGAAGAGTTAATTTGCTCATATTTAGGCTCATTAAAATCACAAATGTTCTCACCACCCACATTGCCTTTCTTAAAATGAAATGCACAAGGGTGCGTGTAATGTAATTGTGAAGAGGAATCTGCCGACTATCGACTATTAATTTCCATTATAACGCGGTCCCTATGAACCCTCTCCCCCCCTAATTAAAACGGTGCAAGCGTATTGTTTACTCGAAAAGGTTTGACTATTGTTGGTGCACCATTCTTGGGGATTTGTATGCAGATAGCAATGACCCCTACTCCTTTTGCGGATATGCCACACGGAATCCTAATCTACAGCCGGCATATGATGAATAATTTCGATGAAAAGGCGTGGGTTGTAGGAGCGAAGGGAGGTTCCCTATCCGTCTAAAATATGTCATTTACAAATCAGATTACAAACTAGATAATTACTACTTATTGTTCTTAAATGTGATTGATTGTAATATTCCATTCAAATCCTGTCATTAACCACTCTTCTCTCCATCTCTCAATCCCGTTTTTCTTTTAATTTTTTTGGTTGAGTCGTGTGATAACATTCAATTTGAATTTTTATTTTAAATCATTCAACAAAATTTTGACGATTTTATGCTTGAGGTATTTCTTTAAACTCAAGGATTTAGGCATAGTACCCTAACCTGTATTTACTTACATGTAATCTTTAAAGATTACAAAAGTTATAATGAAATACAAATCAGTTAGTTTATTGGAACAAGTCGTTAAGTAAATTTCCATAAAATTATATAACAAAGTACTAACATTCTTTCTATGAAATGGGAATATCGTGATATTGTAATTATATTTGATAAATAAAAAGGTCTATGTCAGTACCAACTTATTGACAACCTTCTAAAACTTCATGAATGACATATCTTTTCGTATTGCATATTTAAGAAAATTCTCGGGAATGAAGCGTTTTATATCTAAAGATCGGTAAACTTTTATTTAATTGCGAACTTAAAACTCATGAACATCCATTTGCTTTTCTCTTGAATCTCAAGATAATTTTATTACAAAATCGAGAAAAAATGTGGCCTACAAAATATTAGGCCGTTTGGCTAGACTTCTTCTTCCTAACGAGGTTATATAAGGCAAATTGCCCAATATTTTTGTAGCCCCCCTTTTCTTAATTTTGCAATCAAATTATCTTGCGACTCAAGTCGACAGCTAAAGAGTATTTATGCGTTTTTATAACCTCATTAAATTAAAGAATTTAATGAGACATCACCCTATTTATAAAAAAAAATATAAAAAAATAATTTAAAACTTTTGCTACATAAAAACATTCTTGGTCATTGTTTTAATAAACCTACGATATACTCAAGGGTCATATAAGCAATGAAAATGAATGAATATTTCTAGATTTCAACATTGTTGAAAATTCGTTTTGGTGATTGCTATTTATTACTTTGTTTTAATAATAGGCATAAATAGTTGATTAATTTTAAACTCAAATACTCTTTTTATATAGAAATAAATTTAATAATCGCCATAGTTGAGGCAGAACGTATGTATTCACACGACTCAACATTAATGTATATTAAATTTGATTCCTAGTCGTAGTAAGAAGGCTAAAATGTTTTAATATAACGTAATATTTTTTTAATTGTCTATATTTCAAAAATTATTATCAGTACCTAAGTAAGGATATGAATGATGTATTGAGAACCTATACACTGAATCTAAAAGTTGAATACCCTTGGATATCCCATAATTACAAAGAGCCGAAAACCCATATGGTATGCGGTGGGGCCGAAAGGCAGGATCAAACAGGAAAGATCCCGCGAGAAGGGAAGTTGAGATTACTATAATTCCACTATTAGCCTAGGAGCATAATTTTGTATAATTTTACAAAACAAATATACTCGTTTATAGAGGCGATGGCCAAAAATTGTCCGGGCGTATATCGAACTATCGATACAATTTATCTACTAGATTTATCATCGGCATTTTAGGGTGATTTTGATGTTAAGAGTTCTGTCACGCGATAAATTTTCTTTGGCTGTCACGAATTCTTTCTGCAATAGATGCGAATTATTTCGAACTTTTTTTTTTTACTCCATTTCTTCACCCATTCCTGTCATAAGCAATGACAATTAGCGGGTCTGCTATTGGTAAGAGGTAGTGGCTTGATCGGCGTGATGGAGAGGAGTGCCCAGCGGCATCCCTTCCTGTCTTGATTTTAGCATATTTTCAAGCGAAGAAATCCCTCATCCAGCTCCTTTTGAGCCTCCGAAGTGTGTTTTCGGGCATGTTAAATGTAGCCATACTTTGTGTAAATGTGATAGTATGTCCATGTAAGTTATTTTGAAATCGTTTAGTTATGGTCCTGAAAGTTTTTAACTGAAAAGTTTGTAATTTTCATGTGTGGGTCTTTTTGGCTGTCTCATAAATCTGTGATCCATAAGGTCCATATGGGCTTAAGTAGATAATTGTAAATGTTCAGTTTTTGTTTTAGGTTTAATTCTGAGCATCTTGAGAGAAGTGAGTATGACAGTCGTAGGCTAAGGTTTTACATTTTCCTTCTTTTTTTTTTTTTTGGGCCCCAGTCATTCATCTGTCGAATATCACTCCAAGATATTGTATTTTATCTGTTTGGGGAATTTCAGCATTATCAAGGTAAATAGGAGGGCATGTTTCATGCCGAAGAGTTGGTCCTAATATTACTTAGTGAAGTTGAAAACCGTTTTGAGTACTGATGAATTCTTGCTATAGCACAATATGATGGATGATAAATATTCATGACGCAGTCATTATAAAGTTTTTATTGCTGCCGACGTTTCAACCCAAACATGTGGGTCATTATCAGGGCGTGTTTCGAGAACTATAGGTATTTAAGTACTTCGCATATAGCACAATATGCTTAAAACAAAAAATTAATAAAGGATTCATGTCCTGAAATCAAATGAAATTAATTAATAACACCAGCATTTTTATTACTGAACCCTGCCGGTATTTTTACTGTCCCATCACAGATTTCTTCTTTCTCATTTCCGATAAATAATTAATATTAATATATTCTTCCCTTAAATAATTCCTCGCCTGAAAAAAAATGCTGAGAAATAAAAGTTGAAATTGTTGCGCTAATTCTCAGCGTTCGTTGTGATTGACATTGAAGGAAAAATGCGGAGCCCTAAGAAAAGTTCTGAATGTGTTAATTAAAAGCTGGTAGACATGAGGGTTTGAGAGGAGCAATTTGGGCATCAGATGCCTAGCAGATTGGCCGTCCCACTACACAAGTCTGCTCCTTTATAATTAGCCTCCGCAATTAAGCTTAGGATTTTCAAAATACTGCCCAAAATGGCCAGGAGCCTACTCGCTCTCCTAATAATAATAATAAAATAGTATTGCTTTTTCTTTTGCATTGCTTTTTGTGTCTTCGTGAGAATAAAATGTAGAATTTTTCGAGCTGACCTAGCCTTTCTGCACTAACATTAATCTCTATTGTATGTGTACCTTAACTACTTTCAGGCCCCTTAGCTGAAGTGTCCTCAAAGGATGCACTAAAAAGTGTTATAAAAAAAGATGAGGTAGTGGGGTTCTAGAATAACGGTCACCCCCAAGGATTTATTGGCCTTCCTTTCAACCCCCGTGTGCAGTTGTTGCTCAACCCCACTTCACTCAACAACCGGTCTTGGTTGTCCCGGGTCTTTGTCGTCACACTACTACATCATCCACTCGGCCCCATCTTTAATAATAGCCTGGCTTAAGAGATTTTTTCCCCTCCATTTGCAGTCCCATTGTCTGCAATGTTTCCATCCGCAACCATGATAGACGTTAAACGCTTGATGTTTCGACAGAGGGGCTGGTGTCACCCTTCGTGACACCGATGTAGTGTGTAATAACTAGCGTTGGATCGACTCCGGTAGGTCATGCATATCAAAAGGTATGACTCTTGTATTCAAATGGATACCAGTTGTAATCTGGCGTTATGAATAGCATAAGCACTTCCTATTCACCCTTGCCTTCCCAACCAATAATTTAGCGGATGGCATGGTGCAGAATAATTTCTTGACGACCGTTTGGCAATATTTATATATCCCATAACTTAATTAAGTGAATTTTTTTTTAATATTTATTGAGAAATATTACAATCTGTCTCAGTTAAGGACAACTATCATAGAGTTCAGAAAGTACGTTCACATCGTATTTACAGAAACATAAATAAAGTAATAACATAATAATACAAAATAACAAATAAAATATTATAAGCAGAGAGAAAAGAAAAAATGTATATACATAAATAAGTACAAATAAGAATAAAATAAAATGTACTTTTTTTCTCTTCAAATATGGATCCGCACCTTGGTACCGGTAATAAATAAGGATCGACATTTTAGACATAAGGATGGATATCAGCCAGCAGCACCTCTTCTTGGTCATTATTTACTTCCTTGATTTAGGGTGGAGATTTTTCATCCAATTCCTTTTTAGTCTCCTTCCGATGGGCATGTCAGTCGTGGTCATGTCGTTTATAAGTCTCTGTGTCCGTGTAGTTTGAGATGAAAACGAGAGTAGAGAGCACGTATGTGTTGGCCTATAGTAGGTTGTCGTAAGTCGTTATGTAAAGTTTTGTTGTTGGCGTACTTTTCTGTTAAAAGTCGTAATATTTTGAATTAAATAAAATTGAAAGTAAAATAAACGTCTTAGAGACAAGCATACCTATTTGCAATCAGCCAGGTGAACTCCGAACCAAACTTGTCCCCCCCACTTGTGGAGGGAAAAGGGAGAATTAGCAGATTCCTGCGTTTCTTAAGAGGTAAATTATTTCTCTAGGATTCGCTATAGTAATATCTATATTTAAGTAAAAGTCAGTCAAGTGTTTATTACAATAATTATATTGAGAAATGGGAAATCTTTCATCACCATGACTTATTTGAATCTTTTATGAGAGCAAGATCGTTATCTTTATCTTCATCATCTTATGATCTTAATTATCTTAAAACAATGCAAGTCAGGAAATACTTCGTTGTCAAGTTTAGCCTCTTTCTTTCATAATTAGATAGAACGTTTAGACAGCTTCATATTAAGTTTTGAGGTTTATTTTCTTATTTTTCGTTTCCCAGGTTTTAATATTATTCATAATTCGACTGATGTATTCATGATATTTTAGCTCTTTCTTGATTCGTAGGTCATTTGAATTCTTATTGGTGTTAATGCATTCGCGTCTTAGATTTAGTTTAAATAAACTGATGAATAGATGAACTTTGGAATTTGGCCTTACTAGTTTATAAAACAACCTTTAGACTTATCGAATAACTTATTTCCACAAAGTCATTTTGCAGTTTAGTAAATGGCTTTGCTTTATTTTTCACTTTTACAGAAAAAAAAAAAATCGGTTGAAATATTATTTTTAATTAAAATAATTAGTATACATTTTGGAAACCTTAAAAAAAAATTTAAAGGCCTTCCTCTGTTGGATCGAACCTCCCTCTCCGGATTCTCCAACAACAAAACCTTTAAAGAAGACCAGGGGGATATATCCAAGGGGAACAGAAATTCCCTCGTTGAAAGAGGCAATTTTTCACGTTGTCATTTTATGAACTAATGGATTGAAATTTCAATGGACTGGACTAATCAGCCCTGTTTTGCGGCATCTGGCACTATTTAAAAAAAAACTCCTCTTTTTTTAGAGTAACGTTTAAAAAGGAACAAAGGAGAGCCATTGACTAAATGCTTTGTAATTTTCACTGATAATTTTGGCAAAAAATTAACCGGTAGCTGCGAAACCTGAAGATATTCAAACAGACACCAAAAAGTCGATTCTTTTTAACTAAAAACCTTAGCCTGAAAATTCATATCACTAAAGAGAATCCAGATATTTTTTAGGTATTTTCATAAGCTCACAAGTTAGATCTAAGACTTTCAAACCTTATTTGGTATAAACTAGCTAATAGAAAATGTTATTGTTGTTATATTTTGTTGATTTAAAAATATCTTTTTTGTGCAGTAGTTTTATATATTTTTTTACAAGCTTTCTTGTAATTTGATTATATTAATACTATACTTGACTCCTGATTATTTTTAAAACCTTTAGAGTTTCTTAAGTTCAAAGAATTGTTTATTCATTACATGAATCGGTACTATACACACCAAATATTCCATGAATCTACATTGGGAAAAATATTTATAGTCAATTATTTATTTATAAAAAATATCAAAACTTTGCAACAGTAAATTTTTCCTGTTGTTATAAAACAACCAGCATAC
Source organism: Nezara viridula (assembly GCA_928085145.1). NCBI lineage: Eukaryota > Metazoa > Arthropoda > Insecta > Hemiptera > Pentatomidae > Nezara > Nezara viridula. The sequence goes on from OV725079.1 coordinate 128,953,795, forward strand.
CGCCTCTTGGAGCGACACCGACCCAAACGCCGACATTTTCCTAGGTGCTTTTCCCTCAGCGTAGAACCTGGACTACTGTAAAGAAATACCAGTAGCCAGCGGAATTATCCGTTCATTAGAAGAAGAAGAAGAAGCGGAGGAAGGAATAATGGTAATAATAAGCCGGAGGAGCTGGCAACGATCAGGGGAGCTCTGGCAACAGCGCCTCAGACGACATGAAATATGGCTGCCCGGCCTCCCCCCACCACACGCCCTCTCTCATTATCAATTCTGAGGAAATGATTAAACCTATCTCTATCCTCCTTCTACGCATTGTCTCCTAAGTCTCACCCGTTTTACTCATTTTATTAGAGTGTGTATGTGTGCGTGTGTATGTAAGGAGCGCCTCTTCTGTTAGTGACTGACTTCAGCCATCTTTTCTGTCCGAATTCCAGGCCACTTGTAGTAATTTTCCCTATTTATTTTCTTGACAAAATTAATTTTTTTAAATATATTTTTGATAATATAATTTTATAACTAAAAAAAAACCATACATTTTATAACTAAAAAAGACAAAACGGACATTCATAGACTTCTAAAAACCCTTCGAAATGTACAAGTTTTTACTAATACTACCCAAATGCGAGACCAAGATGAGTCTGGTTTTGCAAACTCAGTCTTGGTCTTGGTCTTGCGCAAGAGTCTTGCATTTATTAGTTTATTACTACAGAGAAATTGCTGTAATTTTTTAGAAAGGAGAAAACTAACCAAGCCCGAATAAAAAATTATAAGAGCTACATGCAAAAAATGATTATAGCAATTCTTTACATATGGTAACTAAAATTGTCAAATATTAGTAACTATTTTGCATTAGTTTTTTTTTCAAGAAATCGATTTTTTTTTATACCGCTCTTGGTCTTGGTCTTGCAACAGTTGGGTACTTAAAAAGTGCATGACCAAGATCGATTTTGGGCATAACTAGTTTTTACAGATGGATATGTGATTTGAAACTGTAAGAATGAAAAGTAATCAGGATATGTAATGAATAATCATGTTCAATACGGTAACGTTTCAATCCAAGCATATGCGTCATCATTGGGGCTAAAAATTAAAAAATACAAAATTACACTTGAGAATTGAAAAATATAAAATAATGCAAATAATATAATAAAAAAGGGTACATATATTTTTTAATTTCTAGCGTTGATGATTATTGACTACATATCCTGATTATTTTTCCTCCTTACGAGCTTTTAAATTCGCTCCTCATTAAACACTATAGAGTCTATTACACAATTACAATTTAATGCATTTTGCGTTGCATCCCCAGATTAAATTATCAATTTTTTTTAAAAATAGTCTACGTTCTTGAAAGGATGAAAATGGTCGTTGATATGTTACAATTTTTGCACAAAATACGTAAAATGGACCATCATAGGATTAATCCGTAAAAAAAAAAAAAATCGAACTCTACTACATAAAATGAAATAAAAAAAAATGATGTTTTGTTTTATAGTTGAAATCATAATTTTTGTTATGACATTGGATAAATAAAATTAAATTCAATTGGTGTTTTATCAGAAACTTTAATGCATGATCATATTGAGAATAAAGTGCATATGAAACAATAATTGATATATTTTTTTTTCTTTCCTCTTTAAAAGACTTAAGAAAACACCGTTCATTAAGCTCAAACATTCTTCCACTTTACTTGGTATTAAACATCTTAAAAAACACTTTGGATTTATACTCTGAAAGTAAATTACACTGTATCGCCCACGATCTTCCAATATTAAAAAGAAATGCTTCCAGGGAGTGATGATAAATCAATCAATATAAATATATTTGAAGGTTTGGGCCCCCCCCCCCCCAGATTCAGCCATTTCGTTTAGGCTAATTGATGCTAGTGCTGGTAGACTTGTCTCAGCCTGATGTATGTTCCATCCTCTTCGGATTTAGGAGTCTTCGCCGGGTCTCTGAGTCATCCTGTCTTCGTCGTTCAGGGCGTGAGGAAATTCGACGATTATGGTCCTTTCGAAGGATAACGGTCTCTGTTTATCTCTTATAGCTTATAGTCCTTGAAAAGTACAAGAACCTTTTACTTTCTTACCGGTTCCGCTAGTATTGACCATACCTCATGTTTCCTTTTCGAAGAGGAGACCGTCGTAAATTATTGAGATTTGTGAATTTTTATTTGATATTTTGCATAATTCTTGGTATCTTTCACTTTAAAGCCGTTCTTCCTGAACCGATTTTTGCTTATATATTTTTATTTTAATCTCAGTATCAGATTTGACTGTAATGTTATTATATAGATAAATGAGTACGGTTATATGTTTTAAAAAATAAATAAATAGCAGATTTGGTATGGGTAAAATTATTAAAATACATAAATAAGTATAGTCATGATTCCGATTCAGGTATCTTTCTGACTAAATTTATGAAGTTACAGATTAAATTTATCAGTACAGATTCGTAAGACTTACTGTATCGGGCACTTCTGACTTCGGTGGAAACATAGTTAAGCTTAAAAAAAAAATACCTGTACCACTATTATCCATAAAGGTTCTTTGGTACAGAACTATGCAAATAAGTACTGTTTCAAGGCCAGCGGTTATGCAGTGGGGTGATTAGGCCGAGATCAAGCTTAACCGCCAGGTTTCCCCCCTTAAATGATTATTTAATTATGAGTACCCACTTTATAGAGGCTGAGTCTATCTCAGGATTCGACGTCATTCGTGCCCAGGGTCGATCCACGGCTGATAAAAAATGGAATTCGAACTTAAGAAGTCGCTGAGCTACCCCGCTCCAGAGATGGGAAAATGCTACTCTGAATGCTGAGTACCAAAAAATTTAATTATTACTTCAGTTGATGCCAAATGATTTACTGAAGTAGTGATTCAATTAGAGTAAAATACTTGGAACTCGGTTATCTTTAAGCAAAACTTAATTTTTTTTTTTTTTATTAAACTGTTCATATTAGTTCTTTCAATATCTAGAAGATCACTAACAATTGTACCAAATTAAAATTAAAATTGTTGTAATTAAATTTGTATAAATCGTTCTTGGTTTCAATTGCAAAAGGATTCTTAAATTTTAAAAATTATAAAAACCAATCAATTGAATTTTTCTTGGAGATGTTTAGAACATTCTTCAGAAAAACTAGGAGTGGCTTAATGAAACGAAATATTTTATAAAATCTGTGAAACTATTTTCTTGTCAAGCCGTTTCTATTTCTTTTTCAATTTCGTTTTTGTGTTTTTGAGGAGAGCAGAGATGTAACAAATGATCCATTTTACTAAAAATCTCACCCTAGTTAAGTGAGCTTCCATTTTCTGCCCTCTCTGCTTCAGTATGCCCTAATTGGTATATTTATTAAAAAATATTTAACGTTTTCGAACATTTAAGTTAAAATTAAAAAAAAAAATACTCTGATCTCACCGCTCTTGACTAGCGATTATTGATATACATCAGATACGTTTGTTAATTGAATGTGTCTCAGCTAGTAATAACTTGATTGCTCTTTATCGCTTGGATTGATCAAATCAAATCTAGCCAATAATTGTGCCGTAGAATTTTCATTAAAATAAACTCGTTTTTGGTATAAAATAAGTTAATATAAAACTAAAAAAAAAAAAGATAGGTGTGATTATACGTATGGAACCCCATATCTTGTTTAACAAAACAAGATCATTAGTAAACAAAATGATTTTTTTTTTATTGTTTCTTTTTTCTGGGGTCTAATTTATAAATAGACACCCGCCCGAACTATTAATTCATAAACATGATATGCACATTTAAAATATATCTAAAAATATTTCTAAATAAGATAGAATAAAAAATTAAAATAATTAATTAAAGGGGAAAACCTGGTGGTTGAGCGTGATCCCTGCCGATCACCTCCCTGCACCGTTGACCTTGAAACAGTACTTCCTTACAATTACTGGACCCAAGACCCTTCATGGGTTGTTAATGGTTCAGGTTTTTTAGAATAATAAATAAAATGATGATGATTACCATTATTATTCGTCACAATACAATCATTTTGAATGATGCTTCTATAGTAGCTGTTCATGCCACTCTAATGTTACATAAATAAAATGAAAAATGTAATTGAAAGTATATTTATGTACAGCTAAAAATGTATGGTAGGTGTAATAATTGTGTATAATTGTTAAAAGGCATGTTATAATACACTGTATTGTCGAAGCTCTGTTCTAACTAATTCTTGTGTTCTAACTATTTTTTTCTTTATTTTTTAAACCTAATTAAACATTTAATTTATTTTGTTGCACTTTATTTATTTATTTTTTATTTTTTCTGTTGGCAATAAAACCATGCAGATCTTTTGCCGCCTTAACAAGCCTGCTCCATCTCTGCTTGTCTTGAGCTATTTCTTTCTATTTATCTGCACGCAGCTCTCTTGCATCTGCTTTTTGGCCTATCACGTGGTCTTTTGCCTTCTATTGAGGCATTCATTGTTATATAAAGGCTACCAGATGGATTGCTACGAGCTACATGCCCCACTCATCGAAACTTTCGTGCCTTCATATCATGGGATATTGATTGACCAGTTTCTGTAAGCAGTTCTTTATTGGTCTTTCTTCACCATGTGTTAGTAGTCTGATCCCGGATCGCTCCGGTTATCCTCCAAAAAAATATAAAATATTATTTCTTACATCTTTATTTCAATTTTTTCGCTTTCCAGGCTTCTTATAAAAAATATATTAAAATAATTTACAGTTTCGGGAATGAGATTTTAAATTATATAATTTCGGTTGATAGATACAAATTTTAATAATAGTCCATGAAAGAAAAACGGAAGAACTCCTAAGAAAGAAAGAGCATGTATTGGAGGATGGCCTAAGTTACCATCTCAATATTCACTCGTTTTTTTTTAAAGGCGGATTAATTACTATACCAATTGTGGCCGTGTGTTTATCTCCAACAGGGATCTAAGTCAGATAAGAGAAATCTTCAAGATTGGAAATGTTTTTAATCCGTAAATCGATTACTTAAATCAATATTGTTTAAAAATTCATTGATTTTTGTTTGGAGTCAAAAGAAGTCGAAGACATAGTTGTCACCCAGAGGGTAGAAGTGTCGGATTCCATCGTACCCAAGAGAATATTCCAGACGAAAATTCTCCAGGACTCCAGGTAAAAAGAAAGGGGTTCGGGAAACTGGACTAATAATAGGCCTCCTTCTTTTCCTTGGTCCTTTTTTCGACAGCCACCTCCCAGGCGTCTCCTCTGCGTAATTTGTTCCAGAAAAAAAATTAAAAAACACAAGTCCGTCTGTTAATTTCCGCGAAATATCATACCGGTACCACTTACAACTTTAGGTTACGAGTTCTTCGTTTCGGCCTCGTTTTCGGTTTTTTCGAACCGCTAAATGGTGGTGTAGCTCTCCGCGAAGGAAGAAACGTAATTAGGGGAAATGGTATAATTTTTCAGCCCTTGTGACTTGAAAATCTGCAACATAAATATTAGCAGCTTTAAAATAGTCTTCAAAACTGATATGTTTTGCTGCATACTATGGTTTCAAATATAACTGCAGTGTCATGAAAAAATAGATCCCATACAAAAAAAAAAATAAATAAATAAATAATCAAAGAAGCAATAGTTAAACTGTTAAATAATAAATAACAAAATGAAATGTGACTGTAAAAACATGACGTCAAATTACTGGAATTTATCTTTAAAAATATGTTAGCAATGAGCTTTAAATTGTTTAGAATAATTTAAATCTGTTTTTAGTAAAAATTATTTTCTAATAGATTGTTTAATTTATTTATTTACTGAATTTACCCTACCCGATAGGGTCATTGGCAATTCTTTCTTCAATCAGATTTTCTATATTCTATTGTGTCTTTTTTTAAAAAAGCTCATTATGACTTCCACATCTCTCTCCGTATCCGTAACATTTCCTGAACAGTTCTGTACTTGTCAAGGCTCTGCCTTGTGGCTGCTTAGCGTTTGCAGTCCACGAGTAAGTGGTTCAGGGTTCGAGGGAAACCAAATCTGACGCAGCTATGTGGTTCTCTACCGTGGAATAGGTAGCCGTGCGAAGTTCACCGCGACCAATTCGGAGGTTCATAGGATTATTTCCTGTTTTTTATTTTTTTCTTCTTCTAGTGCACCATTTAGCACTGTTTGCTTTTATCTGGACTAGTTTGGGGGGATTACTTTTCCAGGTCTCATTCCACTGAGCTGTTATTTGCGATTTCGCTTGCCTCACCCAGTCCTCTCGAGGAACATAATTTATGAATTTTATCTCATTATTGTCATTAGTTCGGGATGCGAATGTATACACAATGAGTGTTTAATTAATTTAGTTTATTTTATGTTCTCATGTTAGGATATAACTGAAATCGTTGTTAAAATTTAACTATTGAATTTAAATATATGTATATATTATTATTATTTATTTTTTTCCTTCGGACAAATTCAATATATGGTCCATAAACAGGGTTGATAGATACAGCGGATACTGGTAATTTGATTTCAGTTCTCTAAACAAAAATAGTTATAAAATGTATATCCCCTTTATCTTTTTTTTTTTAAAGAGTTTATTGAGTCATACTACAATCTGTCATACAAAAGGAAAATATATATATATATAAATAAAGCAAAAAATAAATACCATAAAATAAATTATTGAATTAAAAAATAAATAAAATAATAGATCGAAGTTTATTTGAGTAAATTTAAAATAAATAAAACAGAATCATATGTATGTACATTATTTACATTGACCAAAGAGACTCCCACAACAAAGCACTCAGAATTAATACAGATGGTGGAGTAGGATTCCCGATGAGTCTAAAATAATAAATTCTCCCATACTCGGCATTATCTTTCCTATAATAGTATAATAAAATATACTTAGCGACATTAACGAATCTCTAGCTTTGTACTTTAACTAATTTTGGTAACCGTGAAAGTCTCCTTCCAAATGTTTAAATCACTTGGTCTTGCATTATTAAAAAAAAAAAGTTTGGCAAAAGAACTGCTGGAAAAGAAAAGGACGGACTGGAGCTGGAAGGATTCACAGCAGGTCCTCCAGTTGAGTTTATATACCTCGGAGAATCGGGAATGTTTCCCTGAGAGAGAACTCTGGCGACCTTCACTCATCCCTTAATGCAAGCATTTGTAGTCAAATCCCGGCCCCTCCTCGCAATCATTTCGTTTTATGCAAAACGAAAATTTCAATAATTAAATAAAAATGTCATAAAACCAGTCTCATTATTCCGGAGGACTTGTTGCTTACGTATTTATGCTTCTTGTACGCCGTGATTTTTCTCTGAGAAGGTACCATCAACACGGGGAATTGAACTGTATTTTATAATAGCATCAGCTCCTTCCTTGTTCTCCATCAATTGTTGTTTACTGTGGTATCTAATGGGCATTGAGAATTATAATATATATGGTGGTGTAGTGATCACATTTCACACGAACAACATGTCTAAGCTAATAAAGACACACATGACCTTTTGAGGATTAATTTATCACTGTAATGTATCGGAGTTGTACTAATATGATTAACATTCCAAGAAAAGTGCTACTGTGTTTCTGATTAACAATTTATCATAACCAACTAAGTAAAAGATCTATCCTTATAATAGGATATTTGAACTTCCAACGACAGGTTTAATTTTATAACAGTTACTCATGGTTTTGCATTGTACAGAGTTTTAATGTTTGAAATAGTGGCCATTTATAATATATAAATGAAAAAAGTGTACATTTGCCAACATCTTTGGATACTGTTTAAATAAAATATTTTGACAATACACATTAATAATTAAACTTCATTCTATTTTTTTCTCAAGTAAAATGATAGTTAAATAAATTAAACACAGACATACCTAAGTAAAATATTTACATTAGTCCAAAGCACTCCAAGTCAAGCTCACAATGCACATTAATAATTCAACTTCATTCTATACATATTTTTTGTCTCAAGTAAATTGAAATTCAGATATTTAATGGTGAATATGCCAAAAAATCTATTCAAGGTATTTATTTAGTAAAGTCTCTTCTTATATTAAAAATTATTTTCTTAAAAAATGCTTGTACTAAACTGTTAGAGATAACAAACTATGTTAAGTTTTTATTTTATACTAGTAGGCCCGTGCGAACAATTCCCACAGCATATTGTTATCAAATGCCAAATTAATAAGAAAATGCAACTTATCAAAAGATTAAGACATCAAATGTTACTTTATCGATAAATATAATCCACAGAGGAAACAAAAATTAATTTAAGTCTTCATTTTTGTTTGGAACCAACTCGTATACAAATTTCAGTTAGCTGTATATTTTCTAAAAATAGTCCGATTGCGATGATTTGTTTTCCTTTTGTAGGGAACTTAGTAATCTTTTATATAATTATAGGAATAACCAAGGGAAAAGTGTGTAATTTTTCAGTTATTCGCAAATAAAGTTTATTTTCTTTCATAACTTGTTTGCCTGAATTTTCTGGGTGATTGGACTATTTTGCCAGCCTGAAGGAGGAGGAAGCATTCGAAATTGGTGGCTCAATCTTGAGATTTGGGGAAAAATTAACGATGATATGGCTTGGCGATCAAAAACACCATGATGAATAATATAATATAAACTCCCCCTCTCTCGATCATAGAGACCTCAAGTCGACGAAATGAGACATGTATTCAATGACAGTACTACAATTAATGTAAGGTTGTGTGGATGAGAACCCTATGCCTTGCGTTATCTCGAAAATAGCACGTTTTTCGGCTTAAAAACGCAGGATGTACGCATCAAAATCTTTAAGATCCAATTTGTCCCGTATCGATCTACAGAGCTACCACCGTTCCAGTATCGAAGCCTAGCAAAATGTTTGTATCGACTTTATTTATTTTAAAAACAAAAGTGAAGAATACGATTCGCTAACCCCCCGTGAAATTCTGAATCCAACGGTACCCCATTCGTGGTATTTGACCATGACAGGAGCTTATATTTGGTACAAAACCGATTTTGAGCCTTACTGTAATAATATATGTACGGATATACTACTAAAACTACATTTAATTTTTTTCCTCAAATTATTCTTATTTTTCTGCTCTTGCTATAACGCAGGCGTTTTATTTAGCACAGTAACTAATACCACAGTTCTCATACTCATAGTCATACTTTCATATCATTAATATAGATAGATGAAACAGGTTTATTCTTATTTTTGTGTTATTAAATGGTAACTTAGATTTTAGTAATGTAATCTCACATAAGATGTAATGTCCTTTTACAAAATCATCTCATGTATAACGACTCAAGTTATTATCTAGTTTATAATCAACTTAATTTTATCACTTACTTTGAACAATAGGTTTGTTCAATAAATTTATACCAGATCGCCTTTTCGTTATTTTTCATCCAAATGTATCATCTACGAAGTATTCCTGCATAAACACTAAACTATAGGTAACCCAAAATATCTCAAACCTAAAAGTTTTGCTGTTATTTTTAATCCGGTTTTCAAAACATTTTTTGTTTACTCCCTGGCTGTTCGTCTATTTTCTCTTTATGGGAAACATTTCTGCCAGGTGTAGAAATTGTGTACTTAGGATCGTTGATGGTGGTCCATGGAAGGCTGTCTGGAGACATTTTCGAGACCAGACGCTAAAGTAAATTCGTTAAATTGTAAAAAAAAATATTTTAAAGTAAATCGTCAAGGTTTAAAATTATATTGGTTGATATAGGAGTTAGGTTATATATACATATATATATATATATATATATATATATATATATATATATATATATATATATATATATATATTTAATTATTGAAATACCACGAAATTCCATATTAAACAAGTAAGTAAATAATTATAATATTGATTATTTCTGATGTAATATCCACTGATCAAAAGTCTTCTTGATTAGTTTTTTTTTTTTAATTTAAACTACTAACCAATACTATTTAGCAAAATCAACTATATATCGTTAGCATTGAATTTTAATTCTCAAATTATTCTTACTTTTAAATTAATGCATGCATTTTTTATTAAACTCTATAAAATATATATTTTTCATTATAATTATTTTTGAACTGATAATTCAATGCTAACGATTGAGTTGTTTCTGCTTAATGGGGACAACTTCTTCAATTTAGAACTTTCTATGGAATATATATTTAAATGACCTTTCCCATGTAATGGTTAATTTTAAATTCTAGATTTGGAGTGAGCGGAAAATTAAAGGTTTTTCTGGAACCATGTTTCCAGTTTACCTTTAACTTCTCAGATAATAAAACAAACCATATTAAGGATAATGCTAATAAGCAATTTTTATTTTAATGAGTAAACGTGATAATAAATATTGTAAATAATACACGCTTCCTACAAGATTTACGTATGCATTTTTCAAAAATAATATACATTAATGGTAAGTTAAAATATTTTTGTTGTGTTTCAGCATTATTATTACTATCTAAGTCACATCAGCAATTAATGCGTATTAATTCTGTAATGAAACATTTACTAAATTACATTTCTGGGTCAGTAGGGCTTCAACTGGAACTGAGCGTCTCTGTTGTATTAGGAATTGATTGATCTCGCCTGAGATGAGAAAAATAATCAGAGTCGACATTATTTGTTTTTTTACTTAAAAGTAACCACTCCTAAAAAAAAATATGGAATGCAAAGGGGTACAAGGGCTGGTGCGATTTCGTGAGGAAATCCAGGCTAGAAGAGAAGACATTCGTGTACTCTCATCACGTAGAGCCGACTCCTTGACCTTCCAGGACATTGACTGCGATGTAACTCGCTCACAGGATCCTGGTACATCCGAGATGATGACATGAAGCAAGCAGTTGTCCGGGAGTGGAAGCATGAGAAGCAGGATTCCTGAATTTCAGAACCGGAGTATTTCAGGATAATTCTCATGATGTGGGCTCTGTTAGTGGTCATTACAGGTGGTGTATTTGTTACAGGATTCACTAAAAGGTATTCTACGGAAAACAATCCAAGGATCTTGTAAACAAGTATTATTATCAATGATCAATATTTCTACAAATGAGTATTTCGGTTTTGAAGAGGTTCTTCTTTGAGATATTTTCAATATAGTTCTCCAGATTGTCCTTCTCTCATTTTATCGATGTACAAAAGAGACACTAAGTTGATCCATTCTTGGGCTTTCGAAATCAAAGCACGTTCGACAGCTTGAGGCGGTGGTAGATAAACACCTCGCCTTCTCTAAACACTTTAAAAGTATCGTTCACAGGAAAATATTCTTACTGCTTAAAATACAACCCATTTTCACTGTATTTCGTAAAATATTATATATATATATATTTATTATATATACATTATATTTAATGCTCTAATAAATCGTAAAATAATGATGATCCATTTTGAGATGGATCATAAAAATCTGCAGAGTTTAAAAATTTTAGTTATTCGGACAGTATGACGGTCGTATCGTCTTTTATTTAAAGGAATTTTTTTCTCAAAAAAGCCAAGAATTTAGTAATTAATAATTTAATAATAATGATTAATTTTTTAGTCGAAAGTTTAAAGATGAAGGAATTAAAAATCCTGTTCTTCGAAAGAAATATTAATTAAAATGCATTAAAGCTTTATTAATAACAAACTAGGGTACATTTACAGGTAATTGCTTCATTTCAATATCTTTTTTCAATAATTGGCATATTTTATTGGATCACCACATAACAAGGCTTTAATTCAATAAAAAGTATTGATTTCTAATAGATATTCGTATAAAAAATAAAGAAGTATTCATAAAGTCTTATATATATATATATATATATATATATATATATATATATATATATATATATATATATATAAAACGAATATTTATAATTAGCTATATATTTGATGAGATATGCATTAATGTGTAAAAATCCGAAAACATGTGGACATTTATGTATCAATAATTTCATTGGTTTACTTAAGTTATAATTTTTACTTGAAAGTTTCATAACTTTGTAATTCAATTGCTTTGTGCCTGTCATTACAGACAAATGTAATTCCTATTGTTCGTTTTCTTTATTCTTAGGAGACTAAATGTCCTTGAGTAAGATTTATTTTCCTTTTTCTTCTTAATAAACGAAAAATAATTGTTAAAACGTTATTCGTAGATTTTCTACGTTTTCTTTATGAATTAGTTTATTTACCATGATTTCCTTTCAGATAAATCATGCACCAATCTAATGTATATCAATATGGGTGTATATTTTAGTTGGTAAGAATAATGCATCATTAATATTAGCAAATCATGTTAATTGAATATTATTAATTATAAATTATCCACCTATTTTGTCTATCTAACCGCTTTAAAAATACTTCTTTTTTTTTTGTATGAATATCTATTAGAAATCAATATTAGAGCCATGTTATGTGGTGAAGCCAATAAAATATTGTAATGAATCAATTAAGTGTTAATGAACCCTAGTTTGTTATTAATAAGGCTTTACTAGATTTTAACCAATTTTTTTCCGAAGAACAAGATTTTTAATTCCTTCATCTTTAAATTTTCGACTAAAAAATTAATCATTATTATTAAATTATTAATTATTAAACTCTTGGCTTTTTAGAAAAAAAATGTCCTTAAAATTAGAGACGATCCGGCCGTCACACTGTCTGAATAACTAAAAATTTTAAACTCTGAAGATTTTTGTGATCAATCTCAAAATGGATCATCATTATTTTACGATTTATTAGAGCATTCTCATGTGATAAGACTTTTTTTTTTTTCTTTGACTTGTTTATTGAAAAATATTATAGAATCTGTCTAAAAGAACATTTCTAATAGTGTTCAGAAATCACATTCACACCCTATGTACATTAAAGTCAATAAAGTAATTCTGTAAAAATAAAAAAAAATATAAAATTAAAGTTGTTATATAGCAATATAATATTTAAAATAACAGGCGATAAGAAAAAATAAGTCTTTAGGTATGTCTACGAATTAATGGGTATTTTATTAGTTTTGGATATGAGATCACAGTTTATTTTAAATAATTAATTTTTGTCTCCAAAAAGAATTATTTTTTTCAATTTTATTATGTTTAGTAAGTAATAATTAAATACTATTATCGTTCCATCGTTCCACATATATCCTCCCTCTTGTGATGTATTTTTTAACTATCGCTGACTCTACTTATCTTGCACTAAATATTATATTATTGTCGTATTAAAAAAAAAAAGGAAGGATTTCTTTCGCAAAGGCAATGTTATAAAAATCTATTTATTCTTGAAGGCTATGATTTTCAAAAAAGAAAAATATTTCATACTAATTTGAATTTTTATATTATTGGTGTCATAACAACATAATTGTAAAAACTGATGTTTCTTGTAAAACCACCAGTAAATCATTTATTTTCTATATATATATATATATTTGGTTTGCTAACAAACGACTAAACGAACGCTGAAATTCCAAATAACTTTTGATAAATTCATTGAGAAAGACGAAGGTGGGGATTGGAACCGGTGTTGGCTGCAAAGCAAATGCTTTCTTCATCATTAGTGGTCATTATTAACGACACCTTGCTAACGATTCGTTAAACATTAACATTTGACCCTCTGCGTTGATGGATTGCTTTTACGAGTTTATTTAATTTTTGGTAATGCGATCCTACTTCTTGACAATAATCGTTTATCTGTTTTATTCATGTTCTGTGATAGCCTAGGGATACTTAAATACTCATAAAGTGAAATAACGTGAAAGATATTGTGTGATTTTGGCTTCGAACATTACACGTTTATGGTGAGTATATGGAGATGACGTGTGATGTGTTTTTACTTTGACGGCAGAACAAGGCCACTGACATTGTGGACTTCTGTTAATTATCTTTATAATTAACGCTTTCGTCAGTACTTTAAAATAAAAAGAATAAATATTTATATATTGTTATTACGTATAGTTGGTCACTTGGCGAAGTGAGACTATATTCCCTTCAGGGAAGCGTTGCAAAGAGTTAACTTCACCATTGCATTAATTAATATTAATTATAACAAGAAAGTCTGTATTATTTATTATTGCTATTATTATTATCATATTGCTTTACTTGTAAATATGTATATATAAATTTTGTAAACCATTTTTATTTTTACGCTTTTTAATAAAGCCTTGGTTCATTCATTCGTATATATATACATGGCCCTGTAGATTTGGCATCGTAATATTTAATATCGCTATAGTTTAAAATTTAATGTTACTATATTTAAATAAAATCTTAATATACCAATATTACATGAAGTTGATATTTCTAAACATACTTGTTTATGATCACACCAAAATCTTGTTGTAGTTAATAATTAAAATAAAGTCATCCTGCTTTAGCTTAAATACATTATTCCTTAATAAATCAGTTATATATTGTTATAAAATATATATCATTATCAATATTATCAATTTACATACTTACTGCAAACTTCCCTTTTTTTTTTTTTTTTTTTTTTTTGTAGTACATACTCTTGCTTCGTATCAAGATCATTGGAGAGGGTTGCCATGGATTTTATATTCATTTGACAACCCCTTCAAACATGATTATCGGAGTTTCGAGAATGTCTGATAAATACTTATTCTTCGCTATATTTGTGTACTTCCGCGCATCTCTTTGGATCAAATAAACTAAATTTTAAAATGATTATAAATAAAACAATGAAGAAATTCAACAAAGCTGATTAAAGGTATAGTGTTTACATAATACACCGTCGTAAATTATACATATCTTTTTAAATTACCAAATTAGAACACCCATTACATCCATACTGTAGCTTATTCATCCGCATGCATACTTGAAGTATCTTATTATTTGCTCACGAACCGAGTAGTTTTCGCTTCATTTTCTCGAAATTACATTCGGAAGAGCCTTGAGACGGAACGGAAATAATGAAGGAGAAGCAAATAATAGACAGTCATTATAATAATAAACAAATACAAGACTCATTAGATAGGAGAAATTAAGAAGGTCCAATGATGAGCTGAGATGAGGGGTTTGCCCGCAGGAGATCTAGATAACTGTGGAAGTATAATACATGAAGAGTTAGTTCGTTGGCATTCCCTTATTTGTGACGGTTATTGTATCTCAGAGCAACTTTATTATGTTGTCCGTGGTTAATTGCGGTGCTGTGCATGTCCGATCCTCGTCTGCGAATTCCGAAATCAGAATATGCTCGGTGTTCCATTTGAAACTAGTAAAGATTGCATGCATAGCATGAAATGAAAAAAGAATGTTTCTTGCTGCCTTCGTTCAACATATTTCAAATTGAAAATTTACTTCTGCGTTCACCTAAAAATATTGTTTACTCCTTCCTTAGGAAATATTGTTTTAAAAAATAGGTTCTGTTGACACTATTTCTAAGAAATAGTTGAACTGTTTTTGAATAAACCCTTATATGTAGCGATCAGAAGACAAAGAGGTTTGAATATATAATTATCTATAGCGTTTTTATTATATATTAGGATCGTTTTTAAATAAGGAGAAATGTGGAAAATATTACTACTTAGTAAAGGCTAGAAAATCTTAATCAATGTGTTTAATTATTAAAAAAATGTCTTTTAGAGTTCCGTACCAGTTTGTCTATCTATCAATAAGTACTAAAATCAACGTGAGGGACTTAACACGTACCCTTAATCAGATTTTGGTGAAACTTTAGAGCATGTGCATCTTTATATCTATTTTCATTTTATCAATATCCTTCCCCTAATTTCGCATGCGTGTTGGCATATGAACAAGTGAAGAATTCTTTTTAAATTTTATATTTAGGAGAATATCTTTCTTTTTTTATTTAATTTATTTTAATTTAATTAATTAAGTTATTTTAAAATAACTTTCAAATGAATTATAGAGTTGAATTTTGAAAGAAACACCTACGTGAGATGTAAAACCTAAACAATTTTTTTTAATATTATTTTTTAAATTAAAAATTTATTTTTATTTTGAAATAGAAAGTGTGTTTATTCGGGAAAAGTACTGATAAAAATTCCAGGATCTTTTCATTTAATTTACAATCATTATGAAACTAAAATATAAACAGGATATCCTTGACTTTATTAAAAATGCATACGTATACTCGTCCGTAGTATAACACATTAATTAACTGTACCAGCTCTTTTACAATAAGGTAGGATAATATTTATTTTATGTGCATCGCATTCGAAACTTTATGAATACTGAAAAAATATTTAATTAATTCGTTTAACTGCATCGAAAGTTGTTTCGTCTATGAGTCCTTCACCCTTGCCAACGCAGTTAGTCGCGTATGATTTTAAGTAATGACTGTTATTGCTGTTAAAAAATATTAGTAATATTAACTTGCGCTGTTAACATGGCTAATGAGTCGTAAGTTTCAAAAGCCATTACAGAGTTTAACTCGTATCCAGCCGTTAATATTAACTGTTGGAGGATATTGCTATAAACAATTGTGTCAATAGTTTATATACCGTTAATAGTTTAGATCTGTCGCTGTTGAAAAATTACAGTAATAACTGTTTTCTCTTTCCTTGATATATTTAAATGTAGATTGCTTTTCTCACCGTTTACATGACAGTTAAATATTAACTATATGCATTGCCTTACTAAACCTAATTAAATAGATATATAAATCGTACCTATATTTTTAAAATGTATCGAAAAGTTGATATGTTCAGTAAAATAATATTTCTATATGTGCTTGATAAATTTAGTTTTAGAAAAGAGTAGAGATGTAAATATCGAACGAAATAGTAGTATATATAGAATCGTTAGATATTAAACACATCGAAATATTAATAAAACATCGATATTTATGACTCATTGATTTTAATCCTTTAAGGAAGAAGGGAGGGGGGGAGGAGATTTAAAGTTAATTTTTACAAGTTGAAAACATTTCTCAAATAATAATAAAAAATCCACAAAGTATGTGCAAAAGGAAATGAATGGACAATGTGAAGAGGAGTGCATATATTATTGTGTATCAGTTTCGGTATCAATTATGTCTTTGTTAAATTTATTATTTGTATAAATGATAATAAAACGGATGGTTTCAAATTGCTTTCTAAAATACCTCTCTCTTCATTTAGTCTTCCTAGCCATCTTGCTGATATCCATATGTTCGTGTTACAAACTTTATGTGTATGGGCATAAAACATGAAAACTCAAAAAAAAAATATATATATATTTACTACTGTGAAAAAAACAGATTAAAAAAAAAAAAAACGGTTTTGTTTTGATAATGGAATGGCTAGATAAATTACTGCTGGACCGAGCTTGCTGAACCAAAGCATCGGAATGGATCTCAAATTTTTAGAAGAATCGTGAGTTAAAGAGTTAAAAGCTCAGTGAAGAAGTATTAAGAACCGTTTACTACTAATTGGGAACTTATTAAATTTACATATGTCATGGACTTGTGATTTTTTCGTCATTCTCTCGATTTACTCGGTTGGCAAACGTCCATTCGATTTTTATGTTTATTTTTATTTCATTACTATACAGTTCTTGTCTGACGAATTAATCCCTAAAGTCGTAAATTTTTTATCGTATTTGTAGTATATCAACAATTATTTCTGTAAAGTCTAATTAAAATTAGATCGGTATTGTCTTTGGTATTGCACTGTGATTATGGAGCAGAATTTATTTTGAAGTATTACTTAAAATTGTAAAAGGTCGTTGCAGAAGCTTTCAAAAATATTTTCAGTCCTATTGAGAATTGTGCCTTAAAGAATGCACGGAACGAAATTGGTTAGCCCAATTTCGTTCAAGAAATTTTGACGCTTCACGGTCTAAGCGACAATCAATGATTAAAGAGTTATTGTCATCGAGAGTGAAAACTGATTTAACATTATGCTGTTAATAATTAACGAAATTAGATCAATTCATCCGAAAAAAAAAAACAACGCCAGAACTAACAAATTTTAAGTGTGCTGTTTTCTATGATGGCAATACAACCACACTTCATTGGTCACTCTCTATAAATTATTAAACTTTTTATGGAACCCCGAAAACAGTTTCAAAACAAACAAAACATAAAAAAAAAAAAAAAACACTGAGATTAGCTTTTTGCCAACCGTTGTTTGAACATGGTATTATTCAGTTAATGGAAAGATGGAAACAGTTCCATACTAAATAATGGTTAGTACATTCTAGATTTAATTCATTTTATCTCATAATACACAGTGTTTATTTCACTTTGAAACACCAAATTCAGTACTCCTGTTTGAATACTAGTTCCTTATACACCTTCCTGATGGTTTAACGTTAAGACCTCCTAGATCGCGAAGCCGACCGCGTGATGCAGATAACTATTTATGAAGAATATATTAATAATGACCATGTGGAGGCACTGAGTTCCTTTCTACCTCTACTTCTTGAGTAGATAACGGCTCCTGAAGACGGAAGCTAATACAGAATCAGCGATTTCCTCCACAGCGGAATGCAGTCTTCTGAAAGAGCTCGGGGACAATAAGCAAATTATTCGCCGGTTAGAGGAAGCCAAAGACACAGCCTTCTCAATAGGATTTATCGATGTAAATCCCCCTTCCCTCTCCCTCTGGACCGCAACATATTTACGATTCAGCTGCCATCTTTATTATCCCTGCTACATCTCATATTTACAACAGTTTTAAATACACACGTCCATGTATTACAGGGTCCCACGTGTAGGGACGTTTACAAACTACATATTTTTTAAGTGTCAGAAGCTATTTGCTAGATTTCTAATTTACAACTTACGAAAATGTTTTGTATGTTTAAAATGTAAAACTAGAAACATGATTTTTCCATATGTTGAATTTCACAATGTATTCAATGTAAGAAAAATAAAGTTTTATACAAATACACTTTGCGATGAATTGAATCTTATACTACTACACTATCAAAATTTGTTATTAATTTTAAGATTCAAGTTCAACATACTAAGAAATTTTCTTTCACCGCTTTTCACTATTATTTTATTTTATTTTTTTTTGTTTCTTAAAATTTACTAAAACTATTTTGTATCAATAGCGACATAGTACTATAGTATGAAAACGTTTCAGTTGTTTTACGAAAAGCAGGGTCTCCTAAAGTACTGACTAGAGAGATAGATAAGTAAAACTTGAAAGAAGAAAAAAAAATATATGTATCTAAAACAATATTTTAGGAACCGGGGTAGCTCCAAACTTAAGTTCCCAGATTTGAATCCGGCTGATTTTTCATTAAACTTTTTTTTTAATATATTATTAAAATGTTTAATATTGGCCTAAGAAAAAGCTACTTTCGGATGTTTTTGTCGCATTCTGCTGACTCTTGTAGTGTTGGTCTTTCGTAAGAGTCTCGCAACAGACTATAAAAATATTTTTACGGTAATTTTTTAGATAACAGTAACCTAACTAAGCCCGAATGAAAAATTAGAACAGTTAAATACAAATGTATATTCGTTATACCAATTATTTACATATAGTAACTGAAGTGGTCAAATATTAGTAACTATTTTGCCTTAATTTTTATTTTAAAAAAATCGATTTTTTTCACGAGTCTTGGTCTTGGTCTTGCAAAAGTTAGGCGCTCTCGACAAGACCAAGAACGATTTTGGACAAACACTAGTCTACCTGCCCTTCATGTTTTTTATTTTAAAGTTTTTTATTGAGAAATATTACAATCTGACTCAATTAAGGACATTTATGATAGAGTTCAGAAAGCAAATACACAATATAAATCCTTTAAATAATATCGAAAATGTTTCATTGTATTTTAAGCGCAGTACGTATAAATTCAAAAAGATGAGCAATGACACGACAGAACATGATTGAATAGTTATTTGGTATTCTGTACTCAAGAATCAACGAAACAGATTGATAAAAACAATGTTTTTTTTATCTTCGCTAATGAAGAAGCATTAACTTAAGCTGTACTAATATTTCGAAGTTATAAAAATATTGGAGATTCTTCTATATTATAAAAATTAATGAACTTATTGTTTATTGACGAATATTTAATGGTGATCATTCTGATGAGGTTGTTTCTAAAATTAGTTTTTATAAATTGTTGGAAAAGAAAAATGTATTTTAGCTAAATATCGAGAAAAAAAATTTCTCATTATTCATTTAAATATCTGCTATGGAATGTAACTTTCAATAAATGAAATGGATATTTAAACTTCCTATGGCTTAAAAATATTGTTTTTTTTTTTTTAACGGTAAACAATATAAAAGAAACCTATAAAATTGCTACAAAACCTACAAAGCTTGATCTTCGACTATACTCGTCTAGCGGAAACAGCAGTAACGGTATGCCGGGCGAGGGTTAGTGGCAAGTTCTCATTCGAAGCCTGCAATTAAGTCCCAATATGAGAAGGACGGTACCATACTTAGCCCGCTGAGGCGAGTAAATAGGCTATAATTTTAAAGATAGACTCCTGAGCATCGATTCCTTCACCGATAGATTCACCATACCATGACTAAGTATATATAACATACACATTTTATATTTGTTCTCATTAACGGACAGTAGAAGCAAACGGCGATTATTCCGTAACAGAAAACTATTCGAAAAAAAAAATAGCAGAATTCCTCTTTCATGACATCTAACCTTTTGTAGTGTTAACATACAGAGCTAAAATAAAATAAAAATAAACCTCTTAAAAAGTAACCTTAAAATGGTTGATACTATTGCAGCAATATTCCCCATTCTAGTGGATTGAGCCAGGATTATGATTGGTTCAAGTTATTTGTTACTTTTTAACTATTATTCAGGATGGAAAATAACGGCTATCGATATTTAAAATATCAACTGTATTAGTATTTTGTAAAACTGCTTTAGTTAATTTGTAAGTATAGAAACTAATTACTAGTTAATATACTAACAGCGACTTAAGTGACAGATAAGATTCTAACATCAACGTTGAGATCATTTTACAATTCCAAAAGTTCACTAAATAATCGGTGATTTTTCAACTTTTATTAGAAGTTAGTAACACACTATTTTAATTCATTTTTATTGTCTTTTTTTCTTAATTACCGTCTTATTAGTACTAATTACTTTCATTCCAGAACATAAAGGGATCTATCGGTTTTCATCCAATGTAATTAAATATATTTAATAATTAATTATTATAAATTTTTTTTGTCTTTGTTTGTTGTGTACTTTGAAAAAGAAATACCTTAATCAATTTCGGTTTATTATTTTCAATAATGAACCATTGTGATCGAATAAAAATTCAAAAACTTAACTCTCTCTCAAAATTTGAGATTTTACGTTTCAGGATACGCAGAATTCGAAAAACGAATAAAAAACTTTTCGTCCGTCCGCCGCCCTCGCATTTTCTCCGAAACTATTTGACCGATTTTTTTTCAAATTTGGATTTAAAATTAGAGGTCACTCGAGGATGATCCTCCTTCATCGACTTTTCTATTCGGCTTTTCCTTTCAAGATGGCGACCTAAAAACCTGCGCTGCTATAGTACAGTATACTTATTTGTTGATATTCTATGATTATTTAAAAGTTTACGGACTTTGCTAAAAAAACAAAAAAAAAAAAAAAATCGTTAAAATCGGACAAATAGGAGCAAAGATATGTTCTCTAAAAGTTGTTTATATGTTGCAAAGGTTATATCCTTTGTTTAGGTTTTTATTTTTTAATGAGTTACTGAAGTATTGCTTTTTTTTTAGTATATTACTAATGATTAAAAAAAAATGTTTAGTCCAATAATTGGAACCACCTTTTATTTCTTTTTGCTTGTCACTAGGAAAGTAATGTTACTTTAGATTTATAATTGTTTGGAAATTATAAACCATTGTGAAATAATTTGCAGCGTTTCCTTTTTATTTTGTTACTCTGGTATAAATTTTGATTTTCAACGCGTTTCTGATGGCCTACAATTTTCATTTATTCACTTATAACACACTTTTAACTCGTAAGGTTAATTTACCAGTTATAGACATTTTACTGTACTGTCTACTCAAGAACTAATAAATGTCTAACTAAATAACTAAGCTTTGAACACTCTAAAAATAATGCAAATATGAGTAATTTTACAGATAGAAAAATTAAGCCTGAACTTCAAGTGATGTCATGCCACAATAGCCGATTGCCAGTTGATTTTTTTAATGAAGTAAGCCTGAGGTGTTAGTGTCAGAGAGGTTTCCTGATAATTTTTCTTTACGAGATAAGTTTGAAACTTTGACTCATTCAATTGGCATTGGACAACTTGCCCATTCATAGTTTAAAACTGTGCAACATTTATTTTCAGTGTTTTTTTACTTATATAAAAAAATCTGTTGACCCCAAAATCTAACTTCTTATTAAGTCTATTATTGAGTTCTTCACAAATAATTGATTTTATAAAAGAAAGAAGTGCTATTTAATATTACATCAAACTGATTTGCAAAGATCCATTATCAGAACTAAAACTGTGATTCAGGTTAAAATTGTAATTTTTCTTTTAAAGTGTCTAATACCGGTACACATTTACTCACATATGTTTGTTTTCTTAAACATTTAATTATGAAGTTTTTCCGATATTGGGAAGGAAACATTTTTTGCCTCACTTTACGTATAATTGTAAAAATGGCAAACACAAACTCCTGTTCCGTGGACTGTGAATAGAAATCAATATTCTCCTTTTATTTCCTGTCCCTTCATCTAATTTAACAGGTCTTGCAGTTAGACATTTTATATACATATATAAAATTATATATACATATAATATAGGTATATTTATAAAAGAGACATTTAAAAATATTCCGAGTCATAAACTAGGACCGTGTGCGCATCCCGAAAGGAATTCCCGATTTGATTTATTTCTAAAACGCTAAGGGAATCCTTCGCTTAATATTCTACCACTTTCAATTACAGCGAAAGTGTTTCCCTTCATATTTATAATAAATTTAAGACCGAAATCCAATTACCGTAGAGGTGAAACGGGGGAAAAATAAATTGTCACATATTTATCATGTAAAATAAATGATATATTTAAGACACGTGTAATATATTCACTGCTGTATGAGGGTTGGGAACCCTCGAATATCATCTATAATCGTTCAATTTCCGATTTGATAAATTGTAAAGTAGAGTTCCTAAAAGGATTTAACCACTTCAGTAAAAGATTTTTTTATTTATTTATTAATACAAACTTAATTATTAATAATTGTGGGTTGATGGTTAGGATAATCAGATAATCCTATAAATACGATTATTTATTTTTGCTATTTTATTTTGACTGATCACCCCAACCATCCTTCATTTCAATTGATTATTAATATTTATGTGAAGTAACCTCCAATCAACTTCAAACGAACTTTTAATACAACTAATTGTGAGTTGATTAAGTGAGCTAAGTTAAAAATTATATTCAAAGCTTGAAATTGAATTTGTTTCATTACCATTTCCATCCTTAAGATATTTAAATTCCAAATCGTTCCATATATAGTACAATATATACGAGTATATTATATTTTGAGGACCAGATATAAATGGTGCTCAACCCCCTCCCTCTCCCTCCCCTAAAAAAAAAAAATTAAAAAGTAATCCTTAAGGATTCCATAGAAAATTTAACGCGCGACAAAAATATTCCTCTAAAAATCGGCGAGGAAAAGTAGTCTTGACCAAGCAGTTTTAAACGAAAAACGTTGGAAAATACGTTTTTCGAGAAATTTCGACTATAGATGAAGAAACGATCCTACTTTCGTGAAACATTAAAACTCTAATTTTCGAAAAATGCAGTTATTATTTGTTATAATTCTTAAAATATATTTTAAAATCAACACAAACTTATTGTTTTCATTTACTTCTTCAATTAGCTTCCGACCTGTCTGAGATGGATGTCTTGTTAAAACTGTGAGTTGAGAATTTTTTTTTTCTGATATTTTTAGAACTAATTAGGTTCCGTGTTTCTCCGGTGTTAAGATTACTTTTATTTCAAATCGATATTAAAAAAAAAAATCTTTTTTTTTTTCTAAAAAAGTTGCTCAAGTTGATTTTTTCGCTTCTTGAGTCGCTTCTTCATAAATTGTAAAAAACTGCTACTTTCTCCACTTTTTTTGGCTCGAAACTTACTAAGACTTGTTTTGCTGACCTATGTTTAAAGGAACACATTTGTTCAGCCATCTTCAACTTACATGAAATATTTAAAGTTTTTCTTCTTATTTTTTAATACTCATTCTGAATAATCATTTGAGTTTATGGAAAAAATAATTCGTTCCTTCAATCCTTATAATTTTTTCGAAATGGTGATGTAGTTATGAAGATCAGAGTGATAAATATACATATATGTTTACGTGTGTTGAAATCTATACATATATACCTAATATATTTATAAAACAATTTAAAAAAAAAAATCTCTACAAGACTCCATAAATCGAATGGGACAGCTGCATTGTTCGTGCATAGAGAAAATTCTTGGGCTGACTAAGAGGATGGAAGATGTCCTTCAGGTTGAATGATGACGCTTCCATGACGATTACATGATCCAAATCTGATAATTCCATTGAGAACTATCTTGACCAATGATCAAGGCTCTTACAAGTCTGCTACATGTCTTCGGCTTCCCCTCCTACAATAATTCATATTATCATTACTTAAATAGATAATCTATTACATTCTATTAGCACTGGATAATCTGATTTTTCGAAAGACTTAATTCAGCTTCTTAATACGTCCGATGGTTTTTATTCTTAAAGTCGATGTATTATTTATTATGAAAAATGTAAATATAATCAGAATCCGGTATCTCTAAAATATTTATAATCGACCGTAAGAAATCTACTGAAAGATCCATTCAGTCAGGAGAAATAAATTAATTGCAAAAATTTAATTACAGACATTAAAACTTTGATATAATATATTATGATAGTAATAAGTTTTGTATTGTAATAAATTCAATGTAATATATTTTGTAGTGACAATAACTTTAGTTCTTCTTTCATGGTGAATAATTTGAGCAGCAATTTAAAAGACAAAGGTACTAGTACTATTGTTGCGTTGAAATAACAATAAAAATACACTTTACAAAATTGTACTAAAGAGCTAACGCATTTGTTACTTTGTTTTTGAAGAAATAGGACCCTGATAGCAGTGATTAGGGCACACATAGACTTGATGCCTTCTGATGGCCTGCGTTCTTTTGGTGGTTCGGCTCTAATAATAACTCTCTAGCCATAATGCTGACTTGGTCTTTCCATGGTCCTCAGAATCTCGTTTGCAACTCTTCCTCTCACCGATCTTCAAAAGAACTTCCTCTTAAAAAAGTATTGAAGAAACCTTAAGATGTGTTCCCTTCCATTTTATATGAAATATGTGTTAAAGTAGCCGAAATGAAATGAAATGAAAAAATAATTTTATTCTGGAACAACTGTCCCCTATGAATAATAACAGAGTTACAAATTTATGGGTTTTAGTCTGACATAATAATAAAAATACAAACTAATTGACTGTTAATTGTTACTTCAATTGTGCAATAGATTGAAATTAAATTGAGGTAGGGAGTGAGTTCCATAAGGAAGCAGCACGAATGACGAAGGATTTGCTGAAAGAGGAAGTTTTATGGGAGGGGATTTATAAGTCTATAGGTTGAGACCTAGTATTGAGAGAATGGTTAGAGGAGCTTAGAGTAAGGAGTTCCAAGATGTAGGGAGGGTTTTTGGTTCTGAAGACTTGAAAAAAGAAAACACCAAGGAGGAATTGTCGTCGGGAAGTAGGATAAAGCCACTTGTAAAACTCGGTGTACCAGAGTGAAACATGTGAACGCCTGGGGTACCGAAAATGTATCTTATGAAACAATTCATGAGTCTCTTCAGTCTCATTTCTGGCCTGGCAGATAGCCCTCCATACACCAAACAGCCGTTGTCGAAGTAGGGAAATACAAGGGAGGTTACAAGGAGCTGTCTGGTTTTAGAGGAATACAATCACGGAATCTTAGGAGTTGTTACAAACACAGGTACATTTAGGAGACAGGATAACAAATCAAATTGTTTTACACAACTTGAGGTGAATTTAAATGTTTTCCCTAATATACCTCCAGTTAATAAATATGGACTTGAAGCTAATTAAATAAGGAAGTTTTTCTATAAGTGGGGTACCTGTAGTATAGTTGGATGATGAAAAGAAAAAAAAGTCGCAAATAATTTATGATTATTTTAAAAACATAACATAGCTTAGTTTAGCATCTGAAAGGTCCACTTTAAATAGTTTTAACAATGACAAACTCTAACTTAATTTATAGTAAATATTGCCTAGTTTACAGTGAAGCAATCATTAATTGCTTAAATTAAGTATTTCTTTAGTTATCGCTTTCTATTCAACAGACAACACGACTTCCTTTAAAAACACAAAACTTGGATTTTCTATTTTTCTGCTGAGAATTGGTTTATAGTTTTAAATAACTTTTTGTGGTTCTTGAGATCTGCTATCACTTTTATAAAAAGTTTCTTCTACTAATGGGGCGCTATCACACTGTGTATATCAGAAAAGTAGAACGTAATAATATTTTGAGAGTAATGAAGAGAAGAATAGTTGGGGTGGTCAGTCAAAAAGGAAGGCAAAAATAAATGATAATATTTATTTTTACATATGCCGGCGTTTCGACCTGAAGTTCAGGCCTTCATCAGGGCTGTCTCCTTAAGTGTTGCAGGGAGAATCATTCTCCCTAGAGATTTTAGAGATTCTCTCTAGAGAGATAGAGATTTTTGATATATGATATTTTGGCCTTATTAGAAATATTACTGGTTGCGTATCGTTCTCGCCCTGTAGATGTCAATCATGATTGAACTTAAATTTTTTTTTTTTTTTAGTTTTATTGAAATTTACAACTGTATTATATTAAAAATACAACAGGTAAATGTGACATTGGTAACATGACATGTAAAATATGAAGAGAAACTACCCATTGGTAGAACATAAATTAAAGTTCTATATTAGAAGATCCCGAGGCCATCTTCTTTTCAGACGCCTCGGAGGGTGAACTTAAAATAAATTTCAAAAATATACGTTTTTTATTTTTTTACTAACATCCTTAACTGATTGTAAAAGTAATATTTCTATGATTATATACCTTGAAGAAAGAAGCAAAAATCAACTAATATAATTCTATTGGTCTCATAATTTATTTATTTTTTTAATTTCTTAATGATATTTACAACTATATAAAAGAAATACATTTAGTAAATTTGATCATGTGGATATAATGACGTGAAAACACTTGTTGAGAAACTACCCAATGGTAGCACTCTAATGATATGTCTACATTAAGAGATCACGGTGCCATCATCTTTTCAGACGCCACGGAGGGTTATCAGGAATTGAAGAGGAAGCAATGTTAGAAACGAGAGGGTTTGGATGATTCTGAAGTTTATTATGGAAGGACAGATATTTGGATTGGGCCAGATCTGAAACATAAGAAATATTAAGGTCATTGTGGATGGTTTTATTTGTAACAAAGTAACAAGGGAGCATTGAGGATTTTACTAAGAATATTGTATTGTAAGGATTGGATACGAGAGGAATTTGAAGGTTTGGTGGAGCCTCATAGCTCAACTCCGTAAGTCCGAATAGGCCTTATTATAGTTCAATAACATTGGAAGGTTAGAGCGTTTGTCTAGTAAGTGTTGAAGTAGTCGGAAACGTCGAGCGGTTTCTTGTCGTTTCAGTCTGGTATGTCATAATTTATAAATAAAAAACTATATTATATTTGAAAATGTCTCTATAGTTATAATGAATAATTATTTTAGTCGAAAGAATAATAATACAATCCGCCACATTATAGGCATAGAATATAAAAGAAACATTTTATTGGCTTTGTATAAATCGTAGCCATGGATTATGGGCATAGTTAAAGGTTAATACTGCTTATCAGACAACCGAAATTTTATTTATTTATCTCGCTGGTTCTGAACTGCATTCCCTTTACGAATTTACTACGAGCTGTTACACCCAAATAGGACTTTATTTATTTCTTCAGTGTATTAATATCTCATATATTATTTTATTTATAACTGCTTTAGAAATAGTTTTTATTTTTTCGGGGAGAGACATCATTATTCTGCAGTCGACCTATTCAGGCATTTTATTGATGGTAGTTTTTGGATTGTATTACAACGCGACAAAGTATAAAGAATAAATATACGTATACATTTACTTCTAAAAAGTTTATATTTTTTTTTCTCGATTTAGATTGAACTCAAGAACTCTTAAATACTTTTAAAACCTAAAAAGATTTGATGCTTTTAGCACTCATCCACATTCCGAAGAGATGTTCCTCAGCACCTTTTCCCGAATTCCTTTGCCGCCTATGATGGCTTTATCTGAAGAAGAGCGTGGGAGGCGGAGGCTAGGTGACCTGGAAGGAAACAGTAAATCACAGAGCACTTTACCTCAAGTAACAGCTGTTCCATACTAACTTACCATTACCCCTTATCTCGCCTCCTCTTCTTGTTTTTCTCTTTTCCTTGTTTGTCTTTTTTTTATTTATTTATTTATTTTTTTGTTTTACCTTCTCTTTCATATGAGGTATGCTGGCATAAAGGTGTAATGCTTCTTATAATGCGGGCAAAAGATATATTTCTAATCGACATACGTGTCATCAAGTGTTAACATCAACTGTTTAGGTATATTGGATTTATTTATTATTGATGATTCATTTACAAATTAAAAATTTTTAGTCTACACCTTTCACCTTTTTTAATTTTAATTTTTTATTATTCAATCCTTATAGTTTTCTATACCTATTGTTATCTGGGTCTTTTCTCAGCCTCGATGAAGGCCTGAATTTCTTGCCGAAGCGTTGGCGAATGTAAAAATAAATACAATTATTTATTTTTACTATTTTATTTTGGCTGATCACCCCAACCATTCTTCTCTTCAGTTACAGTCAACCACAATTAGAAGTAGAATAGAATTAAATGTAAATTTCCGGAATTTTTAAATATAAATATAATTTTTTTTTTTAATTTTCTGTCCCCTTTGAGGACTAATATTTTTAATTTGACAAGGCACTTGCCTTGTTGTCTGGTTACGAAAATAATATTCCTCCGATTCGTTCAAATTATATTGCTAAAAAAATGAAGAAATATATTTTTAAAACTAAACTTGAAATTTTTTTTATCTTACATTATTAATATAAATTAAGAACTTTCGTCTATTGAATGACCACATAATATGAAAACGTTTGGGACAATATTTTATTGATTTAACACTATTGTCGATTCTGTATGTTACAGATTGTAAGGCTTTTCAATAACATTTCATTTACATGAAAATAAAAAAATAAAAATAATGAAATAAAAATCACGAAATTACAACATATTTATTTAACTAAATACAATTTAAACAACGAAAAAATTAGAAAACTATATAGTAATATTTTTTTCTATTTATTAAAATATTGTATTATGTTATTACTTTCATAATATTTATGTTTTGAAGTGAATTAAAGTGAAGGTTTCTATATTTATTATTTCATAACAAAAAATAAATCAATAAAATCTCAACATAATATTCCTCTAGAATTAACTTGAAAGATAATTTGCATTTTTTTATGAATAAATTTATTTGTTTTTTATGACATAATATTTAAATTTACTAAATGATTTCGTTTTTCCAAACTTAGTCCAATGCTTTCACTACATCCAGAAATGCGCACTAAAGCATGCATTCTAAATTTGTAGATATAAATCATATTATTATTTATAATTATATTGTATTTTAATGCAAGCCCCTCAATGATTTATTAAGATATTCTTCTTTCTTAATGTTAATACCTTAAATTGCTGGAATAAATCGTTATATCAATAGGTTATAACCAATCCATTTAAGTTCCATTAAATAAAAATAATATTTTTATCTTTAATGCCGAACATATTATATTCGCCTCAATGAAATGCGTTTCAGTTGATTAGTCATGTATACTTTTGTTGTTTGAGATTTCCTCTAATTTTTGTTTCGTTTTTACTTACATGTGATACTCTGTAATTATTCCTTTTTTTTTCTACGATTTTTCTTTTAAGAAACCTTTTTTATTTACATGAATATAATACATATATTTTTTATTACTTGCTCTGTGATGATTCATGTTTCATGTTATTCCGTATGAACCGTTTACTGATTTATGTATATATATATATATATATTATTTTTCTGCATTATTATTTTGACATGTCGACATTGTAAACAAATGCTCATAGCTTTGTTTGTTCGGTTCTACCCAGTCTGCTTGCTTTAGCCTTCATGAATACGTAATCCATTCAAGTCATAAGTTAAACTCACTACAATAGAAAAAGTATATGCTCTAAAGCGGCAGTTCGTTTTTTTGACCATATATATATTTGGAATTCTTCTTTACTTTTATTTAGTTTATTTAATGTCTCATTAATGGACGAACTTTTGGTGGTTACTCGAGAAAGGTACGAGTTGAGTAGAATATTGAACTTATCTGTCGAATAGTTCTAGTTTTTGTGTTTATTTGTCTTTGTCAATCTTTGTTGAGATAACTAACTTGATTATTCTTCCTAGCTAAGATTAATTCAGGATTAACAATACACAATCTTGATGGAGCTAATTGATGATTCTTTGACTAACTCACCCGTTGAAAAACCAACTGATAAATTATACATTAACAGCTCATTACGGAACGTTTGTACAGCGTAATTGTGCCTGGACATGGTCATCTGACTCCGGTATCCTTTGGAGGATCTTGTTCGGCGGCCATGTTTCTTCTTCTATCCCTTTCTGTCCGGGATGGATGACTTACTGTCTGAGAGAGCGGACCATAAACATGGAGAAGAAGACAGCACACTACTTCACATTATGCTGTACAACCGAGAGACATGAAATACAAATTTCCTTCTCAGACACGTGCCTGAGATGTTAGGTATTTAAATTTTTCCCGTAAATAATTGATAACTTTATTATATAATATGAGTTCTTCCTCGTTATAGTTCCTTAGATCATAATTCTCATTCGATTGGACTGTATATTTACAATTAATAAAATACTATATTAATTAATCAATATCGTGAGGATGAAAGATAAATTGTTGTTATTAATTGGTCGTTGAAAGATAAATAACAAAAAAAAAAAGAAGAAAGAGGATTTCGAATTCTTTACAACAGAGAATACTTCTGAAAATATATTGAAAAATGAGACGGGATATAACCTCGCTAATAAATTTAAATTTGCAATAAAATCGAAACTTAACTCTATTCACAATAAACTCTATTTATAAATAATCCATGCAAAATAGAAATAGTACACTATAAATTTAAAAAAAAAATAATCTAGTGGGACCATTTATTAAACACCTGTAAGGAAATAAAGGCAGAAAAAACGTTTAAATAAATTTAGAAAAGGCAGTTTTATAAATTAATGAATGGGAATAATTTATGTAGTATATTCATACATTCTTATTTAAAATTAAATTAAAAATAAAAAAAATGTAAAAACGTAGAATTTTATTTAAATAATAAAAGTAAAGCAGTTGAGGTAAGGTAAATTATTATTCATGATAAACATCCTTATTTTCGCTTTTCATTTTTTGAGAGATCTTGATATAATTATTACATTAAGTGCATAAAAAGTATTTTTAACAAGAGCATTTTATTCTTTGTACATTATAATCAACAAAAGCAATAGAAAAATTGTTACAATATACTACTGTATGGTAGTGATCATTATTTGAAATCGATAATTATTTTCCCTTAAATGAAGTAATAATTATTATATTTGATTTTGAATTTAAAAATCATGCCTGATTTATAAATAAAAATTTAAATCGACCTTTGATTTGTATTTATTCGATTAAAAATAATGATCACTCGCTGATTGATGCAGTCTTACATAAATAATAATGATTAAATTGTGATAAAAAAAATCGTTCATCAGAAAATAACATTCACGTTTTACACATAAATTAATATGTATGTATACGTTATTAATGTACATACTTTTTTAATATTATTTTTTTGAAATCGCTTAAATTACGCACGCGGTACCTGTATACGCAGGTTACTGTTGAGAGTGCGTTTTCTCCAGAGAAATACATCTTCAGCAAATTATCTTTCAGGTTTACACCTGAGCACTTTCTCGTTTTAAAACTAAACTCATCTAGCTCCATGTAGTGAGGCAGTTTATATGTGTATATATATATATATATATATATATATATATATATATATACATATATCCACACATACAAACACTTTAAATTTCTGATTTAAAAAATTATTACACAACAACTATTATTATTATTGTTAATAGTTAAAATTGTGTTCAAAAATAATGATCAAGATATGATTTTTAACATTTATGATAACAAGTAAATCGCTCTAGATAAAAATCATCAAATCATTTTTAAAAATTTTGATCAGATCAGATTTGATTTTTTTAATTATCGATTTCAATCCCTGGTAGTGATTGTTAAATTGATATTATAAATTTAGTTGTTTTCTTTTTTTCTCTTCATCACGATTACTTTGGTTTTCTTCAATTTGGTAAAAACAGTTTTCCTTATTATCATTATCTTCGATAACTGATTATCATTTTACAGATATCCCTTACAGGCTGTAGCTTATTTTGAAGAAGAATAAAGAATTTTTCCTCCTATATGTAAAATTTGTGGCTGTAATTTACTCTTTTATAAATCATTAAAGTTTATCAATTAAGTGTAGTAAGTAAATTAATACTTCTCAATGTAATAACTGACAATTTTTTAAGTAATTGGATTATTGATTGATTTTTTTTTTTAAGTTAAAATTATGGTGTTCAAAACAATTTTATTCGATGAACTATCACAATAAAGTACTGAATGTTAAAAAAATTAACCCAAATATATATTCGATGCACCTGCGCCAATGAGAGATTTGTATATCTTACAATAAGAGTTTATTTAAAGTTGTTATAAATATGCCCTACTTCACTTTTACTTCTGAAGATTAATATTTACAATGTCCTTTCTAAATTCTATTTCCAATATAGAATTAATTATATATAAGCCTCTTGGCTAAAACCAACTCGCACAATTTCCCCTCCGAGGGAATTTATTGCCTCACAAAGAGGCAAGTTTGTGGCTTTATAAACATTCTCTTAGGCGGCGAATCGTCCATAAGAACTGGTTCCACCGAGGGATAAAGTAAAACATCGCTATCGTAAAAGTTAATTGTATCGTAGAACTTAATGACTCCAGAGCGGCCTGTTATTTTGGAGTACTGGAGTACTGGAAGGCGGCATAAAACAAATTAGGAATTCGATCTAGCCTGCTTTTGTCAAAATTTTAATATATTTTCCCTTACGTCGTCGTAAAGTGAAGCAATTTCTCAAGTTCTTATGTCCGTCCAGTTTTCTTCTAAGGAAGCGGATCTTTTGACCATATATATATAAAAAAATATATATATATTTTCTCGTATCATATTCTCTGTTTTTACAACATTCGCATGATATTTTAGCTTACAGTGTAAAAGTGAACAACTTAGTGTATTTCTCAAAATTTTAATATATTTTCCCTTACGTCGTCGTAAAGTGAAGCAATTTCTTAAGTTGTTATGTTCGTCCAGTTTTCTTCTAAGGTAGCGGATCTTTTGACCATCTATATAAAAAAAATATATATATATATTTTCTCGTATCATATTCTCTGTTTTTACAACATTCGCATGATATTTTAGCTTACAGTGTAAAAGTGAAGAAATTGGTGTATTTATAATTTATTTAAAAAAATAATGATCTTGTTTTTTTTTTTTACTTATAATGTTGTTAGCAGGGGTTGAAACTTTAAAATAAATAGTTTTTAAAATAAATATTCTAAGAGCTTTTTTCTAATTAAGTTCTAGGTATACAGTATAAGTCGAGTCAGTTTTTTTTCCCTCCATTGATAAATACCTAACATCTACTAGGAAACATGACAAGAAGATGCGCCTTCACTTAACTTGGTGGTGCAGTATACCGTTCTTGAACCTCTTTTTTGGACGACCTCGGAAATGAACCGAGCATGAATTTAATTCCAATATCGCGTGACTGGGAACCAACGGCACTCCAGCGATTTGGCAGAGTGATATATAGTCGGACCCTTTTATAAATATCTCATTTAAAGGTTATGCTAAATAAATCATGATGAAACGGTATCGCGGTGATACCTTTGCTGTCAATAATGTTTAAAACAACCCGGATCGGTTTTACTTGTTTATTCAGCATAAGTTACGTGCCATAATGATCACCTGCATGCACAACCTTGCGCATAAACTATAAAAAATTGTTCAACCTTGGTCTAGTCAGTTATCGAGTCTGTTACTGTCCCTTTACAACTTGTACACGCTCTTAATAAAAAAAAAAAGTTGACTACCATAAAAGATTTAATTTGGTATTACCAATTCATTAGTCGAGTAGTTAGGAGGAATGGAATTTATCCCAGTTCCAGTCTGAATTACCATTTTCTTGACAAATAGGATAATTATGGTTGCAATATTAAATTAATGTTTTTTTTTTATTAGTTTTTTTTTGGCGTTAACTTATTAGTCGAGGTAACACTACAATTTTTTGTCGAAATACTGGTTTTGTGGTTTTTATTATTGAAGCAAAATTTTAATTATAATATTATTTCATTCCTTTTTACCACCGTTTTATTGTTTATTAGTTCAAAAATTGTATTATTATATAAATATATTTTAGTTACTGTAAAACAACACATAATATATTTTAAAAATCTAACCAATTACATATCTTTAATTTATTTTATTGAAATTTACACCAACACTAATTAAAAATACAAGTAAACAGTGGTACCCATCCCTTCCCTCCCCAAGGTCGATGGCGCATGAATCTTCCCCCTCCCTTCCTCAAGATATTTTATTGCTCTCCTCTTTTTAAAACATTAGAAATTAAAGTAGCGTAAATCATATACAATTACACTTGCTAAGGTTTGTTCCATATATGCCCTTTGTCTTCTTGTTTGAAACTTTTCAATTCGAAAATTCATAACTTCATCGAAATGTTCTCCCCTCAAAAATTGTGATTCGCAACATACGCCATGAAATCCCCTTGTGGGCACCCCTGCAAGTAAATATGAATTGTGATAATCATATGGACAGACTTCCATTATAATTGTAATTAGTAGATCCCGAGGCCATCTTCTTTTGAGACGCCTAAAACTCGTCAGGAATCAAAGTGGATATAAGGTTAGAAACTAGTGGATTTGGATGGGCCTGAAGTTCACAATGAAAGGATAGGTATTGGGATTGGGCTCAATCGGCAACATATATAACATTTAGATTATTACAGATGATTTTGTTTCTAGCATAATAAGGAGCATTGAGGATTTTGAGAATAATAATAATAATAATTTTGGATTGTTAAGTTAGATAGAAGAGGAATTTAATGGTTCAATGTAGCCTCAAACTCATAAAATGATTTAAGTGCGAAATGTAATTAGGATCAAATATTGCATGAGAAATTCTCAATTTCAGCAAAATGCTTTTTGCAAACACATTACAAAACATTTAATAGAGTTCCAGGTCTAATTATGTGTGTAAAAATTATTTTATTTTTTACAATACTTTTAAAACCTTTTTGGATATCTATGTAGAAATAGTGTTATGAAAATAAATTTAAAAGTTAGCCAAAATAATATAAATAAAAGTAACTTAAAATGATACAGATAAGTTATCTATTCCAAATCCCAAAACTATCGAATTCTTATGTACGTAAACCCTCTTATCATCCTAATCCCTACCATAAATTCAGAATAGATAAGACATTTTATGTGCACTCGAAACCGATAAAGAAAACTATCAAAGTATAAACTGTCGTAACTATTCACTGGTAAATAATAAATTCTTTGCCTTTGTACATCCTTGCTTGCATAAACTTTGCTCCAGCAAATCGATCAAGAATAACAAGAACCGAACCCAAGACTTTCATTAAATAATTAAATGATTTTTAATGGTACAAGTATGTTTTAAGACAGTTTTTTTAAGCATACGACACGTGTTAAAAAATGCTGGAAATACTTGTTACAGGTTTTGAATTACTTTATTACTTATATATGATAAAGAGTACTGTATTATATAGCAGTATCCAATTACAAGGTTGCCAGCTGTTATTTGTGTTGCCTTCAGTTTTCCAATCAATTCGACCGGGCGTCCATCGTGTCCCGAATGGAATGCGCGAAGGACCCAAGAACTGATCTGGATTTCGAAACGACTTCTTCCAGATCGGCGACCGTTAAACCCTTCTCCCCTCTCCCCGCTGTAGTAGAGGATTCGTACGCGTGACTGTATTTTGTGAGAACTGCGGCCACTGGAGAATATATTCAGTCGGAAATTAGGGGGAAAGTAATAAATTGCTGAACAGCCTTAGGAGGGACCGACTGCTCGAAAAATATTACCCGAGGGCACCACCTGATCCCGCAATATATTCCGAGTCGAGGATGCGGTGGAATGTTGAGAAAAGGGACCGCACGTCACATTTTATATCTTTGCGCTAGGTGGGGAGTGTATTTGAATTTAAATTGTATAAATTTGCCAAAAAAAAAAGAAAAAAAGCTAAATAAAATAAGATGTGAGGAAAAGAGAAAAAAAAAATATGAGAGAATAATGGCATAAACGAAATGGATTGTCAGCCCGGCTTGAATAAATTTTTCAATGCTTATAGAAATTATAGGAAGCAACATTCGTTACAATTTTATCAGGCGTCCCTATTGTGCTGATGTATGGAGTTGTAATGAACCGGAGCGGACATATTATTTGTGTCTGTTAAAGATGAACTTGTGGCCTCGTTATGTAGAGTTAACTGCCACTTTTGGTCTTCCTTCTTCTTTTTCGGTTTTAGCTCCTGCGGTATGAATCAGATGGTAAATAGTCTCCCTTAATAAGATGTGGGTGTAGATAAGCGAGTACATGCTCCTCGTAGGAAATAATAAAAAAACAATCTGAAAAACTGTTGCCATTACATTGAGCCAGTGAAAACATATTAATAATTCATAGTAATATGCCCATTTACAATCCAAATAGGCTACTGCTTCTCAGTCTTTCCTCCGGTCTTTTTATAGGCATTCGGTATCCACACAGCAATTCCTATATTTATTTCGAATTTCCTTAAAGGTACTTCTAGTGGATCTATTATTTGTTTGGTTTATTTTAGATCTATTTCATCAAAAAAGGAAAAAAATATTTCAACGATATTTCGTGATGTCTACGATATTATACCAACTATAAAAAGAAAGATATATTATATAAAACTGTAGTATCTTAAAATATAATAATAGCCAGAACAGTATTCATTTACATAATGATCTAATTACCAATATATTCTTTTTTTAATTACCTGTTTAATTATAACATTTTTTAAACATACTTAATCTATTAGATCAATTGTGTGTGACGATGAAAATATTATTGTATTAACTTCAAATTTATGATTTTTAAACTTTAATTTTAATTCTCCTATATATATATATATATGTATAATGATTACAACAGCTATAAATAGATCATTAATAACGATTTTTTTTTCAGGTGAGGGAATTAGTTTTAACAATATGGCGTTTATACTGTAAGTACGTAATTATTATTACAATCTTGAGATAAATTTCTTTAATTTATCACTATTGATTTTATCGTTATTCAGAATCGCGATGCTAATTGCAACAATAATTTTTTTGTCTAGACTCATTAAGTTAACGATTGGATTTTACTACCCACCTCCAGCAACTGCCATAATTTCCTATCTCGTTATTTTATTTTTTATGATCGTCAATGCCAAAAAAAAAGAAAAAAAATACTACCTTTGAACTTGCTCTTATTGTGGGTAATATTTTCACTTATCCTAATATTGTATACAAGAATTTTCATCTGTACCTCCTGCCTTACGTTCCTTCTTGGAACTGTTAATTTTTGCATTTGGGCATCTCTTATCCTGGAGAGGTTTTTAAATTACTATTTAAATCAGCTGGGTATGTTCCATACTGTATATTAGCAGAAAAAATGAAATCGATATTCTGAGAAACTAAGCAGTACATACGGGGTGTCCCGTAATTAGGGGGAAATATTTATAGGAGGGATAGCAAATCTCAAGAGCCACAAAAAAAGTTTATATAAATAATGAGCCAGTTTTCAGCAGAAAAGTAGGAAATCCAAGTTTTGTGTTTTTTTAAGTGAGCCGTGTTTTTTTGTTAAATCGAAAGCAATATCAATAGAAATATTTAATTTATGTAACTAATAATATCTTCATTCTAAACAAGAGTAAATTAAATTTAAATGAACATAAACTTTATCATTATTAAAATCATTTACAGAGGCCTTTTGAGAAGCTAAACTAAGCTCTATTTTCTATTTGTAGAAAAATTATGAATTATTCGCCATATTTTTTTTTTTTTTTATCATCATCCGAATATACTACAGTTTTCTCACTTTTACAAAAAAAAATTCGTTTAATAACTTTTTCAGCTAAAATGATAACAATTAATGGCTGCAAAGCTTTATTTCATATTTTCCCATGACCTGGGATCATTATTTATAAGTGTCATTACTTATTTGAAATATTTGTACCCGTATATAAGATAAAATTGAACGAAAACATTTCAAAATGAGCTAAAGTAACGCTACTACCTTGAGAGAAAACGTTCGCCACGATTGCGGGCGCCAAGTTTTCAGAAGGTCTTATATCCTGTCTTTAAAGCCCAGCTTGGCTCCTTGGTGAACAGGATTCTGCTAGCTTGGCCCATTTAAATTTTATTTATTTATTTTTTATAATTTTGCAATCGAACTAGGAATTGTTTCAGGCAAAATAAACTTGGCGATTGGGTTTAGGTAATATATAATTCTCTATAAATAAAATGAGTGAACGCTCAGGCATTAACATGCCTCGACCACGAATTGAATAAAACTTAAAAAATTAAATACCAGATATTTATGAAAAACTCAGTCTTTTTAAAATAAGAAATATTGGCGGTTTATTTATTTTTAATAGTTTAAAATTAGTCGAAATTTTAATTTAAAAACATTTTTAGTTTAAAATTAAAAAACTTTAATTAGTCGAATATATATATATATATATATATATGTGTGTGTGTGTGTGTGTGTGTATTTCAAACTGTATTTTTTTTTCATAAGCGTTTTTTAATTGATTGATTAACATAAAAATAAAGTTATGAATATAATAATAAAAAATCAGTCTATTAATTATTTCGAACTTTTAAATTAAAAAAACCTTCATAAGTTACTGTGTTCGTCTGGTTTATTATTATTTTTTATGAGGAACATTACTTATATCTTTATTCTTATATTCATCGTAGCAGCTTTTCGACAAGTTTAGTGGGTGTCTTCAAAGCAATAGTAAATTTTTAAAAACTCTAAAAAATATATTGAAAAAACTCTGAGACCAAAAAAAATTGGTTAGATTTGTAATTATATGATACCACTATAATTGAATTTAGTGACATCATAGCCAGTGAATAAGACTAGTTACGTATAATTATATTAATTGATAGCTTTGATATAAATTACCCTAGTTGAAACTCGTTTAAACAAATAAGAGAATTTAAATTGAAATTAAATTTAAAGATATTTTGCATATTGTATACAATTATAATACGTGTTATATAGACAGTAAAACAGATATGTGCATAGGTACTCATCAGCTGCGTTTGAAAACTGGTGTTGCAGGCCGATGATGACCAAGATAAGCCTTTATCTCGAGGAATGATCCTCCATGCCATTTAGATAAAAAAAATCAATCGGTTAAGTGAGTTTTGAGTTCTGTCCGGAGAGCGCTGGTCTAACGGTACCGCGCTTAAATTTTATATATTCGTGCCGAGGGTCGTTCAACCGGCCAACGGCGGCTGGAAGAGTTACGAACTCGAGGACCGCGAAGGAGTTCCCAGAAGGATTTTTACGATGGCCAAGTGAGTCCAATAAGTGACTTTATAGTTCCTCCCAGGAGGTAGGGGGAGGAAGGGGGGCCGTCTCCCAAATCAGCCCCTTTGTACTCCCCTCCTCATTACTCCGATATTTCGCCAAAGTCCACCGCTCGTGCTTTATTTATTTTTTTCTTTAACGATCCTTCCTCCAGGGCCTATATTTCACGCGTGAGGTATATATATATATAGATATATAGGTATATATTATCCTGACAATGTCACTTAAATGTGGTAAATAATCACGATGTTGTTGAGCGTTTATGCATGCCCTCAAGAATATTGAGATTACTTGAGGATGTGTATGTATGGCAGTTATTATTCTTCCAAATAAATCGTATGGGTCTACGAGACGACGATGTACATCTTTGTCAGTTAACGAATAATAGGGAACTTTTATGAGAAAAAAGTGAGATCATTTTAGAAATGCTAATTTTAAGATTCATATGGATCCTTCATTCTTTATTACTAAAACGTTTTAGATGAACATTTAGCAACACGTGTTAGTAGGGTTAGTTTGTAGTACTGATGAATACTAAACATTTTGATGATTATATTAAAGTTTATATAAGGGAGTTTTTTCATGTTTGAACTTTGTAACTTTTGGTAGTTATGTAATTTATTTCTGATTCCCTTATGATTTCCATTTTGAGATTTAATTGTAAGAAAATGATGTAATATGATCCCTATTTTTCTTTCTTTTTTTTTTTTTGTTCCAAAAAAATAATGTTTGTGAAGGAGATTTATTTGTTAATTAAACTAGTTGTAGGATGCAATAGTTTTTTAAGTTAGTGATGAACATTTTTTTTAAAGCCTTACCATAACTTCTTTACATTAAGTCTTTTCTCAAATACTTTCTGATATTTATATTTCTGGAAGCACTTAAATTGATGTTACGAAAAGATTTTTTTTTTCATAATTTAAAAAAAAGAAAGTTAATTTTAATTATTTTTTTTAATTCGTTTTTCAAAAGCATTGTCACCAAAATTAAATGTTTTGAGCTAGCTAGTAGCACCTGTACAGAATAAATATTACAATTAATTTCATAAAAATTGTGGTCCTTTTTAAATATAGATTGAACATTGGTAAGGAGTGCGAGATCATTGCTAAAAAAAAATAAAGGATAAGAAATAGAAGTAAATTAATAATAATACAAAAATATACACAATATGATTTGCAAGAAATAATTAAGTACAGAGTATTAATAATAACGAGTCCAAATTTTGTATACCACATTTTTTCTCGATTTTGCGATCGAGATTTGCGATTTACAAATTCGGTGTAAAACAAATGGATATTCGTAAATTTTGTGGAAACGCTCCGTTTCTGTGAATTTTCATACATTCAAAAATTGAAGGTTTCGACAAGATAAAATCATCTCAGAAGTTTTATACAGATGTAATGATAAAGGTGTAGATAATGTAGATATAGATAAAAAGGTGTCTATATCGCGAACTAAATAAATAAATATTCGCGTTTAGTGAAAAATTGTAAATGATGATTATAGTTAACTTTGGACATAAACGACTCAAATGAACTGTGTCAACATTTGACCATGAACTATTTTTGTAGGTTTATAGGCTACTGTATGAAAATATTCAAATCTAAATTACAATTTCAACTCTCGAATGGTATTCGCAGCAATGGGTAAGATGCGGACATGACGGAGTACGACTTAGATCCCAGGAAGAGGATTGGGGACGACCCACAATTTTTTTACGATCCGAGGAAGACTGCGGAGGTGTGAAGGCGGTTGCCGGAGGGTGGGGTGTCGCAATCCGGTTCCCGCCGCTAACAAAAAATAAATGAAAACTGCCATGACCTCCTAGGAGTTACACTTGGCCGAATCCTCTCGGCGGCCTCTTCCTCTTCCACTAGGAAGGTCCTCTCCGTCTTCCTTGACCAATTAACAACTTGATGCCTACTAATGGCCGAGAATTCTTTCTGATAGAGTGATATCTCCTCTGCGAATTAGCGGCTGTGCGGGACCTTTCGCGGCTATAATAGCTCTCTTCTTTCTTTTTTTTTTTCTTCATCTTCCGAAGCGCTGAATACACTACCACCTGTCAGGAACGGCATAGATCAACGGAATTATTATCCGAATCGTTTGCTTAATATTGGGCGTTGCGGAAGCAATAAATACCTCTTATTTAATCAACTCAAAAATAAATTTAGTGATCAAGGATAATTTGGTGGAAGGTTTTGCTAAGTATAAATAGTTGGTATAAAAATCCTTTCTGTATGTTTTAGTAAACTACTGTTATTATGTCGACAT
Organism: Nezara viridula; assembly: GCA_928085145.1. Classification (NCBI taxonomy): domain Eukaryota; kingdom Metazoa; phylum Arthropoda; class Insecta; order Hemiptera; family Pentatomidae; genus Nezara; species Nezara viridula. The sequence continues at coordinate 128,995,887 of OV725079.1, forward strand.
AGGTTTAGATCTCATTTGAAACTAAAAGAAACCACTAGAAAAAGGATTGTATTTCCGATTAATACATAAGTATTTATTATACTATTCAAACATTCATCGTGAAACATTACATACCATTTTAACTGTTGCGATGTTATTACTTATGCAAATTAAGCAGCCTGTATTTACCGTAATACTTATTGTGTAGCCTTCACAAAGCCATCCCATCATATACACGTTATTTTTATATTACTTATCGGTATTATATTTTTATATTTGAAGAGCTGGATCCGATACCCATAACAAAATTATGTTAGAAATATAAAAATATAATATATATTTCTGTGTGTCCGAAATTCAACTCAAGATATATTTATAATATGTTTTCACCCAATAGAGGAAACTTAAATTTAATTTATTGAATAAGACGCTATTATTTCAAAGATATGTTTTGTTCATTTCTCCATTCACTCCGTCACCAAAGAAAGTGACAATAAGCAGATGTTGATGAAAAATCAATATTAATGGAAAGGTTAGTCTCCAGAAGCATCCTTTTCGGTCTTGATTAAGTCTCTAGATTCGCGAAATAAATAATTTAAATAATATTATAGTATAAATTTTAAAAAATAATATTAAAATTGTAATAGAAAATGTGTAGCTACTGTTAAAAAAAAATAAATATAATACATTAGACGCCTCTGAGAAACTTATGGTAATCAATTGTTTTAAATAGTCTTTTATACCACCTATAATTTTTACTTTCATTTTTCATTGCCTGAACATACTTATTTCTGCTAAGAAGAGGATGGTAAGGGAAAGTTGTGTGTTGCGCGTACCATATCAGATTTTTATGAAAGGTTTTATTTATTAAAAGTTACAAATAAAAAGTTTATTTTGTTTTTAAATAAACGCTAGGATTTTTTGTAATTGATGACTCCAGTGGAGACATTACTTAACGGTGATCCCAAGACTCCATTACTATATATTACTATTTGTCATCCGAATAAGGGACGCCCTAAGCCCTTAATGAGGTCCGATTCCTAGGCAACTTATAACAGCTCTGTTGCCGGAAGCTTTGTCCCACCATCCACACCTTACCCTCAATATTTTACCTATTCACCTCCTCTCTTCTTTTTTTTCTCTCTCTCTTTATCTTCCCCTCGCCCTGGACCGAGGGATCCTCTATAACCAAAAAATTCCGATGATACGGAGGCTTATAATTATTTACTCGATCCCAAGGCACCCTAAATCCTCCAGTAAAGAAAGAATAAAAAGTTCCAGAGATAGGAAGACATAAGTCGAGTATATCGCTCCCATGTGATAGCTACTAGAGCCAGAGGATTAAATTCAAATAAGATGATTTCGAGGCACTACTAACATTCCAACAGGCCCCTTCTCACTGCTAATTGATCGTTATTATGGCTATTATTCATCTTATCAATAGTTAATGTTAAATTCTCCATAATATCTATAAACCATCTACCATCAGGTATAATGTCTAGCAATAACAATAAAATTCGTAATTAACACTGAAATTCTGGAATTCTTTAAGGGTATGTTTTTTCTCCTGTAATTGTTATGTTTGAAAAAAATGTCACAACATTCTGAAATCGGCTGATTACTATCATGGATTCATTCCGTGTTTATTTTCAATAATCAATATATTTTTTGTAATATAAAATCCAACAATTAATTAAATTAACACAAAACAGAAATCCGGCACTGGAAGGCCTGCCTATAGGAAAGTATAAACATTTTACCTTCTGTGCACCCCTGAAATTGCATAGAATTTGTTTCTTATGTTTTTTGTTTTTTTTTTTGGACATTTTATAAAAGTGTTTCTGAATTGGATTAATCAAAAATATGGTGTATTCACTACCTACCTATTTGAGAAAAGTTTTTACACCATTAAATATGTCCATTAAGAAAAAAAAAATTTAATTACATTTATTTTCCGGGAAAATTGATCAAATAAAAGATTTCTTTGATAAACTAAAGCAGTGCAAGCCGGCTTGTGGAGGATCAGTGTAAAACATTCAAAGCACCCTAATATTGCTAATCAAAACTTTTTGCCACAGCCCAATTTCGTCAAACAATTATTTCAGTTAAAATAAAAAAAATAGTGAAACTTGTGTAATGGAGGCACCAGATTTTTTTACTTTCACTTACATTTATTTTTTCGCTCTCTTTTCTTTCTGGCACCGGGATTTGAACTCAAAATCTTACATATTGAATAGCTGTAACTTCGTTAATAGTCGTCACATTTCAATGAGATATGAAACGTATATATATCAGTCGAAAACCCAATATCACAAATTTGACCCAATCGCAATACTTTCCTTACCTACAATAGGCAGGAAAGTAAAACGGCGGAGGAGGGAAAAAAATATTTGGGAAGATACTTCACTAATATAAACTCTATTAAAATAATCATTTTTATTTTAATAGAGTTTATATTAACCCCTAAACTGTATCATTCCTGTGTACACATTTACTAGATGTATTTTAAATTTAATACAGTTGTAAATATCATGAATAAATAAATAAAATAAAAAACTTGATAGACAAATTGATTTTCTGTATATGTTTTGTAATTTATCTCGAAAAGGTAGATAAGTATTAAAGAAGGGCTCTTGAATCAGCAGTACCATTATAAAGTATTTTTTCAATATGTAAAGCGATTTTTATTCCAAACCTGTACGATCTCTTTGGAATTTTACAGATTTTTTCGTTTACTGCGATATTGAAGATCTGTTGCCGTTGCGGCGAAGATGTTAAGAAGAAGAGAGTGGTCCTTAGGCTAAAATATATCCCATTATATTACCCAGGCGAGACCACGGAGAATAACTCATCCCAACTCCTTGGGAAATGTCCTGGAGAAGGATGAAAAATATACTTGATCCTGTGTTGAGATGTGCCGTTATGGGTCGGGCAAAAGTAGAGATTTAGTATAACGCCCACGATTGGTCTAATTCATTTCTATAATCCGAGGTGGTCCTCTTTTGTCCTCGGGATTTACGATAAGTACTCGATGTATGGAAGGCTTCGGCCTCATATTTTCAGATTTTCATATTAGAGTCTAAATGGTGAAAAATCCGATTGGGTTCTTTGATAATTATTATATTTTTTACGAGCATAATCTGTAATTATGAATTTCTGTATAAATTATCAGTCTTTTTTATTGTATTCCTAACAGATTATTTATTCGATACATCTTAGATAAAACACAGATCCATATTTAGAAGATTGGGTTCGTAGACTACAAGGAATAAAAAAATATACCAAAAAAATCTCTTTATCATGAAAATGTTGGTGAGTTAATTCGTTAACCAATGAGCTATATTTCGATTTTAATATGAAAAACAAGCTATAAAAAAAAATGAAATATTCAATAATGCAGATTATTTTAGGAACGTAATTGATAAAATGCAATGTGAGATATTTAATTCGCCTACTATTCTCAAACTTTTTAGTTTTATTAAATTTAAAATAAATTCACTTGAACAGTCTGTTAGATCTTAATAGGACACCCTGTGAGCCTTATGGGTTACTGAAATATATATCTACACTAAAATCAGTCTTATCTATCTCTCTCCCAAACTTGGCTATAGCTTTTGAAAAAATTACATACATACTTCTTTTTACTGAGAAATAATATTTAACATTTTGCCACACTTAAGGCCCCTGAGTACTAAAGCTGAGTGAGGCACATTCATACCATATATACAATACAATAAAAAAAATATACATCTATATAACAAAGGCAAAAAATATAATAAATCAAAGAAATGTAACTTAGAGTTAAAATTAAATTAAATATAGAAATTCGTAGCAAAATTAAATAAATTATAAGTAAAAGGAATAATTAGAAAAACATTCATACTTAATTACATTTGAAAAAATAAAAATATAAAGGACCCTATTTATGTAAGTTTTGAGTATCTCGAATTTTGAAATACATTCTGGATTGTATTACACTGCTTTTTTTTTTTAAATTAAATTTTAAGAGATGAGGGTGCCCATCGAAACATTTGTAGTTTATTAAATTTTTAACACACGCTCAAAGGACTGCTGTAAGTTAGTATATTTTTCTTAAATATAGTACTGAATTCATTATAATTAACATTCAACAATCGGAGGACCCTCAAGTCCAAATATTTCAACAGGACTTGTATATAGACAGGAAGAGATATCCTTTTACAATCAATACAACGCACCTTCAAATACCACAGGTAGAAAAAGGTTAAGGTAAATCATATTATCGTTCCATCAATATGTAATAGTCCGAATATGATACTTATTTCATCTTTTCTTTTTCAGAGAGACCGTGGAAAAAAAAAAACTTAAATATAATTAAAATTAGGACTAATATATTTAATTTAAAAGTTTTGTATTTCTCGATCTGCATATGTAGTGATTTTATTTATTTGTATATATTTTAACAATTTTTTTTCTTTTTTTACACATTTTTTATTACTATAATTCGTATTTTTTTATATTAATTAGTAATGTATACAGTAACTTTTCAATTATTGTTATGACAACATAATAGCTCATTTCGAACTTTTTCTGACTCCAACTCCCAAAATTGCATTTTAGACAACATAAAGCAAGCTGATTCATTGGTTGTATTTCAAAGAAAGGATGAGAAGAATGATTGGCAACTGGAATTATAATAACTGGAGGATATTGAGAAAATATAGGAAGTTAGTGGGGGCCCGGTAGGAGGTGATGTGGCCAGTAGCCGGGCCTCAAATAATACACTGTAATATTTCACAGCGGGCCAAGATGGAGGAGTCTTATTACTGATTTGATAAAGATTTACTGATCCAAGAGAGGCCCCTCTCTGGGCATATTTAACTGTCAGGGCTCAAGGATCCCGGTATCAATCAGCCTACTCTAATAATCTATAACTCATTCCTCAATCTGTAAACACTTTCTTCTATATAATTAAAATATTTTCAAACGCGGTAATTTCAGCTCGTAAACCACGCAGAGCACACGTAATGGCTGCATTAAAATGTAATCGATAGTTTCCCCATTATTAATATTTACTAAGTAAAAAAACAAACAACTGAAACTGAAATACCCGACAAATTACTAAATTGTTAGGTAAAACTACTGCGAAAAGGTCGAATTTAATAAATGCTTCATTGCGTAAACATCCGTTTAAGGTCTGATTTATAAGAGCTGAACGGTAATTGATTTTCTAGCCGCATTAATTTTCTCTAGCAGTGCATATTTCCTATCAATTACGGTAGGTAATAAATAATAGTAATAGTATTACTCACCTGATTTGCCATTATCTGTCATAAATAACCATAATTTAATGATGTCAACAACTTCAGAATACCTCACAATCGGGTTCTACCAAGCCTTATAGTTCTTTTCGTTCTGATTTCTAATATTTAAGATTCGTAAATTCGTTTTCTGCCTATTTTCATTCATCGAGACCCTTTCTTTAGAAGGGGAAAGCCAGGATACCTTAATGCTTGAAATAAAACCCTCCCCATCAAAATATAGTCTGTTGGTCTTGAAGACTTATTACTCATTTGTTCAGTCTACTAAATGCCTAAAATGTGTAAATGATGAAGTGAACTTTTGTTGAACAGCTCCCGCAAAATCAATTCATCTGACCTCGAATTTTCGTCTACATTTACTTACCTGCATTCAGTTGCAAACATAGTATTTAGTTGGAAACTGATATAAATAATAAGCTGGATAATATTTCATGGTGTGTGAGGGGTACTAAAAGAAGTGCCTAGAGTACTATCGAAAATTGAAGTATCGAAGATGTATATGTTGTTTACGAAGCAGATATGGATGTATTACTATTCACATTTATAAAAATTTGTTATTTTTAGTAGAATATCAGTTCCATGAAGGGGTAGCTCAGTGGTAGGGTACTGAGCTTCCAATGCTAAAGGTCCCAGGTTCGAATCCCGCCTCATGGCAGAAAATTTATTTATCTGTTTCAGTAGCCGCCGGGCGACCCTGAGTTGGTAGACCCTCCTGTGGCACACCCACCCTCTATAAAGTGGGTACTCTAAATTAAATAATTAATTAAGGGGAAAAACCTGGCGGTTGAGAGTGATCTCGGTCAAATCACCTCCTTGCACAACCGTTGACCTAGAAACCGTGCTTTCCCTAAATAGTACTGTACCAAAGACCCTTCATGGGTTGTAGTGATACAGGTTTTTTTTTTTTTTTTTTTTTTTTTTTTTATCAGTTCCATGAAAACTTGTGTAATTTTTTTTTCTATGTTTTTTTTCCATATTATGGCACTATGTAAGTGAAATCGTGTTAAAGTGCCTTCCTTACACGTAATGGCTGCATTAAAATGTAATCGATAGTTCCCCGTTATTAATATTTACTAAGTAAAAAACAAACCATGAACCATAAGGCTATATACAGGGTGTCCCGTAAGTAGAGGGAAGTTTTTATAGGAGTGACAGCAGATCATCAAGAGCTACAAAAAAGTTCGTATAAACAATGGTCTAATTTTCAGCAGAAAAGATAGAAATCCAAGTTTTGTGGTTTGCTAAGTGACTCATGTTTTTTTATTGAGTCGAAAGCAATAACTAAAAAAATATTTAATTTATATAACTAATAATTCCTTCATTCTAAACAAGATTAAATTTAATTAAAATGCACATGGCGTTTATCATTGTTAAAACCATTTACAGACGCTTTTTGAGCAGCTGAACAAAGCTAAGTTCTGTTTGTAGAAAAATCATAAATTATTTGCCATTTTTTTTTATCATCTTCCGACTATACTACAGTTTCTCCACTTTTACAAAAACTTTTTAGTTTAATAAGCTTTAAATTCGTATTAATTAGTTGAGATTTAATAGGAAAAAATTTGAGATTCAGCTAAGTTTTGTAAAAAATGATGATATTTTATATCCTGCGAAGTAAGTGTACTCCGGTTTTTAGCAAAAATGACTACAATTGGTTGTTGCTTTTATTCCCTATTTTTCCATGATCTGGGATGTATTTTAATAAACCAAATTGCCTAAACACACTTTTTATTTATAAAAAAAAAATAATTTGTTTTCGGTAAATCAGTTATAAACTATCTTTTTCACCTAGATCTCTACTGTAGAAATTGATATGAATTTATAAGAGACAAACTAAACGTTTCTGATCCTAATTAACATTTCAATTAAAATAAAGCGACCAGCAGATTTTTTTTAAATTTTAAACATAAATTTTAGGACTAGAAAATTTTATTTTGTTACTTCAAAATAGATATAAATTTCTATGATAGAGATATGAGGGAAAAACAAAGTTTGTTGATTTATCCGAAAAAATTTTAAAAATCAGTATTTTTCGAATTGATTTTTTGTAAATAAAAAGTGTATTTATAAATAATAAATAAAGTACATCCCAGATAATCGAAAAAGAAGAAATAAAACCTTTACAACAACTAATTGTAGTCATTTTTGCTGAAAAAAGGGGCACCTTTATTGACAGGATATAAAATATCATCATTGTTTTACAAAATTTGAGCTGAATCTCAAATTTTGCCATAATAAAAGAGTTTAAAGCTAATATTTTGTTTTCTGCTGTCATTACAGACCATGCAGATCTATTGCCGTCTTTACAAGCCTGCTCTATCTCTGCCTGTCTTGGTCTATTTCTTTCCATTTATCTGCACGCAGCTCTGTTGCATCTTTGTTGATTCTATCTATACATCTGCTTTTTACCCTCCCACGTTGTCTTTTGCCTTCTATTGAGGTATTCATTGTAAAGTAGAGACTTCCAGATGGATTGCTGCGAGCTACATGTCCCGCCCATCTTAACCTCCGTGCCTTCATATCATGAAATACTGATTGACCAGTTTCTGTAAACAGTTCTTTATTGGTCTTTCTTCTCCACGTGACTATAACCTCTGTAAATGGTTTTAACTGTGATAAACCTTATGTTCATTAAAAGTAAATTTTATTTTGTTTACAATGAAGCAATTATAAATTTCTTAAATTAAATATTTCTTTAGTTATTGCTTTTGATTCAATAAAAAACATGACTAACTTAAAAAAACACAAAACTTGGATTTCTTTATTTTCTGCTAAACATTGGCCCATTATTTATATAAAATTTTTTGTAGCTCTTGGGGTTTGCTATCATTCCTGTAAACATTTCCCTGTACTTACGGGATACCCTTTATATTTAAACTGTAAGACTAGGTATTTGAATGGTTAAACTAACTGATAACCTCTCATCAAACAATTATATTTTTTTTTAACTTTATCTGTCTTTAAGTTATTTTTTTTTTAATCTTTTTTATCGTACATAGTTTTTGATTATTATTTTACTTTTGTTAATTTTATATTTTCTGTATATATGCTGTGAATGTGTTCATGTATAAATTATAATCTACGTGACAGATTGTTATAATTCTAAATAAGTAAATTTTAAAAAAATAACTTTTTCTAATGAATGATTTACTTATAAAACTTTCTTTATAAGTAAATCAAAATTAAAACAATTGATTGATAGAAAGTAGTTCACCTTGCTGTAAATGGAGGTGAAACCCAGTGCTCTTTTACCTAAATAGACTAAAAGGTGTTGCGAGTATGTAAAAGAAATTAAAAAAAAAAAAATAATCCTCTAACTTTTCGTTTTAGAAGAAGCAAAAAAAAAAAAGCCTGAAAATAAAAACTAGCTCTAAGAAGAAACGGGGACAGTTGAATGAGAGCGACCCAAGACAAGATACAAATGAGTGCCATTATGAAGGAAGTGGAAAAACCTTAAAGGACTCGGCAGACATCTCAATCCTATGCAGTAATGGCCCGCTCCTTGCCCTGTTTAATTGCTACTCCTCCCATAGTATACTTATGATTCAGGATATATTATAGACCGGATTTACTACTAATTGGTCCGACTAATATAATATAATAACCATACACTCTTTATGGCACCATAAAGTCCGACCCCGGGCAGATCTGACCTTTCCGCCGGCCCCCAGCGCCTGGAATGGTGCCCTGCTTCGTGATTCCCAGGAGATTGTTTCATTAAATATTGGATTTTTTTTTTTTTTTAAGAGGCCTTTGATAGAAAAGAGATCCGCGAGGATCTGATTAATTTATTTATTTATATGTGGTTCAACTAAATTATTGTATTATAGCCGAGTAAATCAATTTACATTTCAATATACATTTCACTCAAAGGCGTGAATGAACAAACCAACAAACGCCAGAACATTTGACGTGTTCCAGGTATTAAAAATTAAAAAAAAAAATAAACAAAAACACAAATATGTATTAACAGAACAAACCATAATATTATTATTATTTTTTGAAGAATGGAATTTCTTCAATGGAACTCTTCAGTTTAAATATTCATTACAATAGTCTGATCAATATCGCTATACTGAATAAATATAATGAAAAGATCGAAACTTTTTAAATTCTAACTATTTAACTAATCTATAATCCTAAGGTAGGAGTGTGCAGAACGCAGATATATGGCTCAAGTTGCGCCATCAAAATTATAAATGGGCGTACATTTGAGGGAGTTTATGCATTTTTAGAGGAAATCATATTTTGTGAGGGTTCAATTTGTAGGATCCAAGGAGCGAGTCAGAAACCGTGGAAGAGACCACATCTAGTGTTATTGAATGTTATCAACAATTTTTTAAATTTTTTTTTTAAGTTGCATTGTTTTTAAGAAGAAGATAGCGATATCTTTTCTTTGCAGGTAGAAAATTTATGAAATTATTCACCCATTTAATTGTCTAAATAATGATTTTCCGGAATAAACGGACGATAGATACCTTATTATTTAAAAATAATATCTTATCTAGAATTAATACTCCATTGTAAATATATTTGAGGTTATAAACAAATCCATGAAATATTTTTATATTCCATTTCTTCTTTCACACTAGTACAATGAAATAGTATTTTAAACAATGACATTGGCTTGATTCGGTGGATTTTAAATGTTTTTTTTTCAATCTTAGAAAAACATTTAAAAGTTTACATATAGTAAGAAATTGGAAACGTGATTTACGTTAAATAATGTTAGTTTCTGACATTATTATTCATAATGTTTTCGCCACTCTCCTTTACCCTCTACAACTTTCTATATTAGATATTGTTTTTTCTAAAATTCTTCGCTTTCTAACGATATATTATACGTATACTTTCTGAGTGGTATTTCCGGAGATTCATTTTCCACCTGGATAAACATTTCTATTTTTTTTCTCCTTTATTCAATTATCAAATTCTTTCGAAAGTTATATTTATCATTTTTTCGTAACTCTGAATAACTTGAGATGATTATTTTTTTTAAATAAACTACATTAGGCATTTAAGCCCTGTAAAGTGACATCAATAAGACCTGGTTGATATTAAAGACTACTTTATTATACAATGATACACCGAGTTTAAGCAAAATCTTATTGGAGCCGTTTTTGAGAAAATTATAAAAACGTGTTTCAGCGTTGATATAAAGTGGTACTTCTGGTTAACCGATATTAAGGGAAAAGTTGCTGTCATATCCAAGGCAAATACCTATCTTTAATAAAGTAATATCAGTTTCGTACGACTTTTTGTTTTTGAGCTAGATTGCTAACATAGAAACACACAGAAACAATTTTTCGGGACTTGGTTATTATTTGGACTCACGGTACCCAAAAACGTGTATTTCCGTTGAAACTCAGATTCAAAAATTTTCAAGATCGCAATACTTACCCTTACTATATATTTCATCAGTAAGTGAAAGTAAAAATCATGGCCCAGTGAGTCCGGAACACTTTATAATTATTCATTTTTTTTTTATCATTCATAAATACCACTATAGTAAGAAGCATTTCCTTTGTAATTTTACATTCACTATATATGTATACAGTCATATATACGTATTGATGTTGGATTGGGTGAAACAAAATTTATTATATTTTCATTATGATCAAGCCCTGCACTTCAAGAGCTTCTATATATATTTTTTTCTCAAGTTATGTTCGGATTTTATTACTATTTTAAAATACCACCTGATGATTAGGCATTTAGCCGAAAGGTACTTGTATAGATAAACTATAGCTGAAGTTGTAAACATCCTCTAGAAGGGAGTAGACCAGAGGAGCCGTATACCAGAACGAAGAGGGATGGATAGTAGATGATTATCTGCCGCCACATTACATAAACACGTACATAAACCAGTTGGCTAGCTCCGCCGTTAAAAATCTACACGAGCACAGGACTCTATTTCTGCACAGGCCTGTCTTCGGATTTATGTCACCGCTTTAATGATGAAATCTCTCCCGTTTGTTTTTCTCCCTATTTCCTTTTTTTTTTTTTTCTTTTTTTTCTAGGATCAACTCGAATCTCTGATTCATCATCTTTGAATCGTGTATTACTCTTATGTGTAGATTTCTTGTTCGCAGATTTATTAGATTTTACTTACATCTCTAAATAAAAATAATTATTTAAGCAATATTAATTAAACAAAAACTACCGCAGAGCTAGTGTATACGTAGTTTTAGTGTTATTTGGTCGAGTTTCAGTCTATTTATATTTTTTTTAAACTCAAAAAGTTCGATGGAACGAGCTGTTAATTATTTGAAATGTATTTATTCATATTTTTACTATTAAATGATCAGCTGTTTAAGATCGGAGGCTGTCAGTTCTAAACCCCTGAAAAAAGTATTCTATTCCTGGACCATTTCTAATTTCAAAAGATAAGAAATGCTAAATGATATGCCTTCTGTAGTTTAATGTGATCTGTCCAAAATACGACAAGTACATGACCCATGTTTTTATAGCCCTTTCTAGGCATCCGATTAAGAAAATGCTCATCAGCACTGACTCCCTATATATGTAGAACCAGAGACTGAATGGAAAACAAACTCTATAAATCCAAGATTTGTCTTTGATCCGTCCGCAGTTTACGACGAACTGATGGGATGAATAGCTATAAGGCTTACAGGAATGTTTTTCGTAATTTACAGTCAAACAAAAAAAAAATCAATAAAAAGGAGTTGATAAATCCGAACTGATCTCGGAGATAAAAGTTCTCTTATGCATCCGAAATCCTAAGAGATTTTTGTTCCTTTTTCCTTTCTTCGACGTACGGATTCGGGGTTCATCCTTTTGTATCCTCGGGGAAAAAGGATAAAACAATTTACGTTAGGACGTCTTTGTCCGGAGTGAAACATATTTTCAAGTCCTGCCGAGGGCCCCCCTGCCGAAAAATAAAAGAAAGACGAGACAATGCTCTTTCTCTTTGAAGGACTCTTTCATATTTGCATCTTTTTTATTCGCTGACCGCCTCCGGGAGGCTAGGCATAAGAGTGGGCCAATTTATAGTTGTCAATTATTTAGGAAGCAGTGGCCGAACGGGATCGGGCAAGATATACGGCCAATGGCACAGCTTTTCGGCGGGAGTGGGTGGTTATTTGTGGCGGGACCGCGCATGCTTTCCGGACCACAGCCACCTCAATATAATTGGCGGTATTCACCGCTCTCTTGATCCTTCGCATTTCTATTCATTAAATCCTCGGGCCCTTATCGCTATCAAATGTGACGTCAAAGATGTATTTCTTAATTAACTGGAAGGATCTCTTTTTATAAGATTAAGAAAAAATAGATAATAAATACAGGCTCGGTACCGCCGGCCTTACCTTACACACCTGTTCCGCCATTTTGTTTCTTTTTGGCTGCTCATCAGTTTTGAAAAAAAAACTCTCTGACTGCTATAAGGTAGTCTTTTACCTTCCCTTGATTAGATTAATCGCTTGGAAATAAAGAAAAGAATAATCGGTGGCTGAAACTTAGTCATACTAGGGATTTTCTGATTGTTACATCATGAATTATTATTAATTCATAATTGTATTTGTGTATTTTTTCATTTATTCGTTTCTGTTATAACATTTATATTATTTAATTCTTGAATATGTAGTCTTGTTTGGTGAATCTATATTACATATTATATACTGTAGCGATAATAACAATCAACAAAAACACTTAATGGGGTTAAATCTTATTGGTCATATTTTATCATGCATTTATCGATAAATATATGTATCTGCCAATTAGCTTGAGTTAATTTCAATTGAAATTTACATTAAATATTAAGATCTGTTCTTTAAAGAAGTTCTTGGTATTCCAAAAATGAATTTCAATTAAAAACAACAATATATAATTCGTTGTACTCATGTTAACTTCAACTAACTTCTCTTACCAAGAGCAGGAGGTTAACGGCCTCCAAGGATAGGTGAAATATGCGGTTTAAGAGTTTTCAATTAGCTTGAGTTAGTGACTGCCATTGAAGAGGGTGATCTACGAATCTCGGAATAGAATTTGCAAGCAGCGGTGTTTTTCAACACGTAATTACCGCTCGCCAGTGAAGTCAGAGAAATCTTTGGCTCCATCAACTATCGTGTACCAAGCCAGTACTTAAGGTAAAAATCAAAATAATGACATAGTGCTTTCATTTAAACTTTAGCTTTGTGTTTATTTACCGACGTGCCCATGAGTGGCTGCACATGTGTATAGTCATTAAATCAAAAGTCATCTATTCTAAAATTTAAAAATCTATATAATTTCATATTCGTAGTTCATTCGTTCATTGTGAAAACTATTTTTTTTTTTTTTTTTTCACCAGGCAAACGTCACCATCACCATGGTTTATAACAAAAATTTATTAAGTGACGTTTCACAACCTTACATCACTGAGAACATAGATGAATTTTCCATTTGTGAAATAAAAAGATTGTATGTTTGTATTTGCTGTTTCTAGATTTGGTTTGTTGATATATTGAATGGTCTGAGTCATTTTCATGCTATTATTTTTTTTTATCGGTAAATTTGATCGAAATTCAAACGTTGTTAAAAGTTCTGCTCCATTAGAAATGTACTTTGTGACTTTTTAGACCTTGTTGTTTAATGAGATTTGATTAAAAAATAATTGAGATATAAAAATTTTAATGAAAATCATTCTTCAAATAAAATTTTAATGGAGCCTTTATCGCAGCTGGGGAAGAGATTTGTTGAGGCCGACAGAGCGGATATCATTCAGAGGAGAGGAAATGGCTTACACAGAGATTAGCCATTAATATCTATTTTCCCAACCGTGAGAAGACCTGTTGAATTTGATTCCGAAAAGGAATTTCTTTTATCCTTTTTTTCCCCTCTTCTTCTAGCTTATTTTTATTTTCGGTCGGAATAAGGTGATTAGGTGTGACATTTTGTTATTCCTCACCAGTTGCCAGCCATATATTACCCCGAGATGGAACGGGTCTGGGAGATTATTAATATCCTAGAGGCCGTGGCTGCTAACATTTGTCTCTCTTGGTGTTTCTCCCTCTCTTTCTATCTGTGCCGCGCATTCATCAACGGCTTGCGTTCTATAAACCTCTTGGCGTCCGCCTTTAATTGCTCCCTGTAATTGCCTGATCCGGGAGGGGGTTCCTCGAGCGAAGTTGCTTGGTGAAACCCGGGAGGATGCGGGTTGTCTTTCGGACCTTTCTTCGGACATCTTCGCTGCTAATTTTTTTTTTTTTTTTGGATAAATGGACACTACTAATAAGGACGTCTTCAGACTCTGCAGTATGACAAGCCTTTCGTGCCGGCGGTCTAGAGAATGGAAAAAACTATTAAGTCTTTAAGTACAAGAAAAACCGAGCGTGCCTCTCCTCTATTTTTCTTTATGACTGTAATGTCTCTTCAAAAGTCCCGCGACCGTTTCCATTAGCAGAAAACTCCATTTTCACTACATATACCATTGCTAATTCTCATTAATTGATCTTTGCGCCCGCTTGTGAGTTACCCTGCGTGTATAGTGGGCATAAATTCCTTTTTCGTTTTTCATTTCTTTTACTAACTCGTATTCTCGCCATAAGTAATATATATTGCTTTATTCAAACCGAGTTGGGCATTAGTTGGTTTAAAAAAATATGTGACTAAAAATTTTAATAAATATTTAGTTTTTTAATTATAAATAAGTTTATTCAAAATGATCCAAATTCAAATTAAATCTAGATACATTGTTAGTCATTGATTTCAAACTAAAATTGTTTCCAAAACGTATTTAATGGTCTAAAAAGCTGAATAACGCCAATGACCAAAATCCTCGAACAGCACTTTCTGAAGACTTGAATATTTTGTGTTATAGAATATTGATTCACTACTGTCGTAAAACAAGAAAAAAGTAGAATTTCATTTTTAAAAAATAAATAAATAACGGTATGTCGAACGTAAAAAAGTACAAAACACATTTTCGTAATTAAATCAGTTACAGAGGACCGCAGATGATCTTTCGTCTTACTTCTTTCCTGTCATTTTGGTTATTGGATGAAGATTTAGGTGTAAGTCCGTAGTTCTTCACTTATATACTTCAGTGCTTTTGTTATGATAATTTCTTCGGTTCATTGCAAATGTCATTAAATATATTTTTATGGAGTTATGTAATAGAGTTAAGTGTGTTGCAAGAATTACAGTGATCACAGTGCCCTAAGTACAATCAAAATTACACAAGTTTTTTCATACACCAAAACTGTTTACTCCCAATATACTATGTTTTCATTGCACGACTAGAAGAAAGGTCTGGGTCACTTTTTTTTTAACTTTAATTTTAAAGTCACACTTGTTGGGAACACCACCAGCCATCGAGTGATCGAGTGTCCTGTCGGGAAGAAGAGTGTAGATTAAGATGTTGGTAGGCATGAGGGAAAGGGTGGAGGGAAGATTGGTTGGAAAGAAATCCCGCGGTGTCCCTTCCTAACTTGATTTTAGGTTTATAGTTAGTGGAGCAGATCGTTGATCCAGCTTCTTTTGAGCCTCCTACGGGTGCCATCGGGCATGCTGGTTGTGGCCATATATTGAATCAGTGAGTTGGCATGTCCGTGTAAGTTATTGTAAAATCTTTTGTAGTATGTTCGTATGTGGTCGTTAACTGTTGGGATCTGTAGGTCTTTATGTAAAGTAATGTTACTGACGTACCAGGGAGTCTCGGTGATAGTCCTAAAAGTTATTGATTGACAAGTTTACGTATGTTAGCCTTTTTGGCTGTCCCGCATATCTGTAAAGCATGGGTCCAAATGTGCTTAAGTAAGTATATACAAAATTTGCAATCTCTGATAAACATTGATGACTTCTCTTAATTTAGAATTACTTAGTGAGAACAAATATTAGTAAAAAAATAGTATTAGTAAAAAAATAGCTGATATTTTATTGGTCAATATTTGACTAGATAATGATGCGGGATCTAATGGAAAAGATAAGAGACGAGGATCGAAGATGTTGGGAACGGTGAATGGTGTGGAGCACAGAAGCTGAGCGGGCCCCAGGAGAGAGGTATGCCTGAAATGGGGTTACCTTGTTCTGGCCCCAGTGGCGCATTCTAGCGGCCTTTACCTCCAACCACTCTCAGTTCTGTCTCTGTATACATGCTTATATATTCAGCATCAGGGTCTAAATGTAACCTGTAGTTAAATATTTGAATTTTCGTATTTTAAGGAATTTTAAGAATTATAATTACAATCATAAGCAGGTTTTTTTGTATGAAAAATTAATTATTTCTTGAATATTCAGTACAGTAGTGGAGTTGGTAGTAATTGAACTACCAGTACCTTGTGGGACGCACGATAATCATTACAATAATCAAAATTTTTACCTTTAGATACTCATTAAATATTTTTTTTAGTATGGAATACTGATATAATATCACTAGAACTATTATTATTACAATACTTTTAAAAATATAATTTTAACCATATTTTTTGTTTCTCTTTCCGTTAAATTATCTTTTCTCCTCCTTTCTTGTGCATATCTTTATCTTATCTTATTTTTTTAGAAGACAGAATCCTTAATTTTTAAGATATCTATATAAAATTCTGCACTATTTTATAAATCCTAAGGTTTAAGTTACGCTTCTACTATTCCTTCACATATTAATTGTATTTTGGCTTATACAAGACGAACGGTCTCATTCCAGTATTTATATTAAACTTGTTTAGTTATATTCTAAATAATTCGAATTCTCCATCTAGACTACCAATTATGTATTTTTCTATATTTTGATAAATTTATTCTTAAATGCACTCCACCTATTTTAACCAGTTGAAGGATTCATTATTTAAGTATTTTATTTCCGCAGTTACTAACCCTAATCATCATTGACAAGTTTTAATGAAGCGCGAAAAACAATATTTTCTATTCCAATTGATATTTCAAAAACAATATTTTAAAAAATAAATAAATTAAGAAATTTTTATTTGGAGCTAATATTTCCAAAAATCGCTGATTATTCCATTAGAAATTTAAAAAATATTGAAAATTGAATAGGACTGGTTTTGGAAAAAAAAGAGTTCGGTTTGGAGAGAAAAATGGAGTATGATTGAAGGGAGTTAAAAAATTCTACTATAAGAAAAGTAACTACGAAATAAGCGACAACTATTTAATAAAATACACTTTCCTACCAGTTGTTTGTTTATTTGTAAAATTAAAATTTCTATTTTTATTGCATTTTTGTCTTACATTAATGAACATAAAACCTTAATTTTAAAGATGGCGAAATAAAATTCTGTATTTTTCCCGAAATCCATTAATTAAATTTACATTTCATGATATATTATATATATATCACGAATCTTTATTACGATCACTGTATAAGTATGTACACATTCTGATATATTGATCATTAAATATATCCATCGACCAGATGATAGATTCTCTATTTGATGGAATTTTATTAAAGAATGGAAGATAGTGCAATGGTATTTTTTTAATTGTAAATAAAATGTATATAGATGTGTATGTATATATAAAAATTAGCAAGTAAAACAAGTATAAAAAATTTTATATTTCTTTCACCGGTAGTTGTTTTTATTTAATGGAATTAAAGTTCATTAATTAACTAGAATAAAACGTCCTTTCACAGAAAAGATATGTTACGATTGTGGAATCATACTTATTTAGTGTTTAATATCGATCCAACTTTGGATAAACGTATGGCAATTAGTTCTTCCTTTTTTTTTTTTTATGTATTTATTTACAAATATAATAATCTGCCACGTGGACAATAATTATAGTGATATATGAACACATTCACACCAAAATAATAAATTAAATTATTAAAAGTCTAAGGAAACCATACTTAATGTTTTAATTAATAATTTAAACATTTCGGTTTATTAAAAAAATAAATAAAAAAGTATGTATGTCCACAACTTTCCTCCAATTTTAATCCTGATTACAACCTACAAATCCTTAAAATATCAAAATCAGATAAAAGATATTATATGCATCACATGGATTTGACCAATGGCAGTAATGGATCCAAGTTTTTTCGTAGATGTCTAAAGTATTTTTAAACATTTTTTTTTTCGCCATCTTTACTCGATTGACTTTTCTGAAGATCTACTTAGAGCTAGTGTTGCCCGAAATCGGTCTTGGTCTTGCAAAGTGCCTACAACCTAGGCACCACCTAAAGGACCACCTAACTGTTGCAAGACCAAGACCAAGACTGATAAAAAAAATCGAGGTAAAATAATTTCTAATACTAGACAATTTTAGTTACTATATGTAAAGAATTATTATGGTATAACCAATATATTTTGCATTTAACTCTTCTAATTTTTCATTCAGCCTGAGCTACGTTTCTCCTATCTAAAAAATTACAGTAATACATCTATAGTAATAAGCTAAAAGGTAACTTTAGAAAAAAAAAAAAAATTTCATTATGACTATCTAAAAGATAACTGAAAGGCTTGGCGATACTAATTTCGACAACACTACTTAGAGCGCGAGAATGAAAAAAAAATCACACATACTGATCAGGCAATTTTTTTCGGGATTTTGAATTTTCGAATGAGGCTATATTTTGACGAGGTTTTTATTTTTTTGGAGGAGACCGTATTTCTGTGTTATTTCAATTCGGAGGAACTTTCGATCCAGAAAATTGAAAAAAAAAAAAACCCGGAACCTTGACCACATCAAGTTTAATTTGTTTGAACCACAATCTTTCTACTTTTTATTTCGCTGGAACAATTTTTAAGAGGAGGTGAACAATAAAATTTCCCTAGAAAGCGGTGGAGGAGTAGGCGCCATCAAACTTAAGTTGGGTGGACTCCCCCTAGATATCAATGCCATCAAAATACGCAGTTTGCTTTTCCTTTGCAGTTTTTAGACATTTCTTACCCTTCTACATGTTTATGGCAATATTCATCAAAAATCGCTTCATCCGCCTCCTCCCTCCTCCAGATCCCTACAAGAGGTTGAGAATTGATTTATTGAGGATCCTGAGGACAGAGGACAAGAGCATGACGACCGCCGGGAGATGTCCCCACTGCCCGTGGCCAGCTACCATTTAATTAAAGAGCAGGGACTACACGTCCAAGGAGCCGAATAAATTTCCTATCCCGGGACGACAATAGGACTCATTAGCCGCTATCGCCCTCCCATCTTCAGTATGCAAAACAATACCCCCTAATTACCAGTCTGTCTCTAGCCCTATGTATTATAACTAGCAGCGAATTTCTCCCTCCACTATTTCCCCCACCCTAACTTGTCCTTATGGAATGTCATCCATTTATAATATTTATATGGCTCCTAAAACTACTGTTTGAGTATTTTGAATGCAAATAGTTTTTCGTTGAACAATTTTTCTTATATTACATAGCAGTATGTTGTATGAATGTGCTCTATGAACTCCGTTATAAGTGTTCTTAATTGAGACAGATTATAATATTTCTCAATGAACAAGTTATTTTTTATCTTCGATTAAGGCATACAACTTAATCCAAAACCTTGGCATTCTCCAACCATCTGCTTGGTTACATCTACAGTCAATTAGCTCTCCGTCATTTTATCAAAGAAACACCTAGGCAAAGATCAATCCCCGAATGAACGCGTGTTTTTCCATCCCTTAACTCGGAATCTTTAAATTATGTATTGAACAGACAAATGAGATTTACAATTTATTTAAAGTCCTCTTCATTAATGGATTTCAATTTCAATTTAAAACTATTAAGTATAATTTTGAAGTTTTGATCCAGTCAAGAAGGGAAGAGAATAGGGTGCTTTCAAGAAAGAAAGCACCCTATTCACACACAGCAAGTCAAGGAAAAACAATATATGATCATAAAATAACAAAATTGACATTGAACAAATTTTATGTATGTATTTTTATTTAAAAAGACCTTTCTTCGCTATTAGTTGTTCTATATTTAAACATAGGTTGAAATCAAACTTATTGTCGTCCATTTCTAATCAAAATTAACTAGCCACATTTTTTTTTATTATTTATGGTTTTAAATAATCTTTTCTAGGAGTGACCATTGTCAGCCAAGCTTTATGGCGCATGAACCACTTCCCTCGCCCCATCCCAAAGTATTTTCATTGCTTTTGTCTTTTTATCAATAATGCAAGCGATAGTAGAACTTTAAAATATGTAGATCACAAGCAATCACAATATTTCCGATCTATTCCATATTTCTCCTTGTCCTAAGGTCTGAAACCTTTCATTTCGAAAATTTACAACTCTGTCAAAATTTGTCCCAATCAAATATTTTGATGGAGCAATTCGCGCCCTCATGAAACCCCTTTCTGGGCACCTCTGACTTTTTCTACTGTAAACGCATATTTCTGCTCCAAAGCAATTATATTACTAAAGCAAGATATGTAAGGTTTTAATGTATACAAATATGTACACATTATTATGACACATAAAAAGTATTGTTACCTTATTATATATTTCTGATAACATATCTTACCCAAGTGATTACTTGACTACTTGCATTAATTTACCAAATAGATCTAAAAGAAAGACCTCATTATGATAGCGGATTTAAATTTTAGATAAGGGTGAAACTATGATGTAAATAGCCTTGAGATTTGAGAATGAGAGGTCCGATGCTAAGAGCCAGGCCCGCCACAAATTATTCCGGGCAACAGTGATTGTCTGATCAATCATTTCGGCTCAGTCTTTTACTGGAACAACTTCATTCTCGATCGCCCTGTCTATTAGCTCCCACGACCAGGGTATCCGTTCTATAAGTCTATGAATGATTCATAATTTATGCATCATTCGTCCACTTCTTTTTTTTACAAATATATAACGTCTGAAATTATTTTAAAAATTATTTAAATATAGTTTGAAATGTGCCTAAGGTCTCCATTACATTCAAACTATCAAGCTTGACTCAAATTAAAGAGAATTAAAATTTAAATGTAATTTTTATGTTATAAGAATTTACATTATTTATAATGATGAATAGTTGAAACAATGGCTCTTTTCCAGCAGAAAAAATGTTTGTTGTTTTATCCGCTTCTTAGTTTATGATTAATCGATTTTATTTTTTTAATTTGAGACGAAGTATGAGTCCAGCACAATATTTTATTAATTTTTACATTATTTAGTAGCATTAACATTATATTCAAGTCACATTATTATCCGAAAAATCTGTTTGGTCTAAACTAGAGAAACCTGTTTCAGAATGGATTTATAATTTTAAATCAATTTATTGTTTTTTGGAACAATTTTTTTCCTCAAATAGAGGTCTATGTTACATTGTTGCGAAATTAAATACTGATATTCATCCAAACCCTTCATTTATTTCGAGTGACAATCTTGACAACTATGTGTTTAAAGTCTTAAGATAAAAATCTAACTTAAGGGAAAAAAATCCTGATTTTTAATGAATTCCAAGATGTACAGGTTAATAAGAATTTATCTGAAACATTACAAAATTTTGCTTTCTTTTAGTGATGTTATTAGTATTATTGAATATCACTATCATAAATTAATGGTATTATTTTTCAAATCGTATTTGTAAAAATATTGATAATAGCTTTATTTATTTTTCCTTGTCTTATTTAGAACTTACTTTGTATTACTTATTAGTATGGTGAAGAGGAATCTTTCTGGATCACCATTTTCTTCTAGACATTTAGGTGGACTTGTTCTTTAAAAAAAAAAGTATATATTTCTGGGTTTTCCGAAGATATGTAATTCCATTTATTTTGGGAAATGATGGATGTGTTAGATTCCTTTAAAAGGGCTTATCTCACTAGTATCTATAGAAATAGTTGAGAGGTTGAAGATTAATAGCATTTAATCTGCTGTAATGCCTGCGCACTTGGCAGCAGTTTGTTTTATTAACGCGCATGCTGACCTTTCCGTGTAGGCATCTCTGTGCACTCTCTCTAAAGAGCCTTGATTAACCTCATAACTTGAAGCTTTATTATTTCTCCTGTAGTCCCATGGCCCAGATCCGACGGGGCCGGTACAATGGGATGGCTTACTTCTGGATCGTCCAGTTTCGAGCCTCGCCTGTTGACAGGCTTGCATATGCTTAGCATTTGATGGAAGTGCACCGACGAGGTGTTGGAGAACCTGTCGGCGAGGAAAATAGCCGGTGTCCTTTTGCATTGGTAAAGGATCGCTTCCGGGCAATGAGTTATGTTTGATCGTTTCGCACAATCAGCTCACTGCCTCTGCGAGTTATTAAGGGAAATTCGCGAGTGATCTTTCATAGTGCTATTAATGACGGCTGTCCAGATGGCACAGATAAGCAAAATCTGATATTGGCAGCATTAATTGTACAGTTGGGACCAATAATGAGGACGGAACAGGTTTGGATGTGTCGGCAGCTAATAGTGCAGACATTTCTGCCTCAATAATAGACATGTTTCACCCTTGAGTAAACCAGCGATACCTAATAATACCTGCAGAAATGACATATTTTTTAATCTTCTGTTTATACAAATATTTCTTTCATATCAGTCCTTCTGGTTCTTTCCTTCTCCACATTGAGCAGAATAACTTAGTGCATTGAAAACCTACTTTGTTAGAAATCATTGATCTGATCCTGACTAATTTTAGAGAAAGATTATGGCTATGGTCGAAAGTAATATGTAATATTATATTAATAAGTTCTGTACAATATATAAAGATATTAGCTTGTAACGAACAGAAACAAAACAATAAAAAATTATAAAATAAATAATTTTAAAACATCAACATAAGTGACATTTTTAGTATCTACCAATGTTATATAGCTTTATCCTAAGCTCTGAGGACGTTTATAGATTAATCGTTAAAACAAAATCGTTCTGTTAAATGAAAGCTCCTAATGAAATGATCAGTATTATTTTTAAAAAATTTGAAATAGTATTGTTGACCAGTATGATTACAGATCCATTTATTAGCCTTCTTAGGTATTTTTAATTTTTATTTTTTTGGCTTCATCTGGTAAGTTTTATTAATTATCTCATTATTCATGACATTTATATTTACATAACCTGTCGGTTTAAACCATTATTAGTTTTTTTTTTGTATAAAATATCTGCAAAAAACATAAAAACTAATCACTAAAAAATCTCATTTGACAAAAAACCTCTTCAGTTTGATGATTTAATGCTAAGAAATTTGTTCCACGAATTGTTTTAAACTATTTAAAGAAATCCTAGAGTCGAACAGTTTTAATTATTTTTAGTATAAGTAAATACTTCTTCGTAACCTGATGTATATTATACAACATATAGTTGTCCTCAGCAAAATCGTAAGTTGACTCAAGTGGGTTTTAATGTTTGATCCTGCGCTTTTTACTAACTGTAAAACGATATCTGTAGGGAAACTGTGCTTGCTTAATTACCTACATGTTTTTCCAGATTGATTGGTTACTGTTTTATTCCTATTTTGTCATTAAAATTATTCTTAGACGGTTTATCTTACCCAAAATAATACAGGCATAAATGGCGGTATATCTCAGTCAATCAAAACTGTCATTAAAAATTTATCTCGCAACTAATCCATAGTTCACTATAAAATACATTGACAGCACTGAGAAGCGATATATTCAAATGGGTCCCTTATATTTAATACACAAGAGGTCCTGATAATCCTGAGAAAACCCCCTGGGAACTAGCGGAGAAATATCCAAATTATTTCTAGCCATAAATCAAGACAGCACTAATCAAATAGAATGGAAGAGTTGGTAATAGAGCTATAATAAGACGGGGCTTTGTGAAATAAGGACTCTTATTGACTTTCATAGAGGCAACTAGGTCGCCCGCTCATGTCCCCGCTCCTAACGACTCGCCCTTCCATTATATATTATCTTATATAGGCCACCGGACACGTCCTATAACCTGCCAAAGTACGAAGCCATCTTTTGTCGATTATTTTCAACTAGTCCTTCGATGACACTTTAAAATTTTTCTCCATGCCTTACCGGGATAAGTCCAAACTCTGAATTTTGAGGACTTCAGCGCAATGATTTTTTTTTTTTTATTCTGAAGAATTAGGATTGTAATCAATGGACTAATTTGGATCATAATTTGGTACTATACATAAAAATAGAATATTTAGTTAACTCTAGCGACTAAGCAGGACGTCTTATTTATCAATCGACAACAAATTTTAATTTATAATACTATCTTCAATGCTATATGAAACTAAGATTTCAAACTGGAATTGAAGAAACGAAGGACAACAAAACATTCAAGTATCAAATCAATTCAAAATTCTGCGAACCATAACTAACGCTCCAAATTACGTCTGCAACAAAGTCCTGTATTCACAACAACGTGAAAATGCAAACCCATTAAGGGCACTTGCTGATGTTAATTGATCTTTAAGAAAAATAAACTGATATGACCTCCAATTCGCCTACTCCTCAGTAATTTCAAATCGTAAATTTGTTTTAATTTTTATCTCCATTTCTGTTGTGATGAAATATTTTAAATCCTCGCCATCCCACCCGCTGCCCAAACCAGTACTGAATACGGACTCTGTATTGTGGTTTCAATTGATACTCAATATGATTGAGTAACAAATGTAGGCGGATGGAAAATAAAGTTTGTTTTGGGATAAGATCTCTAAAAAAATAAACTAAAACCATACCTGGCCAAAAAATCCAAACAATATTTTCAATAACTTCAATATAAATATAATTATAATGAAAAAAAAAAAAGAAAACTAAAAGTAACACCTGGAGAAAAGAAGAAAAAAAAAATTGTAAAGAAAAAGGTACATATTTTGATAGATACAAAGATACATTGATAGATAAACAAAATGTTAAAACGTAAATATTATCAATTACTTTTCACTTCTATCAATAATATCCCATTAATAAAATGTAATTTCACAACTGCAGAGTGACTTTTTGGGATGTAATAAGATATCGTAAAATAAGATATTGGATTGATGACAGGAAAGAGGGATGGCGGATATTAGGTGGCTAAGAATTTCAGACGGCAACGGAGCAGGCAAGAAAGGAACATTCGAAGGGTTTAGTTCTATGGCAGGGAGTATAGAGGTCAGAAACAGGTAATCATGTTTTCTGTGGGTGAACTAGTAGTTTGAAGTGTAGGAGGTGGGTGATATAGGAAGGGTGCTGGAAGTCGATCATTTTGTATTAGTACTGACGGCGAAGGAAAGAGATTAGTCAATAATATATGTTGTGTTTAATACACAATCCTTCTATCTTTTTGATCCCTGTCAGGCTAACATATGCTAAACTATATTCATGATAAAGTGAATCAATCACGATTTGGTACTTCCTTATCTGTATATATCGTTATCAATTTTAATTTACTTTTTTTAAATATTTCAATATCCTTTTACTTACTCAATTGACAGATTTTCAATGTTTTTACCTCATTAATCTTAGCTTCTTAATCTTACATTATTCTATTGTTATGTATCTTGTTCTTTTTATCCGTGATGAAGACCTGCATAGTTGGACAAACCCTAGTTTCCACTATTTATAATCACCACTCCGGATCATCTTTTTCATCATTCGCTAACTACGGTCAACCATTAAATATACCACACATGTTTCCATTTGGACTGCAGGGTGCTCTGCTTCCGAAGTGTGCGAAAGTTGTGAATAAGAAGAAGAAGAAGAAGAATGCTAGGTGATTATGATGCGACGCTCTACCCGAGGGAGCCGCGTTATCTGGACCATCCCTCATCCCCGACCTAATGACGAGGGCACATCCCGTCATTATATAGCTATTAGCCGGCTAGCCCCTCTACCTCTTCTCCTCCATTCTCTCTATCCGCTCTTCCTCATCGTCTTCTTTTTATTTTTATTTTGTTTAGCTTATTTATTTTATTTTGTTTTTTCAACCCCTATCACAAATGGTCTCTTCTCGCCCGGAGCAGTTTCCCCCGATACTTATTAATGCTTCCTCTTAAGTGAGTCTTTATCGGCCCTCCAAATGAACTAATATATTACTAATCGTCGAGATCCAGTTTCGGTGGTGTCAGGACTAGTCCGGACACGTTTCTAATATACGAGTGTTATTTGATGTAGTGACAAATTCCAATCCGTTTTTTTAATATGCATCTTTTTTTTCTTTTTTTTTTTACTGCATATTCTCTAAACTTACCTTATAATAATTCTCATGTAAAAAGAATGCTGATAAACCATAACATTTTTTTTTATTATTATTATTTATATGATATTTACAACTATATAAAAAAGACATACATCTAGTAAATTCGTATATGGATATAATGACATGAAACACATGTTGAGAAACTAACCATTGGTAGCACTCTAATAATATGTCTATATTAGGAGATCACGGTGTCATCTTCTTTTCAGACTCCTCGGAGGGTTATCAGCAATTGAATAGGAAGCAAGGTTAGTAAGAAGATGGTTGGGATGGTTACGAAGTTTATTATGCAAGGATAGATATCTGGATTGGGCCAAATCTGATACATAAAGAACAATAAGGCCATTGTGGATGATTTTATTTGTAACAAAGTAAGGAGCTTTGAGGATTTTGGATTGTAAGGATTGGATACGAGAGGAATTTGAAGGTTTGATGGAGCCTCATAGCTCAACTCCGTAAGTCCGAATAGGCCTTATTATAGTTCAATAACATTGGAAGGTTAAAGCGTTTGTCTAGTAAGTGTAGAAATAGTCGGAAACGTCGAGCGGTTTCTTGTCGTTTCAGTCTGATATGAGGATTCCAAGTTAGACGTTTGTCCACCTGGAGTCCTAGGTAACAGATTTGTTCAACAGGAATAAATGAGGTGTTATTAAAGAATAATGTAGGACAGGAAGTCATTGGTTTACGACGAAGGGTGAAGGTAATTTGATAGGGGTTTATTGGAATTTATTTTAATTATCCAGTTTTGACACCATTCTTCAAGGTTGGTTAGCAGTTGTAGTCACAGTGAAAAAAAAAATACGATTAATTTATTTAGTTTTGTTCCAACATTTCTTCCTAAGTTTGAAGCATCTATCTGAGCATGTACACTTTAACCGAAAAGTTAGCACAAAGGGAGATCAAACAATTTTTTTTTATTAGACACGCTGACTGCAACCACCATTCAACTTGCCAACCATACTACCTACAGTCAACTATTCCTTCACCATAAAAATAACATGATCCGTTTACGATCGTATTATTATTATTCATTAGTGCCTATAAAAATGTTGCGGTCGTCTTTATATATGGTTCAATTTAGCATAGTTTGACTTGTAATTCATTAATTGTTTAAATTTGTTGATATGGGACTTATCACCAATGAAGATCATCCACAGGTTTATCCAATATACAAAGTTTACATTAAAAACTAATTATATAAACTATTACACGAAGCATACAGTCAACACAAATAAACAAGAAACGTTTGACATTTCAAAATCTGCAAAAGGATATGAAAAATCAAAAATTTGTATGGCGAATGGCATAATATGTCACAATATCATTTATTTCAGGATCAGAAAATTAATTGTTCATTGAAATCCATAAAAGGCGAAGAACGGGCTTATATGAGAAGAATATTATGGAGTGAAATCGGCTTAGCACACTCCTTCAATTCAGCACACTCGTGCAAATCAATCTGCAATAAGCTTTAATGGAGATATCACCCTCACCGCAAGAAGAAAGAAAAGGAAATGATGTCGAACAAATCTCCTTGCGTTTTTATCGTTGTTACCAATGGGAGGCTGTCGCGCAGGAATGGGAATAGGCTGAAAATGAGGCTCAGCTATTGCGACAAGATAATTCCTGTCGATGGCTGTTAGGCCCGCGCAACCTCATCGAGTTATGGTCGAATGGGATCGCTACCAGTTTCTTTTCAATATTTTCCATTTTTTTTTACTTTTTTTCTCTGTGAGCTGTGGTATGCGGTTTACAACCCTCGTTAACCCAATTAGTTCTGACTGGGACCACAGAGCTCACTGTCACGATCGATGCATTGTGCGTTGAGGACTTTTTTTGTCACGGAAGGTGTCTGTACCGTTAGAAACTCATGCTCTGCTCTGATCCTATCAGCGTTACGAAAGGATGCATTAAATAATGATTAATAATTGTTTATGGATTTCAAAGACGCCAATAAAAAAAACTCTCTAAATGTTTGTAATTTCACTTGATATTTTATAATTCTTGAAGGATTGTTAATAATTTTTAAGTTATATTCAGAAGATATTTTGTAAGACAACACGGCTCGAAGCGTAATAAGGCGTGGCTTGATTATTAATTTTTTACCAAAGTATGGTATCCAATAATTGGTACTGTATCTATTTCATCAAATTCCATCCACTAATTTCACTCAGTAAATCTATTTTCATGTTTTCAAATATACCATATTGTTATGAGAGATTTTATAAGTTTTAAAACGATGCTATAATCTATTGGAATATTCCGTTTAGTATTAAAATAAAATTATAAACCAAGTGAAATATTTGGGTTATTTATTATTTATTTATTTTATAATGTTATAGTAGAGTTTTTAACTATGAGTGAGGTTGCCTTTAGTACATTATATGATCAAAACATACCCCTCATATCACAATCGTGAATATAAATACCAATATCAATAATAATTATTTTTCATATACATATATTTATACTGCATATTAAGATCTAACAACAGAAAAATAAAGGAGGATATATAAATAAAAAATATAAACCTTAAAAGAAAGAAAAAATATTTCTTTCTTCCAACAGCAGAGTAAGCTTATTCTGCTAACTCGCTGGAAGAACATTATCGTTTCTTAAATCTATTGGGCACATTCAAAGTATAAATAAGATGGAAACTTGTTTTTTAATTTAATGAAATATTTATAAGAAGCATTATAAATAATCACTTCTGTGTATATTTATATTTTTTATATTATGGGTTTTGATTACTTAAAAACAAAGTATACAAATGTCCATTAGGTGACATCGAAAAAAACAATTGAGACAGTAATTCCGGTTTTCCTCATTCCAAATATTACGAGTAAGCTATACTAACTTACTTGGCAGGTGGTTCAATCAGTTTTTATAAATAGCATAAATAGGCATCAAATATTCACCAATGATGGATAAAGATCTTTGGACCAGCGTTAATTTTATATTTTCATCACTACATTAATGCACCTAAATGCATTCTTCCGATAAATTATTTTACCTATCCAATTTCGGAAAATACAAAGGCGATTATCGCATATTAATTGCAAGAGAATGTTATTAAAGATGAAGGAGGCACTGGTAGAGGATAGATCATGGCGGCCGTTGTTTATCGCCGATAGAAAAGATACGATAAGATACCTCGTTAACATCAGGGACCGGTTCCCCCCCTCCCTTTCGTCTTCCCAAACGATAATTAACCTTGCACAATCAATAAGATTGTTTAATTAGTACACAGAGAGTAATTGAGCCAAACGCTGCATCTGAGTAAAATTTCTGCCCGAGCGCAACCAGATTGGAATGTGCAGTTAATGTTGTAGCTACCTCCTCTTGTACAGTTCATGTGGGCGGGTATGCTTTGTAAGTTACAATGATAGGCTAATGAGTAGTTGTACCTTTAAGTAATGTAAGCAATAGTTCAGTATATAATATAAAAATTTATATACTTGTTTTATTATAACTAATATATCATACCACCATATAAAGGATTCAGGCAGTATAACAGACCACCAAAACACATAATTAAAATTTGACTATACTCCTTTCCACATTAAGTAATTAGCAAATACAAAAAAAAATAAAATAAAGACTGTTTAACTGCTTGTTCCATGCTGTTGCTTCTCTCCCTTTCATAGACAACCTTACAAAGTACTTTCTACTGACGACGTCAAACGAAAACGAGATTCATATTGACGATGTCGTAAAGTCTTGTAGAATGCTCTATACACACAAGCCAATATAAACAATGGCATAAAACAAGAATGTAAATATCTCCCTGACAAGTTAAAAGGGTACCTAGGATAGATGGATGCCTGTTGTGGTTCTGTCTTGGAGAAAGAGAGCAAAACCAGAACGCAGGTTGTTTCTGGAGTCGTCGGTCATTCATAGGAAATTGCTGAATGAAGTTGTAAGTATTCTAAACCAGTCAAGCTTTTGTTTTTGTTGAATTTTTGGCGTGGCCTGAGGGAATGATCTGTATTAATTATATCGCGTTACAATTCAATCGGGTCCCGTTCGCAATATCCATGTTCTAGCTGAAGAAAATAAAACCTTACTACAAACGTTTGGGTTAGTTCAGTTACTCCACAAGCTTGTTCTAATTAAAATAATCTACAAATAACCTATACGGAATATAATTTTTTAAAAAATCATTGAAGTCTACGCATGCATTATTTTTTTACTTATGCTTTGCATTCTTTTCAATTGTGTATTTTTAAAAAAACTGAAAAGGTCAAAATGCTACAGTAACCTATTTCGATAGAATGTTTATCTTAACAAGATTTTCTCACAGAAAGGCTGCCGATTTTTATATTATTATATGGTTTCAAAAAAAAATTTAATAAAACCCTCGACTTATTAGCCGAAAGAACAGCTTGCCGCCTTCTTCTAAATCATTCTGTCATTTACCGCTAATGAGGAAGAATATGCCAATTTTTTTTTCTTAGGCTTTAATAAAATTTCCGTTAATATGAATTCGTGCTTGAAGATAAAATCTCATTTAAAAATTCTCACCGATTTTATGATATGACGGTCTTTTAAGTTGCGTATTTCAACCAAGTCCAGACAGGCTACAGCGAAATTTAAACTTATTATAAACTTTTGCGGGTATTTATACTGAAATAAAATTTCTTACTAAAACTATTGCACTCATTGCTTTCAAGACATTCCAATTTAAATCTACTCACATACATTTTTATCCTTAAGCTTATTTGAACATACGCATTACAGGTATACGTCACAGCCAAAATACGTAAATTACGAACTTTTAGTCGGAAACTTTCATATTACTTTAACTCTTACTAACGTTGTATAGTAAGTCGTAAAAATTACTTTATATTAAAGACCTGTATATGCCATTACTTAACAACTTCATACAGACTCACTACAAAAGATTTGACGAAAACTTACACGGAAATCCTAATACTCTCATACGAGATATGGCGACGATTAATAAGCCCGGATAACAGGTTTAGGAGGTTCAAAAGGAGCTGGACGAGGGATCTTATCGATTAAAAAATTCATACTTGAATCAAGATATGAAGGGATGCCGCGGCGCACTCCTCTCCCTCACTCCGATTTATGCTACTACTATTATTCTTCTCGACAGTAGACTCACAGATTGTCAGTATTTTTGACATGTTTGGAAGAAGAAATAAAGATAAAAAAAAATTCTGAAGTTTATTTAATCCAATGGTCGATACCTGATTTTACAATTTTGGAGAAATAGTTATAATCAATATTGCAAGTAATGTGATTAAAAATATAAGTATAAATAGTCTTATCTTTTATTTATTTTTTTTTTTTTGTCTATAAAATATGTATTTGCGCCTGTCAACAATAATTTATTAAAATTAATATTCATTAGTTGATTCTTCTGCCTTGAATCTGTATGGTGTCGTACCTGTCGGTCATCCTGGTTTTCCCAAAGTTGCTGGAGGGCGAAGCGGAGTACTGGAGACTTTTTCTCACACCGAGTGGAAGGAAAAGCTCTCTGTGACCCCCAGGTAGCCGGGCCGACCACGCCCCACGGATGAGTTACGGGAGATGAGGATTTTAATTACCTCTGAGAATGTATTAGAGATAGGGTGGCCCGATAGGCCGAACCAATCACCAACCACTAATCATGCTCACTCCTCTCTGCTCCCTCTCCTTATATATTTAGTCTATACCTCTTTATCCCGGATGTGCCTTCTTCTTAGGAGTCTTGAGGAACATTAAGGGTGCGCTGACATCTAGGACTCCAGACCATCGGGTCCGATCCGTCTCGCTGACAGAATGTTAGTGTCTGCTAGGCAGATTGCAAATAACGTTGTTGTGAACGCATTCTAACATTAAATTTGGCAACTTCAACTTAATTCCATGCTACATAGTATTTTTTTTTCTGAATTCTTAATACAATATTTATATATCAGATTAATACTAAAATATGGCTAAAATGACAAAAAAATCCCCTTTTTGAAGTTATTCTTCCTTGCTTCTCCTCCTCTTTGACTCCAAAAATCGAATCATAAAGTATGACAAGTCTTCGTTCTTAAATGATAAGGCGCATTTTCACAAACACAAACCATGTTTTTCATTTCTCTAAGCATCTGGTTTTCCAAACTAAAACCACAAAAGCGGACTCTGGTGCAAAGGTACTATACCATTCTTGGGTTCTATCAGAATCACATGGCAAGTACAAGCCTGTAAATCGGATATCTTTGAAATATGGGATAGCGAACTTCCATATGCACAATATCGCTTGAGAAATCCAGAGATATTCACACTGCAGTGGCTTTTTTTAAAAATAATTTTAATTGTTGGTACCTTTCGCTGACCACAGGTTAACCAAGCTGAATCATATTACCTCATCTTTTTGTATATCTATATTTCTGGAATAGCAATTATTATTTGATAATCTGTTAGTGATATTTTGTATGTATTTCTCAAGTGCCCATAATGTGTAAATCTACTTAATCTACGCAATTATTCTTAGAAGAAATTTGATTCAGGATAACAATATATTTTCATTACATCGCTATTCATCAGGTTTTCCAAAAAAAAATTAAGGAAAGCCGACATTCTATCAGAATCGCATATCATTCCTAACATTTTTTAGACTATGACAGTTTTCATGTCCCTCCAAATAAGTGACTAGTCCATCACCACTTCAGAAACTTTCCAATATCTCATGAGATAGCAGTGGTCTGTGGTTAGACAGTATGTTAGCCATTATATAAATTAATCGAGGCAAAAATATAAAACTTTAATCAGCATAGGCCTTAAGGGACATAAACATTAGCTAGGGACTAATTAGCTGAATACATGAATAGGTTATAGGTGAATCAGTACAAAATAAACAAAAATATGAGCTTAATAATAAACTTATTGATAGAAATAATGATATTAATTATATTCTTCATCTTCTACCTGAACTTACATCTTTCTAATTTTTGAAGAAAAAAAAATGTGTTTTTCACATAAATAGTTGTGTTGTTACACATCGATAAGTAAATTCTTTCATTTTTTTTCTGTTAGTTGTTTTACTATTATTTTTTTTTTATGTTTCAGGTATGTGAAAAAATCCAGTCTGATATTCGTTCATGAAAAAAATCAAGTGAGTGAGTGAGTAAAATTTATAATAATTTACAGATAGTGTAATACCATATTGGAATATGA
This sequence comes from Nezara viridula, assembly GCA_928085145.1. Taxonomy (NCBI): domain Eukaryota; kingdom Metazoa; phylum Arthropoda; class Insecta; order Hemiptera; family Pentatomidae; genus Nezara; species Nezara viridula. Next base: position 129,029,390 of record OV725079.1, read on the forward strand.
TGTTTTATGAAATATATTAATATTTCTTTATTATTACTATTTTATTATTTATTTATTTCTTTGTGTCCTCTATAGTCTATTTATGTTACTTTCGTTGTTTCTACTTACGTCCAATTCTGACAGTTTTGATTCTTACAGCTTACATTATTCCATAAATATTTTGAGTCTTAACGAAATTTATACTGTACTTTATCTTTTGTTAATTTCATTTACATACACCGAGAAGCGTCCATATCCGCTCAAACCTGAGATTCTCTCGGAGAGGTCCCTGGAATAATGGACAGTGGCCATTCCGGGTATAAAATTATAGTCCTTGTCTCCTCAGATTGTTGGAATTAATTAAGGATAAAAGTTAATTAGAAATAATTAATATCGTTGCTCTGTTATCTTGAGATCTGGGCAGTGGTATATATTTGTTTATAAATGAGCATAAAGCATTCTTATCTTCTCATGTTAGTGACAAGCGGCCATTTCCAGAGTTCGCTAGTGGTGTTGGAGGGGGGAGGGAAGGGAAGAGACGAGTGAATTAATTCTTTATAAAAAGCTTAATTCTCATTAGCGGCCTCATAACGTTGTTAAGAATTCAGTCCGTGACTCTCTGATTGTACAATGAGTCATAAATCAGCTCTTTATTTTTAATAAAATCGGTCATCGAAATTTCCCTTCTCATCCTTGTGATTTCTTGATTGTTATTAGCATTACAATACTCCTATTCAATTTGTCCATTAAAAAACAAAAACAGAAAACGATAAATCAAAATTTAAAATAATAATAATAATACAGAAATCTTGGCAGCTCTTCATTGTTGTTATGTAGAGGATAACTTGTTCATAGTACTGGTACTGGTAGCGGTGGGGGGAAGATTTAGTCCTCGTTACCAGATCTTTTGCTTTGCCTTATGAGCTTTTTTCAACACCTGACGGCATTCTCGTCCCGAACTAACCATATTGGGAGCGTCAAGATTCATTTTTTTAAGGCCGCTGAAAAACAAATATCAACTGATCTAGGTGGGTATCGAACCCACTATTTTTTGGACCTTTTTGTTTGGGGGAAGAGGGAATCTAAGTTCAACTTATAATATTACTTTAACTATATAATGTATTTATTGGCTTATTAACAGCGTAGCCATATTACTTTAACTAAGTGTCATCAATGATTGAACGCATAATGGATCAAAAAGTTGAAATTATAATTTGATTTCTAAATAATGGGGGAGGGTCAGTATTGCAATTATTCATTATTTACGGTTCAATATAGAACTTGAAAGAAAAAATATAAGTAATTGGAGAGACTTGGTTGATGTTTTGTTTTGGTATTTTTGTTAAATTTTAGATGTTGAAAAGGAGGTACAAAGCATCCTCGAAAAGTTAAAATAAAAGATTTGGAGCATGATTGCGTTATTTTTTTTTTATTTTGATCTATGGTAAAATTTATTGGTGAAATATAATATAATGAAAAATCATCTCTGTGTGATTATCTCTATATACCCATATATGTGTAATATTCTAACAGTATCCAGTCCAGCCATCTCTTATGTAATGGCTGATAAGGTCTATATAGGGAGAACATGTGACTGATAGTTTATCGGCCCTAGGGCTGTGATGAGTGATCACATCTTATTAAGTAGTGAGCCTTGAACATGATGATGTCGCTGTTGTAACAGTAACGTTTATGAAGGGCGACAAGATCCTACACCGATAATGCTCACAATGGTTCTCTTCTTTCTTGTTTTTAATAAGCCTTGCGTTATCCCACCATCGCTTTGTACGTCATTTATCAGTCTGGCCTCTTGTCCTCTGATCTTTCCATTCTCTCCTTATAGATTCCAACTTTAGGCGATTAAAATATTGTACCCCGGAGACCGTACTTGTTGAAAAATAGATCCATCTTACAACTGACCATGGAGAAGTGGAGGGACAGGGGCAGGTGGAAGAGGAACCTAATTACCTGAGATGATACACCTGAATTATGGGGAGGCACCACAAACCACCCCGTCTCCGCTGTAACTACCTGCTACCGGCTGTCCCCTGCGCTTTTTTACAATAACCAATTTACTCCGCGGGGTGAGGGGTTGTATCGGCGACTTCTCAAGAATGTCCTTGAGGTGAAATAGTTTGTGGAGTAACTATCAGAGAAAAAATAGGTCATAAGCGCCGGCAGTGGAGGGGGTAGGGGAGGTTCTTTCCACCCTCCCAATATTTCAAGGATGTAAGCCCCGCCGATATTTTTCGCAGTCATTTATTTAATATAACTCACAAATGTTGAGGGGTGGCAGAATGGGCTAACGCGTGTGCACTCCACCGCCGTTGCCCGGCAACCGGATATATGATTCTATGATATGAAAATAGTCACGAGTTCGCGTCCCGGTCCCAGTGGGGATTTTAAAATCCCCGCCCTCACCCTCTGGTCCGGGAAAATCCCGTATAGCCTAAAAGGCGAGGTAGGGAAGAACAGGAAGGGGGAAAAAATAAACACTCACAAATGTTCAACCAACCATATTGATAATAATTATATTATTACTCAAAATGATCAGGAGAATTTTTTTTTTAGGGGAATTTGGGAACCTTTTAAGTTGTATAGCATCATAATTATTTACATTTTAAGTCATACAAAAATCAAATTAAGTTTTTTCATTTTCTGAGGGATATGTTTTATTGTCTCTGAGTAATAATACAGACAATTGTATTGATTATTTAGTTACTCAATAATATACATTATTTATAATGTATACTATAGTTTATTTTCTCCAATCAATCTACTATCTTAGGATTTAGATTATATAGGACTTGTATAATGTTTACAATACTATTATTGTATTCTTTGAACATATTAAGGTAGATATGTAAATCATTTAAAGTAAATATTTATCAACTCTTTTATTATTAGTTTTTTCATTAATACAATGGTATGACAATAAAAGAAATTTGTCGTTAATTTCAAGTTTCATTTAGAGTTGCATAGTTTATTATTTGTAGCAACTATTTTGCAGTATTAGAACCTTATTGCTCATATTATGTCTGTAATATATCTGTACAGTTATGTAAATACTTCTGTTATTACTTATTTTTTAGTTTTTTTTTTTATTGTAATATGCATTTTGGCCGGATGTTATGTTGATTTTTATGTACAATATTGTTATTCTCAAGGGACTTTGTCCCAGAATAAAGTTGATTCTTCTATTCTATTCTACTCCTTTATGTATGGTATTCTATCCAATATAGAATAGAATAGAAAAGATATATGTATTCTTCAGTGGAATAGATATATGTTATGATGTTATATTGTCTTTACCCGCTCCCTATACTTACACAATGAATGAGGTGCTGTATAGTGTTAATACCCTCGAACGTTTTAAAAAACTTTCAGATTCAGAAAAGAGCCTATATATGGAGAAATAACGGTTGAAGAAATGTACATTTACCAGACGAGGCTGTATTAGGAGCATTGAACGGAGGTTTCATACAATTTTCACGAAGCAGAAGTGATTAATGAGATTGTTAGCATAGTGAATGCTAAATGTTCTAACGAGACTAACGGTTGGGCAACGTGACTCGTCACAACTATCGGCATCGGCTACAAGTTGCCTCAACATTTAGTATAACCGATCTATGTAAATGACCGCTCTCATGTTAATGTTGAGCTTCATAACACCAATTAGTGTTGGATAGAGAGCCCTATCCTAACGTGTTACTCAGCTTCGTGCGCACGGCAGAAGTTGAGGTCGTGAACGTGCTCCGTGTGATTTAGGGTTCTTACTTTCTTGTCGTCGTCTTAGGGTCGGTTTTTTGAATCCGAAATAAGGTTTTTCGTTAAGTATGGAATCTAAAAGCCTTGACTTTCAAATTTATGGGCAAGATAAAAAAAAATGCGTATTCCAAATTGTTACGGATAACAAGCACACCACATTACGGTTATTACGAAGGCTTATACAAAATACATATTTTGTATAAAACTGAATTCGCATTAAATATGAAAAATATAGTTAAGTTATATGAATTCATTAACAATTTCTTAATACAATAGGTGACAACTGAGGTAAATGCCTATTAGAGACGTATAATACTGATGTCCTTTAAAAACTGAAAAAGGATTTTAAAAACCTAATTTGATATCAATTAGTTCAAAGTTGGGAAAATACTTTTTTTTTTTAATTTTTGTTTAATGGAAGAAGACGTTTAAGACTTTTATATTTTATTTTGTCTCATAAAATGTAAGCTATGACAGATAAATGAAATATTGCGAATAAATAACATCAAGAAACAATTCTGAAAAATTGCAAAATTGCAGTGTTCTTCATCAAATGTATAAAAATGACCTAAAACAATTACTTTTACTTTCTGATATTATACTTACATTTGCTTATAACATTATTTTTATTTGTTGATTTAAATATAAAAATAATAAAGAAGTATAAGCAGATACAGCTCAGAATATAGGAAAACCACTTTAAAAATTTAAATTAATTAACTATGTGTAAATATGTTGTCTAATATTTAGTGAGCCATGGTGCTATTTTAGAATATGAGAAGGTTACAATATTTGTGTATTGGTTTTAAAAGTTGGGTTAATGATTGTAAAGTGCTAAAGGACACTAAGATAAGGACTTTAATTCAATTCTTTTAGGTAATAATACTTCGTTTTGTATTTTCTTGTATTTGTTTATATCACACTTATCATTTATAAATTAATTGTAAATAAATTAATTCTTTTAGTGAGTTAAAGAATCGTTTGAAGTCTGATAACCCTTACATAACAATCTTACATATGTTATAGCCAAGGTATCCCATAAGCAAAGGGAAATATTTAAAGAAGTAAAAGTATATTTCAAAACCTACAAAAAAGTTTTTTGTAAGCCATGGTCTCATTTTACTAAGAATATCAGGATATTTAAGATTTTTATTTTATTTTGAATTGTCACATTTTCATTTGAATATAAAACGGTAAATAAAAAAATATTTAATTTTTGTTACCATCCTTCGACTGGGATACCATTGCCCACTTTTAGATAGATAGCTAGCTAGATAGATAGACAGATAGACAGAAAATAACAATGTCCCTTGAAAATAAGAAAATAGAACTAACTTAAAAGATTATATCTGGCCTTAATAAAAATAATAGAAAGAACGTAAAGAAAATATTAGATAAACATGCTATACCAACAACCACTTATGCTTTAAACAAATAAAACTATATAAAAACACATAAAACTATTTACAATGATAAAACAGTATAAATATAAACTTCTAAAAAAGCAGTAAAGAAAAAATTAAATTTATCAAATTTTTCCTTAAAATAAGCTTCGTGTTTCTATAGAGAAACAAAACAGCTGAACTTGACAATATAAAATGCCTGATTAATATATAAATACTATATAATAAATATAATACAATATATACATACATCATCATCATTTCTTAACGTAACCTATTTACTGTTGTACAAAAAATCATTTTAGAAAATTATCTGTTTTAATTAGAAAAAATCTTTGTTTAATAAGCTTTAAGTCCATTTGAAATTAATTGTTGTTTTTTTTAATCTCAAAATAGTAAATATTTTGTCCATGCAATACGAATCTTCTTATGAATATTAATTTATTTTATAATTTCCATAAACTACTTTTCTGTGAAAAAAAGAATACTATTTTATGCACTTATAACAGATACATATATACGTCTTTATTTTTAAGACTATTTCATAGTGTGAATACTGTTTTTCGTTTTGTACATTTCTATGAGTTTATTACAGTTGTATAGATCATCGAGGAGGTGAGGTACAGTATACCCCCGGTAATGCGATGGGGGTAGCGCCATCCCACGTGCTACCCACTCCAGCTCACCTTCCAGCATAAATTTACCTCGGTATAGGTCATTAGCGTGCCAACTCCCCGCTTCACAATTCATAAATTCTTCTCTTTGCTCCAAAAAACTTGCGGACCAAAATACCTCTGGGTTCTAGAAGTTGAGACTACATTTTATGGTTGAAGTATTATTTATCTGACAGGTTTTGGTATTTTATTTATTCGTTCAAAACCTCCAGAAAAATAATATTTAATGAAATCCAGTTTATCGAAGTAGCATTTTGTATACTAACAAGCTCGATATAATATTAAAATTTTAATTGTGAAAACATCGAGTCACAGAAATATTGTATTCACTATCATTGATACACACGATTAAAAATTAAATACTAAAGATTTTTTTTTAAACATTATAAAATAAACTATTAGGCTCCTAGCGCATATTGAGACGCAGCACAGCTCAGGTGCATTTTAATGTGGCACGTTGAGCAAAAGGCATTGCATTGCGAGAATTAAGCATTGCAGGATAGTGGATCACGTGCCCAACCGGCGCACTTGTAAACTGATTCAAAAATCTGCTTCATTTCTTTCCTACCATGCCTTCCACTAAGTCATATATTCTTCTATGTCAATATTAGTTTTGAGGTCACTTGAGTCCTAAAAACCATGTCCCATAAAATGGTCTATGTGATTAAGTGTATATGAACACCCTAGCTTAAAAATTAATAGTCTCATAAAATTAAATTACGTATATAAGGTACTCATCTGGAATTCTATAGAAACTATTATAGAACTCAGCTTACCAGAAATGAGACTTTATATTATCAACTTTGTACATTTAACATTTCTTTCGAAGAAATTAGAGCGGTTTTAAAAAAAATTGTTAAATGATTTTGATTTAACTATGAAAAAATATCAGTTAATTGATTTTAATATCAGCTTGGTGTTATCCTCATTAAATAATCTTACAGAACAAAATACCGAATTTTGAAACGACTTCTTCAAAAGTATTTTGTTTATTTGAAATAATAAACCGATTCACATTGTAACTAGTAATAAAAAAATATATATGAAAGAATTGCATAATTAACTAAAGAAGAAACAAGGGCAAGTTACAACTCAGCGCGCAGAGATTACTGATGAGCATCGGAATCCCATCAGTTTCTATACTCATCGATGTGACAGTAAGCAAGTTCTTAAACTCAGTGCTATGCTCATGCAGTGATATATTTCCAATGCTTATCAATGATCTCGGCATTAGGTTTGTGAAGTTGTCCATAGTAAGATTGGACCGAGGACTGAAGAAGAAAACGATCATAGTCTAATGGTAACGACTGGACATTATCCGGATTGGACATGGACATGGTGTCCGAAAAAAAGAGAGAAATTTTTCCCCACGTATTTAAATAGAGAATAGGTAGAAATAGGAATTTCCATATGACAATTTTGTGATCAAAGTTGGGTGGAAGTGAAGTTGTGTGATAAAAACACTGCATCAGATTTTTTTATCAAACGTATTTTATCTCCAGGACCAATACTTAAAGGCCTTTTGTACTGAATTGTAGACATTTATTTCTTTTAAAAACTAAAAACGTGGCCACAATAGCATTTTAGGATTCATTCATTGTTCACAACCTTTGAGGTTTTTGGACTATAAAAATATTTGGACTATAAATAAGTAAAATGTAGAATTATGAAATTAATTTTTATAATATATATTGAACTGATATTTTGTTGAATAAATTAGATCCTAACAGGGCCTTTATTGTGTTTGCCAAACAGAGCAGACCCATAATTTATAGCCCATAGATTATCAGTGACAGGTACTTGGGATGCTTATTTATCATTCCTATTAAGTGACTGGAAAGGTTTGCATAAATGCTTCGTGTGGATCATTGTTTCTCATGGCCAGATTCAGTTTCTGAATCCTTAATTCTATGATTCAAAATGTTTTTATGTCAACATCTTTCAGTAAGGTATTATTTACGTACCAGTATTTAATGAAACAATGATCAGTATAATATGCATTTCTCAAAATATTCTTACAAATCTACGATTAGTTTTCTTTTAGATGTTTTGGTTGCAAATAAAATGCCCTCTTTTCATCATTTATAAGACGAACCTAAAAATTATTTAAATGTTTTCTGTACCAAAGATATAAATCGTGTAAGAATTATAGAAATAGCCTTTGGAAAATACAAATTATGTTTTATCATAATTAATTACTTCAATTTAAGGACGATTCCATTATTTATGAAGCAATAAACCAATACAAAATTAATTTAATAAAAAAAAAAACGTTGTCTTCCTGTATATTCCTTTATTTTTCACTTTTGTCAAATCGTTTTCGGTTTTTTATCAGACCTTCATCAGGCTAGGCAAAATAATAAAATTAACAACAACAATAAAAACTTTTACAAATAATAATAAATCATAATTTAATATTTAAATTCAAAACAATAAGGTAAAACTGTTGCATGCCATTTCAAAAGGGAAAAGAATGGACTTTTCAGAAAAATTAGAAATTAAGAAAAGAATTTTAAAAAATGATGTAATATTCCTGAATGCACAAAGTACTCAATTTGAGGATTCTGCACTCATAAAATTAGTGGTGGCAAATGAAAACAATACGTGAGGTTAGGGATAGCCCATCTGGTCAATAGTTTTATTTATATTTTTTACTACTAATTTGACAAGCAGGATTGGAGGACCACCATCAGTTAGGTGATTACCATTTTTATTAATTAATTTATTAAGAATGGATTTTAAAATGTTAAATTTGGTTTTATTATTATTTGAAAAAGTTGTTGTTAATTTTATTTATTTTAACTAGCCTGATGAAGGTCTGATAAAAAACCGAAACCGATTTGACAAAAGTGAAAAATAAAGGAATATACCGGAAGACAACGTCTTTTTTATTAAATTTAATTTCAATCCTGTAACATCAAACCGCAATTGAAGAATACAAAATTATTTCTCATTTTTCTTCTAATACCGACTGTAGTTTAATTTTCCGATTCTTTTTGAGTTACACTATTTGCGAAAGAAGGGGATGCAGCTTTATGACACATGCCATTACTCCTTAGCCAATCCAACAGCGCCTTCCACTTCTGGCTCCATCTTCTATAGAGATAAACTCCGAGATGGCGGACAACCCTTTGCAATATACCGGCAGACACCTCCAGATGAAATAAATGGGGCTCTCCCGGTTGGCTAAGAGACTTTTCCCGTAACTCCTGAGACACAGAAAGCGCGAGGCAATTTCGCTTCCTCTAGGCAATGTATTATTTCTAATCCGCTGCCACGGAGCAGGATGAATAATGTAACATAGGAATGTTCAATCTTTTTATTATTTTATTTTACTTCTTCTAAGCACATTAGATACATTTTATTCAGTTGTTCAATTGAATAAGAAGTTACAGGTTAAATTTCCTCTGAAAATGAATATTATATTTCGACCTAGAAAGTAAAAATTTCGTTTAAAAGAGGTATGCTTATCTAATTATTTAATCCAAATTTGAATTGTTTACAATCAACATAAAACTATGTGTGAGCTCTTGAATTTCTGGAAGTAACATAATTTAAGCTATCAAAACATTTGATTGTTAAAATGATCTTTCACTAAAATTTAACCAAAACCTTTTATAAAATTTAAAGATGTAAAAGTTAAGCTAATTTTATTGTCGTTTAGAAAACGAATTAAATAATTAATAACTACGATTAGGGGAGGGTTAGAGAGGGAGCACAGAGATCCAAGTCTAGTTTTTCGTGAAGCGCCGAAACTATCATTAGATATATCTTTATATAGGTTATAATAATCTTTTTGTCAAAGATAATTAAATATAGAATAAGTTTTAACACTGCCAATGGTAACTGAATAATATTTTGTTCTGAATTATTACAACAGCCCTCTGCCAAAGTATCGTTCAGTTAATAAAAATAATCTTTGAAAATTCAAAAGCTAATTAGGTTAGACAGACACATAAGAAATAAAAAAATAAAATTTAACAATTATAGGTAATATGGTACATCTACAATCTTATCAAGAGCTGCTAGTTCAAAACCACTGCCTACTCTTGAAAACAATTAAAATATCGTCAGCAATATGATTTTTTTAATATATTATGTTTGGTTCGATTTATTTTATTATAAGAAAGCAATTACTCCATTTGTCGATTCTCCCAATATCTATTTATTTTTTTTAAGTCAAAAATAAAAGGAAACTTCTTGTTTAGAAACGTCGTCTATATATCAATAATTCTCAAACAATGCTCCCTTTGAGGATACACACTTGCATGACAGGCGGTTTTCATATAGGAGCGGGATGACCGAGCAAGATAACGCGTGTGCAAAATACGCGTTGTCTGGCAACTTGATAAACCACGGATTACGAGTTCAAATCCTTCTACCTTCACCCATGGGCACGAGAAAAAAAAACTTATAGTCGAAAAGGCGAAGAAAATGAGAAAACATAAGATGCGCCTACCATAAGCTTTCTTTGATTTGTGAAAAAAAAACGACACTAGATATGACCAATCATAATCACCTGCAGGCTTGTCCAAGCTGATCAAATAGCCCATATATGGAGTTCAAAGTACATTAACAGAGCTGACACACAAGTTCTACAAAAAATATGAGTTTAAAAATAATGTAAACAAAAGGCTGATGGAAGTCCAAGCTGCAGTAATCATACGTTGAATGTGTTTCCTTTATTGTCTTCATGCTGCGTGCTTTCAGTGTTGCGTCCCGCCTCAGGATTAGTTGTGGGAGTACTTCTTCCTTTCCCCGGTAATTGCTATCCCGTGACGTTAGCGGGAGTATATTTTTTTCGGAAATTGGAAAACATCAAAGCAGGGGACGGAGAGCGGTAAATGACACTATTACAGCACCTCCTGCTATTTACTTAATGGCGGTAATGCTGCCCCCGACCTTGGCTCTGTGGTGATTAGTCGAAATTGTTTCCCTCATAATGGGCTCACTTAGGTTCACGCGACCGTCTTCGGCCCTGGAACCAGTGCGTCCATTCTCTTCTCCGAGGATGACCACATAGCAGAGTGTTGACGAACACTTCCTTCTTAGTAATCGTTCCTAAAAGCTGTAATAGCTTAGAATAAGGTAAAACTTCGAATTGTGATTCTGGTAAAAATCTTTCTTGAGAAGAGAAGACTAAACAAAAAAAAAAAAAAAAGAGATGTTTTGCTAAACTGGCGTCATTAGAACACGAAACATCACTACATTATCCATTTTATAATCGCTTCTTCGTTTATTATTATCATCTTTAATATATTTAAAATTAAGGTGGTCAGAAATCAACTTTATCCGATATAATCAACACTTTCGTTGTAAATTTATTGAACAGTAAATAACTTTAAAAATAAAACATTTATTGACATTACGACATAGTTATACTGACCTGAGTAGTAAACTGGATAATTTTTTCCACTTTCGATAGGATGGTAAATAATATATATAACATGTATAGGTTATAATCATATTTTCAAAACTTTTTGAGTTTCAAATATGATATATCTTTTGTGACCTGAATGAGGTCATTAGCAAAGAATATAAGCAGTTTGTTTTAAGCACACGTTATTATTTGAGTAAGGCCGAGGTTTAAATTTATTTGCCGATCTGTTGATTTGTTTTTGAACTTGCCGTTCGTGGACTTCGTGAATATTAGAAGTTTTAAAATGATTTTAGAAAGGAAATAAATTATAAATTTCTATTTATTAAGCAATACGGACGAATTATTTAACTCATAATATTCCCACTTCTTGAGTCAACCATTCTCTCAAAAAAACCTCATCATAGGCACTCAAGATTTTTCCGGGAGACTTAACACCCGATGATGAGAAAAAATAAAATAAATAAGTTCATGGCCGCTTGTCGTTTTTGAGGCAGAAAAATCCTGGAATTTATGAAGCGCCCTAATAACACGGGGAGGGTGGATATAGTGCAAATGGAAACCCTTCTATCATTAAATTAAATCATTTAATTACACCTATTAATATTCGTAATCTCGATCTAAATTAAAAGGAGGAGAGGCTGCGGAGGCCCGGGCGATTACCTCACCTCTTATCTCTTCCCTCTCATCGTAATAATGTTATTAATAACGTCGTCATTAGCTCCGTAGCGTATCACTTCAAGTCCCAGTATCCACCGGTTTCGATAAAGTACGTAATCCCCGCGTCGTGATCCAACTTTCGTAAATCGCGTATCATCTCTTCAACGGTAACGGTATCTCCTATCCACGCCTGTTTTTTTCAAATTGGGCATTTTCACATTAAAAAAAAAAACTTTAGTTCAAAATCGTGGTATAAGCACTGAGATTTTTTTTTTAAGCAAACAGTATTATCAAGCCCGTTAGGAGGGAAGCTATGCATATCGTGAAGTAATTTAAATTGCTTATAGTGAAACGTGTGTTTTAAGACATCAATATTTAACCACTTTTCGAACCGTTACTCTAGAATGATTTTGAGTAGTTTCGTGTAATTATCTCTGAAACGTTTGGGAGAGAACCCTTTCTCGCCTGAACTGGCACTTATGGGGAAATGCATTTGTGAACTCTCAACAAGCTTCTTCCGGTCCTGAAAATATAGTTGGCAAAAAAATAACTAAGTAATGTTGCAGCTGCAATGAATGTCAAACTTGCAATGTAATCAAATATTTTTTTTTTAAATCTACAGTATACATCATGCGGTAGTATCGAACGGAAGAAAGTTTTATAGAGAAGTAACGAATCCAAATTTCGACAGTTAAACCCTTAGGACATTAATAGAAGTCATTGAAAAGTTGGGAGGTTTCAAAACTCAGATGGTTTCAGAAGTCAACCATTTTGAGAAGGACATCATGAATTCCTATTTTATGTTTTAAGGCCTAAAAATAGCCCGTTTTCGAGATAAATTCTCAATTCTCGCTGTAAGCTTATTGAATGCTATGGTTGTCAATTCATGTAGAAGTCATCACATTTTGTGTAGGTTTTAAAAGTTAAAACACTGCTATTAATAGTTTTCGACGAATAATATAGAAATAAACTAAATTGAGCATAATACTAGAAAATAGACGTAAGATGATTATGTTATAAATGGAAAAATCCAAACAACAAAGCCATGAGTCTCCAGCATATAGTTGAATTGTTAACTTGCCAACATTTCGCCAATTCAGGTATCTGAAATCAAGGCAGAAATAACCAAGGTCGCATATATGCAGAAAGAAAAAATAAATAGGAAAAAAAATATTGCAGTTTACATCTCAAGAAGCCATCCAAATACATACTATAGGAAAAGGAAGGTTTTATCAACTAATTAAAGTTATATTGAACAGCTGATTAGACGTAATGCAAGAGAAAAAAAATGCAAAACAAAAATATGATTATACAAAACTTGTTAAATTCAATAAAAATAAATAAATAAAATAACAATAAAAAAAAAAATGAAAATATCATCTGTTTAATATAACCTTCCTAAGTTGTTATTAATAGAATCTCCTTTTTCCTACAGTATGTATTTGGGTGGCTTCGTGAGAGGTCAACTGCCATTTTTTTTATTTTCTTTGTCTGGTTATATGTGATCTTTGTGTTTCTGGCCTTATAATGCTTGAATTATCAAACTTAGTAAATCAAGTTAACTTGGCAAGTCTTAACACTTGTATTTTAGAGACTCATGGCTGTGTTTTTTTGGAATTTTCCATTTATAACATAGAAATAAAATCTTTGATACTTTCAATTAATAAGAAAGTATATATAGGTTTGGCTTTTATATTGTCAGTAATATAATTCTATACTCGTATTAAGTTTTTAAGCTCTTCTGTGCCAAGAAAAAGGGTATTTAGCGAGTGCAATAATGGATTAGTATAAATTCAGGATTAGTATAGATTCAGTGTCCTATTTCCTAATTATTAAAGTGGAGAGATATTTTTTTGTGGGACAAGCTAGCCACTTATTAAGTAAATTAGTACTTTACCAGATGCGGTAAAGTATGTGGCTTCACCAGTCGTTTGTTGAATGGACCACGCTGTTAGTATAGTATGAATTGGTAGTATCGCCTAGCCTTATTGTCATTATGATTAGTTTATATATATATACGAATAAACATGTTTCATTGTTGTCGCTTCTTATGCTGGAATGCATTAGGGAGGATAGCTATCAAATTTGAAGGTATTTGTACATTAGTATTTATGTATTCTGTCTAATGTATTAGTTTAAATAGGAAATAGATAAATAACACGAATGTCTTGGAATCATTGCTTGTCTTATCATGGCTCGCCTAATGCGGACATAAGTATTTCTGTATCTATATCCATATAAATTAAATATGGACGAACCATTAATTTTTAAATGATTTATCAATTTTAGGATAATAATTTGTAATCCGTGAAATGGATCTTCCAAAATTCAATGTTAAGTATAGTAATCAATGCATCCCTTCTTTCTTCGGGAAATAGCTACTATTAGATTAAATTACATATCAACAACTCTATAATTATCGATGGAGAGGATTAAGAAAAAAAAACGTATTGATCCAATCCTGGAAGATGAAATTGTACTAATGGAGAATATAAAATTTTATTAGTATGGAATTTTGTTTTTCTCCTCTTCTCCCGAAAAAAGAAGTTTTCAGTTACACCATTGACCCGCTAATGAAATCCTGAGTCCTCTTTACAAACATGGAAAGGTGTTTTACGACGAGGGATATGCCACCGAGTGGGAGACCTGAGCAAAGAAGAGAATACCAGGAGTCCAAATGTTTGTGCTCAGCATCAACCCTTCTTTAACACGTACCTTCTAAAATGTACTCCTAGGTAGCCGACGTCGCAAGGGTGGTCTCAACTCTACCTCCGAGTCCCGTTTTTCGACAGACTTTTATTGGAGCGGCCTCTCTTTGTCGTCCTGGCTTCTGTTTACCGAGTCATCCACTTCGGCTCTCATCGATAATAGATTTGTTTTGAGGGAGGAACGAAAATTAAAGGATATATTTGTCGAATTCACTCTTTTTATTGTCGTCTAATATATTCCACATAATTCTAATACTAAACTATTAACCATCAACTTGCTTCAATATTAATATTAAAAAAAAAAGATATTCGGTGTTTTGAAAGTAATAATATATTTTTTTTTTCTATTTTTTTTTTTTTTTATAATTTGACTAAATATTTTTCCTAAACCACTATTTTCCCGAAAAGAAAAAATATAAAACAAAATAAAATAAAAAACTATACAAGAGAACCTTACTGGTTTGCAGAAGGAAATGATATAGTTTTTAAATATATTACTTTAGAAATATTGGTGTTATTTTATTTCTATCTTAGTTTTCTCCTCAATCTTTGCCATATGTTTATTTTAACATGATCATTTATTTAATATCATATTTATTTTGATCTTTTATATATTTTGCTTCCTCACTACGGACGCACTGTGGGGCCGATAACTGATCTAAGTGGACAAAATTCTTTGAGCATAATTTTCGATAAATAAATACATATAATAGTTTTATAGTCATAATTAAGTCTACATAACTTAAAATGTGGCTAAAATTTGATTTTTAAGAAATTTATAATCGTAATTCCTAAGAATTAATAAAAAACTAAGAATAATATTAATAAAAATAAATTCCTCAACCTTATAATCAACAGCATTATACAGCTCACTCTCTGGGTGAAGTTGCTCATAATCCCTTCCTATCTGAAATTTAAATTTCCCTTCTATTTCTTCAGTCTCTTCTTTCCTTGTCTATACAGACCGAAAATATTCGCACCCATCAAAAATCCATAACTCCATAAAAATGTACTCATGTTTTCTGGATTAGATCTATCAGCTTGGCCCTGAGTTCTTCTCCCCCATCCTTGAACAATTCAGATGGTAGGTTGTCTATCCCTGGAGCCTTTCTTCTTTAAGCCTCAAAATTTTGTGCGCTTTCTTTGTTCAAGGATGGGGATTTGTTTATAATTGTTCAAGGATGGGGGCTTGAACAATTCAGATGGTAGGTTGTCTATCCCTGGAGCCTTTCTTCTTTAACCCTCAAAATTTTGTTGAGGCAACTTGCGCCATGCAGGCCCCCCTTCTGGTCATCCCTGCTATATTATATCCTTTACTTTCCGCTTTATTAATTTTTAGATAATTTGATAATAATTTTCTGTGCCTTTTTCCAAAGCTCATTTATTTTTTATGTAAATAGGGCAGAATTTTATTTCAAACCTGCATACAGTTTATTATATAGTTAACGTTTTTGACAAGATCCAAAAAATTTGATTCCAAAACTTCAGTATATGTTTTCTGAAATATTAAAAACAAAAACTGTGCTTAGCGCAGAGCTTTTCATGATTATTATAAAAAAATAATTTCATGATTATTTTTTGAAAGAATATAAAAACTTCTATAAAATGAAAAAAAAATTGAAGTTGGTTGTATGATATAATAATTAGATAGTCGTAATGATATAAGCATGACTCCGGGGTGTTCCGTACCTCCACATTACCCTTGGGCAATAAAAGGAAATTAAAATTTTTTGTATATATATTTCTTTATACATTTATATATTGTATTTTGTATAGTAAATAAATTCCTGGAGTTAAAAGCTATTCAGTTTTAAATAGAAAACCATTTAAATTAAATTCAAAATTTTATTAATTATTATGAAATGTAGATGACTGTCTAAGAAACATCCAAATAAAAATTAAAAAAACATTAGAAATTGTGAATGTTTCTTTGTTAAATTAGACATATGGGCAAAGGGTGAGGAGAAAATAAGAATTAAGGAAGAAAAGATATTTTTTATATATCGAATTAAAGACTTTTGTTTTTCCTTTTTGGTTTATAATAAAAGTGAAAATTCTTAGTTTTTCTTATTGGTTGAAATGAAAAATAATTTTATCCTTAGAATAATAGTAGAGTTTAAAAAATATGTATTTTTGGTTATAGCCATTTTTTAAATCCATAAAATGGTTATGTAATCCATAACATGCGGATTCATGAATGTTCCTATTTTTTTTTTTTTTTTTTAATAAGATTTTCATGGGTCATTGGCTCGAAAGAAGTTTTTTCCATCACTCAATATAATAACATCATACATAAATATTTTTCGGTAATGTGTTCAAACTGTGCTATATTCACTGTTTCGTTGGAATAGTTCTAAATATAAAAATGAATAAATATATAAGTATAAAATAAAACAACCTAAAACTTGATTTGAAATATTAAAAAACTAAAACTTTGACCACTTAGAATAAATAGAAAATTAGAAATAAATCTGTACAGTAAGATAAAGAGAAAAGTTTAGATTGCTTTGGTGTTTTTATAACCTTATATAAATGAATTTAAATTTTAAAAAATGAATAAAAATAATGATCCCTATACTTAAGCCTTTGAGCTGATGTGTACTTGGGACGAACCAATATTTTCTTTATTGCCTCGGGCTTAGAACGTGGCTTAATTTGCCTCTATGGTGGTATTGAATAATAAAGTTAAGTTGTGCTTTTGCATTTCCATTATCATAGCGAATAAGACTAGGAGAGCAAGGTAGGCTGCAATTACTCTCTTGGCATCTTTCGCCGTCAAAGCTTCCATTACTATCCTGTTTGAATTTCTCTTGAGAAGAGAATAATTTTTATTCTGATATTTTTCTTTTTTTTTTTTTTTACTATTCTGTTCCTTTAAGTATTTCTAAAATTAAAACCAAACTGAAATAGCTGTTATTAAGGAGTGGAATCGACGTCTTAAACACATAATTGATGCCAAGGAGCCCTAAGCTAGTTCCAATCTAATCTTTTCATTTTACAGCCCCATCAGGGTTATCGGCATTCATATAATTAACTTAAAGGGAGGTTCTTTTCTTCATAAAGCTGCTCTTCCAACTAGATATTAATCCGTAATAAGTTTTCTAAGAGGATTTTATACAATATCATTTTTTTTTTTTCCAATTCGAATCCTGATTTTGATTTAATCCATTATTCGTCAAGTTCCTCCTTTGCTATAAATAAAGTAAAGACATTCTTACTCTGTATTGAATTGTGTATTTCAATTTATTTTGAAGTAATTGCGTAAATAAAAGTAAATCACAAAGTTTAAATGAAAACTTTTTCACAAAGTCGACTCTCTTCGTTACCAGCAGAATTTAATACGCCTATGTTCTAAAGATTATTTTGAGTGATAATGAATATCTTTACTTTTTTCTCTTTCTTCCTTTTTCTCTTTTTCACCTCTACCCAGAAAGTTCACTGGCGTTTTACTATAACTTATATTCTTTTTTGTAGTCATTTCTTGGTCAACTTCAAACATTTCAGAGCAATAGAGACAACCTCTTCACTATCCTGTAGAATTTCTATTAATGTTTTTGCCAGGTCTTTTTATTTCTGTCGTTTTCAATTTGAGGCCATTCTCACAAGAGGTGTTTCACTGCTTAAGATATGTTATTACATTCTTCACACCAGGGCGCTTCGAGACATCTCAGAACGTAACCATATGTAAACTAACAGAGTCCAATCCTAATATAAGTCGGCACAGCATAACTTCTCTCCTCGAACTCCCGGAACTACTGGACTATTTACTGCAATTAAGTTACACTTCTGTCAGTTTACATTCTTTGCTTTTTCATGCTTTCTCCCATTCTGCTAGTAGTGTTTTCATTTACAGTTACCGAAACCTCCTGTGCATAACCTATGTCCTATCTTTATAGCATACTTTTATGATAAATGATCTATAATTCATTTATTGTTTATTACTTTGTGTTGTCATTTTTTAAAAATTAAAACGTCATTCGTTGTTTTCGATCTCTGAGTTTGAGTTATGAATATAATTAGTTTTTTTTTTTTTTACTATAATATTACATGTTATGCTTAGTTCTCTCGACATGTCTACTTTCATCCCCTTCATTAATATTGTTATTTACGATCACAATTTTAAATGTAAATGACGCACCTAAAAAAAAATGTCAAATAGATACTAAGCATACCGAGAAAAGGATAGGCGTATTAACCAGGGAGTCTTATACAGTGTAAGGCAATCGAGGGTATAAAAAGTGCAGCACAGTGGCACACGGCGGGTAGCCAGTAAAACAGGTTTTAGCCATGAAATTAACTCTAATGCAGGATAGCCTCAGCTCTGGCCACCCTGTTCATACGTTGCATATTCAAATCGAAATATCTTCCAGGGTCCTCCATGGCCGCGGAGCTCGAGGGAAATGTCCCTTAGAGGAACCTATCCAACAGCGATTTTTATGCTGAGTGGGTATGAAATCTCTCAGAGCTCTCTGTATCAAAAGTGGATCGTCGTTGTAGGGAAAGGCCGATAAACTTATTATTGACGTTTTTATTTATCTTTTTTTTTTTTTTTTTTTTTTTTTATCTACATGTATAATTTATACGAACAAAGTTACCCTGGGAGGTTAATGGAGTGAGAGATTTAAAAGCGTATAAAATTATAAATTTATATCTGTTGCGCATAGTGGATATCTATAAGTAAATCTGTATTACTTCCCAAAGCCGTAAAATATGCGACCTTCTATACATTTTCTCTTTTAGAAACCTGTGTAATCAATTTATCGTATTGAATTTCTTTTTGCGATCTAATGTATATTATTTGAGGCACATTATTAGTGTTACAGCATACCGAACTATAAACGTAAAAATATCGTGCTAACTGTTTTAAAAAAATATATTTAAATGTCCATAACATACAAATATGGAACATGTATTGTCTATAAGCTGTATTTAAAATTCTTAATTTCAGCTATTTAACGGATATAGAATGTTTGAGGCTGAAGTCTGATAATACTTTCATTAGTCCACATTTTCTTGTGACTAATTTGAGCTAAATAGTTAACAGTCACAATTTGTACTCTTTTCAAATTATAGTGTATTTAAAACTACTAAATAGAAGCATTTATCAAGAAATAAAATATGAAAAATTTTCTCTAAAAGTAATATTATTCCTGTACTTTTTTTTTTGTTTATACAAGCCTTTAAGGGCCACTTAAATATAATTTCCTATAGTTCCTTACTTTTTCGTCCCGATTAATTACTTTAATAATTAAAAAAAAAAACCTAAAATTATATCCTTGATTCGTTAATACTATTTGGAAACAATTTAACTATTGACAAATAAAATCATTTCCCACTTTATTTGTTAACATTTAATTTTTAAAGTATTTGTAATTTGATATTATTGACTTTATCTATATTTTATGTAAATAAGTTGAGAATGAATTTCTTTATGGCTATCGCCTATTATCTGCCCTTGATTATACCATATATAAAATATGTCTACATCTTTAATTTAGATTTTCTCATTTTTTTAAAATCTAAATTCTAGACACTCGAACTTCAAGATGCGGTTTTGAGTTATGAAAATGGTACGTAATGATTTTTTTTCTTGCCAGACGTTTAAATGATATCAAAGACGGACTTCTGTCATTTTTAAAATTGGGACTGAGCAAATGTTCTGTAACATTGCTTCAGTTTAAATCAATTCTAATTTTTTTTCATGATTTAACTTGAACATTCTTAAATAGAATCATCGGAAATAACTTCAATTGAACCTATAAAACAAAAATTTACTTTTTCTTCACTTGCTAAAATGACAGATGTCCGTTTTTGACATGAAGCTACTCATATGCTTTGGCCCAGACTTAGTGATCGCTCCTCCCTTCATAATAAAAATAAAGAGGATGAGAATATTGTTTCGCCACCTCAATATTTCGAAGAACGAAAATAAAATGCAAATCGATAACAATTAATCTACATGAATGGTTAAAATACGTAAACTAAAATCAATTAAGAAACTAGGAAAAGTCGGCTAGATGGAAAAGTTAAGATCTATAAGTAGGTAGGCATTTATTTTACCACGCCCTATATTTCTATAATTAAAATTTTAATTTGTATTTAAAGAAAATTATATGTAGCTACATATCCTAAGATTTTATATTAGTTTATGTGTATCCTTTCATTTTTACTTGAATATTTTATTATATTTTTCACCAAAATATTGAAGCATCTGAGAATTGAGGATTTGTTTCACTGCCTCAATCCTAAAAAAAAAAAACAATATATTTAATTGTTTTGTTAACATTTTATCGAATGTACTCGTACCAAAAAAACAAACTAATATACGAACATATATATGAATATATTTTCATATATGGTATTATATTGTGTAGAATGAACATATACAAAATTAATAATAATGTACTGAATTACAAAATTTTTCTATTATTTATTTAATCTACATAATTTAATAGGACTACCTAAATAATTAATTAGACAGTATCCTCGAAATAATAATTTCATAATATTAACAAAGAATAGCTCCCAGTAAACTTGATTCCAATAAACTAGCAGATGGGGCCTATGTATTCGATGAATCATTTACATAAGCAATGCCAACGATTTCCGGACCTCGGGTTGAGTGGCTAAAAAATTCTTGCAGGTTCTAAAACTTGGTTTTGATTTATCAAGTATATTTAATATAGATATTTTACTTCCTAGAAAATAAATATTCATAATAATAATATTTGTCCTTAATATTACTAAGCAAATAGCTGTTTAATTGCTATCGCGACATCATTTTTTAATTATTTCACTCATACGCTTAAATAATGACTTAAACTATCTAAGTTCTCTTCCTTGTGGCAGTTCACGCATGTTCGAATAATCTAAAAATGTGCATATTTTTTTACTATTATTTTTTGACATTTTGATTTTGATTTAATTAATAATGTTTATGGTATGGGCTCGAACGGATGACTAAAGAGATGATCTATAGACGTTATATTTTTTTTATTTTAAACAGCGATCCACTGAGGCCCGCTGTCCCGTTAGGTTACTCTGGGTATTTTCTCGTTCTACAGTCAACATTCACAATAATAACGGATATATATTTATTTGGTATCAGAATGTTTGCAGTTACCTACTTCAGCCAAGTCAATTTGATATCATGCAATTATTGTTCAAACTTAAGGAAGTAATAATATATCTTGACAGCGCTTGAGGGCCAGAATATCAAAGTATGTTAGGAGGCACGGCAGGGCAGAAGCCACATACACATATATATATATATATATATATATTAGAAAGGTCGCCATTGTTTACTCGGTTGCCATGGGTCACGATCCTGATTATCGCCTCTTCTTCTCTCTTTCTCTCTCCCTCTCTCTCTTTCTTTCTACCCTTCTCCATTGCATTCCTTTCCTTCTTATTCGTAACCTCTTTTTCCTCCTTTGACATTATAATCAAGTCCTGTTAAATTCTTTTTTGCCTGAAGCTCTCAATTGAAAGCATATATCAGGATTTAAAAAAATAAATAAATACAAAAGGCAAATTCAGATCCAGAATCTTCTGAAATGAATTTGATTTTGTTTTTAAGTGAATGCATTAACCAAAAGAAAATATAGTCTTATTTTTTCACGGAAATGGTTCTCATTATTAATTCTCGGATCATTATTTCCCCATAATATTTTTTTCAGTTACAACTTAAAAGTTGTTGTTATGTTTTTTTAATTGTTCATTCTAACCAGATATGAAAGAAAATATACAGGTAAAGATATTATTCACTTCTTTGGATGATCGTTTTGAGAAACATTTAAACAAAAGTTATTTCTGGAGAGTGAGGTTATACGGCAAATATATGTGCAATACATGGGTGAGCTATATTCTCACTTTTTTTTTTCATATATTCGGCATTCTTGCACAGTATGGTGAATATTTAGACGAACATCTAGATAAATCTATTTGCAAATCGAAAAAAAATACGCATATATTGCTCCAATAAAAATTGTATAACGGTCTGTAATTGCCAGTGGTTAGTTTTAATTGAAAGGGAGACTTGAGCTCCGAATTCCAAATGCGTTTTAAGAAAAAGGAAAAAAAAAGAAGAAAAAAAAGCCGGACAGTTAATTGATGATAATCCGTCTTAATAGAACTCTACCTGACACCAAAGATGTGTGGACCGTCTTAAAAGCCCTTAGTAAAAAAGAAGAGAAAGAAACGGAACTGAAAAAAGAAAAAAACAAAAAAACAAGGATACATACAAATATACCTACCTACCTCCTCCCTCCCATTGGTAAATCCTTCTCAGCTCGACAAATTTATCCCCCTTGGAAATATAAATAACCCTCTCTAATAGTAAATGGTGTAATAAAAAAAGAATGTGAAATGAATAATGGAATAAACATAATTTTTATTAAAGCTGCTAAGTTGGTTATGATCCGCCAGCTGTTAGCGTCGTCCTAGCAACCTTACCGCCTTATTTTGGATGCATAGGGCCTTTGATTAAGTATTGTTGATTACTGTCCTAACTACAGGCCTCAACATTGTAAGGGCATCCTCTCATTTTTTTATATAAGTTTTTTTTTTTCTTCGTGATGAGGGTTTACTTTTCGATGGTCACTCTTTCAGGGGGCATGAACAATTATCCATTTATTAATTAGGAAAAGATTAGGTGAAGAAAAATATTACTCAATAAGAATAATTCAAAATTATATACAGAACCGTATAAATAAATGTTATTAAGGGAAGGATGAATCATATTCAAAATGTGCTGTCGATAATCATATTTTTTTAAGTTTGCAGACGTTTCGTTCCAAGCATGTCAGTGCTAAAAATTGAAAAAAAAAAAGAAAAAAAAAAAGAGAAAGATGGAACGTGAGCATGGAATAATTGTAATATAAACATAACATTAATGAAAATATAACAATATTCTAAGAAAATATTTTTGTACTATAAATAAATAAAAAAAATTAGTGTATAAAAAAGTAAAAATAAATTAACCAGATAATTTAATTAAGATTAAGATTATCTCGTTGATTTACTTTTGCTTTTTATGTACTAATCATTTTATTTATTTATTACACAAAAACATTTTTTAACGTATTTTAATGTTTGTATTACTGATATAAAAACAAATTATTTGTAGAAAGGAGATGGTCCGGAGTGGCGGTCATAAATAGACTAAACAGTGGGAAAACTATTTTATTAAAAGACAACGTTTCGACCCGACTTTGTTGGTGTTCTTCAGGGATGTGTGTTCAGCTAGAAATTTCACTTAGCTAAGTTTTTTCAACTAGCTGAACACACCTCTCTGAAGAAGACCTGCAAAGTCGGGTCGAAACGTTGGCTTTTAATAAAATAGTTTTGAGACTATTTAGTCTGTTTATGACCGCTACCCCGGACCATCTCCTTTCTTAAAATATATTGTATCTTTAATATAATTGGCATTAAATTCTAAAGTCTAAGGGACTATAGAGGTGAATAACTATCCAGGATCAGATGTCAATTTCATTCTCATACCGAAAACAATTTCTTTTCTGAATTAACAGTCTCCAAGGTTCGCTTCTTTTCTATATCGACTAATATTAGCGTCATCAAAGGCATGTATAGCAATTTGAAGAGCCTTATAATTAAAAACTACTCTCAAGACTACATTCTAATCTTTGCCGTCATCGTGCCAATATTAAAACCCATCGCCAAATACAACCCCCATCGGGCGCTATATAGAGAAGAAAATCGCTGTGAAAATTACTGTACAATTATACATCAAGGGATTGGTATGATGGTCATTAATGTAAAAGAATTTGCGCGTTTCATGACTCTACCTTGCAGTCCTTTATAATTAAAATGTAATACACTTCGGAATATTGCATCTTAAGCCTATCAAATATCTTTTAACAGCGGATTGTTTTATTTATTTATTTTTTTTTTTTGTAATTTTGTTTTGTATGTTCAAAGAAAAATTTAAATAGTTCAAATGTCTCAAACAAATAATCTTTTCCTATAAAATTACAGTCCTAATTATTTAAAATGTCTGTGTGTTCAGTAGTAGGGCACTGACTTCCAATCCTTAAGGTACCAGATTCGAGACGCGGCTGATGGTAGATAAACGAGTCTAGGTTTGGGGGACCTTTCTGGAGCACACCCAGCCTCTATAAAATAGGTACCCTTAATTGAATAATTGATTAAGGGGAAAAAACTGCCAAGCATCGAACGTCAGCCCCCTACTAGTGAGTTACTCCACTTCCAACAGTTTTCAATATTAATTATTTACAATAAACAGACATTTAAAAAAATTATTGGTGTCTTTTTATAGAAAAACATTATTTATTTGAGACATTTGAATTATCTAAATTTTTTTCCTAACAAACAAAACAAAATTACAAAAAAAAAAATAAATAAAACAATCCGGTTATTAAAATATATCTAATAACTCAATTGTAATATGCTTAAGATGCAATATTCCGAAGCGTATTACGTTTTAATTACAAAGGGCTGCAAGGTAGAGTTGAGCGTGATTTCGGTCAAATCACCCTCCTGAACAACCCCTGGCCAAAAAACAGTACTTTCTTACAAAGCACTGAACCCAAGACCCTTCATGGGTTGTAGAGATACAGTTTTTTTTGTTTTTTTTTGTATTTCATTTCATGAAATTTATATCAAAACCGTTTTATTTTTTGTTTGTGCAAACATAAGTACAAAATTAGATTATGTGACATTTCATTTTCTGATGTATTTGATTCAAACAAATTTCTGATATTAAAATATATTTTCCCGCTTAAATCTAGCGCTCTGTAGTAACTTAGATACATATATGGACGGCATGGTCCATTCATAAAAGATGACTTCTGGTTTCGCATCTAGAGGATACCAATATAAGTAGTGCTCATAATTCCCTACAATTGATCTACTTAATTCCATTAAAAAGTTAATATAATTACCAACTGATTCAATTCCAGGTTAGTTAACTAGGGTTTCCACAGTGTAATTGCTGTCATGAGAATTTCTAGCTATGAAAGTATAACGTGCTGAATTCGTTAAAATGCGGAAAATTTCATAACGGTCTAGTAGGGCCCAATTAAATATATGGATCATTAGTAACTTTAATGACATTTCTCTACTGAATTTTATGTTGTATTAAGTAAATGTTATTTTCTAATTATCTTGATAATTTTACTTTCTAAAGTCATATTCAATATTGAAGAGAACTTTTATTTTCTCTTATGTTTTCAAGTTTTACTTCAACCACATGAGAGGTATATAAGGGAAAATATCGTTAAAATTAGAAAGTAAAAGAAATTATCGTTAAAATTTCGAATCCGACTTCTGTACGAAAATACGTTTTAAGTTACATGTAAGATACATATTTATAAAATGGAACTTATCTAAGCAACTCCCTTAAAAAAAAACAAAAAAAAGATGAGATATCTTATGTTTGTTACAAACGAAAATAAGGAATTAGGACGATGGGAATGCACCCCTTTCCTAAAATAACTTAATATATATATGTATATATTGATCTTTTATTCAACGTTTATTAGTATTACTTTCATTATGAAGGATTTTGGCGTTTTTTAAATCAAATTCATGTTTAATTTGCATAGTATGCTGAGAAAGTCAGTATCTAATTTAGTTTTTATGATTTTTTAATCGCAGTTTTGTTTTTTTCGTTTAACTCTTTTTTCAAACCTTTGTGATGTCTGTCCAAAATGCGATTGTTGTTACAATTTTTACAAATAATATTTGTAAATTTATCAGTATGTATTTTATCTTTAGTTTTGGAATGCATTTTATCTATTTTATTACTTGGTTTGCTGGCAAATTTAATTTCATTTACATCATATTGCTTAAATGGTCTATCTATTTTATATTATTAGAAATGTTTATAAATTGAAAAAATTAGATTTGAAAATGGCTCTACGAGCGAAAACGTCGTCGTAAGATTTGGTAATGAAAAAATTGGTATTATTAGAAACTAAATATTATACACAGAAATAGAATATTAATAATGTTCTAATAAAATGAGGTTTATTGGTTTCCTTTTCTCTTTCATGGTGAAACTTTTCAATCAAAATATTTACCTCAAGGCCGTATAGAGAGCGCCAGGTATGTGAAAGACTTCAATATTATTAAATTATTTGAAATTCGATGGAGTAAAACTTGTCCGCTATAGAGAAGTGTCCGTTTAGAAAGGTTTCACTACGTATGGCCTGTCTTCTAATTATTGAAACTGAACGGCGCCCATGTTTGAACTATAAATTTTGATAACATGCTTAAAAAAAAATTGTATATAAGCTCATTCATTTTTTTTTTAATTCTGCTGGCGACTCGCGTAAAAGTCGTGTTGCGCAGTTTATTATTTACCTGTGCATATTTTACGATTAACTTAGCCACAAACGAAATCGGAGGATAACCTCCCTCAAGTTGAAAGACCAGACAAGAGGTATGGATTTTGAAACAGAAGACGTGAACTCCGAGATGAACAATAAGCTTACAAGGATTACAGAGGACCTTTAAGGTACAAGGGTCGAGTGACTCGGTCGCGGGTATTAACCCCTTAGAAAAGGTTTCAACTTATTACGGCGGACTTCAATCCGCTCCGTTGTTGCGTTACAACTTACTCCTATTTGTTTTTAATTATTCCTTTTATGATTGTGAGTAAATCCTTCTCTGCTTCTTTTATGGGCAATCTATTTCCCCTGTGGATCGTACGATTGAGATGTCAATACAGTAATTGGCAATGAAAGGGTTCGGTAATGAAGTAACCGAATACAGGGCGAACGCAAATGAGTCATCATTATTTTTTACATGGCGATTAATGGACCGTCGAAAACAAGATTTTGTTTATGTATCATTTCTTTTTTCTTCCCAATATTTTAGTTCATCCAAAATCTCAGATCATTAACCTGTTTGAAAAGCTATAAATAAATATAAGTTAAGTCTTACCAGATATTATTTTAAAGCCCGAAAGCTTTATAAGAATAAATTTTACTTTGTAAAATATAACTATAATGTTCAATTTATATACCATTCGACTGTCTCTTGTTTAATATATTTTATTACCTCTTAAAATTTGGGACCATTTTGGTGCCCAGTACACTATGTTCATCAATATAATATTAAAATACAACGTAAACAATTCTTTATATAACATATTTTTTTAAGTATCATTAATAATACCCCAATACTTCATCAGTAGCCCTCTATTTAAAAACATTCAATAATTTGAACATTATTGTCCTGTATACAGACTGCGCTCAAATGATCAAATATAAATTTAAATTTAACAAAAACCTATTGTATAATCTTTTCGTTAGAAAAAAACAAGAAGAAAAATACCTACAAAAATTTGTTGGAGACCCGCACAACAAAATATCAAACAATTTCGTCTCTATGAACCTCGATCAAACTCGAGCGAAATTTACAACTATTCAAAATTATCAAATGTTAAACCAAAATCCCAAGTTCAGCCACATGATCACAAGCACAAACCTCAGCCCAGACTATAACTACTTATTTACAAAAATATTTTTCGCCTTTCTTTTCTATTAGTATTACTCAAACGCGAGACTAAGACGAGTCTTGGTCTTGCGCACGCAGACTTGGTCTTGGTCTTGGCCTTACGCAAGAGTCTTGCAACAGTCATGCAGTTACCTATTATCTTATTAATATAGATATATTACTTTTTTTGATAGAAGAAACCTAACCAAGCCCAAATGAAAAATTAGAAGAGTTAAATGCAAAAGCATATTTCTTATAACAATTCTTTACATAAAGTAACTAAAATTGTCAAGTATTAGTAACTATCTTGCCTTAATTTTTAATCGAAAAATCGATTTTTTGTTACCAGTCATGGTCCTGGTCTTGCAACTGTTAGGCGGGCTTGTTTCTTGTTTTTGCACTTTGCAAGACCAAGACCGATTTTGGGCAAACTATTTTCTATATGATTCTTCCCTACTATCTCACATTTTGTAAAATACAATAATTTCAAAATAGCATTTTAAAAACAATCTTGGAAAAGAGAAGTCTGACAAACTTTATACGTTATTACATTTACTCGTCAATAATAGACTTTAATACCCCAACATTCTTGGTTACGAATATATAGCAAAATAGATAGCTAGATTTAGAAGAAAAAATCAAGATAGAGGGGAGTCTCATCACACTAACTGCCAACCAAAAAATAAAAATTAGAAGAGAATAAAGAACGAATTAGAAAAACCTTAAAATGTATCGAAGACACAGTAAAATGAATTCAACACAATATATTAAAGACAAAACTGCTAAATTGTCGTCGGACTTGAAATCTAAAATTGTCTTTAGGTTGAAATCATTAAGATAATAAAATGTGACATTTAATAATTTATCATCAAAGGGAAAAAATAATAATTAAATTAAATTGATAATTTTACTGATATGGTTTACTGATTATGGATCTTGTAGTACTGCACACTTCTTTGCCTGACACATTCCCATTAAGTGCTTATCATCGACCGTCAGCACCATCTGGAAAATATCAGCAACCTAAATATCCCAACAACATAGTTTATATTTAATTTAATATATTTAAAAATGTATATACAGCTTAAGATTACCTTACATGTTACAAGATTGTCATAGAATATTGCATGAACTGAAAAGAACAATAATGTAAGGGACCTAAAAAATAAATATGAAATTTCTCTGGAATCACATCGTGGAATGATAGCATCTTATCTGTTATATTTTTCGTTCTCCATTATTGGATTGTAACCTTGCAAGGCACTGTTTTGAAAATAACGAGGTATTAATCTCGTTACTTCGACAAAGGAGCAGAAACAGTAGTCGTTAAAAAGTAAGTAAATAAAATAAAACGAAAACAAGGCCCCGACCAAGAGGTAAGACGAAGGTGGATTTGTTTTGATAAATAGAGTAGAATAGTGGTCATGAGATGAGAAGAACGACCATTGCAAATACGGACCAATGAGATGCCTCGATACAGCTCCCCTTGCCAGGGCCTATTAGATATTGACCGCCTGATGGATGTACCTATCACCCGCTACAATAATTCAGTCAGCTATTCGCCTCGTTGGAATGCTGTGATGAAATTGAAATTCTCAATCCAATCCACCTCTGGCGATGAATATAATTATCGTTCTCCAACCCAATTTGTCCCGGGGAAACTGCTAACGAGAAAAAGGAAAGAAAAGAATTAACCTCATCGGCATCCGTTTTTAAGAATTCGAATCTAAAATGCAGTCCTTTCTCGTAGATATAAATTACCCGAAGATTGCACATCAGGTATGTACCCTCGCTATGGCATTCTTACATACAGACAAGTATCATGTATATAAAACAATAGCTGTAGAAAAAATAAACATAATTGTATAATCTGGTCATCTACAAAATAGGACAAATATACATCCACGGAAATGGAGTATCAGAAAAGATTAATAGTTGAAATATAAAAATATATTGAAAATAAAAAAAGTAAATAAGCAAGAAATAAAATTCACTTATTAACAATTATTGTTTATAAAAATACATAATTACTACTCTGTAAAAAACAATCTTGCAGGGGTAGCAAGATTAACTTATATTTAATTGTTTCATTATATAATTTTAGCTCAGCATTTCCTATATCTTTACCGTACTTTTAACTTCTCCAAGGATATGCAGTGGCTGAAAAAATATTTGCTTCACACCTCGTATTTTCTTGTAACAATAAGTTTAAATA
Organism: Nezara viridula; assembly: GCA_928085145.1. NCBI lineage: Eukaryota > Metazoa > Arthropoda > Insecta > Hemiptera > Pentatomidae > Nezara > Nezara viridula. The sequence goes on from OV725079.1 coordinate 129,059,656, forward strand.
TTGAAAAATTCATTGTAGTTTACTCAATGTAAAACACAATTAAAACTTGCTAAAGAATAGTATAAACCCAAATGAAAATGTTGAACATAAACGCCAGGGAAAAACATATTAGAGTACTTTGTTTGTTTTCTTCTTGTTGTGTGCCTGCATGAGTATCACTACAGAGTTAAGAACAGTCTTTCCTATCAGTATTCTAATATATTTCATCGTGTAAGATATATTTATTTGTACTGCTTGATTGACCCCTCCCCAAAAAAAATAACCACCACTGGTGAGAAATAGAATTTATAATCGTATACCGAAACAGCAGATTTTCTTTGTCTTCTTTATTCTGCGTTAAGATTTGCCATTAAGAGAAATGAAGAACGAGAAATGACTGCTATTAACCGTCACAAATGTCGTTTTACTTCCTCTGTTCATATCCTAAATATTTTATGAAAATTTCATCAATGCTGGATAATAGATTGAACACTATGTGAAGCATTGAAATTGTTGGAACTTAAATGAAATCTTCCGTACCATTAACGTGATCTTTGTAAAAGAAAAAATCTTCTTATTATAATTTTTATTTGAGAATTTTATTTATATGCATTTATATTTTATGTAATTTTCACCTGCGCGGCTGCGCATCTAGCAAATTTGTTGTGTTTGACACTGTCTTGGTGTATTTGCTTGATTTGGTTTTTATTGATAAAGTAGGTCTCCTGGCCATTTTCTTCTTAATCTGCGTTGTTCAGGTATCAGGGAGCAGGATATACAAAGAACCGGAGGATTGGAGTGATTTTGGGTTGAAGATTGAAATGTAGTATTTTACTACATTACGAAATGTAGTATTGTTGAAATGTAGGATTTTACTGTTAGGGTGTTTAAGTCCTTATGTATACTAGTATTTGAAATGTACCAAGGTACATTTATTATAATTTAAAAAAATATATTTTAAATATTACAATATGGATAGAATCCATAAAGAAGTTCTACTTCTTAAACTTTGATTATCTCAACCTCCATTTTCCTTCACATCCAGTTCGCATTCGGTTTATCAGAGCCAGATTTAGGAAATATGGGGAGAAGACAAGGTTAGAATGGCATAGAATCTCTGCTGATGCCAACACAGTCATCAGTTTTTGACAAGTATTTTAATACAATTTGTATTTGTGAATTATTTTGAATTACATGATCGAAACTCCGATCCACTGCCAGCACAAAATGCTTCCGTACTTATTGTGCAGAAAATTGAGAACATTGTTGCTTTATGAAGAGAAGAATAGTTGGGGTGCTCAGTCAAAAAAGGAAGGCAAAAAATAAATTATAATATTTATTTTTTATTTTTTACAAAATAAAAAATAAATATTATAATTTATTTTTTGCCTTCCTTTTTTGACTGAGCACCCCAACTATTCTTCTCTTCATTATCCACGACAGTCAACCAATTACCAATTATTGTTGCTTTATATTTACATTTCCAATAGATATTCCTTAATTAAGAAAAATCTATATTTTAGTCATTTTAATAGATCTCCTAACCTAATTTCCTAACCTAATAATTCTGAAACTAATTGTTACAATTGGCTAAAATTTGGTATTTTTACTTACATGTATATTTACTTAATATTCACGCATTTTTATTAATATCTGAGGGGAGTGAGTTACGGGCCCTGGATGATCTAGATTCTAGATAGATTTCATTTAAATAATTTCTTCTTTTTTTTTAAACTTATTTATTGAAAAATATTACAATCTGTCTCTAGGGCATTTATAATAGAGTTCACAGATCACATTCACACTCTATTTACAATAAATAAATAACATTTTCTGTGACCATTTCCTGAATATACTTACAGATAAGTCATTAATTCCTGTATGACGACCACCTGCTTTACAGAATACCTACCACCTGCTGTCGGATGACAAATCCAGCAACCACTAAGACGACCTTCACCCACTCTTGGAAGTATTGTCTGCTGGCAGTTCTTAGGTGGTAGTAAATCACTAACTAACAGAGATATCAAAAGACTCGTAAACTTGTTGCTATTCTATTGTACCATTGTCATAAGAAAAGTTATTAACGAAGCTTAACTGTTTTACCTAGTTTGTTTGTTTTATTCTATTAGACGCATAAAGGTCGAGAAATAAAAACATGTAAGCAATACATATGATACGCTAATGCATTTTTATTATTTTTCATAGAAATTCGTTCAACAACTAGATTATGCAACACTTTTTAATTTTATATTTTATGAACAGAAGGCGTTAAAAGAAAAAAAAACTAAAGGCTATTTTTTCTGCAAATCTTGTCCAATAATATTCTGTGCCAGATAGCATTTATTATTGAATACTAGTTTAATTTTAAATCATTCAAAAAGGATTTAGAAAAACAAAGAAAAAATAGTACTTTGCATTATTTATAAAATTATTGGCAGTATAATGACGTCATATGTCAATTATTATCGATCAATATAATTATTAATTTTTTTTTTTTTTTAATTTGTATTCGCCTCTATCCTAGAGGGTCATTGGTGGTAATTCTTAATTGTGATATTCTATTAAAGTGATTTGTTTCCAGTAAATATTGAAAAAGAATGATGACATCTTCCTCCTTGTCTCCCAAAATATCTTTCTTTATTACAAATTATTTTTTAATTGTGATATCTATTAGCCTGTTGTCGTTTTCAAATAACCAAAAGGCATCGTAATAATTTTACTTAATACGTCAAATTACTCTTTTCCTCGTATATGCAGTAAAATATTGGACAAATATTTTAAGTTAATTAAATAAAAAACAAACCCAAATAAAATAGCATTTTTAGAATATAGGAATAGCATCCAAATAGTATTAAATGATATTTAGTTGATCGGGCGCTTATGACCTGGATGTTTTGCGCCTAGACATCGAAACAAACAAGGAATAGTGAATTTTTATATCCAAATATTCAATCCGTTTGCTATTTATTCTAATATAACCTATAATACCTGTTTTGTCCGCATAAGTAAATTAATTATAATTATAGTATTTTAGACAAATCTAATGACTCTTTTTTTTTTTTTTTTTTTTGCGTCGATTATATGAGATTTCCAAATGCAGTCACGAGATTTCTTACTAATTGGGACACTTCATTATTTTTTTTAATGATATATTCTTTCCTTTATTTATTTAATTTTTTTCACTATCAAATAGTTAACCGACAAAAGATACTTTTGTAACATTTAAAGGGACGAAGTGTCGAAATCAAATCTGGTGCGAGGGGACACAAAAAATAAAATAGAACAAAAAAATAAATAAATAAAGGATTTATTACCGAGAATGCGCTTCGGTTCTCACCTTCCACGAGAGAAGGAAATTTAATTAACAGGGTTTTCGGGTTTCTCGAGAGATGCTGGGACACGGCCCTGGGCATATCTATATGCTAATTTTATTGTTGGGTACTTATAGTCATAATACTGGGAGCTGAATCGGATTCGCCCGCTCGGGTCGACGAACTTTCTTTAAAATCCCTTTTTGGGGGAGGAGGGGGGTGATTTTTTTTCCACTTTTTTTCTTCCTCTTTTTTTTTTCGTTTTTTGTCCGGATTCAGAGCACGTTGTGTGTTTGTGTTTGTGTGTCGGTGGGATTTAGTCAAAACCCTTCTGTGGAGCCGCATTACCCAAGAACAACAAGGAGAATAAATACATTTTAAATTATATCCCGGAGTAAAAAATAAATAAAACTAACGAGGAGGGGGATGGTAGGGACGGGTAACGAAGGAAGCTGAAGGATTCAGATTACAAAGGTCAATGCTTCCTTTTGAGGATTCTTTATTTTCACAGTCCTTCCAGTCCTATATGTCTCCTTCTTATTTTTACCCCCTCCCAATTTGTAATATGTCTCTTATATTTTAGGCATCTGCTGATAATTTACGAATTCTGAATCGATCTTATTTTATTTTTATTTATTTATTTATTTTACTGGGTTTTATCTTCATTGGCGACGAACATTAAAATTTTAATGTTTATTAAAATTGTATTAACTAGTAGGCCCGTGCGAAAATTTCACACAGTATATTGGATCAAATGATAAATTAATAAGAAAAGAAAATAATGCTCGACAAAGGAAATAAGAATCAATTTAAAATTTCATTAATGTTCGGAACCAACATGTTTCCAAATGTCGATAAGCTGTATTTTCGCTAATAATTGTCGTAGATTTTTTTTCCCTTTGAAGGAATTTAATATCATATATATAATCATGGACATAACCAAGGGAAACTTTTTTTAATTTTTTAGTCATTCGCAAAGAAAGTTCCTTTCATTTTTTTGCCTGAATTTTCGGGGTGATTGGACTATTTTTCCCGCCTGAAGGAGAAGGGAATCAATTAAAAGAAGGGAAGGAATTAACGATTAACGATGATATGGCTTACCTATCCTATAAAAAACACGTTTCATAAACAATATAATCTTCTCCTCTCTCGATCATAAAGACCTCAAGTCTGCGAAATGAGACATGTAAACCATGATAGTACTACAATTAACGTAAGGTTGTGTGGATTAAGTAAGGGCTTAAGTAAGCAGAGCCCGATTTGAATTTCCATTTGATAAGAAAAAAATGTACTCAGCTACTCTACTTCTGATGATGTCTTGGCTAGTATAAGCTTCGACTATTTTTTTTTTTTTTTTTTTTTTGTTTCATCATTTGGGTTGATCGTTAACTATGAAATTATCTTGATCACCCTGTCCACTACTATTAAAATAATCCATCCATCAAAAGTGAAATCATCCAAATGATACTGTAATAAAATATGTCATAATATGCACCTATTGCCAGAAATATGTTTATTGTAAAAACCATTCCCCTATCATATCCTCGAGGTTATAACATTGCTTACCCATATTTTTCCAAAAAAATATAAAATTAAAGTTTAGCCCATAGGTTTAAGCTTTCCATGACTTTCTTTATTATTTTCAATTTAATAATTTATTATGTCATTCATTATAAATAAAAAAAGTTTCTACGTTCGTTATGTAAATCAAATCAAATATATATATATATATATATTTTTTTTATTGAAAAATATTACAATCTGTCTCAAGGACATTTATAATAGTGTTCACAGATCACATTCACACTCTATGTACAGTAAATAAAATAAATATACAGAAAAATAACAAATATACAATAAATAAGAATAAAATAACCTAAAAATAAATAAATAAAAAGAACACATACATACCTATATACAATATTTACAATTTGGTGAGGGAACTCCAAACCAGACTTGTCTCTCCATAAATATTAATATACTGATTAGGAACTGTTGTGATACTTAAATTTAATCTCGTCAATGTCGAAATACGTAATTTTTAAATATTTGTATTTCTAATTTTATTTTAATAAATATATTATGTTTATCCTACATCAAATTAAGGGATCCAATTAATGTATGAAATGATTTATTTGAAAACATTAATTTGTCTTTTCACATTGTTTGTTTTTATATAAAAAAATGTTTTATAAACAAATACTATAAACTGCCTCACTTTATGGAAGCATGAGGGTTATAAGTATGCAGTTATACTTACCTCTAACTAAAGAAAATAGTAAATTACAATAAATAAATGAGATAATAATAATGATAGAAGTACTATAATAAATAAATATACATCTCAACTAAATAATGAAAAAATAGATCGATGGCCAAATGTTCTGAATCCCGTTAGAAATCCGAAATTGCTAGGGAAGTACATAAAGTTTTTACTCAATACAAACTGGTGGCTTTAAAAAGAGGACTGTATACATATTCACAAAAGTCAACCTGTTTGGCATAAGCAGGAGAATGCTTACATCTTTACTAGTGAAGCGACAGCCATCATAAAGGCTCCTGATTGGATATCAAGGTCCAAAAGAATAATTGGATCAATGTACAGACACCATTAACGTCTTGGCGGTCATCGGCAACAAATGAAAGGAGTGATAAGACAAACGACAAACCTATGATGGAAATTAAAAATTTAGAGCAACAAGTGTGTTCTAAGTCTGGGTTGCATCCACAGCGGAATCATGTTCAATGGTATAAAGATCAGTTGCTCATAATTCCAGAAACAGTGCTCCATTACGACAGTGGTTTATCAATCAAGGAATCATTTTAACGAGAGCTGTGAAGGAGGTTGAAAAATAAACAACCCAAACTGTCAGAAATAAAATTAGAATGCAGCAAACATAGGACAGTGAAGAATTCGATTTTGATACAGTTAAGAGTTTGACTTTGAAAATTTTTAGTTTAAACATGCGTACGTACTCTGAGATATAGAATATCTCACCTAACGCTTGACAGAGGTTTTCAGATCTTAATTTTTTTTTTTTTTTACTTAATGATATTTACAACTGTATTAAAGAAATACATGTAGGTAAATTTGATCATATGGACATAATGACGTGAAAACACTTGTTGAGAAACTACCCACTCTAATAATATGTCTGCTTTAGAAAATCACTGGACCATCTTCTTTTCAGACGCCTCGGAGGGTTATCAGGAACTGAAGAGGAAGGGAGGTTAGAAACGAGAGGGTTGGGCTTATTCTGAAGTTTGTTATGGAAGGACATGTATCTGGATTGGGCTAGATCTGAAACATAAGAAACATTAAGGTCGTTAAGGATGGTAGATCTTAATTTAAAGTAGCGAAAACCTTAAACGTGACGTTCAGCAGTTAGTTCAAATCCTTATTACAGTATAAATAGGATAACGTGACGTCTATGGATTAGAGGCGAAAAGAAAAAAAAAGTGACAAGTTTAAATTTGTTGTTTCAGTCATAAATAACATTAATCGTTTCAGTTCTGCAGGTTTCGAACAAAGTAGATTTACAAATGGTTTATTATTTATTTTATTTTTTTAATACATGCCAAGCAAAATAGAACACATAGTTTTATTCTTTCATCCTCAGCTCCGTAGTATATACTATAAGAAGTAAAAACTTGAGCCCACTTAAAAACGAGAAATGCTCACAGAATACGGAATCCTGAGTGATTTGTGAGTCTTAATGCCTAGAAATAAATCTGCCCACAATCCTTGTTTAATTGCACTGGCACTGAAAGATCGTAAATAACTACTTTTGATGTGTTGCTAATTGAAACAGGGCAGTGAATTATCCTGTTAGCAGTTTTTATGCCCTTTTATTTCAGATGATTTTAAATAAATTTACACTGCCTCCATTACATACAGAGCACGTCTGACAAATTTTTATACCGGAATCTCATGAGATCATTCTCTCATTCTAAATTCAGTTGGAATCGTGAATTCCAGGACTGTGTTTGCGCTCATGCATACCATTTTTACTCCCTTTTACTCTAATATCTAAATTGCTTTTACAGAAAAAAAAAATAAAAGAAACCCAGGAGTAGGTAAGTTTTTTTTCCCCGATGTTAATCTACGTAAACATGGATGATATGTCCTTTTTCTTATCAAGATGGCGACCTATATCTTATATTCATAAATAAGAATGGAACGTAACAGCTTTCGGAGTACATTTTTTTTTTCTGACTGTATAAAAATTTTAAATTTAATAATAAATAACTTGAAGATTCATAATTGAAAAAAAATTATAGATTAATTTAACTGACAAATAAATTAAACATAGGTATTCATATTAAATATACCTATGCACTCTTTACATAAAAATATAAGAAATGAAAAGCTATACCAATGGAATAAAATGTATTTATTTTTGTCCTATATTTAAATAAGACTTTCGCCGGATTGATGATTTGGTTACTACTTCTAAATAAATTTATATGCGAAGTTTTTATAATATTACTTTCTCACCACTCAGATTAAATAGAAAATATAGTAGGTATGGTTGATGATGAAACTTTAACCAAAGCTGCTCATTCCTGTGGTTAGTTTTCATCATGGCATTAAAATAAGTAAATAAAAGATATATTTACGTAAACATTTTCACTTTCTATTGCTGAAAATTATTAATATTTTTTAGTCTATATAGGTCTCTATTTTTTTTTATTTACTTTATCTTTAAGTTATTTTATTTTATTTATTGTATATTATTTTTTAGTTATTTTGCTTCTGTTTATTTTTATTTTTTTTTTGTACATATTGTGTGAATGTTATCTTATCTCCTTATAACCAACAGGCTGCATATTATTCAATAAATTTTTTGTAATTTATATTTTTAAAATGTTTATTTAGGGACCTAAAAAATGATAGATAAGCCCCTGAGATATAAATTGCGGTTATTCATGAAAATAACTAATATATATAAGATACATTAAAAATGGCTTAATCATTAGCAAGAATTATTATTTTTAGCTGTTCCTTATAGGTAAATTCTTCAATTGTAAAATCGACGTTAATTCCATATTGAAAAAGAAATATTTGTTTTAAAGAACAGGATAATTGGAAAACATCCTTTTTAAGTTTAAGTTTTATTATCATCCTAATTTTTTTAGAAATATATAATATTTTTTTTTTTATCAACTTTGATTTTTCCTTAACTCCTTAATTTTTCCTTTTAGTCGATGTAATTGTTTTCGTTTGGACGTTTAAAAATAATTATATCTATTATCCTGTATTTTCTTGAAGAGATAACTATAAATTTAATGGTACGAAAATAAATTTTGATAATTCTTGATATTTATGTTTACATTTTTTTTTTAAATATACATTTAAACGGTTTTTAAAAATTAATAATAAGATCATTTATGAATTGATTCTGGTTAGGGATTCGAAAATAAAATTAAATAAGTATGTATCGATATTCTTGTTTTTAAAAAAGTAATAAATGTACTTTTTTTTCTTCTTTTTTTTTCTGGGAAGTTGTCAATTTATTTTAGTTGTTTGGCAATAATAACTTCCAGTTGTTAACAATTGAGTATATTTTACTATCAACGTTACATGTTAACAGGTTAGTTGACGTTTCGGGACATTTATTCCCATCTTTAGAACTGCAATCCCAATACTCTTGTGGATGCAAGGCTTAAATTTAATAATAATGTGCTCCATCGTCAAATTTCTAATTCATGTTCTAAAATGTATCATCATGTATTGGTCAAAAGGAGGATGTTGCTCTAGATGATACATTTTAGAACATGAATTAGAAATTTGAAGATGGAGCACATTATTATTATTATTAAATTTAAGCCTTGCATCCACAATAGTATTGGAATTGCAGTTCTGAAGATGGGAATAAATGTCCTGAAACGTCAACTAACTTGTTAACATGTAACGTTGATAGTAAAATATACTCAATTGTTAACAACTGGAAGTTATTATTGCCAAACAACTAAAGTAATAAATGTAATAATGACTGATTCAGAAAATTTCATGTTTTAACTTATTGATTAAAGATTTTTGTCCAGTGTTGCATCTCAATATAATGGCACACTAACTTCCATCATGTTAGTCATTGAATCAATATATTTTTAAATTGGGCTCCCTTAAAAGAAAATCTATTCTAGTTGTTAATCACCTTACGTCGCGGAACTTCTAATAGAGTTTTTATAAGAATACTTCCTTGTTTGCTGGGGACAGATCTAATTTTTTGTGGGCCCCGCTCTCAGGGCCTCATGTAAATCGATACAAACTTCATTAAGCTTTTTTTTTCTTCTTGTTGTTAGCTTGGAGGAGATGACCGGTCCCATTTCACTACTATACTTTATTGCCAGTAATCTCTGAACCCGTTCATTTTTGAGGAATTCGAAATTAAACTGTTTGCCTCGAATCATCGAAACTGGTTTTCTATATTAGGAAGCGGGGGGCATATCGCCGAACGGAGATGACCACAGCATATCCCTTCGTAAAAATGTACCTGTTATATTCTCTTATCAAAGGAAGAGTAGAGGGATGAATAATTAAGGGCCGATAGCGCCCTACTTTTTGTCATGGTTCAACTGAGCAACACTGAACACTTTTTTTTATTCCAAGCTTTTTTTTATTCTTTTTTATCATTCAGCTAAAGGTTATTTTATAAATATAGTATCACCTTAAAATTATATATTTTCAGATTCAATTCATTAATGGCCAAATTCAAGATGATTTTTAATTTAAAAGCTTTAGTAAATGAATGAATGAGTATTTTATTTGTTTTCGAAGAATGGCCCAGACAAATACAGTCGGCCATAGTATTGAACTGTGATCATAAAAGTTAATATAAACAAAATTAAAAGTTATGTAAAATGATTCATTGTGTTACAATAACATCATCCTCTCCTACCTTCATTCTTAAGTATAATTAATGAACTATAATACAATACCCTATATCATACAATACAATAATAATATAACATAATATGTAATAAAATAACGAGTAGTAATAGATAGTACATATAAATATAAACATAGTATATAAATATAAGTTAATTCTATAAATTATGAAAAATATAAATAATAATAAACAATACAAAAAAAAACTTTAATTGGAAGTTATACGTATAGCTCTAAAATTTCATAAAATTTATTGTATTATTTTTTTCTATAACATTTATTTGATGTGTTATATTCTATTTTATTAACTATTAACAAACCTCTTGATAAAATTCATTTATTTATTTGAGTTTTTTTTTTGTGGATCTACCCTGCATGGTCCTTGGCAAAACCTTTTACTTACCTCTGTTACACAGTTATAGGATTTTTTAAAACTTCAAAGTTTTTTTAAATTTTATTTTATAAAGCTATTACTATTCAAATTTATTTATTATTCAAAGTTTTATAAAATTAATAATTAAATTATCTAAAAAATTATAATATACCAATAAATATAAAATGTAGATAGATATACTTAAGTCCAGATGTGTGTCTTTCAAAATTCTATGCAAGGGCTTCACAGAAATAACAGGATCTATATTTATATTAAACCAGGATTTTTGTTTACTTAAATCCTGGTTTAATTATTATTATTATTATACATCCCAATTTACTGTCTTTTTGTATACTGTCAATAACTATTTTTATTCATTCATAACTTTACATTTGTTGTTATTTAGATAGTTATTATAATAAATAATATTCTGAAATACTTTTGGATCCAATCTCTAGAGTTCAAAGTCTCTAATAAATTTTATCATTTTAATCTTAACTAGAAAATTATCCTTCCGGATCCAAGAATAACAGGTTAAAATTTCGTGGTTTCATTATCTAAAAAGTATCATAAAAAGAAATTATTGGGGAAAAACAAATTTTTAATTCAAGTTTTTGGTATGGGATGTATTCGAGACTTCGTATACGTTCAATGATATCTACCACATAAAAAACTTTATTTTTTATATTTATTCATTATTTTATTTTGGATGATATTTAATTGATTCCCTATGCCGTTTTAATAATTATAAATTAAATATCACTTTTATGTTCCTTTTATTCCTATTTCAGCTGACAGCATCATGATTGATAGTTATTTGACCTGAAGTAATATATTCTGATTGAAATGCTTCTACGTTTGCGTCGCATTTTACATTTGATACGTTCTAAAAAAAAAAGTAAATACATTATTTTTATTTATTACTTTCATTTTACATATGATTTGTGACAAAATCTGCCGTGAGATTCTTTATATTATATATTGAAAGTTTTCTAAACCTGATAAAATACAACCATTTGAACTGTGAGTAAAAATATTAAATTAATTTTATACAAAATAAAATCATTTAACATACCGCCATTTTTCTCATAATAAAAGGTTTAGATCTCAATAACCTTTCACGATAACATTTTACATAATTACATCAAAAATGTATAATTTTAATTAATTAGTAATTCATGATGCACATAGAAAAACATTTAGTATGGTAGGTTTTGTTTTTAAAAATTTTGTGTAAAAACTGTTGTGTATTTAACTTATCTGTAATAGTTGGGAAAAATGAAGGTTAAAAGACTATTTGCGAACTGTTTGATTTTAAGGAATAAAATTTATTATGTTAGAATTTTTTTTTATATGGACTTACATATTTGTTATAGACCTAAATACATAGAAGTAGATTTTATTTTATATATGAAGTTTTCAGATAATTATATTATAAATTGTATCAAGAGATTTGCCAACAGATCATAAGATAAAGTGTAATAAATTCAAAAAAATCGTTATTATTAATCACAATAAAATAAAACATAATGTAATTATAGAGCTATAGGTTTATTTTCATTAAAGCTTTTAAATTAAAAAACATTTCCAATTCAGCCATCACTGAACTGAATCTTAAAGGATATAATACCATGATTATCATAGTTGTTTTGAATAAATTTTATCTTGGCTTAAATAACGTGGTTGGTGTTACTCAGATGCACCAAGAAAAAAAGTAGGTCGCAATCGACCTCTAATTATGAATTCCTCCACTTTTCTTTTAATAAAAGAGTATGACAGGTACATTTCTACATAAGGATATAGTGTAGTAATCTTGTTCATATATGAACATATCGTTGATAAATTTCTTGAATATATATATATATATATATATTTTTTTTTTTTTTTTTTTTTTTTTTGTCCCTAGACATCGAAACAAACAAACAGTAAAATGTTTTGAATTTCTTTTTTTTTTTTTTTTTTTGTAAACTGACCTACTGAACTCGTCCTTTCGTTAGCCTAACACGGATTTAAACGCATTTTAAAAGCTTTTAAAGACACTCACAAATCTTGTTCAATTTAAAAAATGACCCCTTCTGAACGTTATTAGCATAAGTTATGAAAGGAAGCTAGACGTGAACTTGGCCCGGAAGAAGAGACACTTCCGGCGGAAGCTTTGAGATGGGAGGGGAAGAAGGCGTGACTGGAAGGTCTATTTATAATTAAAATAAGATGGTGCCGCCGGATATTCAAAATGGCCGCGGCTATTAGCCAGTTTCGCATCGTCTACGTGACTCCTGACAAAATACTTGTATTATAACTCCCCGCCACTGATTACTGATAATCGTTTCAGTATTACCAAAGTAATTTAGGCCTCCCTCCCGCTTTGGATTTTTTCTACTCAAAATTAATAACTCATAATGGGCCAAGATACTGACTGACTCTCCCTATTACTTATAATAGTAATGAGAAACCGTGCTCCATTAAACCGAGACAGTTTGATCCTTTTATTATATTTTATTACCAACTCTTCGTGATGGCCTCTCTGGATTATCTCCTCCGGATCTTACCCTAAGCATGTGGATCGATAACGCCTACAGTAATCGCCTGCTTCTCCTCCTCTTTCTTCGAGATGAAGAATGTTCGATCAACGAACCGTTAGCGTATACTTAGTTTACTCTGCCCGATGTTAAAGTTCTCATGAGATGACAAAATACATTTCATTTTAATATTACAGTTGCAGATCCACTTATATCACCTTTAAAATACATGAAAGATCTAGTGTCACTTCTAACTACTTTATCGATCGAGCTAGTGTAGCCAAAATGGGAAGCCAAGACGCGACTTCGTCATTCTTGGTCTTGGTAGATCTCCCTCTGGCAGCCAGTCTTGTAATTAGCTGATAGTCTACTGTTATTTATTAAAAACTTTTGTTTGGATCTTAAATCAACTCAACAGAGTAAGTACATTTTTAGCTTGTGTGAACCAAATTAATAAAATTACCGTGACAATACTTTAAAATTCTTCTCTTAACAATTTTCCATTATAGTCCGTGGTACAGATCCCTTTTTATCAAATTATTAAAATCCGGCTGAAACTTTCTAAATCGCTTCATCTCATCGCAACCTACAAATATTTTATTTACGAAAATCATAAATAATCGATATTATCCTCTACTATGTACTTCATTTTATATGAAACAGACAAGTTGAGTATAATTTGTTTCTAACGATCAGATTTATATATAATTCCTTGCTCTTTCAGAAAACGATGATTTTTATTTTGTTATTATGATTTTATTTTATTTTAATTTTATATTGATAAATTAAAATATCGAAGTTACTATATCGATAGTCGATAATATTGAAGAAGATACTATCGATGGTAAATTTTGAAATATCGGAAGGAAAATATAGATATTTCAATAATGTCGACTATCCGTAGCCATCCCTCAGCGATTGATGGTATTGGCATCGAACATGTGGTTTGCCAAGCCTTCTTATCGTTATTTTACTTAGAATGTAGTCTAACCGAAAAAAGGACAAAAGTTGAGCTATCTTCATATTGATGCATGCCCTATTAGCTTGCCTAGCAAATGATTTCTCATCAATGCTGAAATGGTTTAATATTACTTGTATATATATGTTCTTGTGTGAAATTAATTCATATACAAGTGGTAGTAAAGTAAGTAAATTTTGTTGGGGCGATGAAGGGGGGGGGGGGGGGGGAGGGAGACAGGTCACTGGCTGACACTGGTGAACCCCACGTAGTACCGTAGCCTCACTTTCTAGCTCATAAATTAAATTGCTCCACCTTAACTGGATTATTTCCTTCATTCCTATCTCTCTCTCTCTCTGCTTCTAAAAGTTTATTTTCGGATGCAGAAAAATCCTTTTGCGAGGAAACAAGTTTACGAAAAAGGGGTGGGCAGAACTCGCCATATTCCGAGCGATAGCCGCGATGAAGCGATGAAGCGATGCCGCTAATGACATTGTTTTTTCGTTGCAAAGGCGCCCAGGTAACGAATCCGGTTCCGAGATATGTCAAATGTGCCGACAGCTAAATTACGATTAATGAGAAGCACAACCTTCTCATTTCAATATTCTCCGGGCCGGGAGCTGCTATTAATATCTTACGAAACTCTTCGGCTCGTCTCTGTCATTCCTTTCCTTCGGTTGTCTTCGATTAGATATTACTCAGGATGAGAAGTCTGAGTGTTTTCCTTTTTTTTTTTTCAGATCTTCCCAATTATTATTTACTTAAAATTATTGTTTTTACTTAAGGATAATCCGCATTTCTAAGGAAACATGAACAAATGAATAAAATCTAACACGGTGTGATGTGAGTTATACATAGTTATTATTTTAAAAGTTTTTTTGGACCAGAATTTTTAATGTTTTTTTTTAATTGACTTTGTAGACCTTGTAGATCCTTTGCCGCCTTGACCAACCTTTCCCATCCACATCTATCTTGGGCTATTCTCTATCAGTTGTCTGGATGCAGCTCTAAAGCATCTTTATTTATTCGATGTATCCATCTTATTTTTGGCCTACCACGTGACCCCTTGCTCTACTACTGAGACATTAGTAGTTAAAGACTCCCTGATATATTGGCCCGAGTTACATCCCCCACGCACCATGACATACTTTTCTTTGTTGATAGACCAGTTTCTGTAAGCAGTTCTTTATTGGTCCTCCTCCATTCGTTTCAGTTTATGTCTTAGATCGCTTCAATTATCGTGTGGAGAATTTAGCTCTCAAATCTTTCAATACCTTTTACTAGAATATTTGTTAGTGTCTAGGACTTGCAACCGTGTGTCAGAAATGGGTTTATCATACACATTTAAATTTATAGAAAGAAAGAAAAGACATATAAAAATGTCATCGCTCTGACTCATCTAGTTATTGATGAAAATTTCTAAAAATTTAACTTTTTGACACATTTTCAAAGCTAACTTTCTATAACGACATATCTCTTACCCATTATCTCTAATCATCCCTAACTAGTTTAACTATTTATAGATTTACTTTTACTATACTTGTTTGACTTTTGTTCTTTTAATAATGGTTCATTTGCCTATTGGTCAGAAATAGACTCCCCATCAGTTGGAATACCATTGACCAATCCTGTTGATTTGAAATTTTGTGAGTAACCCAATTTCTTTGGTGAATAATATATTACTGAGGAGGAGGACGAAGTTTTTCTCGAAACGTTCAAATAAATTAGCAATCAAATACTAACTTTTGATTAATCTATTTCTGACCAATCACATAAATTATATGAAAATAATCTTTTACAAATCATGAGTGACCTGGGTAGTATTTATTACAAAAAAATCACGGATTTAGTTTCTACTGAATTTGTTTAGTCAGTTTTTGTTGACTTAACTGATATTTGTCTAAGATTTTAGACACTCAATGCTTTGTAATGGAACCTTCAAACAATGGCTCACATTCCTTTTACATAACTACAATTGATCACAGTGATCATGACCGTATCCAATGAGCCGATGTGGGCAGCTAGTAACTCCACAACTTCCAATTTGAAAATTTAAAAAAAAATGTATCATCACGTAATAAAGACCGATCCTCATACTCTTAAATAAATTCTCCCTTTTGAACAATTCATCTCCCCCTTCTTGTACGCCCTTGTTTATGATTGATATAAAATATTTCTGTAGCAATTAGTATTCCATGGAAGTAATACTAATTTACAAGATGAAAATTACAAAAAGGAAAAAACAAGAAAAATTTACAAGATGAAAGTTTTTCCCATTAACTTGGTTACTTGAAACGTTTTTGTGCTAGAACTAGGTTATTTAATCAAATATTTTCTTCTTGTTATTTCTCTAGCTGGAAAGTTTTGTGGTATATAGGTGAATTTGGCAATCCTAACTCCCCTGTGACTCTTCTATATATTTTTATTTATCACAGTTATCTTTTATAGAATTATTTTCCCATCATGAAAAACAAATATTAACTAGTGTGAGGTCCTTTTCTTTTTTATGTGCTCTCTTTGTCATTTTATAATATTTGTTTTTGTAATGCAGTTCCATATTCTGGAGCAAAATATATCTCGACCAACTATCTGTTGCATTTGGGAAAAAGTTTTCTTGGTGCTTTAAACTTTTTTATACAAGGACAAACTCCACTAAAAAACCACAATCATAGGTGCGAGTGACATCAAAGACTCATATTTTATGAGAACAGTGAGGAAAAAAATTGATATAGGTCCGAATAACCCCAAAGCAACCAAGGCAATACCTTAGGTTGTCAGAAAACTTGAATTTGAAAAAAAAAAAAATTCAAAAATTATAATAATTGAATACTTAATAGTTGACCGTTGTATTATAAAGGAAGGAGATGGTCCGGGGTTGCGGTCATAAATAGGCTAAATAGTGGTAAAACTATAGCTTCAATAACCAAAGGGCTTTCAATAAAATAGTTTTACCAATATTTAGCCTATTTATGACCGCAACCCCGGACCATCTCCTTCCTTTAAAAATTATAATAATTTAAGATCTTGAAAATTTCCTTGGAAAATTATTAACATCGATATTATTCTAAATGAGAGTAGTTGTGAGTAAATAAAAACGTACATATAATAGTGCTAATAAAATCTTGATTTTCTTCGTTATCTTGTAACTTTTATTTTGTTTTTTCAGTTCTTCTCTGAATTATTTTAAAAACTTGTTGGATTTTTAAAAAATATAAATTAATTATATTTAAAAATCAAAAATATTGTATTGATAAATTGGGATACATTGGCTTCTAAAAGCGATCCTTTTAGGTTAAGCCTTATAAACAATGATATATTTTCTATTTTGATCACAAATTATTTTTTTTAGTTTTCTATTATCAATAATTTAAAAAAAAAATCAAAATGTCGTAGATTTTAATTTATGTTTTGTTTTTCTGTTCCACAGGTGAGCTCATTACAACAAAGACTACAGAAGGGGAACATTTAATTGGGTGGAACCATAATGTCAGTTGTTAAGCTTCCTGATGGTCCTTCGTAGCTACCAATTTGTATTCATCAGCAGTCTGCGTTATTTCGATGTCTAGGACATATTCCTAGTCTTACGACTGGTATACGTAGTGGTACGACTTTGCTAGAAATTAAATAAAAAATCTTATTTACTGTTGTGAATATCTACAAATAAATTTTAAAAACAACGTATTGCCTAATTTTATTTTAAGTTCAGAGTTATGTGAAGACGATGTCCTGCTAACCTGTCTTTACACATTTCTGTGAGTATTTGTTAACAAACTGGGTTTATATTTGATAAAAATAAATTTAAAACAAGTTTGTCAAGATCATCACTCTCTATATATGAAACAGTTAAGATATTAAAAAAAAAAGTACTTTTTCAGTAAAAAATGATTTTATTTAACAAAACATTAGCTTAATTGGTGAATACATCTATTAGTTTATTTGGATATCAATGAGTTTTAGTATAAATATAAAATCTTTGAACTAAATTTTCTGAAAATTCATATTTTGAGTTATGATTGTATTGCTTTGAGGTTGCAATATAATTAAATTAAAATCAGTCGTTAAAGATAGAATTTCTAATAAAGTTTCTAACCATAGTAGGTGTTAACTTTTTATGCTGATTAATCAATATGCTAGCAACTGACATATTTTACCCATCCTCATCTTCATCATATAGGTAAGCAGGTAATAGTTCTTATTTTTTTTTCAAATCTCTCTAAAAGAGAAAAACATGATGTTTATATTATATTCGAACCATTACTCAGGTAATGGAGCGATACTCGGATTTGCCTAAACTTTTTTTTACCAGTGGTACTTGAAGGTGATTTCTTCAGATGAAAAATGTTATCGCTTGTTTTTAGGTTAGGTTGTATATTGAGTTGAGTTCCCCCCGCTCGATTCGTGAAAAACAATATGTAAATAAATGTAATAAGTATATACAAACGAAAATTGATATTTTACGCCGGGGGATGAGGGCGGGGAATATAAAATCCCCTCCGGCACCGGGACACAAACTCGTACTTTTTTAATTTCTCATAACTTAGGTTATCTGGTTGCCGAGTACATCGCGGTGCTGTGTACACGCGTTAGCCCATTCAGCCATCCTATTCGTTTTTTTCATTTTATTTATTGATTTTTTCCTTACCGAATCAGGGAAGATGGCGAAGGATTAATGCCTTAGCTAAAGGCCTCCCGCACCGAGATGCGAACTCGTACGTATTTTATAACAGGTAAACTTCAATTTATGGTATAGTTGGTTACTCGCTCAGCCCCTCCTCCCACCGCCGTCAAGCGACCTCAGCGACCTTATCCACTGACAGTAAGGGTTGAATTCAACCCGCATACAACGTTACGCCATTACTCCTTTAATCAAATATCCTTGTCTTCTGATTTGCTTTGATACCCACTAAATAATGGCCGCTTATCCGGATACATGCTTACATAAATCTTCCATTTACGAAAATATTGTATAAAGCTGAATTTTTATTTTTTTTCAGCAACTTATGAGTGATATAGTAGTGATAATATAATTTTAGTACCAGAAGCAATTGATTCTACTTGTGTGTAGAAATAATAATATGATGCATTGTTCTTATTTATAAAGCATGAGGGTTGCGATTTTTCAATTGAAACTGGGTATGTTATATTAGATCTTAAGGCTAATCATTAGCATTATGCATAAATGCAGAACTATTTATGTGGTCGTACCTATCTACGTCCCTCTAAAGATTAGAGTCTTAAGCTTCCAGGAATACCCCACTTCCTTCGGTTCCAAACATGATTCTCTTGTTCGTTTTCTGGTACTTTTACTTATTGTTACCCTGAACCAGACCGTGAACATTTCCATTCCCCTCGAATAAGAGAAGTTGATTATTATCCTCGACCGAGAGATGACTATCTCCTCCAGATCGCTCTAATTGATTCGCCCGCCGCTAGTTATCGGTCGTTCGCTCGGGGCTCGTTGATGTGAAGGAGTTGGTTGTTCCCCGCCGCTATGAGAACTCCATATTCCGAATTCCCGATCCCCATTACGGCGCTCCAGGTGGGGGTAATGATGGAGGGAGTGTGTGTTTAGCTCGGGACGTGACCATAGAGACGGGGATCCTCTCCCCCCCCCCCTCTCGAAATACATTCTTCAACCCCGTTGGACCCGCTCTCAAGCAGAACGCTGGGAACCCCACCTACGGCTCTAATGAGAAAGCGAGGGAGCATCGACACGGCTCTGACAACCGCCGTTGATGAGGAAGCCTTCCTCAGGAGCCGAAGCGTGAACGTTGTATAACACAACTTCATGTCATGCGAGCCATCTATATTTGAACAATTAGTAAGGCTGCCCGTAGGAATCCAATTTATGGCCATTCCATGTCATGGCTGCCAATGACGACATCCAAACGGATAATTATAGCTAGTTGTAATAGTTTCCTAGAAAAACTATTTTACTGATTGTTGTTGTATGCCATGAAATTCAAAAGAATCTGTGCAACATACCCTTGTTGTCTGTGACTTGAATGTAATAAGGTTAATAGGTTTAGAAATTCAAGTTCAACAGGGCATTTTAATGAATTAGTTACAGTCCTTTTTTATGTAATCTTTCTTAATGAAATTTATGTCATAATGGTGAACTCATTTATAACAATATTGTACGGTCTATTGCATATTAAATGGCCCTGTAAATGGGTACCTACTTCCTAACCTTGGATTAGCAGATGGATTGAACCCTTCGCTACATTTCTTAACAGCAGCGGAGCTCCAAATGGCAAAGCAATAGGCGACCTCATTCCCGATCTTGTCACTCACCCTTCCATCTATCTTTATCGCTTCCTCATTTCTGCGCCGGCCTCCGATGCTACCGGTTAACCCCTGCCCTCGATTCCGATCGTAACCGATTGCATTATTCATAGGCGTGTTGGAGAACTCGATAACTGACGCAAGTACAACCGCATTGGCAAGAGGGTGTCCATTGCCGTTGTAAAAGGAAGAGCATGGGTTCTTGCGCAATTCCTAGGTGCAAAAAATACCTTTGCGCCTTCAATGCCGCGCCGTATTGCTTTATTGCCCGAAAGAGCGTAGCAGGCATTAATTGCATCGGGAGAACATGCAGCAGATCAGCAGATAAACAGGCAATCACCTGAGAGCAATGCAGCGAAAAAATTCTAGCTAATGCAAGACTGGGGCTAACGGGCCCTGGAACCATTCAATAGTTATTGGATCACGTAGACTATTTGCAAGTGGATATAATTGCCCGGTCCCAATAAATTGTCTTAGCCTCTTTTCTTTTACGGTCCTCGTAAAGAATAGCCAGGGTATGATTACACTCTATTAGTCATAATGCCAAATGTAAATCAAGATCTAAAGATTGCAATTGCTATTTCATGCTACTGATATTTTATTTTATTTTTTGATTTTAGATAAAATCATTATATTAGTCGTATATTCTCTTCAACTTTTCTTTATTTGATCATTTTATTCAACTTTAACCCTTTACTTCATGACATTGGGATTTTCTTTCTCCCCAGTAACCCTATAATTGGGATTCCAGTAACAAATTAAAAATTGAACTTCTATCTAACCTTTGCATAAATAAAAAATATATATAAAACAATGTTCGAAACTGTTTAAAGTCGACATGTAATTTTGACAAGTTTTTTGACAATATAGACCTACTTAAAAAGAGTTAAGTAAATGGAAGGCAGTGGGGTTGAACGATTTCTTCACAAGTCATAACTTAATATCAATTATTGGTGTACAGCAATAAAATTTTATGTGACCTACACATCTAAAAAAAGGTTATTTATTTTATTTACTTATTTTTTTATGTCGAGAGCAAGTCTCCTAATTCTGATTTATACACCATTTTACACGTTTCAGAGTATAATATTGGTAAAAAATGAAATATTTTCCGATGCCTATGTATTGATGTATACCGGGTTATAGAGGGTTTTAAGTGGCCAAACTGAAAATTTGAATAGAGGATCTCAGAACAAGAACGAAAATTCCTATGAAGGTATGTCGGCAAACGCTTTGTTTAGGAGATATTCACACCTAAAGATTTTCATTGTCATGAATTATTTATGTTATATTAAGTAAATAAAACTTATTTATTTGTCCCCAACTACTTTATTAATTAAAAACGCAAACATTAAATTCATATTAAATAATGTTCAAAGTGATTTCCTTGAGCATTAAGACAGGCTTGGCATCTTTCAGCAGCAGTGGCAGAACAGCACTGGATATGTGTTATTGTTGTGTTTATAACATGGATATAAAATGGATATGTGTTTAACTATTCTTCTTCGTAATGTCATTGACCGAAATTCCATAGACTTTTTCTTTAATGTCACCTCAATCAAAAAAATTCAGTGGTGTCAGGTCTAGAGAGCGTGCAGACCAAGTACATCTCCTAAACAAAGCCTTTGCTGGCATACCTACACTTTGAACAACATTTAATATGAATGTTAATGTTTACATTTAGTTAATGTAGTAGTTAGAACAAATAAATAGGTTTTATTTATTTCATATAACGTAAATAATTCTTAACAACGAAAATCTTTAGGAAGGAGATGGTCCGGGGTTGCGGTCATAAATAGGCTAAATAGTGGTAAAACTATTTTATTGAAAGCCCATAAATAGGCTAAATAGTGGTAAAACTATTTTATTGAAAGCAACTATTTTATGACCGCAACCCCGGACCATCTCCTTCCTTTATAATGCAACGGTCAACTATTAAATATTCAATACGAAAATCTTTAGGTGTGAATGTCTCCTACACAAAGCGTTTGCGGGCACACCTTCAGAGGAAATTTTTTTCTTGTTTTGAGATCTTTAGTGTGGTCTCTTAATCCTGTATATTTATGTGTGTAAAGTAAAGTAGCATATATTTTCTATAATGTTAATATCGTCATAACGGCGATGAAATTCTTATTCAGCTCTGGATTATATATTCCTCTATTTAAAAAAATGATAATTATATACCAAGATCCTAATCTTGTGTACCAACTCTCCACGAGTACAAATACATGGTTAGTATAAGTTTATGGATAGCTGAGTCTTACAACTTAAACTGTTTGCTAAATTTAGGTAATATGAAGTATGGAGCTTCACAAATAGTGAGGTATGTGTAATATGTTGAATAGACTTTCTTGTTAATAGTTGTAGTTAATACTTCAAATGTATTAGGGAAAAAAAGGGATAGATATCTATTTTTTTATTTATAAATGTTTTGGGCTCTACAACCACCTGGGTCATTTTCGCCCTACATTACTTAATGGATCAACTATTACATAGGAATATATAACAAAACTACAGCCAACAAGTAAAATTTAAAGTTTTGAAAATAAAAAATAGCTACAGTTGAATATAATGGTACAATTGAATTAAAGTTATAAGAATTGAAAGTTTCAAGAATATAATAAAAAATGCTATTTAAAAACTAATATTAATATTAAAAGAAGCAAAGTTTAAAAAGTACAGTTTAACTATTAAAAATTACAAGAAGAAAAATTGAAAAACCGTTAAAATTAAAAATTAAGAAATAACGGATAGTTATAGATATATAGGGATAGATATCTAATGCAAGACTATTTTATGTTAATATTTTTCATTACAAACCCCATTTTCTTATTTTTTATTTTGTCCTCAGTTTAAAATGATTAAGTTTATGAGTTCTGAAATCAGGTGAATAGGAAAAATCGTCAGCATTTTAAACATTGCGTTCTGTTCGGTCGATATGATACGAAGGTGGGATGATGCACCCGAACCCCCGTCTTTTTCGCCAATAATGGTTCGTTTTTTTTCTTTCTTCTCATTTTTTTTGGTTCGATTGGTTAATGGAGATTTGTAAATTTGTTAGGCATATTTGAATACTCCGAAAATCATTATGTTCTCTAAGGCATAATACGAATTGTATAGGAAATTTTTAAATGTTTGAAAAAAATAATATGAAGGTGGCTGGGCTTTCCTCTCGCATCAGTTACTCAATGCTCAAACGCTAGAAAAAATAAATGAAAGTTCTTAAAATAAATAGTAAAAAAGAAAGTATAACTATAAATAAGATATTGTATGAACTTCACAAAGAAAATGTAGACACGGAAACATTTAAATTTAAGTTGAATGCATTAAATTCAGAAAAAGGACTACCCTCCTGTTTATGTTGACATCATTCAAATGCCTCAAACGAACACGGTACTTTACCTTGGACTCACCTTCTACAGGAGGATAACGTATACTTGTAAAAAAGAAACTTAACAAACAACTCTATAGAAAAATACTTAAAACCATATGGATGGATATACTCATCACGAATATACGGTATCGCTAAAAGGACTTACCTACAAAAATTTTAAACCTTCCAATCTAAATTATTGCGACTCATAACAAAATCACCATGGTACGTGACAAACAAAACTCTACATACTGAACTCAACTTTTCAACAGTTTACCAACATATTACGACTTTTTACCAACGATTTTATATT
Source organism: Nezara viridula (assembly GCA_928085145.1). Lineage (NCBI taxonomy): Eukaryota > Metazoa > Arthropoda > Insecta > Hemiptera > Pentatomidae > Nezara > Nezara viridula. Next base: position 129,083,662 of record OV725079.1, read on the forward strand.
AATTCAAACGGACATCACAGCAGATTAATAAGAGACATGGCCACAGCAGAAATACCACTGAACATGAGAAGGAGACTAAAAAGGCGTTGGATGAGAGAAATCCTCCTTCAACAATCCATGTAATTGAAACACAGAGATGGACAAACTACTCTGAGTACCGAGTACCAAATATTTTACTCAAATTGAATCACTATTATTCAATTCAATTACTACTTCAGTTAATCGTTTGGCATCAACTGAAGTAGTAATTAAATTCTTTGGTACTCAAAAAAGGTATTTGAGTAAAATACCTGGTCCTCAGTACTCAAAATAGCATTTGCCCATTTCTTTTGAGCCAGTGAAGAGGTGCTGCTGGATACTTTCCTTCCCCATGCCTGACTTGTCATTTATATCTGACATTTCCAACACATTTTCTGATAAATTTGTTTATAGCAAATAAAAAAAAGTTGAATATAATTCTAAAAAACTACATCTAAAATATCTTCATATCTATTAAACAACGACGATAGTAACAAAGATTATGAAATCAGCTTTTAGAGATGATAAATTCTATCGATTATTTATTGTTGGGTTCAATCAAGGGCCGGTATTGGCCAGCCTTCTGATGAGGTCGTTTCAATCGATTAATAATTCACTTTTTAATAACAGGTTATGTCTAATAGCCTTCAGTGCCTCCTCTCTGGCTATAATCTTACGTGTACATATAATTTTGTCTTATCGATACCGCCTTGGAGGAATGATATCTGGTCGGAAGTGCCCCAAGAATAGAGCAGAGCAGCTGTCAATACGAAGAGGACGCCAGTTGCCGCGATAATGGTTGACGTAACACGTACTCTAATCAAGCCCCAGAGGCCAGAGGGCCCGGCTCAATCTATAGCCCCTGTAATTTGTTTTCATCTATCATTAGCCCTCCCATAGTCCCTTTTATGGCTTATACCAACCATCGTATTTCGATAGCGCTTTTCCCGTTATTACTTTCCTAATTAGTATTGGACACGGGTAGAATTGTGGATTTTAGACCACCGTGCTCAAAAGCACGTCATTACGGGAAGAAAATCTAATCCTTGTCTCTGTGATTGGAATCCTACTAAGAAGAAGAACCAGGTCCAAGTTAAACTTAAATACCGCAAAATCGTGGAAATAGAGAATTCGTACATACTTAACTTATTCTAAAAAATAACACGCTCATAGTTCCTTATTTTTGTATATTAATAACGTTTAGTTAGCTACAAACTTATAATTAACAAATTTAAAAAAAAAAATGAACTGAAAAGTAAATAATACACTAGTAAAAGATCACAGCAAATCTTCTGGACGAATCATATAGGTTTGTGGCAGAACTTGAATAAATAGATTTGAATTTATTTTGAATGAATAATCAAGAAAATTAAGAAATTCAAATTCTTTGTGTAACGTCAAAACAGAAACATTAAAACTAATATATATTTTCTTCGGATTGGAATGATTGAATTGTTTTTATTATTTTATTTGTTTGCTGTTTTCTATAAGTTGATAACGTATGTCCTAAGTGATGTTATGAAAACTTTAAAAATTAAATTTATTAGTCAGCTATAACTTTTAATATCCGTCAAGTAGCCTAAAAAGAAGTTCGTATCGCTGATTAAATTCTTGTCGTTTTTCGTTTTATGCGAGCTGTCCGTATCAGTCGTGTTCCAAAGTATGCAACAGATGCATACGTATACTTTTACATAAATTAAAAAATACGTGAATATACGGCTGCAGCTCTCCTGCATTTACAGTACCCACACCGGAGCAGTATACCTCTGTGATCCCTATTCATAAAATAATTTGCCATAATGGTAGGCTTTGCGTTATTAGATCTCCTGAAAGTTCCTTTTATCACTGCCATTAGTAAATTTAAACACTGTTTACTCAAAAAAATGTTGGTTCCTTTACGATGGTGTGCTTAGAATTTACCTACCTTGAACAGTTTTTGAGCAACTATTTGTTATTAAAAAAAAAAATGTGATCAAATTAAAAAAACAACACAAAATTTGTCCAAAACTCCATTTCTGTACGGAATGGGTCCATGCATTAGATGAACTTTTTTGTTGGAATTTTGTCCAGCATCACTCCTCAGAGTTTGGCCGTTAAGAACTGAGGCGCCCTATATATAAATATATATATATATATATATATATATATATATATATATATATATATATATTGCAGTTATAAATAAGTCATATAATGATAATGAAGAAACCCTTAACCCTTAGTTTCTTAGATGAAACTTTCGATATAGGTATCACAAGCGGATCTACTGGTGGAGAGGGGGGGGGGGCCTTTCGGTCTGAAGCAATCCCCCAAAAAAATGGTAAAATATAACCACGATTTATGAAAAAATATTTTTAAAAGTATTGCTGTTCGTCTGATTACATTTAATTGGACTTCAAGAATCTATATAAACGCCATTTTATATAGATAATTAGTTTCTTCCTTTTTCTTAGAAAGTAATTATCATAATATATATTTAAAAAACAGCTTTGGGGCTGAAGCCCTCCCCAAAATTAAGTCCTGAATCCGTAAGTGGTAGGCATTCATGCTATCTATATATATCGGATACGCTTTATCATTTTTATTATTATTTTTCCAAGATGTCCTTTAGAAGCTTCGCTCTACCGTTGGGTTGGGAGGGCGATGCTGAAGAAAGTAGAGCCATTAAGAGCCCAAGTCATGTCCCGCCGCGGTCGTGGCTGCCATTGGTCGGACTCGAAGCGAAACGGTGACCATCGGACCGTAACCTCGGAAGGACTCTGCATCAAGATCCACTATACTTCTCTTGTCTTCTTCATTTAGCACCTCATTAATATGAAGAATTCACATTATGAATATTCTTACAGTAAAACAAAGGCAACTAGTATATTTCAATTCAAACCGGTACAAAAGAGCCGACTAGAATATGTCCTAATAATAAATTGAAGGAAAATATAAATAAGGCATAATTGTTATAATCTGCGAAAGTTGGAAAACTATTATAGTTCTTAACTTTTTTTAGAGACGCGAATGGTGCCTATATACGTTAAGAGAAGAACGCCATTATGTTTTCGAAAATAATATTTAGAATATTTAGCTGGAAGATCGATGAATCGACAGGAGAATCTCTTCTGGTGACAACGCAGACCTTGTATATACTTAAAATAATAATCTCGCGGTTAATGAGATGGGAGTGTATTGTTGTTGGGATAAGGAACTAGAAACTAAAAAGTAATGGTCGAACTTACTACCAAACATCCAAGGAAACGATCTTGAAGTAGACGATAGAATATAATTAAGTCTTATCTTGAAGATTTGAATTTTGAAGCTTTGTTTTCGTAGACACGATTAATGATCGCTCAGGCATCTAACCTAACTTCTTTTAGCCTCTTTACAATCTCAGGTTGTAGAAATGTATAGTTCAGCTCCTTACTTTCATTATATGTAAAAAACTTTACACATCTTTTCTTTTCGGAAATCAGCAGACCTCAAGACAAACTTTTTAATGCTTTTTGAAAAAGTAGGTTCCTCCTTCGACTTTATTTTTCCTTCTGCTATTTCTTTCTCATTTTGAGAGCTGCGTAAAAAATAAGAGGATAAGGATAAAACTACTATTTACCAGATGAGTGAATAGTTCTGTTTTAGGAGAATTCGTAAGTATTAATATTATTATTAGGTATATATCATATATCAATGTCGTCGATTTATTGCGAAAAGTCAATAAGCAACATTGAGGATTAAATAACAAATGAGGAAAATTGCCTCGATAGAAATTCAAGAATGTATATATATATATATATATATATATATATATATATAAAAGATTAATCCTATCAAAAATATATTTAGTGACTTTTTGCTATAAACCGGCGATACATAAATCTACTAATATAAGTTTACTTAGATATCAGTGCCTTATAACAAACTATTTCAACACCCCTGCCTTCGATGAACCCGTAACTAACACAATTGATGGAAAGCCAATTCCATATCAAACCTAATGCAATTCTCCCTTCTACGTCCCAGACCTTTGCCTGTTGGTTACAATGCATCATTACTTTTCTTTAAATCGCTTTCACGCCTGATAAGGTAGAACAATGTTTTTAAATAATAAGTCATTAATTTATATTTCAATCTAGAAAGGTACTTTGTATTGAACAGTTTATGGCTGGAAAAGTATTTTCTGATCTTATTAAATTTAGTTACTGATTAGTTATTAAAACTTTTTTAGGAAGAAATGGATATCTGTTTCATACATTAATGGTAGAGCCGGAGGTAGGATTTTTGCCAGGTGGAGCAACTTTAATTTTCGCATATTAAGGGATATTTTAAGGGGCGAACTAAAAAAATGTGCTACCCAGTTTTGTCACCCTTTTAACATCCCTCGTCAGAATCTCCCCACTAATAAAATAACGTAATTTTTTAATGCTAATCCACGTTATTGACTGAATTAAAGTCAAGTCAAACCAAAAGCAGAAGTAAAAATATTTTTTACTTTAACGAAAAAAAATTACGCGAAATTTGTTATCTCAGTCAAGTACACCCTTCGGCACTAGCGGATATAGGATTTAATTTTTTTTGGGGGGGAGGAGGAGAGGACCTCAGCCCGAAATGTTTATGTATATATATAACGGTAATTACTTTGGGAAAAAAAGATACTACCTATATGAAATGGTGTTTAAATGATTCTTGAAGTCCTAATTCTATACTTTAAGAGATAATTTTTTATCATAAAACACGTTACATTTTACCATTTTGGTAGGAGGCTTCAGCCTCAAAGTCTCCTCCCCTTTGCAGATCCGCTTGAGCCCTTCGGTTCCTCCTATCATCGATTAGAGCAATATCCCTTCCATAGAATACAACAGATAGTTTCATTAATAATAGTTATTTCATTTATTTTCTTATTTTCAAAGAGTGCATTCCATAACGATTTCATCAATTTAATACGTGCTTTAGAGTCGCTGACCATTTAGTACCAATGTTATCCATTTTATTCCTTATACGCTGATGAGCGATCAATCATAATATTTCATCGGAGGGGGGTAATTACTCAAGCCAAGTCGGTTGTAAATTTAATAAAGAAATACAGCGGCGCTATTAGCACAAATTGCCCTAACCTACGCTAATTTGTTATAATCCCCCCGAGTCAACTTTGACAAAATGGCGGCCTTAGAAGCATCTCTACGCCCTCCCCCCTACTACCTCTGGTCCAATTAACGGATTACGAGCTCGTTCTGCGCCAGCACCGAAAACGGAAATCCCGCCCCTTCGTCCATTAATAAGCGAATAGCATAAGGAGCGCTAGCGAATATGGCGTATCTCTCTCCTCCGAGAAAATAAAGAAGAGGGTCATCGATATTTAAAGTTCAGCAATTGGAGAGGTTTTTTTTTAAATTATGTATAGTTAAGAAACATTTTTCATATTTTCACCACATTTAAAAAAATTGTATATTAATCATAGATAATTATAATCATTATGTTGGCTTCAGAACGCATATTATATGCTATAAGTGAAACACATATCAACTATGCGTACAAATCTTTTACGTACAAATCACCTTAAAAATAAAAATCATTTATTTTAGTTTTGCAGCTCTTATTAAAATAACTCGATTCCTTGGTCACTTGAGGGGGATGAGTAAAAACTAGACAAACAAACGATTATTCGACAAAGTAATGGGACTGAAAAACATCAAGAGTTACACAGAACAGATTAAGGAAGAAATAGTAAGACTTATTAAGAAAAAAGTAGTTAGGGATTTCAGGGGAACACTGAATAAGATGAAGGTGCGAAAGGAAGGAAAGAAATGGACAAAAGAACGGAAAATGAAAAAATTAAGAAAATTTGGGCTAAAAGGAAAGCCAAAAAATAATGATACACGCTCGGTCCTTCCGGTAATCACGGAATTTTCGTTTGAATAACCGGAAATCTAGATAATCTGTAATAATGCTTTTGCAATTTTTTAGTTTGTCTCTTTCTTCCAAAATAAACTTGATGTTGCATATATTTGTCGATGTTTTCCTCCTTACTTGAAAAATACAAAATTTTTTGAAATACTTTCATTGATTACCTGTAACTAACAGAAATATTACAAAAGAACACAGTACTCGTTTCTCTCATTGATTGTTTCATTGAATGGTTCAACAGTCTTTTTTGTGATTTTCCATATCAATATTTCCTTTGTTTGTGATTTAAAAAATATTTTTAAAAAAGATAAGATTTTAACTTATCTTACACAGATTTTGTTGATTGTTACAAGAAATAATTTTACTTGGGAGAAATGATCAAGTCTTCATATTATTTTTTTTTTATTCTTTATCAGCTTGACGTTTCAGGATTTTTTATTCTCCATTTTCAAACGCTAATTGTTCAATAATTTTCATTCCATATTATTATTACATTATTATTTGCACTATTTATTAAACTATTGCTTCTAAAAAATTCTCTCATACTTTCGCATGCTCAAAAGTTTTGAGTTACTTACAGTAGATACAACAGAGTATGCAATAAAAACATTTGATTTGACAATTATTGATTGCAGTTTACCATATAATCTATTTTAAAATATCCCAGAACAGTTGTTTCAGGATCATTATTTCAAATCAAATATCTATATCTCTTAGGTTTTAGGGAATAGAGTTTTGTTTGAAATTTCAGTTGAAGTACGTCTGTGCAGTTGAGAATAAATTTGTTTTTTCCTGACGTTATCTTCTATAGTATTTGCTTAATTCTAACATATACATCATAGTTTAATTACACTTTATATATTAGTTTTTGACGTTAGAGTATTTGTTTTAGATTATTTATAATAAAATCAATAAAGTTTATTGAGTTTCAATATGTTTATTATTGTATTCATGGCGTCTCTATATTGTAGACCGTTCTATTATGACTAATTAAGTTTATTACATCCTGCTGATTGTTAGCTAAGGTAAAGTGAAACTTCACAATTAGCTCATTTTTTTTTATTACGTGTATCTAAAGTGGTACTCGCTCAAGAATTATGTATTAAAGTTCTTTAATTACCGCATTAACGGTATTCATCAGAGAATTGCCAACTTAAACCATTTAAATAAAGATAAAATATTACGTGATTGCAATGCTATCCTTCATAAAACTTCGAGCTTTTATGACCCAAGAAAAAATAAAAACTTGTTGTACGTTGAAAGAAATAGATAAGACTTGAAAGCCTCAATGGAACCCAGTGAAGAATATTAATTAATTGGAAATTTCCAGTATTTTTAAAGCAATTCTTAGGACTTGTTTCCATTAGGTGCTACCAGATAAATATAGATAGATACCAAATAGATGTATCCATATTTCAATGGATACAGTAGTCTTGAATTTAACCAATGAGAAGAAAAATTATACTTAGTATTCTTTACTATGTATTCTTTACTTTCTAAAATAAAATCACATAAAAATATATATATATATATATATATATATATATATATATTTACAAAATCAATTCAACTAACTTTTTTTTTATTTATCACAAGTTTTAATAATTGCAGAAGTATTTTTTACTCCAAGTAACAAATTATTCATTTATTTATTCTAAACCAACAATATTGTGATTTGTAACTTTCATATATGTTTAGATGTCTTTCATAACTTTTATAAAACAGATTATTAAAAAATAAAAGAGGAGATAACGTCTATGGGCGCAGTCTTTCCTGATATTCATGGAGATTAAATTTTTATTTCAACTATAGATGAACCTCAACTTCGTAATTGGAATATCAGATCCTTCTAACCAATTTCCTTTCTTCACTGAAAGACGGTTCTGGCAAGCTTTAACATTACATCTCCATTGATGCGTTCCGCGGTAATGAGTCATATCATGCTCATTTTTACATTTTTTTTTTTATTCGAAATCGAAAAAACTAATTAACTCTTCATAGATATAGGGTTTAAAACTAATTACAGTAAAATATAAATGGCTCTTAGTATACAATAAAAATTAGCTTTACACTTGAATATTAAATAATATGTGATAAGAGATTATTACTTTTGTAACTAATAAACTACGGAAATTTCCGTAAGTACCAATTATTTTTATTAATATAAGTTTTGAGGAAATCTAAAATAAATTATTATATATAATAAAAATGTATTATCATATCACCACAATCGATCTAAGTAAATCTCTGTAAATGGTTAAATTGTAACTTGCAACTAAATTTATATCAACCAAGAGACTATTATACATGTGTTTATATACACGTAAATATATATTTATATTCATTGTACAATATAATGAAGCAGAAAAAATTTTCAACATTTATTGTACAGTTATACCCCGAAAAAGAAATAAAAATATATACAGATATCTTTGAAAAAGAATTTTCAAAATTAAAATAACCAATAAACAAAGACAAGATATGTTGAAAAGGCTGAGCGTAAAGGGACTAATAGAGTTGGCAGTGGGAGAGGTGTTAAAAGACCCAGAAGGGCTTTAAAGAATAGCCGATGTCAGAAGAAGATATACGGCTGCTGCGGTAGAGGCCGGACTAGCGGAGGGGGGGAGATGCTATTTGGATGACAGGCTATGACGAACAGAGCGCACCGGTTGGTCCGTTCCGGCCACGCCCACCCCCCACTCTTTCTTCTCACATAACAATAATGGTAATGAGCACAAGACGAGATGGACAATGGCGCCCGCTTCATTCAGTCGTCTCTTCTGGAAATATGATCTTAGGCCAGCATCCGTCACTGGAGTCGTATTTCCAGCTCTAAGAGGTGTCTCCCCATATCAAAATACTGCACAACCAACCAAGAATTCCAAGCCAGGCTTGTGGAAGTATTATTGTATTATTTAAAAATCTTGGAAAAAAAATAGATACACAAATAAAAATATTTCCCAAATTAAAATATATTCTTGTTTTTTGAATAACAATTTCATCAATAAGGCACCTGTTTCAACGAAAGTAAACAGTACAACAAATTATAGAATTCCGATCAGATAAACTGAATTATTATTTAACCACAATACCCTATGAATTTCCATGATCGATGGTTATCTAGAAAATTTGTTGTTTTTGAATAAGACAGAAAAATGGTATGAATTACAAACGATCTATTTTATTAACAGCCAAAATTTAATAAATTTAGACCCAGTAATAATTAAAATATCAACTTGATGGTAATAACAATGGTTTAGAAACCGCTTAGTTTGGTTTGGACCGTTTGAATTAGTTTTAGTTCAGTTTGGCAACTGGCTCGTCCCATGTGTGGAGGACTCGTAAACGACAAGAGCAAATTCCTCTGGAAATTAAAAAAAAAAAATGTTCGGAAACTTTCAATATCGAACGTTACTCTCACCAATACGTCAACATTCGCAAATACACATATTGGACAAATATTTGTTTATTAGAGTTGTGCCTGGGTTAGGATTCACATCAATCTCTCATCTAATCCAATTTTATTATGCAGCTGATTAATATAGTCATATTCTAATATTTTGAGGAACAGGATTTCAGAGATGCTGATTTATGGTTATTATAAATATAATAACTTGTTATAAACACTGTTATAGTTATCCAATTGTCGATAACCATGTATAGGTATTGTTCAGATGTAAATACTGCAATCAGCTCTGTGTTATTAAGATATTTACCACACGGGTGTAACTGTTTTACGTAGGTTTTTATATGATCGTATATTGGTCATTAGGTTGAGTTATTTTAATATTTATGTTAGGCTCAGTTGGAAATTGCTCTGACCGCTTCTTATTATTTATGAAATAATAGGTAGTTCATATTAAACGTTAGGGGTGCCCAGAAGGGAGTTTTATGGCGCTGGTTGTGCCACCAAAATTTGTGAGGGCATGTTTTGAATTCGTGAGGGGGCAAATTTCAACAGGGTCATGAATTTTCGGAATAAGGAGCAAGGAAAAACATGGAACAGACAGCAACAAGTATAATTGTGTATGAACTACGATTTGTCTACTTATACTTTCCTTCCTCTGTTTTTTAGAAAAGTGAGCAATAAAAAATCTTGGGAAGGGGGAGGGGTTGTTGCGCCATCGGTCATGGGGGGGGTGGACATCCCTGTTACAAGTTCACTTTAGTCTCCTACTAATATCTTGTAAAGGTCATTTAATTTTCTTTTGAAAACACTTATATCGGTAATTTCATTTAGCTAATACCAATTTTTCCTTTTTCGTTTTCCTCAAATCTTTTCCGTTATAAATTTGAGGGTATGGGATTGATACTGTTTTCCTTAAAGACGATAATAATTTACAAAAAAAGTGCCTTCTTAGCAAAACAGAAGAGATTGGTCTATCGATGGCTAAGTACCGATACCCGCTGACTTAAAAAAAAAAAATATATATTTCTTATTTTATTCTCATTAATATCATAAACTATGTTGCGATCCTAAATTAAAAACCATCCTCTTAGTCTTTCTCATTTTGTTTATCAATTTATGGTCTGACAGTAATTGTCATTCCCTCATTTGTTGACAAAAATACAATGTTAAGGTATCTAATATCTCATAAACAATAAAATTTTCCTTTAAAAACCTTTATTACTAAAAAAAAAAACATCTCCTTGGATTATTAAAAAAAAACGAAATTTTTGACGAACCGGATATATATCTGTTTTTAATTTTTTTTAGTCAAATGGATTGTTTTTTTTATAAATTAAATTAAACCTCCTTTTTCTTATTTGTTTACGAAATTTTGTATACTTACATGTTGAGTAGTTTTTTATTTAATGAAAATTTTTTCTTACTTTTGAAGTGTAGATACATTTTTTGGGATTTGTGGGATTTGTCTCCCCACGCAATACATAAAAACATTAAATACATATTATTACAAATAAAATCAATAAAATAAAGGAAGTTGATGCCTTTATTAGGCATATTAGCAATTGTCAAAAAACTGTTTTAATTACTTTATTTTGCGATAAAAAAGTAATTTCAAATCGAAATTCCAATTCCAATAATTATTGTGATCACAACAAAATACTCTCTACGTTCAATATACGAACCAATCGAAAGTTTATGTCCTGTAATAGGTGTGCAATAAATATAATGATATGAAATAATAAATAATGGGCCCGCCTGATGGTATCAATGAAGATTCTAAATTAGAATCCACTCCTTGCAGTAAAGAGTGACCCTTACAACTTAATTGGAAATTTTTAGTACTTTTTTCTTTTTTTAATTTTTCTACGTCCCTTTGAACTCAAAGTAAACATAATTAATCTCGATAATTGTGGGTAATAACTTAAATAAATGCTCTAGCTAGTTATTTTATTGGTAAAGTAATCTCTTAAAATCTAAATAATTTATACCAAACGTTCTGAAATAATTGAGATGTATTCCTGAGCATTGACCTCTTGGTTAATTCTTGTTTTATAAATTAAATTTTAAAAAAAATAGTAACAACTCGGTAGACATATTTTTGCTTAAATTGTTACTAAAACGTTTAAAATTGAATTAGCTGAGGTAAATTAGCAAAAAAAAAAAAAAGTAGGGAAATAGTTTATACTGCATGTTCGTAGTTTCTAGGAAAAAGAATGAGAATGCTGTATACTAGAAATATTTTATATCTTTGAAACTTTGGAAAAATTTCCATATGGGATGAAGTAGTAACAACCTGAAATGTAACCACCATTTCGGAGTTCTTGTTACATAAAATATTCTTCATAATTTTTTGCAAAAAAGTCCAATGCTAGTTTTCAGTGATATAAAAATTAGGAGATTATTGAGAATCTATTTGCTTGTGAGTTTCTCTAATTTTCTATTTCGTTCTTTTATTTAATGATGATCTACAAGTATACGAATCCAACTACTTACTTTTTTCTGTTAGACTGTAGTGTGTTCATGAAAAAATCAAAAAATCTTCACTGTACAATCTTTTCAATCTAACACCTGGATATGAACGAACAATATTAACAATGATGAAGAAATGTGTTTTTAGTTATAAGTGGTGGGTTTCTTATTCATCGTGTCGTGTGATATAGATATGGGGCTTTTAGTGTAACTATGTTATGCCACGTTCCCAAATTTAAAAAAAAAAAATATTTTGCAAGTTTTTTGTACTCAAAACTTTTTGGAAGACGTTCGCTTAAACGGATTTTAGGGTATTTTTCTTCTTTTTTTTTTTTTGATGAAGAAACAAAATGTATTGAATTTTTTTTTTCCTTGGTAATCTGATCAATAAATTAAGGTTATTTCACGGCTTGCAAAAAAAAAATAGATAGTTTTGGCATTGAAACCAATATTGCCAATATACTGTCAATTATTTTTGGAAGTACATATAAATAGAAATGCTTCCTAAATATTCGATCGTTTTTCAATTGTTGGTCAAGATCTTGATCTTCTCGCGTTACAATTAGCCTAGCCTAGAATTTGTTAAATATCTGAAAATTTGACGGTTTGATAGACTTTCGCGAATATATTTATTGATAAAATGTTTTTTTAACTATCAAAGGTTGTCTATTACCGGTCATTATTATTATTAATATCTTTTTTTTTATAATTAGCTTTTGATAAAGTAAGGTTTTATGAAACGGATTTAAACTCCATCCCCCATTCCTCTCCGATGACTTACACATCGCAAATGTCTATTACCTTCGGGAAAAGCAGGACAAAACTTAGTACGTCCTTTTTGTTTAGTAAAAATATTCATTCCACTTACTTAAAAAACAAAATTTTCAATCAAGAGTATCATGAAAGAAGAAGAAGGAGGCCAGGAAACGTCAGTTTACGACGCTCGCTGACATACGCCTGCTTCAAACACAGCCCTTAATAGAATATAAATTTCCTTTCATCGCCGTTAGAGTACCTTCTCACTCCCGCAGGACATCTTCGACCTCGGAGTCATTGATTGGCTACCATAATGTCCTTGAGAATCCTAAGCATAAGAGGCATTCATATCATTAAGGACCTGTCATTGCTACTGTCTGACACGCCTAATAGACTCGTATTCTTGATTGGTCTATCTCTCAAACAACATTCCCGCCACAATTAATTCATCCCACTAACTAGCTCTAGTTGTTAGCGTCCCTGCCTAGGGAACATCATGATGCGGGTTCGATACCAGGCACCTCCTCAAACTATTAAAGAGCGGACCATCGCCCTAATAAAGATGTAGCGATGAAGAACAATTACCAGTCAGTTCGGAAATCCTTATCTCAAAGGAATGTCAAACCTGAGAAGTTTGCTTTCTCAATTAACTTATTCGGAAGAAGAATTGTAATCCGCCAAAGAATATTTTTTGAAATCTCATTTATCACGCACGTCACAGAGTTCCTTAAGTAAAAAAAAAAAACCTTAATTTTTAAGTTCCCACGTTGTTGATGCCAAAATTAGGAAGAATAAATTTTAGAATATATTTCCAAATATAACTATAGAAATATTGTACTTTAGAAGACACCGTCATTATACAGTCATTGCTTGAGTTATTACATGTCCGAATACCAGAGGGTTTGTCCCCTGTAACGAAGTCGTACGAGAAAATTAATTTATTTGACTCGTTTTTGTGAATGAAGAAAACAGTAATGTAATTCATATACACTTTACTCCTTTATTAAAACCACGATTACAGTACTGTAAAAATACTGTAACACATTTATGACGTATGATATTTATGATCATTTGAGAAGTACAGAACAGAAAACAAAACACCTCTCCTTTCCCTTCTTCCAGCAACCCAATATAATTGGGCTGTAATGTTGGTTCTATAGTATTTCATTAAAATATTTGGACTCATAATTTGGACAAAATAAAGGGACAACGATACTGGTATATTGGCTAATATGCCCAAGCATAATCCCAAAAAAAGAAAAAAGGACAATCATTTTTTTTTTATTATTATTTGTTTTAGAACTTATTCACATTTGCTAAGCAGCACATCTGCTTGATAATTCTTTATATTGTAAGCAGATCTCTAAAGATGTGCCTTTTTAGTCTTCGTTTGGGCTGGCCGAGTAACAGTGAGGAGAAAAGAAGAGAGGACGAGCGGATTTGGATGATTAAGAGTTAAAGAGTGAAATGCGGTGTATTTATCACGCATTTAGGATTATATTATATGGTGTGATGCCGTTGTGTATGGTGTGGTTTGAAATAAACCAAGGTGCATTTACGATTTTTCGAAGTATTTTGGATTGTACGGTTTAAATTTTGTTTATATGGACGTGTTTTTGGGAACCCTAAAGCTCTGCTCTATATGTCCAAATAGATTCTTCACATGTTTTTTTTTAATTTATTGGATTTTTCTGTCCGAGATGTACATAATTTCTTGAGGCAATTGAGTTGTTGTCTATTATTGCAGCAGGGTATACAAATTTCTGCAGGAGAAACTAACGTGACTTCATTTGCTCCTATTTATTTAATTTTCCATTTTTGGAACCACTTTCCAAACCATAGAGATAGAGATCATAGAGACTAATTTTATCTATAAACATTGGATAATTCTAAGATATTCGCTAGCTGGCAGGTGGTGTAAGGTCCAGTAAACAAATGTGCAAATAAAATGGACGGAATCGTAATAAATGCGGACAATATGGCGTGCTAGATAAGGACGCGAGAGATTTATACCTGACTCGAGTTAGCGCATGCGTATGGGAACTACATTATCTTTTCATTCTCTATAAATAATTCAAACGACCGATAAAAATCTTTTGGTTGCAGTTTTTGATCTCAAAAAAGATCAGCTAAGAAACTTGTCTTAATATATAGATTTTATTGTATTTTTTTAATCACCTGTATAAATATAATTAATTTAGTTTCCATACGGTGGATATATGGAAGGAATTTTTATATAACTTGTATTTTTATAAATAGAATACTAGTTGTATGAAACAAAGAAGAGGTACTGATAATGATATACCTCTTTCAACATTTCTGATACTTTTGGGAAGTCATACATTCTTAGAAGTATGACATATACATCCGTAGAAGTCATACGGAATCTTCCGAAGATTCCAACCTATAACGTCTGAGGTTCGTAGCCAAATAACGAACCCCGTTTCAAGGAATAGTCGGAACTCAAATCTACCTAAGTGGACATTATGTTACATTCATATCTCATTCCATTTCCCCTCCCCTTTCAACCCTCCTATGCAGACTAGTTTACATGAATTCGTTCGTAAACCTAAACTGATTGAATTGATTGTTACATTATTTATGTTTTTTGTACAAATCAATGAGAAGGTACGTGATTTCATAAATTTAAATATTTAATCTGCTAATTGTCACTACCATGACAGGTGCGGATGAAGATGTAAAGACAAAAAAAAAAAAAATATATATTTGAAGCAGACTTTGTTGTCCAACATTGATCATATATCTTTCTTTCTCTACTCCGAACGGTAAGAACTTTAGTGTTCTTATAATTTTTAACTTTCTGGTCTCAATGTAATTTCTGGTCTCAAGAAAAGAAAAATATATGAAAAGCAGTACATATATTCAAACATTCTGAAAGGTTGATAGTTCCTTGTTGATAAGTGAGCGAGTCATTTTACTCCAGTGCATATTTACATGTTACCAAAATTTCAAGACATTAAACTATCATCCTAAATTTTATTTTTCAGTTTATGATTATAATCCATTTGAACTGAATAAATAATAAACTCTTATTTATTATTTTGTACTTATAAAAGGGGTATATTTCTTATAAGTTATAAGGTGGTATATTCTCCCTTCCTTCTCAACAAAATTTTATTGCACTTCTCTTCTTAAAAACAGTGCAAGTGAAACTAAAATTTGACAAACATACTTGCTATGATGGGTTCTATGTTTTACCTCATCTGATTCGTTTGCAAATAAAGTAATTGAAACAAAACAAGGTTATGTACAAAAAATGTAAAATTTTGAACACATCTCAATAACACATTGGCACACCTGGTTGTAACATAATGGATTTGCCAATTCGTTAAAATATGAAAATAATTACATACATATATCTACTTAAAAGAAGAAAGATGTTCCTTAATATTTCAGGACCCTTTGTCGTTGGTAAGATTTGTAATTAGGCATATTTAGTAATTACTACGATTTGTCCACCAGAAAGTTTCATTTTCATATCACACGAACGATTTCCAAAGAACCAAGCGCCAATCCAATCAGTACTCGTATTTAATGGTTTTCTTATTGATTTAAGATTCAAACAGAGTTTTATTTAGGTATCTTAAATAAATTGACAACCCACGCTTTAGTGTAGGCGTATGGACATTCCAAGATTTGCGAGAGGTGCCATCAAGACGCCTTCAGCGAATAAGGCGCTGAGCTGACTAGATTCAATATGTTTGTAATTAATTAATTCCTTTTAATTACAGCTGTTCCTACTCGATACAGCGCCCCTAATAACCCCATGTGCTCGTCTCACGTGATAATCGACTCGGAATATTGGTCTTTATTATTTCTTTTTTCTACTAAACACTTCGAAAATAGTTTATCATTTAAGATTTTCAGGTATGAGAAAAGTAATTAGTCGTTCTTTCAAATATTTCCAATCTAATTTTTTTTTTCAAATAACTTATATAGTTATTTATTTCATGATTGAATCAATTATCTTTTCAAATTGACGTAAGAAATTTTGATTTCTTTGATTTGTAAAAATGTTTGTATTATATATCTAATGCCTTTATACTACGTTTTGGAAATGTATATTTTTCTGTATTGAAATTTCCAGGTTTATACGTAAACTGACTTGTTGATATACACAGTAATGTCCAGTTTATAGTCAAACAATATCCTAAATTTTAGAGATAAGTTTTATAGATCAATATGCCAGTATAGATTTTAAAATTTCTATTTATTATCTTCAGAACTAACATTACTTGTCATATATTATTTTTTCCTAATTACTTTTCATGATTAAAATATTCTCAATTTTGTTTCTTTAAGATTGCCTCTGTGAAATCTCTGATATGATAGAACACCAGATCACATTACTTTTTTTACACAACTAGCAGTGAATCTAAATTTGTGGAAAAACTCATGTTAATGGGTATGGATTTAAAGATAATTTAACAAGAAAGTTTGTACAGAAATTGTGTATTTGTAGTTTATTTGGTGGAAGATGAAATAATAAATTGGAAATAATACATGATTTTATGCTTATTCAGCAATTTAAGCACCTTTATATTAATTTAGGTCCAAATATTAGAAAATACTCATTTATTTTTTGTTCAACAGTTTAATTGTACTCAAGCTTCATCGGTAGTTTCCTGTTACTGGTATTCATCCTATTCAAGATAATCTCCATTCTTCCCTTTCTGTAGTGGTGTTCCAACAGTCTTTATGACACGATTAAAACATGTTTTGTTTTATGCTGGAAGTAATTACTAGAATTTGTAGCTCAGAGAGGCGCGGGTGGGAATGGATATGAGAACTGGAGGTAGCTGACCGAATGGAGTCCCTCAAGGTAATAGGGCTCGCCCGCTCTTGTTTTCAGTCATTACCCATGAGCCTCCCTGTAATCTCTGTCTCCTTCTCTTACACGCTTCTTCTTTTTCTTTGAGAAACGGGATGTTACCCAATGATGTTTACGACTTTGTGATGGTATCCATATAATACTCTAAAGGTTAACTTCCCCTAGCGGTGGCTCTAAAACCCACCAAGGACAGTAAACTTCTATACAGTTACTCGATTCAAAGTTGACCGTTTTTTGACCGATGTTACATTCCATTAAACTCTCAGGAAAATAAAACTTTTTTTTTTAATGAACACCCCATCAAAAACACTATCCCTCTACTCCTCGACCTCAGGAAAAACTGATGAATGTGAGAATACCGTTAGCGAAATACTCCATGATGAATTTTTCAATTTGGAGGACTTCATAACATCAATCCTTCTTTCGGTACCGTTTCTTCTGATTGCTTCGAAAGTTCTCAATTATGTACTCTGTTTCAATTTCCAGCTCTCAATTGGCATAATTATTGCTCGGTTGTTCACTGCAGAAAGTACTGTTTATCTGAACTTCTTTCATTTCGCTATAATTATATTTACTTCTCTAGAAAATGCTTCAATAAATAATATATATTTATTTTTTACACTTAACTAGGCTCAGGTGGCCGGAACATTAATTTTTTTTATACTAGTTATATATTATTATTCGGTAAACAGTATTGAAACATAATAAACAACATTGATTGTAAACATTTGGATTTTAATTCGGCTTCTATATCAATTTTTATCGAGTGAAAAGATTCTATATTTTTATTTTCAGTCTCATTCATATAAAGAATAGCTAAATAAAATTATCGTATCCATTTCTTAAACCAAGATTAAAAGCGTGATGAATTATTTACTTGGAACTTTCATATTGGATTGCATAGCTTAGCACACCCGATGTATAAATATAAAATGGCAAAAATTCAAGAAAACCAGTTGTCAGGATATTACTAGAAATTTTCAAAGGCTTTGAGTTTTTAAAATACATGGTAACGACTAACTCACAAATGCTTCGCAAATCTCAGCCATTAATAGGACACTTAAAAAATAACATATATGAAAACCAAATAAGTGCATCTTACTCCAACGATAAACAAAAAGGAACTCATTAAATCCAATCTATTGACTTAATACAGTGCATGCATGTAAGAATAAGATCTTATTTTAGGATTTGAATTACGTAACTTCAATATACTTACTATTCTATAGACTAATATTGAATATTACAATTATCAGGTGCCTTAATAATTCATTTGAACAGATAATAACAACAGAAATCCAATAATATAGTTCATTATTCATTATTACATCGTAGAGACGTTTGCAGCGAATCTTAGAGCCAATATTAAGCATGACAGCTGTATTGCATGAAAGGGGTAGTGGCATAAAACACTAAACAAAAATAAGCAGTTCAGTGATAAAAAAAATTGTTTGATGGTACCAATATTACATTCAATGAATGTTTTGCGGTTTGCAGATAGAAAACCGTAGGACACAAGAGATAATCAGGGCTAGTTTATAAAATATCAGGGGGTTACAGAAATTGCCTTGCCTCTGTTGAAGGCGTCTATGAACTCTAAACGTTCATTTATTGTAATAATCAATACCTTATTACAAATTGTAGTGTATCTGATTGTTTTTTCAAATATTTTCGAGTATATCCAAAAGTACACAAAAAAATCCTACAACTTTCTAAACGTATATATAAATTTATTTTTAAATATCCAATATTATATTTCTTCGTTTCACAATAATTACGTTGCATTTTTACAAATAAGATGACCTACCACCATATATATATATATATATTTTTTTTTGTTTTGGTCTATCTTCTCCCTAATCAAAATAGAAAGTCCGCGCCTATGATGTCGTAAATAATGTATTATAAATTTCCTCCATATCTTTTTCTCCTAGTTAAAGATTTTTCAAGATACTTGGACTTGGAAAGCAGAAAGGCTCAGTTCCCAGGAAGGGCAAATATGGGGCTACGGCGATGTAATAAAAAGTGGCAGGAGTGGAATTATGCGACGCGATAGGAAGCGGATGATGGGGGATCGCATAGAGTATCTATTCTAAGTAGAGGTGGTACGGCACAATTTACATATGTAGCACTTCACAACTGCCGTAGAGATATCTCTTCGCGGCTATCTGATGCCGTGGCTTTCCAGGAGCTCACTCAGTCCTTCTTGCGCTGGTCATTGTTCCGTTCTCTCCTTCAATATCCCAACAATGTTACCAACAAATGGAATATATACATTAAGTATAAATGCCTCTACAAAAAAACCTTATTGAGACGATTAAACTTATTTAGAACAGAAAATTATTTCCAACTATAATTGTTTTAATGCTTACTAGTCGATACTTGTAAAAGGAAGGGGACGAGTCCCCTTTCCATCTCTCCCCAATGGTTCCGTACGTACATAAAAGAACTTAAAACCATACAATTTTTTATAACATAGGCATAACAATAAATAAGCTCATCAAACATAGTTTACGGAAAGCCCACTTGAACACTAATGATTCTTTAAATTTCATCTGACATTTGCGTTTGTTTTTTTAAATGAAAAATTCTTTAGGCGCGTTTTGCACTTTTTTTTTTTTTTGTGAGAAGTGAATGAAACTGAACCGTCAGGCTCGGATGTATAACACTAATTCAGGTAAAGCTGACTCGGGTAGACTAAGTGTTTTTTCATATGGATTAAAATATCTCAAAAACTAAAAATCGGACTTGTACACTATAAGGTAAATGTTCAGCATTTCATCCTCTTTATTTCATCCTCTTCTTCAGGTTTGAATTGAGTTGATTGAGTTGTTTTTTTTTCGTGCGCTTAACTTAAATGGACCCGAGTTGACTTATTGCCATTGAATTCTGTATAAGAACTTACAATGAAAGTCCATACTAGAATCTCTACCACCAAAACTAAATCTCTACCACCAAAACTAGATCTCAACCACCAAAACTAGATCTCTACCACCTAAACTAAATCTCTACCACCAAACGGTTTCCCCAGTATATCGTTCGAAGATGCTGTTTTAAATTGATCTACTTATAAGGCTTCACTGTTTTTCTGCTATCCGCTATGGTGAATCTTATAAATTAAAATACCGAGCCCATAATAGAAAGTGTCCGGTATTGAAAGATCTTAATATTAGGAAATTAATTTAAATCTGATGTTTATAAAATTGTCCGTTTTAGAGATTTGTGTACTAAAAAAAGTTTCACTATCCACGTTATCCCTAATTGTGGATGAACAACACCCATATTTTATTGAGTCCAATAGGCAATTTTAATAATAACTTAACTATATTCCAGATTAATTACAGCAGATATATTCATACAATACATTAAATGTTTTTTTGATCCTCCCGAAGACGCTTTGTCCTGTTAGCGAACAGAAGTCGAACCGGTGCCGACTCCTGGGCAATTAGACTACCGCTGCTAGGAGGATAATAAGCCGGCCTATGTAAAGGTGATGTAGGTCCGGTGGTCTTACCTGAGTCACCTATAATTTTATGAAAAAAATATATAGAAAAAAAATTGGTAATTGAGGCTCGTAACGACTGTTGTTTCTCGACTTGTATTTTTTTTTTTTCATATAGCAACGTGTAATTTTTAGAATGCTATTAGATAATAATTTTCACGAAAAAAAATGTTAAAGTTGAGAATGACCATTGTAAATTATATATATATATATATATATATATATATATATATATATATATATATATAGAAAGAGAGAGAGAGAGAGAGAGAGAGAGAGAGAGAGAGAAAGAGAAAGGGAGAGAGAGAGAGAGATTTGTATACATATATTTTATTGTGGGACTAAGTCCATTGTGAACGACAATTATAAACAAAAACCGTGTGTGGTGTGCCAAAAACTACATTAATATAGATTAAACAATATATATAATATCTTCATTGACAATATATAAACAACAGATAGTAAAAAAATGTTTAAAAAAATTAATTAAAACGAAAAGAAAAACAGAAATTAGGAAAAATGGAAACAAAACGTTATAAACACTAGGTTCGATTCATACAATTTATTTCAGGATTGTACAACGTCATTTTGGGATGTGAAAAGGAATTGCTTTAGATAGTATTTGAATAATGACAAGGAAGGGTCACGGCGAATATCAGATGGGATGCAATTTCAGAAGACAGTGAATCGGACAATAAAGGAGTGTTCAAATGTTTTAGTTCTGTAAGAAGGAGTAGAAAGGTCGGAAGCACGGGATCTTGTTTTCTGGGAGTAGACTACGGGTTTCAACTAAAGGAGATTGTAGATATAGGAAAGGTGCCTGGAGTTTATCGTTTGGAATAGGTTTGGAGATCCAAGGAAACATTATCGGCGGAAAGAACCACTTTCACTCGTGACGAAGTGAATATGAGACCTATCGAAGTACCGAAGACAAGTCTTAAGAAGGAATTCATAAGTTGCTTTAATCTGTCTTCAAGCATCAACGAGATGCCACCGTACACCACACAGCCATATATATATATATATATATATATATATATATATATATATATATATATATATATATATATATATTGGGTATGTATTATATCTCATACAAGGATGTTCATATGGATCAGTAACAATTTATTAATTGTTCTATTGTTCTGTTATTAGTTCATTTTCTGATGAAGGTAATTTTGTTAAAACCTCATATTCCTCCAAAGAAGTTGAGAAAAGGTCGGTACCTTGGTTGCCATGGGCCTTGCCAAGCACAAGGCATAGCTAATGATATTAGATCCCTTCTCTTCTTTATCTCTCTTCCTCCTGTCATTACGGCTCTTCCTTCTTTTTGCTGTTCCCCTGTCCTCCGATCTGAGTAAATAGATATCATTAGGTGAGTGTCCTCCCCCGAAGGAAATGGTCTTCTCAGGAATGACGGTCGTAGACAGAGAGGAGGGAGAGTAGTTCCTTAATGTGAAAAAGATGGAGTTTAATGCTCGTCTCGAAATCTTCATTTGCTGCTAATAACGTTTCGCTTAGAACCGAATACTCGGAATATTTTCCTTTTAAACCTGTCTCTAGTTCAAGGATAGCCGAGAATACGAGGAACATAATACTCTTAAAATAATGCAATTGAATATGTTTAATTGCAGAAAAATCTATAATCCCTGAGCTAGTTGGAATACATAAGGACGGTATACCAAATCTGAAACCATGCTTGATCTTAAAACTTTTTCTCAACCTTATTTTATATATCCTTCCCTACCTCAGTGTAACAGTGTAGTATCAATGAAATCATTTCAGAAAATCGAACATTTAATTTATTACCCTTTTGTTCCGAAATCAGCAATAAGTAAGAAACAGAAAAATATTTTACTCATTGTTTTGTTTTCATTATTTTCACTAATAATTCTAATATTAATTTAGAGGAAAAATAAACAAATAAAAATTGATATGTCCCACTTTGATGACCCTACATGTAACCACTAAACGGTTTATAGTATGCGTAATTCAACTGTGTTTTCTTTCTTAAACTGTGTTTACTAGAACTTACTGTGGTTTTGATATTTGTTGGCTACTACTTTTTCTCTTTTACCTGAGGTATCAAGTCGATCATCATATAGTGGCACCTGTGCATAGTGTCTTAAGTGCAAGGATCATATTAATGAAAAAACATATTTCAAAGTTAGTAATTTTCACAAGTGCAAGTTCCATTTTCAAGTTTCACATAACTCACAAAGGAATGCTCATCTCTGTAATGGTCGCATAACTTAGCCGATTAGACATAAGAAGAGAGAGAAAAAATAAGCTTTCTAGTTATAACCATACAAACTCACAAAATCGCACTTAATTAATTTTAGTGGTAATATTATGAGGATATTTTTTTTTTCATCTATCCAGTTTTTTAACCGCATTACTTTCTAGGTGTCTTTATCTTTCATACTTGAAATATTTGCTCGAAATATACAACCTTCTCACACAAAATCCAAATCTAATTAGTCTCGTAGCTGTAAAAGCTTTGTTATTACTGCAAGAGATTATTTACCTCTTCAGATCTCCTTTTTATAATAAATGAAGTTAAATATTAAATGAAGATATAAGTTAGCAAAGACGATTAAAATAAAGGTATTAACTTGCTAATTTTAAATATAAAGGCTAAAAATACGTTTAAAAAAATTAAAATATATATTAAAAGAATAGAAGTTAAAATATTAAAGTATATTATTTTTCTATATAATTTATTTTATTTATTGTACATATAGTGTGAATGTAATCTGTGAACTCTATTATAAATGTCCTAGAGACAGATCGTAATATTTTTCAATAAATAAGTAAAATATTAAAAATATCAACAAAAACTAATTGACAAAAAACCCATTAAAATTAAATGTTAAAGATTAAAAACAGATAAGTTAATAAAGACATTTAATAAAAAACATTATTGATTTCAAGAATATAATCTAAAAGTACGTCTTAAAAACTAAAAAAGAAGAAAATTTAAAAAGTACAATTTAAATATTAATAATTTCAAGAAATTGAAAAAAAAAAATCAAAATTGAAAAAAAAAAAAATTAACAGGTGTATTTACAATTTAAAGAAAAAACTACAAACTCAAAAGGTATAAGTTTTAATGCATAACATGCAGTTAAGATATGACTCACTGTGAGAGGTACCGCGCAGGAAATACATTGAGTAGAAGAGTCTTTTCACATTAAATACCCGTGAGTAAGACTAATATGTCCGATCCAAAGCCTGGTCAGTATTTCTTCCCTTCTGGTCAGCAGGATATTTGGAGTGACTCTTCGGACGTATGGATCTACAACTCTTAGCTAATTGTCTCTTGTGGCAGGCCAAGATTTAAAAAAGAGAATTGCATCTGATCGACTATAAATATAGATGATTTATACCATTTTAAAATAACTCGTTGGCAATTCTTATTATGTAAATATAATTTAAAACTATAATCAGAAACGAGAAAGTTTTCTCACACTTTTATTCCCTCTTCACTTTTATCAACCAACTTTATTAGAACGACTAGCGTTCCCATTACTCCATGTCCTTCCACTCCACGGCGTCAAAGTCACCATAAAGCTTACCCCAAAGTAGCTGTCATGTAATCTCTACTTGACACGTTGGCTATTGGAATAGAAATTGTAATACTGCATGGTATTAGCATATCCAACTGCTTCTGCTCTTGTAAGTGCTTTATGGGGAGAAAAAAATCCGATAAGGAGTCAATATTATCGATAAGAGAACTATCGTAATTGTTTCCTGATTTTTCTTCTTACCTCATTCTTTATGGCTTATATCAAAAGCGTTGGAGTTAGCTTATATGTCGAGGTTAATCTAGTAGGAAATGCATTTAATCAATAATTATGTTTTAAATTATGGGATTATGCGAATTGCATACATATTGTACTTCATATATAAAAATCTTATAGCAATATTGCTTGGTTGGACCCTAACAGTAATTAATTACTGTTTCGAGGACAAACTTCTAGTTTGGTATATTACTGCAGATTTTTATGTTCTCAATTATGTTTATTGGCTTGAATAAAGATTAACACAAATTCTGTAAGATAAATAGCTGCTTAACTGAATTTATTAATACTTAAGATAATATTTATTTTATAATAATAATATAATAAATTTTACTGTAGCACTACAGTAAATCTTTTTATTTGAAATATTTTTTTAATGCATTCCACCAAACCCTAAGACCTGACAAAACGTAATTTCCTTATATGAGCTTAAGTACACCCCTAACTCTCTTATCAAAGGTGTGCCTGGTTTACTTTTTAATAATTCGTTTTCTATCAAACCAAACATAATTCAATGCTTTCATATTTTTTTGCGGATTCATATTATTACCGTTCGAGTAATAGTCATTAAGTCTAATTAGTGAATATTGTACGCTAAATAATTCCTGCCTGGCTCAAAAACGTCGTAGATGGACTAACTGTATTTATCCATCAAATTATATTCAAATAAGGCGTTGAATGTCTATTCGATTGGGGAAAAAATAAGTGTAATTTTTTTTTTATAATTTTTAAATTAGTGACTTAATTGAGCAACTAATTAAACGAAAGCAATATATATATACATATACATATATATATATATATATATATATATATATATATATATATATATATACATATATATAGAGAGAGAGAGAGAAAGAGAGAGAGTGAGAGAGAGGGTGAGAGAGACAGACAGAGATTGTTAATTTTTCTTACTTTATGCAGACACTGGGACGTTTTTTTAGTGATAGGTTCTGTTGAGGTGCCTACTGTATGTTAACAACACAAGAATCTACTTAACATTGGCCAACCCCAGCCTTGATAAGTACATTTAAGGCAGCCAGTGTTTCCCACCAGTCACACCCCGCCTCACTTAACCTTCTCTTGAGCATCGTGAGACGACAAGGAAGTCTGTGTGACACAGTAATAAAAGAATCCAAGTATAAGCAGATGATAATTTATGCGATTTATTACAAGGAGAACAGTTTCTAACGATACATTTTGTAGGCCTCATCAAATCTTAAACTTTAATTAAATCTTTGAACTTTCAACATCAAAAAATAAAAACCGGTAAAAAAAAAAAAAAAAATGTATTGTATTGTTATATGATGCTCGAAAACATATTGCACCAAAAATATCTAGAGTATATTTTCCAGTCGGTGATATCATGAACATCCCTCTTAATCTTCATTTTCGCTCCTCCCTCCGCTAATATAACTTTTTTTTCATAATATTTATAACTGTATTACAACATAAACACATCAAGTAATTGTGTACACAGAAATATAATCACATGAAAACGCTTGTTGAGAAACTACCCACTGGTAGAACTCTAATAGAACTTTTTAAATAAATTATTACTCTTACAGACTTTTTTTAAAGGAATTAAGTTTAACCAGAACTTGAAAGAAAAAAAAAACATTTATTTTTAAAACGGTTTGGTATCACTGGAATTTTTACTATCGATAGTTTCTCAGTTCTTTTGAAACTATATTTTTCTTTTCCATAAGTCTAGGTAAAAGTCTAAAAACAAACCATTATTTAAAAGTTCCGTCGATTTCGCTAAAAATTCGTTCTAAATAAAGACTTTTATTCATAGTTACTCAAACAATCGACACACTAGAATCATGTGGAATTCATTTGGGACAAATTACAACTCTAACCTAAGCTCAATCACTGTTTATTTTTTAATTTAACATGAACTTAAATTAATACAAGTGAAACTTGTACCATAAATTCGGTAATTTATTACAAACAAGTTCCTTAAAACTTTTATTTTAAGAATTATTTTCCTAAAAAGTTTCAAAGAAACTGTTATAATTTAATTTTTTTTAAGTTCTATTAACGTTTCAATATTTGATTTTAACATTTATAAAGTTCACTATTTTACATATATAAATTAATTTTAATGAATTTCTGTTAAAACTCATATATCCCTTCAATTCAGAGTATATACAGTGTCTTTTCAAATTCAGGAGAACGATCATAACGGCAGCGGGATGTTTGAAAATTAATTTTCTCTAAATAAGGTAATATAGTAGCTTTTAACAAAAAGAAAAAAAGGATTTTTGACTAAGAATTTGAACTAGCAGTAATTTTTTATAAAGTTTTGTTGATTTTTTTTTAAAGACTAGTAATGTTAGATTCAGTTGCCAATTAGTATTAATTTACATTTTAATTAACCTTCTGTTTCTGATAAGTCAAATGGCTCTTTTCCAAGTATTTTGTACAGACATCTACCTGCTCGATATCATTCTCGAACTCACAGTTTCAGACCAATTTAGACAACATTCCTTTTAGAGGTTCCAATAGTAGACCCAACCTAAGGTCGAATTCCTAGATACCTTCGTGAATGAACCAGTCAATTTGTCAGGCTATCTTCAATCTTAAGTGAAACGTCGGATCGAACAGCTTCCATAGAGAGGAGGACTAGCCTATATCTACGAGATAGGATCTGCCCTACACCTGTGGTGATATACACGATTTGTCAATCAGGGGGCAGGTATATGCCAAGGTGACGCATACATGAATATAACATCTAGTCCTTTCTCTTATGGCAAATACGGCCCGGACTAACTAAGCTAGCTCCCGATGGTACGTGAGCCTCCTCCTAAACAGCCCTATCTTTTAGCCACGTCATCTTGATCCATCTTTTACGTCGTCTAATGTCCCGGCTAATTTGATCAAAACCCTTCAGGATTGGATTCTCTTAAAACATTTCGTAAAAAGTAATATCAAATCAGCTCAAAATAACAAAAAGTACTTCTAGCTATGTTAGAAGTATAAGCTATTAAAACTTTCTTTTGGCTGCGAAATTAAAAAAATAAGTTTTCTTTTTTTTTCTATGTGAACTTATTTCTTACTACAAACATTTGTTTCTCAAGTCAATTATTCCGTAAAGTATTATAATTTGGAATTATTTAGACCCACACCGGGGACATGGTACAATGCCTTGAAACCTATCTAAGTATTGCTACCAATTGTAAAGATTAGGGAATTCGTTCAACATGCGCTAAATATTGTAAACCTCTTAAATGTGTTCAAATCGAGAAACTTATTTAAGATTATTGTGTTAAATATGGCTGCTAGCACACTTGCCGACTGGCGTCGGTTAAAACTGGTATTGAATTCTTAAATGTGCGGGAAGGTTATTCTCTCATGTTTATTGCATTTGCTTTAAGTGGAGTGGAATGTAAGAAAATAAAGAATTTCTGAAAACATTGGATAAAATAACATAATAATTTTTTTTCGTAGTTACGTAAAACATGATGAAGTTCGAAGTGTATAATGTTGTTATTTTTAAATTTCCTTATAAATTTATGGTTGTCAAAATTCATGTATTAAACAGTATTCAAATAAAAAAAAAATAATTCCTTGAAAATTATTAAGAAAATAAAATAGATTTTTTTAAAAACACAAAAATGGGGAAATTCGAGATTTTGTTCAGTTAGGTACACACACACACACACACACACACATATTTTTTTTTGGTTGGTCATGTAAACAGAGTAACAGGTGTCAAGGTTTTCACTTTTATATAATTTATGTAAATCCCAATTTGATATTTTTCAAAACATGCGTGCTCTGCTTAATCATCGGCAGAAGTTTTCCTTGTCACTGCCAAATCCGGAGCTTGTTTTAGCTGTAGTGGTTTAGTGGTGGAGTGTATATCAATGGATCGCGTGAATTTTATGATTTATGGCCCTCCGAATCGGATATCGATAATTTGTTGCTAATTAGGTCGATATGTTGCAAAACAGAACCTCATCACTATACAATGACCCATATTTCTTATAAGTTGGAGGGAGCTACCCAAATGTTTTTGTTAATGTTAATGTTTGCCCTTCCGATGTCTTCTGCTTAGGCATTACATAGCTTATTTGTTTTCAGTCAAGGTGCGTAATTAGTGTAGCCCAAAATTGGTCTTGGTCTTGCACTTTTCAAGACCAAGACCAAGGCCGCCTAACTGTTGCAAGACCAAGATCAGGACTGGTAAAAAAAATCGTTTGTTTAAAATAAAAATTAAGGCAAAATAGTTACTAATACTTGACAATCTTAGTTACTATATGTTAATAATTGGTATCACAAATACACTTTTGTATTTAACTCCTCTAATTTTTCATTCGGGCTTACTTAGGTTTCTCCTATCTAAAAAATTACCGTAATATCTCGATGGTAATAAGCTCATAAGTAACTGCAAGACTGTTGCGAGACTCTTGCGCACCAAGACCAAGACTATGATCAAGACAGAGTTTGCAAGACCAAGACTCGTCTCGGTCTCTCTTTTGGGCAACACTATGCATAATGGTATGTGCACACATTTCCATGTAATTTGTCAGCACAGTTTTACAGCTTTTTTTTTTTTTTTTTTTTTTTTTTTTAAATTCTTGGCAAGAGAACATTATTCAGTTGGCTTATGCATTCTGAAGTTTTGACGTGCGGCATTCCAAATCGTCTTTGAATCATAAATGAATCGCACATTTTAATCCTATTTTTTAACATCTTTTTAACAATCCAGTTCAGTTCTTATCAAAATAAAACTGAGAACGAAAATTAATAACTCCATATGAAGCAAAATCTTGGCAGGTACCTGTCGTGCTTTTAATCGTGTTGTGGATAAATACTATTATAGTATGTAAGTCTACAATCGTAATTCTATTTACATAGAATAAAAAAGAGCGTGCTATAAACATAATGATTTCAGAAACATAGATATTATTTATTGTAAAGCTCCTCTCTGAATCCCGTTTTAGATAGTACTCACTGTTATTAAAATCTGAAACCTTGCGTTGAAAAATAATAGATATTTAAATTTTCTATTGGTCCTACGTATACCAAATTTATAAAAAATATATATGTAACGTATATATATATTTTTTTTTTTTTGAGATGATCTAAATAATCGATTAGATGCAAAATTGATATATGTAAAAAACTGAAGATTTGGTTAAGGGCGTCCTATAAAGTGTTTCCCTAGATAGATAGATAGAATAATAATAATAAGATATAACTTCGCGAGGAATAACAATTTACTTTTTCTGTTACAATTTACAAGTTATTAAAATCGTTATTGTAATTGGCTAATGTAGATGAAGAAGTTTTCATTATTTAATTTATATATATCCTCAAACATACAAGAAAGTGATACAATATAATAGTCTTCTTTTATCTAGTTTTTTTTGTTTTGCTTTTTAGAGTTTAGAGTTTATTAACCAATATTTACAACTTGGTCCGACCAGATGTCAACATCTATCGGTCGGTGTTTTCAAGGTAATGGGCTAAATCCTTTGGCGGTTTTATAAATAATTCAAAAAGAATAAAAAGTAAAAAATGATCAAAATTGTCATTTCGTTATTATTGAAAGACCCTCAAAAATCCTACATTGGCTGATTTGAATATCCTTTTAGCCTACTCTAAATAATAAAAACTAATTACCGTCACTAACTAGAGAAACGCTAGAGATCTAGACATTGAGGACATCTCTACCCTTTAATAGAAAAAAAAAATAAAAAAAAAGGATTCAATAACTCACGTCATTCGGTCCGTAGAGGAACTTTGATTTACAACAATGCGATATAAGGAGTTTCGCTATGACCTCCGCACGCCCACGAAGTTAGCTCTGAAATAATTAATCGTCTCCTAGAGATGGAGGGATCCCAATTAGCCATGAGCTGGTATGGTAGTGACCCAGTAACCGATTGAGTAACTACACGGTAACCGGTTACATTCCACTTGTCACCGCGTTGATAGAAACTGGCATTCTCCGAAGTCAGACTTGTCGTTGAGGCGGAGCTGTGAAATAAATATTAAATAGCTGCTTGGATGGTTTATAGCAGGGGACACAATACCTTCACTCGGAGGCGTATCTTCTCCTCTAATCGATAATTGGCAACGGTAATTGGTATCGATATTCTGCCTCGGTAATCGGCGATGTCCCCGTGACGTAAGAGTGCCTCACCGCCGACCGACGGAGTGCGTAGACTCTGGTGCAATTAAACTCCTTTGTTGCGAATCCTCTTCGCCTTTCGCAACCTGTTCCTAGGATCTGGGGCTATTAAGACTAAGTGTCAACTCATATAAATACAAAATCCAGTCTACCTCTGCTTTCTTGTCAGAGCGTTAGATTTATCTTACATAAGTGCTGAAGATTTATTTCAATATTGTTTGAACAATTTTTTTAAACTATGAAGCAATCACATAATTTCGAACAGTTTTCAGTAGTTTAGACAACGTTGGAATCTATTTTGGAGACACTTGAACGAGATTTTTTAATCTTATGAGAAATTACCTACCTTAGGTAATTCCATAGCAGCTTTAAAAAATGGCAGACATAAAAACTTTTGATACTCAAGTCGGTAAATTTTTTATTATGTAAGGCGTTTCTCTTAAATAAATAAAGCTGCAGCGGTATATATATAGTTATTTTTTTAGTTTTGTTTTCAATTGAGACCAATTGCCGAAACTGATAAAAATTTGGTTTCATTGGCCGTGGTTTTCGACCAGATCACTTAATCATATTTTAACTTATTCGACGCACAATTTAAAGCTTCGATGAACCGTTCTGGAATTATATAAGAAAAAAAAAAAAATCTGACATATTTTGCTGTCAAAAGTTTTCTGTTTTAGAACATTTTTTTTTAACGTTTGATCACATATATTCAAGTTAAAAAAAAAAAAAAATTGTACCACATTTTCCCCAATATGATTCCCGTCTCGATCCTCGAATCGTTGGTATTATATTTTTTAAATCAGCCATAATTTTTAAAAGTAAAAAAATGTACTTAAATCTTCTCCTGCTATGAGTACACTTTCTAGGTTCTGACTTCAGAGCTGTCTCTCAATCTTTTGAAATAAATTTTCTATATTTTGGAAAGCATTATTTCATACTGAATATCGTTTCCAATTCAAAATAAGGCTGCTAAATTTGGATAAGTCAAGAATATCCTATTATTATGTTAGCAACGATAATAGCTAATATAGATCTTTAATTTTGGTGCAAGAATTAAAAATTACATATTTTGTTTAGTATTATTAAAATTCTTTAAGAGAAATGTTGAAATGATTTTCGTACATGATTACTCCCAAATGCCTTATTATCTTGTTCCTTGAATATGTTCCTTATTCATCAAGGCGGGAATCCCAACCGACATAGAAGTGTTTATCTAAATTATATATTATTTTATAATAACAATCAGAAGAATCTTGGAATATCCCGAGGACAAAAATACCGATGATAGACCAACATCCGCAGTACAAAGAAGACTTCAGGTAGTGCCCCAGACCTCCAATCTCGGTCTCAGTATAAATGGGCCCTAATTACTCCGGTGTCTTTGTGGACTCGGATGAAAAAGAAACCGATGAACAAAAAAATGGTGAACTGCAGACACCCAACTCCTATTTCTCAGGTCATATACGCGCCGAGGAGGTTGGTAGACTACCTAGCCGGCAGAGTGACAAAGACAAACCCCAAAGGCACTGCATTAAGGGTGGCCGAGGAAATTGCGACGAGCGTTGGGGTCATTAGAGTGGCGACTGTCTGCGTCAATGGGCGTTCGCTAACGGTCATCTTTCGCTCCATTGCGAAAATTGAGCAATTTTAAAATGAAATAATATAAAGAAAATATTCCCTTGATCTCTCAAAAGTTGAAGTAAATGTCTTTTAAACGCATTATTCTCTCTTGACTTTCTACCATTTAAGAACAACAAATATTGGCGTTTCTAAGAAACACATTCCCTTGTGTAAGTAAAATTATTGAATGGAATTAGATAAAATCGCTATATGACCATTTTGATACCAATCCGCATCATCTCTCAAAGTTCTATTAAAACTGGATGAAGGGATATAGATGATGTGCCTGTTGCATTGATACCACTGTTAACAGGCAGATACGGAACCAAAATTTTGGCTTAATGTTTAAAACGTAAAAAACTGATGGAAATTTTCGAATATGAGCACAAAATTTTTGTTTAACGTCAAAATATTAAAAATAGTTCAGCAAGCTAATAATGATAAAATTTTGTTGGTCGAGTCCTTCGATAATTACGTCATATACAGCCTTCCTCTACTTTCAGTAAAATTACTGGTTAATGCATTAAGGCAATCTATATGAATATACTTCAGTCAATGGACCGCAACATCGAAGTGCGGACCAAATTAGTATATATTAATTTTCAATTTCGCTAATTAGCCCAAAAGAGAGTAGGTTTTTTTTTTTTTAGTTAGAAGTGCATCAAAGGAAATGCAGTTGGTTTGCCGATCTGTTTACTCTTTCTTGTTATCTCGTCTAAATGTTTGAAGGATAAATAAGACTGAGAATGTCACTCTTTTATCCCAGCAGCGACGGGAAAGGCGCAAAATTCAATAGGAAAGCATAATAGAGTCACGCCCGTAGCAAGTTCAAACAGAAGGGGTTATCCTAGGTCAAACATCTAGGAAAGGTTTAGGACTGTAGGGTCCGCATACTGTTACATTTTCCTTATATTATTAAATGATCACTATTTATTGATTATGTTTATTTCAAAACATAAATAATAATCCACCTTCATAGTATTTTTTAATGTAGAAGACGTAACAGTGCCTTTTCCCAGTTTATTGTCAATCCTGTTTTATCTTTTTATGTTACGTGCTTTCTCAAATCCTTAATCAAGTCATCCATGTAATGGAATAATAGAGAACATCTGTGCTTGAGTTTGGAAGAGGTCCTCTTTGATCTTTTACCATAGATTCCAGAAGATTCCTGAATGCATATCAAATGTTTTTATCTTTTATATAATTTTTTTCTTGTAAATACGGTATGAGATACTATTTTTATCGAACAATAAACATCATCTCACTAAAAAATACTAATATTCACTTAAATAGCTACAACCCTCATGCAATATATACTTGCTTAAAGTTGTGAAACCGCTTGGATGTGGGAACTCCTTTGATTGACATCTGATGCTAATTACAAGCAGTTTGACCCTCATGGCTCTCATGTAATTTATTACTATATTTTTATTTCACATACGATGGTTAATTTTTATTTGGTACCTGTTTATTAACAAGACAAGGTAGAATGCAATAATTAAATCAATTTACTTTTAATAAGTTCTATTTTTATTTTTAAATAATAATTTATCCTTGCATAATTTCTTTTTTATCTATAAAACCCAATAGCTCTTAAAATATTTATGAATCAAGAGTTGTCAGTAGCGAATATTTTTTTTTCTGTGAGCTTCATGTGTATTAACAGGGTACGTCTTCGTAGGTACTTCATTCATTTTAAATACAGCTCTGATCGCTATAGATATTATATAAACCTAATGTAATACTCAATTTAAACCTAACGAAATGTTTAAATTAGTAATTGAATCGGTGAGTGCGGAAACCACTACAATAAAAAAAAAAATGCGAAAAATCGTTTTCAATGAAAAGAAGCTTTGAAAGGCAAGATGCGTTTTGAATGCAAGAACCACGTTAGTCGGTTGAGTAGTTCCCTAAATACGTGACGTCTTTTTCGGTCGTTGAGCGATGAAATGACATGAGTCAGTGACTGACGTAGTTTCTGCATCCATCGCTTGATCGCATCAACAGCAGAGTTGGGCATATTTATATTAAAAAATATAAATACGAATACCATTTATATTTATGGTACTTATAAATATAAATATAAATATAAATAATAACTTCAAAGTTTTTTATAATGAACTATTTACCTGGCCAACCAAAGCACATGATACAATCATCGAGAATGATATTTAAGAGCGTTTCATTTTGTTATATTCCTGTTTTATGATGACTTTGCAATACTGTTAATTTTTTCAACTTCATTTTTGATATAATATGAAGAAATGTAAATTTTTAAAATCGTAAAATAAATTAAATTAAAATTAATATAAATAAATTAAATTAAAATTGATATAAAATAAATTTTTAATTAAAAAATATATAAACTTTTATTGAATGGTTACTTTTTTCAGCTGTTTTCAGCTGTCAAAAACAGTTGAGTGCAGAAACAACAGAAGTTCGAATTTATGTTGAAATTAGTTAATTTCTACATGACAGCAACATAAATGTATGTTGTGACAGAGAAAAAAAAATATTTGAAAATTTGGAAGAGTTATTATGTTTTTTCTCTTTCCTGAAAAAATTGAAATCTGTGACTGAAGTGGTTTCTGCACTCACCGATTCAATTATTCCATAAACATTACCTATCATAAGATTATTTTAAGTTTCAGATTTTGTATTATTCAATACCTAGAAAAATGATACATAAAATAAGAATATATTAAATATCATATCTGGACCTTAGAGATAAACTACGTTGTTTATTTGGTCTCATAGCCAACTGGCCGAAGAATAATGATTGTAGAGTGATTTATATAAAAATGTCAATTACATCAGACTAGTTTACTGAAAAGTTGAATAAAGTGACTTATACGGTGGGCTTTGATATATTTATAACCGTAGCATAGGATAACTTTATCAAATAGCGAAATGTAAAAACTTAATTAATTAATTAAAATATTTTCAATAATTCTCGAAACTCTTCAAATCAGATATTAGGTTCACCACATTACAATCATATCAGCGAACATTCTGTAAATGAAAATCTTAGTGGAAAAACATGTCATGGAACATTTTCGGAAAGATATGAACTTTTGTCTAGAAGAATATTTTAAAGACTTTTTTCTGCCTAGACCATCAATTGTGGACGTTTTCGGAATTAAAATAAAGTTATCCATTTTTCTAAAGTTCAAATTTTCATAACATAACATGTTCTTTGGCTTAGCTTTTAAATTAACTACGACATTCCTAATACAATCCATTTAATTGTTTCTTTATGATCCCTAAAGGCTAACGCATTATTCGCTTGAGCGATAGAAATATTTGATATGTTTAGGAAGCTCCTTTATCGTGATACCTTTTTTTTTATTACCTTTGAGGCGGAGGCACAATGACCAGCCCATCGGGCGGGAGAGATAGGATCGAGGAGGGAACCAGTTACATGGAATTGCCTTGTTTTCACAGCTAATATTACTTAATGACCCTCATGGGAACATTGTTTGAACAAGTTTCGACAATACACCCATCATCTTCAGATTGCTAACGGTATGATTCCTTCCATCTCTTCCTGATGGTAGGCATTTCCTGTCTGCCGATCGCCGTTCGAAGAATTACCCTCTCTTCTACCGCTCTGATCGTGTAAGACCTCTAGATTCGGGCCGGCCTTCATTGTAATCCACCGGTACAATAACTATGAAAAGTTAAGAATGATTCATTGTACTATACTTAATTACTAATTCCTTTTCCACCTCTACCTTGTCTTAGACTATAAGGGGATTCCCCCGAGGCAGGGGAGAGGGCGGGGGATTAATGCCAGGTTTGAAAGTCTTCTGACAGCGGGACGCGAGCTCTTATTTTATATGTGTAAACTTCGGTTTGTCAATCATCTGTTTGCCAATCTATTTGCACTCGCGTTACTTCGACCACTACGGCCTCCCTTAATTATTAATTATAAAAGAGTTTGTCAATACTCATCTACATTATTTATCCTTCAAAAATATATTTTATGAATTTCTTTTCTAACAGAAATATTACATGAGTACAGAAAGAGAGAGAGAAAAAAACACACGCACATGCACCATTCTGCTAGCTTTGGTTGTTTGAACTCAGAAGACGTATATTTTTATTAAACGATCGGACTCGAAAATTGTAACGATCGCAATACTTTACTTGTTCAGGTTAGTAGAACATTACAGTTGGTTAGGCTAGATTAGTGTTGCCCAAAATCGGTCTTGGTCTTGCACTTCGCAAGACCAAGACCAAGGCCGCCTAACTGTTGCAAGGCCAAGACCAGGACTGATAAAAAAAATCGATTTTATAAATAAAAATAAGGCGAAATAGTTACTAATACTTGACAATCTTAGTTACTATTTGGAAATTATTGGTATAACCAATATTCTTTAACATTTAACTCCTCTAATTTTTCATTCGGGATTAGTTAGGTTTCTCCTGTCTAAAAAATGACATTAATATCTCTATAGTAATCAGCCAATAAGTAACTGCAAGACCGTTGCGAGACTCTTGCGCAAGACCAAGAACATGACCAAGATTGAGTTTGCAAGACCAAGACCCATCTCGGTCTCGCATTTGGGCAACACTAGGCTAGATAAAGGCCCACATTCAACTAATTGACGTCCCAACGTGGTAGTTAACATGTCAATGTTAATAACTGGCACTATCAGAAAAAATACTTTCAAGCACAGCCTGATTAGACGATAGTATTACTAAATCTGTAAATAATATGCTATAGAAGTTCTTGCTACTCAAGTAAATGTATTAATAAACAATACATTAATGTAGATTACAAAATAAAAAAAATGATACTTCGAAGCTGCTTTGCTATTTCTATTTATCTTTGTTTAATACTTCGTCGATCCTCTCCATAATAAAGTGGCTAATCTTGCCAACAAGTAGTGTAAGACGAGTCTTGGTCTTGCAAACTCAAACTTGGTCATGGTCTTGGTCTTGCGCAAGAGTCTCGCAACAGTCTTACAGTTACTTATTAGGTTATTACTGTAATTTATTATATAGGAGAAACCTAACTAAGCTGTAATGAAAAATTAGGGGAGTTAAATGCAAAAGTATATTGGTTATACCAATAATTAACATATAGTAACTAAGATTGTCAAGTATTAATAACTATTTTGTCTTGATTTTTATTTAAATAATCTATTTTTTTTACCAGTCCTGGTCTTGGTATTGCAACAGTTAGGGGACCTTGGTCTTGGTCTTGCATACTGCAAGACCAAGACCGATTTTGGGCAACACTATCAACAAGGAAACAAGTCTGATCTTAGAGAAACTAGAAATGTTTTTTCAAATAGTTTCTGGCCTACAACTTCACAGCCCTGTCTTTGCAAGTATGCAAATGCAAAATATCCAAGTCCAAAGTTATTAATAATAGTTATTTTGAATGGTCAGCCACAACATATATTAAAACCTATCCTTATATTACTGAGCGTAGATATAGTTTTTATTGTAATTTTATTAAATCCATTAATTTCTTTTTTCATTATTAAAATATTAATTTTTTTTTTTATTGCAGGTATTATGACTTCCTGTACTTATATCATAAAGTAGTAACTGTTGACATTTAACGATCAGTTGAGCATTGGTAAGTCAATTCCAATATATTTTCAACCCTAACGGATTAACAGCTCTGAACTAATCACTTTAATTACTCTTCCTGGGAGGTTGATATTCTATTGTTCTCATTGCACGCCCGTTTTCTTTTCCATTATCCTGTAATTAACCTTAAAATTTAAAACAGGTTCTTTCCCCCAGCCTATTTCACGATTAGAGAATGTCTGCCTAAGTCACAGCACCGAAGATAATGACTGTAGAACCTAGAGGGATTTCTGTAAGGAGTAGGTCCTTTAGGTTTGTAACTACGAGACGAAAATATTAAATGGGCCTTTTCCAGGGGGTGGTTTCCTTCAACATTCGTATTATTTCTACTAGTACCAACCAATCACTACCACAGTTTTCAATTCTTAATGACAGATCTTAAGAGATTGGTTGCAATTTTTGAAGTTAATTGGGTGATTAAAGCGAAAAGAGGTGTAATACTCCCAGTCCGAGGACGTTCCGTAAATAGATACTACTTTTCTGGAAAAGTTTTTCCATCAAAAGAACCCATTTCTCCAATGGGTATGTTGGATATCTTAACCATACCTCCCCATGATGAAACTGCCTATGTCCGTAGCATTAGTTAAATAATGGTTTCAAATAGCAACCAATTTACGGCAACAATTTCGTTTTCAATTTTCAGTTTGTCTAATGCCCCTATTAGGTAACACTAAACATTAATTATATTTCTGATTATTCATCTTTAAATATTTTGTAGTTATTTCATTCAGAATCCTAATATAATAGAATTTGACATCGTTAGTAGGATGTTTGAAACTTATTTCTTAAAGACTTTGGTTGATAAATAGTAAATCTGTTTCATTTCTTAGATTAGCTGTTTCGGTAGTGCTTGGGTAAATTATTTAAATAATATATAACATGATTGTTTTTTTATTATTTGAATGAATTTTGGCCAATGATCATCAAAATATTCCTTTTCTTTACTATCCTTTCGTTGCCGAAGTTCCAGTTTCATGAGTCATTTTCAAGTTTGAACTGTAAAAATTATAATTAGTCCCAGCTCGTTAAGATATTTCAATCTTAACACATTACCATAATTATTATATGATTTATAAAATGAATTTCGGTATGCAATATAACTCGAAATATTTTATTTTAATTCTCATTATATTTAATTACCTGATATGCACCTTCTTTATATATTTTTATCATTTTTAAACAAAAGCGTCATCAGATATTTTCGTTTATATTACTAACATTATTTATAACTTTTACTATAATGATAAATTTATTTTTAAAAATAATATACTTTTTTTATAAATGTGTAAATATAAATAAATATGTACCGAATTGTTAAAGTAATAATTTTTTAACTGGATTGTAATAAACATTAAGTTTAACTGTATTATTATAAAAATATATTATTACTTGACAGAAAAGAAAAAGAATTTTTTGGTGAAGCTTCACCAAAAATCATTAAAAGAATAAACAGTTAAATAACACTAAACATAAGACAGAAATTACTTGAAAATTAGTATAATTATTTATGTTGGCAAATCAGATTGTATAGATAAGCATGAAAACACTTATCTTAAATAGTGGCTAGTGTTGCCCAAAATCTTTCACTTTGCAAGACCAAGACCAAAACTAGTAAAAAAAATCGTTTTTTTTTTTAAATAAAAATTAAGGCAAAATAGTTACTTATACTTATATTTATACTTATACAGTAAGAATGCAAAGAATTGGTATAACCAGTATACTTTTGTATTTAACTCTTCTACTTTTTTATTCGGGCTTAGTTAGGTTTCTCCTATCTAAAAAAATACAGTAATATCTCTGTAGTAATAAAATAATAGATAACTGCAAGACTGTTGCGAGACTCTTGCTCAAGACAAAGACCGACTCGTCTTGATCTCGCATTTGGGCAACACTAATAGTGGCATATGATGGACCAGTTGCGGATCTAGGAATTCATTTTTTATTTTTCATATTACTTATTTTTATTAATAACGGTAATAAAAAAAAAATAAATATGTCCTAGTCACATAGATTATCACAAATATTTCAGTAGACTTCAAGAATCCAAGAAGCAGCCTTTCCTCGATTTTAACGTCGCATTCTTAGCGGAATATTTGCCTCAGTTTCAATATTAAACAGGAATAGCGAATGCGACCGAACGAGGAGCTGAAGAAACTATATCGAGATGCCCATGTTCTGAGGGTGATAAAGAATGGCTGATTAAGATGGTTTGGACACGTTCGCCAGAAGCCGAAATTAAAGAAGGCGAATAGGCAGACCAAAACTTAGATGGACTGATAGAGTAGTAGCAGACACCCAAGCTATCTTTGGTGTCCACGATTGAAAGGCGGTGGCATGGCTAAGGGATTACTGGCGGTTGGATTTCCAAGAAGTCGTGTCAAACATGAGTTTGGAAGTAGAAGAATTTCAATATCATTATTTCATACAATTTTATTTAATTAATTTCATTATTTCAATATCATTATTTAACCATTTTCTTAGTTAGTTTACTAATTCATTATAATTTAGGTCGACGGAACTGAGTAAAACGCAATACTCCTAAAGGTTTTGAACATAGGTTACTGATTCGTAGCTTCTATTGAAGTCGTTAATAGGTGTAACTGTTGGAACAGGTAGTTGTGGAATTGTGGAACGGGACAGACGGAGACAAATTGGCCCCCCGGCATGCTCCGGCAATATAAACGGCCCGAGAGCGATAGTATCGTAACATCTTGAGGAAATCGGCTCTGGAAGGGCACAATGTCCTGTTAATGAAATTAGATAAGCCGCCGGGGGAGCTCTTGAATATGCAACAGCTCGTGTGCTCTTGTCCTCTCCTCTCTTCTCCTTATCGCCGCTAACGGGGGCATATGGCAGCCTTGGACCTCACGGCTCGAATGTACCCTCTCCGCCTCATCTCTTATTTTGAAAATATAAATCGCTAAAAAAAGGTTTAAAAAAAGAGTATTCATGGGAGGAGGCACTTAGCAGAAAGGGACCAAACCACAAAATATGCAAAAATGAATTAAAAGTGTCTTTGAAGTAGACTTGCGCTTACAA
Organism: Nezara viridula; assembly: GCA_928085145.1. Lineage (NCBI taxonomy): Eukaryota > Metazoa > Arthropoda > Insecta > Hemiptera > Pentatomidae > Nezara > Nezara viridula. Next base: position 129,124,774 of record OV725079.1, read on the forward strand.
TTTTCAACTGTGCCCCTGTGCTCAAGGTTCTTGGTTCGAGACCGGTAGAGGCAAGTAAATTTTTATTCTGTTACATCAGCTGTAGAATGACCCTAATGTCAGGAGCCTCTATAAATAGGGACTCATAAATAAGCAATTAACTGAGGGCAAACCCTAATGATTGGGCGTGATATAGGTCAAGCAATCACCTTGCACCATCCTTGATCAAGAAACAGTCCTTCCTGGACAAAGAACTGAACCCTTTATGTGTGCTAGCCTTACAGAATGTTTTTTTCTTTAAGTATTTTTGAATGAAAAGAACTATCTATTGTTTGAGATTCATTATTCAATGTAAAATTAAAAAAAAAAAAAGGTAATTTCTTCTAAATCTATTTTAGAGTGGATAAAATTAGGTTTTGATATAACAGATATAATTGGAAAGCTTCCTAATTTTTTAAAAACTCTAACTTTGACTTGAGTTGAGTCAAAACAATACTTTTAATTTTTCCTGTTATTTATTCTCCCCAAAATTTTGAAGTTAATCCAAAAAATATTATGCAAAGATCAAAATCGTATATTTGTAATTATGTATTTCTTATGATGGACTGAAAATTATGATTTAGGAATAAAAGATGGATGAGTTTAATATTAAATTATCTGTTTTATTTATTTTTGTTCACTTAGCTAACTTAGTATCTCTTCCCTAAAGAGATACTAGCAAAACTATTTTTAATTCGGCTTAAATAATTTATTTTTCTGCCATATAATGCGTATTTCGGGTATCTCACGATAACATTCAAATGGGACCTTACATACAAAAGTTCTTGAGAAAGCATTACCCATTTCTCAAAATAATAATAATTAATATGGAGGAGTATATTCTTACACCATTCAACTATGCTTTCAATTTTTTTTTTTTTTAAATTAATTCAACCATTGATATTTTATTTTTCCAACCGTTTCTGGGTATTGCCTTTCGAATTGACCAGACAACTTGATTTGTCAATTAGTTCTAGGAACTGTTGTTTAAATTTTTTAATATATATATATATATATATATATATATATATATATATATATATATATATATATATTAAACCAAATATTACCATTCTACTTATTTTTTCCTAGTTATTGTTAATTTTCAACTGAATAAAATATATTTTCAACCACTAGCTAGCCTTGACGTTCATATAAGATTCAAACTGGTAATCCGCGATTATTTCTTTACCAATGGAGGGAAATAAATGAAGAATCTTCTGGCAGATGTCAGTTTTCTAATTTAAAATTAACGAGTCTCGACGTGAAATATTTATAATCTAGATGGCTTCTGAGGAACTGAAGAGCTAGCAAATGATGATGATGAAGGGACGCGTGCGTGTGTTGGGGTGGAAATTCGTTTGGAAGCGACGGACCTCAAGCAGTTAAAGCATAAGAGATTAACTCTTTGAAAGCTAACGACTCTACAGATTATCGATATAGGCTATTCGATAGTTAGCTACAAACGATCTCACGTACAAATCATTTGTCCGCACCGACCTGTACCAAGCGCTAAATGTTTCTCATATCCTTAATTTCTGTTTGAAAATTATACAATAATTCATGTTAACCACTTGCCGATACGTCATGAATGTTCACCTTTTGTGCATATCATTAGACTGGATTCTCACTAGCTCCAAAGATTAGATAGAAGAGTGCGGTTGTGGGGCGTTATCGTAAGAAGAGTGGGAAGCTCAGATCTTGGAGAATGGAACATGGCATTGATAACGCCTGATTGTAATTAGCATAGCCAAAGAAGAGGACATTTTATTAATCTGGCTTCACGTTTAGCGATCAGAACGAAAAAAAAAATAAGTGATTATAGATTCACATCACCAAATTCACAACAGTAAAACACTATAAATCTATTCTCCCTATCTACTACCCTATTAGAAAATTCTTAAATTTAAAGCAACATTTTCTATTTTATGTTTTGTTTTGTGTATTTGAATTATATTATAAATCATTAATTTAACAATCCAATCATCATCTAATTATCATTAGCATAAACTTATATGTTTGTTTTTTACTTCTATTGGCTTCACAGATCTTGTGAATCTTTTAAGACTTTGACAAGCACCATATCTTTATATCTTCCACTTCGGCATATCTTGGCTACTTCTTTCCAGCTATCTTCATGCACCTTTATTGCATCTTTGTTTATTCGATCTATCCACCTGGTTTTTGTTCAGCACGTGGTCACTTACCTACTATTGAGCAATGCATTGCTGTATAGAGAGAGGCTCCCTATGCATATATATATATATATATATATATATATATATATATATATATATATATATATATATATATATATATATATATAAAACCTGTACCACTACAACCCATGAAGGGTCTTGGGTTCAGTACTAATTAGGGAAAGCACTGTTTCTAGGTCAGTTGTGCAAGAAGGTGATTTGACCGAGATTACGCTCTACCGCCAGGTTTTTCCCTTAATCAATTATTTAATTAAGGGTACCCACATAATAGAGGCTGGGTGTGCCCCAGGAGGGCCTCCCGACCCAGGGATGCCCCACGGTCAATGAAACAGATAAATAAATTTTCTGCCATGAGTCTGGGTTCGAACCTGGGACATTCAGCATTGGAAACTCACTACCCTACCCCACTCTCCATATATATATATATATATCCATATATATATATATATATATAGTCTCCATATCATGAGATTCTTTCTTTTAGATCATTCAATATTTCTTTCTTTTGTTTGTGCCCATGTAACATTTATAATAATAATTAATTACTATTTGTGTATACAACAACTTGTATTTGATTAATTGTATTGAATCATCTGTACGCCTTCTGCACTACAATTCCATATGTCCTTGAGAATTGGCGAAAGAAATGCTCGTTTCATTTTGTATACAATAAACCATTAATCAAATGCGATCACTACCTTTCATATACCAAACGGGATATGAATAATCATAAACATTTAATTTATTCAAATAAATAGCTATAAAGGCGGAAGATTTGCACAAAAGTGTAATGCATCAACCCGTAGGCAGATAATTGTCTTCTTTCTCGGTCTAGCTCTTGTTCACCCTTTAGCGATAAAATCGTTCGAGTGGCTATAATGAAATTGTCCCCTATTTACATATAATTTATCCAGAATTTATTTGGTCGGTCGATGCCTCGATTATATGAGTCATGATAGGCTCATTACATGGGCCGATTTGGCTCATTCGGAATTAAGAATTCTGGTTTGAAGAATTTTTTAATCGTGAGTATTATAACGTTTATTAACAAGGAAGCATGCTCGTTCGATCCATTAATTTTTTTTTTTATTCTTCACCTAATTTATCAGTCTAAAAAGGTTGGTAATTTAAAAAAAAAAGAATTGTTGCTTTGTTTTAATAGGTACTAAATTGTTTGATTTTAGTGTATTTACACTATAGACCACAAAAGGGCGATTCGTCGACTAATGGTAAATCAAATTACATAAAAACCGTCATTTTGTATGTTGCTTTTGTTCACTATGTACAATTTGTGGAATATACTAAAAAATATTTTTTTTTTATAAATTATTTACTTTAGTAAAAGTTACGTTGCGAAATCTTGCAAAGTGCAAAAATTAATAATACTCATTTTTAAATAAATAATATTCAAAAATAAATAAATAATATTCACAACTCTGGATTTTCGTAAACTAGATTTTCTATTCAATTTTATTGTAGGCTTAAGACTAAGATGTTAAATTTCAAATATCTGTTTTGATTCATATTTTCAGTAAAGCTTAAAACCTGACTTACCTATAAAATTGATCTAAAGGGTTTCTACAGCGTGGCTGTCAATTCGCAGTAAAATATATTTTTTAAATTTCATTGGAGGTGTGGTTAAAAATGTTTGATATTAGTTTAGGAATCTTACTACTGCAATTTACTTGTTTGCAAATAGTCAAACTGATTTATTTGATTAGTGACGTTTCTTTCAAATACCTACTTTGAAAATCGTACATTGTAATACAATATTATTTGTTTGGAGGGAATACTGTCTTAATTTTTTTTTTATTATAATTTAAACCAAGTACTAGTAAATTATAATTTATAATACACAAAATCTTTACCTCAATACACATTTCGGGTCTTTTGCAGATTAGCCAGTTATTTTTAAGGAGAAAAAGGATCTGTTATACAAAAGTATCTGTTATAATTGAATAAATATGTTGTTCTTCTATTATATAAACATCTGTCAACAGATTCATTTAGTTAGCATCATTATGCTATTAAAAATTATTAACTCCTTTAGATTATACTCCAGTTATACAACAGCCAGAAATAAGATCGACTCATATCTTTGTGAATTTGTTTGGTGGAGAAGACCGAAAATATTTGTTTGAGACAATATTAATAAATATCAAAGAATTTTGGCCATGTGCATAACTTTTTTAAAACAATCCTATATATTATTTCTAAAAGGTGTTTTTTTGTCGGTGCGCCATAACTTCGTCAATTCTTCATCAGATCCAATGATGGACCACTCATTTTGAAGACATTCTTTTCCTTCACATGCGAAAAATAATCCCATCCCCTCAAACTTTCTGGAAAAAAAGTTATGGAGGAAAAGAAACTTTATTTGCGAATAACTCAAAAAGTATGCATTTTTTCTCTAGATTGTACCCATGGTAATTAGAAAGATTATTAAATTACCTACAAAACAAACAAAAAAAATTGTAAAAATCGGACAATTAATAACAAAGATACAGTCCATTAGTTTTGGTATACTTAAGAATGTCTTCCTGTTTAAAGATATTGCATTTACGAGTAGAATAGTCTACTACACTTTTTTTCCTGGCTGATATATTAATTTTATTATTTCTTAAAGACATTTGGTTTTTCTTACATTTTATTTTTTTTAATAATTTAGAAAATCCCATGATCGGGAAATTATTTTCTCTTTATTATCTTTCCAATCAGTGTTTAAAAATAGGTGCTAGCAAAGCAATCTGTACAAAATATTTTGGTCTATTAGGTTTAATGGAATATTGTAATCGACTAAGGAAAAAATATTAATTCCTTCCTTACATAATACATACGAACTACTTATTTCCATATTGTTTTGCTATTTTTTCAGTAAACAAAATTTACTGCGAATTATTCGCATGGGCCAACTAGTGTCAATTAAGTTAATTATAATTAAAGGTTTCGATATCATGTGATTTTCTTTAATCACGTAAAATAACATATTACTATTAAAAATAACTGGCGGAGGTGATATGCAAAATACCCCCCTTTTCTATTTTAAAATTGGGTAGTCTGCACAAAATTAAATAGATTCTATTATTCTCTATAAGTATATTTGGTCGTTTGCCGTTTTTCTTGTTTGCTAGGTTTGTTCTTTGAGGGGAGAAAAAGTTATCTAGGCAATGTAAAAAAAATCACTTAAACCTGCAGAGGTCCCGGCTCTGATAAAATTGACTATGAAATAGATAAGAGAGTTGGATTGGCTGGGCAGACGGTCCATGGCTACCCGACATTTTTATTGGCTATCTCTCCTAGCCGCCTTTCAATTTATGACTCCTTGGACTTTAATGGAGCCTCGGCTTTTCTATACAACGTTTCGGATGTCACTCCATGTTCCCATGTGCCGTTAGTTTACCCTCTGGCCGCTCGGTTAATCCGCCATGTATTGCTGAATTTATTATAGCTTTTTACTAGGCTCGCTATCTCTGGTTCGTTACACATAACCTAATATGGTTAATCATTTTATCCGCGATAAGTACAGCGATGTATTTTTATGTTTTCCTGTTCGCTACTGAACGTCGTGGTTCATGTTAGTTTATTTCGAACACATAAATGATGCCACAACATCAGAATCTTTTAATTTTTACTTGTTGATCTTAAATGATGGCATATCTATAAAGCAAGGGTTTCCAAACTATGATGTGCGAATCAATGATGTTTATCCTCGCAAAAATGTTTTAGGTGATACGCGAATAAGTAAAAATAAGTTTCATGGATAAATTATTAACAGGTTAAATGAGGGATACAATTTTTATTCGATTGATTAATAAGACGATGAGTAGACGTGATTTAAAATTATTAAAAATAATCTACGATGGTAGAAGTTGTTTGAAAAAATCAATTAAGCATTTTGCAAAGTTATTGAAGAGGACTTAGGAATCAAGTAAAGCTCTATTTAGCCCAATGTTTAAAAATTAATGTAATTTAAAAGGAAATGAACACATTTAATGGGTTTATAACTTACAATAAAGATTGGAATTTTCACTAGAATATTTTTAATATTGTAGGATAAGACTAAATTAAGTGTTATATTTACACGTACCAAAGAATTTTGTAATGTAATTTTCATTATATTTAGGAATAATGTTTATTATTATTGCCCAAATATAGGAATATGAATCACCATCTATCAGAAAAAAATTGGCCCATTTTAAACCATTGACAGCATATTCACTCTAAGCACTCTATTCACTCTATTCACTCTAAGCCTCTTCTCTAAAGCATTCAACCGAAGCATGCACATAAGGCCAATTAAACAGAAAATATGAATCTAGCTTTATACAAATGTTGAATTAAGGGTTCCATTGATATGGCATAACCCAGAGAGGGATATGATACATATTATGCATTTTATTATAATAAATACAAACATGGTTATTGATTTTGGATGCTAATTGGACATTCGTGAGCGCATAAAATTATTCAAGGTGTTGATGGTTATGCTTGATATTTTTTGTGACCTAGTAGACTTAATCCATTTGTAAAGCATGGATAGTGAATTCTGTTAGAGCGTTCATACGGGTGACATTCCTGTATGACTTAGGATGGGTGTACATCTATCGACCTCTACCATCGATAGACAATATAAGTTTCGAAAGGCACCGTAGGTTGTGCGGTGATAATAGGATCATTAATTAATGGGACTCTTCTTTTAAAGAGTGCGATGTGTGTAAGGGGCTACAAAAAGTTAATTAAATCTGACGTGAGGGTGCGCCCTACACAATGCACTCGCTACTATCTCTACTGACCATCTCCACTCTCCTCACATTGTCGGTAATATCCGTTCTCAGTCGTGGTCTATTTTATCCACCCTTCTTCATGAATAGTAAATTATCCCTAATGTTGTGTGTGATTAGTTTTGAGACGGTTGGAACGTTAGGGGTCTGCCAGTCCTCCTCAGCGTCTCTTTTTGTTTCCTCGGTCACGAACTAAGGGACACGTCCATGCCACCGAAGAGCCGTGGATCCATGGATTCACTTTGACACTGCCACCCTCCATAGGCTATAATCCTTCATCAATCATTCTTAATAGGCATCCTTTCCCATAGCTCAATCCCTATAGCAGTCCTTACTATTATTCTCTTTATTAGTAGTTTAATTATTTATTAATAAATCAAACAAATCAGGAATCTATTTGAATTGCACAAATAGAACTAAAATAATTTACCACTCTCAACATAATGAGGAACCGCCATTAATTTTTTTCAAACAATAACGTTGATATCATTTCAACGGATTTTTGCGGCTCTACAATACAAGGTGAACTTTGGCCCTTCCAAAAATGTTTCGCCATCCTTCTCTGTCCATGGCCCGTCTCTTTCAGTCCTCTTATACGTCCTTAATCCAGCATTTACGTGGGCGTCCCCTTCTTCCTGGGAAGGTTACGTGCAGAACTTTTTCGGGCATTATTTCATCTGGCATTCGCTCGGTAAGACCCAGCCAACTAATTCTTCTAGCTTCAATGAACCTTACAATATCTTCAGGTTATATCAGGTCATCCAATTCTTGATTACATCTAATGCGCCATGTGCCTTGTTCATTTATTGGGCCGAAAATACGTCTCATAATTTTCCTTCCGAATATTCCAAGGGCTTGCTGGTCGACTACTTTAAGCGTCCACGTCTCCGCGCCATAGCACAAAACGAGCCTGAAAGGGTCTTATATAATTTGAGCTTTGTGCATTTTGATAGAAGGACAGATTTGATCAACCTAGAGAGACCGTATTAAGCTTTTTGCCTCACATTATTCTTCTCATAATTTCGTCACTCACTCTAACCATACTGTTTATTTTAGTGCCAAGGTGCGTGAAGCGATCAGCAGCTTCGAATGCATAGCCATCATATCTAAAATCTTGATTTCTTCTTCTTGCCTCAGAGCTTGATGCTACCATGGATTTGATTTTAGATTGGATTTAAACCCAACACAAAACATTATATAAATTCCTTAAATGAAGGATTTCAACTTTGTTAAGTTTACTCGTAGAAAATTAAATATTACAGTAAGAAAGAGTCTTCATATGGAATGGTCGAACAATCCCTCATAGTGATACTGAAAGAGATTGATTTTAGCAATTATACCAAATAAAAATAATCTTTCTGTGATAAAAAACTGTTACTGAAAATAGTTTATATATCAAAGATTAGGTTAGACCTTTGATAGATTAACTATGAAAACAAATTTAAACGACATCGAAAAAGCCGTAAGGAAAACATTCGAATTTTTAAAAACTGTCGAACTCTATATAGCAGAGCTTAAACCTGCCATCGATCCTGCACGGTAGAGACAACAACAAAAAAATGCAGGTTTAATGTATTTCTTTCATGTATTACATGCATTGTTGTTACATTATTCTTATTTAAACTAATAGGGATGTTTGTCGAAAATGTATTTGTGGACATTGGATCTTGCCATCTTAATCTTCCAGCCTGGCTTCATAATTCTGCTTTATGAGATTATAGATAAAGCAAATATTTTATAGAGGCATGCAGAATAATTGAAGCAGAACTCTTGTTATCAACTGAATGAAGCTCATATGCTTTCTTAAAGGATCTGCAAATATTTTTACATCGAACTGCAATGATTTACTTAGCTGTTTCTGATTGAGAAGAATCTTATCGTCAGCTTTATTTTCATTATGGTCAAATAAGTTATCATGTGGAATAAACAGAAAAGGACGAAACCCCTTCCAGGTAGTTTATGACATGATGTAATTGAATTATGTAGGGCTGAGTAAGTAGAGAACACTGTAAGACGTGGGTCGGGAGAGGATGGCGTAGTGTGGGTGGGGTGAAGCAGGCTATCTTTACAGCTTTTAGTAAATATCTTAAGGTCGTCTTCTATAATCTTCTTTACATTTCGTTTTATCTTTCTCTATTTCGGAAATACTTCATATTTCATGTCTCTTTCGCTTTTAACTCCACTAAAATATTTCAGTTGAGGAGTTATCGAGATATAAAAGAAGCTTCTACTTCGATCCAAGATAGTCTGTTCCATTGTGACTATATGTCGTTTTCTGCATACTATAACTACTTCCTTAAACGTTTATGATTCAGATTAAAACATATATATTTTTACTTTAATTAAATCAGAAATAAATATAGTCCTTTTTTTGTTCAGTTGGAATTATAGGTCTTTTAGATATTTTGCCGCTTTATTCCATCTTTTCCCTCTCTACCTATCTAAAAGCAGCTCTATTACATCTTTGTTGCTTCGATCTATCCATATGCTTTTTGTGCTTTCTGGCTACCTATTTATTTTTTATAAAAGCTTCTTGAGGATTACTCCTAACTAAATGCGCTGCCTATCTCAACCTGGCCTTCACATCATGCCGTAGTGATTAACCAGATATTATTACGGAATACCCGTTAGATTTTAACTCGTCAGATTTAAATATCATTTTTAGGATAACTCGTATTCTTCCATAGTGGTAATTTTTATGTACAACTAAGAACAATCAATTAGTTTTTAAATATGTTCAAACATTTTTTTATTTTATTTTATCCGATATCTTGATACTCTCGAACCGTTTAAACAAAGCGATATCTAGCAGACCATGCTATCTAGCCGCTATATCTAGGAGGCTTAATACACTTCACCCTCATTCCTAGCTTTGGATCTAAAACAGTGACTTTCGGCGCTGTCTAAACCCTCAAGGCTTGAGCTCAAGCTCTCTCGTAGCTTATCGTAAAACTACGTTTTAGTTAATGTTATCAAATTATATATTTATATATATATTCTGCTGAGTAGTTAAGATTTGACATTGCTGTTTCTCATCGTTGCTGACAATACATTGACCAAGTTCATAAACTCTGCGCTGAACTCACCGATGGTATCGTTTTTTACAGCACCGACTCCAGGAACTTGGCCTATCCTTAAGATAGCTATAATTATTATATTCCTTTATTAAAAAAAATGTGTATGGTTCATTGTATTCATTTTTAATGAAAAAAAAATTAAAGATAATAGAATGATAAAATTGTGCATTTACAATAGTGTCTTTATGGTGGAGTTACGTTTCAATTAATTCAGAATTATTCTATCTTGAAAGTACCCTTAAACATATAGCTGAAAAAAAGGGAAAGGAGCTAAATTTAAAAATAGATGGTATTTTAGGTCCAACTACAGTATTTTCTGACATTTTTTAGGTACGACCTATCTAGTCGGATTGACAACAATTAATTCCGGATTCAGGAATTTCGAAGGGCCGCTAATCTTTTTATTATCTTTTTACTTCTACTTGTCACGTACTTACATTCGGTATCTGAAGAACCTGCGTTATAATTTGAAAAGAAAACATAATGTAATTGTTTATATATTTGACTTACATAACTCAAAGAAACAAATATGGACCAATGAAATATATATATATATATATATATATATATATATATATATATATATATATATATATATATATATATATATATATATATATATACTTACGTCGGTTCGAACTAGGAAAGATAAAAAAAAGAAAGAAAAGGTTTGAAATGAAACGCGTGGTTGCTCAAATAAGACTGACTTTATTCTCTCCGTAATGCTATATATATAGCATTACGGTTTGTTTTCAACTATTGACTAGGATTAACTCTTATATAAACTTACATCTAACCATAACTCCCCCCCGCCAGTTTATGAACACTTCTCATAAACTAACGCAGGGTTAGTGATATAATACATAACAAAACATAATACATAACAAAACAAAACAAAATAATCTTCGTAACAAAACAAAATAATCTTCCTTGGCGTTCCCATACAGCCATAGCACAGAACAAATAAAATTAAACATTTTCCTGCAATAAAAGAGCTACAATCGAAACAAACCTTCTACCGTCCTTCCATAGCTTGTAGGAGACAGAAAAGAGGATATACCACTTATTTACGACTGACCCGGTTCTATCGGGAGTTTCAACTGTTCTATGTGAACGGTCCTCCGTTTCCTATATATATATATATATATATATATATATATATATATATATATATATATATATATATATATATATTTATCCATTTTCTGAAAGGACTTCTACCCAAAAGTCCACCCCCTTTAATGAGCGACTGGATCCAACGTCCCGTATTTCTACCCCTCATGGTCCCTTATCGACATAGTGAACATGTCGCTTATTCGACAACTACACTTCCTTGGAGGTGACTCTACAGATAAAAATTTGAGTAACTTCTCATATAATATGTATGACTTTAGGAATCCTTCGTTTTATCTTTTGAAATAAAAGAATGTTTATTACAATAACTTAACGAAACATGACATATGTACTTCAGTAATCAGTTTTACGTGTCTAAAGCCGGCTAACTCTTTCTCGTTTGGGCTCATCTTCCAGTCTGTTGCAAAAATAACTATTAGCTACGCGGGACAGACTGGGTAAGGATGAAATCCTTCGTAAGCTGAAATTCCATTACCGAATCTAAAACGAGATGAATGGCCACAGTAAAAAGCAAAAATGAAACAGCGTAAAAATAAAAGCGTACATTAGATAAGCGGTAAGAAGACGGGGAGTGCTATCTCCTTCCATCCGTCATACCTCCTAAATCCACTCCCATGTCCTCCCCAGGCCGAAGGAAAAAACGCCTCAACATGATTGAATATCCTCCGGGGTGCGATATCTGCACTAATGGTCCAGGGGTTCGATGGCCTGTTGCCATTGTAAGAAGGAGTTTTGTTTTATTGTCGAATTTACACGTAGCTGTATGGTGGGGGACCATTTGCATTGTGTATTCTCTTTGGTATGAACTATAATATTGCTCTTGAATTTTAAAAATATAAATTGTTAAAATTATAATTTTAATTAAGTCCTGCTGGGATACGACAAAAGATACTTCTATCACATTTATTTCTGCTCCTTGGTTTTTCATTGCCTTAAAATACTCTGAAATACTATTTTAACGTGATTCGTGTTATAATACTTATGTTAATGTAAATTAAATGAAGATTATTAAGATACATAAATGAATAAAGGATAGCATTAGTTACGTAAACATATATATTAGAATCACACAAATTGTAAACATAGAAGAATTATTAGTTTTAAATTGTTATTTAAAAATCAATAATCTTTTTTACCGTTGCTTCACTAATAACTTAATATATTAATATTCGTTGTGAATGGAAACTCTGATTAATTGTAAATTATAATGAAATACAATTATTTGTTTAATTATTTTTGTGAAATATATCTTGAATTCTTAACTTGGCCCTTAATATCGATAGTTAGCACATCTAACTTTTATTTCATTGACCGTTATAGTACCTGGAATTATCTTGCCATGGATAGACAGTGGAGTTTTATATTCTTTTTTCAATATGTAATCGAATTTATGTGATTTCGAATTACATTTATAGAGAAGAATATTTATGGTTCACCGTAATAAACTTTACAGACATTAAAATTGAAATTTGTTCGTCAATGAAAAATAATATTAGAAGTATTAAAGTAAAATTATATGTTCTAATGTACCTCCGCAAGACCTATATTCAGAAAGCTTATACTGGAAGCATTATTGACTGAATAAAGTTTTTTATACATTTTTTATTGCTTATAACTCTTGCTGGATACCTCCTACGCAATCTCATAAAAACATTTGTTAAACAATTAGGAAATTTCTGCTTACTAGACTCAGGGAACATTGAATAAAATAAATTTAACCATAAAATTAATTTTCCATTCATAACACCCTCGATTGTTGTACCCTGAATTCCATCCGAACTGTCTTATATATTTTTTTCCCAAGACTTATCTCCCCTCCTCGGTCATTACCGACTGACCCTCTAGAACAGCCCAAGTCTAGATCATCCATCAATATTGCCACCGGATTAAAGAGAGAGAGGTGCTCGTCCAGCAGAGCATGTGAATTTATGCTGCTTTCAGTTTTAAGTTTCTCCGCGATAAAAGTTGTAGAATATAAAATTCCAAAATAAAAATCCGAAGGAGATGTCCGACACGGCCTCGAAGCGTGCTGCCTACCATTAGTAACGGAGGAAAGGACGTTCAAGAAAAAGAAAAATACGCGAGAATGGCCGAAACAGTTTGATCAATCCTAGGCTTCAGTTTCGTGGGTAGGAATTTATGTCTGCACTATTAAAGTTTATCTCTTGGTTTCTAGTAGTTTTACCTTGGCATAACTTAAAAAATGTGTAACTTGACCGCACCGCTTGCTAAAAGAATAACGGCTATAACTTGTATAAAATATGTTGAAACATGGAAACCATTCACGGTTGTCAAAAGCATGACAAAATATAAATTATAAAACATTTAATATTTTTACCATTTATAAACTACAGTTTATTTAATTTTTTTAATGTAATCAAATAAAAGCTCGATCATAAATGATCTTATAATTATCCTTTAATTATGCATCCCTGGCGGCACAACTGAAGTCAAAGGCTTTCATGTTATTTATCTGAAGGAGTAAGTGTAGCTATGAAAGGAATTATGTTGGGCTGTCCACTTTACGCTAAAATGATCCTGCAGTGCTTGTTTGTCCAAAAGATCCTCAACCTTATATTTTATGAGACCATCTAAACTTGTCCACTCGTTAACCGGACACACACAAATAAAAACCATCCCTGTTTGCGATTTACAAAATAAAATGTTGTTTTTTAATCGAACGTCGATTATTATAATTGCATAGAATAACTTATTGCTCATAGAATACAACCACTGAATAATTATTCTTATATTATAATTATATAATTATATAATTATACAATTATTCATGTTGTGAAGAAATAATAACAATTATTTTGTTAAATATGGTCAGAAATATTCACGATGAAGCAAAATCTCCTACCGGAACATTTTTCTTTTCAATTATATTGCAGCCATTCCTGTTTTTATGTATTCCATCCACCTCTTCTTTTAACGTCCTCTCTTTTTTCTATACTCTGGCTTCCATAGGAAAACTTTTTTTGACCATCCTTCGTCTCACGTTCTCATCAAGTGACCAAATCCTCTTGGTTTCAATGTTACATAAAATATTTTATTACTGTCATTTTTTTCCTAATAGTAATATTATATATATGATGCATATATCTTAAAAGTATTGTGTATTGAAAGGCACCCAACTAATATACAGAGTTTAAATGTTTGTAAAAGTAAATTTCCTTTACAATATGCCAAGGTTTTGAGTAGATGATGTTTACACGCGTATTTCCTTAAGATGAATAGAATTTTCTGATTTCTTTAATGTGTGGTTTTTTTTTAAATTCAAATAATTCTGTTAGTTTATCTATCATCGACTATGAAAACAACACATATTTGAGGATACTTTTGTTTTAAAATCTTTCACAAAACCTTACTAAATAATTTTAACCATCTAACTTAATAATCGCTCAAGCTGTTTGCAATAATTACTTCATATTTTGAGCTCAAATTGTTTCAAAACACTCACAGAATCTTTCCGAATAATTTGAGCCATCAGACTTTGAAATAGGTCCAGCCGTTTGCTCAAATAATAATTACATACTTTTAGCAGACAAATAAAACACATAAACATTCCCCGCAGTTGGTGATAAATAATAGTCAATGATTCTTGCAATAATATTCATTGGTGCTTACATTATAAAACTTTAAAATTAGGAAAAAAAAATTAAACAGATTCTCAAAAAAAAAAAATTGATAAATCCAATCATCACTCATCTGCTACATAATAGCCCGATGAAGTTCACCAGGAGCTGTCGGGTACAATATTACAGTTAATAACAGCTCGGAATAATTAAGAGAGACAAGAAGAAGGACGACTATATAAGATATAATAAAGACGGAGGAGGAGGCTGAATATTTAGAAGCTATAAGAAGGGAGAGAGGAGGAGAGGGGCGGCCATGGCTGCTGCATTGTATGCATATTGCCTCTGGGTGCAAGGCCCCTGGATCAAGTGCATTCTGCATCCAAGTCGTCTTCAATCCTTCCACTCTGCTCTTTTATCTTTCTTCCAGCCAACCTCTCCGTCCGTGTACCGTCTAAATAATATCCCATCCTTTGTAAAAAATACCTCCAACGAAAGAGGCGTAAGTTCGGTTTTGATTAAAATTATTTATGTAACGATGTAATTAAAGAATAACGTTACCCCTGGACACTTCAGCACCATCGTCTATAACTTCGCAGACGATACTGCAATTATTCCTTCCCACAAAAATCCAGCTATCGCATCAATTGATCGAATCCATATTCATGGATCGAAATGTGGTTACAAAAATGAAAAATTGTAATAAATGGCAGCAAATCATGCCATGTTAATTTTCCCTGCGAAATATGACATGTCCTGCTGTTAAAAATAGACAGTTCTTCAAAAAAATTGGTTTCTTTATCTCAGACTATAGTTGGATAGAAAATTCACCTATAACATATACGTATCTTGGCGTATAGATTTCAACCCAACCTTAAAAAAACAAGCGACTTATCTACACCACCATACTAAGACCTATTTAAACACAAGGGCAGATTTCAGGGGTTCCGCAAAACACCTTCAGCTAAATAAAATTTAAAATACTTTTATAAATTATAAATGCGCTTTGGATTATTTCAATTTACTCCATATATGAACATACCAACAGTAAAATCCTCCATACGCCATATTTCACTCTCAACTCTTAATCATCCAAATCCACTGGTCCTGTATCATTCGTTCTCCCTGCTATCCTACAAGAATAAAGGCATTGGCCTAGAGATCCGCACGCAATTTAAATATTAAACAAAAACAAAGAAGACACACATGTTGACACACTAGCTTGATGCATTTCAACGCAGTTGTAAATATATTGTGAAATAAATGATTAGAGAATAGATGTACCGATACATGCAACAAAAATGTAAATATAAACAATGTATTAGATAACTTCAATAAGTGAAGATTAAAAGTTGTGAATAAGCTTACTCAGTCCGAGTCATGGTCGGATATTAACTTATTCAACTACAAGATATTCAGTATAATAGTCATATCCAAGGTTTCTCGATTGATTGATTTTTTTATGAAAACGTAAATTACGGATTAAAAAAATTTAGTTGGTGAGTTAATATAATAAGGATCTAGTCCCATTATAGAGATCTGTGTAAAAAAATAATGCTTCGTTATCACTTTAGATGTTAAATCTTTGAAAAATCAGCAATGTTTAACATATATATTAAAAATTAATGATATATTTTCATAATTAGTTTATTACAATACATCCCAGGCCACAGAAGAAAAATAAAATAAAACATTGAAATAATTTATCGTTGTTTTTTTACCAGAAAACAGACTCTGGTTTGACAGAATATCAAATCACATGTTTTTACTCATCTAGAGGCAAATTCGAGTCATTGAGTAACGAATTTCAGATCAATTGATTAGGATTTATATCTTATTAAATAAGGACATTTTACTGAAAGTGATGTTGTTTTTTTTATCATGCTGGATAATATAAAAATAATTAAATATTTAAATCGATATTAAATTGAAATGAAGGTACACCCAAATAGAAAATAAAATGATAAATTGCTTATAAAGAAAAATATTTATTTTAATGAGATTTGATTGAAGCAAATTAGAGCAGTTCATTAGTTCGCTTTGAAACGTGTTTCTCTTTTTTTTACTTTCACATTTTTCCCAACGCTTTGCTTGATTTTTTTATTTGATTTTTTATTTAACTAATGATTTCTGAGGCTTGAAAACCCTTATTATTAAAATTTTAAGCAAATTCCTTCCGTGATATTCCGAGACCCATTTAACAGAAATAATCCGATTTTATTTGTGTATAGGATAATGTGTTGAGAAGTTTACTGTAAAATCTTTATTAAATAATTGAAATTATCAATTTAAAAAAAAATATTTATTTATCGTTTTTAAAATTATGTTGGTATGAAAGAAATTTAAAAAAAAAAAATCTTATTTTTTGATTGGATAATTAAATAAAAATTAAATGCGATTTTCTCACTTTTTAAACAATAATAGAAACAAAAAAAAAAAGACTAATATAAGTCTGGAGTTCACCTTGACTCCAAACCAAGTCCACCCTAACCTGCCTCTCACTCCAAACACGTCTGTAGATTGGTTTGTCTCATGAATAAAACCATCACAGAACTGGTATACTCCGATACTAAACGGTAACTGGCCATAGATTATTTTGGTCTCCGAATTTTTAACTCCTGGAACAGATTTGGTTAAGTTAAATTTGAAAATACTTCAATAATTAATCTAGCGATTGTCCCTTTAATCAATATTTTTTTGACCAATTGATAAAGAAGTTGGTGATTTTATATATTATATATATATATATATATATAAAATATCGTATACCGTTCATACTATCAGTTTTAACTGAAAAAATAAATTATAGTGTAGAGAGATGGTTGAACGTGATGATAATATGAGGAGTTGGTCGGGGGGTGCGGTCAAATGAATACAAAAATCGAAATATTATTTTAATGTTTACTCCAGGACGTGGTATCGGACACTGCAGTTGGTAGACCAAACGCCCTGATGAAAACCTACAAAGTGCGTCGAAACGTCGGTGTAAACAGTAAAATACTATTTTGATATATAGTATTCATTTGACCGCATCCCTCGACCAACTCCTCTTAAAAAATAAATTAATTTTCAGGACATAAAAACAACATATTGATATAATAGTTAAAGAATAGTCTTTTATTATTATACTATTATGCTTTCAGATTATGAAAAAATTAAATAAAATCTTCTTACATGACCATGTAGATCACAGGCTGGGAACCTTCTTAAAATCCAGGATATGACGTAGAATCTTTGAAATTTTTAATTTTTTTTATATTCTAGCAAGGACAAAGGCTAGAATTATCAGCGAGAACATATTTAGAGCATTATGTAAATGTAATCGTCGGCTTTAACCAGATTCCTATAGAACCATTTAGATAAGTTTGTTGAGTCCTATATGGCAGGCGTTGAGCCGAGTTATAACCAGTCCTTTCCAATGAAGGACGTTTAGGGACCTTCGAGGGCTCTTCTAGGCAGAGCCTTTATCTCTGTTAAATGTTTAGTGATGTACTTTAACGATAAAATTCGCTGATCGTTATTTTATTCAAGTAATATTTACCTTTATTTACAAATTATTACAAAACTACTTAAACGATAGAACTATTAAAAAAAAAGAAGGAAAAATTCTATCCTGCTTGCTACTCCTTATGAATAATATTAAATTCGGCAAATATCACATAGGATATACTAAAGTCTGTCCATTCGTCTTATAAACCTCTAAAATACTTACTCTATATTGGAAAGTAATGTCTATTATATTGTATATTAAATTTCTAATATACTCAGTGATACATATTTAGTTGAAATTGCTTCTGCTACGGTTTCAAAATGAAAAATCTCCTAATATTTTCACCAAACGCAAAGTGTTATTTATTATATAAAAAATTCTCCTCGATGTCTGGTACATTATTGTGTTCTGTAAAAAAATATCCATATTATATACATAAATACATATGTGCATAGGTATTTACAGGTATCATGATGGTAGATGTCTTATATGATATACCTTTTTTATTCCTTGCCTTTTAGACTATTTGGGATTTTTCCCAGGCCAGAGGAAAGGACGGGGAATTATGCCTTAGCTAGTTTCCGCCGCACTGGGATTTGAAAACGTAACTTCAGTTTATCAGATTGCCAAGCAACACGGGTTTTACACAGGCGTTAGTCTACCCGGACGCTCCGTCCCCTTATATGATATATCTTTTTTCGCATCTTCCTTAGTCTATACGGGTTTTTTTTTGGGCCGGGAGGAGGGCGCGGGTATTATGTTATGTGGGAGTTAAAAGTCCCACCGGGCACAGGGATTTGAACTTGTAATTGTTTCTCTTTGTTAAACTTTGGTTATCAGGTTGCCGGGAAACACACGGTGCTCAGCACACGCGTTATCCTTCTCGGTCACAGTGCCCCTAATTATAACTATAAAATAAACGGTATTTTATATTTAAATTGTTTACAACCTGCAAAGCTTTAATTTTAAATTTGTGGCGCCAACACCTTCCTCCCTCCATTTCCACGTTTACATAAGGAGCAGTGGTTTGAACTGATTAGAACTTGTTTATTGAGAAATATTAAAATCTGTCTCAGAGGACATTTATAATAGTGTTCAGATATCATATTCACACACTATGTACAATAAATAAAAATAAATTAAACATCAAAATTATATAAATAGAATAACTGAGAATAAAATAACTTAAAGATAAATAAATAAAAGAACACCTACATTACATACCTATATACACTAAGATTTGAACTAAACTAAGTGCCCTGTTTTAACACTGACACCCCACTCTTACAACCGCAAATACTATCGGAGATCCTAAAACATTTAAAGAAGAATTGTGCAACATAAACAACGATACAAATTATACAGAAAGATACACAAACATATGACTCATGACAAGCTTACATGAAATAAAAATAACTAGTTTCAAATGAATGAAACTATTTTCAAAATATATAAATATATTTTTCAGATATGAATTATTCTTTATAACATAATAATTATTATTTAGCATGCTGTAAATTGTAAAAATAAAATATATGGTCTCCTTCATGACAAAAATGAAGCAGGAATCAAATTTATCTGTGACAACTTCAAATTTTACTTAAACATAAACCATTAAAATACTTCAGTAAAGGTAAATAAAAAATTAAAAAATCTATCGGTAGCTAACAATTAGTGAGATGAAACAGATATCCATCCGCCATAAATTTTACTCTTGAAAAGGAACTCTTCAGTATCTTTCCGGCCCATCCTCCCGTTTTCATAACTCAGTTGGTCATGTAATTTGTAGACTTTACGAGCCATGTAAAAGGTCGCTTATTGCTAAAAAGTTTTATTAAATTGAAATTACTTAGTATATCTGAGACGTAAAGTCTAAAGAAGATAAAAGACCTAGTAGCCCTCCCATCATCTCTTTTATATCTGAGTGTAAAAAGTCGGCAGCTTCCTAGTCGGATCCGGGTCTTTAGAAGTTCCCTTTCAAGACTGCAAGAGGTCGGCGGTCCATCAAGAGTGTGATATAAGGTGACCACTCTTCATTGCATACTTTATGGTTATTGCTTTTCTTTCAAATGATTTTATAAGGTTTACTATCGGTTCCCCATAAAATTTAGTTGCTTATTCGCCAACCGAGTAACACTGCCGTTATTGGCCATATTTATTTTATTTTTTCCAAAGCAATATTTACTTTTGTCTAACAATGTTGTGGGTGAGGGGGGTTTTACGACTCTTTTTATGACCTTGGTTTCGATTTTTATGGTCTTTTTAGCCCTGCCATTTTTTTCTTTACATCGCTTATGTTTAAACAACAGATTGGTTAAAAAGGAATAAATGAGAGCGAATGAAATGAACCCAGTAATCTGTTTATCAAATAAATTTTTCTTTCATTCATTTATATTTATTTATTTTTAAAAAAATGCTAAAACACATTAATAATGTAAATGTTTCTAGCAGTTAGTGAATTAAATCTTAGTCCTCCCTATTAGTCTTCATCTAACAGTTTCTTCAACTTCCTATCGTTGTTTCCGTTCTGATTCAAGACGAGAAGCGAAGATTCGAAAAAAGAAATAAAGAGAAAAACAAACAAAAAAGTAGAAGCGAAGAGTGGAGTAAATTTAAAACTGAAGCCGAGAGGAAATTACCCCCTTGTAAGGAATCCGCGCCAGCTTTGACAAGATTTAAGAGGACGTCAGTAATTGGCCAAATTCTAATAATTCGGGTTTTTGGTGGGTACCTTCGCCTCATTATGGCGGGAGTCTTTAAATTGTTTCCGAACAAGGAGGATTTGAATATCTCTTTCTGGTCGAAGAACTCTCGCTATCTTAGAACTCTGACACTGGTCGGATGCGTGTCCTCAGGTTCGGGCATTGGTGTCCTTTGTCGGTTCTGAATTCCGAAATCTCTTTCATTCTTTAATCACAAGAATACCCACTCGTCCCTTTGGAATCCGTTTTGGGTTAAAGGGGAGAATATTTAGTCCTTGTGTAAATTCAGAATGCATCGTTAATTGTGCCTAGTCAATTTGAAGGGCGATTGGTTAATTGTGGGCAATGTCCAACGATTTGCGACACTATCCCACGGTCTTTCAAAGAAGAAGAAAAAGAAAAACAGGGTTCTGATTTCGTTTCAATATATTGAAAAGTAATATAGTGAAATTCTTAGAAAATTTGTTTAATAATCATATAAAGTTTATGGGATTAGTGAGAGAATATGTTATTTTTCATTTGTGATTTGTAAATAATCAAAATTTTGTAAATAACATTAATCGTATATTGATTAAATATGAATATATTTATCCCTTGAGATAACTTTTTTCGAAATTACTAAAGATATTTTTTGAGGAATTTATGTCTCGTAGAGTAGAACTCTTAACCGGAAGAAAGAAAAAAAAAACTGCCAATCTCGCTCAAGTAAAACAACTCACAGAGGACATAAGGCTGTTCTATTAAAAGGATGAAAATCTGTAACATTGATATAAATTAAAAATAATCTTATGGTCCACAGAATTGAATTATTATAAATAAGTTATGAAATTTATAATTGGAAGGAATTGAGGAGATAAATTTTACAATAATTATATAAAAAAATATGATCGACTTGAGAACGGGCTCATTTGTTTGAAACGTCGTCGAGAAAATCACAATGAATTGAAGCATGGTGCAGAGTTGTAAGGGTAAAATAAAGCTATTTTACTCGAAATCATAAATTTTATTAATTATATATGCCCTTGAAAATTTAGAAGAATAAGTATAAAACTATCATCATAATATTTCATATAAAAATTATGTATATTTTCATCTCTATACTACGCATAATAAGATCATAAGTAGATAATCATCTTGTGAAATATATTCACATGTTTAACATAGAGTACAGTTCATAATAGCTTTTCGTTATTCTTAACTCAGACTTTCATCAAAATTATTTTTAAGTTATAGAATGTTCCGGAAATGTATTGTTTGTTAAAAGTAAAAAAATAATCGTTATAACGGATTCACTTGCACTAGAGTTGTTTTTCTTTTTGTTTCATATTTATTTCTAATAGTATTATAATTTACAATACAAAAGTATCAATTTATAGATCAAAAATATTATTTAAACTATCAAATTCCAATCAATATCTCATGATATAAAAGCACGAATATTACGATGGACTGGGCGTATAGATCGGAGCAATCCATCTAGAAGTCTCTACACGACAATGGATGCCTCAATAGAAGGCATAAGACCACGTGGAAGGCCAAAAAGCAGATCTATAGATCGCAGTCTACAAAGATACAATAAAGCTGTATGCCGATAACGGAAAAGAAATAGCCGAAGATAGATAGCGATGCAGTTGGCTTGTTAAGGCAGTAAAAGAACTACAAAGTCTGCAACAGAAAAATAATAAGCTCCTTATTTAGGAGGAAAATACAAGATTTCATCTAAGGCAAGAAAAATTTAGAGAACACAATTGACTCTAATATTGAAATAACACAATCTTAGTCTGTGATCATGTGTACGAATTACGAGCTAAGCTGTCTTCAGTAGAAGAGCCTATAAAACAGAAATGAGACCCAACACCCACTCGCTTACGCCATGATATACAGCTTGCCTCCTCACTCCTGCCTAGGCACGTCAAATTTGGCCGGTCTCTGTTTGAGATAGAGTTTTAAAAGTGACAGGACCCTATTATTTGAGCGATATGAAATAATGAAAGAGCCCCCCTAGGCCAGACGGAATAAGCAGTTATCCACCCGCTGTGTAATTTTCGTGTCAGGAATGGCGTTTAGTCGGTAGGAGGCACGACAAATCATTCGCTACCGTGCATGGAGGTCTCTTTGCGCAGTGCCTTCGATTTATTGTGTCTTGGCTAATTTATAGCACGGAAGTATACAAGTTTATGTTGGACGAATGACAGGATGGATTTTGTTGGCAGGTTTCTTGTTTGAATATTATTTCAGTATTATTATCCGGTAGTCTAAATTCCTCCTAATACAGCCCAAGCGACATTCTCTAGACAAACAAATAATATATTATTAATTAATTTTCCACACCATTTAAACAATAAAATAAAGTAGCGTTGATTGAAAAAAAAATAACAGGAAAATTGTATAATAGTAATCTAAATATATTGTACAGACGCATAAACATTTGTACGCTAATTTCAGACTGAAAGTTTATATGAGTTGTTTCCTCTCATGAACGTTGGATGTTTCTAACACTCATCTTACGAGTGGTAACCATCCTCCAAAGGGGATATGCCAAACCAGCGAATGTCGATAGATTACTACTGTATCAATTATGTTACATTTAAAATTATTATAATTATACAATAATGATTATACTAATACCTACTTTAAGGAAATAAATAATAATGACTTTCTACGTTAACATCCACGCTGCAAAAGCCTGCTATTTTATTAAGAAGAGCGTTTTGAGTTGTTCTGATCAATCTTGGACCTACGCATGTTCAATACATCTTTGCCTTAATCAAACGGAATTTGTAGATATGCGTTCCTAGATATAACATTAAAAATACTTGTTTTTTTCGCTTAATGAATACTTTTAGTTATACAATTTTTTTAAAAATAGCATATCAATTATTATATACTATTAAGATAACAACATAAGAATATAGATATGCGAATTCATTCGACTAACATAAGTCGTTAATGAAGCAGATAGCGTTGACATCTTCTGATAACAAGTATCTTTAGCAGCTCCTTGACTTGCGATAAATAGAACTTTATTTCTACCATATCCTATCGTTCACGCAGTCTTACTCTTGGTTTATTCTGATGATTATTCAATTACCGTAATGGGCAATTACATAAATCGATACTGGTTCGTAGTTGCTATTTGATTCTTAACGATCCAAAGTAGCCCTGCGTATGGTAATCCCTAGTGATTCCAATGCGATTATTGCCATAGAAAATGGTCGGCAACGCCACTGCCTTCATTATTAGCCTGTCAATATGCAATTTATACATCCTACCAACTTATAACTTTACTGGCAATGGGATATTTAGTGATTAAATTAACAATGTTCTATCTATTGCCTATGTCACCAATCGGAACTTTAATTGCTGCTTTAATGAACTTTTTCAACGAAACGTTGATTTTTTTTGCTATGAATAATTTATTTGCGCCTGTTAACACTGTCAACAATCAACAAATGTGCTCGAGATACAAAATATAAATGACATGTCAGTCATGGGGAAGGAAAATACTCAAGAGCACCTCTTCCCTGACTTGTTTCAATTATTTGGGTTTAAGGAAGAAGATCTCTTATTCAACGCCTTTTTATTCTTCTCCTCATGTTCTGGAGTATGTCAGCTGTGGCCATTTATCTTCTTAATCTGTTATGATGGCCGTTTAAATTAGTATATCGATGGTTAAAGAGTCGTTATATGTAGGTCAACTGTTGGAAGTTGTAGGTCAGTATGTAGAGTTTTGTGATGAGTATGGCCATATTGGGTTTACGCAAGTATGTATATGTACTAGGTTTCTGTCTCCGTTTCAGTTTTGAATATTTAGAAAAAAGAAGGTAAAGTAATTTGAGTCGTTTGTTCAATGTCTTACGTTTCATTTTTAAATGCGGGCCCCATGTCATCCTTCTGTCGAAGGTGAATCCAAGGTAAATTACCGTGTCTGTTTGATGAATTTAATTGTCAATATAAACTGGAGGGCAGGTGTTTTTTCTTAGAGTAAGTGTTATATGTTTGGATTTGTCGTGATTAAGTCGATTTTTTCATTGTTTGAACCAATCTTATAATTTGATTAAATGATGTAGAGTTAGTTAGGCTTGTGTAGGGCCTTGGTGTTTTGTAAGAATTGTTGTATCGTCAGCATAAGTAGCTGTCAATGTCTCATTAATAGGCAGATCGTAGGTGTATACAATGTAAAGTAGAGGGGCGAGTATTGAACCTTAAGAAACTCCTGCCAAGATTCGACAAATTGAAAACATTTCCAGGCCCTGCCAAATTGAGAAAAATCTGTCGAAGAGTAAAAATTGAAGGTTAGATAGTACGTGTGTGGGAGTATAGTTTTAAGTTTAAAGAGAATTCCCTGGTGCCAAACTATATCAACCGCCTGAGTAACATCCAAAAATACTCCAGTTGCAGGCTTAGATTACAGATATAATGTCTCTTGAATGAATTGCCCGAGTTAAATTAACATTTCGGTGATTAAACACTTTGTAATTGCCCTTTTAATGACTGTATCGTAACTTTCTGATTGACTTTAATATCTTAAATCTATATTTCTTTGTTCCTGTTTGTTCGAATATGCAAAAGTAAATTGAGGCATGTCTTCTAAAAATGTAGAAAATATTTTTACAACAAGATATAAAGTAAGTAACTTATAACCGACCACTTGGTTTTGAGTCAAGAATCAAACTGAAGGCCATATCTCCCTTCTAAATAAAAATAGTCCATTTCGTCCTAATCCGAAAAGCCCTTAAAAGCGAGTGGATAAGGAGCTAGTATTAATGTGTTTAACCAGTACAGCGGATAAGGAGGACCGTTGGACGAGAGGTTTGGAATCCGGACTGGACGAGGCCACTTATGGTACAACTGAGCCTACTCCTCCCGGCCAGATTATAATTTAAGGCGGGTTGGCTCCTGCAATTGGGCTTTGCACTTAACACTCCCGGGAGTAAATCACAGTTTATCCTTCACACACGGGCGGTGAGTTATGTCCACCATTTTCGGACTCCTTAGCCCAGTCCATCATCGGCCATGATCCTTATCCTCTCTGATCGGCGGTCGAAGATCCTTCTAATGGCTCCTGATGAATATGCTGATCCTTGTAGACCGCTTTATCGCCGCTGTATAGGGAGCTCGTGACCCTCCTTCCTCGGTTGGGGATTCCACGGTTCATTTGGAACCTTCATATCAGCGTTATTTTTTCTGTACAGTTAATACCTTACAATACCTTGTCAGTTAGGTATATATATATATTTATTAATAATATAGTTAGACTATCTATATTACGTTTACATGAATCTTACGGCAATGTCACCTTGACAATGTACAATTATTCCAACAAAGTGAAGATTAGTAAATTCATTTAAATATATGTATAGCAATCTTCGTATAGTGGTTTCATATTAATTTCAAGAACGAAAGACAATGATAATTAACCATGCACAAATACAACAAGGCCGAAGTAACAGATAAAATTTCGAACAAATAAAAATCTGTGGTAGACATAATAAACATGACAACTGTTATAATGTCTTTAATTTTTTAAGGCAAAGTGAGTTCTATATTACCACTTTTTTTCCTTTACAAATAAGACTTGGCACTAATAATTACAAACGCTAGAATTATTTAATCATCATTATTTTATCTATTTAATCCATATTTAATTGATACATATGCGACTCATGTCAATTCAAGGAATAAAAATATTATTGCGTTAAAACCATATCGTAGCCCTATTTGATGATAATTTTTTTATCTTCATCGTTTATTATCTGGAATCTTTCACGAATCTCCGTAAATTTCTGCTTTTAATGTATTTAATTAACTGTTCATTCCATTTTGTAATTAACTTCAAGTTGAAAAAATTAAAAATAAGAAGACACTCTGAAGCTATGGGTAGTGTCACGCCATCTTGGAGATTTATATTTATTTGAACAAATTTTTTGTATTCTATTTCCTATAATATGTAGCGGCAATTACTTGGCTTGTTCAAATGTGGGTTATAAAAATCTGCTGTAAAGTGTTTCACCTTATATCCTTACCTTGAGGTAGAGAAAAAGTAGCAGACTATAAAGAATGCGACAGAAGCAAACAGAATAAAAGAGACACTAATTCTCTAAAATACTCTAATCTCGGACAGCGGCGGCAGTGTTTGAGGACAGAAAGGATTAGGAGCTGTTGAGAGGTGAGTGACGGGGTTGGGACGCCCGCGGGAGGTCAGCTGACGAAGGACAAAAAGGAAGAACTAAGTGGCGATAATCGCTTTGAGCCAGCGCTATTAATGACAACATTAATCATCGGATTATATAGGCACTGCCTGCGGTGGATCCTTTACCCGATACCAACCCCCCGGTTATTTATGTCAATAAAAGGAAAACCCGATACCATCCAATTTATGACCACCGCTAATCAAGATTAAGTAAATATCACCAGTTATTGTGTTTAACATTCTCAAAGACTTCATTTTCCATCTCAGGTTTTATTTGTGGATGAGATTTAACCTGAGTCATTAGTCATTAATATAATTCTTGAGGATGTTTTATAAGGCACCTGCGTCAAGAAGGGCAGGCCACCTCTGGATCTTGGTTACAGGAAACTGCAACTTGATGGAGTTTGTCCGAAGCCTGCAGGAATGTAAACTAAGCAACTCACACAGAAGTTGAACGTAGGAACCATCTATCAATCCATAAGGGTGTGGATATTTTTCTATTATAAAAATTAGACCTAAACCTATATGACTAAAGAGTGTGAATTATTACATTCAGAAACGCAATCATAAATAACATACAGAACAATTGTGAGTGTTTTAAAAGGATTTTAATAAAATTACAGAAGTATCTAATGTTATCGAGAATCTAAAATAGGATGGTCTACTATATTATCTGACGAATGAAGGTTATCGTGTTCAAGGAGTACTGAAACAGATGCAAGATGCCCATCTACCACCTTCCATACCAATACTGGGCAAAATTGTTTATATAAGAGGGGAAATACAACTTTAAGGACATCTATAGTTTTGTTCAATAAAAAACTTAAAATGCAGATAATAAAATGTTTCTTTATTTGACTATCCAACTTCGGAAAAAAAAAACCATTAGAATATAAAACGTACCGTTGATTTAACAAAAAAATTCCAAAAATAAATTAATAAAACGATTGAAAATCGTGCACTATAAAAAATAATAATTTAAAAAATATTTTCAATGAAATTATGAATTAGGCATAATTGGTGCGTGCTAGTTCAACAAGTTTACCATTGAACAAACCCTCACTCCAGCAATCATGCAGTTGGTCATTAAAAAATATAAAAATCATTAAATAGTTTCACTACTAAACACTATCTATTTGTCCTTGGCAACAATTTAAATATATTACGTCAAGTTTTCTTCTTAATCCCGATTGCACATAGATCTGCAAGTTGTTTGAGGACGATTGTATGGTCAGAACAAGGGATATCCATCGATATCCGAAATTTTCGTAAAATCTACATTTTCCTTCCGATATTCGATATTTTACCATCGATAGTCTGTATTTTTATATTATCTACTATTAATATCGTCACTTCTATATTTTATAATTTTAATTTAAATATAAAAATTATTGGACCTTCGCTATCACATTCCTAGACGAACCAATAACATTTAAAAAAATTAAACTCATATTACTTAGTTATAAAACCTAAAGCACAATGCGCTACATAAAGAAATTTTAAAAAATATAAGAAAATTGGATAAAGCCTATCTATTAGTATAAACCTGCATCTAATAATAAATCTAAATGTTTCTCTCCACAACGTTTCCAACTTATCTTTATAGAGTAAAGATGAGATTCCTCAAGCCCACTGGAAAACGATGACTTTGCTGGAATATATCATTAGTCAGCTCTGCCTAAGTTTATAGCGGTAGACAATTGTTTCCATCTCTGGAAGATGGCCAAAGAACTATTAAAATCGAGGAATGATTTGTGTAATTAAACCTAGTTTAGGTAGGAAACGGTATAATAATATTTGTGGGTTTTTGTAAGGAATCGATAAGAACATGGGATAAACAATCATGTTAGCTTATTTTTTTTTTAAATCTGAAATCTCTTTAGCAATTGGTGATTTGTTCTGCAATTCTTTCGGTACATGAATTGTCCACATTTTTTGAACTTATGAGTTCCATTTAGAAAATTCTGCATTAAAGCATGGATGATGATGTCGCCAAAATTTTTAAGTTCAATTTTAATTCAAACATCAACAATAATTGGCTTATTGGGATGCTTCTGCTTATGCTTATTGATCGATACAAATGTAAACATTTATTTTCAATTTAAACTAAGTTTCCTCCCTAGTACATAAACAACAAATCTTTAAATAACGACTTGCGACAATCAACTATCGACCAACACATACTCACGATATAATGCAAAATTACAAGGACACATCAGCAGACTCATAACCGACATGGCCACCGTCGACATTCCTTTTGAAAGGAGACTGAAGAGGAGCTTGATGAGAGATCTCCTTCCCTGATTTACGGAAACGAACAAAGACCAAGAAGATGTGCCGCTGGGTGCTATCCGTCCTCATTCCTATCCATGGCATTACGATCTATATTTCCATCAAATCTACTAATTGTCACTCTCATAGCAGGTGTAGATGAAGACATGAAGAGCAAAAAAAAAACTAACTAATTTTGATATCATTTTGAACCTGATTTGAATTATTAATATGGGCATGAAAGCAAGGAGTTTAATTTTGTTCTTTCTTTGTTTATTTTACTATGAAAAAAAAAATTAGCGATGAAATCAACAAATTTAGCTCGGTATGGTTCGTGTTAATTAATAACATTTTTATTGGTTATTAATTAACTTCGTTACCTGAACCATTAACCATAACCAGGGTTTGAACTTCTATTTTATGTTTTAATTTCTTCATTATAAGGTCAATAACATACACTTGTCAATAACATATATACTTAATAATATATACATATTCAAGGAGGAAAATTAAAAGTTGGGTATTGCATTTAATAGCATCTCGTAATATACTTAACATAAGAGCTTACTTCCGCGATGAGGCTATGTTGTCTTATATAATAATATAAGAAACCAGCCTTCCTTAGGAGTCATCAAGATTGGCCATTCTCGAACGAAGCTCATTCTTGGATGCAAATGTCCATTGCATAGATTATTGCCTGGAAGTAAACCTCTTTACCAGTTTATTGCGCTTAGTATTGATGGTCAATTACATGTTAGAACCATCTATTGAACAAATAGCCCTCATAACAAACACCTTAGATTATTACCTAAGATTACGAATAAGAACTGTCCGGATCTCATTGAGTTCAATAAATGTTGTATACTTGAAAGTTTTTTTTTGTTGTTTGCAGGTGAACGTTTAAAGTAACAGAAAGAACGATTTCAAAACTCTTTTGTTTGGAATGTTTGTTGAATTGTACCAAATATAGGTATATATTTTACGATACATGTCGGAGTCAATATTTACACTTCAAATATTGTAATATTTTACTTTTCGGAATCGATTTCACAGACGATCTATATTATTTATCTCCAAGAAGGATCAGATAAGACCTCAAAAAAGATGCAAGTACTAAAAATCTTTTTAAAAAAATGTTTAAATAAGATCGTTCTTTAACGATATCTACCACATTCAGTAAGTTGATAACCTTAAACATTTTAATGGTTTCTTAAACCCAAATCGTTCTGGACTAGAGCTGAAATGTATCAGTCATAATGAACTGAAAAAGCTTTTTCTATTTAGAAAAAAAATGTAATAATTTCTCCCTTGTCATTCTCATATTCCTCACTATATAGTTGCGTTGTGGTTCGTTACGTTTCCCCAACGAAACAAAAGCAATTTATAATGTGTCTAATTTAATCAATTTAGCGAAATAATTTTTCATATTAATTCAATTTTTAAAATAATTTTGATTCCAATATTTTTGTTAAAATTGCGACTATATATTTTTAAAAAATGAAATGCACTTCATGTGCTTCATTGAGAAATCCTGTAATTTGACTTTCACTGAAGAAAAAAAGACAAATTTCTCATGACGTCTGTCACTTTTAAAGAATGTATAAAAAAAAAATATGAAAGAGGCTAAGAGATTGCGACGGTCAGTGAGAGACAGACTTAATGGAGAAAATGGGTTGTAAAGTAAAATTAAGACTAGCCAGGCTGCCAACCTCCATTACCCCGGGGGTTCCTGTAATTCCTCTATAATGTGATGGGAAATATAATTCCTTCGTCGAAGGGGAAAAATAACCCTTGTTTTCTCTTGTCCATTTCATTTCAATTCTTTGTCACCCGAGATCGGTCTGAAAGTATGGGCGTACACAGTTTTCATATTGAGGGGAGCAAGATTGAATAAAGGAAAATCTCAGATAGATAAATTATTTCGAACTCTATAATACTAAACTAATTATATTATTGTTATTATAATACAATCTGTAAATATTTTTATATGAACACGATATATACATACAACACATTTTTTACATTACCGGATACCAATGAGCATATTTTATCAAGCTGTACCCCACATAAGCCACTGAGGGCGAAACTGTTGAGGGAGACAAGTATCGATGTTTTAATGAATCGGGATCATCCTCAACTAATGTTCAAAAATTTCATACATGGGTGGAAGTAGTAACACCGATCCACTTCTTTCTGGGAAGAAGAGTAGGAGCTCGACCGAAGAAGCCACCAGAATGAAGCGGACACGAACGAACTGGAAGAAAGAGTGTGTGCACAGCTAATGAATAAAAATATAAATTCTTTTAAAATGCATCAGTGGTTTGCTACGTACGGAAGGATTGAAAATAAATAAACAGGAATGGACCTTCCGAATCTAATCAATACAGCCAAAATTATCCTTAAATACTTTTTTTTTCTTCTGAGTGCTGTAGGCCACAAAAGTCTTATTTCAAACAGAAAATTAGGAAATTTAAGTTGTTTTTTTTTAACATAAATTAGGCCATTATTCACCAACATTTCATTTATTAGCTATTAATTACGACGCTTCGACCATACTAAGGGCCATTTTCATGTCTGGAAAATTGTAATATCATTATTAGTAAACATTTAACATTTACAAAAAGAATTTTTTATTACATTTATCTAAAGATCTATGTCATAATATTTTCAATACACACAGATTTATACAATTATATACAATAAAAGTATACACTTTTTCTTATAAAGCCTTTCATGTACGTAACAATATTCATTAAAAGCAATTGAATATTACCTTAATGAGTTCTCCATTTGATGTTCATTATTAACGTCGCATTAATTTGTTCGGTGAAAAAATAAATAGTCCTGCTATTTTAGAGTTTCCTTACGTCATTTCTGGAGGGACTGACTTATATCGTCCCAGTGGGGATAGTCAAGGGGAGAGGGGTTTTTCTTCTATTGTTTAGCAATAGTGGATTATTTTATCTAATTTATGATTTTTATATTGCTGTTAAATTAATTATTGTATTATATGCGAATATTGTTAATTACTTTTGCGTAAAAAGTATTTATATTGTCCACATCTGTATGGTTGTTAACAGAATTCCGTAAATTTTTAGTGATATATATTAACTCTATAATTTTTCTTTTATTGTTACTATTTTCCCTATACATTATTTTGGCATTTTTAAAATCAAATTGGTGTTTCTTGTATGTTGCGTGTTGTGAAAGGCCGGTTGATGTGTTTGATTTGAACTTACAATTATGTTCATGTTGTTTTATTCTTTTTGCGAACCGTTCCCCCGTTTGTCCTATATATGAATAATGGCCTAATTTATGTAAACAAAAAAACCTTAAGACACCAATTTTAGGAATAATGAACAGAAGAAATTTAAGTTTTTTTTTAAGTCAGTTTTTTTTTGGTTGAATATAATGCGATAAAAAAAATAGAAGTTAAACTAACAATTTAATATATATAGGTTATTCTTGAATCAAAACTACGATTTATCAAGCGGTGTAGAAAACTTAATGTGGTAGAATACTCATATTCAGCAATATAGGACTTCTGTAGGAGTCTTAGGCCGACGAAAGAAAAAAAAAAATACTCATATTCTCGGAAACCGTCATCAGCGTAGAGTGAGAACTTTTCAATACCAGTAGAATAAAAGAATAATAATGGCTGGTTTTGAACCGAATAAAATTGATAACCATAGTCTATATATAAAAGGATAGACTCTTTTACCCTAATTTTTTTTTCCCCGATTCAATGACGTTCCTTCGTTATGTTATCCCTAAATACCATTTTGTTTTCCTTCGAATATTCGACTACCGTAGACCACAGCAGAATCTACGATTTATAATTGTGAGGCTTGAGAACTGTTGGTTGTTGAGAGTGGCGTCTTTGTGAGTTTGATATCTATTATGACAGGGCAGAAAGGTCTCGAAGGCATTGTTTCTTATTCAGCAACGAGGATGATATGCAGTTTCGATTCTACCTGACCACTGCATCAATCAACCTCCTTCGACCACCGTAATTTTTTCTCCCCCCATCCGAGTGCCATTAGATAATATTTTTATACCTACAAGTTAATAGGACTTAGTATTTCCGATCATTTGAATCGGAAATGAGATTGAGTTCTTGCGATCCTCCATTAGATTTTATAAGAATGCCAGAGAACTCGAGGCACATCGATTATTTATAATATATTCACTAAAACAGTATATATTCTCCAAGTAATTTTCCCAAACGAATATGTGGCCACTTATAATACCGTTCTCTTAGCTATCTACTGAAATGTAATAATGCGTACATCGAGAAATAATATGCAAACAAATATATACGTGCTTTCATTATACTCCTAACCAAAAACCATCAGAAGATAAGCCCATCAGCAAACATTTGATATAAATACATATTATTTTTAGATTCACAAAATGATATAAATATATTAAGATATCTCACAATAGTAATATAATAACAACCGAAATTTAATAAAGCAAAATCAACAGATATTCTAAGCCTTAATAGTTGACAGTGTAACACTCGAAACCCAAACATTAAAAAAAAAAAAGAAAAAAAATCTTGTCAAAAATTGTTCATTGCCCTTCCCATAATAACTTGTAAAAAGTGAATTTTGATGGGAGGGAGTGGGAGAGAAAGAGAGAAAACTGTTTTTTTTTTAGTTTTTTGAAAATATTAAAAAAAAAACTCTGAGGTTTGTCGCAAAGATTTCTAAACAATATCAAAGTTTATAAATTTGACAGCACTTTGATATTGTATTATAAAAGTACACTAAAATTTCTATAAAAATGATCCTGTAAATGTTTTTGATATAATCAATGGATATGGTGGAAGTATTTAAAAGATCATATCTATAGAATAAGAGAATTATAAAATAAGAGAAATAGAATAAAAGGATTAAGGGAAAAATTGATCCAAATCATGAAATTGCTGTTGTTCATATTATATATCGTTTTGAAGCTGTAGCGTTTATTTATCATTTTCAATCGTTAGAATTGTATTTAAAAGTTTTTTCTTTCGATCACTCTAAAAAATAATTGGCAACATAATATTATTCGATATGATCCAATTAGTAGTTGCTTGACCTTTATATGATGTTTTAATTGACATTGATTTCATATAATTGATAAGATACCTTAAAAACTTATAAAAAGGTTGTGGTAAACCATGGTCTGATTTCAAACAGAAAATCTGGAAATTTAAGTTTGTTTTTATCTAAGTCAATCACGTTTTTTTTTTTGCTTTCTTCTTTATAAATTACTTTTTGCAAATCACCTTATCCCAAACTCCTTTAATAAACTATACTATATTTAAACAAATTCAATTTCAAATCCTAGAGCAACAACCATATGATAAAAGAACGTATAGAAATGTCTCACTTCTACTACATTCAGTCGTTTTTTGTACCTGATGGACATTTTATGTCAGACATATGTCTCATATCCGACAAGCGGTTCACCGAACGGGACAAGAAAAAAACAGTGCTCCAAGAACAAAGATTTATTTTTTCTATGACGGTGACCAGATGTTTTGGCTGGACTGGGACGGTATGAGCACGAAGACGACGGGCCGGTAACAAACACGTCTTGTTTTGGACCAGCTCTGGACGTAAAGCTCTCTGTTATTGTCTTGTTGCTATGAGCTACCGAACTACACTACCAAGAACATGGCATGCTCATTACCTACGGTATTTGTCCGCTATAAATAAGTCATTATTCGGAATGACATAAACACAGAGTAGTGTGGACCACTTCCCAAGGAGCAACAGGAGAAACAAACCTAGGCTGTTTTATTTTTCATAAACTATTACCATTAACATGTCCGGTTTGTTTGGCCTTCCTGGACACGAAGAGTTGTCCTTTACGATACCATTTTCTTCTCTTTTGACTTAAAAAGGAAAGCCATCATATTCAGTGGAAAATTCTAGTTATGAATATTTTCATGCAGAAGAAATAGGTCACTTACGAAACGAAAGTTTTACTGAAAATTAGATATTGTCCGTTTAGGTTTAAAGGTTAAAAATTATAGGGTCATCAAAATAAATATATTTTACAGAGCTTAAAGAATAATTTAAAAATAATTAGTTTTGGTTATAAGCCTAAGTTTTGGTTATAAGTTAAAAATTCTTTTAAAAAAACAATAAAGAAATTATTGTATATTCTTTACTACTTGGGATCCACGGACCATCGTTTTATAGCAGGGTATAAGCCCAGTCCACTCCGAAAGTAGAAAAATAATTTTTTCTTAGGTCTATATTTGTGTGGGTGACCAGTTTTTAAGGGATGAAATAATCTGGATTGCTAAAAAAATATAAGAGAAAAATGGAGTGACAGGAAAAAAAATATCACATAAGGAAAAATGTTACTTTATGATATTATATTTCTATAATTAAGGTGAAGATAAATTAATTGCGATTCACTTTAAATTGTTTCGTAGTTAGTATGCTAACTAAGAGGTCTCCAAAAGTCCTAAGCCCTCCAGCGCAGCTTGTGTGGCCCTCGGTAGATAAGTGGACAGGATCCTGTAAATAGTAGGAGTTTTATCATTTTTTTTTTTTGTTTTTGTTTAAAAACATGGTCAAACTAGTTTCCCATACGTGTAAGGGTTAATGAGACTAGCTAATTAAGCACGATGGAACCTAGGACCTTGGCCACGAAGTCCCGCCGAACTTGGAGGACTCAGCTACCTACGACCTCACGGATACCTCCACGGCGTTATCTTCTTATTTAATTAGATCGTGTTTCACCAGAGGGACCAAATTGCTTATGGTTACCGTTTAATTGACATGGGACATCCCCGGTGGCGAGGGGATCGTCTTCGGTGGCGGTGTAGGATAAATTATTTGCATCAAGATGGTTGTGTCGTCCAAGAGTCATATCCGATTTAAATGTTTTCTTTTAATTCGTAATTTTTCAATTAATTATAAATATAAAAAAATATTCTGGGTACAATAACACCTACGGACAGTAGGGTATGTGAAATTTATTTTTTAGGGGTGGTGGAGGGGAGATTATTATTTTTTTTTTACTAATTACTTTGGAAAAAAAAGAAACTATATGAAATTATGTTTAACGCTGTTTTTAAAAAAAAAAATTGTAATTACTGAAAAATTATGGATTTGGGAATATATTTCTTCTTGACACTTACTTACATTTAATAGCAGTCCGTTTATACTTTATAAATAATATTTTTTAAAATTGTGATTGAAGTATTCAGCTCAGATCACTATTGAAAATAGGGGGAGGCTTCAACTCGAAAGCCTCAGTAGATACGCCAGTGCCTATGGTATTTGATCTTAATAACGCCTCTTTTTCAAAATTTACATTTTTATTTTTATTTATGAGGCTATTAATGATTTTTTAGATTTATTAACTTACTATTTTATTAAATAGTTTATCATTCTGTCCCATTATAGACATTGCTGATTAAAAGTGAAAATAAAAATATTTCTTTAAAACATTTCAAAACCAAAACTTATGACTTATATCAAATTGAAAGTCATCAAAAGAGTGAATTCCATGTGAACACAAAGCAACATTTTTGCGATAGATCAAATATTTTAATTTTTTTGTTAGTTTTTGAAATCTGTTTTATTATACTCTTTTAGGTTATAGCTGATTTGCTTTTGTTTTAAAAAACAAAGTAAAAAAACTTAATACATAACATAAAAAATATTTTATAATACATATTTAAGGGATAGTTCTACATACATAGAGAGACAGTTTATTCTGCAAAGATATAATACTGTTTCAGAACATAAGTAGAATTTCTGAGGTATGATGTTATAAAAACGAATAGGCTTAATGATAGTGTTTCTCTCACAAACCGATATTTGATATTCTGTATATATAATAAAATTCAAAATTAATAAATCAAAAGAAGAAGCTTTTAATTCTTACAGAATGAAAACATTATTTCAATGACTATGTAGTATACAAATATTTTGAACAACGATATGCCAGGCTTCATAGAGTACCTGTATCAAGGATTATTAACAATATTTTCCGATATAAATTCCCTTGTGTAGATAGGATAGATGTTCTTTTATCGTCTAGCATAATTTCTATCCTACTAATTTACGATAGACAATGTGCTTATCTTGATGTTATTTTCATCCTGATTTCGATGATTATTTCGACGCAGTTGTTCTTTGACTTAATCTCTTCTGATTCTTTTGTTACGTTTTGTTCATATTATACTTAATTATAATTTCATAGCGCTGAAATAAATTATCAATATATTGACAGGAATGGTTCAGTATCATTATGACATATTATGAATTAATTCATTCCAGTGCTTTTATTTTATTATATATTTGTTAGTTAGATATTTATAATTTTGAACTAAATAACAGTGTGGATTTTCTTATTTATATAGAAGCTATTAAATTTATTTTAAAATGTTTTTTGTTCAAACAGTGAAGTAATTATTTATAACAACAATTAATAATACTATAATTAATTAGTAAATATAATATAAATTTTGAAATATATATAATTGTTTAGAGACAAATATAGCACAATTTTTGACAATGAAAATTATATAACCTTTTAATCTTTATTATTCGTCTGTTACATTATTCACTACTCTACGTTAATTTGTACGTCTTCCGTTGTACATTCATTATCCCAAAGAAAAGTGTAATTACGATGTCATTAAGAATGAGGTAATGAAAGGCGAATAAACAAAAAAAAGACATTTTAGGCTTGAAAAAAATAACATCTGTCAGTATCCTAATAATAAAAAAGTTTTTTCTTTCGATTTTGCTCAACTCATGAATTATTCTGTTTAGTTTTGCCTATTTTATCATTTCACTTTAATACTGTAGTATTGAGAAAAGCAAACATAGATAATATTAATGCAGCCACATTGAGAAAATAAAATTAAAATTACAATTTGTAATAAGTTTATATATATATTATTTACTTAATTTTATAAATATATGTTGCCTTAGCATGACATGCATATATCCTGGATATATCAACCATTTATTTAATGAACTTCTATTTGTTTACTAGTTATTTTAAAGAAAATTGCCTTTTTTAACTTTTTTATATATATTTCGTTAAAATTACTTTGTTGCCTATCGTAATAATAAAATATAATCATATTTTCATATTTTTTAAAAGTTATACTTTGACAGTAAAATTAAGCAATGCGTCTGTGGAATGAACGTTTTAATTTATTTAATTAACCATCGTGCCGTATTCTATTAAAAGCCTCATATCATGTCTAGGAAAACACCGGGAAATTACAATTTTGATTCCAACGAGAAAAATATTTGATCTACTTGACTGTAACATTGTTAAATAGAGAAATGATTCTGTTTGAAACCATACTTAAAATTTGAAATGACACCAAATAGTTTAATAGAATATTGGTGCAGTTATTTGGGGTTTCGACATCTATGAAATCACTAGAGATTGTCATTTGAAGAATGATTTAATTGTAAATATCGCTTGACATAAAATATCTTAAGCAGGCCTATAGTAGCCAACAATTAAAATAAAAATTACTCCAAAGTGGTAAGGAAAGTTTATGATACGAGATATATATTTGATACATAAATATAAATGAATGATTATTATTTTTTTTTGATATACGGGATTTATTTTTCGTCATTTAAAAACCTAGATAATTACTTTAAAAATTAATTATTTTTTTATAATAATATCTTTTGGAAAATATCTGCGCAAATTAACTACGTATATGTGAATGACGAGATAGCTGTGGTTGGAACCATGTGAAGATAAGATTCATGTTGCTACGTTTCTACTATCTAGGATATTAAGTATAAAAAGTAAATTTTGTGAAAATAGCTGATAGAGTTGATTACCTTTGGAGTGGTGAAGAACTTTCTTTTCATATCCTGCTAACCTTAAAAGCCTAAATAACTTTGAAAAGTTTAAAATACCACTCCTATCCCAGCCATAACTGTATTTAAGTGAGATTACTTTGTATTTTATTTTTTCTATTGGTTATAACAAATGTGCTAGAAGACCTCCTGGTAAGATTATGGATAGTTCCTAGTGACACATTCCTTTCTGTTTTATCTAAATCGAATTCTCTACCTCTTCGTTAGTTCAAGTCCGATTAAAGAGCATTAGAGGTCTCCTATAAGAGAAGTTGCCTTTATCTGCCCTCAATTTAACCTTTAGTTATGATCCCTTCCTAGCTTTGCTATTAAGACCATTATCGACCATTCCACTTTGGTATCATTTAAAAATTCTTTTACAGTTTTATTTTACTCCTCTATTTCTATTTTATCTCTGTACTTGAAGAAGTCATCAATTACAAGTTTCATGAGCGGGTAAACATAATGTTAAATGTTCATTATCTCGATAATTATTCAACCATAAATTTAATTTCGTTACCAGACCATCTCCCTTCTTAATGACTTAAATAAGACCTCTCGAGATAGAAGTACATACGAGATTAAGTATCTTAATCTTGTTTCCCTAACGATTTTCTTTTAAACTTAAAGACAGTAGCACTTTTTTTTTTTTTAATTTTATTTTGTTGAGATTTACAACTGTATTACATGGAAAATACAATAAGTAAATGTGACATTGGTAACATGACATGTACAACATGAAGAGAAACTACCCATTGGTAGAACTCAAATTAAAGTTCTATATTAGAAGGTCCCGAGGCCATCTTCTTTTCAGACGCCTCGGAGGATTATCAGGGATCGAGGAGGAAGCAAGGTTTGAAACGAGAGGATTCGGATGGTTCTGCAGTTTGTTATGGAAGGATAGATATCTGGATTGGGCCAAACCGGAAACATATGGAACATTAAGGTCTTTATGAATGATTTTATTTGTGACAAAGTAAGGAGCATTGAGGATTTTACGAAGGATTTTGGATTGTAAGGATTGGATACGAGAAGAATTCGATGGTTTAGTGGAGCCCCAAAGCTCAATTCCGTAAGTCCAAATAGGTCTTATTATTGTCATATATATGAGTCGTTTGTAATTGATTGTGAGCTTAGAGCGTTTGTGAAGTGCTGCAGTAGTCGAAAACGTCGGGCGGTTTCAAGTCGTTTCAGTCTGGTATGGGGGTAAAGACAGTAGTACTCAAACGTTTTTTGAGACATTCATACTTTTTAGATAGATAAAAAAATTGTAACTCATTTCTAAAAAAAATAAATATACACATATATATATATATTTTATTTTTTTTTTTAGAAATATATAGTATAGTATAATAAAAATAAAATAAATGTGCTGAAAATAAAAACGTGGTCCTTATAAAAGCTTTATCCAGCCCAATGATTTACGTTTTATTTATTCGTAAACATACTATAAACGTGCCTTATAGTATGTGAAATGAAATTTTCAATTAGGATTTTTTTTTTTTTTTAACGTGTCATTCAGAAGTGTGGTAAAGGTTGGATGTCCCTTATTAGTGGGACAATTGGACTCTGAACTCACTGACCCACAATATCAGTTCAACTGTTGATCAAGAAAAAGTATTTCTTTCTTTAATATTGAACTCTGATAATTTCCCTGGATGTAGTAGTACAGGTATAACCATGAAAACACAGTTTCTTTCTCCAATAAAGAATGGGTGCGATTACTGTTCCATTGTCATAGTTGTAAGGTAACGGTCAACCGGACTGGGAGATTGAGATAAAGTTCTAAGAAGAAAACCTCTAGTTTGATTAAAAAGAAAGAAATGAAAAGTAACTAATCAGTTACTTTCATAACTGATAATCTCTTTAATAACTGATATATTTATGAGATATATTAACCACATTCAATGAAATTCGTCTGTCATTGGTGAATATAGAATCTTCTAGTGACTGAGCCAA
Organism: Nezara viridula; assembly: GCA_928085145.1. NCBI lineage: Eukaryota > Metazoa > Arthropoda > Insecta > Hemiptera > Pentatomidae > Nezara > Nezara viridula. The sequence goes on from OV725079.1 coordinate 129,166,050, forward strand.
GAAAACAATTGAGAGAGTAGGATAAGACGCCAAGGGTAACCAGAACCACACCTCAAGAAGATGAGGGAGGATATAATTAGAGCAAGCCTTTATCATTTTATATAATCAGTTGGCCTAGAGTTATTAATGTTATCTTGGAGGATCCTGGCTCTGTTTTGATGGAAACCAATTTCTAAGAGTCCATTAGGAGTCTTTTTTTAGGGTAAATTACAAACGATTTACGAATGCCCGCTTTCGAATATAACCTCTATCGTGAAATTTAATTTTGCGCCGAGCCATAAATATCGCAAGGGGTATTTTAATGTAATTTCTCGCCCCCCCCCCCTCTCTTCCCCTCCCTAACCTCAACAGGTTCCCCATGACGGTATTCACCGTTTTGGAATCGAAATTGTTTCTGAAATTTCGCCTCTTTTTTTACTTTAATATATTCGATCCTCGGTGGCGAGCGTTAACGGCTGCCGTTAATTATAGATACACATCAGGCCAGTAATTAGTCTTGGATTCCTCCATCCTTTTCCATCTTCTTTTTATTGTTTTTTTTTTTTATCTGTCAATAATATAATATCCCGAGCTTAACTTTTCATTAAATTGAACGCTGCAGTACTTTTTTGTGAAATCAAATTTACAATACGTTCATGAATATATCCTTCAGTATCTGCAATGTTTGAAAGTTTATAAAGCATAACACTATACTACTAAAAAAATATGTTAACAGAACTTAACTACTCAAGTAAAGTAAAGTATGTCTTATTTTGAATGTGAATTTATTTTAAATCTCCTCCAGGATTAATAGATCCATTAATTATTATTTATTATATTTATTTTGATAAAACTATAAATTAGGAGTTCAAACATTCAAACTTGACAGGTTTTGTATCTAAACTATTTGGTATTTAAAAAGTAACAAATGAATTTTTTCAACGTTTCAATGTTATAATGTCATATGATTAATACAGTATGACTCAAAGATTACTCAAAGGTGCGATTTGGTGTCTTGAGAAAAAATGGGCCAATGTCTAAAATTATGAAATTTTAATGAATTGTACAAAAGAAATCAAACTTCCTATTTTGATTTCTTTTGTACAATTCATTAAAATTTCATAATTTTAGACATTGGCCCATTTTTTCTCAAGACACCAAATCGCACCTTTGAGTAATCTTTGAGTCATACTGTATTAATCATATGACATTATAACATTGAAACGTTGAAAAAATTCATTTGTTACTTTTTAAATACCAAATAGTTTAGATACAAAACCTGTCAAGTTTGAATGTTTGAACTCCTAATTTATAGTTTTATCAAAATAAATATAATAAATAATAATTAATGGATCTATTAATCCTGGAGGAGATTTAAAATAAATTCAAAATAGGAAGTGCACCAATTATTGAAGTGGTAAATGTACCTGCTGGCGTCATTTCGTTTGTGTATTTAATATATTTGTATAATAAATTTGTGTAATATTTTAATAAATTTAACATCTCAAATTGAATCTGGGGTGCATTAAGATTCATCCATTCACTCATTCTTACAATAATTATAACTTAACAAATTTCCAGAAATATCATTAATTATTTAAGTAGGTAACTAAATTAATTTTAGATTGGATATATTTTAAAGGCTCTACTTGAACGTTCGATAGAAATTGGATATTTTAATTATGAAATTCTTGAAAAATTGTGTACTTCGTGTGTACTTTGTTATATCTTGTACCATGTGTTATGGATTATCTCGAGTACATAGTTTGTGAATTTATCACTTTTGAAAATATATCAACAGACAAATGAGTATTTAAATTAAGCTCACTTGAATTAAAAGATTGCTCAATTAAATATGGCGAAGAGTAAAAACTAAAAATATAGTAATATCTTTGAAAGTATTTATGTGGGCAGAGAATGTTGAGCTGTTCCAACATTAAGACACAGCAAGTATAATTCTTCTGATATAATATCAAGTTTATTCGCATGATTGAATCCTGCCCAGCATCTCTTAAATCTTAACCCACCTCTTATAAGCATCACAACCATGGTTGAGCGACGGAACATGCGGTAATTATAAGCGAAAGGACCAAAAGAACACGCGAACAAGAAGAAGGAAATGCACATAAGTAATTTTTTATGCTGTTTATTGCACTCGTTGCGATGTTTCTTCTGTTCATAAAGAAGGAAATTAATGCAACATTGAAGGTCGGTACAGCTACCGCTGAACAAGAAGCGTATACTTCAATTCCGGAAGAATTTACATACGTTTACCTTTTGTTTGCCATTTCGATTAATTTAAGATGCCAATAGCTCGGGGAATAAAAAATGCTATGATAGGAGTGGGATAAGAAATAGCGAACAGAAATAACTAAGAGCTTAATTGACTTGCTAGGTGCAGGCACCCCTCGCTTGATTTATTAAACCGCATCTTCTTTTTAACCCAAGATTTTCCGATCCTTAATTAGCAATTATCAGTTTCTTCTTCAAAGAACTACTTCTTATAATTACTTCTGTCACTTCTTAACATCTCCATAAATATTTTTAATATCTTAATAAATTATTTATTCTAATAATGAATATCTTAGTAATTATCAAGTAGTAAATGATTAAATATCTGAAATATAATTAAAATGTTATCTATCAGCTTAGAAAATAAAATGAATTTGAATGAGAATATATTGCCAGGTGTCGTATTAATTGAATACTTTTAAGATAAAGCCAATTGAGAATTTTGAAAAAATTAATTAGCTTTATTAAATAATTTTTCAGTGGGCCAACCTTTATTTCTACAGATTATTCGCTTCACATTTTATTTAAGAATATGAACGTTGAAGTAACACTCCACAATGACCACGACTTGGGCCGAGCGAGCTAACGCGTGTGAAATACAGGCGTTGTTCGGCTAACTGATGAACCGAAGTTTAATTGATAAAATAATTACGTGTTCTGGTATTAATCCCCGGCCCTCTCTCCTGGCTCGAAAAAAAAAACGTAAATTAAAAAAAGGTGAGGAAGTGGAAGACAAAAAAAAAACTGACCTGAGAGATTTGAAAATTTTCGCACATTCCTGGCCTCTATCGAATTATCACTCCCACTTTAACTAGAGATAATTTCTGGACTTAATTTGATTTAACTTTGATTGTAAATATTCATTAAATTGAATCCTCCTGGTCCAACAGGCTAGGCCACCTAGAGCTATAAAATAAAAAGTGTAAAAAAAAGCAATTGGGTTCCAGGACAGGTGTTAGAAGACCACAGTTATTCTAGTTGGACCGTAAAAATGGATGAAGTGCGGTTAAACCACGGAGACCTCAAAGTTTCTTTTCGTAGCCGTTGTCCTTATGGGCTCGCGTATAATGACAGCTGTAACCTCCTCTTTGTTTTAATTTAACTAGCGATTGTAAAATTTTTGTGGTACTTGGACTTCTGTCAATTTTTTTTTTTTTTTAGCAAAATATCCGTGAAGTGCTAATGTGCCGTTTAAAAGAAGCTTTTAAGGAATCATAGACTAACTCATAAAGAATAAGTCGAGATTATACTCAGGAACCCCAAATTGGTATATAAATACAAGGTACATACCTTTAAGTAACGGCAAATATTTAAAGTGGCGATAGTGGGCCTCAGAAGCTACAAAAAAGTTCATGTAGTTCAGTCTTAGGCCCAAGTCCTCACAGAAGAGCACAATATTAAAACTTCTTTAAGTGTTACGTTTCTTGTTGAATAGAAACCTTTAATTTAAAAAATATATTATTTTTGTGATTAACGAAGAAATCGTTTAATGATATTTGTTTTCATGGATCCCGAAAAACTATTTTTTTTATCCCAATACTAATATAAAAACCAATATTTAAAAAAAATGATAAATTAAGAAAATCCTTATTTGTAGCACATATTTACGAACTTTTAAAAAATATTTTAATGATATTTAAAAACCATTCTAAATTAAAAAGGCCTCTTTTGGAAAGAATTAAGCTTCAAGATCCGTTCTGGAACAAAAAAACGTCAATTGGAGTACGAATTAGGGGGGAGAGAGGGTATGATTCGTGAAGAAAAAATTATTAAATTTTAACTAAAAAAATTAACTTTCTGTTTACAATAATGGATAATAAAAAAACATTATTAATCTTCATTTGAATAAAACGGTGTAAGAGCTTTTGATGACGTATTAAAAAAAAAAACTTAAGATATGCAAATATTGCATCCCTTGAAAAAGTTCGGTTTTGGAAAGAAACTTATTTTTAAACCACTTGTTTTAATATTTAGATTCATTTTAGAAAAATAAAATATTGTACAATCGGATTCATTGGGTGTTATTACATAGACATCGACATTCTAAATAATCACATAGGCTTCACTTTGCAAATAAGTTACTCAAATACACCATATTAAATTAGATAAAATTAACTTTAAATAGAAGTTGAATTCTTCATTGCTAAAAACATTTTAAGGTATATTTTGAAAGCCTAACTTCTTTTTTTCATAAAATCATAGACTTGTTGCGATTTTTTTTTTTTTTTTTATTAATCTTCTACTGGATCACAGGTGTCCCTTCCCACTTTTATAAGTAGTTGTTAGTAAGCATTAAGTACTTATTTATTGAGTTGAGGTTGGTAGTAAGGTGAGATCATCCTTCAATTTCGTAATGATAGTATGTGAAGTGTAGTATAACCTGATTTTTACTTAGATGATTAAAAATTCCTACAGCTCATTTATAACATATTCTTACTGAGCCTCATTTCATACCCAACTGCCAGGTATACAGTATATAGATATACTAACAAAGGGGTAACACTATGCCTTGCCTTACTCATCTTCCCCATGGGCTTTGTTTTCAAAAGGCGGAGCCGAATGTGGACGGAGGACACAGAGGTGGAGGAATAAGAGGTGGTTAATGGCCCTGGTGTTTGTTAATACGACCGTGCCACGGCCGCCAAAGAGCTCTTTGTTGACACTAATGCCCTCAACAAACTCCTTTGATGAAGTACAAACAGCAAACCATCCGCTATCAAAGTGCCATTGGTCCATTGACGGCTGCCATATGTTAGTCTGTTCTTTACGGAAACGATTATTGATGTGGTTATTTTTTCAGTTGGGACACACCTCAAATATCTACAACATCGACTTCCTCCCAACTTATTGTACAGAAAACTTCGTCAATGAAAAAGGAATAAGGAAAACTTATTGTTTGTAAATTCTATAAATGTTTTTAAAACAACGTTCAATGGGATGTCTTTATTAACTTAAAATTTAAATTTATCTAAATAAAAATATATGATTAAATGTTGTTTTCTTTTAATCTCAAAATATTATTTACTCAACCAAAATCATAACATATTACTTTCACTCTTCGACTTGCCCTCCTATTTCTTAATAATGCCGAAATTCATCAAACAGCCAAAACGACCCACATACGAAAACTACAAACCTTTCAGTCAAAAAATTTTAGAACTATAACTAAAGCTCCATGTCACGTGACACGCATTACATCACATAAAAATCTAAACATGCCAACAGTTAATGACCATATACGGACATACTATATAAAAGTTCACAATAACTTATATGGAAAAAAATAAAATAAATAAAAAAATAAAATAAAAATATATGGACCTAACACACCGATACAAGACATGGCCACAATTAATATTCACGAAAACACACTTCGGAGGCTCAAAAGAAACTGGTTGAGGGGATTTCCTCACCTAGACTATACTACGCTAAATTCAAGTCAAGAAGAGATGCCGCTTGGCAATTTCACCTTTTCCACCTTTCCCTCACGCTGATCAAGTCACTATAAGTATTTTTTTCCGACAACAGACTCGCTAATTGTCAGTACTTCTGACATTTGTGGATAAAACAAAAAAAATAAGACTTAAAAAAAATATATCATTTCGATATTCTAAGTAATCTACTATCGTAATAATAATAACCAATAAAAAAAATTATTACTATAATAACACTATGCTCCGTTTTTTTCAGCGTAACACATTGTTTTACCCACTGAGAGACTTTAACGATAGGTCATGGATCGAGAGAGTACAGAGACTTCGATGCTTGTGACTTTCAGTGACTTTAATGCCAATGAAAATTCTAATTTTCTGATAGTTTATCTGTTATTCGGATTCTACAAAAGAAGTTTCATGAACAAATAAAATATTATTATAATTTTCATGGGGCCTCAATATTATTTCGGTCTCAGTACATTGATATTTTTTTTATTACTACTTTTGAAAAAATTTATGAAAAAAGACCAAAAGGTCAATTTCTGTGTTTTCACAGATTTCCTTAAAGTATGGCATTTTTTAGAATTTTCATATATATATTTTTGTTAGGACACGGTTCAGTAGCACCATTTAAAATGTGAGTTTTCTATGTTGAATTATTTTGATGTAGGTATTATTCATCCGTATCCACATCTTTTATATTAATAATTATGGTTCTTATGTTTTTATTTTTGGGGAGGGAGGATTTTTACATTTAACTAGATTGTATGTTGACGCATTAATAAGTTAACTTGCTTACCTACTTCATTTGTTAGAAATGGTTTTATTTACTAAAGAAATAAGTTGTAAATATTATATTTATATGTTTATAATATCATTGTGAATCTGCTATAATCGCACATAGATCTGTGGCATTACAATTAATGGCGCAATTAGTTAAACTGAATAACACTTTGACAAGGATATCCGTAAGGCAATCATGTGAGGTGAGTTATGGCAGGTATTCAGTTCAAAAACTAAATCAATAAGAATTTGCTACAAGGTTAATCGGCTACTTACCCCTACTAGAGACATAAAGGTGTGAATTACCCTCCAATCTATCTCTTATGCAAATTCTTCTTGTCTTGTTTATAATAAACTACAATAGGTCTCTATAGCCCACGGCTCTCTTGACAAGACCTTCAACGTTAGAAAACATACCTCGACCCATAAAGTGTATTAGCGCATTGTCTTTTATAATGTATCAATCAAAGGGAGAGTACTTACGGCGGAAATTAGTAGCCAGAGTAACTTCCTATAAATTATATACCCATCCGAATGAATCCACTGTTTTAAACGGCCATCATAAAAATACATCTGATCTTTTTAACATGATGTACAATATTTTTCATTGACGACCTTGGTAAATAATCCCAACGTCTTAGCATCAGTGGAGTTCCAAGAAAGGTCACTAAGTTCTATTCCAGATGCCAATATCCAGAAAATGCAATAACTTACTTACTATACTTTATAGGCATTCTATCTATGGGTTGCCTCACATAGTCAGCGCAGAGCTCCACGTGCTTCTATCTCGCCAATCATCTTCCTCCAGACCTCGAACTGCCATTTCCTCCTGAATCCTTTCCATCCACCTGCTTCTGGGCCGTCCACGTCCTCTCTTTCCTGGCGGAACCCAATCCAGGACTCGGCTCGGCCAAAATTCCTCCATCATTTTTCTCACATGGCCATACCATCTTAGGCAGCGTGCCCCGATCTTTCATTCCGAAGCGTATACCAATGCAATAACAAATCTTAAATTTATCCTTCACTTGATTCATCAGGAAGCTTATGCATGTTGAACGGATCTTTTTTGTGAAAATCCGAATATCGAAGTTTGTAGCAAAATTATCAACTTAAGGTTTCTGTTCTATTTTTTTTTCTTACCCTCCAGCGATTTTGTTGCCTAAATACAATATGTACATATAAATATACTCGTGCGTACATTTTCTTGATACGGTATTTTCTATTTTTAATATTTTATTTTTATTTAGTATTTTTATATTTTTATTTAGTTCTAACATTCTGTAAATATTAAGCTAGCTACTCAACAAAACATTACGAAAGAATAAAAAAACCAAGTGTTCTTGTTCGTTTATAGATGGGTTTTACATCGTACCCAACTATCCAAAAACTCGCTGTACTTTTAACTGAATTGCCCAGACAGAATCTCAGAGTAGTACAAGGAAGATAATGATGAAAAATCCAGTTTGAAGGCTCGTTGTATTATTTCTTGGCTAATGGCACTTGTAATAAAGCCTCATAGTTTATGGTTTATCGCCTCTATAAGCCCTCATCATGATGGTAAATGTTCTTGATGGTTTGATTTGATTTAACCCTATCACTGTCTTCTTTACCGTTATGAGCCCTTATCGTATCAACTTCTGCATTCTTGGAAATTTTATTGTTGTATCTTTTTGTTTTATTAAAGATTAAAAATTATTGAAAATCTTCGATTATGAATATTACACTCCTAATATTTTTGTTTCAGGTTTCTGCTTCGGATCCAGATTGCGGTGTGAATTCCATCGTCAATTATACCATCGGAGGAAGACCGTCGCAGTTCACTGTAAGGTCCGACTCGGGAGAAGTCTGCATATCGTCACCTTTGGACTACGAAACTAGGCAATCTTATGAGTTTCCCATTATCGCTACAGACAGAGGTAAGTTCCCTCGTACTGTTTTACCACATTTATACTAACATTTGACAAACAGTCATTTTGAGTTGAAGATAAAACTCTTAAAATCGTTTAAATATTTCATATCTTTTCTCTATTTGTCCTGAAATATGTATTATGTCCAAAGGTTACTCGCCGCAGCACTGCCAAAGTTTTATTTATTTTTATTAAGAAATAATACATTCTGCCTTACTTAAGGAAGGGCATTGAGTGTTAGAGTGGTGTGAGATTCATTCATACCGGAAATGCAAGAACAAAAACAACAGAAAAATTATAACAAAATAAAAAAAATAAAAAAATGAAACTTGTGATAACATAAAAATAAATAAAAATTTAAAGTTCATAAAAACACATTCATACTTATCATCAAACTTTATATTTCAGTAACGAGAACACCTTTTCACTTATATTTATAAAAATCTGGTCGGTGGTAGGTGTTAAATAATGGGGCTATTACGCGAAGGGATACCATGGTGCCATCTTCTATTGTCACGATGTGGACGGAACGTGCGGTCAACCATCCAACTAATGACGTTTCTGAAGTGGACTTGGCAAGGAAAGAGGAGTTCTTTACGAATCCCCCATAATGCTACTTTCAATAATTGGTATCAGTGTATCTGATAACCACTAGCGGATCCAGGATTTAATTTTGGGGGGAGGCCTCAGCCCGAAAGCTTTTTTTTTCATAAAAGTAACGATAATTACTTTGGAAAATACGAAAGAAACTAAGTACCTATACGAACTGGTGTTTAAGTGATTCCTAAAACCCTTTTAAATGTAATTACACGAATAATTATACTTTAAGAGATAATTTTTTAGTATTTTTTCCGATAAAACATGCTTATATTTTACCATTTTGGGGGGGCTTCAGCCCGAAAGCCTCCCCCCCCCCCGTAGATCCGCCCGTGCTGATAACTAACTATAAAGAAAAAATATTTTAAAAATAGATTTAAAATTTTCTATTATAATTATTCTATTATAAATTTAAAATAGTGGACTATAATACGGTTTAAAATGGATTACTTAAAAATAAATTCATCTAATTCCTTAGTTAAAAATCGATAAAAATCCAAAACAATCTAAAATATTTTTTCTTTCTTTTTACTCCTATCCTAAAATGTAAACCACGTCCAAGCGATGTCTACCTATATCATTACTGTCTGTATTGATATACTAGTGGTTGTAACTTGAATGCCTTTACACAGATTGACATTTTTAGAAAAAAAAAATAATAAACCTATTTCTCAATTAATACTTATCTAAATTTCATTTCTCTCTGTTTCAAACAAACCTATTTGGACGTTTGAAGAGGAACTAGCGTTGCCCAAAATCGGTCTTGTTCACTTGCCTGTCTACATTGCTTTAGTTCACCAAAAAAACCGTACTCTAATGATTTCTCTGATCGGTTATCATTAAAATTAGTCTAGTTCGATTGTGTTATTTTTAATGAACATATTTAAAATTGAATATTATAGACGTATCCTGTCTATCACAATCTTTCTTGAAAATGCCTTTAATGTATCGTCAAGTTAATTTTATTAATTTGGTTGAACTTAACTATGTTTATGTTAATAAAACATCTAAATGTACCTATACTGTAGTGTTTTTCTAAGATCTAAAGTAACATGTGTAATACATAGCAAGTAACTGCAAGACTTATGTGAGACTCTTGCGCAAAACCAAGCCCTAGATTCTTCTTGTTCTTGCATTTGCAGAAGAACTTTTGAATGATCATGTGAGGAATATAAAAGTTGCGATAAAAGATGTTATAACTGTTAATAATTATTTATTGGCCTTTCGCTACCGAAAGTAAATTAACAAGCTCTTAAGAGAATGTAAAGGTTAATACAAGCAAATAATTGAATAAGCGAATAATTAATCAAAATCCGAGGTGGAAGAATGTCAACAGAGAGGAGGATCAGGCTGGCCAATGACAGCGGACATTTTATAAAAACAGATTGATGACTCTAGCGAAGGCTCTGTTGAAATCACTATTAAACCTATTAACTCTGTTTTAATTAAGCTAACAGCAAAGCGTCACCGCTCCTTCTCAAGTAATCTCCGCTTCCTCTCTTGTATTAAATATATTTACAATATAAATATTTATTATTTAATTTGTATGTAATTAAACGTAGTCTTGATTATTTCCGAAATTTTTAAATAAATAGAAAAGCTATTCAACAATTATTTTATGGTCTACCGCATGTTGCTTTTATTGCTTATCTCATAAACTTCCTTGCGTAAATTTTGGGAATATTATTTAGTTTGTAAAGAGCTTTCTGCATTAAAAAAAAACTATAAAAAACTACTATTTTCTCTGAGGATACTGTGGCAATCACCTCAACTTCGTGAATAGTTCATCCATAACTTATTTTAATACCCTATGCTACAGAACAATCACAATTGATACACTCTACATTCACCAATACTAAAATTATTTATTTATCTGTTTTATTGTTGCCTCTACCCTGCAGGGTCATTGGCAACACTTCCTATTTATATTCTATTGTAGAATTTTATTATTTTTAATAATTGTAAGGTTTTTCCCACGGCGTTTTCTTTGTCGCTGAGGTTTTCTTTTAGGCTCTGAGCCATATCGAGATTTTTCCTTACATTCTCAAATACTGGGCAGTCTTGGATGATGTGTTGAACAGTTCTTTCCACCTTACAGGTCTCGCAGGTCGGTGGAGGGTCTAGCCCTCTTAGTAAATAGGCATGTGAAAATTCACAATGCCCAATTCTTAAGCGGCAGAGGACTGTCTATTCTTTTCTGGAGAGTCGGTTGCTAGTTTTCCATTTGGAACAGTGGCTTTTTATTCCTTTTAATTTGGTTTCTTTTTGTTGCCATACGTTCTGCCACATTACCCGCAGTACGAAAATTAATACGCAATGTTCTAAGAAAGTCGCAGTCTTTTGTGGAGGACAAAGTATAAAATTTACCCCAAAATTTTAATAGTTAAAAAAAATCTCTTTATAATGCCAATAGTTATACCAATTCTGCTACCAATGTATCTGATTATATATTAGGTGCTGTGTGCAACTATATAGGTTAGAGGCACCTAGAAGAGATCGTGTTTTTTTGTTTTTGTTTTTTTAGGTTTGTGTATTGTTAGGATATTGCTTTAAAGATTGTGTTATTACAAAAGCATAGTTTATTTCTGATTTACGTTGTGATTGCGTGTTTGAAGATTGTATTGTTTAAATATGTCTGTAGTAATTGTGTTTTTTCAGTATTGCTTCTGATTTTCTGGTTGTAGGTCTTGTCGAAATCCTAGCAGGCGATATGAAGTCCTTGATAGATCCAAGAGCTAACAATTTTCTAACTACCAATTTAAATAACTGAAAAAATCTCTAAACATTTAATTTGAAAATTTACTATGTGTTTATTTAGTTAAGAATTATTTTAATCTTTCCAAGCATGTAGTTTGAACATTTCATTTAAGTACCAGTTGCGAATGCCGACAAAATAATTCTCCCTTCTACTCATACCATACCCCATACCAGAAGTTGAAACTTTTAATGACTTCTGTGAAACGTTTTAGAAAAAACAGTCTATGAAACTTTTCTTTAGTATAATTCTTGATTTATGGTAAAAGTTTAACTTTTATTTATTTAAAGTCTCTGTGTTTAATGGGGAATAAACAGTAATTAGGTTTGAATTACAGTTATAAATCTAATTTGTCGTTTGTTTGAGTAGCTAATAACAAAAGTAATTTTTTAAAATATATTTATGGCTTGCTTCAACAGAACTTTTGTATAAACAGATGTTTACAGAAGTTTTGTATAAACTTTACTTGAAAAAAAAGGGAATAAGATCAAGATCCAAAATAACAAAAAAATAATTGAAAATGAAGATACCAATAATACTGAAACTGATTAAAAATTAATTTTAAGCCTTTATTCAAACACATTCGATCGATGAAATCCCAATTTCTTTTTTATAAATAGTTATTGGTTTAGTAATTTAAGTAAAATGTTTGTACTTCATTTTCGCTGTTTGAGGTAGATTCGCATATCTCAAATCTCCCAAGTTTGTGTATTTATGAATTATTGGATTTTTGACAACCTTCCTGTCACTTGCATTTCGACATCTGTTGTCTACAGAAAAACTAATTACGGCTCTAAAAATAACAGTACGATTGTCTTTATTCAATCCTATTTGGACATTTCAGCTACGAAAGGATAATCAAGAAAATTGTTGAATTTTCCGTAAAGAGCATTACTCCATCTAAAAAGAATCACGGTATCACGATGAAAAACAAGCTTCTTATATAATAGATGTACGTCTCTCACAATATCCCTAAAAAACAAAAATTAATGGTCTGGATCAGAGTTTTTTAAAATCACCTGCAACCATTATGCACCATTATCTTTCACTAGGAGAAGGCAATCAATGATAGAATTGAAAGATTAAATACCCGATTCAAGCAGAAATATTTGGTCATTGACGCTTCTTTTTCAAATGATCGATCTGTGATAATACCGAAGAAAGACAGCGGGGGCGTTGTTTTTAGCTTTGGGAGGCCTTGGACACCTGCTGAGGATTTCGGTCTCTAATCTCTTCGGGACAATACATCACTAATTATCTGTGTCGTTAATGTATTAATCAACCGACGCCTACGCCCCAAGTGACAGGCCAAGCGCTATCAATACAAGGTGGGATCCAGGAAGCAGTTGCTATCGTGGAAATTCAATGTCACTCCTATAAAAAGTTATTTCATTTCATGAATGGCACAAGAAGAAACTTCAAAGTTTCAAATTACAATATTTCACTGTTATTTCCGTACATTCCGTCCATTCTTATTAATAGTCTAAAGTACCCAATAAAGTAAAAGCACATTTTTGTATTTTGTATTTTTGTATTGAACAAAACGGTCACTACTATCGGCTATAACAGCCCCAAGCTGCTGAAGACAATCATCACTTAAAAAGTCAAAAGGCGTAGAAAAAAATATTTTTTGTATTTTCTTCTTTCTTCTTATATACTGCCAACATCTAGCTTAGAGCTGAGTTGAATAAATCTCATTTTAAAAATTGGTCCTGTGTCTAAAAATAAACCTCCTTAATAATAAACGTCGATTAATAATAAACCTCGTTAATAATAAACCTCGCTAATAATAAACATCGAGAATTAATCTAGTTTTAAAAATTATGATATGATATGGGTTTAAAGAGTTGTGTAAATTGAAAGATAGTGAGATACATATATTTATTTTATCGTCACTGGAGCTAAAGCCAGCGGAGATTGATCGAAGCGAGGAAAATTATAGATCATATACAATTACTTTTGCTGTCCTGTATTGTTACTCGGTTTTCTCCATTGAAAGCTCGTACTATAATTGAAACCTCTCAAAAATATGGTTCTCTACAAAAATTCATAACCCCATGGTAATGTGCTTTTCTCAAAAATCTTGATGATGCAACTTGTACCATGCATCCCCCTGCGGTAAAAGTACTTGATAAGTATTTGATGTTTATTGAATATAACATTCGCATTATAATTGCCCCATAATCCCAATTCACACATAGTCTTTTTTTCCCTTGTCATTCCAAGTTCAATTGTTAAGAAAAGTCCAGTTAATATAAGCGGTTAGTCTACTTATCTTCATACCACGCTCGATCCCGAAATACTGCAGTAAATTCCTTTCGTAATGCATAAGAACTATTCATTGACGTTCTGTTCATAAGTACTATCCGAAAAAACGAAATGACTCTTCCGTATGTTTTACCTCATGTCCTTTTGAACTTGCGGTCTACACCCCGACCCCTGCTAAGCCGAGACAACTACTCAAGGCCCATATAATAATATCCTTTATGACGGACGGAGGATATTGCAGGGGACACTAGCCTAGCTCTGGAGCCTCTCCCCAATAGCTACGTGAAAGCAATAAACTGTGTAAAGATTTCCTGAGAGTCACGTCCAGAGCCACATAAAGCAAACAGGATCCTATTAACACAGCAATCCGATCCTACCCTCTTCCTATCTCTCTGTTTCTTCGTTCTAGTCTTCCAGTCCCTCTTTCATGTTTCCATATTGTATCATATCATAATAAAAAGAATTGGTAATATACTTCGGTAATTCCATTACTAACATTAGTAAATGAATAAATAGCGAAGCCTTGTTGCATTATATGAGATTATGATCAAGAGTGCAATCATAAGACACTTAATCATGTTTTCCTCTATAGTTCACAAACCCTACCCTATTGAAATAAAAAACAAAAAACAAATATAAAACAAGGAATGGTTCACCTTCTCTGTCGTTCCTCGGTGCCTACCAGGAAGACAGTAATCGAGGAAACAAGGTCTGTTTTTTCAAAACATTTTTTTGCAGGTCACCTATTCGGTATCTGATCTCACGCCAACACTGCTCAGAACTTGGTAATTTATGAGATTGAATTCGTCTGATAAGTCTTTTTCACCTGCAATTGTTATTAGTCATAGTAGTTATCGAGGGTGGAACGGTTGTGCAATTAGCGATCAATTATTCTACTCAACGGGAAGATGTGGGCTGTAAATCTCCATCGGATTAGACGACGAATTATATAATGAAGGCGGCGGCGTATTAAACGGGTGAAGGACAGAACAAGATACCCTCGATGCAGCGATTCATTCCGCATCGGCCTTATCTCGGTATTTGTTTTGTTTTTTGAAAAGGAATGCACAACATATATTGTAAATCTGTCCAGTCCAAAGCCGGATTAGGTCTACTTGGAGTCCGAAAAGAGAGAGATTTAAATTCATAACCAAGGCTATACAAATAATTTACTGGGTGGACAAATCATTCAGGATTATTTTTAATTATGTCTCTTAATATTCATTAAATTGAAGGCTTGGTAATGTATTGCAATGGATTTCTGCTTAAAGTAGTCTTATTTTTTTATATTAATATGATCCTCATTCTAATAATTTCAACAATAGTTTTTGATGAAGCTGTTGATTGTTCATCATCTTGAAATATTTAAAACATCCTTTGCAAATGGCAGAGGTTAAGACAGCCGAGTATAATCTGTATAATAAAAATAATTTGAGATAGTAAAAACAGCAATAAATAAACTTTTGATGTCTAAAAGGAATCCATTATTTTTTATCCGTAAAACGGGAGTATGTTACACCTTAAGGGATTGCATTAATTTAAAACTAGAACCATTTCTTAATTTTAATTTTAATACCCCACTTCCAGAAGCAATGTTCTGTTTTATTTAGAACTAAAGTCCAATTTCGTAAAGAACCTAATCTCAATTCCATTATTATGTCATCAAATGAATTATTCTGTTTTTGACTAATGTTAAGTTACTTTCGAGGTGTGAAGTTACCTCGTTTTATGATAGTGTGTTGGTGGTTTCTATCCGTGATATATATAAGCAATTAGTGTTAGTGTGAAGGACTTCATTCTTTGAACTTTCAAAACGAATTGTTTATCAGTGTCAGATTCTTCAAGAACAACTTTCAGATTTATAAGAAATGTGATGAATGTTATGACGTTAAATACTGTAAGATGTGAGACGAGACTCCTTGTATCTTTCTTCTCTACAGTTTATTAAGTTTTACCTCAAAAATTGCATTAGAACTTCGTTTTTTCCTCAACAATGAATTGGATTTTATCATAAATACTAAAGCTTATTAGATGCAAAATTTTCCAAGAATTTAATAAGTCTCATTCATAGCCAGTTAATCTTATGGAAACTAAATAGACCCAAACTCTTGGGATAAAACTCACAACATTTAGAAGTTTTATGATCCTCAAATATTTTCAGTTTATTCTCTAGATTCTAATCCTGGAATTAATCGCCTAAACCATCGAAACGAGTGCTCAAAGTTTTTTGTTAAATTAATTTGTTCTGTAGTTACTAGTGGATTGTCCTCCTAGATCGTGGACCGGAAGATATTTACGCGGGAGCACCAGCATTGGTAGACATCAATAGCGACATTGAACTATTCCTGCCCGGAGCATTGTTGCCAAGGTGTGCCGCGCTATTTCATTAGGTGACCGCAAAGTGTTATAGCCACCTCACGACCTCTATGTTCTCCTCCCTTGGTCGGCAAGAAGCAATCTCGTATCCCATTCGTCCTCTGAGGGCCGCCGTGGAGGGCTGGTCAATAGCACCATCGTTGAGCTAGGATACCTTCTTAACAGGAACTTGGCATCAGATGCATGGTTTGGAGGTGGTTGCCATTGGATTGGATGATTACCATTTTGAAAGAAAGGTGGGGAGGGAATCGGCAAGGTGATACTGCTCCAGGGCGCTTCTAACATAGTTACGCCAATCAATAAACAGAAAACATGGCTAGCCAAAAACCATATTAATAAAATTCAATCGGTATATAATTTTAATCATCGAGAATACGTATAATTATCATCTCTTTGGTTCTTAAATTAAAATTTCATGGTTAGAGGGCGTCTTTTAGGGAATAGAGGAGATAAAGGAAAAGAAAAGATTCGAATTAAGAAAGAAAAGGAGCATGGCAAATATTAGATTGTAGGGAATTACGGAAGGTAGTGGTGCACATACATCATTAACTTACCTCCTGAAGGGAGCTTTGTAGCTCAGTGGGTGAGCACTGACTCCCAGACCTAAAGATCTCAGGTTCGAATCCGGCTGATGACTAGTTATTTTAGGAAGCGAGGTGACGGAGTGGGCTAACGCGTGTGGGCACATCACCGAGCATTGCCCGGCAACCTTGATAACCGAAGCTATAATTGCGAGTTCGCGTCCCGCTGCCAAGGGGGTCTTGAGATTATACCCCCGCCCTCACTCCCTGGGGAAAACCCCGTATAGTCTAAAAGGCGAGGACAAAATAAAAAAGAAAAACTTACCTGCTGAAATATTATTAAATCTATAGGCTCCGCGTAATATCTAAATTCAGCAGTCTTGTTAATAAAAGATAAAAAAAAAAAATTACCATTTTTTAGTTATATTATATATTATTATATTAGGCTATATTATTATTATATTAATGATTAAGTATTGTTATTATATTGACTGAACTTAAATCTCAATGGTGTTTGATGCATAATGTTATGTTCACAGGAGGACTTAGCACAAGAGCCAACGTGAAGATACAGCTGACAGACGTGAACGACAACTGGCCAGTGTTCTACCCCAGGGAGTACAACGTTTCTCTTCCTGAAGGTGGTCCCTTAGGTGCGGTACTAGCCGTTGCGGCCACAGACAAGGATTCCGGTGTCTTCGGCAGGCTCACCTACCGCATCACCTCCGGCAACTCAGAAGGCATCTTCCGCATCGATCCGAACAGCGGGGAGATCTCCCTGGCGAGGCAGGTTAGCTCGAGGACCCACCGCCTGACGGTGGGGGCAGTGGACGGTGGCGGCCTTGCGGCGCGGCGGGAGGCAGAGGTCTACCTCTCCGTCGGGGACCCCCGGTCGCCACCCCCGCAATTCCTCAGAACTAGGTACTCCATGTCCGTCAGGGAGGACGTCCCGCTCAGCACTAACGTTGGCAAGGTCTCCGCTTCGCAATTAGGTGAGTGCGAATGTCAGAATTTGTTCATTATTATTTAGATTTATCAGAAGTACAAAGAAGGTTATTATACTTATTAGAAGCCATACCATATTAAGTTTTCTTTTGCCAAGCCGCTGCCCAAAAGAATAATTGCTCAGTATAAACCTTCTTAAAAGAAGTTAGTCGACTGTTCTGTTTATCATGGGTGATAAATAATCAGGACACAGTCTATTTTTTAAAAAAATATATTTTTTTATTTATGCCAACGTTTCAACCCAAACATGTGAGTCATTTTCAGGGCGTGGTTTGAAAAGTGAGGGTATGAGTACTTGAACACCCTCAGTGCTCAAACCAAGCCCTGAAGATGACCCACATGATTGGGTGTAAAAGTTGACATAAATAAAAAATTAAAACTTTTTTTCAAAAAAAGACTGCGTCCTGATTATTTATCTCTCATTATAAACCTTCTTGTTCAACAATAAGGCTATATGAACCTTCTGTTTGTTGGAAGCCTATTTCCGTTTTTTAATTAAAATTATAAACAAGCCATATAACCAGCAACAACAATAATATATTTCTGAAAAATTTTATGTGGCACTTCCAAAATTTAAGTAAAGTTCTTAAAGGATTTTTAATTTAATATTTGATTGCTGACGTTGGTAATGAAAACATGATCCGGTTAGCGATCAAGAATAACACAAAAAAAAAATAGTGTAGAAACCATTTATTGGAAACATGTTTCTCTTTGCAATTTCTTTTCTTTTCTTTTTTCCTTATTGTTTCGTTCTTTTGCTCTGTCATTATCCACAAGCAATTGTTTAGCCAGTTAAAACCAATTAATCCACAAGCATTGTTAACTTTATTTTCTCAGAATATATCAGAATTCGTACGGTTTTTTTTTCTTTTTTCTGAGATTGTTTTTCCTCAAATTTCATGTTTAAATCTAGAGCATTAAAAAAAATGGCGCAGCTGGTTGTTAATGTCATTTCTATATAAAAAAAAAAAAAAAAATTGCTGATCATCAATATTTACCTGGAGTTAATGAAATGTGTACATTCCTACCATTTACTTTTTATCCTTTTTTTTTTTTCATTCAGTTTCAATCATATATCGTAAATTTATTTAATTTTCAAACCGCATTCTAAAAAAAAAAAAATTAGTCGATTTATTCAATAGATTTTAAGACTTATACTCCGAAAGTATTTTAAAAGAATTTTCATGCCTAAAAGTATAACCAGGCAATTTCAGAAAAGTAGTTCATCGTAAATTCCCGATTTACGGAAGATCTATTGAACTTTCTGTGGTATGATTTCCTATCCAGTTTTGTGAGGTAAATGATAAATAAAATGAAAAAAGGTTAAGAGGTAAGTATACCATAGGAGGAGGAGCTGAAACGGTGCCGTAAGTCGTGTGGTAAATATTGAAAACGTGATTACCAGTTGGCCGTATAGAGATGTAGACCACGACCGTGGAGCCACGATCTCCACCGGTTCCAACCTCCAGCATATATCTTTATTTCCTCTGTCACTGTCCTAGCCACTTATGTCTTCTCGGCTTTCCCCATCAAGGATTCTTCCAAAGGATGCTTCTTTTCGGCTTATATTTCCCATGATGTTTTAAATAAACATGTCTTCGATTTTTCCGTTCCTAAATATTTTATGAAATTCTGTTACATAATCAAAATATCACAAAGAAAAAAAAAGTTTGAGTATGAGAATTGATACGCTAACCAATCAATCCGTGATATTTTAATTATTACATGGTAATATTACTGACAGACTTTGAAGGTTATTTATTGATTTGTAAAAATATCCATTTTAATATTGACTGTATTTACCTTTAGAAGAAAAAGTAATCATACAAATTTTTACTGATTCCATCTATCTCCTTTTTCCAAAAAATATAATTTTTCCTGGGTAGTTTTAAAAAATGGTATCTCTTCCGTTGATTTATAATTTATTTATATTATTTTTGGACGACGTTGCCTGGTGCTCGCCCTCTTCTAGGACGATTTTTATCTTGGTAATGTTATCCATTATGTATAAATAATTTTTTTTTTCAAAATCTGTTTCTTTGTAATTTTAATCCAAGAGTAACATTTTTTCATAATTTAAAGTTTTTAATGTACAAAGATACAATTTTTAGTTGATGAAGGTTGCTCAATTTTCAAAGCCACATTGCTTCTAATTATCTAGACACTTTCGATAATAAAAAAGTGTTTTTTTTTTTAATAGATACAGATAATGGACTATATAAGTATATAAAATGATAATAAGCAGTCAGGAAATGACTCTGTAGTTTTTGAATTATGTATGTTTAAATTTTGACGAATAAATGTGGCTCTTTTTTATGGCTGATGTTAAAAAAATCACTTAATATAACTAGCAATTATTCATTTACTAGACAAATGCTTTGAGCTTTCAATTAATTAGAAAATTCCTGTATGCATGACTATGCAAACCTTCGAATTCCTCTCGTATCCAATCCGTATAACCCTTTGTAAAATCCTCAACGCTCCTTACTTTGCCACAAATAAAATCATTTATTTGGATCTTAAACATCCATATGTTTCCTATTTGGCCCAATCCAGATCATTCTTCCATAATTAACTATAGAAGCATCCAAACCTCTCGTTTCTGAACGTGCTTCCTCTTCCATCTCTGATATTCCCTCCGAGGCCTCTGAAAAAATAACCTCATGATTTCCAAATAGAAAGTTTATTAGAGTGTTAAAAATGGTAGGTTTCTTTACAAACCATCTCATGTCATTATATTTCTCTGTTTACATTTACTAGAAGTATTATTATTTTAAAATAGTTGTACATTTCCTGAAAAAAAAATATATTAACAGCCTAATTTTTATTCATTTACTTAAGGATACAAAAGTATGCGAGTTAAGCTGAAACAAATTTATTATGTTATAATTATTGGTTCGCAACTGTAGATAATATAATATAAAAACGGCTACGTACTCGAGACTATCTTTTACAGGTTTTAATATATTCAATTAACTCAATCATAATCAGCTTTAATTAAGATGGTTTAGTCTTATAAAAATGACTTTCTAATCTTTTGCAATAAATTCTAAAGTTAACCATTTATAATGCGGTCGTGTACCGCTGGCTGCCAAGATAATCTGTCTAATGAGGACAATAAACGCTGCTTCATTGACGGAGGTTTCTGCATCTCAATGTTCCTAATTCATTACCTCACATTATTAAAGATATTTTAATTATGAATGTTTGGTTTTTTTAACAATATACTTCCTTTCATATCCGACCACCCTGATTCTTATAAAATTATATAATTTTCTTCTGTATCAGAAGAGAGTATGAGAGCATTTATGTTTGATTTTTTTTTTTTTTTTCCTCTCGCTACAATTCGGCACCTGTAATGCCCTCCTTTGGATCAAACTCTGCATATTGGATTGCTTTCTATGTAGAACAATGTCAAAAAAGTTTTTATGTCCAACGGTTTTTAAAAATCAGAGCTTTTTCAAAATTCCTTAAAAAACTTAAGTTGTTATGTAAATTATTTTAGTATTATGTAATTCTATCTTGGGAATCTAAGTTTTTTTTTTTTCTACTTCCACTATTGTCATTTTTTTTTTCAATTATAAGGGGTGCAAAACATTTTTTTTTTGTTCAATTAAAAAAATTATGAAGCTTACCATTACCATGTTATTTAAAAATTTTATAAAATACATGTAATTTTTCATCAAATGCATACATGTATTATGCTGAATGCATAGAACATGTAAAATTTAACAAATAAGCGGCCCTTATAGAGGGTTACTGTATGAGGGAAGCAGAAGAAAAATAAAAAAAAGGTTGTGAGGATCTCTAAAGCCTCTCAAAATTGATCTTTAATAGTTTACAATTTCTGTGTGAATAGATTTGATGCTAGAAGTCCTATAGGGATCTATAGATTTTTATTATCTTTGAGATTAAGATCTATTCAATTTCTAAAAAAAATTATCATTTTGAAATTTTGAACAATTTCATAAGTTTAACATTAATAAAGCAATGCAACTACTTTTCATCTTTTTCCCAAACAAGACGAGAGGAAAGTATGACGTTAGTGAAATAGCTCCTTATTTCTCTTAAATAATCTATATTAAATACTCTCTCTTCTTGACCATCCATATATACGAATAACCGCAGTTCGGTATTATTGTAAGGAGGACCTCAGGTTCTCTTTGGTAATACCCTAGACAAATAGTATGAGCTAGGATTACACCATGGCTAAGAGAAATTGCGTAACGGAACAGAGCTGCCATCCTTGAGGACAGTATTAGCTTACAGTAGATATTTCTAGGTGACATAGACTTCTTTCCATATATGTTAGTTCCTGTACCAGAACAAACCAGATCGACTTATTCGTTTAATCTACCTCAGTTAGTGTTTCTGTACACTTCTGTTTGTTTTTCTTTACTGGAGTGAATTTTGAAACGCTACGTTATGATTACAAGTATGTTATGATTTTAATGGTATTTAGATACCTTGCATCAATGTAAAATTGACGTTCCATCGCTTAGAGATATTTCCAGTAGTGTATTTGGAATGAATCAATAACCCTATTCCCGCCCATTCTGAGCACCAACAGCTACTCGATTACATTAATTGCTAATCAATGAAGGATCGGATTCCAGCATACCTTCGCTGGATTCGCAGGACGCTCCAGGTACCTGAGGACGCCGAGAGTCCGTCGACCCAACCTTTGTCCTTAAT
Source organism: Nezara viridula (assembly GCA_928085145.1). Lineage (NCBI taxonomy): Eukaryota > Metazoa > Arthropoda > Insecta > Hemiptera > Pentatomidae > Nezara > Nezara viridula. The sequence continues at coordinate 129,188,662 of OV725079.1, forward strand.
ATGTTTTTTCACCGCTAATGGGTTGAACAATATCTCCGATTATCTGATTGTAGCCCGTTCAATAGTCTCCTCTAGTTATTGTGAAGGGTTCCTTTGACATTAATTGTTCCTCAGAAGACAATAACCTCTTTCCTCTCCTTCTTCTTTATCTCGTCTTCACCTCCGTCTCTATCTATGCCATTAATCAATATTTGAATAGTTGTGTCTCTCGTCGTCGCAGCGTGCCGTGTATAAATTGAAAATAGAAAGGTGGAATTCCTCGTGAATGGTGGTTTGATTCTGTCGTATTCCTTTTAAACTTTTATGAATAGTGATATCCTACTAAAATTAAAGACACTTAATTATATATCGTATAAAACTCTATGAATGTCTAGAGTATTCACTTTTAGGTATATGATGAAACTTCAAATATTGAATTGAATGAAATGGGCACAGACAATTCTATCTGTTAATTTTTGTTTTGGCTGCTTCTTACGAGAAAATGGTTCAATATTTTCCGTTTTTATAGAAAAGGAAAAGGAACAGTTTCTTTCTGAATTCCCCTGAGAAAACGAACGCTCACCATAGTTGAACAATAGGATGTTCTTCGACTAAACCACACTTACAAATCTTACTGCAGCTATAAGAATAATACTATCATTAACAAGTTATTCATTAGTACTTACGAAAAAAATCAATATTTCACTAATTTTAAGTTAAAAAAAATTGAAAGTAAAAAATATTCAAATCAATGATAAAATACTCGTACCTCCTGTTTTGTCTCGGATGACACTGTGCCGTAGTCACAGAACTGCGAATAAACAGTGCATTAAAATATATTAAAATTCATTACGTTAAATTACATGCAATGCAAGGCAAGTACATGGGTATATTTGTTTATAGCTTCCCCATATCCAGTCAAAAGATTTTAGTATTTTATCAGATTCGGAACCTTATTAGTTGTATTAGATTTTGTTCGACGACACTGTTTCTATCGCTTTATTCTTATACTCACATTTTTCCTCGTAATACCACAACTCTCTTCATGCTACGGAAATCCTGTTTCATTATCACTTAACCGGCAACCGAGAGGAGTAGGTAGTGTTGTTCGAAAGACAAAAAGGCGTTATATCAAGAGTGCTTTATTAAAATTCGACACGGGACCGAAGGGAAAGAGGGAAAACCTGAGAGTCACGAAGGCCGTGTTTTCACATGCCCTTATAGGATGTCCTGGTAGGGCGAAACCGAACTTAGCTGGAAGGTGTGCAGTAGAGGAAGACATTTGCATATCTGCCTGGTGGAGGGGGAGGGAGAGGGTATTTGAAATTCCGATGCGGGGGTGGCATTGTGGTCCCCCAGCCAATTTACACGGTCCTTCTCACGACTCCGCCCTCTTCTTATTTGACCGGGAATTCATAATTAGCAGTCGTGGTCACCGGTTTCATCTCTCCCTGGAAATTGTTCGAGCTCAGAATGCGAGGAATTGTCCTCCTAGTCCTTGTTCTCCGGAGGATTGTCTTAATAAAAGAAGGTTAAATGTCAATTAAGGAAGGATGGGGGTATTGAACGTGCGCTACTCGTCCCCTCGATGGCTTATTTCCATTTTGCTTCCTCTAACAGGACAAACTGTGAAAAGAATCCTATAAACGATTAAGTACGGTAACGATTAAGTATAAACAGGTCGTTTACCTAATTTCCAAAATATTCATTATGATATCTGTTATATAATATTAATTTATCAAAACCAATTAAAATCATAAAATTGAATTAATGGATAAAAAAAATATGTTCTATTAACTTGGGAAAAATTACTGTATTTTTTGTATACATATATATTCTCATATGTCCATAATCCATATTAACAGAGGTGATCCACCCAAGATCGATGGCGTATATATCTTCCCCTCCTCCCAAGATATTTTATTGATTTTCTCCTCTTTAAACCAGTGTAAGCGAAAGTAGGATTTTAAAAAACGTACATCATATACAATTACGTTTACTGCAGTATCTTCCATGTCTTTTCCTTGTCATCTGGTTTGAAACATTCCATTCCAAAAACGGTGTCTGAATCAAAAATTCAAAATGTGCCCCCTTCAACAATTTTGATGGCGCAATTTGTGTCATGAAACATCCTGCTAGGTATCCCTGCATATTGAATATTAAATGTTAAAGGAGACTATAAGACAGGAAGTCATTGATTTACGACAAAGAATAAAGGCGATTTGATGGAATTTATTTTAATCCTCCACTTTTGACACCATTCTTTAAAGTTTTTGATGTGTGATTGAATAGTTTGGGATGCAATTGATGGATAGTTATAAACTGATAGGGCACGTGTATCATCGGCATACGTGTGATGATAGTTTTGGAATGTCAGCTGTATAAATTGTGTAAAGGATATTTTACTTACTAAAATATATAATTATTTTTGTAATTTATATGAATATTGAAAAATAGCGCGCTTTTATTGAAATATTCTTTAAAAAATAGTATGCACAAAATACTTTTTTTTTTTTTTTTAACATTTTATAATCTCTACTCAAAATTGTATTCATCTTTAATGAAAATTTTGGGAGTTGCTATATATATATACAGGATAGTTATCAAATCTTTAGAATCATATTGTGAAATCCTTTGAGCTGGATTCATATAAATTGCACAAAAACGATGATATATTTTTTAAATCATTAATACATCTGTTGATAAATGTTGAGCAGTAGTTTGGGAACGATGTTCATGACATTTTTCTAATGGGCTACACCATTTTTGAAAAAAATATGGCAATATAACAACAATTAATATTAAATGCTAAGCCCCCCTCCAAACACCTACGCCACTGTTCCTTTGCCGTCAAGAAAGAAAATTCTTTCAGTTTATTTAAGGATATTTGAACTATTATGGAGCTATAAAGATGGGTGTTAGAATTACAGAATGAAGTTCCGGACATGTGTAAGTTATAAATGAAAAAAGCGTGAACAGCAGAGCTCCCTCACGGAGGAATTGCAAAGAGGTACGAAATGAATCAGGTGCGAAGCATTCAGGGTGCCCACCGTTATATCGCCCCTTGGGGCGCTTCTCCGAACTAATTATACGAACTAAAACAAAACGCCGGTCGTCTTTGTACCTCTGTGTAACGGTCTACTGGGACAATATCCGTCAGGTTCCTCCCTTTGTTCTTCAATCTCTTATTCTCCATCGGCGTCCTCCCGTGTACAAAAAAAACTTTCATTCGTTTTTATTCAATTTATTACAAAGAGCTATGTTTCAACCTTTTCTTGTATTGGAGATAACATTGTTTTTATTATGATTTCCACTACTGTAAAAATAATAACTGGAACCTTTGCTCTTGTGTATGGAACAAAGCATCACAGTAATTTACAGCTGTATGGTTTTTTAAATTAAAAAAGTAATTAGTATCTTATGCATGGATATTTCATTTTTTTTTTCAACCCTTCAAAGTGTTCTAGACATGAATTGTTTTAAATTTAAAACAATAGTTTACATGTATGTTTTATTTTGAGATACTTATTAATCCAAATTAGAATCTTAATAGCAATAACAAGAAAACAGGATTGGTAGAAAGTGTATGTCATATGGATCGGGGAAATGGCCCAAGTCTCCTCAGCACGACCCAAGGAAAAACACTCCTTGCAGTAGAAATTGATTTTTGGAGAAGTGCATTAAGGATATACAGAATCTAAAGTGTAAGAAACATCAATATAAATGAGAAATTGGAAGTTAAACAAAATTTCCTTGAGATGACGGAAGAAAGAAGACTGAAATGAATGAACGTAAGATGAATGAATGAAGATAGGGCATCAAAACTAATAATGGATTGATAGCCAGAATGTAGGATTAGAAAAGGTAGGCCCCCTCTCATATGGAAGGATAGAGTGATGGAGATTATAAAAGATAGAGAATTGTGGGAGGAGGGCGCGATCCAGAAATGGATAGATTCGCTAAGGAAAACTTCACATTGAAGGAATTCCTGCTAAAAATAAGTATTAGAATCAGAATGCACTTGCAATTTCTGATGAAAAAAACCATGGCATAGACGTGGCTCAGTGGGCAAAGCAATAACATGTTCGAATTGCAAAGAGTTTAATAGCAACCGGTGATCGAGGAAATCAAAACCCGCCTACCAATTGTAGAGGTACAGATATAATAATATATTCAAACTAAAAAAGTTATAGACTTTTATTATCCAATACATTAATAGCTTTATTTAGTTTTTAATCAACTTCTGAAAGTCTTACGTGAAATGTTGTTGTAAGGACCCAATGGTAAGAAGGCACTCTCATTTCCGATATACTTCGCACAAATTGAAATCAAGCTGACAACCCGCATTTCCGATGGAATCCGTTTCTCCCACCTTCGTCCCTGATAGCAATTACAACATAGTTACAGATGTAAACTAAAATGCATCCCCTCTCATGACCTCTTGAGAATTACTGTACTACAAAGAGAGCGATATTAGCACATTGCGTCATGTTGAAGAAAGCCCTCCTCGGAAGGAATCCGCACGTTCCTGCCGTCACAGGTCTCAATCGTCCCCACAGGTGACACCCGTCAAAGACAGAACCGAGAGATTTAGAGGAAGATAACGACGATCCGATAAAAATAGACGAAAGAGAGTTAAGAAAGAGTGAAAATAAAAAGAAGAGGGCTAGGTACGCGGGCGCCCCGCGAGGCCAACTAATGCCTCAATCATTACCGCTAATGGGAGGGCTACCCTATCGCATTCCTACACACACTCTTTATAACTATAATACATCACATTTCCTACTCTTAATTATAGCAATATTCAACTTTCTATCCACTGACTTCATTTATTTCCTCTGACATTCTTCAAAATCCTCCGTCCATCTCTGGTATACACCGATTGATAGGTTCTGACCGGTACAGATGTCAGTAGTTCGTTCATCAAGTTGACATACATCTAACTTGATTCATTCATTATCTTTTTATCGTATGCTATGTGTAATAGAAATAGAAAAGGAACAATCTGTCTCTAATACAACATGAACTATTCTTAGTAGAACAAAACAGTACGTTGAGATTGACAATCCATGTCCTATCCCAACTACTCACTCGGGACACACTTGATCTCTTAATGCACTGGGGCAATAATCTTTCATAGTCTGAGCACTTCACTATTCTTTTTTTTTTTTTTCATTTTTTAGTCTGTTAGTATTGAATGTGTTTGTTGGTTAGATAATGATATAATAAAGGTTTTACTTTTATTTATTTTTTTTTTATTAGTAATACAATCTGCCCCTTTGGTATAGCAATAGGTATTAAGGCTAATTGTTCATTCACACAATATATACAAAAAAGAAAACAACTGCAAATATGAGAACAAATAATAAAATAAATAATAATTATGAAAAAAGTAAATAAATCTAAATAAAATTAATCTTGTTAAATTCATTCACACCTATGAAAAGTATAAAATAACAAAGGATTTATTACTTTACATCATGCATAGGCATTAGAATTTTTCTTACGAAGAAGATGATCTTTATTGTATATTAACCATAGTTATTATAGTAAATTTTTTTTTCCATATCTAGCCATTCATGGTATACGAGGGAAGGAGGCATTGGAGTGTCACATGTGTATATATATATATATATATATATATATATATATATATATATATATATATATATATATATATATATATATATCACTTAACCAACCTAGTCTGACTAGAATGAGAAGGACGAAATTCATTTTATAGGCTTACCACAAAACTAATCAATTAAGGTCCTTAATCGATAGTTTGAAAAACGCTTTAAACTTATTTCATGAAACTTGATGTAAGAATAAATAACTTCTTTAAGGATAAATAAAGATAATGTATGCATATTTAAGGTGTTAGCAAAGATAATAGTTCATTTCACGCATAGGTTTATTTTGAGAGGGGATAAGTTGCATACTTTAATGACATTGTCTGCTGAATCGAAACATTGAGGTAAGAAATAAATATGTGAAAAGATAATCTTTCCATCCGATTTTAGAATCAGTTATTTTTTTTTTCTTGGACAATAATTATAAATTCCTCCTTAAAAGCTCAGTTAACTGCGGCATTTTTTAATTGGCGACAACAATAGAAACTATGTGGTTTTCTATTTCTGAAAGCAAGAGAAGCGGAGAGGAGTGTAATTAAAATATGATAATTGGAGATTTGAATAATAAGGACTCATTAGGGCTATGGGAGGTGTAGGGCGCGGTAGTGGGGGCTAATAGGGAGGAGATAGCATCTCTGGCGTCACCGCATACCTCTATCTGGCTAGTACGGCAAGCTCTGTCTAGCCTGTCCTCTCCTGTCCTACCTCTGAGCTCCTCTCTTCCACCGGCTAAAAGACTTCCCGTCCTCCCACCTCTTTGCTTCTCATTTTTGAAGGCAAGTTATCTCTATGGGACAGGAAATTAGTCGCAAATAAATCGAGTTATCAAGAACGAAATGGCTTGTAGGATTTAACCAAAGAAGGCTATGGATTTAACTAAAACTGTTTTGGCAAACATAAATTATCTAAAGACATATTCTACTCATTTTATTTTAGTTACTTGAAAATGGCCAAGTTCTACTTAATAGTGTAGCCATGAACCGCATTCGATCCCTTGATGTAAAGAAAAACATCTTATTATATAAATCTTAGATCCTTTCAGGTTTGATTCTGTCTCGTCAAGTTGACTTCACTATGCCGATGGTTAAGTCTTGTTGGAAAATAATGTAGAAACTATTGGATGCAATGCAACTACACTGGTACATGGTGATTTTATATATAGATATAGACACATTAGGGAATGCATTTTGAGTATGTAGGAAAACTAAAGTATATGCGTTCATCTATGTCAAAAAGAAATGATATTCGACAAATAAAAAAAACAAAAACAGGACGATTTTGGATCATTAAAGTTTTATAAAAATCACAAAAAAATTGTTTAGCAAAACGACACTCTTTTAATGAATCGAAAGTAAAGACAATGCACGGTTTCAATTCTGTATAAACTGATTTGTTAAATTTTCTAATCCTGACTTGGTTTAGAAAATGAATGGAGCGTAGTAGCATTAGACTTCCTTAAATCCTAAGTTTTCCTTGAAGAGAATGGGTTCAAGTGTAGATAGGTGGTGAAATATTAATTTTTAAATATAATGGTAAGTTGTGATCCTGTTTATTTTAACTAAATAGCAAATCGCGTTAGCAAAGTCGTTGAAGATAATTTCCAATATCAAGTAATAATAAACAAAAGTTATTTCCTGGAAGGAATCAAATTGATTCTCAACATCTTCTCAATACTTCAACAAATTATAATGAAACAAAGGAGAAAATGGCCTTAACAAAAGGCGGTCGTTAACTATTTGATAAAAGCACTCTCAAAAGGGCAACGGGACAGAGAACAGAGTAGATTATAGAGGCAATGGCATTATCGATTCGGATCTTAAATCGGCTTTACAAAGAGCAATAATAAAAGGAGGAGGGCTCATTGTCTTATAAAATTACAAAAAAGGAATCTCCTTTCGAATGCCATCCTCCTCGAATGTATTCTCTCTAATTTCCCTAAAGCTCACAGTTTTCCCATACAATTATGCGGAAGCCATTGTTAGCATAGGCGAGTGCGTGGATTATGTGGAGATTGTAATCTGAGCTCGAAGAGAAATACCAAACATATCCTGAGATACACATCCCGCAGCCTCCTAGATTTAATGCCGCCCGGATTCTATTTAAACACTTCATAAGAGCTTTTTCAAACTATGGTTCTTCGTACTCCCCTCTGTACCTGTCCTTGCCACGTGTCCTCCTGCGATCGGCCATCTACTTCGGAGAATCCATCATTTCAACTAATGGACCTTCAGGGTATTCATCCCCTTTAATTGTAGCAATCAGCACTGTCACGAATGAGAAGTGCCAAACTTGGAATCATTTAGAAACATTCTAAAAAAAAACAACAAAATAAAGTAAATTTTCAAGGAGATGTGTATAAGTGGAAGAAGCATAAGAACACAAGTGTATTAGAAAACTACCTAATTATCTATTCAGTTTTTATTGCTGTGCTCTGTCCGGAGGTTTAACGAGAGTTAAATTTAAGTCATATATGCAACTTTGATTGTTACATATTAAGTTCATGACAAGTGTGTCTGATTAAATAAACAACATCTAGAATTTATCAAAAAAAAAATACAAAAGAACAAAAAGGAAAAATTTTAAAAAAATGTAAGCGGCTATTCAGCTCAGTTGAGTTGCTATATTTGCTCCAGGGTACCGATAAAGTCAACAGAAAACATTAAAAACAAAGAAGGCTCTTAACGAAAAAAAGTTCAGTTTGATGGCTTTATACTAACGCTAGAGCACTATATGTCTTAAACTATTTAAAGAAAATGTACAGTACTTCAGCGTAAACAACATTTTTTTTTTATTTTCTCTATACAAGTATACAGGGTGTCCCGTAAGCAGAGGGAACTTTTTATAGGAGCGATAGCAAACCTCAAGAGGTACCAAAAAAAATTCATGTGCCAATTTTCAGCAGAATCATAGGAAATCAGAGTTTTGTGGTTCTTTAACTGAGTCGTATTTTTTATGGAACCGAAAGCAATAAGTAAAAAGAAATATTTAATTTAAGTAATTAATAAGTACTTCATTGCAAACAAGATAGAATTTACTTTAAAGGAACATATAGTTTATAATTGTTAAAACCATTTACAGAGGATTTTGAGTGCCATTTTGAGTGGCTTCTGTTTTTAAAAAATCATAAATTATTTGCAATTTTTATTTAATCATTATTCAACTGTACTACTGTTATCCCACTTTTAGAAAAACTTCTTCCTTTAATAAGCTTTAAGTTCGTAAAAAATTGATGAAATTTTTTATCCTGTCACGTATATAAATATATAAAAAATAATAAATTGTTGCAAAGCTTTTATTTCTTGTTTTTCTATTATCTTGGATGTTTTTTTATAAGCCCAATTGCCTAAACACACATTTTATTTATAAAAGAAATTAATGAAAATAATACTGATTTTTCATTTATTTTCCGATAAATCGGTTATAACTTTTTCACTTTGAAATTGTACCATAGTTTCATAAACATGAAGGTATGTTTTTTTTTTTGTATACTTTCTTTTTGTTTATCCCGTTATATCCGACGATACGACTGTTTTAAGTATCAACTTGCATATCTAATGATCAGTGTTAATAGAATTGTTTGACAATTATTTACAGACAGTGGAAGCCCAAATACCAAAATTAAAGTGGAATAACAACATTAAATCAAAGAGACTGTCCACCTCCATATTGGGCCTCATCTATAGAATTCTATGCGGATGCATTGACGGAGAATCAGCTGTTAGTTCGGGTTCTTTCATGGAGAGAAAAAAAAATCGCATTTTGAATGCAAAAATTGAATTATATTCTTTTTGATGAAAACCTTTAAAAGGAGTTTTTTCTGATCATCGTACTTAGTTCTCTCCATTGCAAAGACTGGAACTGTTAATTAATTTAAAATAACATCAATTACATTTGCGGTTAAATGCATTTCATGGACGGAGGTATTGCTGTTGTAAATTCCTGCCTTTGGACATTTCCGAGTAACATACTATGTTCCTTCAGTAGAGATATAATTTCGGCCATAAAGCTAGAATGACTAAAGGCATTCCTTCTTTTTAATGACCGTTTTAAAATAATAATAACTGCCTCAAGTCCACTGGAGAATCCGAATGTGATATAAAATGGCAGATTGCATATTTTCTTTGAAGAGATTTTTTTTATTTTTTTTTTATGTATGGATAGTTTATTATGGTCTACGATAGGAACTGTCTGGAAAGTCTTCTTATATGGTTTCTAAAAGAAACAGGGCATTCCTGGATTAAAGAAGTCATTAAATTTACGGATTTCGACAATGTTTTCAATGATTTATAGCAATATTAAGTAGGTTTGTCCATGCCTTGACATCAGAGTTTTCTTATTTGAACCCAACTCAAATATCAAAGTATTTGATTGTTGGTTTATAATAACTGCTTAGATCGCCTCAAAATCACTTCTTAACAAATGAACTGAATGAATGTCGCAGTTTTATTTAAAATTATTTATAAAACGCATAATTTATTCTATAACTTAATAAACAATGTAACAAAATATCGATCAATTAAAACATTTGTTTTTAATATGAGTGTGAGAAAGTATTCTATTCAACTAAAATTTCTAAATTATAGATGGAAACCACCGATGGGTTGCGTTCTTTTTGAGAACTAAAACCAGTGAATGTTATATTACTGTCTACTAACCCAACATTTCCCGTTCAATAGATAGTCTAATCACTAAAACTTTTATTACAAAACCTATATGTATATTTTGCAAAAATAAAAATCAAGATATGAAATAATCTCTTAATTAAATTACATTGTAATACAATGTAATCAATTCTTTTGTGTTCTTAAGTTATATATAAATTATTACACTTATATATATTTTTTTATCTTTAGTAGTAACACAGAGATACGAAAACAACGAATTGATTCTCATCTAAAAAAAAAAAATGAAAATACAATTATTAATTTTTAAATTCTCTGTTTCAATAGGTATGAAAAAGATTTTAGACAACTTATTGTCATACTATAATAAAATATATAGTACCAAAAACGTAGATATAGTACTTTAATAATCAGACCTCAATACGAGTGGTTTAAATCCAATAATTTTTAAATATTGAGATTAGTGCTCTTACTTCCTAATTTTAGTCACTCTTCCATCGAATCCCCAAGCAAAACCCTTTAGTAATTTTTCTTCATGTGGGATCCCTTGGTTTTGTTATTTATCTATTCCTGAAGTATTTTATATTTAGTTTAAAATGTGTTTAGAAAATATTATTTCGAATGATAAGAGCTAGTGTTTCACACATGATGTTATGTGATCGATGGACCGCGTAAGTGCAAAGAATTTTGATTTTGGGTTATTTTTTTATTTTGTTTTAAAGAAACGATTAACTTTTAACTTTTCTACTTGGTACTATATCAATTACTAGTACTCATTCATTAAATAAACACATCTCAGCATGATGAAAATTAAATTTTTTGATTCTGCTGAAAGAATGAAATTTGTCAGTTACCTATGCGGACTAGCGATTAGATATTTTGATAAATTACTACATTATTATTATTATCATTATTGTAAGGATACGTTTGTATCCTACCTAAAATAATAGATGGCGCCATATCAGGATCTTACAGGAAAAAATAAGCCACGATTGTAGGGGAATGTTCTCACAGCTTTTTTTTCTTGTTTTCATTACAAAAAATGAATTTTCCGCTTCGGGTCATCGCCTAATTATACCTTTGGGCTCATCTTAGTCTTTTGTGAGAAAAATGAGAACCTTCCAACGATCTTTGTGAAGCAGAAGGAGTTAGGAAGCATAAAAAATCATTATGTTCTTAGTTCTTTGATGAGCCTATGTATTTATAAATCAATTAATTAAACCTTAAAAAAAAAAACAGTCAATATATTAAATATGATGCCATTTTTACCAACAGACAGTCAAATAGTGCTAAGCAATAAAAAAAAATTCTTCTGTCCTATTACATATCTTAGAAATATTAAATTTCATTTAGATAAAATTGGCTGATCTAATGTTTATGAAAGGTAATCACGTTAATTTTCTAGCTTCCTTCGTTCCTAGTTGTGTTCCACGTTTAATACTTTTTAAAAAACAAGACGATTTATTTTCTGCCAGTCTATTCCGATGTGTTCTTCATCAGGCAAAATAAATCTGGCGATTGATATTATTGATATCCTTCTCGTTGAATATTCTCGTTCCTCTTTTAGTCCTACGCTTGGGAAATAGATAGCGATTGGAATAAGAAGAAAATGGCGGATCAGTAACGGCAAGTTATTTTTATTTTTTTTTTTAAGTTTTATCTTAGAAAGATTTCTCGAGTCAATTTAGGATCGTGCGAAAATACATTAATCAAACTAAGGCTTTTTGGAGTGAGGCTAAGTGTTGGCAATCAGTATGGGCCTTATCGAGCTATGGAAATTTTGGCACCCTCCCGGCAAACTCTTAACGTCCTCGTCCAGCTTCGTCTTTTTTCTCATCGCTCTTTCCTTCCTTTTCATTGTCCACTCTTCGAGGAGGCTTTTTGATGGCGCTAGTTGGTGTTTATTGATCGTTCCATCTAGGGTTCGTCGTTCTCTAGGGGTCATTAATCCAAGTTCTTGCAAGAAAACACTTCTTCGTAGGACAACTTCCTTGTGTTAATTTTTCACGGATTTGTCTATATAAGATTATTTATTTAATTTTTTCTTGGCTTTACGGACCTCATAGAACTGTCGCTGCCATCAACAGCCTCCAACACCTGTGCCTATCATTCCTATTTGCTGAATGCCTGCAGCATATATATTGATTCTGGTTTTCGACCTTCTTTCCCTAGAATTCTTTTCTTGATATAAAGTTACAAAAAAAATGTTTTTACCATTACTCAAAAAGCTCAAGCAAAAAAAATAAATTATTTCACTTTTTTTTTTTCGATATACACTTGTTGAATGTCTAGTTCAGTGGGTTGTTATCAGTTTGATACAACAGAAACATACCTTCCTCAGAGACTACTTCCGTATTACTCGTACTGCTCCGTTCGAACATTACCTGCTTCTTGTGATTTTAATAAACAATCCGACTCCTTTATGAGGGGGTGGCGAGGATGTTATCCTGGAAGGAGGAAGGAAAGGAGGCTGGTACTGTTTATACAGGCTCCCGTATAATGGCCGACAGCCGGGGAATAAATCGACGCCCACGCCCTAGGTGTAACAAGTCGGATTTTATTTTCGGTTCACGAAGTCACGACTCAGCGAGCTGCACAATGCGCATTACCACGGCTAGCTGCCATTAGAATATCCTCTGATTGGGATTGTTTTTGTCTTCCACGGTTCCCAGGAGCCCATTTCGGACAGTCTGGGGGCGTCCTTCCTCCTACCTAGATCCGAAGGAGGGATTCGGGAAATTTCTTGGAGAAAAACAAACTTATAGCTCTGAGAAAGGATTATTATTCAATATCAGATTTTCAAGCATCCTATTGAACAAAATAAGAAAGTATGTAAAATACATTTCTTGAAATGGTGGTTAAAAAAAGAAATTCCATTGGTAAAATAAAAATTAAACATGCTTAAAATTAATGTTCTCTTTTTACTATTATCATTATTCCGTATTGGAATAGGCGTGAAGTTAAATAGAACCTACATTAGAATATGTTTATGGGACTTGGTACAGCTGCTAACCTGGCTACAAATAATGTTGCCTAAATGTGAGACTAAGACGAGTCTTGATCTTGTTCTTGGTTGTGGGAAAGAGTCTCGGAAGAGCCTTGCAGTTACCTATTAGCTTATTACTATAGAGAAATTAAAGTAATTTTTCAGGTAGGAGAAACCTAACTAAGCCCAAATGAATAATTGGAAGAGTTAAAAGCAAAAGTATTTTGTTTATGCCGATTCTTTGCATATAGTAAATAAAATTGTCAAGTACTAGTAAGTCTTGCAAAGTGCAAGACAAGACCGATTTTGGACAACACTAGCTACAAACGATTTACTTACTACAATTCACTTTACCATTCCCATCAGTATCAGTATAAACTCAGCCTCTTCGGTTAATCTGTGATGCCGATGTAAATCGAATATTTTTCCATCGTGAACCTTATATACCTTAAATTAAATCTGTCACTGCATCGCGAAGCACAGACATATATATCAATAGGTTCTGAATAAAAATAAATTCAAACTGATTTGGTTCCATATACGTAATTGGGAAAAGGCATGCTTTATACCTGCTAGAAAAGTTTGGTAAATTTAAGTCAATTTTGAAACTCGCAAAGTAACTCCTCCAGGCACTAGAATATATTTAAAAAATCCGTTTTTATAATATTATAATTGCTTTCTTTCTGCTATTCATACTAACGATTTTCAAGGTTTAATCATTATCTTTTATACCTAAAAAAATTAATATCAAAATTTTCCCAGGTTTTTCAAAATTTGTGCCCCAAAGTTCATTTTTCTGCTATCTATTACGAAAACTAAAATCATTTAATGTTAAGTTGCTAAAATAAAATGTACGATTTGAGAAGGAAAATAATACGGTGGAATCAAGTATTGATTGCCAGATCAGTTCTTTTTGGGGATGTAGCAGCTGTTTAAAATTATTTGGATTGATGATTTTGTATTATTAAGTGAGTTTTGGAGGTACAAGGTTTCAGTCCGTATGTGTCCAGTTCCTGTATACTTTGTGTCTTCCATTTATTACTGATCTTAATATGTTTTTGTAGCAGCTGAATGCGGTACCAATCCTGGGAGAGTGATCCTGCAGTTATTGATGGCTTTTGCTATCCCTAGTGCTATTTCAAGTCCATTATTTCCTCCGAGAGACCATCAATCATAATCCTTTATGCCTTATTTATCCATGTGACAAACCACCTAACGTTATTCGGCACATTTCTAAATGTTAAATTTTCGAAAGAGATAACATTGGGCGAATGTAACCTCGGATGTGACGAGGCATTAGTCACGGGAAGAGGGTGATAATTGTGCAAACGATCGGGATGAGGGCAATACAGCGTCACGGTGGATTATGGCAGGATATTATTGCCGATAATTAAGGTGCTAATGTTTGCAACAATTATATGCTGATGCTTAGTCTTCTTTTATTCTTGTCTGTGTTTTGACTCCCTTTGTAAGTTTTCCTTTTTTAATCGGTGTACTGTATTCGAAATATACCAGCTTATAACAAGCACAAACATAGCTTTCTTCTCTCTTTCAAAGGTATTGTTGAAATCCCGAAAAATCACAGGAAATCTCAAATTATTAATGATTTGAGAGCAACATCTGCCGCACGATAACTGGAGCGATCGGAGATCACAATACAACTTGCCAAGAAGAAAAAGCTACTAAAAGAAACTGTCCAATCAATATCTCGTAATATAAAGACCGTGGAAGGCCAAAAATTATATGGATATATAGAAAAACAAAGATGCAAGAGAGCCACGTACAGATAATTGAAAAAAGCCCTAGATAAGATAAGAGAAGAAAGCCCTCTACAAGATCTGTATTGCCAACCTAAAAAATAATAATAATTTTAAATAAGAAGTACTGTATCGGGAGAAAATATAGACATAAAAAATTACTATTATAAGTATCATGGTATTACTATCATTGTATTACCGACTGTTTAATCAAGAGTTAAAACAGATATAATTAGATACTCATAAAATGAAGCCTTGATTCTATCAAAAATCTGTCAATATTTTGCCAATTCATTCATCATTAAGGCTGAGAAAAAAAAAAAAACTTATCAAATAAACCCAGACCAAAGACAATACATCTCATATCAACAGTCCAAAAAAGATACTGGAGATCCGCGATTTCTGTAGAACGGCAAGCCTGTAGCAGTATGGGTAGGCAATATATTCCTACTATGAACCTTTCAATTGACAGAATGACTAACTCAATTTTCTACATTTCTACAGAGAAATATCACTAATATTAATAATAATAAATTTAGAAATTGGAGTTACTTATTCTGTCAGCTGAAAGGCGCATATATCTCTGCCGACAAAACAACAACTCTCCGGTTTTTTAGATAAGCAATCATCAGGTATCGCTGAAGTTATACCAATCGTTGATTGTAATAGCTCGAGATCTATTTGTTTGATTCAGATGAGCTTTAGTTGGTAGTTTTCTCTCGTACATAGACGTCTGTTACTGAGAATATTGAAAGCCATGCTTGCATATTAAGGGCCCAAGAGATAACAGAGCTATTCTCCGCCATTTACCTTTTCAATAGAATTTTAGTTCGTCTAAAGCAGCGTTTAAACATTTCAAAAGCAAAAGACCTAAAGCGCTTAAAGGAGACGTGAAAACTGATTTAACGATTGCATTTGTCCCCTATTTGTACAATTTTAAAATTCTGTATAGAATCTCTCCAAATGTAACCTGATCCACAATAATAAACAACCAACCTCCACAAATCCACCAGTCGAGCAACCCAATCAGTAAACAAATTTATGAATTGAAATTATGAATAAAACTATCACAAATAGAAATATTTTAATTTTTATAAGCTTAACATTTTATAAATATTCCATGCTAACCAAGGACCTAGATGGTTGTCGGCAAGAACTAGGTTTTATCTCGAACAAATTTGACGTCAGAGATATTTTTTCGAAACAGAAAGAAATTACTTTTATTTTTTTTTATTTTGAGACTTCACATAATTAAAAAAGTAATTCCATTCCTCCCTGTGCTTAAAGTAGTTGAGGAATTTAAGATAATTCAACAGAAGACGATAAATAGAGGTGCAGATGGAACGAATATTTATATTTTGTTTAGAACTGCAAACTGTGTATTACTTACCTTACTTTGCTGAGAAATAAACTGTTTCTCTTTAAAATAAAAAATAAAATAAGAAGAAAGGTGCGGTTGAAGTGGATTTATAATACCCCGCTGGCTAAGGGGGCAGTTAGAGAGTAAGTGTTCCTTTAAGAGTTTAAGAGAGGTTTTCAGGTCCCGCTCCTCATTGTAAAGGACTCCTGGAAAAGCCCTATTTTACGTCAAGCTATCTCCGAGGGGCAGAATCATTTGGCCCATTGTTCCTGCCAGATAAGGAGTAATCAGAATAAATTTCCATGTCCTTCCGTCGGTGTCTTCTTCCTCTTTTACTCCTCTGCCACTGTCACTTTGAAGGATGTTTACCTTACTACTTTTAACTCTTATTTTACTCAATTCTTTATTTAAATATATCCATAATTACGATTTTTTTTCTTTAATTTTTTTTTTTTTTTTTGTAGATTTTTACTTCGTCGAGTTAAATGTATTTGAGTCTTAAAATCGGAGAGTTAGATTTATTTTTTTATTAGAAAATCACTCACCCTAAAAACAAAATTAGAAACCTTTGAGAAAAAAATATACTTATTAAATTATAAGAATTCCTTTATTGGACAAAAAAATACCCCCAAATTGAAGCCAGCCCAAACAGCCCAATATTTTTGTAGGTCACCATTTTTATCGATTTGTGATCAAATTATGTTACGATCCAAGTGGAAATCAAATGGGTATTTACGAGTTTTTATTACCTATAGACTTAGTTTAGTTCTTTTGTTTATATACATTTACTTTTATTATTATTAGTTTCTGTATTATTTATTTTTATGTATTGTAAACAAAGTGTAAATGTGCTCTCCAAACACTATTATAAATGTCCTTAATTGTGACAGATTGTAATATTTCTGAATAAATAAAAAATTGAATAGACAATGTTTGCCACCCTCCAGATTGATAACGCCCCAATTCCAAGAATTTTCATAAATATAATGTTTGTAGGTTATAATAAGATAAAGCTATTTACGAAGTTTCAGTCAGATGTTAATAATTTGACAAAAAAGGACCTGTACCACGGACTGTATAGGAATAATTAACCACTAAATTAATAAGTATGTTGTACATAGGTATAAATGTGTTTATAAAGATTTACTCGAGACTGGATACTAGTAACATTAAGTTTGACACTTATAAATACGAATCAACTCCTAACTCAATAAATATCTTTAGTTATCGCTTTCTAATCAATAAAAAACACGGCTATCTTAAAAAAACACAAAACTTGGTTTTCTACATTTCTGCTCAAAATTGGGCCATTGTTTGTAAGAACTTTTCTGCAGGTCTTGAATCCTACGATCATTCCTATCCAGATTTCCTCCTACTTACGGGATATTACATAAATGAAGACTTGTCCTAATACTTGTTGCCCTTCGATGTGGTAGATACTATTATTATTCAATAAACTCGTATGATAATAAAACAATTTTGAAAACAATTAATATTTAAATATATAATATATCTAAAAAAAACTGCCATTCTACATAACTGATCAACAAGTTTATTATACGTGATATAATAGTGCACGATAATTGGAAAAGCACAACTTAAAATTTGCTTTTCAACTGCAAATAATTTTATCATTTTTTTGAGTTCACTACCATTAATGAAAACTGTTTATCTATTTTTAACCCTCTGAATTCTAAAAGGATATCATATAATTCTTTCCTTGTGAAATTATGAACGGTTCAGAAACTATAAGGAGAAGCAAAACAATGTCAAAATGAAATAATGATTAATTTTTATAAAATAATTGTTTGCTCATCATAAACGAGTAATGTTTACCACCTGAAAATCCAAGGATCAAAAACTTAGTTACACTAATGTAAGTGAGGAATACAAAGCGTATTTAATTTTCTCTTGAGTGAATATGGCGGCCATCTCCCAGCCAAACCCGCTTTTCACTTATGTTAATCGTACCGAGTCTACTGCGTCTCCTTCTGTCAAAATCCCGTAAGATTCTGTCAAAATAAGAATGATTTTCTTTTGTTTTTGCTTGGTCGTTTATAAAATAGTTTTCTTATCACTAAATTTGGGTATAAAATCTGGGGGAATTTTTAAGAAAGTTCTCATAAGATATGATACAGAATCATATAATCTAGATATATCAAAGCATAGTATTGGTGATATATTGCTTATGATTATTTTTTTTACTTCAACTAAATGATAATTTCTCTCTTTAACGAAATTGGTAGGTATTTAAGTTTAAATATATTTCATAAAATAACTAAGGAGGAAATCACGTTTAAAGTAATCATTGCTATTTTATTTTTTTTATTTAAAGTCTTATATATGAAAAAAAAAATAGATGTAAATAAAAATTACTGTACTGGGAGACAATATAGAAATTTAATTTATTTATAATATATATATGGGTTTATTTTGTTTATTGTTATTTTATTTATTGTACATATAGTGTGAATGTGATCTCAGAACACTATAACAAATGTTCTTGAAACAGATTGTAATATTTTTCAATAAATAAGTTAAAAAAATATATAGGTAAATGTTATATCATCATTATATTAAAAAAAAGTTATGAGAAAACAAACACTGAATCACCATTCCCTTCACAGTTTATCAATGATAAACCTCCCTTCGGTATTTAATAGACATTGAATTGAAATAAATAATTTCTTTGAAATAACGTTGATTCCAGCTTCAGTAAAGAGATACAAATTTTGGTATAATGTGGAATGCAACGAAAGATTATTAGTTTTAAGAAAAAATAATTATTATCTTAACGTTTTATTAGAGATCTTTGTTTTACGCGAATCTTTGTTTGTTTTACGCGATCTTTGTTTGTTTGAGATTGTTGTACGCGAAGGTCGAAGTAGTGTTTACTTTTTTCTTTCGACTATGAAATCATTTCTGGTATACGAATTACAAAAAGTAGCGGTAACGATCTACGGTAATCTTTGGGCTCCATCGACTTGCTGTATTATGAAACCTGGAAGCTGTAATATAGGAAAGTGTAGTTATATTATCTTTGAGACAAGTGACTCTCTTATAACCCAGACCCTTGTACGTATTACAATATCAAAGACCCCGTAGCTCGGGTTATCCTTGGTCTTTGCAGAGGCCTCCCTGGTCCACGAAGACCCGGACCTCGAAGGACGTCCCCTGGCAGTAATGTATTCCGACTCACAGGAAAAAGAGGCCTGCCACCCTCCTATTGTTATCTCTTCGGCGGTATCTGTGTCCATTGTACTCCTTGTACTGCTTTGCATTCCTCCTCCTCTTACACGGGAGGGTTAATTAGAATCCAACCCTCAGTGTGTGCCATAAAGATGTCCTTCCCCGTCTTACCATGCAAGCTCATGTTCATAAGGCTCATTCCTAACCGGTGTTGAAAATGACACCATTGGGTTAAATAGGAAAAAAGTGTAATTTTAATATTATACTGATTGTGATAACTTATCAATAAATTATTTTGATAAAAATTAAGATACTTTTAAGTTTATTGAATATATAATTTTTTAAAAATGGAATCCTGATATTAAAAATGTTCTGTATCAATCATAATGATAATTAAACTTTCGAAAAACAAACTAGCATTGTATATTTTTTATTTATTGGTTAAATGTCTTGTTTAAATATCATTATAAAATAATTTTAACTTGAAAATTGTTCATGAATCCTTATCGTCTGTTTCAAACGACACGTTTTTATATATTTATTGAATCATTTAGTCTTTGTTTCCGAACAATGAGGAGGAGTTTGATTATTTAGTTTATAGAGATATCAAATTTAGAAATAGTCTTTCTTTCTATTATTCTCGCAATTTGTTATCGAAAAAAAAGAAAAGAAAATTAAATAGTTTATTCAATAATCATCTGAATGCTACTAACTATCTATGAATCCCTTTGAATACGATGAATTATGCAATGTGCAATAATAATGCAGTGCATATATAATGATCAATAGCTATAAATTATCTATTTTCCGTTCTTTAAAAATCTGCATCAGTTAAGGTGATTCTATATTCCCCTAGCTGAATTTAATAATCATTTAGACATCAATACACATGCACCGAGGAAACAAAAAACACACGCCTAAAAAGAAAGAGAGTTGATCCTGAGAAGAAGTAAAAATGTTTGCATTAATTATGTTTGGGGATGTCCATGGGACCAACGATTGTCCACAGGGACCAAATAAAAGAGCCTAAGCTAAACGTCCTCCGGTACCTACAAGAAAGTCCTTTGAAGTCCCGAAACAAGGCGGACTCCAATTAAATCAGACTAAAGGAACCCCCTTCTGGACGGTATTTGTAAACCAGGAGAAGGAAGAGGAGGGGAGAGGCGTGCATAAATCTTAATGGTACAATTAAAGGATTCTGATTAGGATATCATTGTCGTTGAGGGTCAATTAAAATAGCGACCTCCTAGATTCTGAAGGCAAGGCACCCCCTCCCGCTATTACCATCTGTTCTCTTGTTTTCCGTTTATTTAGTTCCATTATTAGCTCTTGGGCCATTAGCTTTTTTTATTGCTCCCTTCCCAAGGGATCTGGGTAAATGTTGACCGCTGTTGCATAATATATCAGCCTTATCCTGGCTCCCATCTCAAGGCCATTTATTATTTTGCTACTAATTTTGCACTAGCAATTAAGGCTTTTCAAGAGCTTGTTGAGGGCTAGCGGAGATTAATGTAAGATTGCCCTGCGGATCGGGGAGCAAGTGTTAATGGTAATCTCCAGCGTACTTCCTCCCTTCTAGCCCGGTGGTCGTGTCTGCAAAATCTTCTCTTCCAGTTAGGACCACCTTGCAATTAAAATTTATATTTTCTTCTCATTTGACTCTTTTCGTTATCTATATTATTTTCATCATTTTCCTCATCTATTTCACTACTCACTTCAATAAATAACGTAATATTGAATTTTTTTTTTCTCATAACCTCAGTTTGTTAGAAAGTTTGTCTTTAATATCGTCTGTTAAATTTCTTTTTACTGTATCTCTGATACATGTTTAAATTTTTCTGATCATCCAACGTTTCTGTTACAATTTAATTTTTTGGTTGAGCGTTACTTACATCATAGGTTTTTGGGCGATGGGGGTCACCTATATCTTAATTTTTTTTTCTTCTAAATCTAACTTACACCTATTTGTTTGCTTCCGCCAAATAAATATGGATAAGAATTACAAAATTTTGTTTATTATCTAGTTGATAGATTCGTTTACTTTGGTAAATTTACTAAGGTATGATGTTTATCAGACTTCTCTTTTTCAAGAGAGGTGTTTATAGTAATTCTTTTTAAAGCTTTTTTGGAATTGCTGAAGTATCTTGATTGTATTTCGTGATATGTAGTATAGTAGCGAAGTACCATAGAGAAGAGAAGGCGTAAAATTACTTTTTTAAATATTTAGTTTTGGGTACTGATGATGAGCTTTGGAGACACTAAACTTGTATGATTTTTGTGTAACGTTCAATAATTTTGAAGTACAATGAGCTGTGAATTTCAAAGGGTGATCAAATTTTATTTCCAGATAAATCAAATTGTTGTATCAACTTTGTAGCACGAATTCCTAAGTATCTTAATTTCCAGATATTATTTCGAAACGCAATAAAACATTAATTAAAAAAACATATTTAACGAATGAATGGTCAGTTTTAAGAGACCATTGAACTATCATAATTATCCTGACGATAAAGCAATTACTTCGTTTTAATTTTTGCTCAATGAGTCTTTTAAAATGTTTGCATCGGTTTCTTTCAAGTATAAAATTTATGATATCGGAGACCATCAGAAGTTTCATAACCGTGGGATTGATGAAAAAAGTCTATTAATAAAAATATTCCCTCGAACACGCTAAAAATTCCCAATTAACTTAATTGGAAACTAGATTAGAGCTCTTTTTCTAGTAAAGAGTAATTTAGAAGGGAATATTTAATGATTTATTTTTTTACTCTTAAGTAATCTTACTCTTATCTGTTAGTCCATTAAAATTTGTTAATATTTATTGAATAGTCACTTTTAAGATCATTAAAAGTTTAAAAAAAAATAATAAGAATAAATAATTTAATTGTCATTCCTTTATCGAATAATAGCAGCCTTTCAAAAACTGTTGAAACTTATCAATTTTTTTTTTTTTATTATTTATATTTCCAATGGCGAATGAAATTCAACTTAAAGAAAAATACAAACCGAAATACTTCATCTCAAATATAATTATCTTATAAGTGTTAATATATTTTACTAGGGATTATTTGCTCTTGATTTATATTATAAATAGTTCATATTAATCTAAAATAATTGATAGATTTCCTGTTATTGATGAAAAATAAATTCTTAATATAGAAGCATTAAAAATAATATCAGTTTCATTTTATTTTATTTATAAAAAGTTGAATGAAATCAGTTCATGTATGAAAATAAATCATTATGGTAGACAGTTTATTATAAAATATACCCAATAATATTTTATTTCTAAATTTTGAAAACCCTAAAAATCATTAATTATGAAATCCGATTATTTTCACCGACTGAATTTCCGGGTTCTAGTACCATGGGTCCGGCAAACCCCTTCATCTTTCCCCCATGTGAGAGTTTTTACTGAGGTATAAAAGTAATAACAAAATTTTAAAAATCATAGAAATTCGATTCCCAAAGAACAAGCAAGATTAAAAACAGGAGTTCCTATGTTCATATAATTCCATTTAGTTAATTGCTTGAAGAGGCTGTGGTATACAGAATAGAAGTTCACTTAAAATTCGTGAATTGTAAAAATTCCAAGAGAAAATTATAGATTCGGCCGTAGAAATTTTATATAAAAAAAGGTTCATTTTTGGTCTGCGAAGCAAAAAAAAATAATTTTCCAAAAATGTTTCCTTAGTAAATATCAGCCGGATTGACAATCCGTGATAAGTGGTCGTTCAAAACTGCTCGGACGCTTTAGCATATATATTGAGCCACCCTCATTACCAGTCGGTTTTATTTTCTCATTAATAGTTATTTAGCCTCGTACGATTTATCATCTTGGCTTATCCTCCGTTCTCCTTCAGTCTGTCATTCAACGAGAAGGAGATTGAGACGTCAATCAGCTCAAGTTGTCAAAACACGAAGCTGACATGTACTCGCATTGTTCATTTTCTCCCTTGTCTACAAGTTCCTCCAGGCCGTGCCTCATCCATTCCGATCAAGATCTGAGAGTGGCACATTTATTACCCTGATAGCGTATGTGGGAAGCTCGCATCATGCCTCCTCTACTCCATCTTGATCGGGGGTTTGCGAGAGAACTGTTCGCTGGCTATAGATATTCGGATTTTCATTACAAATATTCCCAATGCCATAAATATTCATTGCTCAGTCTATTCATGGTTTAATTTAATAAAAATATTTTTAATACCATAGACCTTTAAAGAAGTTATGTTGCGCTTTACTTTAGGTTTTCCACCGGAACACAACGGAAGAAGTTAGGAAATTCCATTGGCTACCTTAAAATTAGTATAATACTTTGAGATGTGTACTACTCGTACAAATATATATATAAAATGGTTCTCCGAGCTGAACCCTTAAACATTCAACCTTTATCTTATTCCTTAACCTATTATATTTTTAATGAAGCCATTGTGTAACTCCAGTCCTTAGTAACACCTCACGATTTCATCTTAAAGAGGAGCATTTACAATCAGGATGAGTGTATTCTTTTTGACATTCGAATTTGATTTATTTAAAATTCTAGGATTCCATTCCCATCGAAGCCTTTCAGGCATGATGAAGATTAAGGTCAAAATACGAGATCAATATTTTGTAACCGTTTGATTAGGTCATTCGCAGTAGTGCCAATTTTCCTTCAATCCCTCAAGGGCTAACGAAATTAGAATTGGAAAAATTTTAGATCATTGTACATTTACACTTGTTATCCAATGTTTTGCGTTGTCCTCTGCTTTAAAGATTCCTCCAAACAAAAATATGTCTCCTTCCAAAAATTACACAATAAAATACACGATCCTACAAAAAAATTTAATAACGCAACTTGTGTCATGAAACCTCCTTCTGGACTCCCCCGTTCATTCATAGCTTAAAATATCTTTGAAAGACAAAGACCTCAATGAACGGTTGCCAAACTGACAGAAAAGAATAAGAAGTGTACTGTATCACAGATAAGAAATGTTCTGTCCACTTCTATTACTTCCCCTGATGGTCACTAATTCCTACTGATAATCTCTCAATGCTGCCAACCGTGTAATAATTGACTAAATGCCCCGAGGACCTGACTTGGAGGCAGAGACACCTGCTCCGGTGGGACATGGGTAGGCGGGCCTGGTTGATTATAATGGCCTATGAAAGGTTCCCCGTAGCGAGCCTAATCAACACGAACAATACCACGATTAATAACCTCTTTCCATTGATTTGGTCCAGCCAACGGAACGCCTCTTTGTTGCGTTTTGTTGAGGGCCCCTAACAGTACCCTATATCTCTCTTAAATATTCCTTCTTAAGATTTCTTGCGCTACTCTAAAATTTAAAACCATACACACGACTAATATTATTTATTCCAATAACTCTTAATACATAAGGCAATTCGTGTCGATGCATTAAGGCTGGGGCGGGATTCGATACAATTTATCGTTGTTATTTTGATTTTACCAGGGGTACTCATCCACCCCAAGGGCAATGGCGCATGTCTCTGTCCCAAGAAAATTGATTGCTCTATTCCTAAAAAATGAAGGTATGATATGAAATTATAAAAATTGTTATTTAGCAGTTTCCCTTTTTCTTTAGTTCTCCCTAATAGAAAACACATATATATTCCCTTAAAAAATTCATAAATTCGGAAAAATGTGTACCCACGAAAATTCACAATCCTGTAAAATTGTACCCCCTCAAAAATTTTGATGGTGCCATGCAACTCCGTTCTGGACACCCTTAGGGCTTACTAACAATCTATCTAATTTATTAATTTTTGTATATTTGCATTTCATAAAACCAAAAAAAAAAAATAATAATAACAAATAAAAATAAAATATAAATGCATGGCCAGGTCTCTGTTTATAGTTTGCAAAAACGTTTTGTCACGCGTCTCGACCATAATGTGTTAACACGGAGTATAATAAATTTTGTATTTTTATATAGGAGTCACTATACTGAAGAGACCCAATTATAGTGTCATCCTCGCACCTCAACTTCAAATTTAATAGTGTTGTTTTTAAGAAAACAATGCTTTACCATTCAATGATTATCACAATTTTTATGATCTGTTGGGGTTTGTGTACTTCCAATAAATAAGAATACACATTGTCCTATCCTTGGAGAAAAATTTCATAATCTTTCATCTCTCTCACCTTTGATGGATATTTATTCCTTATCTTGCCGCACCAATCGCAAGATATAATTGTTGAGCTCAACTGTGAATGTCGAATTTGTAATTAGTCTTAGCGGCTTATTTTCTAATTTTAATCAATAGATCTATTCTTGATAGACAGGTTAATCTGCGCAAATTATAAACTGTAATTAATAATGTAAGAACGTATAGTTTAAAGTTTCCAGCGAATTTTTCATAAAAAATCAGATTTAATTCCACTAATTTATGCGTACATGTCTTTTTATTTCTATATTTTTCCACGACTTGTCATAACTCTACGCTTTAAATTCGCTTCTTCAATTTACGATGAAAAATAGGTTCGGAATCCTTGAAAATACGTACAAAACACAGAGCGCGGTCGCATAACGCAGGATTAAAAGACAAAATCCGGTTAATTAATTGTGAGTAAATCTTTTGCTTTTGAAGCCGCAAAGGGATTTTATTTTTTGATACATCTCTCCCTAAATGCCAACAGATGTGAGAGCTGCAAAGGGTGGTCCAACAATTTATGTCCAGGTTGCAGGATTTCTTTGAATTACGTTGTCGATGGGATTAACTTCAATCGTTAACCTTTTAGTAATAAATTTCTTTAAAATGTCATTTTTCCTATAATCGATAATCTCAATTGTAAATATTTTTGTTGATGAAAAAATAATTTCCAGCCATTCTATAAATGGATGAAAAGAATAATTAAACTTTCACAGTGAAAGCGACGATTTGGTTAACTACTTAGTTATTGGCACTCAGGAAAAACCATCAACTCCAAAGGGGTTTATTACTTTTGAAAATTCACGTTTTTGCGCTCGGGTCGTATAGTTCAAACTTTCTCTTGACGCAGTATTTATGACTCCTAATTAGATCGTAAAATCTCCTTCTTTTTTTTTTTTTATTTAATAAAACAAATAGCCTATCGAGAATTGTTGGTCGATAACGACTGGGTTCATTATTTTTTATAGAGAAATGCAGCGCAAGTATCACTTTATTCTGTCAGGATTATGTTTGGATTATATTATAATAGTTATTAAAAATTAATAATCAAATTTACTATAACCTATTTTAATTGTAAATAATAAATTTTGGTTTTGTATAAAACAATTATGTTTTTCTAAAAGGCGGCTCTCTTTTTGGCAATAAATGTAGAATAAATAAATTGGCAATAAATAAAATATTTTGATTTGTTGATTTTAGACTGCTTAATATTTAACCTAACAATTTAGATTTTTTGTCCAAAATTCCAAAAAAAAGCTCATCAACGTGAGTCGGTTCTATTTGTAAACCCTTTAGAGGAGAAATAGAAAAAAATAATGAACAATCAAAAATTAATAATAGATAGATAGAACAATAAATGAAAAAGATATTTAAAAATATATAAAAAATAAAATATATTAAAATAAATATAAAAAAAAGAAAGAACAATAAAATAAAAATTATATTTATTTTTTTATTTTATTTAATAGTCTATGGATTTAAAAATTTTTATATTTATTCATGATTGATTTGAATCTTTTCCAATATCTATCTATTAGTAGTTGTTATAGTATTCAATTATAATTGTCTCTAGCATATTGATTATGTTTTGTTTTTTATTGACCTGAGAAAATATAATTTTTTTTTTTAAATGCAAGACAGGTTTATACTCATACAATTTTTAAATTACTGAAAGTGTTATAAAATGGTATTGTACCTCACAATGATCAGCACATACATATATATATGTATGTGCTGATCATTGTGAGGAACAATACCATTTTATAACACTTTCAGTAATTTAAAAAAAAAAAAAAAAATATATATATATATATATATATATATATATATATATATATATATATATATATATATTCGTGATTTATTTCGATATATTCTTAGTAGTGGTATATGGACTTCAATGTATAGTTTATAGCTTATTGATTTTTTTTTTCGTTGACATATCCATACATAATAAAATATAATTCTATCCTGTTAAAATTTCAAATTTAAAAGTTATATATACTTTGTAATACGTAAATACAATCCAACAACTTACAATCAATCCTAATAATAATAATAATAATAAAAGGCTTAGCGAACCCGAAGGTTCGATGCCGATACCAACAATCGCTTATTACACACCTCCCTCCACCGTTCGCCGTCCAAACCCAGTCCCTTCAGATCGGATTTAATGCAATATTCCCACCTACGCTTCGGTCTACCCCTCAGACGCTTACCATTCGGTACAGCAAATATTAATCTTTAAGGAATTCTCTGGTTACTAAGCCCAACAACTTTACAAGCCCATTTGATTCGCCGCGACGAAATTACCTCAATTATATTACCAGAATACAGTTCACGCAATTCGGCGTTGTGTAACCGTCTGAACTCTCCGGTTAACTCATCCTTCTTCGGTCCGAATATTCTACGCAATACTTTATTTTCAAAGACCTTAAGACGCTGATCATCCCTTAATGTAAGCGGCCAAGTTTCGCATCCACAAAGAACTGTAGGCAAGATAATTGTTTTATAGATTCTAATTTTTAAGTTCCGGGACAAGAGGCGCGAACTGAGTACTTTTGTCACAGAAAAATAACAAGCATTTCCCGCCTTCAGTCTAACCTTAATCTCTTCTCCAATTTCGTTTTTTCTAATTATCGTAGAACCTAGATACCTAAATTTATCTACCTGTTCAAACATATTACCATCTATATCGATATCACCAGTAGTATCGCCATTTTTGCAGCTAACCATATATTTTGTTTTATCTACGTTCATTTCGAGTCCTAGTTTCTTACCGGCTTCCATTTACAATCAATCCTAACGTTCATTTATTTAATCATCATAAAAAAAATATATATATATATATATATATATATATATATATATATATAATCAATTCTAACGTTCATTTATTTTTTTCAGGTCGAACTGGCAGTGTGCGCTATTCCATCAATTCAGGTGATCCCGACGGATACTTTTCCATCGATCCTGTTTCCGGTAACTTGAGGACTGCTGCGAGATTGGACCATGAGGCAAGATCAAGTCTTCTTCTCAGCGTACAAGCGGCAGCTGGGAATCCAGTTGCTTATGGTGTAGCTCAGGTATTAATATATTTCTTGTTATATAACTAAATATTGATAATTCGTTTAATTAAAGCATTAACCAAAAACTATGTACTCCTCTTTAGGTCCAGATCTCTATAGAAGACGTCAACGACAACGCTCCTGAGTTCGATTCCGAATCTGTGAGGATATCTGTTCGGGAATCGGAGTCAGGTTCCAGCCCTCTTTATACTGCTCATGCTACGGACAAGGATTCTGGAGACTTTGGAAGAGTTACCTACAGGTAATGTCGTAACACAATAATCATTCATCACAAGTTACCTGATAATCATTCATCATCTAACACAATAATCATTCATCACAAGTTACCTGAATACACTTAAAGTAGAATTATTAAAATAAAATTAAGATTAAGAATACACAGGATATAAAACAACTAATATAAATTGCATGACTGACAGAGGTGCCCAGAAGGGAGTATCATAGCACAAGTTGCGCCATCAAAATTTTTGAGAGAGAAACATATTTTGACAGGTTTTTGAATTTTTGAGGGGGCGAATTTCTATGGGGTTATGAATTTTCGGACTAGAGGCCAAGGAGAAATTGTATATAATCTACGATTTTTATAATTTTATCTTAGCTAGCTCTGTTTTTAAGAAAAGGTGGGGAATAAAATATCTTGGTAAGAGGGTAGTAGATTCTTGCGCCATCCACCTTGGGGAAATAAGAGGGACCATGATGACTGATAAGAACATATAGTTACTGATTAAGAAATAACAGTTAGAGTAATAAAGTACGGTTAATTATAAATGTTGGTTCCAATAAATAATTATAATATACTGTCTGAAGTTACTCCAGACCATCGGAACGATACTCTAGACCATCTCAATTTAAGAAATAATACATAAAATCTCTTTTGCTTGACTTAATTCTTAAAAATCTTTTGTATCTAATGACATTGTTATCAATAAGAATCCATTATATTTTTACAGACTGGAGGGTGGACCACGTGGACTGTTTAGACTGGACTCGAGGACAGGCGACCTCTGGCTCTCTGGAAGACTGGATTACGAGGCTGCCCAAAGACACTCTTTGCTCATCACAGCGGCCGACGGAGGATCTCCACCACTCTCCGCCAACCTCACGGTTCTCCTGGAAGTCCAAGACGTCAATGACAACCCTCCTGTCTTTGAGAGGCCCGAATATTCCGTCCCAGTGTCGGAGAGTCTCCCTCTCAATTCCCAGGTAAGTCAACGCTTTAAATCTAGATGAAAGATTTATGTCAATTTTCTTTTATTACTGTGATTTAGGATAATTCGTTGAATAAGTTTCTTAAACCATTGATGAAAATGTATATATTTGAACTCAGTTTCAATTTTTGTTTTGATTACAGCAGTCATGAGATGGAAAATCCAAAATCTTATTCGTTAATATAAGGAAATAAAACGAATGCAAAAAACTAAGTTTATTTTTTAACATAACTATAATATTTTATTTCATATCTCAATCTTCTTATAAATTGGAGATGATATTTTTAGTAAATTTATAAAACATGACTTTCCATGAGGTGAATAAAAAAAAAGCTGAAGAACTCATTTGATTGAAATCTTTAGAACCTTCGATGACTGCTCAATTGAAAGGAAGAAAGGTCAAATGAAAATGTGTATAGTATAAAACTGTTTTTAGGTGAAGTTTATCAAAACTTAAGAATAATTTAATTTCGCCATGAGAAGAATTTTATCTAAAGTTGATCATAGAAGAAGATACGGTTTCGAGATTATCTAAAAGTCACATCGAGACTAAATATACCAAAGATATATGTTAGTGGCTTTTAAAAGTTTTAGTTCCCACACAGAGAGGAAGGATTGGTCAAGGGAGTTTTAAACAGCTTAAGAGGTTAAGAGCGGCCTAACTTTGTTCCGAAGCACTTCCTCTTTATCGCTATCTGTCTTTTCCCTCGGTAATATCTTTTCGTACCTTTTCCTAGTCGTTTACGCCTTCCTATAAAAGCCAACGTCTATCAGCTACAAGAGGGTACATTTCTTTTTAAACGAGATTGAAGTTAGAATATAGAGTCAAGTTTTTAATCCATGAGCCCGGATCCCCCCATGGGTGTCCTCAGTGAACAACATAAAGGAAAGAAAAAGAAGAAACTGGAAATGGGAAAAAAGATTACAAATTGAATATGGCCAAGGGAGTTATTTGAGATAAGATGGCCGTTTCCAATGACAGAAATGTGCCCGGCGATGTTTACGGTTCTCCTCAAATGCTATTTCAGTGTTCGGCTTCAATCCGGATCCGAGGCATACAGCCAATAAATATACTTTACTGCCAGGAACAAAGCCAGCCCGTGTTTGTTCCTTGATTTCTTATGTATGTATTTGAAATAATTATTTCTCAAGGATAGCGCTGGTCAAGATGATTTCATTTGATCAGCAATATAAGTAGCTTAACAATATAAGTTTAGTAAAGTAAATCAATCAATACTATCTGCCCTCTTTTAATTTTTTGGTTGCCAAGTTAGCTTTATAGTGCGGTCAATTTTCTAAATTAATTTTCTTCCATAGAAGTAATAATAATCCATGTTGCCTTAAAAAAAAATGGTTTACGAGATATATCTGCAAATTAAATATTTTTACGTTGAAAGTGGGAGGGGAGAAAATTGCCATACTTTCCTCCAGCTACGCTATTGGATTTACTTATACCTGAATTATGTGTACGCATAATTTATACATATATATTAGTTTTCTGCGAATCCCCTGATGAAAGCTGTTATCTATACAAACGCTGAGCTGGGAGGGGAAGACACTTGGTATGAAAAATCTCTTAAGCGGTATGACATCGGATGATTAATGGATGTCGAGAATGCCTGACAGCCGTAACCGGTCGCTGGGAGGGATAGTACGTTGGAAACAAAATTTTACATTTTAATTTTATTTTCTGATTTTTATTAATAGTCGAATTCCTCATTATAAATGTTATAAATGGTGGCTCTGGAAGTGTTGGAATGTTCGTCAGTTCTTGTTAGTTAAACAACTTTTAGTCTGGAATTAAGATGTTCATTGTTTACTTATAGCCATGGATGGGTATAATCATAATCAACGATTATGATCACGGTTACAGTGATCTTGATTATTACGTCATTACGGCTATATTTGTAATGCAATTAAATCAATTATAATATTGGCGTCGTCCTTATATTTTGTTTTCAGTTTTGATCATGTAATCATTGATACCGATTTTGCCCATCTCTGCTTATAGCAGGGTAAAAACAATCAGTCTAAAACTTTCTTCTTTAAATATCCAATCCTTAGTATTCTAATTATTACTGTTATCAATGAAACTTCAGTGGTGTGCAAAAGGTACTTCAATTTAGTACTTGCATGAAAAAAACAAAAAAAAAAACACGTTAATTTGAGATGTTACAGAATTCTAAGGATGAAGAACGTAGGTGAGATTGAGGTTGCAATTTTCAATTGTTGTAGTAATGGTGGGTTTAGCAGGGGCTACAACTATATTAACCATTTATTAACCATCGTTTATTGAGTATACGAAAATGGTTAACCACCATAAATTGAGATTTAAACATTCAACTTTAGTGAATTTAATTGAAATCGATAAATATTTTTCAATAAATCATTTAATAATTATTGTATTTGATTTTTAATTGCAAAAATTATGCCAGATTTATAAATAAAAATTTAAATCGATTTTTGATGTTTATTAATTCGCTTGAAGTAATAATAACTCACTGAGTGATACGGTACTAATATAATACGGTATATAAATAATAATGATTAAATTGTGATTAAAAAAAGTTTGATCAGAAAAAAAAATCACGTTATACACAACAATTAATATGTATGTATACGTTATTAATGTACTTTTTGTTGAAAAATAATGATCAGGATATGATCTTTATCCCTTAGAATCGAAAACAGAAATTGCCCTCAGTTAAGTAAAAATCATCAAATGATTTTTAAATATTCCAGATAAAAACTTTGATCATATTTGATTTTGATTTTTTAACTATCGATTTCAAAATCTGTTTTTTTCACGTTCTTTGCATCTGATAGTACACTGCATTTAATGTTTGGAAATCATTTCGGTACAGTAAATATTGTGGACATGCTGAAAGAGAGATCGGTTTGTGAGTTTTAATCCAGATTGAGGTAATGTCGATCTTCATCCAGCCACTGATCCCTGTACCCCCAGGCCTGACATAGGAATGATTAACTTTTCAATCCCCGACTGATACAGTTTAGAGGATGCGAGGCCGCTGAGAGGGTGTCGCCCCCAGGCCCTCTAGTGGGGGGCACCTCCATCAATCTTCCTCCTCAGGTAATTAGCAGCTAACATCCATCTCCTCTCTCGTGGGTGGATCCTCCAGTCGTCCAAAAAACAAATCCATAATCTATCATTAATTATTTTTTTTATTCATACCGGCACCGCCTTACAGCTTATAGTATCCGATTGTAAGGATAATCCATCATCAGTATTCACAATACATTCTTGTTTATATAAATACTGACATTTGTTACATGCATTCGTAGTGTTTCTAGTAACTTATTTTTGAATATTTAAACAAAATAATCTAAATTCAAATATATTATTGCTTAATACAATGAAAAGTCTGAGATTCTTATTTTTATAATTTTACATTATTTAATTATGAAAAAATTTCTATTGAGGAGTGTAGAAAATAAATTTGTCCACATAAATGACACAAAATCGAAAAAAATGTTCAAAATGTTCATAGAATATTTAATCTATTTGATCCACAACACTTCGTAAAAATTAAATATCGAACTTAAATAACAATTATTGTATTCATATCCTCGGTTCAGCTCACATTTCCAAGTTGTTTTTTCTAAAATCTCAGAATACCATATTGAGGAAAAACCTTGAGCCAGTCTTCGTGCCTCTAAGAAAGTGTTAAAGGGGACCTCGAATAATGGTGATGATGATGAAGGTGCGTTGACCCGGTGTCGCCCACAACCCGCGAACATCATCCATCAATCCATCAAGATAGTGTTGCTAACAATAACCATCGCCCACACCTTCTCATGGACGATAGTTCTCTAGAAGGCCTTCCTTGGCCGGAGCGCATTCGTCTAGGTAGTTAGCGGCAACCGAAAAAGATAATTTATGTAAATATGTTAACATCCGGATAGAATGTCTATCAGTTATATCATTCAATTATTTCTATTTCACTATATTTTTCTTTTATTTATTTTTTTAGGTGGTCCAAGTGACAGCGGTAGACCTAGATACAGGAAACAACGCAAGGCTGACCTATAGACTCGTTGGAACTTCTCACGAGTTTGGAGTGTTCCCGAACAGCGGATGGGTCTACCTCCGCGGTAACTTGGACCGAGAAAGGCAGGATTCCTACAGGCTTCAGGTGGCCGCCATGGACAACGGTTCACCTCCAGCTACCGCCACAACCCTGGTCAGTGTCACAGTGACAGACGCCAATGATAACGATCCCATCTTCGCAGAGGAGCGCTATTCCTGGTACGTCGAAGAGAACCTTTCTCGAGGTGCCGTCGTCGGACGTCTCAAAGCCTCCGATCCGGACCTAGGCCAGAACGCTGATGTCACGTTCTCCATCATACCATCCAACTCTAGTTTCCAAGTCGATCCTCTAACAGGTCAGTGTGCACCAGTGTCTATTCTTTTGATTATCTTTTTAGCCAACAATCGTGATCGCTAAGGAACTCTCCTTCACAGAGATATATGGTAGTATGAACGATCCTTAGTAAATAACACGTTAGTTGAGGATCTTCCTTTAATACCAAGTGCATTATTCTTCCAATCCATCAACGGAGGGTGGAATATTGCGAGGATGCTATATTCGGCACGAAGCCGCATCTGGGCGAGTTATTATTCCAAGTAGACTTAATCGAACGGCGGCCGAAGCGATTACCCCTAAGCGGTTTATTTCTCATCAGTATTGCTCCTAGGAGTCCCCCTTCCTGATGAACGCACGTACACAAATTGCCTCACCACGCCCAGGTGAATAAGAGGGAAAAAGGAAGAATAGGATACGGCAAAGAGTCCAAACGACTGGACATTAAGAAAGGTTCAAGTTAAATATGAGCGAGTGGCTATTTAACGAAATCCATCGGGAGAGTAATATAATAGGTTGATTATAATGCCCCAGCCTCAACTCGGTTATTATACTAATGGCTGAGTCAGCTATTATCTATAAATGTTGGACCGATCCATTTTTCAATCTCTTTTCCATCCAATATTCGGGTCTTTACCCTCAGAGGGTCTTTGTTTCATATTGTTCTCAAAACAAAAAAGTAAAATATTTTATAAATTACTACATGTTGAAAAATGGAAGCTAAAAAATAGGATTGAGATGTTCCATGCCGGTTTTAATATCTAGTCCACTCCCATGGAACACTGTTTATGGCAATCTTCTCAACTACTCACGAAAATCCGGTCCTAAAAATCTTACTTGAACGCGGTAAGACTAATTGAGCGGTAAGGAAACTAAAAGAGGAACCTAGCGGTCTCGGGAGATTTCTTCCGCGAGGATAACCATCCTCAAGATAATGGCGGAGGTTGGTCTATCTCAGTCAATGGCGGATAATTATGGACTAGGATAACCTGTGGGACCGACGTCCGGGGCCGCTTCCAAAATACTCTCTCCACTGAATTAATTCTCGGATCTAAGAAAAACAAAACTAAACCTAAATTGAACTAGTTTTTGTTGAACCAAGAGCTGAAATTAGAGACCTGAGCTAGACGACAGTCTCCTCTAGGATTATATTTTCTAATTGCAGTACTTTAACTTTTTACACAAAGTTGAAAGAAAATATGAAGAAAAAAAAATGTGGTGTGGGGTGGATCTTATAAATTCAACTTACCAACCTAATTAAATTTCTGCTGAAATAGTGCTAGTTAATATTTAGTTGTTTTAATTTATGTATTGTGCATTTTCGGTGTGTCAAACTTAAAATAGTTGTAAAAGAATCCATTATCTTTGAAATTTCATTTACTTTTCATGGAAACATGACACCTTTAACAACATTTCTTCTCTTGTCTCCTTTAGATAAGTATCACATTCTATCATAATTTACATTTAGCCATTCTCTATTACTAGTGACAATGAAAGACCTTTAATTATTTCAGATAAACCAAATTAAATGCACTTTAGAGAAAGCCATATCGAAAATTCGGCATTGCTTACTTTTTTTCTCATGTATTGGTTATCAACATTTTATAACTTATTTTCGTACTTTATTTACCATAATGGTGTAATTGGTAAAAAAAAGGTTACTGACTCTAAATTTACTGACAAATTGTCCATCCTCTGATTCAACCGGAAGGGGTTTTAATAGTGCCCAAAACTTTGAAAAACGCGAGAATCCTCTAAAAAAAACCGCTGAGGTGAGAAAAAAATGCACTTCGATGCAATTCGAATGTATGTTTTTTGGGAGGAGGAGGATACTACAATCATA
The DNA here is from genome assembly GCA_928085145.1 of Nezara viridula. Classification (NCBI taxonomy): domain Eukaryota; kingdom Metazoa; phylum Arthropoda; class Insecta; order Hemiptera; family Pentatomidae; genus Nezara; species Nezara viridula. The sequence continues at coordinate 129,224,863 of OV725079.1, forward strand.
TACATATTTTAAAATGATTATTATTTTGATTTTCTTTAAATTAAAATATCGCTAATAATGAATTCCTCTCCTAATAATGAAGTACCTCCTTATTAAATTTGTTTAAGCTTTACAAGAGTCGGTTTTATTCTCGAACTAATTCGTAGCATTCTCCAAACGATTTCGCTCAATTTTATACCTCATCGAACTTGCTTGACGCTTCTTTAAAGTGGTTTCACGTCTGAATCCATGTCAATATATTAATACTTATTCTAAGTAGAATTCAGACCAGTGTTCTGACATCCAGTTGCTTAAACAATTAAAAATAAAGTATTATTAAAGAAAATGGTAAAATGAAATATTTTAACAATATTTTGGGGTTCAAATGCGAAGTATCTATTTATGTATGGATATGCATATGATGAGATATATAATAGTGGTCTCTTCATAATAAAACAAAATTGTTGCTCCATATCGTAATGGCACTGGTTGATTCATTTGGTTTGGAAAGATCTGCTTGCCTATTCAACACCTTGCCACCATTACCGTGAAGGCCGCGGAGCATGTTCATAGTTCGTCTAGATTTGACGTCCCTATTTTATATTCGTTAGAATCGTCATCAACTTTATCTCCGTTGAGCGGACATTCGATACTTTATGTATTCTGTAATTAACCTATCTCTGTCTTGTTATTTCTGTTTCGTCATCCGGTGGGGCAACGGTAATGAATAATTCCAGGCATCACCTCCGCTTGTATCTGTGAACTTGGAAGCCTGCTCCTAAGGTGGTTAAAGCGATTGCTCCGGCTGAATATTCATGAAATTTCTTAAGGATATGCTTTCGAAAATTTATTCCTTTTTCTCTTTCCTAAGAAAAATATTCATTTTCACTACCTTTAATTGTAGTGGTATTAATATAAATACTGAAATTTTGAAAAAAAAAAATAATCAATACCTATTTAAATTACAAAAGCCTCAACAATGGTCCACATTGCAGCAAAAGCTTACCATCAAAAAGAAACTACGGAACTGTATAAAAAATGATAAACTTGTATTGATTCTTAGGACGATTTCATTCTTTAAAGTTTTATGAATATTAATCGAATTATTAATTAGGAATCGACGTCTTGCTGCACGTACAACCATAACACGATGTCGATACCGTTACATAAAAGTTACAAATATTATTTTGAGAAATAGTTGTTATTTTTTCATATATATTTCATTTTAATAGGACAAATTTTATAATCGTAAAATTTGAAATGAATGATTTGAATATCAAATAAATTTATTATTATTATTTAGATTAACTTAAGTTTATGCTAAGAATATATCTGTATCGTTCAGAGATTTCAAAATTTCAAAAATATACATATTATGCCAAGATATATCTCTGATAGATAGTTATATTCCTAATGAGAGTATTAATCGGTACGGAGTTTTCACACAAGACTGAAACTACTGCAAACTGCTCAATCGTTCCAGATCACTTCAGCCAAAATTTGACGTGTTGGTCTACTTTTACAAGAGCGTATCAAATTTCAAAAAAGAAGAGTAGCCATTTAATTTCTTTCGTGTAAAGAGAGAAAAAATCCAAGAGGTCAACAATAATTCATTGTAGTTTTTTTTTATTCACTTTTATAAAAATAGTTTGCCTGCCTACTTGTCCTAATGATCCAAAAGTCTGTGTTCCTTAATATTCCCTATGTTGCAAATTTGGTGCTAAAAAGAACCTATACCTATTTATAATTAACGTCATATTCACACAAAGTTCGCAATTTTGCTTCTAAAATCTATTCTCGACAATCCTCTGAAGTATTGGAAAAGAAAATGATAGAAAACTCTCATTCCATGTTAATTACAATTTTTTATCATTACTGTAGTCGTGAATCCCGATCAGTATTTTTTTTTATCTTTAATATGATTAATTATTATCATTTAGTAATAATCAGCATTTTAATAAAAAAATTTAGTTCAAAGAAGTTAGACTAAATTGAGACCTAGAGTGACAGAGGAGGAATGAAGAGAAAGTTGAGGCCAATTAGGGAGACAGCAACGCTGCGCGGAGGTTGCTGAAAACCTAGGAATGCCAATAAAAAAAATAGTTTTCCTAATACTATTTCCTTATCCTAGCGTTTTATTGTCCTTTTTAGGGATTTCAGTAAAGGTATACTTATTCCTAGGAAAAATGTCGTGAACTAGCGATTGTAAACACACCATGTTTTCTGAAAAGATTTCTTTTACTCATGTCGTTAGCTGGTTACACGGACACCTCATGTTAAATAATACCGAAGGGTAGTTTGTAAACTGGTATATTTATGAAGGACATATGAGTCTAATATTTTTCAAGCCGTCCGTTCATAAAATACCATTTTATTTTATATTATCAACATCAGGAGCTCAACTTCTTATTATGAAACTTGAATAAAAAAAAATCCAATCAACGTCAATTCAATTTGATAGGCATAGAATAAGATCAAAGAGTAAAGTATTATTATTGTATTGTGACTCTATTAGAACAGTCGTCAGAGAAAGTAGGATTGACTGAATAGGATGAACAATCGATTTTACAACCGTGAAACAGAGCTGTATCGATTCACTATTAGTAATTGAAAGTAGCTTGTATTGGTTATATCCACACCTCGCTGTTAATTAATTTTTTTTAAATAAATAAATGAGGAATTCTATGATGATATATTATCATTTAAACAATCTTGTTAACATTCTTATTATGAAACATTCTTGCACGCGACCATTTGAAATGACTATTAGCAGGTAACGCTCCTAGTCAAAGTATGAAAGATCTTGCAACAGCACTGCTACAACTCGTAAATTCGTTGTGAAGGATTTAATATTTCTCAGGTTTTATTGCTTCGTGATCAATTGTTAGTTGAAGGTAAATGGTTTGAGGAACCAGCGCAATAATACAAATAAGTCATTGCGTACCCTTGAAATATATTTAATATGTATGCGTGACAAAATGTTACTAAGGGAATTAATCAGTTACAAAATTAATTCAATTTAAAAAATGGCTTAGCTCGTTAGTTTTTCAATGGCTTGTTGGTAAAACGGTTTTTCGTTTGAAAAGTTCTGAACGGGGTTTGAAATCGATAACTAAAAAAAATAAAAATGAAATCTTATACAAATTTTTATCTTGAATTTTTGAAAATCATTTGATGATTTTTACTAATAGCTATTTTTTTTTATCATAAGTGATGAAAATCATATCCTGATCGTTTTTTAAATCGCTGTTGACTTGCGCGTATATATATATATATATATTTTTTTTTTCCGATCTCTCTGAAACAGGATACAGCAAATTAGAGATAAATCGTGACATTGCAATAATGAAACGATACGTTGATTACCTGAACCTTTTTCTACCTTTCGGTATTTGAAGGTATGTTGCTTCATAAAATGGTTGGTATACTTCCTGCTTGCAGATTGTGTTTTGTGATTTAGGAGTTGAGGGGGGACTCATCTCAGAGAAATAATAAACAATAATTATAAAAAATAATAAATAATAATATACATAAATAAAATGACAGCATAAAGTAATAGGAGTGTGATGGGGAAATGCGCATATAAAATATTCTCAAACATTTTATATTTGTGACTTCTGCCGTATGCGGAGTGGTTAATGGGAAAATATCAGTGCGGATTCCGCAAAGGTAGACCAACAATCGATCAGATTTTCTCATTCCGAATTATACTGGAACGGAGCAGAGAGTATTGCATCCATACGCATTACCTAAAAAAAAATAATTTTCTATTTCAAACCTTGGTTCTGACGTTCAGAGTTTATCTCGGCATGTTCGTTCACGTCATCGAGTCGTCGAGATATGTAAAAATCTTATACTGCAGGTATTCTTCGAAGGGGGTCTATATTTTTAGTACATATCTTAAATCAAATGACTTATAGGTGAGGTTCAAAACGGATATCGAAAGCTTATTTTTCAATTAATCATTCATATAGCCGTGAAGAAATCGACCGTTCTAATTTTTAATGATTTAAGATCTTCAGACCTGTATTAAATAATTCATTATTGTTATTTCTATGGCATATTTATATTTTACACAATAACACAATACTTTAACCCAACAGACATCTAATCGAATCATCTCGAAACAAAAGACTAGCCAATTCCTCCCCAACTTGATCCCTAGTCCAATGGACGAAACGACTTCATTAAGGCAGGCATACATTCCTGGAAATAAAAGCCGAATGTGAAGCTCTCTTGCCCTTCCATGTAAATAAACACGGATTTCTATATCCTTCTTTTTTGGTCCCGTATCCCCGAAAAAATGTTTATAAATTAATCAAAGATTCCTTCAAAAGGTTACGCTTAGATAAGAAAAACAAATACAGAGTTCTTAAAAGGTTCAGAACATTTTCCAATCTTAATGATTACAATAAAAATGTCTTCCTTTTTCCTCCCCAATAGGATTTTTTGACCCTGAAAACCTGTTTTTTTATGTCTAATTGACACCAGTATTTCAATAGGTTAGTCTGTAACATTATTTGCTTTATAAATAGATTCGTTTAGTTCTTATCTATTTTTTTTCGATAACAATCCCGAATATGAAAATAGCTGGTTTTTACAGACTAGATTTTTCTTTAATCTTCAAATATTTGTATAAAAAAAAATATTCATTTGTTCTAAGCGAATCCACCTCTCCTCGGTGTAAGGCACCACTTTGATATACAAAAAAATATATATAGTAAATGTAAATCAACCTTTAAATACTTAGTTGTCTTTATAGTCAATTCTACCAAAAATTACTTTATCACAATAGCCCTGTCAGAAACAGAAAAAGGGCTGGCTGAGAGATTCACTTAGCGACATCAAATTCCAGCTAAGATTAGCAATGATTATTTGCCTCTTGGTAATAGTTAATATGAATATTGTTTATTAATGGACCTGTTGACATCTAATTTATGTCATTTACTTCCAGTAAATTTATTGATTGTATCTTGTTTGTAGATAATCAAATAAATAAGTATAATAGAGAGCACTAGCGGATCCAGGATATATTTTGGGGGGCTTCAGCCCGAAAGGATTTTTTTTATATACGTATAACGATAATTAATTTGAAAAAAAAGAAAGAAATTAACTACCAATATGAAATGGTGTTTAAGTGGTTCTTGAAGTCCTATTAAATGTAATTAAACGAACAAGAATACTTTAAGAGATAGTTTTAATATTTTTTTCTGTAAAACATGGTTATATTTTACCATTTTTGGGGGAGAAGAGGGGTGCTTCAGCCCGAAAGCCCTCCCCGTAGATCCGTCTGTGAGAGAAATATCTGTGTTGCCAGGTAATCGCGTGGGTGTGGGTCTTATTAAAAAATATCAAAAACAGATCAAAAGCTTTCTTCTAAAAAATTTACAGTCCGATTCACTGAAATTCTAAAACTATTTAAATACCTGATGTTCAGTCATTCGTTGTTATACATCTTAACTTACACCTTCGCACGCGACAAATTATCTTGTAGTCATTATATTTCCGACCTGAGACCCATTTATTGCTTAAATTGACACCAATATGAATAAAATCCAAGTTGGCTAAATTCTATATTTATCGGTCATTAGTGGAAGTTTAATCATTGGTATATCTAGGTATTATAAGTATAACTCGCAAATATGAGAAAACAGACTACTAAGCGATTTGATAGCGGGTCGGCCAAGCATCCCGATAATATTTCTCTTCGAGCCGCTACAAAACATGATGATATGGTGTGTGTATGTGCTCACATGTATTTTTTTTATCCCTTTTACTTATTAAATTGTCAATTTCTATTCTAATTGAGCAATATAATGCTGTCTCTATTAAGGATATTATTAACAATAAGTAGTATGCCAGAATTTGATACTTTTAAAAAATATATTTAAGTAACCAACATCATTAATAAGCTATGGATTATGTATATATATATATACCTAGGAAGAGTCTTGAACATGTCCTTAATTAGGTGTTAAAAATATCTGGTCTTGGATCGCACTTAATCTAACTTATCAACTAAAAAGACAGGGAGCGGTACATAGTGGCGAAGACGACACAATCGGCCAAGCAAAAAATCGCTGTACTCTTTAGCGAAGCGGTGATTGGCAGGGATCGCCATTTAAGCGTTCGTTAAAGCAAAAGGATGGTGCCATGGAGTGTTCATTGTGACGCTGCGAGATCTGTTTCGCGATTGCGAGCTAATAGGCAACTTTTCGCGGGTTGTCTTCGCTGCCGCAACACCCCTCCTCACCCCCTCCATAATATTCAACCACCTCGCTCCAAATCAATTATTTATATTTATGGTCCCTTTGTCTAGTCCAAATCGATAAGATGGTGGGAAAAAAATCGGCGTGTGAACAGTCTGAGAAAAGAGATTCAGATGGATCCTATGATTAGCTAACGTCAGGGTAGAATCGTTGAAGCCACAATAGAAGATGTATATAAATATGTTTAACCTCAGTGAACAAGAGGTCAATTTGACCTATAACGAACATGATTTAGGTCTATTAGATTTTTGAATTTGGCTTTTATATCGTCTATGAATGATCATCAAGTGGTTTGGAAGTATCTTTTAGAATAACTGCTTACCCGCTTCAAACTAATAACGATTATTCAGTAACTAGATGATGTTAGTAGTTGCTATAAATATTTTGATTACCCAAACCTCCTTAACGTCATCTTATCTTAGCTTTCTCGCGAAGTTATTATATGTTATTTAGAACGGCTTTTTTTGTTATAAAATTCAGCCCAAGCCTGAATGAAACAAACCCAAAGATAAATCTTAAACGATCAGAGGTCAATAAATAAAACTTTCTTAAAAACTTATCCTAAAATTCAATAGAGCCAAAAAAAATTGATGTGTTACTTTTAGTAAACGATTTTAAACAACAATTTAAAAAAAGAAATTTAAAGTACGATTTTAAACAATCGTCCACAAATAATTTTAATCGCAAAACTACGAGTAGAATAAGTCAATATAAAGTAAAATAATGAAAACCAGTAACAGCATGGAGGAAGCCGTTATGATTTCTTGCGGGTCAAAAGCAGCTATTCCAAATAATTGCACTTTTATAATTCACCAAGTCCAAACCTAAGGTCCTCTATGTTTATATATTAAAACTGGTGGTTATTATATAATGGTTAATTGGTTTTTATTTATAGTTATGTAATCGATCAAGGTTGTTGTCTACATTTCTTAGTAAATTGATAATGAGGGAAACAAAAATAATCATGCCAGTGTTATAAATATAATTTTTTTTTCCTCTAAGTGACAAGAAAAGTAGTGTTATATTTTATGTATAACTATTTGGAAATAATAAACCATTGTCAAATAATTTTGTAATCGTTTATGTTTATTTCCGCTAGATCTTGATTTTCTATAAATCATTTCCGAAATGATAAATTTAATGACTTAAATTTAAATCGTTATTTATTTGTATATGTGTTTAGATAATCTTTATATATCTTGATATTGCTCACAGGAGTACTGACTACAGTGGAACCGCTCGACAGGGAGACCAAATCGAACTACGACCTGGTGGCAGAGGCTAGAGACGGCGGAGTGCCTCCCAGGACGACGAGGGTACCACTCAAGATCTACGTCACGGACGTCAACGACAACGCTCCAGAGATCCTGGATCCTCGGGAGGACGTGGTCTCCATCCGGGAAGAACAACCGCCCGGTACGGAAGTTGTCAAGATCAGAGCTGTCGACAAGGACAATGGACCCAATGCAACCCTCACCTATTCCATCCTCAAAGGTAAGTCCGAGAGGGTGTCAATCCTTTAGCAGCTTGTCTTTGTAAACTATTGGCCAAGAATTTGTCTTAGTAAATCTTAGTGCAAAAACCTTTTTTTTTTTTCATTGATTTATGATAATCTAGACTCTCGATTAAACCCAGACGCAGTGCTATCTTGTTTTTTAAAAACAGCTGTCACCCATTTGGATAAGGCTGAGGAACTATTGAGCTGAATAGAATAATTGCTGTTGTATAAATTAACTAGTGTGATTTTCTGGAAAAAAAATCTCTAACTTATTATTTTAATGTTCTGCTAACAACTAACGAGCTTCAAAATTTAGTGTACCTGTATTGTGATTCATAAAACATAAGTCTTTTAGCAATAAGATCCATCTTTAAATAATAACCAATATTTTTTCATAATAAATACATTGAACTTGTCATGGAAATATCTTTCATTTCTAAAAGACAATGACGATATGAGTAGCCTGGCATAACTTTTCAAGACATATTTTTTGCCACGGGCTCTCGAACTACTACTTGGTATCTTGAACTCCTTCCACTTACACTTGAACTCTTTTTGCAGGACGAGACGCGGACGGTTGGCGAGTGTTCTCCATCGACCCGGTGACGGGTATCCTGCGAACCCGAGTACCCCTGGAAGCCGGAGAACGAGAAGTGTACCGCGTGAGAGTAGCAGCAACAGACACCGGCAACCCACCGAGGCAGTCCGTGAGGACGCTGTCCGTTGAAGTCCTCGCGCTCTACGACCACAGGCCTACATTCTCCAGTTCCAGCCTCACCTTCAAGGTAAGCTGGACAATTTACAACTAGAAAATTGTAATATATTTCGATAGCATATTCATCGAAGTAGTTTCATCAAAAATGTCGTTGTTTCAAAATAAAGAAGTGCAAATATCCTGCACTATCTGGATAGTTTTAAGTTTACAACATTTTATTTATTTTTTTACAATGTTCAGTTATTCAGTCTGTATCAATTTATGGTAATGTTAATTTTAAACGATGCTTTTTTTGGATCTATTGATTTTGGAACTAATCCAAGATCAAAGAAGAAAGCCCAAAAAGAGCTAATAAATTAGTTCAAAAACTTATATTTTACATTTGCTACACTTTTTGATTTCCCATGTTTTGAAGTTAATAATTTCATAACTAGCCTATAGATATTCTAATATTTGCTTACTGAAGGTTTCGAATTTAGATTTAGACTTTATCGGGCAATTATTTATTTTATTTTCGTGATGAAAATATGACGCGAATAACAGAATAAAAAAAATTTAGTTTAATCGAATGAAATTATATTTTGAGAGTTGTTTCATTTCGAGAAAATGAGTTCGTGTTAAACTTGCAAAATATTAATCATTCCCAATAGATTAGACGGTTGTCCTTATTCAAAAATATATCTGATAAATATGATTATCGAAGAAGAAGAATATAATTTACGTGTATGTACTTCAAAAATACAACCATCCTAAAAAATAAAATCAAAAGTAAACGAAATAAGAATATTTTTTTATGATTTGTTTTAACCGAAAAATCTATGATTTTTTGTTAAAGTCCCGTGAAGTAAGATAAAAAAGTAAAATAAAAATTAAAGCTGTTCACTACAAATTTAAAACAAGTTTTATAGTTACATTTGTAACTATCAGTGTACTCTTATGGTCCGTGGTACAGACCCCTTTTTATCGAATTATTAACATCCGCTTGAAATTTCGTAAATAGTTTCATCTCATCGTAACCTACAACTATTTTATTTGCGAAAATTCTTTGAATTGGGGCGTTTTCAATCTGGAGGGGGGCAAACTTTGTCTATTTCATTAAGTACTAAAAACTCGTAAATGCCAATTTTCTTTCTACTTGGATCGTAAGATAATTTGATCACAAAATCGATAAAAAAGGTGACCTAAAAAAATATTGGGCCGTTTGCCCTATATAACCTCGTTATTTTGAAAAATTATATTTGAAAATTTTGTAGATCACACCACACGGTTCAATATTTTTGAAGGCCACTTTTTTTTATCGATTTTGTGATCAAATTATCTCACAATCGAAGTAGAAAGCAAATTTACGAGTTTTTAGTACCTAATATAAATAGACAAAGTCCCCCTCCCCCTCCAGATTGAAAACGCCCCAATTCCAAGAGTTTTCGTAAATAAAATAGTTGTAGGTTACGATGAGATGAAACTATTTAAGAAGTTTCAGGAGGATGTTAATAATTAGATAAAGAGGGCTCTGTACCACGGACTCTTATCTTCAGGAAATTTGCTAGCTAAGAAAAATAACCAATAATCAGAGTAGAGTTATACTACTATAATAGATAACATAACTGTTGAAAGATTTTACTTATAATTTTATTGTACTATACAGTTATTTATTTATTAATTACACGTAATGTTTTCAGTTTCTTAGTAAAGGGATAATTTGAATTAAATTTACGGGATTAATTTCTAATTAATCTAGAGGTATGCAATTTAATTTACTTCGCTTTAACTGTAGTTTATAACTAAAAAGTAATTATTAATTGACCTGTTAATTCACGAATTCGATACACGTAATATTATTTCACGGAAAAATCTATAAAAATATCTAGCTCATACAATCTGTTTCATTCGCTGTGGTGCATAGCTGCATAGTATGATATTATAGGAAATTGTAAAAGTTCCAGAGGAATCACGCTTAAAATAAGATAAAACATAGTAAAGTGGTAGTAAATAATTATTTATTAATATATTACAGGTCCTAAAATTGTAAAACTTAAAAAAAAATTGTCTATAGTGCCGTGAATATAAGCTCTTTTTTTTTTGTTTCCGTAAATTAAGACCATTTCTATTGTATAAAATGGATTGCTCTGAGTCGCAGAGTTATAAAAAATAAAAATAAGTCATCCAACTAAAAGATGTCATTCAAAATGTAACAATTGTACAAGAATAAGAGTATATTAAAAACGTTCTCTACAAACTTTTGAAATTTTATCGTGTATTTGATGTTAACATTTTTATTGAAATATTTACTTACCTCTTCGTAATGAATTATCATCGATCAGAAAGTGTAGATCTGATATCAGAAGGTACCGACATTACCAACACAGCATCTTAACCTCAACGTCGAGCGAACCTGTTTTCTTCACCTCAGGGTAACAGCTATTGTGCAGTTCCTGTTATATACCATTTGTTTGATTTACTAACATTATTGAAATTCGGTTTCTCTAAAAAAAAAAAATTATGAATAATACAGTTTATTTAATTGATTGTTGTTATTTACACTCAGTATCAATAATATATATATAGACTGTTCAGTCCTAAAATATAGATACACATAAATATACGTAACTATAAACGAATCCCATGAAGCACCTCATTTATTCATTTACAGCTTATTTTAGCATACACCAGTCAAATCGCTTTCAAAATGCTCCAGCTGTATTTTAGTCAAATGAAAGCTGAAATTTTAGCCTCGAGTAAAATCTCCAACTCTTATCTTAGTGATCTACTATTATCTTCAGTGAGGGTGAACCTATGGAAGCGATTTGCAAAAATTATGCTTTGTTTTTCACTGCAAATAGAGGTGTGTCTACTTTCTTGCTTTTAATTTTCTTCATTTTGGAAGAGGGGAGAAGTTGCCTCAAAGTGTTATTTTAATTAGTAAGTCCTTAGGCCACTCTCTCTGTCTCTCAACTAGCCTTGGATTTCCCTTACATATCGTATATCCATCGAACATATACCTTCCTCTATCAGGACAGATACCAGTTTAATTAATCCACTTTCGCCTATATATAAATACAAGCGGGTGACAAGGCGCACTCTAGCCTACTTTCCCCGCATTAAATTACAATTTTAAATGTAGCCCCTTATAAATGCGAGAGCCGGAAGATCAATAAGCCACCAAAGAAGACGTGTATCGTAGGGCGGGATCTGGTGGCTACCGCACGGAAGCTGTCGGCCAATTAACATCTATCCATCTCATCACAGCCTCAGGGTACCCTCCCTATCAAGATCCCCAAGGCCGTGGTATCTCTCTCTTCATCGGCCTCTGGCGTGGTCCGGCGGTTGTCCATTTCCAATGCATCTGGGACTCTTCCGTGCTTTGGCCATAGCTCTGTCAAGTTAGCTTAGGTTTTTATTATGATATAAGTTTGTAGATAAATATATAGGAAATGAGAGAGAAGAAAACACCTAAGGCTAATAATAAGATAGTACAATTAAAATATCAAAATGAAAGCAAGCATTCCGGACTACGAAACGTTTGCTTATTCATTGGTCAAAGAGAGTTGTTATTTTGATAGTCCACGGAACAGACTCCTTTTATCAGATTATTAACACTCGTCTAAATATTCGTGAATGGCTTCCTTTTCTCATAACCTATAACTCTTTTATTTACGAAGATTTTCTGAAATGAGGCTTTTTCTATCTGGAGATTGGCAAACTTTGTCAATTTAACTTACTCCAAAAATCGAAAAAAAAGGCAGACCACAAAAACTATGAGCCGTTTGGCGTGATCTTCATCCCCAATATGTCCAAATAACGAGGTTATGTAGGGCAATTATTTTTGTAGGCCACCTTTTTTCTCGATTTTGTCTCGAAATCATCTTACGATTCGAGGAGAAAGCAAATTGGTATTCTTGACTATTTAGTACCTCATCAAATTAATTTATTTAATCAGAAAACGCCCTGTTTCTGAGAATTTTCTCAGTAAAAAAGTTTTAAGTTAAGATACAACGGAACCCACTCACGAAGTATTAGATGAGTTTTAATGATATGGTAAAACGGGATCTGCAACGCGTACTATGAACACTTAGACATCCTTTTCTATTATATAATTATCATTGAAGCCGAGAACGAAATATACTAATAGAAGCACAATCTAACATTAACAGTAATTTGACAGGACACATCTTCATTTCCTGCTTAACAACATATTGTCCATTTCCTAGTGTTAGATCAATTGATTTTCTTCTCAGTGAGATTTCGAAAAGCATTATATGAATACTTGCTTAGAGTGCAGATATTTTATTCCCCATTTCAAAACAGTACAAATCACGAATGACATTTATGTATTCGAAACCTAATTGATGCGGCGTTTCATGGCTTCCCTTTGAAAAAGATGGTAAGAGAGTATTCAACTTGACTTTAGTTCCTCAATAATTCTATCTTTAATAGCCTACATCGGAGTTGTTACTTTTGTAGCGTTTCTTGTACATGACTTAAACAAGGATATCAATTGTACAATTTCTTTTGTATGGGTGATAAAAATTTAAATTCAATATCTTTGAATAGATATTCATAGAACTTTACAAAATTTTCAAGTAAAATAATAATAGCAAATAAAAGTTTTTATTTATTCTGTAACAATATGACAATTTTTATATATTGTATTTCAAAGATCTTTCATTTTTTTTTTTTTTTTTTTTTTGTCTGCAAGCCTTACTTAATACACCATCAAATAAGATGATTGAGCATTCATTTTGAAGATTATTTTCTCCTGTTACGTACAGGTGTACAATTTGGACTAATACAAAGATACAAAACTTTCTTTATATGCTTTGGTTTATTATTTTCTTTAATGGAGCACCATCATCGAGATTTTATGATCGTGTAAAACTTTATTATTTCATCAAGACATATAATTTAAAATATTTATTATTGGAACGAATTAAAAAAATTATGAACATTTATCATTGAAATTATAAAACAATTTATATAAACATGCATACTGAGGAAAATTTCAGTTTGATTAGTATGCATATTGTTTCTCACTCGTGGAAGCTAATAAAAAAATAATTTCATATTTAAAAGCTAGATGGATGGACTGGTCCCATTCTGACTTTCTGAAGGTAACATATGCAAAGCTTGGAAGATAGCATTAGGGCAAACTTATTCGCGTTTATCGCTGCTTTCATTTGACTTATAAATAACAAAAATTATGGTATAAAAGGAAAAGAATGAATATACGAAAAGTGTCGGAAATGCGGTCAAGACACCCACAGCTTAAGCGGTGTTTTATCAGAACTCCTTATCTTCGGTTCCCGCTTATTCTCAAATGGATTCCACGGCCGTGTTGGATTTTTTTATTTTTATTTATTTATAAATTACCGAATTTATCCAAATCTGCGAAAACGACTAAAAGGATCCACTTTTAATAAGGGCTCGCTTTCCATTAGCATATACTAAAAAGGGTAATGAGATGCCAAGAGTCGGATCCAAACCAATAATACGAGTTTAGAATTGTATTTGATGAAAGTAATGAAGATGTTTTGAGTGGAGTGGTGTCCCAATCCTTATTTTGGTGTTGTCGGTGTATGTGTATATTTAATATCTCTTTTAATTAATTTTAGGATAATTAATTAAATTATTTAAAAATCAATTTTATAATATGTTAAAAATTTATTGGTGATTTTAATTGCATTTAGAATGCCCGATGTTCTTGAGGAAGAACTTCTCTTACTCTTAATGGAGAGAAGCAAATATTAAAAATTAATGGTTTTTGAGTTTAGTAGGAAAAGTTTCATGTATACACAGTCATACTGATATTCAGGTCATACAGTATAATTTTAATTATTTTTAAAAATTAAATTAGAAGTTTAGAGCAATGTTCTATTGTGATTTTGACAGTCTCAGGCCATGAAATGCGAGCGGGGATGCGGTCAAATAAATACTAAATTAATGAAATAGTATTATTTAATTATTATGCCAACGTTTCGACCCACCTTGCAGGTCTTTACCAGGGCGTGGGATGTGGCACTGCGGGAGGCAGTTGATATAAAAAATTAATGTTGTAGTTTCACTGGTTTTTTTTTTTTTTAATTGTTTCCACATTTCTTCATCATGGGTACACAACAAGTAAACAATGGTACATGACCTATGACTCAAATAAAACTAAACATGGTTTTTACTAAGTAAATCATAAGCAGTAAATTATAAAATTTATAGCCATAATAATACTCGGTTTATTATACTCGGTACAAATATCGATCATAAATGGGTCGTTGAGGGCACGAAGTGAATGTGTCTTTAGGGAATGCAGTTGTGCAACGAGTGCAAGGTGCATGGGAACTGCGTTACGTCACTGTTAGCACTGCGTCTCTTCTATATTGGTTATGTTCCTATCGGGATTTTACCAGAAAAATTATAGTCTCCCTTTGTGCCTCTAGGTCATAACTTCATGTATCTTAGCATATTTATGCAAAGCGTATATAGTAATGTAAACGTGAAGGTTTCGTATTCTTACTGGATGGTTTGAAATATAACAAAGAACGATCTGGCGTAGGTTGGGTTTGAATGTGGTATATTTGTACAATATATAAAGAAATCTCTATTTGGCAATGTCGAGTTGCGAAGATCATCGAATAGAGGGGTCTATGTCTTTGGTGATCAACACAAAAAAAAAAATCAATATTAAAAAAAAAATTCGGTGAGGAAAACCTCAACAAATTCTATTGGAAGATTAAGATCTTTGTGACATTTATTAATTGAATTTTATGGATTATCAATACTAGACTTGAATTAAATGGTAAAAAAAAAATAAAAAAAAAATAGTTAACTCCATTTGAGTCAAAATTGGAGGGGGAGGAGTTGAATCCATCTTAAAATCAAAGCGAGAAGTAAAATTATTAGTATTGTGAAATAATCAGCTATTTCTAAAGTAAAGTGATAAACGGTCTGTCAATCATTTTAACCTTATTCAAATACTAAATGAAATGTAGTATAAAATTTATTCTTATTCCTTCATCCAAGTACAGTGATAAACAATATCAAACATGAACAAGTTTTTACATTTCGTCATGGTTTGTCTTGAAAAAATATTTTTAACTAATTCTTTACACTCTAAATCATCAAAGCAAGCCTAAATAAAACTCATAGTCGACAGCGGTCCCTCACCATATTTAACAGAAATTATAAAGAGACAGGAGAAAATCATAGCATTTTCACAAACCACTATGGAAAATATTAAATGTTTTTTAATATTAAACTTTTTTTTTATCTTTAATACTTCATAAAAATATCGGTTAATTATAAAATAATGCATAATTCTAAAATTTTGAGAAGGATTATTTTTGTTTATTTCTTCTTATTCCATTATTATTATAATTAAACAAACACTAGTTCAATTATTATTAAATCATATTCTAATTTTCGACTGATCAATTATATGATGATATAACAATCATCACGAATTTCATTCACAATTCTTTATTATTGAGTCAGCCGACGTTTTGACTCAAACATGTGGGTCATCCTCAGGGATATCGTTTGAAAATTGAGACAAGAAGTCAACATCGGCTAACCCAATAATAAAAAAAAATTGTCTGAGATTCATGACATTTTTTGTTTCATCATTATATTTTTAAATTTGGTGTTTAAAAAACAAATGCCCATATAAGGAATTATCACCAAAGAATATGGTTCACCTGCAGCCCATGATGGTAGAGCATAGTTTATTTAATCATTTAAAAGGCTCTTTCTTGATAACACAATCCATTACTTTGCCTAATTTAGAGGAAATAAAATAATTTTAAATTAAATTTTTATTTAAAATATTAAAGAATAATAATTTTTAGCCGTACTCTATTTTGCACTCCATCCAATTCTCATAATCTACTTAATCTAAATATTGTTTGAAGATTAACTAATACCTCATTTCCGAAATAACTATCACCTCTCTTGTATTATTTAACAAAACCTTCAACCGCTATAACTTATTTTGATATTAATGAATATGTTCTCGTTTTATACAAGACAAAAATTATCTCAAATCCTGGAGTAAAATACAACCAGGCACCATGCTGGACTTTGATTAAAGGAACGTTGAATTCTTATATCGATTATAAGGTTGTAGAAGGTAGTAATAGACTGATCTGTACAAGAAATAAACTTAATTAAAATTTTAGACAACCTTTTGCCGGGAGATTTTTATAGTGGCGACCTTTCACGAGCGGGTCTCGGTTGGTTTGGTCACAGATAATGCCTAAACCGATATATAAATGGATGGTGTTTTCCTCTGAAACCTAACCTCTTTCAATAAAAGTTCAAGTACGTGAAGTTTTTTTATTCATTTAAACAGTTGAAATGTTATAGTATGAATTTTTTTTACAATTTATATTAGAGGTAAGCAGAAGTTGGAGTTTCTCGCTTCATTATTACTAGTTGAAAAACTTAAAAGTACTATTAGTAATTACTTCCTCTTTCTTTGATTCTGTTGAAACGTTGAGGTGTTCTATAATAACAGTTTTACTGAAGCGGGACTTTACCTATAAAAAATATACCTTAAATAATTTTAGAAATTAATCAAAATATACTGTTTACAATAATATGATTTAAGTTAATTTTTTCTCTGGCTGAACGTTTAATGGTTAAAGTAAATCAGCTGATCTTGTTAATTCAGTTGAATAAGATTTGGAACTTTTGAAGTGAAAACTTTCTACTTACGCGGTATGTACTTTTTGTGGAGAGTGAAATAGATTGATTCGTCAGATTTCGGAAGCATTAACGCTCGGGTAAAGTCGGCTAGAGTGGACTAATTGAAATGTGTTTACATATGGATTAAAACGTGTGAGAAACTAATAATCGGACATGCCTACTGTATGCGAGGAAATTGTTCAGCATTTCATCCTCTCTGTAATAGGGAAGCGAAAAGGAAGAACAAACAAATTAAAACGAGTTTTGTGGAAGATATGGTTTAAATTATCTCAAAAACTAAAAATCGGACCTGCATACTGTAAGAGAGGGAAATGTTCAGTATTTCATCTTGTTTATAATGAGCTACTATTTATAATTTATATTTTATATTATTAATTTTGCCTTATTGATGTTTTCACTTATATCGTATGGTCTAAAACACACACAGTTTTTTTTGTTTTGTTTTTTCTTCATTTGAATTCTTGTTATAATTTCTCCAATAGTGAGTTAATTTAATTAATATACTTTAAATCATCTAAAATAATAATGATATCAATTTTTTTATTACAATCTGTAAAAAAGAAAATGTATTAATTTAATTGACCTATTCTGAGAATTAATAATTGAGGATTTTGTTATCAAAAGTGGACATCACCAAGCCCACTTTGTATGGTTAAGTGACAATAAAAACTGATTAATTTGGAGATGTCCAATTAGTTTGTAAAATCGGTATTTCAGTTCATCATTCTATGAAGAAAATATATTTGTTAAAGATGTAAAACTCGCGCACAACAGCTTTGGGACCCTACCATACCCAATCGAAATATGTTTCAGTCAAAGTGGAGAAGTCCACTTTTGATAGCAAACTCCTCAGTGATTCTTATAAATTAGTTATTTTACTATAAATTTCTATAGAAAAAAGGAAAACATATAAATAAAGTAAAAAACAAATAAATCGCACTTCATTAGTAAAAGCATACCATAAAAAAATATTAGCATTAATAAGAAATAAACTAAAATTATAATTATTAAACAATGTGATATCGTCAAAAAAGCTAATATATTCAGAAAAT
Source organism: Nezara viridula (assembly GCA_928085145.1). Classification (NCBI taxonomy): domain Eukaryota; kingdom Metazoa; phylum Arthropoda; class Insecta; order Hemiptera; family Pentatomidae; genus Nezara; species Nezara viridula. The sequence continues at coordinate 129,243,067 of OV725079.1, forward strand.
TACAAATAACTCTGAGAAATAAAATTACTATAAACGTAATTTTAGAAAATAGTATGAAAACTAGTTTAAAATTATTCTTAAATAATAAAAGTTACTAGAAATAAACCACCATTTACGAATCAATATTATGATTCATTGAGAAACTTTAATATTTTTAATCAAACAATCTATTTCTACCTAAAAATAATTGATAATCTTACCGAAATATCTTTATGGTCTTTTTATAAATTCAAAATAAATCTTAAAATTGAACTAACTTTTGTAATATACCCCAATCTAAATGTGGAAATATTTTTTGTCTTTTTTTTGCATCTATGTTATTCTTTATAGACATAGTCATAAAATAAAGATTTTTTTTGTCTCTGTTGAGTATTTTACTTAAACATATATTTCGTATATAGATAAGTAGCTATTAATCAGATGTGACAGGAATTTAGAGGGTGTTGAGGAAGGTGCACGCGGTAGTCGAATTCTTCCGAGATAAGAGGATGCCGTTTCAGAACAGAAAAAGACTCTCAACAGGTTTATTACTTTCCCCGCTTTATTTTTGAATCGTCTAAATTTTATTCACACGATTAAATTATTTATTATTCATATTATGCTTCTTATCTCAGATTTCCCTTTCATCGGGTCAGAGAGAAAATGACAAATGGCCATTGGAATAAATTACCGTTCTTTTCGGGAGGGCGTATACCGGGGATTTTTACTCGAGTTTAATAGCTGCCCCAGGAGGAAAAACGAAAAAATTTAGCAATTAGAAAAATTAGCATTTTGAGAACCGTTTCGAAGATTTCCATATATTAATAAAACAGAATCTTATTTCTTTTGTGTTTTTATGTGATATTTAATTAAAGGGTTTTTGTATTAAAGAAAAATAAAAAATAAATTAACTCTTAATAGCTATTATCGATATACACTATATGGATTTCCTTTTTTTTTTAATTTTTTTAAGATAAATTTAATGACCACCAGATATCTTGTATAAAAGGAAATATTACACATACACTTGTATAATTTTTATTAAATTAATTGACGAAATCATATTATAATGTATGAAAATATAGAAATATAAATCATATATATAGATCATAATCAAGTAAATAAATGAATGAAACAGTCTGAAAATGTTATCTATTTAAACAAAAAGAAATTTGCCACCTGTAAAGTTTGGTAACAATAATAGTCACATAGAACGGTACCTCCAATATTTTTTTTCAAAACTTTTGATAGAAAGTATTGGATTTTGAGGACGTTTGATGTTTTCGCAGTGCGCCATAGCTCTACCCCGTTAGTCCCTAAAGGCTTTATAAGTAATTTATAGATGTTAAGTTTGTTATTTAACGATAACTTCGAGCACCTATGAAGCAAATTGGATAATATCCCATATCGTTCAGTTTTCGTTTAGTGTAGTATAGTACGGGATCTTCTTGTTAGTCTCTTTCATAAAGTCCCACATAAAGCACTTCTTCTGATATAAGAATAGGAACGTTATTAAAGTATACCTAAGGCCATGAACCATTATTTAGTTTAAAGTTAATTAATACACTTTTCGTTTCATTCAGTTTTACTCTTCGGCTGTTAGGCCAATCAAAAATATCATCAAGCTGGTTCTATGTTATAAAAAATGCGATTATAGGTTTTTCGTGAGATGTAAGGAATGCACTGCCATCAGCAAATATTGTCAGTAAAGTCTGGACGTGCTCTGGTAAGTCGGCTGTGAAAATATTGAATAGAAATGGTCCCATCACATTGTCCTGTGGAACTCCTTCTCTAATACATTTTATGCTCGATAATTCATGGCATCCTTTTATATTAAAAGTTGGTCATATCGCTAATAAATCATAAATAAGGGAGTAGAAGGTGGATTCTATTTATAATCTAATTAGATGGATTAATTATAAATTCCTAAAAATTTCCAATAATATATATAAGTTACTTATTATACTGATAATTTACTACTATTTTTATAAAATTAAACTATTTCTTATAAATAAATTATTACTGCATTAGTTATAACTATTAAAAAAATGGTATAATTATTTTAATGTTAATTTAAACCTAGTTGAAATAAAAAAATAGTTCAATATAATTAAAGGAAACATGCAAGAGAAATAATTCTTATTCTGTTACTACCATCAAATTTTTTATCAGTCAGAGCATCCCAAACTCTTTCAGGAATCGGAAAATGAATTGAATGTTCAAACCTTAACGTTATTTGTTAATAATTTCTACTTTGTATTTTACAATATAATAACTAAGCAGTTTTATTAACTTCCATGTTTGTGTGGTACGGACTGTATCATAATCTCATTATGATTACCTTCCGATATTATATATAATAATAATTGGATAGAGATAGGGATATTAAATCATAAGCATAAATTTTCTTTTAGATCCTAAGAAGAAAAGCTAACGAGCACTTTTAATTTTGTCTAACTTAAATCAAAAAATGTTCACTTAATTTATTGAATTCATGAAGTAAAAACCATGGCCTTACCCCGAGGGACAAAAAAGAAAACAAATCTCTGGAACTATTACGTTTAAAAAACAGCTTGTGAAGCGCGGTCGTGAATCAAAACCTGATTAGAATTATTTATTGCAACTATGCACAGCGCAACTTCTCCTTTTTTTTATCTTATTATATTTGGTATTTTCGTTCTTGTAATTACAGTTTTTATGAAAAATCTATCTTAATTTGATGTGAGAACGCCTGGGTACGTTTATAGCTGATCTGTCAGCAGCTGGCAAAAACGACGAAAAAATCGACTTGGACCTGTGATGATAAAATAGACCTCGTCGTTCTCCTATGATTCAAATAATACAATACTAAAAACTACTGGCGCAACTTGTAGTACATCACCTGCTTAAATTTGTCTTTTTGTTTCGAATTTAGGTGCCTACTTTTTCCAAAAATGTTGCCATTCAGTTATACTCAAAACTCCCATACTAATGCATTAAAATGAACACCCCAGGGATACCAATAATCAGACCCTTCATCTAATACAATGAGAATATTCTTACTGCACAATACTTTTCTTTCGCAGATCTAAATTGAATATACTTTATGTATGGGGGCTGGAATAGCCTAGTGGACTAAGGCGCTTGCAATAGGTAATCGAAGTCAAGCAACGCCGAGCGTGGCAAGCACTTGGATGGGTGACTGTCCACCAAGGAAAGCCACGCTGCCCGAGGGAAATCCTCCCCTCCCCTCCCCCGGGTATGTGAGACCCGTCAGTCTACTACTGGAGGCAACTAACACCGACCGGGCGTAGGATTGATGATCCTACCCCGTACTTTAAATCAGGAATCGGCATGTGGTCTAGGAGACCACACTAGCGGTCAAAGATCTTCATGGTCTGTCAACCGAAAAAAACATATATATATTTTCTTCCTCAAACAGGTGGATTAATATTAAGTACTTTTCTTTTTTAACCTACTTATTTTGTTCATAATAACTCTAATGAAAATGGATCTTCAAGTACTAATCGAGGTCAAAAATAAAAACTTAAGAAAATAATAATATAATGTGTGATTAGTTGTAGGCTGATTTTTTCAGTTTAATATTGAAATATTTATCATCTGCATCCATTGAACCAATTTTTGTTATATCCTTAGTATAAATTAAGGTTATGATTATGACCTATGCAAAGGCTCATGTACGGAATCTCGCCCTTGACATGTTTGCATGAGAATATCGCATCGTGCATTCTATTGTCTATGACGGAATCACATGACTATTACCTCTTGATAAAGTATAACCTGTAGGGCATAAATTTATACCAATGTGCGGTGTCATTTCCTGCGCTGCAGCATTCCTCGTGGAGATGGATAGAATTCCCGGCGCATTACCTACTGTTTACGATACAAACTGTAGTAATGACTTTAAAATTAAGTACAAATTTATAGCGGTATTACTAGAAAACATTCACGTATCTTATAAATAAAATAACACTTCCTGTAATGTAACTAGATTCTTGTCTGTTTGTTGAGTATTTTGTTAGCATTTCGCGAAAAAACGATTGAACTATATCCAAAGACACTTTTTTTTTTCCGCGTAAAGCAATTAAACCAATCAAGTAAACCAAATTAAAAGCAAATAGCTGAAAATAAAAGGAAAAATGACGGTAATAGAAAAACGGTAAATTCTATTTTTGAAAAAAACTTCTTATTTTTGTTATTAAGTTGCGTAAAAAGTTATATATCAAGAATAAACCGTTATTCACAATTTTTATATTAAATTGTGAACTAAATATATATTTAAAAATAAAACGCATGACAGTGGCCGAATATTATTTGATGGTTTGTCGTTGAATAGTTACTATCTTCTTCCGCCTGCCATCGGTCGTACGTGGACCAGGTCATGACCTATGAATTTATATACTTTGTTATCTAAGACTTCATAGACTTAACTTCACTTAATGTTTATGTTCCGTACCCAACCCATAAGATCAGGATGTTTCTGCTGTAAATGGTCTCTTTTATGATTATGAAATACCTGGTATAGCCATCCATTCCTTCCCACCATCCAAGGTCGATGGAGCTTTACCCTTCTCTTCTTAAAAATTGTCCAAATGAAAGTATAATTATAAAAATTGTAGTTCGTATACAATTACACTTGATATGGTCTGCTCCATGTTTCCTTCTTTTTACCCTGCTTTAAAACTGTCTCTAAGCTAAAAACCCCACCAAATATGGTTCAAACCAAAATTTACTACTCCGTCAAAATTTGCCTCCCTTAGAAATTCAAAATCCAGTAAAAATGCGTCTCTTCTAAATTTTGATTGCTCAACTTGCGGCGCCATACCACCCCTAAAACACTAAAGTTTGTTTTACAATGCCTCAGGAAAATGGAAACCTAATATAAGAGGCACTGCGGTGAAACCAAAATTAAAAACCATCTGCTTATTGCACCATAGTTATGCTGGAATTGATACATTTTTTATTAGTATTTGCTGAGAAAATTCACTTAGTCCAAATTAAAAACTATTATAAAATCCATCCTTATTTTTCTTGGGTGACTCAAGAGGGCGTGTTCAAATGACTATTCCTACATTCTTCGACCTTAGTTTTAATAAAATAATCCTTGGTAGTATAAACATATTACACGAATTTTGAAAAAAAAAAAAAAAACTCCATTATCGAACCATACTGTTCGAAGTTTGTTTTACTTAGGTCCTTTTACACGATTTCTTGATTAGTTTCTGGAATGGACTTATTTTATTTTAAAATGTTTCTATTGTGCTATTTTCAGCGTGATTTTTGTGTTTAGTTGTATTCTTTTTATACTAAAAATGTCATAGTTTTAAATTGATTGACTTATTTGTTGTTCTTGAGATTCACTATTTCATTTTAAATGTATCCCACTATTTATGGAACACCCCATATATGGATTTCAATTAATAGAAACTGTTATTAATTCTTTTTTTTTTTTAAATACAAATAACAAATAACACTAATAGTAACAATAACAAGTAAAGTTGAACAATAAGGTTACTTTCCCAGCACCAGTTATAAATAGTATAATTCACACTTCCCTGCCTGGCACACCTACCGGAAAAATAAGTGAGCTACTATCCCAACCAGTGGCGGATCCAGGAATTTTCTCAGGGGGGGAGGAGCACCTTTGTACCAGGTGCTTCCCCCACTCCTACCCGTTCCCTCACCACTACCCATCTCCCCCCACTCCTTAGCTGAGTTTAGCCGCTCAAAAGTCCTCTTTAAATGGTTTTAACCAAATAAAACTCTATTTTTATTTAATGTAAAATTTGTCTAGTTTGCAGTGAACCAAAAATTAACTTCTTTCCTGCTAAAAATCGAACAATTCTTTATACCTATAAATTTTTAGTATTTCTTGAGTTCTACTATCACTCCTTTAAATATTTCTCTCTACTTATGGGACACTCTTTATATGGGTTTCTACATGTAAAAAACAAAATTGCTATCACGGTTTATCAAGAGAAACCTATTAACTGCCAAAAAAAAAACAGATTTATCTGATCTGTTTTTTTTATGTGTTACTACTAAACAGTGCATCAAACCGAAAAATGTATTCTTTAAGAAATTAAAGAACGTCAAATTGTGCGTCGAACGATTACCAAATTTCATTAAGTGATATGGTCGATAACCACGGTCAAAGAACACTAATTTTTACCAACATTGTCAAAATCTGGGACAGATTACTATAAATAGCCCTACAGCTTGGAAATGTGTCCTCTAAGAAGAAAAAAAGAATAATTTCCGATTCCGATCGTAATCAGATTCCAATCAAATTGGAGACCAAATAATTATTCTTTCCTTCATGAAAACGTTTCCAATAGCAATTATTTTAAGAAAGAACAACACCTTCTAATGAAAATTATACAAATTATTATCGTACAGTTTTATAAATCGAATGGATTCTGCAATGAGACTATAGTTGCTGGATGTTGCAATGCGTTCAGATCTATTGGAACTGTATTAAAACTGGGTCCGGGAGAAAAAAACTTATTTGCTTGTGCTCAAATAAAATGTTGTTCAAAGAATTAATTAAGTTCATTTTTTTTAAATTAATTTTCTTCCATCATGAATTTCAGCTGTCAGTAGAAACCACTAGCGGATCCAGGATTTAATTTTGGGGAGGGAGGGGCTTCAGCCCGAAAGATTTTTTTTTCATATATATATATATAACGATAATAAATTTGAAAAAAAAAATAAAGAAATTAATTACCTATATGAAATGGTGTTTAAGTGGTTCTTGAAGTCCAATTAAATATAATCACACGAACAAGAATACTTTAAGAGATAGTTTTTAATATCTTTTTCTCTAAAACATGGTTACATTTTACCATTTTGGGGGAGGGGGCTTCAGCCCGTGATCCGCCTGTGGTAGAAACAAACTGCAACAGGAGCACAAGCCTTCGCACCTCCCGGTAGCCCAAAACCTACACCACTTCATCCTATGAGCCAACTTTTGCTCTTTCATTCTATTCTTTGTTGATTTTGTCTTCACAAAATCTCGCCGTGCGCCAAAGGCTGGGCGCAGGTTGATCCACAGCCTGGTGAGGTAACGTGATATGACTAACCGTAAGATTAATAAAAATGGTCATGATAATAATTTTTTTAAATACCTGCATCACATTAGAAAATTCGTTTTAGAGGATGATTTTTTCATATTATTTTTGTTTTGTTTAAAAAGCTGTTTTTGTAACTTTTTTCGGAATTATTTTTCTATCATCAAGAGGGGGCGCAGAAATCATTAGTGAGGGTCACGATAATAATTTTTTATGAGGATTTCACACGATAATAATTCGCCTATGAGAATGGATTTTCTCTATATCTCTCTTTTCTTTAAATAGGAGTTGTTTTTTTTCCCACCATATGAGAGAGAGGTCGCGCCCTCTGGCATAATTCTTTAGCTGATTTTTCCAATTTCCAGGGGGAAGCGGAAGCGTGCGCCCCCCGGCTGGATCCGCTAGTGATCCCGACTTTGTTCGTGAAACTTAACGTGTAAAAGAGTCTTTACACCCTGATGCAAATTTGAATACATTTTCATTAAGATTGATTTTTTTTTACTAGCATGGATTGCCAGCTTCCTTGATGAATAATTTACCTTTATTACTCGACAAAGTATCCTGATTTAGAGGGGTCTATTGAAGTAGTTAGGACATGCTGGCCGAATGCGCACCCTCAGGGAAGACGGGACGAGTATTTTAATTGCCCCGAATCAGACAGAGAGGGCGCTGACCACTGACCGCTCCGCTGACAGACTCCCCCTCCACCCCCCCTCCCCACCTCACTGTGACAGAAAGACACCAAATTTATGCGACTCGCCAAAATTCCAAACCAAAGAGGAAGAAATAAAAAAAGGGATAAAAAAATAAAATAAAAAAGAGTCGGACCGCGAGCTCCTCCTTTTGCACTCACAACCGGATTTCTACCGAAACCCTGTACCTTTGAATCCTTGTCTCCGCTATGCCTCTTCAGTCTTTTTTCTTCATGTCTTCATTTAAAGCATAAACACTAATAATAATATATTTTACATCTTTGTCCGTTCTTTAGCGTATTCCAAACATCCATGCCGGTTTCTCTTTCATTAAGGATTTTATTAGATACAAAACCGTACTTGACGTGTGTACAAAGGTAATAATTAAAATATACCAAAACAAATACAATTGGAAGATTCTAACAAAAAAAAACTTAAATTTTCAAAATATGGAATATGACTTGAAGTGATGTGCTTTCTCTATTTGATGATCTATTTCTTACTGTTGACGTCAGGTGCGGTGTAGTAGGTCTGAATCCATTTGATCTTGTAGTAAATATTTTACTAGCAGATATATTGAAGACTCGGAGTTTTTTGAAATCTTTCAATTTTACTATAGTTTCTATTATGTTAATTGCATGTTGTTGTTTGAGTATTGAGTAGTATGAAGTAGAATATTTATATACATATTAATTACATGATTCGATGATATGAATATATATATATATTTTTATTGTTGCGCTATCTTCATTAGTTTTCAGCTTACAAGAACTTACAATGTCAGGGGACATAAATTTAACACAACCCAGTATGTTATCTATTTTTAAATTTGTATTAGAAATAGAAAAAATTGTATTAGACTATAAATGTTTTTATTTTTATTTTGGGAATCATAAAATATGTTACAAATTAAAGTCCCAATTTGCACTTAAGATACAAATAAGTTTTGTAAACACTTATGATGCATAAAACCATGCAAACGGACATACAATTATGACAATCATTTACCAGTATGGTAAGTAACTCGTAAGGACGTGGCTTCGTTGTGCCAATTGACTTTGTCCCAACAGAGACTACTCCTTAAAACATATACTATTCCAAATTATTGTCAGCCCAATGTTATTTTTTTCTAATTAGAACTTGATATTCCTGGGCGGTTATATTCTCTTGGAGATGTTTGTATGCACCTTATTGTTAAGGAATATTGTTTCTTATGCTTGTTAATTCACACAAAAATGTATTCTAGCCTTTAGTATAAAATTAGTAAGATATTGTTTTGTGATTATTTATTAATCCAAGTTACGTTGGTTGCAGGTGCGAGAGGACGCAGGAGTCGGCTTTGTCGTTGGCAACGTGGTGGGTTCCGAGGGCAGCCAGTCTGCGTCAGGACGAGCCCGGGCCGGTCACCTCATGTACAGCCTCAGCTCGATTCAGCCCACGGAACCCGACGCGGCCTTCGACCTGGACAGAGGAACCGGATCCCTCGTAGTGACCAGGGCCCTCGACAGGGAGCAGTGCTCCGAGTACAGGCTCGAAGTCAGAGCTCTCGACACCAGCACCACCATCAACCACCAGAGCAGCGCCGTCATCGTCAAAGTCGAGGTGACCGACGTCAACGATAACCCTCCTGTCTGGAGCAAGGACGTTCTGCACCTAGAGCTCCAAGAGGATGTCTCAGTCGGCACAGCCGTGTTTAACTTTGTGGCCACTGATACTGACTCATCCCCCAACGGAGACATACACTACACTTTGATAAAATCACACCCAGTTGAAGTCTTCTCGGTTGATGCACTCACAGGAACCTTATCCGTCAGCAAACCTCTGGATTATGAAGAAATCTCAGAGTATACCATAGTTGTTCGTGCTACAGATCAAGCGCTTAATGAATCCGAACGCCTTAGCTCCACCATAACTGCGAGGATCAAAATCCGCGACGTAAACGACAACAGACCAGTGTTCATTTCACCAATGGTCAGAAGTATTTTTGCGAAAGAAGGTTCAGAACTGGGAGATCCTCTATGTCAAGTAATGGCCGTCGACAGAGATTCTGCAGAATTCGGACGTGTAACTTACGTTTTGACTTCTGGGAACGATGAAGGCAGGTTCAACCTAAACTTCGAGACTGGTCTCCTGAGCGTTGCAGGGTCGCTTGACCCCGCGGCTCGAAGCGTACTCAACATCACTGCCAGCGATCAAGGCTCTCCTCCTCTTCAGGGCTCCATGTCGCTGGTCATAGCTGTCCGCGGGGCGACTGAGTCACCTCCAGCATTCTCGAGCAGATACTACAGTGCCAATGTGTCAGAGGATGCCTCCATTGGTACCTTCATAACACGACTTCAAGCTAAATCGCCCATCAGTGGAGGTTAGTAATATTTCATTATCATTTCTTTAATGCAATTTAACTGAAACCTGCTAACTAAATCTCCACTTTTGTGTTTGGTAACATACAATTTACTTTTATGATCACATTATTTTTTTCGATTTTATAACGCAATTAAGTCATAAACCGGATATCTTATTAGTCGGTTGAAGTATAATAAGGTTTGTATATATTCATTACGAACCCGAAAAATAACCAGTTTGAAAAATACATTTTATTGAGCATTTATCATTGCAGAATAGTAGTGTTGCCCAATCCGAGACGAGTCTTGGTCTTGCGTAAGAGTCTTGCAGTTACTTATTAGCTTATTACTATAGAGATATTACTGTCGTTTTTTAGATAAGAGAAACCTTACTATGCCCGAATGAAAAATTAGAGGAGTTAAATGTAAAATTATATTGGTTATACCAATTATTTACATATAGTAACTAAGATTATCAAGTATTAGTAACTATTTTTCCTTACTTTTTATTCAAAAAATCGATTTTTTTTCACCAGCCCTGGTCTTGGTCTTGCAAAGTGCAACCGATTGCAACACTGCAGAATAGTAAATTCTAAATAATTATAACTGGAAAATACCGTCTGTTACACTCATCAATTTGGAATGTGTTATTTTCTTTTGCAGTAATATGATCTCAAAAGCATTACGTTGTGTAATAGTTTAGTTTCTGACGTAGAACAGTTTTGTAACTTTGTGCTGTCACTCATACAACTTAATCCCGAATATTCGCATTACAAAATAAGGTATAACTGTGATGAAATCGTTACAAATTCTCATTTACGTAACCGTCATGCTGGTCATATTTTAATTTAAGCGATTTTCTTAGCTTCACGACTAGTATTTTCTCTGGGAATTTGTGTACAAGACTTCAATTACTTTTTCTTGATATTAGAAGTGATGTGTAAAAATGAACATTTTTAAATCAATTTTTTGTATTCCTTAATTATAAACCTCATTTTTAAAAGGCAAAGAGGAACAGAACAGGAAACTATGGTCATCAGCTACTTTAACGCTTGAGTCTACCCTCTCACCTTAGGCAATTGTTATTAATTCAGATCGCAGGCTATTGTAATTATTCAGGTGGCGAAGTAATTTAATCGGGAGTGTGTATATATAAGGCTGTGTCGACCCGGACTACATCTCCTCGTTATCCTGTCTCTTTTTGCAACCGCTTCCTTTTCCACACCTATTTTAATCAATGGTCGCATTTAAATCCTCATTAAGACAGTTTTGCATAATTTACCTCTCGCCTCCTGTATTTTAACAAGTCGCTATCAAACTACTCAAAGAGATATATATTTTAATGAGCTAGCGACACCTCGTAAAAAGAGCTTCTTCCAGTCTTTTTTAAATACATAATATACATACACACACACATACACACACGCACGCACACACACACACACACACACACACACACATATATATATATATATATATATACAATGTATGTTATTTACAATATACGATTTAGATAGACTAGATGTCGAGAAACTATTCGTCAGTTGTAACCATAACAGAAATAAAAAGTGTAATCACTCCACTTCTTTCTCCCTCCCCCAATCAGTGGTGGACACGTGAAACAATAGCGCTGCCTACGACTAGACTCAATCATAAATTTTCAATCTATGAAGCGAAGTAATTTCGCTGTAGTATGTCATTTTGTTTTGGAGGTATGTTGTTCACGTACACACGCACACACTCGAATAACACGAGTTTGAATTTTAACACAATTTATTGTGTAATTTGCTGTTAGTAATTTGAGTATTGAGCCTTATGGTGTGTCGCACTCCTGAATGATTATAATAATTATAATAAGGCTTAGCTAACCCGAAGGTTCGATGCCGAAAACACAAAAAAATCGATGGTCTACATTCTTCCATCCACCGGGCGCCGTCTAAACCCAACACCACCAGATCAGCCTTCATGCAATCTTCCCATCTTCACTTTAGTCTGCCCCTTGGACGCTTGCCAGTCGGCACAGCGATTATTAACTTTTTAGAAATTCCTTCGTTATTAATCCCAGAGGTTTTATATGCCCATTTTATTCGCCTCAGCTTAATCATCTCAATTATATTAACCGGGTACAGTTCGCGCAATTCAGCGTTGCGTAACCGCCTAAATTCTACGGTTGACTCATCCTTCGGTCCGAATGTTCTGCGCAAAACTTTATGTTCAAAAACCTTAAGTCGTCTCTCATCCCTTAATGTAAGCGGTCACGTTTTGCATCCATTAAGAACTGTAGGAAGGATAATGGTTTTGTAAGTTCTAATTATTAAGTTTAGGGACAGGAGAGCTAAGTAGTTTTGACAAAGAAAAATAACAAGCATTTCCCGCTTTCAATCTTATCTTAATCTCCCCTTCAATTTCGTTTTTACTAGTTATCGAAGATCCTAAATATCTAAAATTCTCCAAGTACCTGAATGATTACATTTCTTATATTCTATTCGTTACGGTTGCTGCAATAATGAATTTTTTTTTTTTTTTAACTTCATAAAAACCGTAAAATTATTAAAACTTGATATTATTATTAATTGATAGCTTACGTGTACAACGACAAAGCAAGCGTCAAGGTCGTATTAGAACGTAAAGTATTTCTCGTTTTTTATGGAAGTTATTGTAAATAACTGTGTTAATAGTTAATTACACTTCAGCTAACAATGTCGGCGCCGAAGAAATTCTTTATGAGCAACATAGGAATTCCTAGTCCATGTCTTAAGTTGAGGCTAACTTTAGATACTTTATGCAGAAGCTTTTTAAACCCGTAAGGAGACAAGGTAATGGTTGGATTGTCATTTTTTGAAGGTACTACCTCTTCACCTCTTCTACAAATGCCAATCTACGCCCCTTCCTTGAAGATTGACCTACTTTTTTTTAACGTTGTGCATTATCATTATATTGAATGACGATATCCCCGAAACCAGTATTGCGACGAAGACTCATATATGACATAATTGATAAACTTTTCCATATTTATAATGCTCAGTAAAATAGCTGATATGTAGTCATACCTTCACCGGTGCACATACCAGTACTCTTAAGATTTATGACAGCTTCGGAGACCAGGCTGTGTCTGGAGAGCAATGCGGTGTAAAGAAGACAAATATTTGTCGGTAAGAGGATATTTACAGTTGCCTTAAAAGCTGTCATTATATGAAACCTTGGGACTGGAAGCAGCGCCCCCTACGGCAAGAGATAAAATCGGTTCCGAGAAGGGCATCTCTGTCACTGCCTCCGTGATCTCCTTGTCAGTGTTTTTGTTTCAGAAGAAAAAGTGGTTGTTGTTCCATCGGAAAATTAAAATTACAGCATTGATTTCTGGTTATACTGAAACATTCCTAAAAACTGTCCCTAAGCACCATTTGCCATTAATTTAAATAACTAGTTAAAAGAAAATTTGGACGACATTTAACAGAAGAGAACCAATCTAGATTGCACAAGTTTTAGTTAACTCAAACCGTTGCATAATGGCCTCGGAATTGAAAATCAGAGAACTTTCAATAAATATGTTTTATTTTTTGGCATTAGCAAAATTTTATTTTACATTTTATACACCAAAAACATTACGGTTATATCATTAGATACATCAGAAATGAAGATTATTGTAGTTTGGTTCTTTTTGTAGATAGCATTATAATAGCATTCTTTATCCATTGTTTATTTTTATTTTTATTTTTTTTTTTCAACTTTGATTTTCTATGATGACACCCGAATTAAGACATCATTCTTTTCTGTTAAAAGTACCAATCACTTACTCCATTCATAACCATCTTAACCATTCTAGAAGGGGATTGCATGGCGCAAGTTGCGTCATCAATTTTTTTGAAGGGATTGCATTTTTGTGGGGCTTTAAAGTTTTGAGGGGCGCACATTTTTACGAAGTTATGAACACTTTGCCTTATGGTTGGGCAACCGGGGTAACGCAGCGGGAGTGCCGATCATCCTGGGGCTTGCCACTTGTTAAAAGTTAAAAAAAACACAATACGTACTAAAATAATTAATTTTAGCCTAACAATGAAACAACTGTATTTCAGCAATATTGAATGAAATACAATTCAAATACTGCCAAATATAAAACAGCTTAAGAAATAAATTTTTTTTTTATGACGTGAGATGACGTCATTTCCCAGAGGCGCCGAATGTCTAAAGCCTGCACTGGTTACGAATTTTAATTAAGTTCACCAAAAACCAATTATGGCAATTTTTTTTCTTCATCCATAACTTACTCTAATACTTCATTATTATTATGGCATAACATTAAACAAATATCTGGAAAACCTTTCCATGGATTTCCATCTAAAATAAATATGGTAGCTTTTAATTAACCAGCATTTCTGAAACAGTAAATGAATTGGGTTTTTTTTTTTCTCTGTATCTCGAGACTGTTACCCAGAAATAAATGTTTGAAACGATTGCCATTTAATAGAAAATACAGTTTGGCTACGAAATTCAGAATTTCGCAACCATAAATTTACTATTGAAGAACACAAACATGCAATGGATCACATGAAATCCAGTTCTGGAGGCACCGATGAAAATTTTTTTAAAATATCCAATGATGAGAGGAATTTGTAAAAATATAGAACAGCTCACAACAAGGGTAATTGCAGAGGACTTACAATTTTACTAATTCTACTTTTCACTGCTTTAAGAAAAGGAGCGCTATAAAATTACTTGGTAAAGACGCATGTGTTATCGACCTTGAGGGGATATGCACCCTGCCTTTAACATATTTTGTGGGTTGGTGCTCTCTGCTTAATTCCGTCCAATTATTCCATTATGTTCAACATGGACGCGCTCATTTCTCTCTTTACAGCTACAAGGCAATAAATATCTTTAAATTTTATTACTGGCTTTCCTAGACATGGACTAGAGGATCCTTGCTGTGCTTGTTATAAAGATGGTGGTTGTTGTAATTGCTGTGAACCTTTTCAGCACGAGCCTTGGCATGACTACCTTGATAATAATTGATGGCCTACTCGTTTCCGATTAGACAGGCACTTACTATCCATAAACAAACCATAATAGTTTAAATAAGCAATGATATTTTGATATAAAATGACTACTTATTTGACATTTGTGCAGCATGGAAGTACTGTTATTCTAATGAGATTTTAAACTTACCTACACCCTTCCTTCCTGGCATCAATTTCAAACCAATTTTCTTGTCAATCATACTCTTCAAGTAGTATATTCTTTCTTATTTCATTTTTTTTTCAAATCTAAATCTTATATTGTAAATTTATTTCAAAGAGATGGTAAATAATAATTGTATGATAATTCAATTTGCCAATGGACTAAAGCCATTTAAAACATTATCCACGAGGGAATATTGGAAATTATTGTTGTTCTAGAAAACTATTGAGATATTAATTATCCTTTCTAATAATGGAGGATACTGAAATTGCCTTATATTCAGAATGATGGTAAAGCGGTATAAAACATGTTTATGTCCTGTTTAGCTTCAAGGTAAACACATTCCTTAGTCTCGGCTAAAGTATTAACTGCTATTCCACGTTGGTATCTAGTTGCTGTATATTTATGTATATATATAGTTCTATGATAAATGGCTATAAGATATTACTCTTTACGTTGATTTCTCCCTAATTAATCGAACCATCAATATTCAATTGTGTGTTACGGTGAAATTGTAATGCTTCCGGTCATAATGGATTGGCTTTATCAGACAAGTTTATAAGTTAAAGAATTCTGATTTGAATTTAGCAACCAGTTATGCCAAGATTATATGATGTGCTCCAATATAGAACTAATTATCTTTTGAATAATGATAGTGTGACGACATTAATTACTATATTAGTTTATGGTTAATATTAACAAGTGTTAATGTCCTCTTGCAGGGAGCAACGGCCTGATCTACACTTCCAGCTCGGACAAGTTCATCGTGGATCCCATCACAGGAGTGGTGACCCTCGGTGGTGTCCTGGACCGGGAGACGGTACCTCACTACGACGTTGCCTTTTACGTCGCAGAAGGAGAACGCTACGACACAACTATCCTCTCAGTTACTGTCATCGATGCCAACGACCACGCACCTCGCTTTCCCGCTTGCTACCCTCTAGGTGTTCCAGAGAACTCCGATTTCGGGGTCATCCATCGTTTCCAGGCACATGATCGGGATACAGGCGCCAATGCAGACATTACTTATACCATCACAGGTTTGAGATAGATATTTTCCTACAATTTGTTTCATTTTGTTTATTCTTATAACAAAGTATTGTATTATATTGTGTTGGGTATTGCCAATGAGCTGCTAACATATATCTATCCTCATACAGGCGGAAACACCGGCAACAGGTTTAGTTTGGACGTCCACACCGGAGAGCTGAGCGCACGGCCCTTGGACCGGGAAGCCCAGAGCAGCTACCGCCTCACCGTGACGGCCTCCGACGGTGGGTCCCCTCCACTCTCTTCCTCTTGTAACTTCTCGGTGAGAGTCCAAGATGAGAACGACAACCCTCCAGTCTTCAGCGAGCCGAGTTACCGGGGCCGGGTGAGGGAGGATGCTCCTTTGGGAAGCTTGGTCCTCAACGTCAGCGCTACCGACAGGGACCAAGGTGACAACGCTAAGCTCTCGTACTCCTTGGCCAACGAGTCTCAGGCCTTCTTTAGGATAGACCAGAACACAGGGCTCATCTACACCGCCGGGTATGTTTTGTTTTTTTCTATCTAAACTATATAATTAATGATAAGTGACACATCATAGAACTTATTTTTTAAAACTTGGATCCCTATTAATTACAGCATACATATTCAGCTCATTTAAGTCTATTGTTGATGTGATTGTCATAAAATTAATATTATAAATATAATCATTGTTTTTTCTGCCTGCATAAAGTCGTACTGGTATAATGAATTATGAAGTAAAAGCACATTATAAAAATATATACTGATTGCTACATACACACATAAGTAATAACCTCAAAAATATTCACTTTTATGTTTGTGATACTATTATCTATATAAGTATACGTATAGTATGTATATATTTTAAATTCGTTGGGAACTATAAAGTGTTTATTTTGTTTTTTCAATTTTCAAATTCTCCATTACACTAAGATTATTAAGATTTTTTAGTTTTTTAAACACATTTGCTAATTAAATAGCTCCCGAATTGTTTTTCCAAACCATAATATATAATAGCTTGTTGGAATAATTGATTTAAATTTAACGCTATTGAAATACGGGGACCGCTGAACTATAATGACTCACTTTCCTTAATTCACACTATCTCTATCAAGTTAATGTAACGTAGGCCTTAATCTATATGTCTATTTTCGAAACCTTATTACCTAATATATGAAGGCTGTTAACTGTATATGAAAATAATGAATTTGGATAATCTATGGAAATCAAATGAAGTCGGCGTATTAGGTCCAAAAACGGACCATCTTTTCCAATTATTTATCTGCTAAATTTGGGTACGTTAGATTTAATATAACTTTGTATAGAGCACGTTAAAAGTCGTACAGTTTTTTTTTTAATTATACATGGACTTTATGGACTGCTATTGTACATATGCTAAACGGGCAGGTTTGACTCAGTAGAAGTGAACCCTGTGGAATCCTTGGTAGTCCAATTGTGATACCTGTCGAGGTGGCCTAGGCACCGGACCGTTAGAGGAGGAGGTTATACCATATGCGGTGACAGAGTAGTGACTTCTTCGCCGATATTTCGACTGTATAGAGGCTCATTATTGGCAGTTCAGTGCAGCAAAACTGAACCATTGTTAAAACCAATGGCGAAGGACTGCATCTGTACCTTCCCCCTCCACTTTAACGGACCTTTAATCCTGAAGGAATTCCTAGAGCCTTTTAATTCCCTTAAGGTCATTTAAGAAACTAATACAACTGAAAGGTATAATCTGCCTACCACCTTATTATCTTTTATATCTTCCTCCCCGGTTAATTGAAATTGTTTTAGAGTTGGCTCCTTTCTTTTAAATTAAAGGTTTGCACCTATTCCTTTATATTTCTTTCCCTCCGAAGCCGACACCCAAGCTATAATCTCTATTATATTTCCACTACAGTACTCCCGGCCATATCGGTGTAGTACTCTTTTACGAGTGATCTGATGAAATGTACTGGAACTTCTGTTGAAAACATTTTTTTTTTTTTGTTACTTATTTATGAACTGAAACTTATTTATGGCATCCAAGTTGAATAGCTATAAGTCACGGGCGGAGGGGGAGTAAGGCTTTGGGGCTTTGGGGCTGAAGCCCTCCCCGCCAAATTGGTAAAATATAACCATGTTTTAAGGAAAAAGATATTTAAAAATTATCTATTAAAGTATTATTGTTCGTTTAATTACATTTAAAAGGACTTTAGGAATCACTTAAACACCATTTCATATAGGTAGTTAGTTTCTTTCTCTTTTTGGCAAGTAATTATCGTTATTTTTATGAAAAAAAAAAAAAGCTTTCGGGCTGAAGCCCCCCAAAATTAATTCCTGGATCCGCTATAAGTATTTTGTAGATTTCAGTCATTTATTATTGCTGCAATAGCAATAATAAAAAAAAGCACATGCATTTATCATCAAGTTTAATTTTTTTATACTTAAGAAAATTGTATTGGAAAAAGAAACTTAACTTGCCTTACATATTACGAACTTTATATTTCTGAGGTTTCTTTCTACAAGTACTTGCCTCTTTGCAATTCTTGAATTCACTTTACCAGTTGTAATAAAATTATATCTATTCACTCATTTTTTAAAATAAGTAAAAGTATTTAGTAAGATTTTCTAATTATTTTCTTCGATGATCCAACCTTGACTTATAACTTAATAACGGAAACTATAATCAAAGTTGAATAGCTAAAAAATTTTTTTTTTTAAATTAAAGTAAATCTAAAGTATTTCAATCGTTATAAAATGCCAAATAAAAGTAATATATTTTTAATTATTCAAGGTCGATACCATCTTACCATTGCTGTACATATTTCTATCTGCGCAGTCAAGAAAAATGGTGATTATCAGTAAAGTTTGCCAACAAAAAAAAACTCTAGCATTGAGCGTAATGGAACTAAATAATATTAAAGTAAATTATTAACTAAAACATAACGGAACAAAGCGTAATGGGCGGATATTATGTGAAACGCGCTAGCTAAGGTGTACTCTACTCCCCTTCTCGGAGCGATATAAATTTTTTTTTCGTAACTTTTTATTCGTACCAGAGCGGGTCAAGTGTTATAGTAAACTTACAAAACAAGCGAATAACTGCAGCGGTAGTTTTTCTCCCTCTTCCCTGCGAGCGTCTTCTTGGAACTATTTTCTTCCAGCTTTGCAAATTATACCGTGATTCCTGGTCAAACCGTTGGAAGAGAAACCTTGTGAAACGTGTACAGCTATCTTCTGAGCACCATAAATCATCACAATAGTTTTATTTATTATTATTTAATGTTCCGAACACTAAATAAGATTGGAAATAGTTTTAGTTCTGATATTCGGAGACGATGAAACCCAGATATCTTCTTGTATTACTATGGATTATACGAATATTGATACATTGTTTCCAAATACATTAAATAATATTTTTGAGAAATTATAATACTAAGTTGAAATATTTTTTTTTTTTAGGTTGTTTGATCGTGAACAACAGAACATCTATCACTTCCAGGTAGTGGCAACTGATAATGGACGATATGATGCTAGATCCGAAAAAGTCTCTGTAGAAGTACGCGTGGAAGATGTCAATGACAACAAACCTGAATTTTCTAGATATCCATTCACAGCCCAAGTTCCATCTTATGTGCCATCAGGAAAAGAACTCCTCAAGGTGACAGCCACCGACGCCGATGAGGGAACCAATTCTGACATCGTATTCAGCTTCTTGAATGAACCCCCTAACAACAAATTCCGTATGGATCCAAAGACTGGAGTGGTCACTGCAACTTCAAGCCTTGCAATGGAAAATGGGCGACTGTACCATTTGGAAGTTCTTGCAACTGACAGGGGTAACCCACCTCAAAGTGCATCAGGGCTTATCGAAATCCGGGTAGGAGAAGGACCAGAGGGAGCTCCTACCCTTCGATTTCAAAACACCAGTTATGCAGCATACATGCAAGAAAATTCCCCAGTTGGCACAGAAGTTCTTCAGGTCAGTATCATTTATCTCTACAATAGCAATTACATGGTTATAGCTCATTGGGAATCAGACAAAATTATTAACGAAAAAATAATGTAAAGATCTGTTTTTATTTAATAAGTTTGTATAAAATAGTGTAGACTTTCTTTGGAGTTATGACAGCCACACCTTTTTTGTTATTCTGATGAGAGCTAAAATAAAAAAATTAGATTATTTAATTAAAAGAACTGTTCTTAAATTTTGTACTTTTATAAAGCTTCTTGACTGCCCCTTAATTAAAATCTTGTTTTCATCTACATACCTGTTTTAATTAGACTAATTTTTAATAAATTTTATTCATGCCATCACTCTTAATTCATCCTATCTAAGAATAGTGGAATTATCTAAAATTTTAGTTTGGCTTATCTAATAAATTTTGGATTAAAAAATAAAATATTTATATATGGTACCATATAATACAAATACCTAAGAATCCACATTAGAATCTTTCATTATTCATGTTTCATTATTTAGCTAATAATTGCAATGAATAGGTTAAAAATTACAGTTGCAATTGAATATAATTATAAAACTTTTTACATTAAAATTAATTTGATTGTATTTTTTTGATGGGAAATGATACATAGTTTTAGTAAAAGTAGCAAGTATAACGAACAATACCATAAAAGATAATAAGCTTACTGTTCTGTTAAATTTCATATGATCCAGGCAAATAAACGCCAGCTGAATACAGTTGGTCCAGTAATTATTGGGTGATGCATTCTGGATTAGCCTTATTACCTTTTCAATTTGCATGAAAATAATACTCAATTGATGGGCTAGTTTCTAGTAATGACAAGCCATGATTGAAGTAAGAATTGAAAACAGTCATCACAACATAAATTATTTTTTCCATGCTGATATCTTCAAATTACTAGTATTTTTCCTCCTATCTTCTTTAAGTACCGTCATTAGTTATTATTATCTTGGTGTGCTAGTCTTTTGTTGCTGTCAGTTTTATTTATCATCTAAAATTTTCAATGGCTTTATATAATTCCTTGATCACATTATTTATATTATGGTATAAAATTAACTATTCTCTTATATAGAAATCATGATACAAACATAAGTTCTGTTTCTTGTAATTTTAGTTTGGAATTTCATAATTAACTTTGAAATGAAAATCAAGAGCATTTGTTTAATTTATCCCATGGAACATTTAAATAAGAACTTCCTTTTGCTAAATGTTTGCCTTATGTTTCCAGGTTTCAGCAGTTCGTTCTGACGGTCGAAGGCAACAAATTAGGTACAGCCTTGTGTCAGGCAATGAAGGAAGGAGATTTGAGATAAATCCAAGTACTGGTCTTATCCGCGTATCGTCTAGTTCAGAATTGGATTATGAAGCTGGTACTCCAATCAGTTTAACCGTTGAAGCGACAGCCGATAGTCCTTTTGGATCACCTCTCTATGGCTATACAACTGTGCTCGTTCACTTGACAGATCAGAATGACAACTCACCGAAATTCACTCAGTCAATTTACTCAACTACTGTATGGGAAGGAAATAACAAAGGAACTTTTGTAATGCAGGTATGTAATGCAAAATTAACAATTTCTATAAAGTTTAAATTCCTTGCTATTATTATATGAGAATGAAATCTTGTCTCATTTGAAACATTAAACCTATTCTCCATTAACAGTAAAAATATTCAAAACTTTCTTCGTTTCTGCAGGTATCCGCTACAGATCTAGATACAGGACCGAATTCTCAATTGTTGTATCATATTGTGGATGGGAACCACGATAATGCATTTATTATTGAACCACCCTCATCAGGAATTGTGAAAATGAATATTGTACTTGATCGAGAAATACGTGATTCTTACCGCCTCACTGTGATAGCTACTGATGAAGGTGTGCCACAATTAACTGGAACTTCAACTATCCTTATCAACATTGTAGACATAAATGATAACCAACCAAATTTTCCTCCTCATAGTGTCATCACTGTCAATGAAGGTAATCTATCAAAGTTATAATTGTTTTAAAATAAACAAATTATATTAAATACATTTTGCATTCAAAATAATAAATAAATAAAATAAAATTCTGCTATAAAGTGAAACTTTTAAATGACTCACATAACTAAACCACTAGAAATTTGGTAATTTAAATCAATATTGAATATATTTTTGTAAATATTTTAGGAAAGGAAGTGGGTAGTGTCTTGACCTCCATCACAGCCAACGATGTGGACACTAATCCAGCTTTAACATATAATTTATCTGACCCAGAAGATGGAAAATTCAGTATAGATCGTTTTAGCGGAAGAGTAACTTTATGCCACCAATTAGATTATGAGTCAGTAAAGGAATACCGCTTAGGAATTACAGCATCTGATACAGCCCACACTGCACATACTATCCTCACGGTTATCGTAACTGACAGTAATGACAATCCTCCCGTGTTCAGCCAGCCAAATTATCATGCAACTCTCCTATCAGGTATTTATTTTATTCTCTCTCTTCTGGTAAACCCATAGTAGTTTTAAAGATACCTCCACGATAAAGTGTTATAGATTAAAATAAGTTATATATCCCTAGTTTGGACGATGACTGGCAAAACTTCTGAATAAAATTTTTACCAAATTTCTTTATAATAGTCATCTCATTGATTATAATTTTGCAAAAGTGGAAAATTGTTAACATTTTTACTTGTGTCAGTTTTCTTCTAAAGTAGCAAAATATAAATTTGTATATTTGTTGTATACAAATTGTATATTTTACTAAAAGTTGACTTTCACTAATTATTTATTATAAGTTAATAAATATACAATTAGTTATCCTAAACATATTATTTCTATCAATTTTTTTAAGGACATTTCATTTTGTTCGTAGATGTAGGAGACAGCCTCTATACGGTATTGACAGTTAGTGCAACTGATGAAGATTCTGAAAAGAATAATAAAATCACTTATTCTCTTGTCGGTAACACTCCAGGCTTTATGATAGATGACAAAACAGGAGCATTACTGTTGAACCGATCTGCAATCATCGTCCCGACTACCGTGCCAAAAGTCATTGACTTAACAGTCATGGCAACAGATTCTGGTAAACCTCCTTTGTCTTCAACTGCTGCAGTGAGAATCAGTGTCGGTACTGGTGGAAGTAGCAAAGCTGCCTTCTCTCAAAGAGAATATAGGTAAAAAACTGTATATTTATTTTTACTTTAAATTAAATTTTTCTTATTCTTATAATCCATTTGTTATCTTCAGCATATTTTTGATAAACAATATTTATAATTTCATATTTAGTATGGTCACAATTACGTATGCAAACTATTTGTTTTTAATACTTACTTGTTGGTTATGAAATGTAGTTAATATTACGATTGTTACGAAGTGATACCTCGCAATTCTGAAAAAGTATATAACCTTGATATATAGGATATCACTTATTAACTGTGAACTACTAGACAAATATTAATTTCTATTGATAACACCAATTAATTAAAATTGACCCACAAGCTTTAAATAATAAACTCAATGTTTTTTATATCAAATATTTTAAAATAGTCCATGTCAAGTCAATTATGACTGTAATAAACAAAATTTGATAAATGAATATTTTATACAGAAATTCATTGATCTTTAACTATATAACATTAAACTTTCATTTAAAATATGTTAATTTTATTTCATGTTTAAAACAAACTCAAACTTAAGGAATCTAAATTTTCTCTTTTGATATTGGTTTTCTTTTCATATATTAACTTCTTTTGTTTTCCACAGAATAACTGCCAAAGAAGACACCAATATAGGAACATCTCTAATAAAATTATCCAGTCAGTCAACTAGTGAATTATTTTGGGCTCAATACAGTATTATTGATGGCAACAGCGATCATACTTTCCATGTCATGGGGTAAATATATTTATTTAGTACTGAGATAAGATTGAAATATTTAAATTTCATTTTTGTGAATTTAATGAAATTCATAAATTTCACCAAAAGTGAACTAAATATAGTTGACAATCTCATAAATTAATTATTGACTGGTTTATCATAATAAGGTATTTTATTATTTACAGACCAAATGGCGATCTTGTCCTGGTAAAACCTTTGGATAGAGAACAACGAGACCATTATACATTGAAGGTGGTTCAGGGTGCAGATAATTCATCAGCAGTATCAGTTTACATTGCGGTTGAAGATGTCAATGACAACCCGCCTCAATTCCATATGGTGAAAGATTCAGTTTCCATTCCAGAAGATGTACCCATTGGACACTCTATTGCTCATCTCAAAGGAAATGACAATGATCTTCCTCCCAATTCTGACATCATTTTCGATATTCTATCTGGGAATGATGAAGATATTTTCAAAATTGATCCAGATTCAGGTATTGTTAAAGTAAAGAACAAATTAGACTACGATAAGGGATTGTCAGAATACTTTCTTGTTTTAAGTGCAACTGACTGTGCAAAACCACCAGAACACTCATTATTGGCAATTTCACATTTGAAAATTATTCTTGAGGATGTAAATGACAATGCTCCACACTTCCCAGTAGCTGAGTATCTGGAATTTGTAGGAGAAAATGAAGCGCTTGGAACAAAAGTATTCACAGCGAGAGCTACTGATATGGACCGTGGAATTTTCGGCCACCTCAACTACTCTATTGAAACAACGTCAATTTCAAGTTACAATGGAGCAGATGAGTCCTGGAAACTGTTCAGAATAGATAGTGTCACTGGATTAGTTACTACCAACACAGTATTTGATTATGAATTGAGAAGTCGTTACGCTTTCACTATCATGGCGACTGATTCAGGAGGAAGAAGCTCAAAAGTAAAAGTTCGAATAGAAATAGAAAGCAGAGATGAATTTTACCCACAATTCACTGAAAGAACATATCGTTTTGTAGTTAGTGGAAACGACTTATCTGTAGGATATGTTATTGGTACAGTTGTTGCTACTGACAGAGATAAAGGACCGGATGGTAGGGTTGTTTATCAACTCACAAATCAACATGCTTACTTCAAAGTAAACAGAACAACTGGAGCAGTTATGATAAAGAAGAAGATTGATAGCAATTTAAACACAAAACAAGATGTCAGCTTTGTAATTAGAGCGAGTTCAGGGAGGCAGGAATCTTTAACAAATATGACAGTGGTAGAAATAAGTTTTGATCCTCTAGCACACCATGAAACAAATTTGATCATTCCAGAAGAAGGTTCAAACAACACAGCCTTAGCAGCAGCCACAGGGAAGGTTGCAGACTGGGCTATAGGACTCTTAATCTCTCTTATAATAGTAATTCTCTGTTTTGGAGCCGTGTTTTTATTTTTGCATGTCCGGAACCGCAGACAGAAGAATGTAAATAAACCTGGTTTGGATTCAGGACAGACTGCTGATAACTTTGTTGATCCAAGTGCTTTTGATACGATACCTGTTCGGGGAGGTATTCCTGGTCCAGCAAGTCAGTTTGGTCCACCAAAATACGAAGATCTTCCGACATATAGAAATAATAAATCCACCAGCTCACAATCTGGAGCTGCCACAACATCTCAGATATCAGGCTCTGATCAGTCTGGTTCTTCTGGTAGAGGTTCAGCAGAAGATGGTGATGATGTAGAAGATGAAGAAATAAGAATGATAAATGAAGGTATTCAAAGGGATGGTGGTTTGCACAGAACATCTGATGACAATATGTCTGATGTCAGTGTACATAATACACAAGAATATCTAGCTAGGCTTGGAATAGTCAACACTGATGGAAACTCAGGTTCAAGAAGGAGAACAGAGAGTGTTGGAGGAGGTAGTAGTAAAGATATTATGTTGAGGGCAGGAGTTCCAATAGATGGCCTAAGGATGTTTGACGAAGATGGTACAGCTGAGGCAGATATAACTAACCTGATATACGCCAAACTGACTGATGGAAGTGACAGAGGCAGTAACACTGAAGAAGGGGGGGCAGGTGTGATAGGGATGAGCGCCTACCCGACCCACCAGCCCTCAATGACTGGCTCCCTCAGCTCAATCGTCCACAGCGAAGAGGAGCTAACAGGCAGTTACAACTGGGACTACCTCTTGGACTGGGGACCTCAGTACCAGCCCTTGGCTCACGTCTTTTCAGAAATAGCTAGGTTAAAAGAAGATGCAGCATCTGTGAAGAGCGGGACTTCAGGAACGTCTAGTGGGAAAGGTAAACCCCCACTTTTGACATCGGTAGCTCCCCGCTCAATAGCTGCTCCAGTACTGTCTGGGAGACCGCCTCATCATCCACCACATCAAGGACCAAAAATCCATTTGCTCCCTAGGTCCCCCATAAACCATGACAATACTGGAGTCCTTTCCGCAGCAATGTCACCAAGTTTTTCTCCTGCCCTTTCACCTTTGGCGACATCTCCTTCCCTATCGCCTATCGTTACCCCAAGGCATCCCACCTCTCACCATGTTAGGCAGAGGACGACAGATGCTGAACTCAGGATATAACACTCAAATTATTTTAAAAGACTTTTATAAAAATGTTTTCTGTGTATAGTGTGAATTATTTATTTCTGGACTCAGGCATGTAGTGAAATCGTTTTTAATGTGCCAATCATAACCGATCATTTTTGATTGAAATGAATATTTTGTGATGAATGATCAAAAGAAATGATATTAGAGAATCATGTTAACTATATGTATATATTTTATAAATAACACGCAATTGTTTTTGTATATTGTGATTATGTCTTATTAAATAAGCGAATCGAAAATAAGTATCGTAAATAGTATTTCGATGTAAATATGTTTAAAGTGATTAATCAAAACTAAATAGGATAACATAGATGTAATATATGCATTATAGAAAGACGTCTTATAAATGAGGTAAATGAAGTGGCTATGTATGTAGAACCCAATCTTAAAAAAGTTTAATGTTACTTTCTGAATAAATTACAATTTTCTACCATTAAATATAATTGAAATTATTTAGATACTTACATCTAGTACATGAAAATTTAGAGAAATTAAAATTAGAAATTAAATTAGAAAAGAAAATTTTTAAAACAATCATAAGTGTGAATCAAAAATTGCCTAACAGAATTGTTTCTGAATATTGTAATTATATCCAAGTTTGCATCAATCAAATAATTGTGACCGTATTAATGCCATTAAAATTAGAATACTTTCTGATACCATTAGTAGTAATAGTATGAAACTTGAACTTATAAAGAAAATTCATGACATTTCATCCTGAAAAGAATCATGAGTTTATATTTTTTGAAAAGTTTCTCTGTGATATGATTGTATGTATTATTGCCTAGTACGAAGTGTTTTTTTTTTAATCTGAAAGTAATGAAACCTAACTCTAAGATCATTGTGTATGATCTTTTTAATTTGTGCCATCCAAAGAATTGTTTATGATAGCCATATGGACATTGCCATTAAGTTGGGTCTCATTTCCTCTCTTCGTGGATCTTTTTTCCAAAAACATATTACAGAATATTTTGTAAAAATGCTGTACAAATTTATAAGTTAATGATGTTTATAAGTAGCTATAGGTAAATAAATTTTATAATGAAATATTTTTACTGTTTTATTTCGTCAACCTATATTTATTAACAAGACTATTAATTAAGAAGTGAAGGGAAATGAAAAAAGAAATATTAAAATCTTATTTTTATAAATTTAAAATTACCCCTATCATTTGGAATGGATCTAGGCTACTATTTTTTTATTTGTGAAGGGAGGGAGAATTAATATCAGGACAAACAAAGAATTCAGAAAAAATATTATCTAAACTATAGGAGAAATTGTAATGAATTTATTATACTATTGCATAGCTCGAACTTTTTATAATCAATTGCTGTAGCTATAGACAAGGTAATTAATTAATTTTGTTGGTGCATCTATAATAAATTTCTCAGAAGATTATAAACTTTTATCCTTCGGAATGAATGATAATTAATTCACAAGTGTAATGTTGCTAGTAGGTAAATTTAAAACAGATATTTTTTTTTATCTCAGTGGTTATATTAAAGAAATTCTCTTTTTCCCCTTCTGTGGATCCAACTCAACATATTATATCACTGACTTACATATTATTATATCATAGAAAGGCATAATTATAATCAATGATTACGATTATAGTAATTATAATTATAATTTCAGTGATTTTGATTATGTGATTAAATTATTACAATCATAATCAGGTTTTCAATTATGATTGTAATCAGGTCATCGTGTCACGTTTTTGCTTTATTTATGGTGCTATTAAATCAAGTATGAAATTGGCGTGGTCGGTAGGTTTTATTTTTAGTTATAATCATTTTGCCCATCTCTTTTAATCATAGATTTAATTCCAAAGAGAAGTTTTTTTAAAACTTCAGTAATAGAAATAATATAGAATTCTGAATTCAGTTAGATAATAAGTTTTACCTCGCACTCATTGCAAATCACTTCTTTTTTTTCTCTATAGGGGAACAAACTGGGAAGTTTTATTTTTTTTTAAATTAAAAGAATGGCCTCCTAGATTCCTTTATTATTTGGTAAACAAAAAAAATATATTACAGTGATAAAGAAACATTTTGTCAGTTTATTGCAAAAAGTCAATAAGTGACATTTTATAACCTTAAATAATTAACAACTTTGAAGAATTTCCCCTTTGTAAAACCAGAAAATTGTGTTCTTTGTGTAACTACATACGATGTCATGTGTAAGGGTGGATGTCATTTTCTTGCACTAACCATCACTTTTGAATAGATAAGTAACGTTGTAATTCACAAAAATATATTTGAAAGTTAACCTATATCAAAAATGCACTTAGTTACTTTTTGCAATAAACTGATGATATGGTGCATATAAATAATTAAGAAGTATATGATATAAACATTATTATCACATTGGGGTATACCGACAGTAAACAAATATAAGTACTCCCTCCACTGCACTTTTTGACCAATTCTCAGTAGCTATATACATCAGAATTAGAAGATCGAATTGACACCTATATGCTCATCTATGTTCAGAGTTCAGAGATTTTATTTATAAAAATAAATAATCCTTTCAAACAGAAACATCATAAGCAAATAAATATGGTTTACTTCCAAGCACCTACAAAAGTCACACTAATAAATAAATTTGAAATCATAGACAAATAAAAATTTTAGTAATTCTTAGGTTGGTACTCGATACTTTTTATTGGAAACTAGTAGTTCCAACAATTTGCTATCCTTTCGTGGTAAGCATTTATCATTAAAATTTTACATTATTCAATAAATTTGAAGGAATCAAACCTGCATGACTTTTAAACACTGGGATGTTTTATGTATGTATATACTTAAAGTTGTAGGCTCAATGTTGTGCAGCAAAAGCAAGTTTAAGAAAGTTAAAATGGAATAAAAAGTCAAAATAAAATAAAATAAAAAATATATTTACTAAGATGTAACACAATTTTAAGAAAATGAATAAATAAAAAATACAGAGAAAACAATTACAATTACAAAAATTAGTGTTAAATGACAAGATAATTCAATATAACGAAAATAAAAACTTAATTTTTATTATTAATATCAGATTAACATACAGTCATAACTCTTTCAATAAAATATTGGACCAATAATTCATTAATAAATTTTATATGAATCCATAATGATGATATAAACAACAATAATTCTTCTTAATAACATAAAAAGGTAAGCTATAATAGTTAGCGTTTCTCAAATAACAAGATTTAAACTAAATAAAAAAATTATAAGTGGGGATTTAAGACATTTCTTTTTCTTTATTAATCCATTAATTAAAAAATATAGTATTCATACATCAATTGGAACATGAATAAAGAAACAAACAATGATCTTCCTCTCTTCCACCCTCTGCCAAAAAAATAACAGAAATTATCAACAATAAAGTGAGAATAATCTCAAAGGATTTACTTAATTAAATAATATATTTATATAACATATTACAAGTAGGCTTCGTGGCACATAAAGGTCAGCTGAGTATGCATACTTGGAACAATAACAAGTTTTAAAACGGTAACTTAAGTTATTTCATTAAATATTCTAATGTGCAATGTTGTACATATGAGAGAAACCAAAAAATTAAACATGTTTACACAATCTACATTTAAAATAAACCATGACAAAAATATATAAAGTAAATAAAAATAATGAATAAGTTCAATAATGAAAAGAATTAAAAATAAACCTTAACTGATTTCAATAACTCTTTCATAATAGATAATATCATTGAAAGAGAGAGAAAGTGCCCATCATTCAACAAACGCGAAAAATGTTGACATACAATTTTTGAGGAGCCATTATGTGATCCAGGATGAAACCTTATTAAATATCAATGGTGTGAGTTTCATGGTGAATAAAAACATACCAACTTTATTTAAATTATTTTGAGAATCAAGTGTTGTTCCATAAATGAAAAAAGTGATAAAATAATTTAATTGAAAAAATAAAAGGATAAACATTTCTCAAAGGATTTTGTGAAAAATCAAATTTGGAATAACAACTAGATCAATTCCCAATCACTAAAGATACAAAAGGGTCAAGCTGAAAAAAAAATTACTCATTATAATAATTTAAAGAAATTTGTCAATGCCACATCACATTTAAGCTCTAATGATCAATAAAGGAATATTTACCTGGTATGATGATTCAATTCTTATAGGAAAAGGTTATTATTACAAACTTAATTTATTTCTTGTTTTATTTGTATCTCTAATTGGTTTCATACAATCTCAATTATTTATTTTAAAAGTATTAAATAATTAAATGAATAATAACGATTAAAAGTATTTTAAATGTAGACATATTAATCATCAGAATGGAAACTAGAACAAACATAATTAATTAAGATGGGTCAACCACTTTTCTGTCTCTCAATGTCCATTAAAAATACAAACTAAAGGAAAATAGTTAGTTGTAAACTCTAAAAAACAATATATTGATAAATTTTGTGATACCCACATTTGATTATAACAAATTACGATTAAAAATATAAAAATGATAAACTAAATTTAAAAAATGCTATATAAGCAGACAATGTCATAAACAATCAAAAAACAAATATTCCTAAGTAGCACCGTGATGTCATTGCTATCTTCTGGATTAATTTCAATCAACAATTAAAAATAATAGAATAAATAACCTAAAAGTGGTCATAATAAGAGATTCTCAAATACAACTCATAAGGTACATAATAAATTTCATTTAGCATGGCAACATCGATCCTCAGCCGCAACTCCTTTAATCATCACATTTTTCTTGTTTTCCAGAATGTTCTATCAGTCGAAAAGCCTAAAAAATTAAACAATAATTAAAATATAATAAAGATCTTAGGGTCAGAGTTGGTTTAAGAGATTTAACAGTTTATTCTGCACAAGCCTAAGATTAATTTCAAGTATAGGACATACTCAATGTAGTAATTTTAAGCAAATCGCTTAACCCTTCGATGACAAGAGGGGTGGTAAGAGTGGGCTGCTGAGGCCACAGATTATAGAAAAACTAGAGTGGGAATGATGGGAAGGGGAATGTGTCCAGATACCAATTAGCTAATAATCCTGCTCAAGAGGTTTTCCTCGCTTTCAACGATTATTTAACATTTAAACCATCTGATTACTTTTAGAATTTCTTTGTCATCAAATATTTAATATTGCATTTTACAAATGAGTAGAAGTATAGCATTTGGTTGTACCAATCAGAAAGATGAAAAATATCTGCATCGGTAAGTTATTAATAATCAAATGTTGCCTATCGTTAAGTTATTCTTTAAAATTGTTACTTGTATCCACACTCTAAAAAATGTTTTACAACCAAGTACATACTCTATTCTTTCCTACAGTTTTCCAAAAGACCCACTAGCCAAAAAAATCTAGTGTGTTTGAACTATAAGATTCTAAATCACAAGATAGGTGAACATAAAATAAAAACTATACTTTTGAAATCGTTTATCCATTTGTAATTAATAATTGTGTCAGCTACTGTATAGTTCAATATTGAAATGAAAATATTTTTTTATTATTCTCTAGGACTGTTGTTTCTTTAGAACAAATTATAAGTACAAGGTAAATGCCAGTGTGTTCATACATAAATTAAGTATTTACAAAATAATAATAATAATAATAAGGCTTAGCGAACCCGAAGGTTCGATGCCGACACCACCAATCGCTTGTTACACACCTCCCTCCACCGTTCGCCGTCCAAACCCAGTCCCTTCAGATCGGCTTTAATGCAATCTTCCCACCTTCGCTTCGGTCTACCCCTCGGACGCTTACCATTCGGCACAGCAAATATTAACCTTTTAGGAATTCTCTCGTTACTAAGCCCAACAACTTTACAAGCCCATTTGATTCGCCGCGATGAAATTACCTCAATTATATTACCCGATTTACAAAATAATAGTTGATTAAAAATAAAAATGCAGATACAAAGAGAAAGAGAGAGAGGGAAAAAAAACAGCAAATATATATATAAAACAAACATTGGAAACTAGAATAACATAAGTAAACAGAAATAGTCTCTAGGGATACTTAAAGAGTTCTCTTAGGTACATTTCATGAACAGTCTGATTGGAAAAGGAATAGGTGTTTAAAGAGAGGTTTGAATGAGAAAACTGATTGTACATGACTAATGTCAGAAGGGATACAATTCCAGAGAGAGATAGTATTTATTACAAAGAATTTATCAAAGGCAGCAGTTCGGTGAAGAGGGGGATAGAGGTCGGAAATATGGGATCTACTGGGACGGGATTGAATGGAATATTTAAGTTGTAGACTGTGAAAAATATAGGAGGGTCACAGAGTTATGATGACCTGGTATAGAAAGACAGCAAGAAAGAACCAATGGCAGTTGGATGGATAGAGCCACTTCAACTCGGTGTAATTCTGTGTTATGTTGTAATAAGGAATGCGTATCTCTTGAGATTCTGAAAACAAAACGTATTGAGTAATTTATTAAGCACTTAAGTTTCGTTTTGAATTCTCCCGAGAATCCGCTATACACCAGACAGCCATAGTCAGAATGGGGGACACAAGAGAGGACACCAGGAGTTGAGAGGACTTATATGGTAGGAGATAACGCAGACAGTTGATCTGTTTCAGGGTAGAGATAGTGCGAAGAGAAATTTGGGAGATGTGTGGTTTCCAGGAGAGGGTGTGATCAAAAGTAATACCAAGGGTTTTTACAGAAGTATGGAATGAGATCGGTGAGTTGTTCAGAAGAAGATGGGGAGTGTCAGTGAGGATTTGAGGTGTGAGGGAGATCAGATTAAGATGGCTTTCGTATTCTTGGCATTTAGAGTGATCCGATAGTGGTTTGACCAAGCAAAAATTCTGTATATATCTTCCTGTAGTTTTTGAATGGTAGCAGAGGAATTGATCTGATTGAAGGAGAGGTAAAACTGAACGTCATGGGTGTACAGATGATTTTGACAGTGAAGGACAGAGGATGGGAGGCCATTGATGCAGATGGAAAAAAGGGTGGGAGATAAGGAGGAGCCTTGCGGGATGCCTTTGGACAAGAGTAAAGATTCTGATGGGGGAGGGGGGAGTTATTAAGGACTACAACATACTCAGAATGATCAGTAAGGAAGGATTGGAACCTATTAAGGGCATTTGTAAAAAATGAGATATTTTTAAGCACGGTTAGGAGGATTTTGTGGTCTACTGAATAAAAGGCTATAATTATAAACACAAAAATATTGTGAACTAATAGTATTTTTCTTGACCGTTTTAACAAATACTTTAAATAATTTCTTTAGTAAATATTGAAGAAAATGAATCAGAATTATTAAAACAGTTGTAATTGGGTTAAGATTTGACTTTGTCGAGTTATTATAGGTGCTATGGGGAAATCCGGTACTATCGACAACCAGTCCTCGTGATGAGACAAAATTGAGAATTCTGGTTCTGTTGTTATAGGTGACTCATGTATACTGTGCTTATCAATATTTGGTAAGAAAGCAGGCTTCTTCTCCACCATCATCATAGTGGGCGCTACGTCACTGGGTCTGGACCTCAATTAATAACCATCGCCAGTTGGTTTGGTCTGTTGCTGCAACTCTACAGTTTCAGGTACCAAGAAAGAAATGCACGTCCGCAGTGATACAGCCCACCCATCTCACATTAGGCCAACCAACCCTCCTCTTGCACTGAAATTCATCAGTCAAAATATTCTTAGTCATGTTGTCATCCTCCATCATCACGTGGCCTGGCCATCAAAGTTTTCTGAGCTTTATAAACTTGACATCAATTTCACTATCCAATGCAGAAAGTTCCATTTTCTTCCTTTTTCTTCAGGTTTTCCGTCTTGAACCGGGCCCAAAATTCTCCTTAGTATTTTTCTTTCGATGATGTAGGGAGATGGCAGCCCTATTGCCTGGTACTAGTATGGCAGATAGCCACTGATCCTCCAGGTTGAGGGAACACTACTCTGACACTCACACATTTATACTAATTAGAGCACACTACACTCACCCCCACAGTACAGACAAAGGTAGTTAACAGTCTGCTGAAAAAACAAATATATGGCTACGGGAGAGATTCCTAGGTGACTTTTGGGGAGTACCAATTCGAGAAGACTAATGTTTTTGTATATCTTAGCTCATTGGTAACTCAAGACAACGCACCTGAACAAGAGATTCGGCGTAGGATGATAGCAGCAAATCGGTGCTATTTTTCTATGGCAAGGGAGTTCCAGAGTAGAGCTCTTTCAAGAAAATCGAAGCTTTGTCTTTATAAGAGAATAGTACCTCCAGACTTGCTATATGGTTGTGAGATTTGGACTACCTCCCGGGCTCGTGAACTCCTAGTCTTTGAAAGAAAATCCTCAGACGCATGTATGGTGGTGTTCTCATCAGAGGAGAGTGGAAAAGGAGGAAAAACTAGGAGCTGTACACCATGTTTAAGGTGTTCAAAATAGTTTGAGTGATGAAAATTGCAAGACTGAGATGGGCAGGACACGTCGTTAGGATGGACAGCGAGAATCCACCAAGACAATTACTGATGAAGCCACTCCATGCACAGTACCAGGAGAAGAGGAAGACCAAAGCTGCGATAGGCTGATAGTGTTGCTGCTGATGCAACAAATATGCTGGGGCTTCGGAATTGGATGGCGGCTACAGGGAACCGAGATAATTGGCAGAAGCTGCTGGAGGAGGCCAGGATTTGACACCAGATTGTAGAGCCATGCTAATTTTTCTTTCGAACATTATCAGCCTCATTTCATCAGCTCTGGTGGAGGCCTATGCTTCTGACCCATATGTAACAACAGTACGTACCAAAGTCTTATACAGGCTGATCTTTGTCATGTTGGAGAGACACCTACTGCTAAAATGCTTTACCAGACCAAAATAACTACGGTTAGCTGCAGCAATCCTCCTGTGGATTTGCGCAGAGACGTCATGTCATTTCAAGCATTCATCTCAGAGCCCAGCTGTATGAAACTTTGCAGTTTCAAATTCATAGGGACCAAGGATTGCCTCTCTGAGGACACTTTTGGATCTTGTTGCAATGTCAAAATCGTCTGCATATCCCCAGCTGAATCATGCTGTAAGCCAGAGTGGCCCGAGTCTGGATGGCTGATCGAGATACTGCTTGTTCCAATACCAAATTGAAAAGGAGGCATGCCAGAGTGTCTCTTTGTCTCATACAGTAGTTTGTTGTTATAGGTTTGGATAAATCAGCTCTAATGTGAACCATCCTGTTCAAGCCCAACATGATCATCCTTATAAGACGGATCAACTTTTATGAGATGCTT
This sequence comes from Nezara viridula, assembly GCA_928085145.1. Taxonomy (NCBI): domain Eukaryota; kingdom Metazoa; phylum Arthropoda; class Insecta; order Hemiptera; family Pentatomidae; genus Nezara; species Nezara viridula. Next base: position 129,279,022 of record OV725079.1, read on the forward strand.
GTTATTCCCAACTCCTGGTAGAGCTTCAATCAGGTTAAACTGTTGTAAGCAGATTTGAAGTTCAGGAAAGGTGATAGGCAACCATTTTGTAAACCCTTGCTTTCTCGAGGATCATTCTCAAGAAGAAAATATGATCTGTGGTTGATCTAACCCTCCTGAACTCAGCCTGGTATATTACAATCTCGCTTTCAGCTTGCGGATTGCTCACTAAAAGGATGTTTATTAACACCTTGTAGGCACTTAAGAGAAGTACAATGCCTTGATAATTGTCACACTCCGTCTGATCACCTTTCTTGTGAAGTGAACAAATGACACTAGCCTCCAAGCTTCAGGATTTCTTTCCTCTTCCCAGACTGTGAGGATGAGATTTTTTTCCACCGGCATATTGAAATCTTCAAGCATCCTCATGTCTGCTAGGGGCCACTCATTTTAACATTGTTGGGAGGACAGCATAGAAGGCTTCCTGATTAGAAACCTTGGAGGGAGTTACCCACTTTTTAGAGGCTTGATGTGCCCCAGGAAAGTCTCCCAATTCCAAAGTCGATCCATGGTTGATGTAGCAAAATAAATGTTTTAAAAAGTGCATAAATTATTATAAATTAATGAAGAACTTTCTATGATTTAATATTCTTTTATTAAAATTTAAGGGTAAAAATTATTATGACTTTATGTTCAAAATTTAGTAGCATGTAAGTGAAACAAATACAAATAACATGACAATAATATTTTAAATTTTGTATTTTCCTCATGTAAAAATTAAAATATATATAACCGAAAGTTTTTTACATTAATAGCCTTCATTAATGTAAATAAAAAATAACGAATAAATAAATGAAATAAAAATTACATTTACAAAAAATTACATCCCCATCCATTAACAGTTGAAACATGTCTTATAAGAAAACAGTTGGGTTATTTTCATGATGTATTGATAGGTTTGTTGGAAAGTAGAAAGAGCTTTTGTTCCGTTTGAAAAAAATGAAACGAAAAACAGAACAGCAACCCAACTAGTGGCAAACGTGTGAACTAAAGAAAAACAACTGTTGTTATCCAGTTTGGAAGAACATTTCATTCGTTTGAGATCAAGAACTGTTCTTTTCAAACGTTTGGCATTTTTTCTTCCACCGCTAGTTGGGAGCAAAGTAGAAACTTAAGGCACTAAGAAAAATCTACATAAGACACTATTTAGGCCAGTACTCACTCAAAAACATGTTCTTAAAAGAAAGTTTATATAATTTCAGCATTCCACAAATAGTGTGATAGATGTTATCTTTGACTATCTCTCATCTGGACGTCAATATTGTCAAAAACTCAACCAAATAATAAATGAAATATAAACAAGCATGTCCATAACAAAATTAAATTAATAGTAATTTTTTTCTTAAATAATGTAAAAATACCTCTTCAATAGCAGTCAACCAATTAATACCCGCTTTTTCAACCTGTGCTCCACAAGCAATATCTAGTTTCAGCGATTTCTTTTCATTACCAACCAGATATTCCATAAGCAAGCTCTTTACTCCATCTAAAATAACAATTGTAAAAATTAAATATTAACATTAAATCACAAAGGCATAACAAGTAAACTACGATTACTACCTTTTCCCAAACTGCAAAAATCCTTGAGGCATGGACAATAACAACACTGCATATTTATTAACTATACTTTAAAATAATTTATCTTAATGCTACATTAAAAATTTAAACCACATATTACCATTCAATTCGTCCTTCTTGATAACAATAGATACAATCTGATTGACATCAACTGGAGCTATTTTCACACCATCAAATAAAAGATACCTAAAATATTACACGATATAAACCATAAAATTACAGAAAATATAAAATTCTCACATCACAATAGATAACAGTAGCACAACACCTGTGATCCTGGGACAGTTTACAATGAAGAAGTTGATAGTTTGAAGAATCAATTTTTGATTCATATTTGAAAACGGCACCTACAGGAAAAAATAAAATATTAACATTTGCAAAACAATGAGGTATCTGATTTATATCAACTTCAAAATTTCACCATTCAATAATAATTTTAAATGCTTATCAAAAAATAAATTCTCAGCACGAGTTTGGGGTTCACAGTTCAAGCATATTCGGACTGGATCAATAAAACACATTCTTTGTAACTCCATTTTAGTCTCACAACAACAACTACAGAAAATTTTTCCACATCTTCGGCAGTGATGCTAAATGTAACACATTGATAAATTCATAACAGAGTTTAATCAATGAATAAATTAAATTCCTAAATAAAGATTGACTTACTTTCCTTGTTGTGAAACCAAACCTTACCATGCAATGAGTGCAATGGGTGATCTGAAAGTGTTGATTATATTAAAATAAGGAATACAAAATAAATTAATATTTCAGAGCCTAAGTTACCTCCTTATCAGGAACCCAAATGGGTTCTTGTACAACAAATGGACTAATGAATTCTTCATTTGTTGCAACAATTCTTAAACCAGACTTAGACCTTATAAGTTTTTTAGCGTTGAACACATCCATATCTTACATAAAAATAGTTTATTACGCTCGTAATTCTGATCTACATCTTTAATTCCAAGTTAATCCCAATTACTTTCCGATACTGGACCATTTATCAATCAACATACACAGGTACCTGAGAGGTAACTCGGGGCAGGTTATGTAAACAGTGCAAAGCTTGACAGCTTTGAAATTCTTTTATTTCTTTTAACACGATTTTTTTTATAAAGATTTTGTCTTTTTCTATTTCATATGTAAAAAGTAAAAAGAAACGAGACACTTAATATAATGGAAGAAGTCAAACATTAATAGCAATTTCTCACGATTTTAAGTTTTATTATCAAAATGTTTTGATGAGAACCACGTGTATTTTTATATTTTGAGCACTAATTTTCTTGATTTCAAAATGAGGACTGACAGTTCTTATGTTCCAATTAGTGACATGTTTGATCTGCTTGAGAAAATCACTTATATTGAAGACAAAACTGTTGATAAACTACTGCAAAGTACTGTATCAGATTTGAAAGGTGACAGGTCAATTGTTAATTTAAAAGCACTCGATTACTTTTTACTTTTTAGATCTAAAAGTAAAGAAATTCCAATTTATTCCTATGAAAATGTAATCTACGAATCTATAGATTTGTTGAAGTACATTACAGACAAAGATGCTACTGCCCGTGCATTGTTGGGTTCAGTTATAGAAAATTGTTTACCTTTAATATCTAAGACTAATTTAAAAGAAGTTTTCTTAAAACTAGTCAACTTTGTAGACACCAATTTATGTTGTATTGCAGGGAAAGTTATTGACCAGGCTGATGATTATACTAACTTGTCTCATTCCCTTCATGTCCTAGAAAGAATATGTAGTTTCATATCTACTAATTCTATGGACCAGCTACAATTTCCTAATACCTTGAGGACCACTCTGATCAGTTTGGTACCGAATCTTAGCATTGAAGTTGCTCGAAAAATATTTGTTTCTGTCCTGCCTAAATTTATTCTATCTCAAGAATCAAATACAATTTTGGAACTTATTTGGTCACAACTTTTTAGACTTGGTTCTATGTGTGAATCTGGTGAAAATTGTGTTGGGAAACAATTATTTTACCTTTGTTTATTATGTGATAATTTTATTACTGTTTCACATTGTAAACTATGTTTTCCTCTCTATGATAAACCAGACTTTTGGGCAATTATTCTTAAAGGGTTGTATAATGAAGACAGCATTGTTCGCAAACAGTCTTTATTCTTATTAAAACTGTATATTGAAAAATTGGAAGAATGTGATCTCAATATTGAACTAGACATTTTTTATTGGGATACTAGACACAAAGTTCAGCTGATTGAATTTTGGAATAAAATATTCACATTTTTGGAATTAGTTGAAGAAAAACAGACACATTTGATCACCCCAGCATTAAAAGGTTTTGAAGGCTTACATTCTTTATGTTCAATAAATAAGAAAGTGTTCTATACTTGGTTGCTTTGTGTTTTTATTAGATTATTAAAACATCCGTCACACATTATAGTAAAATGGAGTTTAGTTGAGTTTTGTAATTTAGATATTGATATTCTGTTTCATGATGCCAAATGCAAAGAACTATTAAGTTGTTTTTTTAATGCTTTAAATAATATGTTTCTCTTTAACGAAGAAAAAAACTCAAATTCTAATTTTAATCATGAAGATATTTTGAAAAATTGGTTTACGTCTATAGCTGATAAGGATTCATCAGGAATATTATTTGAATGTGTTTTAGATTGTTTAGCTTCTATTTCCTGGGGTCCAGTACCTCTTTTTTACATTACTAGTGCAATCAGTAAAATACCACCCAAATCGTTATTAAATAATAATTGTTTAAACCACTTAAAGAAGATCCTCATTGTAAGCCTTAAGAACCAAAATATCTATATTCGATCTGCTATTCAATGTAGATTACTAAAATGTATTTGTAATTTAACAAGCATTGATGTAGATTTTATGGAAATAATAAATATATTTGGTTTATTCAACTCAAATGAATCTTTGAAGAGGGGAACAGGTATTTGGCAAAAATGTGTTGATTGGATTGAAAATATACTGCCCAGTGAAATAACTACTTTTTTCACAATTTGTTCCAATAAGATTTTTAAATCTAATGAACCGGAAGCTGTTGAAACATCAAATTCAATTCAGTCATTTAGTAGAATGCTTGTTTTAATGGCAGATTCAAATAAATTCCCTTTTGAGGAAGATCTTAAATTTTTTATAGATTCAATCTTCGAACAGTTCTATGAATGTGATAAAAGAATTTACTCTTGTTTAAAAGTACAAGATAATTGTTTAGAATTTTGTCAGTATATAATTAGTGAATGTTCCTATTACCCTGACCAAAGCATAAAAGGAAATAGACTTATATGTCTAATAGATAATAGGGTAATTGATTTATTACATTATATTGAAGTACGTATGCAGAAAGGACCAATTGAAAATATGCAAATTGCAACATTGTATGAGAAGACATTTTACAAAATAATTAATAATAAATACCTTACTATGGGAAATTTTAAAACACTGAATATATTAAAAATTGCACTACACTCATTGACTTTGAATTTAACTTCTTTCCATGAGTATCTTTCACTAAAAATTATATTTCATTGTTACACGTATTCAATGCTCAATAACGATAATTTTAACTGTACGTTTTTTGAAAATGACATTATTCACAGTATTTTCGAAAGACGTCTATTTGGCAAAAATTTGAGCCAATTAACTCCAACTGTCGATCCTTTGTTCAACACAAGAGGAAAACTGGTTTCTGAAATAATGCATACCCTTTGGTGTATATTTACTTATTATTTAGAAAAACATTCAGATCTACAAGTTTTTTTCGAAGTGTTTCCGATTTCGCTACTTATCGATGCCGCTTTTAAAGCAGTTAATGAGGATGGTAAACAATCACTTGTTCCAATTTTAAAATCTTTTGTATATTTATTACCATTGCATAAAAATGTTGAAGATATACAAAAGTTTATCTTGATTACTTGGAATTCTTGTTTTGAGTTAAGAAAAACAGAATTGTTTTGGCTAGCTATAAATGAGTGGATGAGAATGGTTTACCAGGATGGGATTGCATCAAATAGTGACTATCACCAGTTAATTAGTGATGTAAGATTTTATATTTGTGAGGAGGTATATTTTATTTATCCTTGTCAGTCTATATGCAAATTGAACATTTTAAATTATTTTATTTCAGTATGCAGTGAAAATAATGGATTTGGGTGGAGAATTGACTGGATTAGTAGGCATTTTTTTTTATCATTGTCAAAATTTGAGTTTCATCCAACAATTTTCTGCTATAATTTCCAAGGGTCTTGTATTCAGTGTGATCTTAAGAAAAGATAAAAGGTATATTTTTATTTAGTGTACCTTAGGTGTGAATTATTAAATCTAAGCCGTTAAAGCATCTAAAACACCAATTCTTGCTAGAAAATTTATTGATAGTTTATGAAGAATAACATAGGTGACTCAATCGTGTTACCATATTATAAGATTAGCATTTCTTTGATTATCTCAATTTAGACCTCCTGCAATGCTTTGTTTAAGAAAGGTCTGGCTCTTATCAGCATCAGATCTGTTTAAAAAAAATAAAATAAAATAAAAACCTGTACCACTATAAGCCGTAAATGTTCTTGTGTTTACTACACTTTTTTTTTTTTTTTTTTTTCCTCGTCTTTAAGGCTATACGGAGTAATGGCAGAGTTAAAAGACAACTCCGGCACCGGGACGCGAACTCGTGGCTATTTCATCCGGGTATCTTATATATCAGGTTGCCAGGGCAACAGCGGTGGCTGTGCTCACGCATAAGCCCGTTCGGCCACCCCACACCTTTGTGTTTACTACTTAGGAAGTGAGTACTGTTTATAGGACAATAGATATGCATAGAGTTGATTTGGCTAAAATCACAATACAGTACCTTACTGAGCTACACTGCTCCTCTATCTAATCTTTATATTCTGCTATATTTTAACTTATGCTTTCTTTTTTCATTTATATTTTAATTTATGAATGTGAAATATGATTGGCTGTGAATATTATAGTTGAACTGATGTGTGTAAAGAGATTTTGTAATTAACACGTGGAAACAATGTTTCAATTCCGTAAAGTTTTAAAATTTTATAATTACAAAAATACAAAATTTTTAGCTTGTATTGACTATAGAAAATAAAATTTTCAGAAAATATAAATTTTAAACTTTCTGATGTTTGTGATGAAATATAACTTTAACTGCAATGGTGGTATACATCAAACACTAACAAAATTATAAATAAGGAAAAAAACTAATTTTCAAAAAAGTTCTACTAAATGCATATACTTGCTATCTACTTAAACTTGGCATAGTTATTAAAGGTCCTCCAATCCCGAAAAAAACTCAAAACTCTTGAATTTTTCCAGAAGCCGTAATGTGGAGTGGAAGACACCAGATTACTACACCAAGTTTAATTATTCATAGATGTACTATGTACCACTTTGTTGAAGTAAATATGAAAGTATATTTTGCTGTGGTGGGATAGGTTATTTTTTTAATTAAATTATTTTTTTATTTTAACGTTTTTAGTTTTTTCAAGTATTGACAATTTATATCCATTACATTTAATCTCAAACTTTCAAAATCATATGATGTGAAAATTACAAAATAGAAAATACTTGAAATATAATACTTTTTTTTCAGTACGAATTGTTTCAAAACTCTCACAGTATCATACTGAATGATTTGAGCCAAAAAATAAAAACTCATTTGAGCCATTTGCTCAAAAAATCATTGTTTTTATTACAGATAGATTAAATAAACTTTATACAATGATTTGAGCAAATCTTATTTTAAACCACTCACAGGATCCCACTGAATAATTTGAACCATAAAACTTAAAAATTGGTCCAACAGTTCCCTCAAAAAATTATCATATACCTTCTAACCAAAAAAAATTATACATTAATTTCTCAATATTTTGGGTTCAAATTGTTTCAAAACAATCACAGGATTCCACTGAATAATTTGAACCATCGGCCCTGCTATTTGCTCAAAAGATCGGTACATACTTACATTCCAAGCAGTCAACCTGAACATAATAAGCTCCTTGTGGTTTACCATGGTCGGGTGAACCTTCTCTTTGTTTTTATTTTGTATCAATTTTAATAAATAATTAAGTTCTGACTCAATAACTATTATCATTTTCAAGACAATAGGACAATTTTCATGAGTAGAATACTGCTGGTGATCCTAGTAATTTTACTGGCTGGATTACATTGAATCTTATTAATCTTAAATAAATTTTTCATTTACACTAATAAATATTTATTTATATTTTTAAACATTTTTTCAGAATGGAGTTGGATGTTAGTCATTATATAATGAAACTGATTGAATCTGGTTCAATGGAAAGCTTTGGTTCAGAGTAAGTATGCTGTTTTACATGAGATTTAGGGGCAAGAGTTTTAGGGCGACAAATTGTTAGATTATACCTCCATTTTACATGATTTAGATTTTATGATGTAGATAGATTTTATTGATTTAACAATTGATAAAGCATTTTTAATTTAGATTAGTCTTTCTTTACAATATTAATATTTTCAATAAATAATTTTCATGTTTATAAGTTACTGTCAATATTTTATGTAATTATATAAATCAAAATTTAGATGCTGCTATGGTTCACTCAGACTTGAAGATATAAATACCAAAAAAATATTGTTTCAATGTTTTTTTAATAGTAAGTCAAAAATTGAAAATATTGATTCATCTCGCCTCAATATTTCGCACCTCTTATGTTTTTATTTGATCTTTGAAAAAAGCTAAAGGGGGCTAAAGTTGAAATATTAGATCTGTGACAGCGTCAATAGCAAAAATGAATATTAATATAAAGCATATCACAAAAAAAACCAAGGTGTCTGCTTTAGACCACGTGGTAGAAGTGAAAACATCAACATCGCGAGATTAATAATATGAAATATAAATTATAAATAATAGCTCATTAAAAATGAGCTATGAGTTAATTGTTGTTTATTGTTATCAAAAGCCACAAAAATAAAGCTGTATAAAACACTTATTAGACCAGTAGTCACCTATGGAGCGTGCTACAAGTGTTAATGGTAATACAAGTGTTAATGGTGAGTGGAAAATCAAAAGTAACAATGAGATCAACGCTATATTAGAGAATCAAAACATTACTAACTATATCAAGGCAAGTAGGCTGATATGGGCAGGACATGTAAGCAGAATGGAGAATGAACGGGTGCAGAGAAAAATATTGGAAGCACACTTCAGTGGGAAGAGGAAAAGAGGAAGACCGAGAAGCAGATGGAAGGATAAAGTGGAGAGAGATGCGAAGAAGCTAGGAGTCCGCAATTGGAAGAGAGTAGTACAGGACAGAGAGAGGTGGAGAAAAATAACTCAGGAGGCCAAAGGTCATGCTGGCCCGTAGCGCAGGGGAGTTAGTTAGCTCAATAAAAAGAGGATGAAATGTTGAACATTTTGGATTTTTAGTTTCTACGATATTTTAATCGATATCTTCCATAAAATTTGTTATCATTTGGTTTTCAGCACTATTTTCTCTTGGTGTCATGTTAAGATACAATTTTGGATAATAGTCCATTCCAGACAATGCTCAACAATTCCCATGCTTACAGTATGCAGGTCCAATTTTTAGTTTCTGAGAAATTTTAATCCATATCTTCAAAAAACTCGTTATAATTTGGTTTTCGATACTATTTTTTTCTTTTTTCCTCCCTAACATCGTGTCGCATTAAGATACAGTTTTGAATAATAGCTCATTACAAAGAGGATGAAATGTGAACATTTCCATTGCTAACAATATACAGGTGTGATTTTTAGTTTTAAAGATATTTTAATCCATATGCAAAAACATTTCAATTATTTGACTTTGCCCGTGCGTTACACATCAGAAAATTATTACTCAGACAAAGCTTGACAAAAAGTTTGATATTTTTTAAACTCTTTTTATACCTTTCCCATGTAAAAAAACATGAAAGTTCTGTAGTTATTTTTTGTCGTCCCCCTTCCAGCCTACTTGTATTCCAATATTTCTGCTATGCAACAGAATACACTTAATAAATTAACATAATTACAGACTTAAAAGTAATTATGATATGGCTTTGAATAGGATTCATAATTTTCAATCTGCAATCGTAAGTTTTATTATTATCTATTGCATTATATCACACAATGTTTACAGATTTCAACAACAGATCATGTTTTTTTGTGATAGAGCCTTTGTTTTTTTGTTTGTTTTTTTATTTATTATGTCTTTCCGTAAACACTAAACTCATTTATTATCATTAATTTATTTAAAAAATAGATTCATAAATAAGGAGTGGTATTTTACATAATACGAACATTCAATTATTACATGTATATATCTCTGCACATAAATTTTACCTTTTGTTTTTTTGTTTAACAGGATAGTATTGAAAACCGATCGTGAAGTAAGATTAAAAATCTTACATTTATTATTGACACTAAGTAATGTTGAGCATAGAAATCAGTTGATTGTACAAGTTATTCAAGAACTCATTTCATATGATGAAGAACTTTCAAAAAATAACAATAGATATTTTAATGATTCATTAATACATAGGAAAAAAAACAAGTTGTTGCAAGCTCTCTTGATTTTAGAAAACTACATTCATCAAAATGCTTCTTGTCAGTTTGAAGTAAGTTCTATTTTAATTTTCTAAAATTTATAATATGATTTGATTTTCAATCAGTAAGTTGTAGTTTCACTGTTTTAAATAAATTAATCTTTTTCATAAATGTTTTGTATTTATTTTCATGAACACTTCTAGGATTTGCCTGAAATAATCTACAAATGGACATTACAAAGCCTTATTGGTTGTTCTCAACAACCAAGTATCCGGTACCAGTTAGAGTGGCTGTTTATAAGACTTACAATTCATCATCCTTCATTTTTGAACTCATTCTGGGACCATTTTACTAATGCAAGTTATATTTACATTTAAATTTATTTTTTTATTATGTCTAAACAATTTTACTCACATATCTACACATTTGTTTTATGACCTATTTGATTTTATATTTCATTCAATTTAACATTCCTAGTTTTATTTTCAGAATAAAATTACTCATATCTATTATATTTAATTAAAATAATGATCATAAAGAAAAAAATCTAGTGTGCCCATTCACACAATTTTCCTATCTATTTCAGAAAAGTTTTTGTATCTTTACAAAAGACATCTGATTTATTTTCCTGAAAATTGATGAAAGAAAAGATTTGAGTACGATTTATTTGATAAACTAAAGCAATGTACACTGGCTTAAGGTTGATCAGTGTAAAAATTTCAAAACCCTTTAATATTGCTGATCAAAAACTTTTTGCCCTAGCCTGATTTTGTCAAACAATAATTTCTGTTAAAATTAGAGAAAATAGTGAAGCATGTGTGGCAACAGATTTTCTTACTTTCAGTTATCTTTTTTTTCTCATTTCTGACACCAGGATATGAACTCGTAATCTTACATTGGAAATTGAATAGCTGTAACTTCATTAATAGTTGTCCGAAATGAACGATTTTTATTTAGTTTTGTAGGGAATTTCATCACCTTTCAAAAAAAGGGTCAGTGGGGGCTCTGAAACATACAGATCCATCGAAAACCACATATCGGAAATTTGACCCAATTGCAGTACTTTCCTTACCTAGTATAGGTAGAAAAGTAATAAATTAAAATAGAATACGTTGCTATTGCTCATGGAGCATCCAATTTGTGTCACAGGCATCAACAGTCAAATCCCTACAAAATAAAAAAAGAAGCAACAAAATCGGTTCAGTTGTTCCCGAGAAAATCTTGACACAGACAGACAGACAGACCAGTGGCTAAAAATATGTTTTTCGAACTCAGGAGATTCTGAAACGTATCGATCCGTCAAAAAACCGCATGTCGGAAATTTGATCCGATAGCAATACTTTCCTTACCTAATATAGGTAGGAAGTAATAAATTAAAATAGAAAATAGAATACGCTGTATCACAGTAGAATACGCTGTAACCCTACAAAAAAAAAAAAAAAAAGAAGAAGAAGCAACAAAATCGGTTCAGTAGTTCCCGAGAAAATCTTGGTACAGGCAGACCAATGGCTAAAAATGTGTTTTTCGAACTCATGAGGCCCTGAAACGTATAGATCCGTCGAAAACTGCTAAATACACTAAAAATGTCCTTACACTTTTGTTTTCTGCAGTTTTTCTTATTTACCCAATATAAATAGTGACGAAGCTGTACTTGGCAAACTTTTTCTTTTAGAATAAAAATTAAGTTAATACAATATAAATATAAATAAAATTTAATCTTTTATTGTTTCCCAGGCTGGAAATGAGCGGTTAGGATCAATGTGCTCTTTTATTTCAATTGCTTATCATTTGTCAATTGTATTGAATGAGAATAAGTTTATTGAACAGTGTGTTGAACATTTTCTACCTTGGTGTATGTCACAAAACTTTAATATAAGATTATATGCTCAGGTAACTATTCATATAAACATTTGGTACTTAATGTTTTATTTAATAGTGATTTATTTTTTTATTATTGTTTTTTTTTCTCCAGGTCCTTCTTAGTAAGCTATGGAACTTACATCCAGAAATTTCTAAAAAGTTTCATTGTATTTCTAAAAATCAGTGGAAAATTTATGAACATGAGGGTAATATACTAGTAAATGCAAAAAAAATGGAAAATGACTTTTACTTTAGTGTTTTTCATCCTATAAATCATTTTACATTGCAGGTATTTTCATTTTATAATAAAACAAAAACAATATTTATTTAAATTTAAATCGATTAATTGATCATTTATTAATTATTAGTTGCTAAACATAGTGTTATTTTAAAAGTTAATCCATTTTCATTTATAACCACTAGCCATGAAAAATATGAAAGCAATTTAAACACATTTTTTTACATTCGCTCCACCATCAATTTCATCCAGGACATTGGTCCACAATAGTTTATTCTTGGTAGTTACTCTACACATAGTCGGAAGCTCTATCTTGAATGATATCTGGGGATGTGCCGGTACTGGTGGAACAGTGACATGTCACAGAGTCTCGACTTAAAACAGCGACAACCTGTTCCGCTCCCTTAAACCTAACCGGTCTAGTATATATATTAATATATATATTATTAATATATATATATATATATATATATATATATATATATATATATATATATATATATATATATATATATATATATATTTGTGTGTGTTATACATTTTATAAAATAGCATTTGGTTGTAACAATAAAAAAAGTATAACAAATAATATTTTCCTGAGTAAGTCATTAATGATGACTTTTTATCTATTGTAAAACTATTCTTTCAAATTATAACTTATAATTACACTCTGAAAAATGTTTTAAAATCAAATAGCTAATATTCTTCCCTACAGTTTTGCCAAAATGCTCTGCAGGCAAAAAATATCTAGAAAGTGGGAATAATAAGATTCTAAATCACAAGATAAAATAAAAACTATTGTTTAAAATCAGTATTACATTTCTAATCAACAATTTTTTGAACTATTATGAAGCTCAATATTATACATCCCAATTATACTTTTTCATGACCATTTTAGTGAATATTTTTACTCTGTCAGGGATCAGCATCGTTTATGCTGAAGTACTGTAAATTTTCGTTGAATAGTGCATGTCATACAATCAATAGTGTTTATATCATTTATAATTTATTGTTGTTTATATCATTAATTATTGTTAATTAATGTCACATGTATTATCATTTAATTGTTTATTATTTAGTGACAAGATGTTGAAGGCCATGATCTAGTCAAGAATGTTCAATGGCATTATGATGAATTGTTTTTTTGAAATAAATCCTTTCACAAGGTCTAGCTTTCTGTTATTACAATGTTTATTATAATGTATTTACTATATTTGCAAACAAATTTTTAGTAGTATAAAGCCATCAAACTGAATACACTTTCTGTCAAGTCAGTTTTTATTTTGTTTTTTATTTACTAAATTTTATTTTATTTTGTTTTTTTAATTCTTTTTTTTTCTTCATAAATTTTGGATGTCATTCAGTTTACCAAATGTACTTTTTCATACATTATAATCAGGTATATAAAACAGGCATGTATAATCCAAATTTAACCTGAGAAAACCTCGGGGCAGAGCTATTGGATTATATTTAGCTTTAATGAACAATAATAATTCTGTTATTTTGCTTTTAGACTATATATTGGGATTTACCTCGCCTTTCGAACATTTCTGTTGAAGAGTGGATTCATCCAGATATCCTTAAAAAGTATCCTGACTTATGCATTCAGAATATTTCTGTAGACATTGAAAAATCATTAACATCCTGCATATCCCCTGTTTGGGTCATCAAAAATTCAGGTAATTATTATCTTAACAGATTTATTACTTTATTTTTCCATTCCGTTATATAATTTTGCATGTTAAATTAAAAGTATTCTGTACTTCAATATATGTATAAATGCATTTTAAACTTAAAATTATCATCCTACAATATACTTGTTTTCAGGAAATCCTGATGATAAAAACGATGGAAGCAAAATACAAAAAAAATTTGTACCTTGGAAAGCTATGTTTGAAGGGCATGAAGAAGATATTAATAGTCAAAAGGGTGGTCTGATTCTTGTTGCTTCACTTGTTGATAAAGCTGCCAATTTAGGAGGTCTTGCCAGAACATGTGAAGTATTTGGTGCCAAAGAATTAGTAGTTTCAAATCTCGAAGTTAGAAAAGAGAAAGAATTCATAGGCCTGAGTATGACAGCAGAAAAACACTTAAGGATAAGTGAGGTCAATATCAAGAATGTAGTCTTAACTCTATTACCATAATGATCCTATCAATTTACAATGTCTTCAAAAGGTTTAGTTAACAAGCCAGTAACTTTTTTATTTCATTAGCAATTGTATCAAACAATATAATTACATACGATGCTGTTAAATATTTCTATAAATAAAAAGGCTTAGTAAGTCAAAAGGCTGAATATAGTGTCAATCACTTCTATTATTACTTGATCATTATTTCATTGATTAAAACTAATTTCTGTAGTTTATTCTAATTTAAAGAACTGAATAAGTTATATAAGAGTTTGATTTGTGTATAACAGAAGTTTATGCCTCTATTCTTTCAAACCAGACAGCTGTGGCTGATATAGTATAGGGGTTTCACCTTTTACAGTATTACTCCAACTTTCTTCTTTATGAAACTTTTGTTTTGTAATTTTTTTAGGTAAAAACTTATAATCTTGCTGAATACTTGAAATCCATGAAAAAAATGGGATACAGTTTAATTGGTGCTGAGCAGACCACGGGTAGTGTTTCATTGACAAGTTATAGTTTCCCAGATAAGTGTGTTCTACTATTAGGGTAAGTTTAATAGTTAATAATTCTTAATTCAATATTTTGTTCCATTAATTCAGTAATGTATTCTGGTAATTGAATCACTTGTATAAAAAAAAAATTGATTGATTATTTGGTAACCAGAATCTTTTAACACCCTTTTTTCCCATAGTTTAAGTTTAAAATTTGAATGTAAACCTTGTATTATCTGACAAATCTGTGGCGTAAAAATTGCTGGAAATACTTTGTTAAATACTGACACTGGTGGGGGAAACTAGTCCTGCAAGTGGGACTTTTGTTTGTTTTTACGAATCTCTGACAGCTACCTAGTGTTTACAGTCATGTAATATCCAAGAGTGTCGAGGTCATTTCTCAGGATCTTTGGGAAATAAATATTAACTGACCTAGATGGGAATTGAACCCAGAACGTTCTGCACCGGGCAATCTGGGATACTTGCCTAGCATAGTTGGCCATTAAATTCTTTAGCCTTTATTAAATAAGTTTAAATTATAGTTAAAAAGCTAGCCGATAAGAGATATTCATTAAAATTATGAAGAAAATATATTTTGACAAACAAGTCTGTTACAAAGTTATCATTATAAGGCCACACAATGGTCTGAGAGCTGCAAAAACCTCTATTTTAAAGGTGTTATGATAATGCAAATTTCTATATTTTTATTGTTTGACATAGTTAACTCAAATAATCATAAAGTTTAGGCACGAATAAAAACACCAGTTTCTAAGATATTCAATAAAATATTAGTAAAAAGCCTGTTTCTGCTACATTAATCATGCAACTAGTTATAAATCATTAAATACATTTTAGGCGTTTTTGCTGAATTTTGAAAATAATTTTTTGTTGTGTAATAAATAAATAATGGATCCTGAAATTTCCTTTTTCCATCGGAAAGTACCTCGCGCCAACGACCACCAAAGTTTTACTGTAATCAAAATGTTTTTTTAACCCCCTGCTAATGATGAATACAAAAATCAGCTACGATAATTTGAGATTTTGATAATTATCTGGCAAATTCAGTCACGAAAGTTATACCAAAAACGAGCAAGAAAAAATTCCTACCTATATCTAAATAAACTTATACCTAATATAATTTACTCCTTTCCATCATAAAAAACTGGAGGAAAATTATAGAAACAAAAAAAAAACAGATAAAATGCGAAGGAAAGTATTGAAGATAAATTAAAACAATTTCGTGACTCATAATTGATACTGAGATGATGTTTTCAGCTCAGCACTCCATTTCATTTAGTTGTATGTTGATTTGCTCTTCTTCTCATATCACCATGTCCTCTTGATAGTAATATAGGTAATAGATATTTATAATTGATTCTGTCAATAACCTTATACAATAAATCTTCACTTTTATAACATATTACATGCAAAATATATTTTATTTATAACTGAAAAAATTAACAATGATAATAATGGTTGGTCTTAACAAAAAAATTTTATTTTACATTAATTCAGAATACCCAACATAACATGCTATAATAAATTCAGTTTTACAAATATATTGCTTAAATTGAAGGTTTTCCAGGGTTTTTATGCCTCTTCTGACCACTGCGGGTCATTGATATGATTTTTATTTAACCACTTTAATTTATTTTTCTTCTGTTGTGGTTATTTATTGATAAATATTCCATATTATTGGAAATAAGTAATAACGATAATAATAACTTTTTATCCGAAAACTCTTTCTACATGATTTACACAATTATCCTATTTGTATAAATATTATATATATATATATGTATATATATATATGTATATATATATATATATATATATATATATATATATATATATATATATATACATATTCATATAGATAAATGGGGCTGGGGTAGCCTTATGGACTAAGGTGCTTGCAATAGGTAATCAAAGTTAAGCAATACCGAGCGTGGCTATCACTTGGATGGGTGACCGTCCACCAAGGAAAGCCACGATGCCCGAGATATGTCAGTCTACTGGAGACAACTCATACCGACCAAGCGTAGGATTGATGATCATACCCCGTATTTTAAATCGGGAATCGAGATGTTGTCTAGAAGACCACATCTCGCGGTCAAAGATCTACAAGGTCTGTAGCACCAACCAAAAAAAAAATATGTATATATATGTAATCAAATTTATCACCTCTATTAATTGTTCTTTTTAATATATCATCTTAATTAACTTTTATTTTTATAGTAGTGAAAAGGAAGGAATATCACCCAATCTACTTCCTCTTCTCGAAGAATATATCGAAATTCCACAACTTGGACTTGTGAGGTCTCTAAATGTTCATGTAACTGGAGCAATTTTTCTTTGGGAATATTCCAAGCAGCATTTACTTTGCAACAGGTGATCAAAGAAATAGATATTTTGAAAAATATTTTTTTTTGTAAAAATAAATTATTTTAACTAAAAAGTAGTTTCCTATTTATTATAAGATTGACTTTCCTTTTCCATTGCATTATTTAAAGAAAGTTTTCTTTGATGCCTAGCTCTATATTTATATATATATATATATATATATATATATAAGTTAAGCGTCTCCGGGCTTGAAAAATAAAAAAAAAAGAAGGAAAGAGGAACGAGAAACAATACTCACGACTTCTGAATAAACACTGCTTTATTCGTCCAATAATCTGCCTTATATACAATTGCTATGTTTATTTACATTACAAGATGGTATTAAGGCTGATATCGCCAGTCTCCGGTCTTTATCTCCCCCCCACCAGTTTACGAATAGGATTTTCGGAAACTTATAAATTCCCAGATCGGAGCCACCGGTATCAGCCTTAACCCTTTACAATTATTTGTACCAGTATAAACTTAAAGTACACCAAACCTCACTTCCACTCCGCTGGAACGAGAAATAAATAAAAAGAAATAAACCACAGAAAGTAAACACACAACGTCTTATTAACAATGGAACAGAGCTCTTAATCCTATAAAAATTACAATCACCTCTATTATGCTGCCATATCTTTATTTACAAGAACAACAAAAATAATAAAAAAAAATGACATCATCAACAGTAATAATAATAAAAAAAACATATTTTTTTATAATACGCGATAAGGGTACTACGAATCAATTGGTTTCTGTACCGGTTCTAACATTGGGAGCTTCAATTGTTCAATATGAACAGTTCTCCTCTTCTTAGGTTCGTTAATGCTTTCAATGGTTACCAGATTATGCTCCCTAATAGCAATCACTCTGAATGGGCCCTCGTACCGTAACAATTGTTTCCCTCTGTTGGTTCCAATTCTACGATACACTATTGTTCCGATTTTTAATTCTCCCATTCGGTCACGTACCTGCACATTCTGCCGCGCTACCCGCTTCTCCTTTTCCCGCTGAATTCTCCCCGCTACCTTCCCCCACGTCTTTCCTACCTCTACCCTAGTATTCTGGATTTGCTCTACGAGATGTTCATTGGTCGTTGTTTCCCCCCAATCTCTCCTTGGCCTGCGCATCCCGAATAGTATTTCCACAGGTGAAAATCCCGTTACGGAGTGGATCGAATGGTTGTAAGCTGTTACGGCTTTCTTCATCGCAACATCCGGCTCCAACCCTTTCTCTCCCTGATATACACGGATGTGGTCACTCAACGTGCTGTGCAAGCGTTCGATTCCTCCTCTACTCTTAGGGTGTCCCGGTGTGTTATAATGCCACACAACCTCTAACCTTTTCACCTCCTCCCTAATCGCGGTATTGTCGAATTCTCTACCACCGTCTGATGTGATCCTCTCGGGAACTCCGTAAAACTGTATCCAGATTTGTAGGGCTTCCGCAACTGCATTGGCAGACTTGTCCATGACCTGATGTGCCATAGCTACTTTACTAAAGGTGTCGATGACCGTGACCCACTTGAACCCTTTCCAGGTGAATGTATCGATCTGGAGGTCTTGTAGCGGCATATTCCCTGTAGGTGTCTCTTCCTGAACTCCTCTGGGGGGGTGTCGATCATACTTTGTGCGCATACATACCTCGCATTTCCCGATGATTCCTTGGATAGATTTTTTCATTCCCCACCAGAAATACTTTCGCCGTAATGCCTGCAACGTCTCGTTGACGCCTCGGTGGTTGGTCTTCCCCTGGTGGTATGCCAATGTAATTGCTTGTTGCTGCTCCTCATCCTGTACGGTTTCCACTGCATACTTGCACCGGATGATCGTTCTATCCATGCCTATCCGCTCGGATCTCCACATCCGCTTTATTTTCTCCCATACCGTGTTGTTCCCAACATAGAGATGGTGTGTCTTTCCTGGCTCCGTGGCGTCCTTCAGTGCCGTACGGATTTGCTCCTCGCTCACCCCGGGTTGCGACCAAATGACGCGAATCCTACTTTTCCCGTATCTTCGGTAATCTATTTTCATGATCCCTGTTGTCCTGGTTTTCCAGATTACCTGTCTATGCTTGTCGTTGATGATTTCGTCTATTTCCTCCATCGCCTCTGGTCTTTCCTCCGCTGAGCTATCTTCTTCCGGGGACCCCTCCCTGTCCTCTATACTGACGGTATCATCTGCCCCTTCACCCTCAGGAGTCCATTCCCTCAAGAATTGGCGCACGTCCCGCGATGGACCTCCTCCGTCCTCTTCTACCGCGTTGATCATGATGGCCCTAGAGAGCCAGTCTGCCACCACGTTTTCCTTTCCCGGCTTATACACCACCTCCATGTTGTACTGACTAAGGAATTCTTTCCATCTCGTGACCCTCGCAGAGGTTTCCTTAAGTTTTCCTACCCACTGAAGGGGTTTGTGATCGGTGTGGACTCGAAACTTCCTCCCAAATATATACGGCCTGAAATGGTCGATGGCCCACACTATCGCGAGTAGCTCCCTCTCTAACGCGCTGTACCGTGATTCCGCGCTCGTAAGTCGTCGGCTCGCGTATGCTATCGGACGTTCACCCTCACTTCTGCCCTGAGATAAAACGGCCCCCAACGCGTATTCGCTCGCATCGGTGGTGACGTTGAACTGCTTCTCAAAATCCGGGAACGCCAATACGGGTTCTGCCTGCAACCTATCCATGCATTTCCGAATATTATTTTCCATTTCCGGTGTCACCACGATCCTCGCGCCTTTCTTCAGCAAGTTATTGATAGGTACCAAGTATTCTGCCATCTCAGGTACGAATCTCCTATAATAATTCAGCGTCCCGAGAAGCCTACGAATCCCTTTAACGTCCCGTGGCACCGCCATTCGTGTGATAGCCTCCACCTTTGCCGCATCCGGTCTGACCCCCTCGCTAGAAATAGTGTGGCCTAAAAAATTGATTCGCGTTTGTCCCAACAGGGACTTCTCACTTGACAGTTTCAGCCCGAATTGTCGCAGCCTTTCGAATACCGACCTCAAATGCCCCACGTGTTCGGCTTCCGTTCTGCTAAAAATCAGCAGGTCGTCCATGTATACTTGACATACGGAGTCGTCGATCCCCCTCAGAAATTCGTCCATCAGGCGTTGAAACGTTATGGGCGCATTCTTCAGACCAAACGGCATTCTGGTGAATTCGTAATGCCCCCTTTCGAATGTAAACGCCGTCTTATGTTGGTCCTTCGGGTGCATCCGTATTTGGTGGTATCCCGCCTTGAGGTCCAACGTGCTAAACACCACGGCCCCACTCAACCTATCAAGTATATCTTCGAATCTAGGGATCGGGTACTTTTCGTCTACCGTGTTGTCGTTCAACCTACGATAGTCCACTACCACTCTGTATTTTTCCTTATTATCCCCGGCGCTGCCTTCTTTTTCACTGCCCACAGGGGACTATTAAATGGCGAGGTGCTATCGACTATGATCCCTTGCTCTTTCAGGCTTTCCAATTCCTCCCGAATATGCTGCCTCATCGCCTGCGGGTATCTCCTTTCCTTTACGTAGGTCACCCTATCTTGCTTCAGTGGAACTTCGTGTACCGTCTTCCCTGTTACCCCCAATACCTCGCCCTCCCTGAAGAAAATATCTACGAACTCCGCTTGTAACGCCTTTCTCCAGTCCTCCACCCTGTTCACCGCTCCTATCCGCACCCTTCTTTCTCTCGCGACCCCTATACATCCAAATTTCCTCTTTCCCAGCCTGATACTCCAAGCTCCTCTACGGTTTCTAATGCTTACCCCTACCTGTCCTAACAGATCACACCCTATTATGACTTGGTACTCCCGCGCCATGCTCTCTACCACATGCACCCTTAGCTCCCCCTTCTTCCCTGCCCACCGGTCAAGCGTAATTGACGCTTCCCCTTCTACTTTACAGGGACCACCCAGAGTGATTAGCTGGCAGCCACAGTTTTGTATCCGGAGTACCCTCTCGCTCCCGCACACTCTCCCCAACGCCCCCCGAGTCAAGATAGTACTCGAGCTCCCTGTGTCCACGAGACACTTCACTCCCCCATCTACTTCAATAATCGGCAACCAGCATGGCTTACCTCTAATATTGTTGCAGGTTGCTGTGCGGTCGCCTCTCTGCTGACACCCTTCTCAGATGCCACCTCGCTTCCTCCTTACCGCCGTCGCTCGTCGTTGCTCGCTCCGTTGGCTGCTCCTGCCTCCTTCGCCTCCACTGCTGGCTGGCTCGTCAGTCTCCGTTCCCGACGTCCCCGACTCCTCGGTTGCCTCTTCCGAAGATCCGTCTCTCTGCTGCATCCTAGCTCGTTTTTTCAACTTTTGAGCGTTCACCTCCATTGGCTCGTCTAGAGGTCTCTCCCTCCTGCGAAACATGTACGGGCACTGTCTGGCAATATGCCCTTCAGTCCCGCACTCGAAACATCTAGTGCGCGGACATTGTGCTACCAAATGTCCCGGTTTCCCGCACCCGTGACATTTTCGGTCTTCCCTCCGGGGTCCATTCCTAGGCCTGGACTGTCCGGATCTTCTCTCGCCCGTCGTGGCTTTTTCTCCGTTCGGGTGTTTCATTTCCCTCTTCCTCCACCCTATCTGGGCTGTCCGGGGTCGTCTGTCACTCACTCGGGTCCACCCTGGTTCTTCTACTTCCATCCGCGTCTCTTCCTCTCTTGCACTCAGATCTATCATTTCTTGGGCACACTCGAGGAACGATCGCTCTCTAGGCAGTCCGTCCCTTCTCCCAGTCTCCTTAGCTAACTGAACCTTGAGTATTGTCGAAAGGAATTCCATCCTAGCCTCGACCTCTCCCACACTCATGGTTTCACGCATTTTCTCAGTTATGCGGTTGTACTTCGCCACTAGTACCCCCGCATACTGTCCTCTTGTTTGGCGTTGGGACCGACACTCCCTAAACATTTGGAAGATATCTTCTTCCGGCGTCCATCGGCCCCTCCGAAAGCCTTCTTCAAACGCTCCTTAATCACTGGCCATGGTGTCTCCTCGTCCGCTTGGATTTGGTTGAGGATGTTCCTCCTCACTCGGCACACGAGAGCTGCCTTCAGTGCTTCTGCGTCTCCCAAGTTCACGAGGTCCTCCGCCACCTTTGCTTCGATTCTTGATATGAGGCGGTCTCCGCCTTTCAGGAAGTGATTAAGTTCCCCTATCTCGCCACCGAATCGCTCCAGGTCTGCGATTGCTCTCCGTAGATCCTGCGTGGTTGCTGCCCTTATCTTCATCCACTCCAATGCATTGGCATGCGCCTCTGCCAATGTGTCCCTAGGTAAGGGAGGGATCTCTTGTATCTGCGGTACTTGCGGTATCTGAGGTATCTGCGGAATCTGCGGAACCTGAGGGGCGATCTGAGGAATCTGCGCTATCGGCATTTCCTGAGGTTGCGGCATTTCAGGTGCGTTCAACACTCCTGGTCGAATTATGCCCTCTGTCGGCATCTCGTCTTTTCCTTATGACTAGGAGAAGAGAAAAAAAAATTAAAATAAAGACAGAAAAAAAAATTTTACTTCCGTGTTCTCCTGACGTTCTCCCGGGTTTCGGCACCAGTTAAGCGTCTCCGGGCTTGAAAAATAAAAAAAAAAGAAGGAAAGAGGAACGAGAAACAATACTCACGACTTCTGAATAAACACTGCTTTATTCGTCCAATAATCTGCCTTATATACAATTGCTATGTTTATTTACATTACAAGATGGTATTAAGGCTGATATCTCCAGTCTCCGGTCTTTATCTTATATATATATATATATATATATATATTTTCTTCTTTTTTTTTCCACTGTAGTAACCCTCTTCTTAGAAATGTGCATATACCATGCAAAAGCATATTATATGCATTACATCGTTATTTAAATATTTTATTTTTATATAAAAAAAAGCTTATTACAAGATGTGTTGGCTAAAGATACTTAAAAGGAATGGTACTTAAAATATATTACAAGAGAAAACTAAATAATGAACGATTAAATTAAATAAATAACAGTATCAGATGAGTGAACAGTAACAAAATGAACTAAAAGTACATTATTATTAATTATATTATATACCTGCTAAGACACAAACTGCATCATATGATATGGTGTTAAATGCTTTGCTTATTCTGTTGGCCATAAGCCGCTGTACCCGTTGCAGTTTGGTGAGGTTGTTCTGCTTCTTGGCACCTGATTCTCACACTGGTATAGCATACAAGAGTTTTGGTACTATAGCACCTTTGTAGATTAGCTTTAATACCTGGGTCCCTAGTCCCAAAGTTAACCTTGCTGCAATAGTGAGGGCATTTATGTTCTTCAGGGATCTCTTAACTACCCTACCATATCTGTGTGAGTTTTCCAATTTAGACTCCGGTCGAATATCAATCCTAGATTATTCAATTCATTGTTTCTCTCTGTTATAGTATTTTGGAGTAGAGCCTAATGTCCAACTTAGGAAATTTCTATTTCCGTGTAAATAACATGTATTTTGTCTTGTCTGTATTAAATTCTAGTTTGTTAGCTGTAGCCAATTTCTCTAAATTATAAGAGATTGGTTGATTGGTACTTGTAATTTTGATATTAGCTTGTCTTTTACTAGAAGAAGGATATCGTCAGTATATGCTAAGATTTGTGCTCCGTCAGTTAATTTTAAATCAAAAATTGTATTGAGAAGGATATATATATCACTCCACTCCAACCGATATGCACTAAATGGAACATGAAAAGATGATGAGGGTGAAATCCTTTGTGAATTTTTTAGATTAATCGGTTGGAGTACATACGTATATATACATATTACACAAATAAACCCTTATCAAAAATAAAACGAGGTGTATTCCAAAACTAACATCTAGTGACCATTATTTAACTAATGGTAGACCTGTTCCACACATTATGTGATATCATGTTCAAAAAGTAAATAATATTTATTAAAATTAACTTAGCTGCCATCTCTACTTCTGTTGCTTGTACTTAATTAGCACAAGTACAATGAATATGATTGTCATTATAAAAAATAATGATTCTGATTGTGATAGGTACAAAAGCTATGGGAGCAAAATAAATAAAGACAAAACTGTTATTTTCTCTTTAATTTCCCAGAAACTAATACATCAAACTAATACATTCCGATTCGAATAACGTCAACAGTCATAATTATTTATAAACAAAACTTCAACTTTCATAATCTTATGAATAATAAATAGTATAATTAAAAATATTATAATACTGTAAATATTAATAGTTTACGTTTTACATTTTGATCACTTTTATATAGTTATGGTTATATATTTTGTAACAACATAACATAACTAAGATAAGTCCAAAAACAAAAGTGGAAGACAATTCTTATATTTGGTTTTAACATTAAAATGTTATAATAAATACTTAGGTAACAAAAAGGTTCTCTTGTCTCTTTTGTTAGTCAAAATCCATTTAACATTAAACCTTTGGTATTAACAATAATGTATATAATAAAAAATGTAAAAATAAACAAACTCTTGTTAAAAAAAATCTTACTAAATTATAAATCAACTAAAATTGCTGAATTAAACTATGCAGCACTACAGGTACGCGGTGTCAACAGTTTTCTACCAGGCGATCTCAATTAATAGGCCAGGTTTGAACACTGATTCAGATACAGAATTATCACAGCCGAATTAGTTAGCTCATGTACCACTCTCCTTATCTCCTAAAAGTAAAAAAAAAAAATTAGTAAATGAATAAAAATATAGAATTAATAAAGAATACAACAAAGAAAAATTGGCAGTAATTTTTTAGGAACTATCATGACTTTTTATATAAACTATTTATTCATATTGGGTCAATTTATACCCAAACATGTGTCAATCCCAAGATAATTAGTTGTGTTGGGCAGTATTACAGTTACTAATACTGTCCTAAACAAGTAATTTATCCAATGCCTATGCCAATAGCAACAGAGATAGATACAACGGGTACAATATAAGAAAGCACGATTCTTCTGCAATCGGAAATAGATAATTTAAAAGGTTTTATAAGATGATATATATCTTTGTAACTACAGGCTAAACAAGTATTTCTTCAATTTGAAAATACCAAATTTAAAGATTCTTCTTCAGGCTAAATCACACATACTTAGCAATATGAGATATGATACCTAAGCAAAATGGATGCTCTATGTTTCTTTAACACTATAATAACTGTGAACCAATCAATCCATTGAGTATCTAAAGATCCGCAAGCGATTTTGGCCTACTGTTAGTGTACAGGAAATATTACAATATCTATGGTGAAAAGAAGAAAACAGTGTTGCGTGCAGTAGGGGATTTAATTTTAGGGAACTTTTTTTTATAGTAATTACTCTGGAAGAAAATTTTTTTAAAAATACCAATACAAAATGATGTTTAAGTGGTCATTGAAGAAAAAAAAAAAAAATGAATTACAGAAATATTAATACTTTTAGAAATAAATTTCTTAAATTTTCCTGACATGTACTTACAGTTAATAACTGATTAAGTATTATAATTTAAAAAGAGGATATGTTGTGATTGTTTAAGTATTTAGTTTATGCTTTACAGGCAAAGTTCTGTAAGATCGAAGAAGAGAGTAGAAACAATGAGGACAGGAAGTTTTTTTGGTTGAGGAGGATGAAATTAGGATTTATAAATAACTGCCCAAGAAGAAGGTGTTCTGACGGAGAGATAGTCTTCTTCTTTGAAGAGGAGGTACAAGACAGGTGGGAGAAGCATTTTAAAGAATTGCTAAACCCCAGAGAAGATGTAGAATATCCTGATGTGGAATTTTGAGAGGTGAAGAATGAGAATAAACATGAAGACAGCCCACCAGATTCAGAGGAAGTTAGTCGGATTATAAACAAATTTAAGAACAAGGTCTCGGGTTAAGATGGTATACTGGCAGAATTTCTGAAAATTGTTGGGTCAATACTGGCTGAAGAGTTGACTCATTTAATCGTTAATATCTTCGTACAATTATGAGGGCCTGGTACATGTAATATAAGGGCTCTTAAGATATATGTGAGATTTTTTTATTGATTTAGGCAATTAATACAGTTAATTTCATTTATTTATTCCACCTTTTATCCCTGAAGTGGCAACAATTTTAGTGTATTAGTAAAATAATGGGACTGGTCTGGTAACTTAGTTTTTAATCCACACCCGAAGATGACAAGATCGACATCAATGAGAAGGGGGTTAATCTACAAGGATGATGAATCCGACAATAGAGAAGATCAATCAAAAAATGCCGCATAGCTGGAAGGAATCAGTTATTATACCCTTATTAAAGAAGAAAGGTGCCTCCACAAAATACAATTACCAGGAAATCCTGAAACCTAATTCCTGGGGAAATATCTGGATCCTGCGCAAGATTCTGGTTGAAAAGATTGGCAGTTGTAAGAAAAAGTGTTGAGGCATGTAGGGCCTATCAAAGAAAACTGTTTGTACCACTTGATAATGAACAAAGAGATCATGTGATGATCTCCGAGCTTCCCATTTTGAGCAAATTCAGCACCTAAAATGGCTAGAACAAGTAATCAAGATGGATGATGCTAAAGCATCCAGACAATTATATTACGGAACGCCGAATAGAGTCAGACAGCTCAGAAGAGCAAAGGGAGGTGGAAAGATTGACTGAGGACTTGAGCATGGTTGGAGTGTCTAGCAGACTTGCTATTAACCTCAATGACTGGGAAAAGGTGGTTGAGAGGACTAAGGGTAGCTTCTGGCATCTGTTGAACTAATTTAGTTTAGATGACAAAAATAAAACAAATATAAACCAATGAAAAAAAATATACATTATTATTCCATTAGGGAGAGGAGATTCAGTCTGAAAATCTTCCTCCTCCTAGTCTAAATAGTAACAGAAGGACACACAAAACATGATATTTTAACATTTAAATATCTGGTAAATATAAACTAAAATCAGATTCACCTCATAACTGGAAGCCTACTGGGTGGGTTGACTTTCTCAACGCTACCATTCCTCACTGGAAGAACAACACAAGAGAGAGGCCTAGGAAGCTGTGATCTCTTTCTTCTCTGGACGGTAGAACTGGTAGCGCCTTCTTCATTAACCTGGCAAAGATTGATGTTTTTATTGGCATCCATAACTTCAAGGCTATGCCTTTTTTCTATCGTACCACTCGATTTACGATTCAAACTATCCTCAGTTGCACTCACAACTTTTTTTCTAACAGGTATATTATGTCTAAAGCCGAGTTTCTTTTTAACTGAATCTTTTCCATTATTTTGTTCAGAAGTGACATTTGAATTCAAATTGTCTGAGTTTTCTTTAGTAGTTTCGTCTATAATGCATGGTTCCATTGTATCCACTACACTGGTACCATTGTGCAAATTTTCCTTTTGATGGTCATGTTTTCCCATATGACTTAAAGACATTTTGATACCAGTGTCAACAAGAAAATCTTCATCAGTAAATGTTACCTGATCTGGGTTGGCTCTGAAAGAAATAAAATAGTTAAGTGATACATAAGGTAATAAAACAACTAAATTTCTCTAAATAATTCAATATTAGTTTGTTTGTTTTTATATTGAAAGCTATTTGATTTAGTATTTACACTTTGTCCAGTTACTGAAGAGGGAGGCCTTTAATAACTAAAAAAACTAGTTGCATAACAGAAAACATAATGTATTTTGGAGATTTTTAATTATTTATAAGTATTTATTATTTTTCCCTCCTAATACCCTATAGGGAATATAGAATATTACAGTAGATTTGTGAACTTTTTTTTTTCCTAATTCTAATTATTATTTTTATGAATTAAAGATTTTATAGGTTATAAGTTTTATTTAATCATTGAATACATTTTGTAATTCATTTTAACTTAAAATGTATAAAATCATATGATTAAGAAAACTTCAGGTTCAGTTATTTTCCATTTCTGTTTCTAAGCTGGCCATGAATGACCCCTCCTTCAAGCTTCAAGCTAAATGTAAGTGGCACAACCATGAGTATGAAATCTTTTGTGGGTTTTTGTAGTAATGTGGCACAGCTGGGATGACATTTTTCAATTACTTAAACCCATCGTGAGTGAGGAAATCTGATGGCGTGAAATGACTGACCCTACTGTTTTTAGCCTTCGCTATAATAATAATAAAAATTATTGGTCAGTAAATACAGCACCATTAATATTTATGATGTTGGTTGTTCAAAAAGAGTTACATTGATTTACATGTGTATTGATTATGACTATGAAACTTGATTTTCTTTTTTATTATTACTGTTTATAAAAAACATGAATATTAATTAAACAGAAATTAATATTATAAGACTAAATTAACAGTTGTTTTAATCTGTATTGAGATAAAATCCATTGATAATGTTCCTTGAGAGGACTGGGTGAGGCAAGCGAAATCCCTTATAATAGCACAATGGAGTGAGACCTGGAAAAGAAAACCCTCCAAACCAATCCAGGTAAAATCAAGTAGTGCTAAATGGAGTACGAGTTACAGAAGATTAAGAAGAGAGTAAATAATCTTGTATCATCTCAGAATCAGTCATTGCAAATTTCCGCACAGCTACCTACTCCACGGTCGAGAAATACCTACTTGTGTACTGTATACATTATGTGGTCATAAGGAGGACCTTGACGCACCTAACTATCCAAGAAATATAACAGGATACAGAAAAAGATGTGGAGACCCTAATAGATTTCTTTAAACTAACGGAATTTTACAACAGAGTATTAAAAAATGTAAATGAAGGAATGATTGCTAATGATCCTAAAAGGTGGAGAGGTAAATTCAACAAATAAATAAATTTCATTTTTAAAAAGCATGACGAAAATTATCAATTAGAATTTAATAAATTCAAAATATTTATCCATATATATTGATTGATGTTATCAATTAATTATAATTTAAATTATCAATTAAAAATGCCAAAGAAAGAACTGCTAGCAAAAACTAGTCAATCAATACCATAATATGAAGGCAAATAAATTAAGATAGGCAGGGCGTGTAACTCGGAACAATCCATCATCAGCAATGGATAGCAAGAAAACACCTGGAAGGGCTGGAAGCAGATAACTGTAAAGAAATAACCTGAGATAGGCAGAGATGGATAAGGCTCGTTAAGGGGGTAAAAGACCTACTAAGTCTGTAAAGCCACGAATCTAAAAATATAATTTTTATTAAAGGGCTAGTATTTAATAAATACAAATAGAACTGAAACTTGTTGACTAGAAATATAACCTCAACTCTGAAGAGCCTTCTTCCTAAAGAATTCACAACAATGGAATTGCTAATTCACTGACTAACTGGACCGTTAACTTCCAGTTCATTCTTAAAAAATCAGAAGTAGCTGACACCACTAATTTATCAAAAATTAGAAAGTTTTATTCATTGATGGCTCCAAGAACCAAGATATTTGAGTGAGAAAATTGACATAGCATTCAGTCAACCATAGTTTGCACATTATTCACATTCAAACAAAAGTATTTTCCAAAGTAATTCTGTAAACAATTTACAATTTCATTGTAATCTTGCAGATGATAACATTTTATTTTCAATTTTTTGATAAAGCAGCTTATACTTTAGCTAATTCCATCAACAACGTAGTGTATATATATTCTAACGGATCTTATACTTTCTTTACTTAATTTACACACAATACTTTCTTTTACTATATCCATTTCTTTGCCCATTTGTTTAACATGAAATCCCATCCCACAAACCTGTTTATTTCTTCTCATAGAACTGTTTCCTTTAAAAAATCTTTTGCCATACCTTGTTTCGGAATTTCTACCAACCTCCATATGCAAATACTCATTAAATGTTTCAATAAAGTGGTTTCACATTGAGACCAACAACATATTTTTATTTTAAAGAAAGTTTCTTACCCAAAGTGATCCACTTTTTGATAAAAATAAATTTTATAAGACTTTTATTTTATTTATTTGGCTACAATTTAAGGTGCCATGTAGAACAGCAAAAGTTTAGAGGCACCGTGTTCCTGTTACATAGTTTAAATCAAGATTTTAATTATAGAATAATTAAATAAGACTTTTAGATGACTATTGTAAATCTTCGTAATGCAGCTATACTCATTTGCAAATGAAATGGATCATTGCATTAATTGTTTATAAAATCATAAGGAATCAATATTTTTCCAATTTGACACCTCTTGATTTTTTTTTTTAAATGTAAAATAATTTTATTCTGGGACTGAAGTCCCCTTAGAATAATAGTAGAGTTTAAAAAATATGTACATTTGTCTGGCATGTAAGTATTATACAAATATATACAATAAATACCTAGGAAATTGTAAGCACATATATATACACACACAAAAATAATAAGGAAAATACAAATATATAAAAAAAAAATACCAAGGAATATATAAATATCTACAAAACATACTAACGATAAACACAGATATATACAATAAAATACTGAGATATAAACAAATTAATAAATAAAAATAAAATGACTTCTATCAATTAACTGCTGGTGGCCAACGTAATTATATAACCCAGAAATTTTTACAAGCTTGCGGAAGTTTGAATTTGTAGTAGGTGGTGGAATAGGAGTTGTTTGAAGGAGTTTATGGACGTGGTTTGACGTATGGAGATGGGTAAGGAGTTCCAGAAGGAGGTAGCACGAATGACGAAGGATTTACTGAAGGAAGTGGTTTTATGGGAGGGGATATATAAATCTATAGGTTGAGATCTGGTATTGAGAGAGTGGATAGAGGAGCGTAAAGTAAGGAGTTCTAAGATGTAGGGAGGATTTTTGCTTCTGAGAACTTGAAAAAGAAAAACACCAAGAAGGAATTGCCGTCGGGAAGTAGGATATAGCCACTTCAACTCGGTGTACCAACAAGAAATATGAGAACGCTTGGGAATCCCAAAGATGAATCTTATGAAGCAATTCATAATTTTCTTCAGTCTCACCTCCAGTCCTGTGGACAGCCCTCCATACACCATGCAACCGTAGTTGAAGTGGGGGAAGACAAGGGATGTTACAAGCAGCTGTCTGGTTTTTTTTGGAATGGAATCACGAATCGAAGGAATTGTTTAAGGATAGTTATGGATTTAGGAAATGGTTGTTCCAAGAGAGGTTCTGATCAAAGATCACTCCGAGGTTTTTGACTGTCGGAAAGAAATGGATGGGATGGTTATTGAGATAAAGTAAAGGAAAGAAAGAAAGGGAACTAATGAGGTGCTTGGAGCAGATGAGGATTGCCTTAGTTTTGTCTGCGTTCAGCTTTAGTTTATTTTTTTCTGCCCACCTATGGATACAGTCAATATTCTCTTGTAGTTTTCGGGTAGCCTCGAGCATCTCAGATGGTTGGAATGATAAGTAAATTTGTAGATCGTCTGCATACAAGTGATATTGGGAATGACGAATGGAATCAGGAAGGTGGCTAATATAAATGGAGAATTAAGTTGGAGAGAGTGAGGATCCCTGAGGAACACTTGTGTTAATTGAAGGAGAGGAAGGAGATTTGTCAGGAATAACTACTATCTGGGAGTGATGGGATAAAAAGGAGGGGAACCATTTCAGAACGCTATTCGATATGGGTAGGCTCTGGAGTTTGGAAATGAGGATATTATGATTGACGGAGTCGAAGGCTTTTGAAAAGTCGAAAAGGACTGGGAAGGAGATTTTCTATTTGTCTATGGATGATTGGAGGTCTTGGATGATCTTCAATAAAGCAGATTGTGGGGAGTATTGGGAACGAAAACCGGATTGCAGAGGATTAAGGAGGCAGTTTTGCTCTAGAAAGTTGTTCAACTGAGCGTGAACTAATCTTCCTAGAGGTTTGGATAAAACGGAAATGTGTCTGAAGTCGGATGCTAGTGAAGGGGCTGGAACTTTGATCAACGGCCGAACAATGACTTTTTTCCATGCTTTTGGAAAAATGGAATTTTGGAAGGAAAAATTGTAGATATATAGGAGTATAGGAAGTAAGTTTGGTAGGCAGAGTTTAATGATTTTCATAGGAATTTGATCAGGACCATAGTCGTTGGTTTTGGATTTAAGGATAGTAAAGAGTAGGTCAGTTGAAGAGATATCAAGAAAAAAAAACTTATCTGGGTCAAAGAAGGTTTCAGTGATGGGATAAGGTACGGGGTCAGGTGTGAATACAGAAGTAGTTTGGTTTGCATAAAAGGTATTTAGTTCGTTCGGATCTACTGGATAAGGTGTGCAGGTTTTGGAGCTTACGACAGAGAGTTTCCTGAGGATTGTCCATTTGGATTTAGGATTAGGTGCTTGGGATAATACATTGTTAAAGTATTGAGCTTCGGCCCGGCATAAGAATGTTTGTGTACTACTTCGTAGGGATTTGAATATAGTATAGTGTTGGGGTAGTCGTGTACGTCTGTATCGTCTTTTGGCAGCCTCTCATCATCTCTCTGATTTCTGAATTTATCCAAGGAGCAGGAGGACGTCTAAAAGTACAGGTTTTAAGGGGAGCATGATGGTTAAGAAAATCAAGAAGGTTAGAGGAAAGGTGTTCCACCATGGATCATCGATGGAAGAAAGGGAGTAGGTGGGCTCTAAGGAAACTGATAAGGAATCAAGATTAAGTCTGATGTTTTCAATGGTTAGGGAGTCAAGATCTCTCAAGTTGGGCAGTTCACATTTGAGTAAAATACTCAGATTCGGGCAAGTTGAATATGTGAGTATCGAAATCAGAATCGGGAGGTCAACAGTTGAGTAAAATATCCAGGACTCAGTACTCTCTTTGGCCATCTCTGATTGGTATGAATAATGTGGTTTGACACGTCACATGTACCTATATGATTTATAAATATTTGACTGTGAATTTATAGTCAAACGTGAGTAAAATATTCTATTAAAACTGGTAAAATAGATGAACATGTCTAGTAATGGACAAGATGGGCCCAGTAGTGATGGAGATGGTCCGGGCTCAGTGAAGGACACCCCTGTCTAAGAGTGGTTAGAGTTGTTTTAGAAAAAAACGAAGAACACCATGCGATTTTCCACTGTTTTTAGACTCAGAAATTACAAAAACATGATACATTTTCGTAAAAATGCAGAGCACCAGTAATGGACATGGATGTCCATAACTAGATTTGAGCTGATTTTTTATCCAGTGATGGACACCCCCTAAAAATAGTTAATTTTAATTAAATTTAATGCTTAAATCGAATACCTGAAGTTCTAAAATGGTAAAATGAATATTTTCATTGTGAAAACTCTAAAATTCAAACACCTATAAACATAAACGTTCAACTTACTCTTCGCAGAACTGTAAGTAGGAAGATATGAAATACACTGATTTCAAGAGCCCTATAGAAACAACAATGATAAGACATTCTAAAATCTTCTTTTGGGGACTTTGTTCATACAGTTGTCAATAGAGGGCATTTTTCTTCAATGGAGAAAAAACTGCAACTTTTAAATCAACAAGGAAGCTTATTATTTCAAGTCCAAACACTATCTTAAACAGTTTAATTGTAGCAAAGTTTCTTGATTTGTCACTTCTAAACATGTAAAAGTAATTGAAGGAAGTTAGTCGACTGTTCTACATACTCAATTACTGAAGATATTCAAAACTTGAATATCTTCAGCACTCAAATCACGCCCTGATGATGACCCACATGTTTGGGTTGAAATGTCAGCACTAATAAAAACCTTATAATGACTGCATCCTGAATATTTATCACCCATGTAAAAGTATTATTAAATAAAAAATAAATGTTTTTTTTTTTTTATCATATTTTGAACAGTCCACTTCATTTACAAAGGAGTATATTTCATTTTATTTATAATACAAACTAAATAATAGAATTAATATCAATCAATCATGATTAAATGAACAATATTTTTTTTTAACTTTCTAAATCTAAATAATAATGGTTTAATTGTAGTCTTGAATTAAGCAAGCAAAAAAAATAAATAGAAATAAATCTTTAATTCCATGCAAAATATTAATAATTTCTCACGTATTCAAGGTGTTGGAGGTCTTAGTTCTGGCTGAAACAAAAAAATAAAAATAAAGTGAAACAATTGAGAAATTTAAAAAATACTTCCAATACATCATTTCAAATTATTATATTAAATTACTACATTTCTGGCTCTCCACTTTTCTAAGGCCGGTGGGAGGGGTTCCAGAAACGGCATTTAGTTTATCAATATATTACTATATTATATACTTCTAACAGTTCCAGAGATCTCATCTATTAAAAAATTGAATATATATGTAAGATATTTAAAAAAAAAATAGAAACCACATACCCTCCCCTCTTCTAAATTATACTAGGTTGAGACATGGTAAATAATGGATTTCTTTTCCCATAGTATCATGTTTATCATTTTAATTAGGTAACCTAGATGGTGGCCTACAGATAAATGACTAAAAATGAAGTTCTAAATTAGGAAATATTTCTATGTTTATTTAAGTATTGTAACAAGCTATATTTCATTTTTTTAAGTAATTTTATATGGTCTAATTTAGTTCAGAAATATATAAATACATATTAAGAGATAATTCTACCTCTGAGAATGGTGATATAGGGCATTATTAATTACATTACTATTTCATTGAATTGCCAACACAAATATAAATAGTTGCTGGATGAATATTATAACTAAAACTTAGTTAAGAGTTGAAGAAATGAGGTGGACTACATGGCTACTTCCATGGTCTTTCCACCATGGTCTTTCCAAGTTGAACATGGAGGGGATGCAGGTAAACATCAGATACAAAACTCTCAGGTAACATATTTTATTAAAGACAATTATTTTTTACAATGGCCCCTTTAAAACAACAAAAAAGAATGGAATAATTGATATAACATGTATTTCTCACATCAATAACTCTCTGCCTTTACTCAAATATATTGTACCAAGTTAAAAGTTATATCTATAAGAATCCTATTAAGGTCTATTAATGCTTTTAATTAGTTATGAATGTATTGACCTAAGGCTAGGTATTATTTACTAGGTCTGATAAGTACTACTAATCTGATTTTTTTTTTCTTTTTTTTCTAAAAAAAAATAGAAAGAAGCATAAAATATGGGAAAAAAGAAAAACTAATTTCTACTTCAAGTAGGAAGGGTAAGTGAAAGTAATGTGATGTGTGCAGTGTACCAGATTTTTATTTTCAGGCACATTACATTCTAATCAGTTTCAGTAATATAGTCCTTACAATAATATTAGTGCTTACATAAAAGTTTTATCACAATCAATTACGTAAGGAGGGA
Organism: Nezara viridula; assembly: GCA_928085145.1. Taxonomy (NCBI): domain Eukaryota; kingdom Metazoa; phylum Arthropoda; class Insecta; order Hemiptera; family Pentatomidae; genus Nezara; species Nezara viridula. Next base: position 129,314,441 of record OV725079.1, read on the forward strand.
AATGGACACACTAATTTGAAGGATAGTATAAGGACATACTAGATTGAACATGACATCCATGGCAATCTAAAGAAATGTAATGACTCCTTATCTTACACGCAAAAATCCTAAAGCTCTCAGATAACTTGTTCCAATAACATATTTAATTAAATAAGTTTATTTAAAAATTACTGATATAAATTATAAATAACATCAACTCTGAAATTTGTCAAAGACAAGAAAAAATAAGATAGAGTACGAGAAAAATAAAGAGAATATTTCCAGAAGCCACATGAAAGGATCAGGGTGATTTCATGATCAAAGAACTGGAAAAATTGCTTGATAGGAAAAAACATAGTAGATACATCAGTTGATTGTAAAATACATGTTGCTCCTGAAATAAAGGGAATTAGTTTACCTAGTTCTGCCATAAATACTGTTACAAAAGTTGAACTTTGTTTACATCCTTGGGTATTATTTAGAAAATTACCTCTATCAGGTTATTTTCTTTACATGTCAGGATAATAATCCCAATCAGTTTGTATTTTTCTTTCGCTCAGTTAACATGGAGTTAGGTGATAAAGAAAATCAAATAGCTGTGATCGCATTACACAAAGTTGGAAAATGTAGATCAGAGATTTTCAACACTTTAAAACCTATGGGTATCAGCCAGATGTTGGTGTACCGCACTATAAATAGATATAATAAGACCCTATCTGTATGTGAGAGACCTCGACTGAGCCGTCCCCGCACTGTGAGAACGGCAAATGGAGTGAGAACAGTGGCTCCTCTGATCAGAAGAAAACCCAATCGAAAACAACAAATCATGTCTCGGGAAATGGGAATCAATATCTCGCATTGTAAAAAGTGACCTTAGGACGGGTGTATTTCGAAGAATGACAGGACAAAGGCAAACCACTTCTCTAAAAAAAATTATAGTGAATAGATGCAAAGTGCTCCTTGGCCGATAGACCAGTGGTCTTCATCGAAAGATTTTGTTTAGCGATGAGAAAATTTTTACAATTGAAGACAAATTTAATCGCCAAAATGATCGTATGTACACACACAGCTCTTAAAGAAGTCCAGGAAGTCATTGGCAGAGTGCAAAGAGGTGATGGTTTAGAGGGGAATTTGCTTTGATGGCACCACAAAGCTCCATTTTTGTGAAAAAGAAGTTAAAAAAGCGGCTAAAAACCAGCAGGACGATATTTCGGAACCTGTTGTCAAGCCTCTAAATGATACTCTGTTTGCTGGAAGTCATTGGGTTTTCCAGCAGGATTCTGCTCCAGCTCACAAGACCTGGCCAACTCAGCAGTGGCTGCAAAAGAACATTCCAGAGTTCATCTCTGCTTCGGATTAGCCCTCAGGAAGTCCTGATCTCAATCCACTAGATTATCGGCTTTGTTCCGAACTGGAGAGGATGGCATGCCACAGAGCACACCCTAACTTGGAAAGCCTCAAACAATCTCTGGTCCAAGCAGTTGAGCGCTTCCTTCAAGAAGTGCTGCTATTGATGACTGGCCACGGATATTAAATACCTCAGTCAAGGCAAAAGGGGAACATTTTGACTAATTTCTTTTTTTTTACTCCCTATAGATATACATTTTATTTTTTAATACAATATTTATGACAGGATTAGGTATATTTTTTTTGTGGTATATGTCATTGATATGAAAAGTCATGAGGCTGTTATGCCCCTCAACAAAAAGGATGATGAGCTTTGTGATATTCTTCACATCCAAGAAAGGAATTCAAATATTGGCTGTATATTAAAAATTATTTTCAACTTCTATCCAAGAATTCAATATCCACATTATTAGGGACCGGCATTACAATATCTGGGACTTAATTTGTGATAAATCAACAATAAACTCACTAATTACATTACATAAAACTAAGTGAGCATCACAGTAATTGTGCCCTTTCCTGTATTATAGAATATATTTTATTAACACTTTTTGTAGCCTCATTAGTAAATATTTTCCACATTTTCAAGAATAATAAAAAATTGAGATAACAAAGTATATCAAAAGTGCCTTCTTCCTTCAAATATTCTTTGATACTATAGAACTATTTTTTTTAATATATGAACATTATATATTGGCGCTGGCAAATGCTTCTGGGGTCCTGTACAAAATAACTTAGTCAAAGTTTACCAGACTTTTGGCCTGTAAAAATTTTTGGCAGCTTTCACTATACTTTTCAGCGAATACAGTTATCTCCAAAGAAACCTCTTACACCCAGTTTTTATTAGAAGTCTTTCTTCTTCCGTAGTGAGGATAAAGGAGGAACCTGTTTAGGGTTTTGCAAAATGATTTCCCCATTCTATATTGGAGAGTTTGTTCAGAAATACCACAAACCGTACAAGCATCATTTTTGCTCAAAGAGCCAATTCAGATGCATTTCATTTCTTCCTTTATATCATCTGTACATGTCTTCTTATCCATATTTCATTTCTTATATGACAGGTCAAAGGGGATTACCATGCATTAATTCTTTTGAGAAAATCTCTAAGATTAATGATAAAAGTATTAAAATAAAATGTGGACCTCATCTAAGTTTGTCTCCAGTAGCCTGTTCAATCGCATTGGTTTTGCTTTTGTGCATCTTTTTTTTTTAAACAATATTTCATTTGGATCAAACATTTTTAATAGTGTAAAATGGTTTTAGATCCCATAGTAGTTGCTCAGATTACTGCAAACACACGACCTGAGTCTATGGGGAGAAAAAAAGGCAGGCAATCCAGAGGTAGCAGGAGACAGGAAGCTTCAATAGAAGGCCGTGGTCAGGCTATCCAAGAGCAATAGGTCCAGCTGATAACCGCTTCATTGCTATGCAGACCCTCAAAAACCGCTACCAGACTTCAGTTAGACTTCTGATCAATTGAATATATTGCTCAGGGTTTGGATGTCAATGCACACACAGTAAGGAGATGGCTTGCTGAACTCAACCGGCACACCAGAGTTCCGTCTTTTGGCTCTCCACTCACCACAGCACACTGAGAAGCTTCCCTTTAACTTTTGTCCTGAACACGCTGCCAGATGATTTGGCCTCTGTTCTGTTTTCTAATGAGTCCAAGTATAGCCTTTATGGTGCAGACGGACGATTTCCAGGGTGGTACAGACCAAGTAAATAATTAGCTCAGTGCAATATAACTGAAGGAGTGTAGTTTGGAGGAGGTCGTTGATGGTTTGGGGTGGAATATGTTTAGAGTCAAGTACAGATCTCCATGTGTTCCAAAGGCCGACACTCGATATACACCTGTACATGACTGACATCCTCAAGAAATATGTGGAAACTTTTGGCCCTTTTATGCAGAATAATACTCGGCCACACAGGACTACCTAGATGAGATAAATTTTATCTTTAGGTATTGTGTTAAGTATTATCTTTTATTGTTGCAGTTTTCCTGACTCTATAACCCTAAAATCTCTCTACATATTTCTTATTCTATAAAAAATTATAAATCGAGTCAAATGTAAATATTTTCCAAATTAATTATGCTCATAAAGGGAGCATTTAATTTAATAATATTTAAAGAACTTACAAATTTTTTGTAAAGATCTTCTAGGAGAGATACTGCCCTGAAGACCAATACCAGCTTCATCAACTAAAAAAAAAAATTAATTATTTTTAAATTATATTTTGTAGAAGGGAAATCAACTGCTGCTATCAAAGAAGTATAAGTTTGGAAGATAAGTAAGTAATGAACCTAAAAAATTTTTTTAAACTTTTATTTGGTTTATGTTTCGGATTAGTTATCCATTTTTAAAAGCTTTATACTGTTTTCTACATCATTATAATAAAAATAAAAACCAGTTTAATGAAAGAAAGATTAAAAACTATGAAATAATACAATATACAAGCAGCATAATACTTTTGGAAATGAATAGTTCAGTCAAATTGTATTTTTAAATGGAAAATTCTAGTGTAATTGTTTTCAGTGGCTTACTTCATATTATTTGAGATGTTTAATTCATAAATAAATATTATATGTTAAATTTAGAGGCCACGAAGGCCGAGGTTGACAGACATCACAACCTCAAGTCTAGCAGTTCCAGTTCAAATTCAGCCAAGGAAAGTTAATATTTTATTAATTAATTTATTTTGTGATAGACTCATGGAATGTATCTCAACCTGCCCACTCCGATACAACAATAATAAACCTACCTATTATACAAATAATATATAACCTAACCATAGGAGCGATTATTTAAAAATGTCCTTTTTGCTACTTTTAAAAACAGCTAATTTTTTTCCAATTACTTGACACCCCTTCAGAGAGCATAAGTCGTTGAAAAAAATCTAAAAAACATGAATTGTAGATAATTTTTTCATCTTTATTTTAATATTGGATCACTTTATGAGTACAAAACTTACTTGGCATTTTATAAGCAAAAGAAGCGAAATAAAAATCTAGTGATTTTTAGCCCCATTTTTTTAAAATGATTTTAATATATTATTTCTCATAGGTGTTTATTTTTTTTTTGGTATGCCATATCTTCTTCAATTCATCAATCCAATGATTGAGCTATGAATTTGAAAAAAAATTTTCTCCTTCAGATCGTATAAATAGCCACCCAAAATTTCAGGAAAAAAAGTTATGAAGGAAGAGAAACTATATTCAAGAACTTAAAAAGTATATATTTTATGGTTGATTGCACTTATCACTACTGTTAGTGCAAAAGGTCATTTAACTATTACAATTATTAGTATCATTATTGAAGTTTTAAATTAAGTTCCTTTTCCTTGGTCGATTACAATGACTGAGGATTGTAATCGAGGAACTTATTTCATCATTTGTTCACTGACCAATACACTATATCAATTATTTACAATGGAGAACTAGTTTTTCATATATTCCAAACAAATATTTGTTAGACCACTTTAGATTCATATTCAGCATCCTGAAACATAATGTAAGCCACTGAAAAAAATTAAACTAGAGTTTTTCCACTTCAAGCCCTTTCTGAAATTAATTTGATTAACCTTAAATTACAAGCAACTAAAGGTTAAGAATTCTTTTGAAGATATATTACAAATCTTCTAAAACTGTAGTACATTGGAAATAATTTATATTTCTTGAAACAATTAACATATCAAACCATGAGTTTTCCTTTGTTCAAATCAATGTTCATTACATTAATGTTTAAGTACTGAAAAAAGACAAACAATAAAACAAAAAAATAATAAAATAAAATAAAAAGAGAGAAATTTAAAATGGCACAGTACGGCACATTTATAAAAAAACATATCAATATTTCTTCACACAAAAGAAAAGATTTTATTGACTACAATATTAGAATGTTGCTAATTTTGATGTAATGAAAAATACAAAATCAATTAAAACTTTAGGGGGAAACAGTACAAATTAATTTTAATAGAACAAAATAAGCAACTTACGTGAAATTCCATTGACACTTGGAACGAATATCTTGACAATTGAAGCAGGAAAAGTTTGGGCAGTCTTTAGATTAAGATTCGCCAATTTTTTTTCTTCTTCATATTTACTCACATCCGCAGTATTGTCCTATTAAATGTTATGTATCATTATACGGAAAATAATTGGTCTTTATTGTTATTATTAGGGCTGAGATTTTAAGGATTTGTTCTTTTTGTCTGCTTAAGAGAAAACAGTGTTCTCAACTGATCCATGCCACTCTTGAATGGATTTAAAATAAAAAATTTTATAGAATATTTTTTGATCCATTTGGCTATTTCGTACAATAAAGAAATATTTTTGTGGTCTTCATTCATAGTTAGGTTTGATTGAATGAATTCATAGATTATTATGTATGCTTTTACGCCAAACTTAATATCTTATTATATCAATTTAATAAGTAAAACCCACGTAATAGCCAGATAATATAATATTAGTCTAGATAATATAATAGTATATTTGTTAAGTAATATAAAAGTAAACAGGACCCTTGTGTTTTGAGTTTAAGGAAGTTATCGGAAGTTTAACACTCAGCATTTCATTTAATTCAATAATATAATTTAATGCTTTACAGCCTGCAAGAATACATAACATAGACAATTCTCTTTGTTTACATTCAGAAATAAATGATAAAGGCTCATCCCCATAACTAAATCTCCGAAAACGTAGTATGGAATGCTTTTCTCTTCAAGTAAATTATTCGTTGTCAATTCTATGGAAAATGAGAAATTCCATCATATTTTTATTTTTAACAAAAGGAAGATTAACATGTGAATTGAATTTAGAAATATTTTGGATTTAATAGAATTTTGCTGAATTGTGAGATAATATTAGCAGCGAATATTATTCCCCACAAACATGTTAATATTTGGGCAAGTTTCTAAACTCATCGATTGAACCACCGATGGTTCAGACTTTCGGGATCGATGGATCTGCTGTATGAAACTTCAGTGTTGTTATATCTCAATTTACTTTACCCCACAGTGCACAAGTGTAGAGAAAGATTAGATTATGATGATATTGAGTTTACTTTCTGTCTATATGGGCAAGTTCCTTAACTCAGAGCTCATTGATTGCATCGGATTGTGTCTAAACTGGGTGAAACGACGCCATCAATGAACTCAGCGCTGAGTTAAGAAACTTGAGCTATTTACATCTGTTTTGAAATTTAATAAATCAGTAGGTAGGTATTTCTCCATTTTTTATTATTTTCGATGTGTAACTTTACAAGCCGTTCCTAATATGAGAATAAATCGCTGTCCATCGCTGCTGGTTTGAATTGATTAATAGAACCCATCAATTGAATTAGCCCTGAGTTTATGAGCTTAAACTTTTTATTATTAACATGTTAGCTTCTGAGCATGATATCTCTTAAATGTTAAATGTTTTTCCCAACAATATCGGTCCCCGGCAACCGCCAATAGTAATGATGAATTTCTTAATGGCATCGGGCATTGGAGACATATATCAGTCTCGAGGTATGGCGATATCTTTTAACAACAAAAGTGAACTAAATTCCCTATTCAGTTTCTCTATCTGTTGAGTGTGTCCTCATTAATGGCCAGCAATTGTAGGAGTGGATTTTAATGTCCAATGTCGTTTATATGACGAGTTTTTTATTATTTCTCTTTATTTCAGTAAAAAAGTGATATTTTTAGAGATATAAATCTTAAATATTGAAAATTAAATGAGAAAAGGTTTATTTATTACATATAATTATAATTATCATGATATAATTTATACATTCTTTCCATTTCTTGTTTGCCTCCTTATTTCTTAGGGTCTTTCTCTATAGCATTCTCTACACTGCTTTCACTATTTTTTCCTTACCTGAATGCTTAATAAAAGACGTGATGATGGTCGAAGCTGAGTTGTGAGTTCATCAGCGAGAAACAATCGGAACTTTGTAATTGATATGGGTTTTTCTTTTTTCATGTTAAAGATGATCTAAGAATTGACCACCAACGTTCCAAACATTATCTCAACTACGATGCATGAGCATTGTCCTGTATTTGCAGGAATATGTATTGGATGCGAGGGGATGTTATTGTAGGGATATAAATTTTTATCAGTCTGGTACAGTATTGGTCCCCGGTGTCCTACAGCTTTCTGTCATATATAATTATTATTTACGTTTGTATCTTTACATCTATCCAACTCTCATTCAAATATTTTTAAAAATGGCCATTTTAGAGACTTCGTAAGATAGGTAAAATTTGAAACAATGCGCACCGCTTGACAATTGAGACGAATATCCGAACCCGGAGACCATAACCACAGCTAACTTGTGAAGTAAGGTTTTTCTTAAATTCCTAATTTTTGTAAAACAATGTAATGTTCCTACTAAGTTTGGGTACTGTGTTCATTTGGGTTTTTCATGTTTAATATTGTTTCAATCACCAATTTTTTGTAGAATTAAACAGCTCATAATCATTATAAAAAATTACCATTGGTGTTATGTTCTGGATTTGACTCTTTGATTTGTTTAACATAAAACTAGTTTCTTGATCTTTTTCATTGCTCAGTTGTTGCAATACTGTATCAATCATGGCCAACAATTTTTTTTCACCTGGAAGCTTAACTGTCGCATGTAATTTAGGCAATAATCTAGCAACAGCCCACCGTATATTTGGCACTGGATCAGCTAAAATTAACAAAAAAAATATATATATATTCTTAAAACATTTGATGAATGTGAAAATTATAATCCTAATTTTAAAAAAAAACACTGATAAAGTTGTTTTAACTGAAGAAAATTACTAAATATAGGAGTAGGCATTTACTAATTAGATTTCAAAGTAATTTAATTGCTGAAATCTTAATAAAGAAATAAAAACTTTTTTCCAAGCTAATAAAAAATTTTTTTTAGGAAATTTCCTAAACTTTTGAAATACCATCAACAAAAAAATTAAGTTATTCAGAAATCTAATTTTACCACCAGATAAATTTAAAGGGTACCGAGGAGAAGACTCTAGCCAAGTTTCAATGAAATTGGTACATTCGTTTAGGCACTACAACACAGGTTTTTCGGCCGTCCTTTTGAAAGGAAAAGACAGATAGCGATATCAAAATAGCAGGAACATCCTCGGGTGACCTCTGAGTTTGATTACAAATTTGAATGAAACCGGTTCAGTAGTCTCGGAGAAGAGTCACGGATGGACAACATTTTTTTTATTAGATTTTCTAACTCCACATATCGTGAGACATAACACCTCAATTTTTGAGGGAGATTAAATTTTTTAATGCTTTGGTTAATTACAATGGTTCATAATTGAAAATAATAAACCAAAATAAAATTGCATTAATTGATGTTATGTAATTAATAAAATACTTTTAAACAAGTACTATTCACACATAGTTGATTGATTATGAATTTGAAGTGAATTACAAATTTGTCAACAAATAAATACTAGAAAAAATGAATTAGACCAGTTTTGAAACAAAAAGCCTACTGATAATACTACAAAAATATACAATGATATAAATCAATATAGCCTTATAAAATTTACTAACTTGCCATTTGAAGTGTTTTAATGAAGAAGTGTTCTTTAAAATATGCTGAGGAAAAATACAGGAGTATTATATCACACGCTTGAAGGTATAACATCCTGTCATAAAAGTTGTTGCTATTGGCTATATCTGTAATAAAAAATTATAAGTTAATTTAATCAATAACAATCACTCACAATTTGATTTAAAATTAAATTAATATCTTTAAAATAATTCAATTCATGTCCTAATTGCAGTACATATAAGTATAAAATCCCACCAAAAAACAACAAACACAGTTAAAAATTTTACAAAGAAAAAATAAACAGAACTGGAATGCAAGAAAAACCTGCAATTTTGTCATCAAATGGAATAATAGGCTAGCTCTCTGTTTCATCGCACTTACCTTTACCTGAATCAATAAATGCTTAAAATACACAACACTAGCGGATCCAGGATTTAATTTTGGGGGGGGGCTTCAGCCCGAAACCTTTTTTTTTCATAAAAATAACGATAATTACTTTGGAAAAACAGAAAGAAACTAACTACCTATATGAAATGATGTTTAAGTTATTCCTTAAGTATTTTTAAACATAATTACACGAACAATAATACTTTAAGAGGTATTTTTTAAATTTTTTTTCCCATAAAACATGGTTATTTTTTTCCATTTTGGGGGGGGGGGCTTCAGCCCGAAAGCCCCCCTCCGTAGATCCGCCCGTGATACACAACACAAAACGATTCATTTCAATTTACACAGAAGCATTCAATTTTGAGATGACAACACACAACAAACAATATCTAATGCATAATATTAGCTCAATAATTAAAAAGTATTGAAGACAAGTAATCAAATACAAAACTTACCATTCACTATCCTATTTCGGATTTCATTTCGATGCATTGGTTTCTGAATAAATCTTAGATTGACCAAGATTGTTTGCATGCAGGCTAATCGTACTGGGAGGATTCGCTGAATAACAATTAAAAAAAAAATTAAAAATAAACTAATTCAAAAATAATAATTATTTTTGTTTCAGGTGTATAAATTATAATCACTACCTTAAATAAATGAATAATATTACATTACTATAATTGCAGACTATGCACCAATAAATTTTGCTATAGCACAGCTAATTAAAAGAATGATAACCAGATAATTTTTTGGTTGATGTAAGGTGCTTCAATCTTGAAAATTTATTTTTTGGATCAGGGTACAATATTGTACAAGCAAAGAGTCAGGATGGCCATGTGGGCTAAGGAATTTGCAATAGATAATTAAAGTTAAGCAGCATCGACTGTGGTTAGTACTTGGATGGGTGACCGTCCACCGGGGAAAGCTGTGATGTCCAGGAATTCCCCTTTCATCTATATGAGGCCTGTCAACCAACTGAAGGCAACTCACACCTAATAGGCATAGGATTAATGAATCAAAATAAACATTTTTCCTTTTGTCTCCATTTTTCAATTAACAAATTTTTTCAAAAGTTATATTCAGCATTTTTTTTTTAACTCTTAATAATGAGATAAGGTTAATTATTTAAAATAAACCAAATTAAAGGTACTTAGGAAGACATGTTGAACATTTAAGCCCTGCAAAGTGAAATCAATGAGGATAAGACCTCAATGATATTACAGACCACGAGAAGAATTACACAATGATACACCGAGTTTAATAAAATCGTCAGAGCCATTTTTGAGAAAATTGTAAAAATGTGTATAACTGTTAATGGCACTTCTGGTTAGTCGATTTTAACAAAAAAGTTGCTGCCATATCCAAGGCATATACCTATTTTAAGTATGCAATATCAGTTTTGTGCGACTTTTAGTTTTTGAGCTATATCACATACATAAACACACAGACCATTTTGCGGGACTTGGTTATTTAGATTAAGAGGACCTCAAAATGTGTATTTCCGTTGAAAACTCAGATTCGAAAATTTTCATGATCGCAATACTTTCCCTTACTATATATTACATATATAGGTAAGTGAAAGTAAAAATAAATGTATGAACGATTTTTGTTTAATATTAATAATTCTCTCTGCAATATTAAGATGGCTGAATAGGTGATGAAACAAAGAGATTCAGTTCCATCACTATCACCACTTCTACCATAAAGTGAGGCTCAATAATTTTTATGAAATCATGAACTATTTAGTCCTCATGATTTGTAAAAAGTTTTTCTTAACTTCAGAAACAATTTTTATTTAATTTTAAAAAATACATATGGACTTATTTACACCATGATACTCACACAAGAATTTATTCTTCTAAAGAGAAGAGAAACAAAATTGTTAAAAACTACTTCCGATGGGAATAAATACCAAAGTACTTCCAATTGTTGGATAAAAGTGCAATATAGTCTCCAATTATGACTGCCAGAAAGTTGAGCTTCACACTTTAAAAGAGATCTCACTATTTCAGACACAGATGTATCCTGAAAAATTAAAAAATAAATAAATAGCCTGCTCAATAACTACCCTTTTCTTTGCAGATTTAATATAAATATTTCAATACACAGCAATTCATTCACAACCTATCTGTATTAATCAAGCATTTGAAAGTTGGATTTGGTGTTTTTATCCTCGAACTGAAATAAAGAGTTAGATATTCAACAACGGAACTTCATTAATTTTTACTCAATGCAGTCTTAGTTAGTATAGAATTTGTCCTTCAGATAAAATAGAGAATGAAGTACATTTTAAGGTAAAAAAAAAAAAAAAAATTCTTGATAAGGTCATAATAAAGCATATTGTTATATTATTCAGTGGCGAAACAAGATTTATGACAGATGTTAAATTATTACTTAATAAGTAAGATAAATATTTTAATTTTTTACTTATTTGATGAAATTTACAACTTTATAAACAATAGAACAAGTAAAAATGCACACATTAGAAATAATGACATGAACAGACTTGAAGAGATACTGCCCAGTGGTAGCACTCCCTATTTAATTCTAGGTGAGAAGATCACGAGGCCATCTTCTTTTCAGATGCCTAGGGAGATTATCAGGAATCGAGGAAGAAGCAAGGCTGGAAACAAGTGGATTCGGATGGGACTGGAGTTTATCATGAAAAGATAGATATCTGGCTCAGGCTAAATCAGCAGCATATGGAACATTAAGGTCTTTATGAATGGTTTTAGTTGTGACAAAATATGGGGCAATAAGGATTTTACAAAGGATTTTGGATTTTAAGGATTGGATACGATAGGAATTCGATCGTTTGGTAAAGCCCCAAAGCTCAACTCCATATGTTCATATAGGTTTTATTATGGTTAAGTAGATGAGTCTTTTGTAATTAATTGAAAGTTTAGAGCATTTGTCTAGTAAGTGTTGGAGCAGTCGAAAACGTCAAGCAGTTTCTTGTCGTTTCAGTCTAGTACGTGGATTCCAAGTGAGACGTTTATCCAAGTTGAGTCCTAGGTAGCAGATTTGTTCAACAGGAATAAGTGAAATATCATTGAAGGATATTGTAAGATAAGAAGTTGTAGGTTTACGACAAAGGGTAAAGGTAATTTGATGGGATTTATTGGAATTTATTTTTATTCTCCAGTTATGACACCATTCTTCAAGGTTTGTGATATGTGATTGGAGGGTTTGAGATGCAATTAAAGGGTTGTTATAATTTAACAGATAGGATACAAGTGACATCTGCATAGGTGGTGATGACCGTGTTGAGAAGAGTTGGGATATCAGCTGTATAAACTGTATAAAGGATAGGACCGAGGATGCTCCCTTGAGGAACACCAGCAAACTAGGAAAAGAGGGACGAACATGTATTATTATCATTTAGTTTGAAGTATCGATCAGTAAAGTATGAACGGATAATGAGGAAGTATGTAGGAGGAAGGAATTTTTGGAGTTTGTAAAGCAGTCCCGGGTGCCAGACTCTATCAAACGCCTGTTCAACATCGAGAAAGACTCCTGTACATTTTGCACTCCAAAGCAGAGGAGACTACGTCTACCACTCAATGACATTGCTAGATAGTGGAATGGGATGTGCGGAATCCAAACTGGTGATCAGAGATTATATTATTAAAATCTAGGATGGAGTACAGGCATTTTAAAATGAGTTTTTCCAGGATTTTGACCATGATTGGTAAAAGAGAGATAAGATCGTAAGAGGATTGGTATTCATGTGACTTTTTGGGTAAGATAAATATTAAAATCATAAGGTTAAACTCATTTTGAGTATTCTTTATTTCCATTTGACCGCTTACTACACTTTGCTGATTGTTCATCTGGTGCACAAGGCCAATGATGGAATATTATTAAAGATACTCCTTTACTTAAATAGCATTACCTGCTGTTCTGCTTCAAAAGCCCCAACTCTAACCAATGCAACAAGAGACTGGCCCAAATGTGGAACAATGCCATCAATCACTTCTTCTACTTCATCCTTTAATAAAGTAATAATTTCTGGTTTCATCAAAACACCATATTTCGCATATATCTTAATTATCTAGAACCCATATCAGTATATAAATAGTCAAATTAGTGTATTTATCATTAATTATTTTAATTTATTTATCTGTCATAATTTGTACCAAAGTAACTCACCTCATGGAAAGCACAGGCAACAGTTCTTCGAACTAAATAGTAAGGATCGACAATAAAATTAGTAAATACTCTATGCAACATATCCAAGAGATATCTATTGTTATCGGAATAAACAAATTTAGCTAAAGCTGGGTAATTATAGGCACAATGTTGTCTGCATGCGACCAATTTCTCATTCGAAAATGTAGAATTAGTCTAAAAATAGAAAATTGAAATTAATTTTAATAAAATATGTCATCGTTAAATTTATAAAAAAGGAAATAGAAAGAAATAACTTGATAAATTATTTTTTAAGAGTAGATAGATTTCATTTTCTGATACCTTTTTTCTAGAAAATCTTCCTAATCTGAAAGAATATTGGTTAATTATAACTTAATAAGAAAGTATAAAAATAATTCATCAGTAGCATCTGTAGAATCTGTAGAAGCAGCAGGAATGTTTTGATTCTGATTCTGATTTATGAACACCATTTTATAAAAAAGGATAGGACCAAGGATACTACCTTGAGGAACACCAGCGGAATGGGAAAAGAGGGATGAATAAGCATTATTGTGATTGAATTTTGAGTATCTATCAGTTAGATGGGAACGGATGAGGAAGTATGTAGGATGTAGGAATTTACAGTTTGTAAAGTAGTCCCAGGTGCCAGACTCGATCAAAAGCCTGTTCTACATCGAGAAAGACTCCCGTGCAGTACATTCCGCGCTCTAATGCAGAGGAGACAACATCCACCACACGATGGCATTGCTGGATAGTGGAATGGGATCTGCGGAATCCAAACTGGTGATCTGGGATTATGTGATTAGAATCTAGGATTGGGTACAGGCGTTTTAGGATTAGTTTTTCTAGGACTTTTCCCATGATGGGTAAAAGAGAGATAGGACGGTAAGAGGATGGGTATTCTGATGGCTTTTTGGGTTCATGTATCATTTTGATAATGGATAGTTTCCAAGGGTCGGGAAAATATGTTGATCGGAGTACAGCATTATATATATATGTAAAGAATAGAATGGCTTTCCGAGGAAGTAGTTTTAGGATCTGGGATGTAATTAGGTCATGTCCAGGAGCTTTGCGGGAAGGTAACCTGTGAATGATGTTGGATATTTCTGAAGGATGAAAGGCTTTAGGAGGAGGAGTCATTTGGAGTGGGATATCCAGTTCTGCTTCAATACATTCAAGATGATTTGGGTTAAGAATATCAGGATGTGGATTAAAGGTTTTAAAGAGGTGGTGAGCAAATATTTGGGATTTTTCTTCGTCGGATTTGGACCAGGTTTGTGCTTCAGTGAGTAGTGGATGGTTGCAGTCTTTAAATTTCAGGAGCCTTTTAGTGGTCGCCCATAGTGATTTATCGGTAGGTGTAAGTTTTTCAGTAAAATTTAGTAAATTTTGAATTTTCTTATTTCTGATTTCAGTTTGTTAGTCAGTTGGGTGTAATGCGCTTTATCTGTCGGGTATCTAGTTCAATGCCACTTCGATCTTGATCTGCGTTTTTCCTTTAATAAGATGCGAATATGCTGTGGCAAGTTAGTATTTTGTGGGTTGTTAATCTTATTGATAAAGGTATTATTATTTATACTGTCTGTTATTGATGATGTCAGTTTTTCTATGGCACCATTAATGTCTTCTTTTGTCTTTAGCGGAATTTTGAGGTCAAGTTTGTTTTCCAAATCATCACGAAATTTGTCCCAGTTTACTCGTCCAGTGATCAGTTTGGGAGGTGATGGTTTAGGAGCAAAGTCAGAATGTAATGAAAGCAGAACTGGACTATGGTCTGAAGAAAGGTCATCCAGGGATTTGATTATAGTTTGGGAGGAGGAAATCTGGGAGGTGATAAATATATCCAGGATATCGGGACGTTTTTTGAGGGATGTTGGCCAATAAGTAGGACTCATGGGCGAGATCATTGAAAATAAAATTACGATTGTAATCTTGAATTGCATCTTCAATATTGCATTTTAATTTGTATAAATAAATCAATAAATATTCATTTATATATATATTGTTTATTTCATTAAATTATTCAAATCATGCAATTATATGTATTTATCTTCAAATATGCAATAATATGCATTTATCCTCAAAAATGCAAAAATATGCTAAATAAAATTTGACTAATTGCATCACAGTGTACTAATTTGTATACATATCTGATCAGCGGTTGAAGAAAATAATGCAAACAAAATATGCAATTGCATACAAATACGGGCCTTGATTATAACATTTAATAACATAGCTATTATATAGATTATACCTGGTAATCACATTTAACAGGAGATTTAGTTTGAGCTCCTTTTCTTCCAGGCAAAATACCTTTTTCAGCTAAAGAAATATATGATTTTACATAGCTCTCTTTGTCAGATTGGACAATAACTCCTGAAATAGGAAGAATCATAATAGAGGAATAGTAAGAATTAAACCATATACAATAGTTGATAAAGAAAGAATTAAAATATTCTCTATTTCACTTACTCTCCAAACCAACCACCATCTTTCCATAAGATGCAGCAACAGCCACCAAAACATTTTCATCAAATTTAAAAGCGTAGTTACATAACTGTTTCAAAAGAGGCAGGATAACATTCTTAATAGTTTCTAAAATAAAATTTTAAAAAATATTATAAGCAACAAACCATAAAGTAAGATTGCATTATTATAATACATAACATTATAATTTGATCAATCAGCATCACTCTATTATTCATTGACTTAAAAAAATTTTTGAGCCACATAAAATCAAAAATATATCCTTAATTAATAATAGTAAAGCATTCAATAGGTAATAAAATTAAATTTCTGAGTCAAATTCAAGCTCTACAACACATGAATTAAACATTCTATAATGAAAAAGTGAATATTTGTAATCAGCAATCAATAGATTTTCATTAATTTTTATAATATAGAACAAGTCTATAGATTATAGTCTTTAAAAGTGGTCTTCTGGATATATTCATTTCATATATATCTCTATCTATTTTATATGTTTAATATAGTTATTTGGTTCTATGATTTTATTACCATAGGTAATAAATATATAGCAAAAAAGTTTAAAACTGGTAGGAAAATTATACAGTCGGTTATTCTGATGATTTGGTGCTGTGGAGTGAAGACAGAGAAACTATTAAAACTGTCTGTTTTATCAACAATGTTGATGAAAGATGGAAAAGAAAAGAGGCTTCCAATAAATACAGATAAGACAATTCCAATGATCCAGACATGAAAGGGAATACTTTTAACCATGCCAAAAATGTAGGTATTGTTTGAATAGGTATTAAGATCTATCTCAACAAGAAAAACAAAATTGAAGAAGAAATCAATACAATACCACATTGAAAGGAGGAACTCAATATTATTTTTCAGTTAATGTTCGAAATTACTTATTCTTACTTTTACTTATTATTTTTGTCCTAGAGACAGATTGTAATATTTTTCAATAAATAAGTTTTATAAAAAAAAAAACTTATTATTTCAATCGTAAAATTAGCATTCTGTATTGAAAATTAAAAATTAGAATTTTTAAAACTATTATCAAATTATCAATCCTACTGTTCTTTATGTTGTGTGGTTTAGTTGCAGTGTGGCTGCTTGTAACTAAGGTAGAAGAGCAAAGCAAGATTTTTGAAAATTAAGAATTGAGTGGATTATTTAAAAGAACGAAGAATATACTGATGAATTTAGATGGCTACACAGTGCCGAATTGTGTAAACTATGTCTAGTAGGGCCTAGTGGATAAAGTGCATAAAGTGCACTTTTAAGATAAACTGAATAATTGGTAATAATAGAACAATATATTATTAATATTTCTTATTTCTATTCACATAAAATCAATACTTGGTCCATAGCTAAATTGGCAGAGATACTCAATGAAGATAAACATTGAACTTATAGTAAAAACAGAAATTCCATTTTGTTTTTTTAGAATTCAAAAATATTCCTTATCCACTTGACCCATCAAATATCATTGAGATAATAGTTTTGAAGCAAATAAAATGAGCATGCAAAATTGTTATGCTCAGTAGTAATAAACAAATCCACAATGTCCTATATTAATAAATTTCAGACAGCAGGATATGAATTAAAAGTTTTGGACTCCTACGGACTCATTTCTCAGAAAAAAATTATAAGACGTTAAAATTTTGAATAGCCTTAACATTATCTGTTCTTCTGTTTTGATTTTATGTTAACTTCATATTCGTTCTCAATTTAAACATAACATTTTAGAGAGGGTCATTCCCTTTCTCGCCTTTCAGGCGACAAATGGGTTGTTTCCCTTTTGTATGGGGTTTTCCTGGGCAAGGGGATGGGGGCGGGGGATTAATGCCAGAGTTAAAAGCCTCCCCCTCCCACCCCCCGGGCACCAGGATACGAACTCCTAATTATTTTATCTGATTATCTTTGATCCGGGTTGCCGGGCATTGCATGGTGGTCTGAACAGGCATTAGACTGCTCGGCCACCCCGCTGCTATAACAATTGTATTGAACCTATGAATGAAAGAAATTAGTTGTAATTACAACTAATTTTTTATAGTAAAAAAATAAATTATCTTCCATTTCAACTGACAACTAACTTTTTTTTTACCAATATTAGTTTTCTGCTAATGAATAACAATTAATGTTTTAGTTGCACTTTCAATTGAATTATTACTAAGTTATCTATAGTTTTCAATTATTAGTTACTATTAATTTAGTTCAATTCTGATTTTGTTTCATACAAAAGCTCTTTTCTTTTTTTATTTTGAATTTTAAGCTAAACCCAAAAAACTGAAACATTCCATTTTCTCTATTAATTTTGCCTCTCAAAAAAAAAAACGTTGTCAAGCCTAAATATATTTATATTGTAAATATATTAGGAAGACGCATATGAACATTGGGTATTTAAGCCCTGTAAAGTGACATCAACGGGGATAAGACCTAAATGATATTAAAGACCACTTAATTATACAATGATACATCAAGTTTAATCAAAATCGTTACAGCCGTTTTTGAGAAAATTGTAAAAATCTGTTTCAGAGTCGATATAAAGTGACACTTCCGGTAAGCCGATTTTAAGGAAAAAGTTCCCAGGACATCTAAGGCATATATCCATCTTAAATATGTAATGTCAGTTTCGTACGACTTTTCAGTTTCAAGCTAGAGTATTCACATACACACAGACCATTTTTCGGGACTTGGTTATTTGGACCCAGAGGACCTCAAAACGTGTATTTCTGTTGAAAACTCAGATTCAAAAATTTTCACGATCGCAATACTTACACTTACTATATATTACATATATAGGTAAGAGAACGTAAAAATTTTTAATAAACAAGTAAATCCTCATACATTTCCTGATTTTTCCCAAATGCAGAACACCCTGCTGAGATGTAGCAAATTAAACAATAATGAAGATTAGAAAAAAATAAGAGAAACAAGTCTCTTTACAGCTCAAGCAGAGTTTTCAGCTAAAGGATATCAATTTGTAAATAAATTAGATATTCATACCAATGGAAAAATATGGAACAGCATCCACAATGGTCGTATAAGCTATTTCCTTGACTTTAGGAGATTCGTCTGATGCTAGATCAACAATCACAGGTAAAAGCATAGTTCGAGCTGCTTCAGTCCCAATAGGGAGTATAGCAAGTGACAACTGTGGACATATTGTAGCTCTTACGTCGGCATTCACATCCTGACATAATGACAGAATAATAGGAAGAAGTTCTCGTTTCAATCTGGAAAAAAAATTCTGAAATTTAACAAATATAAAAATATCTAATAAATATAGCACTCTTCATGCATTGTTTCTCAAAAGTGTTTTTTCTAGTCAGTACACTATAATTTTGTTAATATTTTATGAAAATCAAAGACTATCATTTTGAAGCTAACCTTCTCTGCAAATGGCAAAAAAACTCTGAAAGAAAAATAACAGAAGTCATCTCTGAAATTCAAAGATATAAGGTAGATATTCTGGAATTAAGCAAGTTGAAGAAGAAGGAACTGACAAAATGTAATTAATGATGGATATACAATGATATATTTGGGGGTCAACAAAGAATTAGGGAAGATGTGGGGATGTCTTCAAAGATTCTCTCTTCGACAAAATTCAGCATTGGGAAGCTATATCTTCCATATTCATCTTTGTTTATTTAACTCTCACTCTGGGTAATGTGACCATAATTCAATTAATAGAAATATAATCGTAATAGTAATATGTTTGCATCAAATTCAACAGAAGCGGCAACTTCAACCAGCGATAACCAATCACTACTAATCAAATTAGTGTGTGCTCTTAAAATACCTTTTTTTCTTTTCTAAATATTTAACTCTGGTCAAGTAGACCAAGAGGTAGCTATAGTGATTACGTAGATGTTATAGAGAACACATTTGTTCTATGGATCAACTTTAAATTGTGGCACTAGATAAAGACATCTATTAGATATGGACTGAAGCTATTCTACACCTAACAGTACCAAAGAGGTATAGAAAGGGGAAAAAACTTAACCTCTTTTCCTCAAAATTACTTTATTCATACTGTGTTTTTTTGTTGTTCTGTTCTTCTTAAAGTTAATAATGTTATCATAGTAAGTACATTCTGTCGCTTGCATTGGTGCATGTAAACATACAGAAACTATACAATTTAAAAGATGAAAAATTACTTTAAATATTGTTATTCAAAAAACTTTTCAAAATTAAACAATATTATAGAACTTACTCAGAACCTGAGTACTTCTTGCTCAGAGCCCCGATGATTTTACAGGCTGAAATTCGAATAGCCACAGATTTTTGGATGGCAGCCCTTTGTACAGCAACAGGTTGAATCTGTGAAATATATCAATGCAATTTACAATGGATTGGAATGTAACAACTATTTTTCTCTTGTGCAATGCACTACAAACAAATAAATCTTCTTTAAAATTAGCACACATTCAAGCTGATCACAATTTTGTGTGACAGCCATGATTAATGTTATAATGGAGACATTAAAAAAGTGAAAAATAATTTTTCTTTTTACAATATAGGTAACAGCCAACAATTACAACATAATAATATGATCCTGTCTTTTATATTTTGTTTTTGTAATAGCACAAAAAACTAATGTCAAAAGAAAAGTGATAACCCATGATCATGCAAATTTTGAAGAGATTACCAGCCATCAAACCTGGGCTGATTGCTGTGACAATACATCCTGTATATGTAATAAAAATGTGAATTAATGAAACAGCGAGACCGCAAAGAAAAAAAACGTCTGCCAAGTAAGATCAGTATAGCTCTCACCGTTTTCATTGGCTAAAAAATAGTTATATTACAAGGTCTAAAATTTTCTGTAGGAGAATAAAATCTCTGGGAGAAGTCTTTTTCAGAAATTCAGTAATCCCTCAATCAACATATACGGGTTTGATATCCACGAGTTTTGTTCAACAGCAAATACTAAAATGTGAAAGAGTTCCACATTTGCAGATTGCATATTTGATAATTCTTAATAGAAAAAAAATTCAGTGCATACTGCATTTTATACGCATGCTGCAATAACACGCATATCCCATATTAAGTGAAAATTTCTTTAAGGCGTTTAAATGAAAATTTCTTTAAAAGCACGTTTTACACTTTTTTTGTCGAGAGTGAATTAGATTAAGTCATCAGATTTCCGAAGTGTAATACTTGGGTAAAGTCAGCTGGAGTCGACTAATTGAAATGATTTTTTTGCATATGGATCAAAATACCTCAAAAACTAAAAATCGGACCTGCACATTGTTAACAAGGGAAATGTTCATCACTTCATTCTCTTTCTAATGAGTTATTATTCAAAAATGTATCTAAACGTAATGCCCTGTTAGAGAGGCAGAAAGGGAAAAAAAAGTGTTGAAAACAAAACCAAATGATAACGAGTTTTATTAAAGATATGAATTAAAATATCTCGGAAACTAAAAATGTGACCCACATACTGTAAGCGAGGGAATTGTTCAGCATTTCATCCTCTCTGTAATGGGCTGTTTTCTAAATTGTATCTTAATGCGATGACATGTTAGAGAGGCAAAAAGGGAAAAAATAGTCTCAAAACGAAATGATCTTCTTATTATTACTCAATATTCTGTACTACCTTTTGGTGTAGAGATTTTTGTATAAGTATTTCCATCTTTCTCTTTCAAGGGCTGCTCTCCTAGCTTCCGGCCATCCAATTCCTCTATCTTTAAGAATATTCTTGAGATTATCTTCCCAAGTAACTCTTGGTCTTCCTCTAGGTAGTTTTCTCGCCGGTTTAATCTCCATAATTTTCTTTGCTGAACCATCCATCCTCATTACATGAACGAACCATCGAAGCTGTCCTCCTTTCTCTATTGTCTGGTTGAGAGGTTCAATTTTTAGTTAGTCCGAATCGTTGGGTTACTAATCTGGTCTCTCTTGGTCTCTTATTTCCCACAGATACAGCATTTCCATGCTTTGAAGGCAGCTACAATCACATTGTTTCAGGGCCCAGGATTCACTTCCATAAGTGAGGATAAGGATGAACATCGAGCGAGACGGCTAGTTTTGTTTCTTTTGCCACTTCTCTCTTACTTAAAAACTTCCTAATGATAGCAGAGAACATCCCTCCTGAAGTGGCAACTCTTGTATTTATTTCGTCTTTGATCTTCCCGCTCTGATCATCACACCCAAATACTTGAATGTAGAAACCTGCTGTATCATTTCCTCATGAATGTGAATCACAAAATTCTCCTTGTTTCTGGATACCAGTATACACTTGGTCTTGGAAGTGGTAATGACCATATTTCTTTTTGCTAACTTTTCTGTCCAGACATATGAATTTTCCTGTAACTTTTCTTTACTGTCAGCTATTAAGCATAATTTCATCAGCAAATGTAAACGATGAACAGTTGACTGGTTGCTATTTCCAATATCCAAGTGGTGCCTCCTTTGTTTTCCTCTTACATTCCTTAATAACATCATCCATGAGGGTAATAAAACATAGAGGGCTCTGTATGTCTCTTTACTCTGTAATTTAATTTTACTGAAAATAACGAGAAATCTAAGTAAGGGCAGCAAGTGTCATACCACTAACAATTGTAATTGACCAAACAATACAGTATAAATTAACTTTTTCAATAAAACCTAAAATTTTATAACCCCATAAAAATATTGTCTCAACCTAACTCCTACTCCATATGATCAATGCTTTTCATAGTCATTGTTATATTGTTAACAATTATTTATATTAATTTTAATCTTTAAATAGAATTTAATGAAATTGCGACTAGGTAATTTATAAACTATTCTTCAGATTTCCTCCAAGTTTAAGTCAAAACGAACAAGCCAATTTCAAACTATAGGCATGTCAAATCATACATTTCCTCATTTGAAAGCGGAAGTATTATTTTTGGAAGTAGTGGATAGAATTTGATAAAATTTATACATACTTAATGACACATATCTGTTTATCAATCTCTAACAAAATTACCTCCAAATTTAAGCCAAATCGAAGGTGTGGTTTTAAAGAATCAAGGAAAACACGTTTGCACAAGTTAAAGAGAAATTAGAGGACGGAATTCAATTAAATTTATATTATATTGTTTTTTTATTAATACCTACCTTTAGTCCAAATTTCAGCCAAATCAAACGAGCCATTTGTAAAATATTGGCATATCTAAAAAAATATGTTTTTGCCTGCGTAAGCGGAAGTGCTGGATGGATGGAATTTGATAAAAATTGATATGGGACCATGCAGGCACCAACCTGCACAATCTCTGAAAATTTCATGAAAATCGGATTAACAGTGGTAGGTGATATGCACGTTAAATCGATTTGACTAGACAGACACCAAACCAAATTTGATCCTTAATGTCTGAAATATAAAACGCGAGTGGAAATTTTTGATTCTGAGCATAAAATTTTTTTAACCTCTAGCACGAACACAATGCTTCCTTACCTTTGGTATTGAGGAAGAAAAAACGTTCAATTAGTGAAATAAAAAACATTTGATGGATGAAGAACTTTAAGTTGAGAAAAAAAAAATAGGGAGTGAGGTGGTAGAACAGGCTAACGTGCAAAACACGTATTGTCCGGCATCAGGATTAACTAAAGATAATAAAATAATGACGAGTTTGCGTCCCAGTGTTAGGAAGATGGGGGCTTTTAACTCTGGCATTAATCCCCTGCCCTTTCCCCGGCCCAACAAAAACACTCTCTAGTCTAACAGGCAAGGAAAGAGAGGACAAAAAAAGTTGAGAAAAAATAGTTCAGCAACATTTTCTAAATGATAGGTATTAGAAATTTTGATTACAAAAGTTTGAGAGATTCAAGCTTTAAAACATAATATACACAACAATACAGGAAACTATAAAAAGATAAAAAATTACCTCTTTTGATAATATACTATAAGGAAGAAAAGGAATAACTTCTAGTAAGCAATTTAACCAGGCGTCAGCTACCACTAAAATATACAAAATAAAATGCAAAATTAAAAATATTACAAATCAATTTTTAAATTTATACTGATTAGAAATATTGCATTAAAATTAAGAATAACCAATGAATAAGAGGCAATTACAATTATGCTGGGTTTACACATGGATGTTATGAGGTAATATGAAACTGTTTCATCTCGGTTGTGCTCTAACAGTTATATGCTTCAGTTAATCTCGTAAAAACACACTTAAATAATCTTATGTTTTATTAACAAATTCAGGAATAGAAACAGGCTCTTGCTTGTACCAAAACTATTCTTATATCATGCCAACCGGCCATGGAAAGCACAGAACTGAGCTGAGCATAGCTGAGTTTCCAAAACCGAACCAAACGTTTTCAAAGAGAGGCCGGCCACCAGAAGCTGAGCTGACCATAGTTGAACAGTGTAGCAAGGGTCAGCTTTGGGATGACCGGGGTTCGGTTTCGGAAGCTGACTCTGCTAGGCTCAGCTTCACCCACCACACCCACTCACCACTGTCTCACAACAGTGGAGTTTTGTTCCTCAGTGTCATCCTTTTTTTCTGCTTGTTTTCACTGCACAACCTCTCAAATTATTTTATTTTGATTCAGTGTAAAATATGCAATGGATGTGGAAGAATTCTTGACTGTGTAAGGGAATATATTCTATTTTATACAAAAATATTGTATGACATGATCATCTTTGCTATATATTTTAAAATATTATATATATATATGCTATATTTACCTTTTTAAAAAATGTTATCCACTTGTTTTCACTGTACAACCTCTCAAATTATTTTATTTTTGTTCAGTGTAAAATATGCTACGGATGTGGAAGAATTCTTAATTGAATGTGTAAGCAAAAATATTCTATTTTAAACACAAATATTTGATTTTTCTTTTCGACTCCGACATGATCAACTTTTCTATTTTTTAAAAATGTTATATATGCTACATATACTTTTTTAAAAATGTTTTATGAAATATGAGAAGGGTACCGATGCAAGACAAGTTGCTGACTGAGCTGAGCTCCGCTACGCAATCAGTTGCCAACCTCCTCTTGTTACACTCAGCTCAGCTCAGCTGCGCTTTCGGTGGCCAGTAAGCCTTAGGGTAGAGACAACAAACTTGCTAAGTAGTTGCAACCTAAATAATATTTAGTGATGGAATTTCTTCCCTTCCTCTTCTAGGTAGCCTTTTCAGAGGTAATCCCTGCACCTGGATCAGGGCAGAATCTGGGCTGATAACTCCCTTTCCTTAAATATAAACTATTAAGAAACCTTCATCAAGATATGCAAGATTGGAAAGCAGCAGCAATGCAGTAAGATAACAAGAGGTTGATGCTACAGGAAGATCTGACTCATCACAAATTGTAGTGTCAGAAGGAAAGATTCTAAATAATTAATAAATAGTTTTATTATTTACTAATTATGAATCATTTAGTGATATTTTTAATTTATTAAAAATATGATAGAAAACAAGTTATTGTAACATTAACTATTTATTTATTATGTATTATTAAAATTAAATTTAAAAAAATAATAAATATAAAGTATCAGTCATTAATAATAATGATTAGTTTTAATATTTGATAATTCAAAAATAGCTAAATAAAAAGCAAGAATGTTTTGCTGTTCATTAGTGAATGTGAAAGTAAGGTATTTATTTTGTGAAAACAGAACACAAATTGTTTTAGTTTTCTGTTGGGGAATCAACTTTAATTGGATACACCCAGAAATAATCTTAGTAATAGAATTTCAGTCATAACAACTATTTACAATTTCACCAAGTATTTGAATGTATTTCCTGTTACAGCATAGCATGCATATGTAAACCAAGCCTTA
The DNA here is from genome assembly GCA_928085145.1 of Nezara viridula. Classification (NCBI taxonomy): domain Eukaryota; kingdom Metazoa; phylum Arthropoda; class Insecta; order Hemiptera; family Pentatomidae; genus Nezara; species Nezara viridula. The sequence continues at coordinate 129,340,161 of OV725079.1, forward strand.
AATATATTTTAAATATACATACTAGCATCTCGGTGCTCCAAACCTAATAAGATTGTATGTAGAAACGTTTGAACAAACATGTCTGTTGGGATTATCTTCTTTTCTATTATTGTTTTGACTGTCTGACTTGTAGCAACATGGAATTCTGTGCTTGCATTTGGCAAACTCTGAAACAAGACTATATGATTAAAATTCTGAGCAACAACAATAAATTTAACAAAGTTTCACACAAAATTTCTCAAGCATTTTGCTATCTTAACACATACAACTTATCAATTTCTTATTTAATTTAAAATAACAAACTATAATAATAACTGTGGTTAAGCAAGCAAAGATAAGTTACAAAGTTTGATTTCTTTCTCGAAATTGGTTGTTTGAGAAATAATCTGATAATTAATTATTTCAGATTATTTTAAAAACAATACAGTGAGATATGCAAATGGAGTTGAATTCCTTGTCATATTAAAATTGGTCAAATAGACAACTTGAACTGAAATTAAGCTTTAAATATATATAGCTGGTGACCTAATAATATCTCAAATAAAATTTCAGAAAGGATGAAAAACCATTTTTTTTAATGAGGTAGCCATCACTTAAAAAATACTCAATTTAATTAATTACTAAGTATTTCATAGCAGGGGAGACTGGGGACCATTGACCATAGGGAAGGCTTGACCCACATTTAAATTGTTCGCCAAACAGCTGTCTTTGAAGTTGTCCATCAATCACAGCTTATACAAAAAAGGTTATATACAGTCTGTTTCAGTTTGGAAGGAAAACTGAGTGTTCTCTGGTTGTAATGCAAGGAATAAGATTTTTTGCATCTTGGCTGTAGCTTTTACACCACATAATGTAAATAATGTACAAAACGGTATTAAATTAAAGACTAAAAGACTAAGTTATTCTGGAAGTGTATTTTATCGGCTATCAATTGATATTTTATATTATATTGTTTGGATAACCTCAAATTTACGATGCACACAATAAGTTGAACACATAATGACATTTCAGGGAGCATTGACCCACCTAACCTAAGGGAGGGTTGACCCTCCTTTACTTTTATTTTAAATGTGTTACTAGCAAAATACCATATCCCTACTTTAAAAAAAAATTTAAAACATTAAATATTTCATTATTTATCCTAATGCAACCAAAATATAATTAATAGGCCAACGTCATAAATCACAACAACCAAACGATCCTCTGATTGCTAGCCAAAAGGATATGAAAAAGTAGGGCTAGTAATCAGTACTCAAATTGTTCGATCTCTTCCAAAAGCTGGGCCTCGGAAAGATAAAATACAAGGTCGTGAACCAAGGAAAATCTGTATATTAATTGAAATACCAGTAAAAAAGGAAATAGAGGAAGAATTTAAAATAAAACAAGAGAAAAAAACAGAATCCCTCTTAGACAACCAAAAAAAAGGTTTCTAAAAAACATAAGTCTATGCCTATGGATTGGGCAACAGCCATTATCTGCCCAATACATAAGAAAGGAGATCAAATAGAATGCACTAACTATAGAGGAATCTCACTCCTGTCGTGTGCTTATAAGCTGCTCTCTAACATTCTTTTTGTGAGGATCATCCCATATGCTGAAAAGGAACTGTGGAAATATCAGACAGAATTTCAATGAGGACTCTCAGCGACTGATCAACTGTTCTCTCTCAGAATGATCCTAGAAAAGAGTATGGAGCATAAGGTAGTCATTTACCATTTATTTGTGGACTTTAAAGCAGCATACAACAGCGTTGATAGGACACAACTATACCATGCCTTGGAGCATCCTTCAGAAACTCATACGCCTAATCAAGATGACCATGGACAGCTTGAAAAGTAGAATACGTGTCGGTTCTGACACCTCTAAAAGCTGTAAGAGAGGCCGGTATTCAGACGAGCGACATAATCTTCAATTGCCTGACACAGCTTCTTGGTTTTGCTAATGATATTGATATCATAGGAAAGTCTGAACGTGTTCTCAGAGAAGCATTTACAGCCCTTGAAGCAGTTGCAAGATGACTTGGTCTAAAAGTCAACGAGAAGATAACCAAGTATATAAGAGTTGGTGGCGAGGTGGATATGAACTCTCCATTTGAGGTAGGATCTTTTAAGTTTTAAAGAGTTAAAAACTTTATATGCCTTGGGTCTGAAGTAAATAGCAAGAATGACATATTTCAAGAAATACAGAGAAGGATCACGGCTGCCAACAGATGTGTCTTTGGACTTGGCCGACACTTAAGAAGTAGGTACCTCTCAAAGAAGACCAAGCTGATTGTATACAAGACCCTTGTACAGCCAGTTTTGACATACGGCACAGAGGCTTCCAGTTCCAAGTTCCAAACAACTATTTGCTTTGGTAGACATCAATGTAGTTTTTCATTAATTTAATTTCACATTATATTAGATGAATTCCATGATTTCTTCCTCCACAACTTCTACCACATAATCGCTGTCTCAGAAACTTGGTTAAAACCCACAGTCACATCCTCTCAAGTTTCACTCCCTAACTATACCCTACTCCATCATGATAGAGAAAATAGAATCAGCATAGCCATTTATATCCATGATAGCCTGAAATCCAAAATCCTTGCTTTGTCTCCTCTCTCCATTTCCCCACATATCGAATTTCTTTTTGCTGAAACATCCACCTCCTCATATTTATTGCTCATTGGTATCATCTACCGACCTCCTAGAATCCCCTTTGATGAAACATTCGAGACCATCCTATACGAACTGAGCCCTTCCTACTCTAATATTGCTCTTTTCGGAGATTTCAATACCAATCTATTATTTCCTTCCTCTGACCAAGCCTCAAACCTCCTCTACTCTCTTAATCTGTATATAATTCCGTACAACCCTACCCATCACACCCAATACTCAGACTCTTGGCTCGATCTTTGCATTATTGACTCTTCTGATAAACTCCTCACCTCATCACAGCACCCGGTTCCATTTTTGTCTGCTCATGATTTCATACAGATCTCCTATAATCTTCCTGTTCCTCTATTTAGTCTCCTTATCTATATCTTTCAGAAACCTTAATCTCCTATCATCCGAAACTTTGATGCCCGATCTTGACGCAATCCAATGGGACTCCATATACTCTTCTAACTCTGTTGATTTTATGGTAGAAACCTTAACCAATCAACTGCACATTATCCTAGACCTTCATGCTCCTCTTAAAGTCAGGACAATCAAGTACCTCCTTAAATCCATTTGTAAATCGCAAACCAAAGATTTCGGACCAGATAATATCCCAGTTAAATTAATTAAATCTTCACTTCCATCCATTTTCCCAGTCCTTTTATCATATCTATAATTTCTCACTATAAAGTTTCACTTTTCCCAGCACCTGGAAAACTGCTCTTGTTTGTCCTCTGAACAAAATCTCTAATCCCACAACCTCTAATGATTTCCGTCCAATCTTCCTGTTATCTAATCTTTCCAAACCTTTAGAACGAATAGTACAATCTCAACTATCCCAATATCTCGAACAAAATAAACATTTGAACTGCTTCCAGTCTGGTTTTATACCAGACTACTCCACTCATTCTGCCCTCATTAAAATCTCCCAAGATCTCCACACAGCCATAGATCAACAGAAACTCACCATCCTGATCCTTCTTGATTTCTCTAAAGCATTCGACTCAGTTGACAATAATATCCTCCTAACCGAACTTAAAAAATTTTCCTTATCATCTAGTACCCTTAAGTGGTTCCAATCCTTTCTCACCGATCGTTCCTAGTACGTTTTAGTTCCTAATAACCCTCAATCAATGTCTGTACCTCTGTCCAGAGGCATCCCACAAGGTTCCTCATTATCCCCCACCCTCTTTTCCATCTACATCAATGACCTCCCTTCCTCTATCATACACTGTCAATATCACCTATACGCCGATGACGTCCAAATTTATCTTTCCTTCATCCCGACAGATTCCTCTAATGCCATCCTGAAACTGCAACAAGACATCAATAGATTATGCGCATAGGCAAATCTTAATAAGCTGACATTAAATATGGAGAAGACAAAAGCCATCCTGATCGGATCTCCCTCACTCCTCAAATCCATTTCAGCCCCTCCTAATCTTCTTCTGAACAACTCATCTATCTCCTTCCATACCACTGTTAAAAACCTAGGTGTTACCCTCGATCAAAGCCTCTCCTGGAAACCACACATCTCCCAAATTTCCCACCGTACTATATCCACCCTGAAACAGTTTAACCATCTACATTATCTTCTTCCGTTCAAAACCCGTCAACTCCTGGTCTCCTCTCTTGTTTTCCCCTAATTCGACTATACCTGCATGGTGTATGGTGGACTCTCGGGAGAACTCGAAGCTAAACTTAAACGTCTAATGAATTGTTCAATCCGCTTTATCTTCGGGATCTCAAGGGATGCACATATTACTCAGTTCTACACCAAGCTGAAGTGGCTTTATCCGTCCTACCGCCGTCAGTATTTCCTTGCTACCTTCCTATACCAAGCCATCAGAACACGGCGACCTGATTATATTCTTCAGATCCTACAATTCAAACGCTCCTTTCAATCCTGTCCCACCAGATCCTGTGCGTCCGACCTCTATCCTACTCCTCACCGAACTGCTGCGTTTGATAAATCCTTTTTAATACAAGTTGTCTCCCTCTGGAACTCTATACCTTCAGATATTCGACACGCAAAATCAATATCCTCTTTCAAATCTCTCCTCTTCAAACACCTACTCCATTCCCAATCTGATTGATCACGAAATAAACTTAAAAACCTAAGCTGTAAAAACCTCAAAGTACACCCACATACTCTGATTATTTTGTGATTCATCGATATTTCGTTTACTTAATTACTTTCTCTGTATATTTTATATTTACACGTTTTTATATATTTTTATTATTTATAACTTTATTGTATTCCTAATCAACCTGTAAATATTAAATTGTATTTTATGGACACACCAAAATATAAATATATATTCTATATTTGTAACTTGTTCTAAAGGGACACTAGTCCCAGAATAATAAAATTATTTTCATTCATTCATTCATTATAATGTAATTCCTACTACATACAATGTTTAAGAATATTCAACATTAAAACGTACCTGTTGCATTTTTGGAAAAAGCTTTTGTAAGCATCCCGTCGGATCCTCTCTAAATAAATCAGGTATAGAAGAAATAACACTAAGTTTTTGAACTTCCTCTCCAACCCTATAAATTATGTGTTTGGTTACTTTTGAAGTATAATGACATATAATTAAAGACATAAAAAATAAAATAAATTTAGTTCATTAAGTTATTAACTAAATTTAGTAAAATAAATTTTATAAAATGTAAGTAATTTCCGATAATTAAATTTTATATTTTTTATTAGTTAAAGACCATTTCTACCGAAAAATATTTGAGAAAAAATAAATATACTTGCTATTTATAGGCAGGTAATATCTTAAAATTTAACTGATCACTAACAACAAAATTCATAACAAAGGGTTTCATTGTTTGATGTAACTACTTCTATATTTAGATGGAAGCTGAAAATTTACAAGGAAGATCAAGATTGGGCTTAAGTGGGTTAATAGGTTGCTGGTTCGAATGGAGTTCTAATCTTCACATTAGTATGTTCATAGGTAAGCCCCAAAATTAAAAATTTAATCATCTATGACAGTAGAATTCTAAATAATCTGAAGTGACTCGTTCATGCTGTCCACTCGAAAATATAAACCAAAGAACTAATTTTAGATATTTATCCGTATATTTGAAAAGTATAGATATTTTATGCTGAAATTATATTGTTTTATCTTATTTTTATTTAACTGTACGAAAGAATAAGAAATAAAAAAAAATAAATAAATAAAAAAAAAATAAGGATGTTTAACACCGACTAAAATCAGTCCTGCTCTACAGCAGTGAAGCATGGAAGGTGCCTAAAACGGTTACCCGACAATATCAGACCTTCATCAACCGCTGCTAGCAAAGAATCCTAGAGATCTGGTGGCCTGAGAGGATCTCTAACGAAAAGCTCTGAAGTACTACAGAACAGCTTCCTATCCACTTCGAAATAAGGAAATGGAATGAAAATGAATTGGACACACTGAGGAAAACAGATAGTGCCATAAAGAAAGAAGCTTTGCGATGGAATCCCCAAGAAACAAGAAGAGAAAGACATGTTGCAGATCTGTTCAAAATGACCTGACCCGGGCTGGCATGACTTGGCCAGAGACAAAAGGATTTCTGCAAAAAGAGTGGATTGGAACGCACTTTTAGATGCCCAATGCTCCATCAGGAGTCAATGCTGGTAATAATTATATTATAGTATTAAATTTTATTGATTATTTTATATTACAATTAGAATGTATGCTCGAGAATCTTCGCAATAGATAGCTATCCTTCTTCCTTATATATTGTATATTATACTTGAAATATAAACGATTCTAGGAAAACATTTTTATGTGTATAAAGAATATATTATTATCTAGAATATGTTCAACACAAACAGTTGTAGCAGTCCCATACTTTATAATGACTATATTGAGAACAGTTTACTTTCGAAGTAAATAGTTAACTCTACTGGAAATTTTCTCTTCAATTAAGATTCAGCCAACTATAAACTAATAATACAATACTAAGTATTATACTGATCGAGGCCTATCGTGTTGGTATCAAAGAGGACCCTTCTTCTTTAGCATCACCCTGTAGTGCCTTTCAGCGTAGGGGAGCGTCTAACCAGGATTGCCAATGTTCCCTGATCCTTGCAAGATTTCTGGCTTGGCGTATATTCTTATTTCTATTTTTGCACAGACGGTCTACGTATTCTCGGTCTGCCGTAGGATCTTCTACCATCGGGGACATAGTCCACAGACTTTAATAGATCGAAGAGGGCCCTTAGTTTGTAATTCTCTTATTTATTCGGAGTAGAGTAAAGAAGTTTGACATAGTTAATAACTTTATCACTTCATGGCGATATCAACGGCCAAGACGAATATTAAATTGTCAAAAAGTTTCATTTTATATTATCCTAGATAAATATAAAGGCTCATTTACAAGCTCCCAGTCGCTGAAATGATAGGCTGAATGACTAGAATAGTACTGGCGGGATAGTGACTGGCCTTCTAGTTTACTAGTGCTCTACTATTTACACTATGCTAGAAGTTGGTCCTCAATGACAGAGAAAATCTAATTTTTTCATTTATCTTACTCTTGTCGTATATATTTCTGGTCTACTCTTTAAAATTAATCTATGTAATCCTAGTCCTTGAAAAACTGAATACTTTTTTATACTCGTAAAACATCGATTGCTTTAGTTAAAGTTGTCTCTCAAGTTTTAGTTTCTTAAATTTTATTGGAAAATGTGTGGAACCCGGAAATATGTAAAAATATAGGCAACCCGTATATCGCTACTATTAGTGCAAAAGGTCGTATGTAACAATTTTATATGTTCATTCTCTTTTCGCTAAAGGTGAAATTATGTTGTCTGCATTGCAATAAGAAGTCTGCTAAATAGGAAAATAAAATATAAAATTATACTAATAAATCATAAATAAATAATAGGTTTTAATGTTCTTTGGTAATAAAACTCAATTTTAACATATGACATTTTGCACTATCAGTAGCGATATACATCTATCCTATCTGTGAACACAGTTCAATCGTAATCCGTAATCATCAGTACTTTTGTCGAGAAATATTCTGTGTCTGTAATTTTGAGTACAATATATCCAAATCTAATCCTTCATTATAAGTCAGCTTTTGACTCACTAGACAGGAACTCGCTTTTTTTTTTAATTATCTTGTGTGTGGACCAATGGCGGCGTTACGGAGACGTTTAAAAAACATCAGTAGGCTTGAGGCAGGGTTGTTTGCTCTCACCCGCTTTGTTGCCACTGTTTATAAATAATTTATTTGACTTCATAGGTGGAAGAATTCAAGTAGGAGGTGTAAATATAAGGTGTCTAATGTACGCCGATGATATTGTTTTGCTTGCACCTAAAATTCTTCAAACGATGATAAATAGAGTAGCGGAGTACAGTAGCTAATGGAATTTGTCAGTTAACATAAAAACTATGGTATTTCGCAATGGAGGAAAATTAGGAAAAGAACGAGAAATGGTAAATGGAAGCACATCACTTGGAAATTGTAAATTATTACAATTATCTGGGAATACGCCTGACTCCTCTATGTAACCTGAAAATTCATTTCTTAGATAAGTTGCACATCTTAAAATTTTAACTTAATACATCCTTTAATAGCATATTAATAAATAATGAAATATCATTATCAAATAAATTAGATGTTTACAATGCTGCCGTGCGATCAGTAATTTATTGCGTTTGCCAAGTCTGGGGATATCATAGTTTTGAAGAAGTTGAACTTCTGCGTATGTGGAGGGTTTACTGAGAAAATATCAGTGCGGATTCCGCAAAGGTATTCAACGGTCGATCAGATTTTCTCACTCCGTACTATACTGGAACGAAGCAGAGAATATTGCATCCATACGCATCACCTGTTTGTAGACTTTAAAGCTGCTTATGACAGCGTAGTACGTGAACCTCTTTATCAACCGATGTGGAAATTAAACATCCGAAAGAAACTTATTCGACTGGTTAAATTAACAATGGCAGAATCGATGTATGTGGTGCGTGTACATGGCGAATTTTCAAAGATGAGCTTTGCAACAAATGGCACGTCTGCTCTTCAACATTGCTTTAGAGAAAGCGGTACGAGATGCACGGATCCAAATAACAGAAAGAGTGTTTAACAGAATGGTTCAGATTCTTGGTTATGCGGACGATCTAGATATTGTCGGCAGATCCCAAGATTCCAGTTCGTGAGACCTTCCTTGCACTGGAAGCAATAGCCCGACAATTGGGACTAGGTGTAAATGCTGTTAAAACCAAGTATATGACCTCCGAGTTTGGTATCTTGGTAAATAATAAGCAATTTGGCTCCTATAAGTTTGAAAAAGTGGATGAGTTCGTCTACTTGGGATAATTGATAACTGCGGGAAATTACATCACAAAGGAAATTGAGAGGAGAAAAATCATTGCTAACCGATGTTAATGACTAGGAAGACATCTAAGCAGCAAGTATCTCTTCCGGACAACAAAATTACATTACGGCTGTATAAGACGCTGATAAGAACGGTCCTGACGTACCACGGATGGATGAGCAAAGTTTAATGGCTTTTGAGAGAAGAATTCTGTGGTGCATTTATGGACCTAGAAGAGTCGGTCAAGCACACCTCAGGAGGGATAATCAAGAAATATATAATCTTCTTGATGAACCTAACATTGTGAAGCATATAAGGCTGGGGATATTGAGGTGGGCTGGCCATGTAGCACGCATGTCAGAGGATGAGATTCCAAATATAATGAGCTTGGCCAGTCAAAGTACCAGGCTTAGAGAAGGACCGCGTCTTAGATGGATGGATGGCATAGCAGAATATGCCCGTACGATCCAAGAGGTCAGGAACTGGAGTACTGTTGCCCAACAGTGTGCAGACTGGCGAAAATTATTGGAGGAGGTCAGGGATCAATAATGGTCTGTTGAGAAGAAGTCGTAAAACTGAATATATTTTCCATAAAGAAGCTGTTTTCACTTACTAATAATTCACCTCATTATATTTTATATTTAGAATTAAATTTTAAACCGACATTCTTCTATATTTTATCATTACATTTACATTATATATAAAGGGTTCTTTCTTTACCAGCATCAAGATTACCGAACATTTTGGCTAAAGAAATAATACAACATAAAATATTTTGGCACAAAGAAAACACTGAGCTCTGTAATAGAATTAATATCCCATTAGAATACACTAGCAATAAAATTATTTCACATATTTTAATTATTTCACATATTTTAACTAAATTAGAAAATAATTTTAAAGCTAATATGAGGGGAAAAGCTAGAATGTTTAGATTTCATGACCTTTATAAGGATTTAAACAACGATTTAGAAGAAAGGCATTACATACCAGATGTAAATAAAATGTATTTCATTAAAGGTATATTTAAATTGCGTGGGCAATTATTATTTCTAAACAATAGTTTTATGAGGAGTGAGTAGCAAAGATTGTGTAGCCTTTGTGATTTAAATGAAATAGAGGATGTATACCACAAGGTCGCTGTTTGTCCGATTTTACAGGAATATAGAATAATATATTATAAGATAAAATCATCCACCGCAATGAACTTATAGATACTCAATGGCAAAGATTGAAGCAGTTTATATATGTATCATAAATATGTGCTTATAAATATAGAATGTTTTTAATTCAGCAATACAACTATAAGATTATGGTTATGTAACTAAAATTATTTATTTCTTATTTTTAGACAAATTAAAGTTTATTTGGATTATATGTATCAGGTAGTTTTAAGTTGTTTTATATTGTGTTAAATAATAAAAGCCTGTTTAATTTTCCAAAGTTTATTGTTTTTATTTATTTTATTATTATTAACTCTTTTCATTGTATGAATTTTTAGGGCAACTCCAGCCAGACGGTTCTACGCCAATGCCAATAAAAAAAATTAAAAAAAGGTTTTGTTTAAAAAAAAAAGAAATATGTAAAATTTATATAAAATAAAGCTTACTTTCTATCTATCTATCTAATCCTTCATTAACACTAAAATAAGCCTAGCAGATTATGTAAATTGATAATAAAATTATACTAAAGTAAAGAGTTTTATCTTAATTATAAAATCTTTATAATTAACTTATATTTATTCATTCTTATTGTATGATTTTAAAATTTATATTATCATTTCACGGCATTACAAGTCGGTTACAAGGTCTTGGCCTCCTCCAACTGTTTTCTCCAATCGTCACGGTCTAGTGCCAACGCCATCCTTCTAATTTCTAATTTCTGATTCTCAGCATGTGCTGCTGGCATCTCCTACCAAACCATCTGACCATCTCAGCTTTGGTCTCCCTCTTCTCCATAGACTGGCTGTGTAAGCAAAATTTTTGGCATTTCGACATCTGTGACAATTCTACTTGGCAATATGCCCTGCATATCTTAAGCGTCTCAACTTCATTGCTTTCACATCAGCTTTCCCGAAAGAATTGTCTAGATCCTGATTCGGGCGCCATTTCCACTCCTCTCCAACTCCCATTCCTGCAAAAACACGGTATAGAAAAGTTCTGCAAAACTTTCCTTTGAAAAATAGGGAGTTCCTTTTTAATGGCATTCAAGTTGTCCATCACTCCGATCCATAAAGTACGGGACGCACCAATGTCTTATAGAGGTGGAGTTCGGTCTATCTGGAAAGTATCCACCTGCTTAGCTGCTTGCTTAACCCAAAGTAGCATTTATTGGCTGCTATTATCCTTGTTATCTCAATATTGGGATTATTTTCTTAAGTGAGCCACAGATCCCACATAAGTAAACTCCGAGATCTTCTCAAATTTATAAAGCCCAATATTAACTGTCTCGCCAGGCATGGGAATTTTGCTTATACTACCATATATTTTATTGTGGACAAATTAACTTCCAGTCCAAGCTAGCTAGTAGGAACCCCCAGTGACAGAATAGCATCAGTCACGGCCTGCAGAAGAGAGCATCTCACAATACCTGAAATGATGAAGAAAATACCGGATGTGTCCTCTCACACATCTTTCCTACCGAATTTAGACAAATTTAAACCACTTACAAATAAATATACAAATTAATTTATAATTAATAGAATATAATTATTTTAAACAAAATAAGTATGTAGATTAAAAAAAAATTGAATTAACATTATTTTGTTAAGCACTCGATACCACTAAGTAATATAGCATCGAAAATATCTCGTGTCACACGTTGTATATATATAAAGATAATCGTCCGATCGACTCACGCAACAATAATGATCCTGGAGCTATGGTTAGTCTTTCTGTCAAAAATTAGGATTTAGAGAATGTACAACAACCGATTTTTTAACAGATTATGTATAGAATTTACCATGAAAGATATACTTTGTGGATTACGCTCAAAAATGTTTTAAGTACTTTAAGTAGAAGACTACAAGTGGACTATAATCACTCTCCAATGAATGACGGAAAGTTTTAACACTTACTGGTTCACCTAATGGCAGCATGTAAATGAGACAAGGGTGGGCGATCACGCCCAATAATAAATTAATTCGTCTCCCTGTCTTAAACCTTTACAAGCTTCGAATACTTCAGATATTTGATCTATCTCAACATGGGATTTAGGATAATTAGTATACGGTTTCGTCCTATTATGAATTTGACCAATTTTTCAGGAACTCTCAGCTCAGTTATGATCTTCCAAAGCCACGGAATCATAGGCTGCTCTACAAACCCTAGTATGCTCTACCCTGGTTGTCCCATTTTTAGTGAGAGAATCCTCCCTTTCGGCTCTCAGCTCTATGTATCTCCTTTAAATGTCTAGAAAAGGCTTAACTTAATTTTTTAGTAGATAAGATAAGAACATATAACGTTATTACTTCATTCTTCGAGACCTACATAATATAATCGTTTCACAAAAAAAACAAAAAAAAATACTAAATGTACAGAATGAGGAATCTTACGTAAATATGTGCAATGCCCTCTCCACAGGTTTTGTTTCAAGACAAATGTCTATGGAATGCCTTTTAATTTGCTCATCACTCTAGGAAATAAAATCAGTATTTAATTTATGATCCGCTAGTCCCTAAAATATTTCAAAGTTTTCAAACATTATAATTAATAGTAAATGTTAGTTTTAATACCTTATTTGTAAAAAGGTAAATCAAATTTTAGAAATATAAATCAACTTCTTGAAAATTTCAATTTTTCTAATGAAAGAAAACAAAAAAACTTGATTGTAACTCATATAGTACTCGTAGGCCATGTTATAATAATAGGTGTGTTGAAACACATGCAACAAACTGTCAGACGCAGGGGCAGAACAGTTTTTTCTTTATAAAACTTTTACCCTACATGCGCCTGGAAGAGAAACGTTATACTGCGCATGTGGCTGACAGCCAATTCTTAGAACTCATATTGGTAAATTAATTAATCAAAGACGATTATCAGGTACTATTAAATTTCAAGGTACTATTAAAAGTAACTTTTCCTTTTACGCGACGAAAACAGCACTATTTGTCTATTTTTTTTTTACTTACAGGCCTAAATATAGATTTCTGACCCTCTCTCTTGCTTATAAATTTTTGTAACACTTAGAATAATAAAAAGATATTTTTTGTTAACAGCTCAACCGACGCCATCATCCATCCTGATAACGTGTCAGAGCCATTTGAAGCGTTTAATTTAAATGACTTTAATTTAAAGTCAATGGAAAGAATCGATATAATCTTATTGAATTTCTATTGAATTTTTATTTTTTCCATTATTTGTCAAAAACAGAAAATTTGGTCGATAGTTGATCTGTTCCTTCTGAACCCTTTCTGGTAATCACCGAACCGAAGTTCTATAAACTCCACTATTCGGTTGTAAAACAATAATGGAAAAAACTTAAAAAGACAGTTCTTACTTTGGATATTTCACCTTATCTCTTTTACTGCATTTCTAAATAATGTATTTAGGGATCCAGACAGGAGATGACAAATAGAGATTTTTTTTTTTATTTTACTTCTTAATGACATTTACAACTGTATTACATAAATACATCGAGTAAATTTAGACATAATAGATATAATGACATGAATACACTTGCTGAGTAACTACCCAATGGTAGCACTCTAATGATATGACTACATTAGGAGATCACGGGGCCATCTTATTTTCAGACGCCTCGGAGGGTTATCAGGAATTGAAGTGGAAACAAGGTTAGAAACGAGGGGATTGGGATGATTCTGAAGTTTATTATGGAAGGATAGGTATCTTCTACCTTGAGGAAATACTTCCCCACCGTCCGGTCACGTTTAGAAGCAAGGTGGATCGTCCCGGACTATTGGCTCTCGCAATTTCTCACAGGCCATGGGGGCTTTCGAGCAAAGCTTCATTGCCATGGGATGGACATCGACCCCCTATGCCCTAGATGCGGTGTTCCGGAGACTGCTGAGCACATCATAGTGGACTGCACCGCCTTTGAAGAACAAAGGGCTAAGTTACTGAGGGAAACCGGTCTCTATATTCTCACAGAGAACGATTTTCCTCAGTTAGTCACTGCGGAAAACTACCCGTACTACAGATTTTGTGTACGGGTGGAAAGTCGCGTTGGGGCCAGCCCATTTTAATTTAAGAAGAGGAGGAAGAGGTACTATACCATTGGCGGGAAACGGATGAGAAAAGCAACCTTGAAGAAAGAGCAGAAGAACAAGATTCATTTGCAGCAGTGAGATGTTAAGCTGACCTGCCTAACATCTTACTATTGCAGACACCCGTATTGCCAACTAGGCACGGCAGGGTTGATAAATAAATAAATAAATCTGGATTGGGCCAGATCTGAAACATAAGGAACATTAAGATCTTTATGGATAATTTTATTAGTGACAAAGTTAGGAGCATTAAGGATTTTACGAAGGATTTTGGTTTGTAAGGATTGGATGCGAGAGGAATTCGATGGTTTAGTGGAGCCCCATAGCTCAACTCCGTAAGTCCAAATAGGTCTTATTATAGTCAAGTATATGAGTTTTTTGTAATTAATGGGAAGTTTAGAGTGTGTGTCTAGTAAGTGCTGAAGTAATCGGAAACGTAGAGCGGTTTCTTGTCGTTTCAGTCTAGTATGAGGATTCCAAGTTAGTCGCTTGTCCAGGTGGAGTCCTAGATATCTAATTTGCTCAACAGGGATAAGTGGAGTATTGTTAAATGAAACTGTACGACAGGCAGTCGTTGGTTTACGACGAATAGAGAATTTACAATTATGGATGATAATCGAGTAAAGGTAAGATTTTTTAGGCATTACATACAAAAATATGCATATGAATACAAGTTCGTTAGGAAAGAAGGCCGTCCTTTTCTGAAAACTGGTCTCGTTTTAAGATGTTGCCTCGTCGGCTTGAACATCTAAATATGAGAGATATTAAATCTTGAAAGAAGAGGCATTCTGTTAATAAATCACATAGAATAAATCTTTCCATCTTTCTTGTTTCTGCAGAACAACACAATCACAAAAAGCACATTGTACCACATGAACTTTCCACAAGTATAAGTAGGCGTTTTACCAAATCCGGATCAATTTATAAAATCATTTTATTAATATTGTATATAATTTTATCTTAAAACATTCTAAGTTCTGGTGGCAGTAAGTCGGATGTCCGTGTAACATACTAAAAGTTACTAGTCTTAAAATTTACGTTTAAAATTAAAAAAAAAAAAACCTGCTGATTGCTTCAATTATTTTAATTAAAATGTAAATATTAGGATCAGGAACTATTGTTACAAATAAATAAGGATCAATTCCTATAATAGACTGGAATGCCAGCGACTGGCACCGTGTAAATGAGCCCTTAGTTTTTTCCTTTTTAAATTATTTTAACAATAACATACTCTAGTTTCGTTTGAAGTAAATTTTGTCTAGTTAACTGTGAAGCAGTTGTTAATTAATTATATTAACTAATGCTTTAGCTATCGCTTCCTATTCATCAGAAACCATGATTTACTTTAACATAAAAAAAAACCACTTAAATAGCCTACTATTCTCTTCCGAAAAAAAATATTTATCAGAAAAGTTTGAGGTTCGTTCAGGATAAAAGAAGCATTTTTAAGGGTTTAAACGGCCCAATATTTTTGTATGTCACCTTTTTTTATCGACTTTGTGATCAAGTTATATTACGATTCAAGTGAAAAGCAAACGGATATTTACGAGTTTTTAGTACTTAATTAAATGGACAACGTTTGCCCCCCTCCAGATCAAAAACACCCCAATTCCGAGTTTTTCATAAATAAAAAAGTTGTAGGTTATGATAAGATCAATATTTTCAAAAAGTTTCAGGCGGATGTTAATAATTTGAAAAAAATGGGTCTGTATCACGGGCTATTAGTAAAGAAAAATAATTACACGGATAAATGTTGATAGTGTCTAAAACTATCAATATATTTTTAATAATATAAACAAATTTTCAAAGGATTCGTTTCTAAGGATTTGTTTAAATATTGCATATTATTACAAATATTTTTAAAAGAATAAGTACGAAATAAAATGAGTACAAACATACATGCTACTTATGCTAATATAGTAATGTATGCTAACATAAAAATGTAAAAATTTTCATGCATTTCTGTTATTAGGGTAATTAATATTACAACATTTTTGTATTCATGGTTTCGAACAACTCTCTAAGACTCTGATAAGAGAGCCAGAGCAAATCGGTCTACAAGTAAATAAAGACATAACAAAATATATGATAATAAGCCGATAATTTCATCCGAATAACAGAATCTGCATAGAAGAGAAATCGAATCCGATACTAGAAAAATTCAATTACCTCTGGGAATGACCAACGATCAGAAATAGATTAGCGAATAACTAGTACAAAGAGAAGGTTCTTCTTTCCTACCAAACTATTAAAATCTCGAAAAATCTCAAATAAAGAGTGTACAATGCTATGATGAAGTCAGTTCTAATATATGACTCTCAACCCTGGACACTAACTAGCACTCTAAAAAGAAGGATTGAAAGATTTGAGAGGAAAATCCTCCGCACAATAACCGGAGCGCTCTGTGATCACAGTACTAACACATGGAGCAGAAAGACCAATGAAGAACTGCTTACAGAAATTGGTCAATCGATATCCCATGCTATTAAGGCACGTAAATTAAGATGGGCGGGGCATGTATCTCGTAGCAATATCTATCTGGAAGTCTCTACGTAACAATCAATGCATCAATAGAAGACAAAAGACCAGGTGGGAAGGACAAAAAGCAGATGGATTGATTCACTGCCATTCACTTAAAAAATCAGATCCATTCATTATGATTAACTTCCAGTTTAATCACCTCTCCTTCCCACTATAAAAAGTGAAATAGCTCGAACGTCGTCTACAATAATTACAAATATAGAATTCATGATTACTATATGAACAAGTCAAGTAACTTCTTTAGCAGATTTAAAATTTAGGTCGAAAAGTTGGCACAAATATACATTTTTTTTGGGGGGGGGGGAGGAGAAGTTGGTTGATGGTTAGTAACAGAGAAAACATTAAAAAATAAAACTTATTTTATTTGACGTCAATGTTTCAGGCCTTCATCAGGGTAGCATATTTGGAGGTTGTCCAATTGTCAACTTGTCTTGTATACAATCACTTTTGACTATACTCCAAAAAACTTCTTTTACTAAATTGCTTAAACAAACAACCGAGAATGAAAATTCCTGTTAAAGCAGTATGCACCACTATTCTCTGATTACTTCTTTTTATCTATCGTTACCAATAAAACATGTCTTATCCATAATTTGGATTGCTCGTTAAAAAATGAATTTCAATGAAAGAAACTTTTGTATCTTTTTGGTTGAAGACTACTACCTAATACCTTAGTGCAACAAGCTAAACTCCAGAGCATAGTGAACATCGCATACACGATGATCCGTGAATGATGCTCGGACCGAGTTTTCTAACCCGCTTTGATTTTATCTCACCTCCTGAGAAGAGGGCCAGGTTATGTTAATCATAATTAAGGACTGCTGTTGACTCTTCATATTAGACGAATTTTCGAAGATATATAAAATTATTCTGAGTGGACCTGGCCTTGTGAGCTGACAGCCCGGTCGAGGTCTGTCAAATACAGATAGGATCTCATTATATCTATTTATAGTGCGGTACACGAACATACTGCTGATACCAAAAGGTTTCAAAGTGTTGAAAATCTCTGACCTATATTTTCCAACTTTCTTTAAGGCGATCAGACCTATTCTGTTTTCTTTATCACCCCACTCCATGTAAAGGATTATCTAAATAATGCCCAAGAATGTAAAAGAAAGTTCAAATTTTGTAAAAGAACTAGGTATTATAATAAACTCAAACATGATATTTTTACAAACCACTTAGGAATGATTTAGACTGAAGGGCTCCAACCTACGTCACGCAGGCCAACAGCGCCTTCAATCCGGCTCGCGAAAGTTTCTTTAATTACATAATAACATTTTAATAACTATTTTAAAAATATGAAATCAAACAAATTATTCATACACGAATTACTACAACTTTATTGCTTAGGTTTTCATCTATTTGGAATCTCATTTCACAACTGAGATGTCATTAATAGTACAAGATTTTTTTTTCATCTTAAGCGGACTAAGGTGATGGTCTCGTTGCGGCCCGTGGGATTCAGTGGAGGTCTCAATGTATCCCGGGGATCAAACAGTTTGGTGATCCCTGGTCTAAACTAGTACCTACGCCTTTATGGGGATGTCCTGTAAAAAAAAACTGTATTGTGGCAACACTGATTCACCATCACTTACAACACTGATAACCTCACTTGTTCCTTTATAAATTAATAACTGCGTCATTTACAGCATCTTTTAAAAATTATTATATATTAATGTATAATTTGTTCGGGAACTAATTACTAACTAGCACTAGCGGATCCAGGATTTAATTTTGGAGGAATTCAGCCTTATAAAAATATCTCCTTTTCTAATAGTGTCCTTTATTTCAACGCTGATTCATTTTCGACCTGGATAAGCATTTTTCTTTTTTTCTTCTTTATTCAATTATCAAGTTATAGCATAGTATATAACAACAAGTTATATTTAGCCATTTTTTATAGTTACTGTCAATGAAAGTTAGTTAAATCTTCAAAATAAATCATATTAAAGGTACTTTAAAGGAAGACGTATACGAACATTCGGCATTTAAGTTCTGTAAAGTGACATCAATGGGGATAAAACCTCAATGATATTAAAGACCACCTAATTATACAATGATACACCGAGTTTAAACAAAATCGTTGGAGCCGTTTTTGAGAAAATTGTAAGAATGTGTTTCACCGTTGATATGAAGTGGCACTTTCGGTAAGCCGATTTTAAGGTGAAAGTTGCTGTCACATAGGAATATACCTATCTTAAATACGTAGTATCACTTTCGTACGACTGTTCACACACACACGCACGCACGCACAGACCATTTTGCGAGACTTGGTTATTTGGACTCAAATGATCTAAAAACATATATTTCCGTTGAACACTCGAATTCGAAAATTTTCACGATCGCAATAATTTCCTTTACTATATATTTCGTATATAGGTAAGTGAAAGTAAAAACCCATGTAATAAATGTTTTAGTAACTTCATACTTGAGTAATTTGCTAAATTTTACATTTTAAAATAATTTTTAGAAATTTTATCATGTAATTAAAGAAACTTTTACGGACCGGACTGAAGGTGCTGCGGGACGTAGTTTGGAGACCCCTGATCCAGTACTAATAAGTACTTGTTTCAAGTATATATAGTAATAAGAACTTGGTTCAAGCCAATTCGTATCAGGATATGTTAAATACCAAATTCGATTTTATACATACGCATTGTATGGCCTCTGCAATACTAAAGAAATAGAACTGAAAATGTAAATATTACTAACCTTTAAAGAGGATGGAGGCGTGTCTAGATTGAATGTTGCGATATCGATACCACCGCTCGGCTGCCCCGCTTCTGGCTTATTTTCCATTTCACAAAACTTATTAAAGTATATAGTTAATAATCTTATTTTAATAAGATCAAACCTCTGGGAAAAGTAATTTATCACACAAAACATTGATGTTCGTATGATCCATGCGACTATTTAAGGGTGTAACCTTCAAACATATTCAGTACACTAAAACGTAAACAATACATTCCTACAGTTTGATATTAACTTCACATCTGAATTTCATTCATTTTCATGTGAATACAAAAATCTAGATGTAATTTAAATTATCATGAAAATGAGCTGTGTAAGTTACTCCATTAGTAACTTGTGAAAATGTTAACATTTTTACTGCCTAAGTAATTATTTAATTAGTAATTTATTCATTATCAAATTAGGAAAAATTCTTTAACTTAGCCTAAGCTCATCGATAGTATCAGACCCTCTAAAATCTGCCAAACGATATCTTTTTTATTCCCAAGCAAATTACTTCCCTGCGAAGTAATGGTGTTTATTAGAGATGAATAAAATACTAACGAGTATTCAAAAACATTTATATTTATATATCGAATATATTGACAAGTTTCACATGAAATGTCAGTTATCACTGGAAAGGTTATTCAGTAAAACAACTTCATTAAATCGAAACATTTTCCTTAATGTGTTACCAATTCTAGAAGCAAAATAATTAGCGTTTTTTGAAGAAATAAAGTAAAAAAATGCATTTTTGACCTCCGAATGATTTTCAAAAATTGTATTTTTAAGGAATTGGTATAAATGACTGAACGGATGGAAATCTATACCAGATAAGTCTGAGGAATAAGGTGGGTATGGAAGGACTTGCTAACACAGCTCGTTTAGTTTCTTCACTGTCTTTCGTGAAACATAAGATCTGGCCTTGTGTTAGAATATAAGTCCTTTCCGATTAACTAATTGGGGTTAGAACTTAATGCATTATGTCAAAGTCACAGTAGTACGATGTGGATGTGATGGTTTTCCTCTGCTATATTTCCAATTTAACAGACTAGTTATAGTAGTTGTAGACTAAAAAATGTCACTTTCAGCCCAAAGAGAATTAAACTGTAAACATGTTACATACGACCTTTTGCACTAACAGTAGCGATACGTAATACTACTTTCCATGTCACATAGAGAAAATAAATAAAAGGTGATTCCTAATATAAACCTAATTTTTTTTTCATCATTAGTAGTTTGATAAAAAATATACACCACAATCTCGATTGATTCAGGTGATGTAAAACTTTTCAAAAATAAAAACAAAGAATATCGGCATTGCAGCAGAACGTGTGGGTAATATTTAGAACAAAATATATTTTTAACAAACCTCCCGAATTCAATGAATCTTCTTTTATTTTTTTTTAAACTCCCTAAACTTTTAAACAACCTAAAAAAAAGTGTATACTTTAAGTGTAAACCACTAGCGGATCCAGGATTTAATTTTGGGGCGGGGCTTCAGCCCGAAACTTTTTTTTTTTCATAAACATAACGATAATTACTTTGGAAAAACAGAAAGAAACTAACTACCTATATGAAATGGTGTTTAAGTTATTCCTTAAGTACTTTTAAACGTAATTACACGAACAATAATACTTTAAGAGAAATTTTTTAAATTTTTTTTCCCATAAAACATGGTTATATTTTTCCATTTTGGGGGGGAGGCTTCAGCCCGAAAGCCTCCCCCCCTCCCGTAGATCCGCCCGTGGTGTAAACCAAAAATCGAATTGTAAGTAGGTAAAGTATACATTTATTGAAATGTCTGATAATGTAATGAAAAAATCTGGTGCTTGCATCACACAACTCTCACTTATCGTTCTAATTTGAATAGAAATTAATTTTCGGCCAGGTTGGCTATTAACAAAATGCGTGCACTTTTATTTAGAACAAAATATATTTTTAATGAACAACCCGATTTCAATGGTTCTTCTTTTATTTTTTTTTTAAATTCCCTAAACTTTTAAACAACATACAACAACCTAACAAAAAGTGTATACTTTTTGAGTAATTCGAAAATCTAATTTTACCACCCTTCATAACTTTTATCAAACTTCTCTTTGATGTATGTTAGGTGAACTGTGTTATATTGATAAATTTAAAGGCCTTCGAAACAGGAGTGATTTTTAAATATAACAAACAGAAAGAGAGCATTAATAACGGCTCATTATATTCTGGAAACATAAACGTAGTAAACACTAGCGGATCCAGGATTTAATTTTGGGGGGGGCTTCAGCCCGAAACCTTCTTTTTTCATAAAAATAACGATAATTACTTTGGAAAAAAAGAAAGAAACTAACTACCTATATGACATGGTGTTTAAAGGATTCCTTAAGTCCTTTTAAATGTAATTACACGAACAATAATACTTTAAGAGGTATTTTTAAAAAAAAAATTTCCATAAAACATGGTTGTATTTTTCCATTTTGGGGGGAGGGCTTCAACCTGAAAGCCCCCCTCCCGTAGATCCGCCCGTAGTAGTAAACAACATAAGTCCACCAATCTCACTTTGAATGTCTATAATAATAAAAAAGAACATTTCATATGAAATGACCTAATATAATAATGCCAAGAAAAAAATTAATATTCAGTTAAACGATTTCCGATACGAGCTTAATTCTTCCCATTCCCGCCCCTACTTATACTTTTACTCGACGCACGACCTGACGACGTTGGTTTACTACCTGATGCGTTTGTCTTATGTCTAGAAGTACCATCAAAGTTGGCCGAAAAGTACTAAAAAATAGGCCAAAACTCTTCTCCTTTTTACTTCCACTTACGTATATATGTAATATATAGTAAGGGTAAGTATTGCGATCGTGAAAATTTACGAATCTCAGTTTTCAACGGAAATACATGTTTTGAGGTCCCCTGAGTTCAAATAACCAAGTGTCGCAAAATGGTCTGTGTCTGTGTGTTAACAGTTCTGTCTTGTGACTCGTGGTCGTCCGAAAAAAATTGATTTAAATACCATTCATTAGTCCAAAGACCACTTAACTACGATACCATTTAACAGTGCACGTAAAAAAATGTGTTTCAGCGTTCATATAAAGTGGCACTTCCGGTTAGCCAATTTTAATGAAAAAGTTGCTGTCACATCCGGCCCATATACAAACCTTAAATATGTAATATCAGTTTCGTACTACTTTTCGTTTATCAGCTAGACTGTTAACACACTCACAGACCATTTTGCGACACTTGGTTATTTGAATTCAGGGGACCTCAAAACATGTATTTCCGTTGAAAACTGAGATTCGAAAATTTTCACGATCGCAATACTTACCCTTACTATATATTACATATATACGTAAGTGGAAGTAAAAAGGAGAAGAGTTTTGGCCTATTTTTTAGTACTTTTCGGCCAACTTTGATGGTACTTCTAGACATAAGACAAACGCATCAGGTAGTAAACCAACGTCGTCAGGTCGTGCGTCGAGTAAAAGTATAAGTAGTGGCGGGAATGGGAAGAATTAAGCTCGTATAGGAAATCATTTAACTGAATATTAATTTTTTTCTTGGCATTATTATATTAGGTCATTTCATATGAAATGTTCTTTTGGTAATAGTTTACATCATGCCCGCAGCTTTTTGGGATGGAGTGGGGGCGCTTATTCCAGAGGATTGTTTATATTTAGGTTACGGTTATGTTAGGCTATCTCTCTAGAGCCCTAACCCCCACCATATATATTATATTCTACAAAACAACGACAGTAGCAGCACCAATCCATTTATATGGAATGATAGATTGCGTTCTTTAACTCTTCATCGAAATATATACATCCAACGAAAAAAATATATTAATGAACGCAGATGTATCTTAATTTTAATCTTATTTTTTAATCAATTTTTTTATATTTTATTTTAATATTTACTTCATTTTATTTGATTGTTTTGGTATTTTTCATTATAGATATTTATGAAATTGCTCATGGTATATATTTATTATTTTTAAACTGTTAATTAATTGTATGTACATGATGAGTAATTTTATGATAAAGCAATTCACTATATATTAAGTTATAATTTAATAAATTTTG
Source organism: Nezara viridula (assembly GCA_928085145.1). NCBI lineage: Eukaryota > Metazoa > Arthropoda > Insecta > Hemiptera > Pentatomidae > Nezara > Nezara viridula. The sequence continues at coordinate 129,363,708 of OV725079.1, forward strand.
AATTTCTTGCTCTTCTATCACAGTTTTTGTTTTGTCTGATCTCTGTTTCAACCAATTTCCAGGAAATAATATAAAATCTATAAATTTGCTACTAACAAAGTTTAAAATAAAAATGTATGGTGAAATCGATTACATAGTATTAATATGTTATCAAAAATATTTGAGGCTATTATATTACATTATGGTTGCCATTCCTCATTCTAAATTAATTTGAGACCTACCCCTCACAGTTTTTAACTAAAAACATTATACACCAAGCAGATAATTCAATTTCCACAAAATATCAAATTTTGACCTATTATATAACAAGTACTTTTACAAATTATCACCATTTTAAGTTGGAACAGGTTGGAACTTCAAAGGAAAATCAATACTTATTAATTTGTAGCCTTTTCAATGTGTTGAGAATCAAATTATACTTATCTATATAACTAACTATTGGCTTTATGGACTTTCATTTCTTTATCTTCTATCATTATTATCTTATCTGATTAAAATTGTATTCATTGTTTTAGGTATACATTAAACAAATATTTCAACAAGCTAAGGTTCAATCATATACAATTACACTTGATGCTGTCAGTTCCATATTTTCTCCCATGCCCCTCAGTCCGAAAATTTAAAACCCCATCAAAATTTGCCACTCTCGAAAATTCCAAAACCTGTCAAAATGTGCCTTCCTCAAAAATTTTGATGGTGCAACTTGTGCCATGAAACCCACTTCTGAGCACCCTTGCATAATTCTGAGCATCACAGGCTGATCCAGGATTAAATTTTGGGAGGAAGGATTCACCCTGAAAGGTTTTTTTTTCATATATATAATGATAATTACTTTGGGAAAAAATAAAGATTCAAACTACCTATATGAAATGGTGTTTAAGTGATTCTTGAAGTCCTATTAAATGAAATTACAAGAACAATAATACTTTAAAAGGTAATATTTTAATATTTTTTACATAAAACATGGTTACATTTTACAATTTGGGGGAGGAGCTTCAGCCCGAAACCCACCTCTTCTAGAAAAATAAATAAAACAAGGGAAAGCTTGTATTCTGCTTGTATTTTTTACATTAAACAAACTTTGGATCATTATTCTTCCTATAATCAATTCTTACACCACTGAAAGAACCTTTGCAGTAAATAATGATATTGCTTATGCAACCCTCATTTCTTAGCCTGCCTGTGTCCCATAACAGGGGTGCCCAGTTTCATGGCACAAAATTTTTTGAGGGGGCACATGTTGACTGGGTTTTGAATTTTTGAGGGGGACACATTTCGATGGAGCTATGAATTTTCAGAGTGAAAAGTTTCAAAACAGAGAACTAGGAAGAAACATGGATCAGACCACACCAAGTATAGTTGTATATGATCTTCGAATTGTCTAATCTTACTTTCGCTTGCACTGTTTTTAAGAAGAGGAGTGAAATACTTTTTTTGGGAAAGGGGGGATTGGTTCATGCGCCATCGACCTTGGAGGGGATGTTAACCCCTGTCCCTTACGGCAGTAACTTGGGAACTAGCTTCCATTCTCTGGATGGATTATACATCTGATATTCCAACCTATCCTATCCCTGTGCTCAGTACATATGGACAAGATGAATGTAATGCAACTCAACCATTGCATCCCAAACTCTGTAATACACATTATATTAATTGAAAAATGGTATCGAAGTAAAATTTCATTTTTTTTTTTTTTATGGAGAGATAGTCCAACTAAAGCTTGCATAAATTTTTACCAGATTTTTAATTTTGTATACATGACCTAATTCTTTGTTATGTTCAAAACAAAAAGTAATGTTTGTTTCCATCATCTCATATACTTTATTCAATAAAACTTTCATAATCAAGGTGACCTCTCAACTTGGTAGACCATATAAACTGGATTCTTCTTCACAGAAATAAATAAATTATGTATGAAAGAACTCTGAAAAATCGTTGTGGTTGAATATGAACTTTTAAAATGAAGAATTTAAATTATTTGTTGGTATAATAAATAGGCTACTTATGAATCCAAATATCTTTTTTTTTTTAAATATAAAGATTTTTAACAATCTATATCATCTAGATATATCAAAGTGTATTAAAAAAGAATTAATGGAACCTAAATTGCAATATGTGGTCCAGGTTTGAATAACAATAAACTCATAGATCATAAAATTTCACCAATATTATTTCATAATTTAAAAGAGAATTTCAATTCATGGTTTCAGTAATGCATGGTTGTTTTTGAGCATATAGAAATGTGGAATAGATGTACAGGAAAATGTTTGAACTAATTAATGTATTTTACTAATTGAACTAGCTTAATGGATGAGAAATTTGAAAAAAAAGTAATATGAGGAAAGGGCAAGGATAATTTTTCTAGAGGGAAGGAGCACACAGAAAAATCTTCAATTGAGCCTGTTATCCTAAAAAATTTGAAGAGATTTTAGATATAGATATTTTTTAGTTATGTATTTCAATTCTGAAATTATATTTACTTTTACATTAAAAAAAAAAAAGAAATATATATATATATATATATATATATATATATATTAGGGAAATCTTAATGCAAATACTTATGCTATTATCCATTTCTGCAATGATTTTAGGACAAGTGAATAAATTTTTAAGACTTTAGTTCAATAAATACTAATTTACTTAGAGAAGCCAAGATGGTAACATGCTAGTTCCAGCTCAATTTTTTTTTCAAATCTCTTAATTTCAAATCTGCAACTGCTTATTATAAAAAATAATATTTAACATTTTTTTCTGATGTGTTACCATGACTAACCCTGTATGATATGGAGTGGAATGGTCCATGGTCTTTAATTCATTTAATAAAGCCGAAGTTTCATGCCACAAGTTGCGCCATCAAAATTTTTAAGGAGGCACATGTTGACTGGATTTTGAATTTTTGAGTGAAAAGTTTCAAAACAGAGAATTGGGAAGAAACATGGGACATACCACTCCAGGTATAATTGTATATGATCTTGGAATTGTCTAATCTTACTTTCGCTTGCATTGCTTTTAAGAAGGGGAGTGAAATACAATTTTTGGAGAGAGGGGGATGGTTCATACGCCATCGACCTTGGAGGGGATGGGCACCCCTTAAATAGATGTACAGGGAAAGTTTGAACTAATTAATATATTTTACTAATTGAACTAGCGTAATGAATGAGAGAGTTGAGAAAAAATATTACGGGAAAAAGATAAGGATAATTTTGGTTATTTTTCTAGAGGGGAGGGCATACAGAAAAAATTTCAATAGAACCTCATTCATCTTTAATAATCTGCATAGACTTTAGATAAAAATATTTTTCCAATCATGTATTTCAACTTTGAAATTATTTTCATTTTTTATATCAAAAAATAATTATAGGCTAGGAAAATCTTAATCTTGGTATCATCCAATTCTCCAAACATGTTAGAACAAATGAATACATTTTCAAGAATTTAGTTCAATAAATACTACTTTACTTAGAGAAGCAAAGATGCAAACATGCTAGTTCCAGCTCAAATTTGTTTCCAAAAAAGTTCGAATCTCTTACTTTCAAATATGAAACTGCTTATTATAAGTAGGTAAAATTTGACACTTTTTTCTTATGTGTGTATTCGCTTCCTAAATATAAAATTTTCATTAAAAACTGTACTGGGTGTCCTGACCCACCCCTGTATGATATGGAAAGGAATGACCCATGGTATTTATTCCATTTAATAAAGTAGAATTTTTATTTATTAAGAAGTAAAGCACTAATTTTTAAAAATATTCTTTATAGTTTGTGTAGATTCAAGAGTTTTTCTAAATTTATGTGTTCTTGGTTAATTTTTGTAATATGGTAATTTCTAATTTCCATATTTCTTAATTCTATTAAGTTTTCTGTGAAGACTTTACACGTAAATTAAGAATACAACAATTTTTATGAATTGAAACTGTAACATAGAAGCACTGGTTGCAAAAGTGGTGTAAGTAATTTTTATAATAAATAATTAATTAAGTATTAAGTGCATTAACTGATTGGATATGCTAGAGACAGATTATTTTTAACAAATAAATTGAATTTATTTATTATTAATTTGTTGAATTTCTCCATAATATTTGATTAATTCAAAACTTCAGTTTTTTACTTACACCATTTTAGTATTCAATGGCTCATGTAGTGTACTAAAGAAAAATCCTTGTATTTAAGTGAATTTTCCTGATAAGTTTTTAAAGAGATAAATTATGATTTGTTGAAGAATTTCTTTAAATGATTGTTATGCAATGATCAAAGATCAACAATACCTCCGAGTGAGGTTGTCACCTACCTCAGCATTAAGATTCGAAAAAAGTTCGAAGTGATAGCTTATTTGGACTATTTGAAAAGTAGAGTGACCATAGCCCTTAACAGATTCAGTTGTATAGAGGGCACCTTTTGGGGTCTCAGATGCCTAGAAACTGTGAGCATTTATAAAGGTTTTATTTTGAGTAGCCCCTGCCTGGAGTCAAAATGGCTCTGCTTCAAGTCACCAGATCGTACAGGACGGTGTCCATAGTATCTCCAAGTGAAAATAGAAGAAGATCGTAGGAGTTGGAAAAGGATTATCTGGGAGGATACAGTAGAAGAGTGGAACTGGGGGTGGTTGACAACTCCAAAAGGAGCAACCCTGAGAAAGTATTTTCCCACCATCGCATCGCGACTAGAAGCAACTTGGGTCCTCCCGGACTACTACACCTCTCTCCCTTTCTGAATATCATCATTTTAAACTCTTCCCGATTAAATGTAAATTCCATTAATCACAATAGTTTTATAAATCTATAATCATAAGTTGAAGTCTATCTGCCATAAAAGCAATGAAGGCTTAAGTACACACTATCCTAATGATATGACATTCACTCCTCCTGCAACACAATCCTCTATATCATTAATGTACCCACTGAAAAGAAATATACTAACATTAAATTGGTTATTTGTGAAATGACAAATGTGCTATTTTTAAGATACAAATGTATGGATAAACAATCAATCTTTACATTAGTTATGTAAAGTGTTTTCTGTTACTAAAAGATGCTTCTGCGAATAATGCACCCTGAACAGCTCTCAACTCAAAAGTGGTATAAATGTGTCATTTTTTAAAATAACCTATTCAATTATTCCCTAATAATAATAACATATTATTATGTGATATACAATTTTAATGTTTACAATAATATACATTATTCCCATACTGTATCCCAAATAATATTTCAAGGAGTTCTGTCAATCCTTATTGACTGCACTGCTTGTTTAAGGTTTAAGCTCGTTATTATTTTAACAATTTTGATTGATACTCCTGTGTTACAATTTGTAATATAATGCCTAGTAGTGAACTATATGTTTAGTTCTATAATAATTGCAGATAGCAAAATATATCAAACAAAGTATAACATGTGCCTTATTTTCTTTCTCCTGCAAATTTAAGATAATTATAATAAGTAAGATTTTAATAGAATAATATTTCCTAAATGCTGCCTATATTCTTTAACTAGTTATTGGATATTAATGAGTAAGCCAATAATTTAACTATTGGGTTTTCAAACTTGATGCCCATGTAATTCATTGTGTCATTCTTATCCTCTACTTTATGAACAGGGAATATGATGGATAAATAAAAGCTATTAGGTGTTTCTCCCATTTCAAAGTCTTTATTAATAGAATTGTGTAGTTGTTTTAAGTAAAACATTGCTGTTTTTTTATTTTCAATACATTTTAACATTATTAAACTATTTATTATTTCATTTATATCTTTTAACAATGAAACTGAACAAAAGCATGAACAAAATCATTTCTGACACCAGAAATGAAATAGCAACTAACAGTTGAAGATTAAATGCAAATGAAATTAATGACTGGAAAATGATGATGGTGGGAGAATGGTAGGATTTTCAAAGAAATATGTATGTAGAGGAACTAGGAACTGGATACTGTCAAAAATTAAGTTGAAGTGCAGGATGGTGGCTAGTCGCGGGAATTTCAAAAAGTAGGGGAAAGGAGAAGAGTAGTGGGGGCAACAACTACTAGGCGGGTAATCTAACCTAACCAGGAACTATCATTGAGGATAAGCGCCCCCACCCCAGCCCAAAAAGCTGCGGGCATCATGTAAACTATTACCGTTCTTTTTTATTATTATAGACATTCAAAGTGAGATTGGTGGACTTATGTTGTTTACTACGTTAATATTTCCAGAATATAATGAGCCGTTATTAATGCTCTCTTTTTGTTTGTTATATTTAAAAATCACTCCTGTTTCGAAGTCCTTTAAATTTATCAATATAACACAGTTCACCTAACATACATCAAAGAGAAGTTTGATAAAAGTTATGAAGGGTGGTAAAATTAGATTTTCGAATTACTCAAAAAGTATACACGTTTTGTTAGGTTGTTGCATGTTATTTAAAAGTTTAGGGAATTTAAAAAAAAATAAAAGAAGAACCATTGAAATCGAGAGGTTTATTAAAAATATATTTTGTTCTAAATAAAAGTGCACACATTTTTTTAATAGCCAACCTGGCCGAAAATTAATTTCTATTCAAATTAGAACGATAAGTGAGAGTTGTGTGATGCAAGCACCAGATTTTTTCATTACATTGTCAGACATTTCAATAAATTTATACTTTATCTACTTACAATTCGATTTTTGGTATCATAAATAAATTCATATGTCTCAAATTAAAGAGGTCAGTAACTTAGAAAAAATAAATAAAAAATAGTGGTTCAATGAAGACTGTTCAAACATGTGCAAAAATAATCTTGAATACTTCCGAGCCTCAAAGAATGAAACTACGAAATTGCTCAAAAATAAATAAAAATGAGAGCATCTAAAAATTATATAATAGAAATAAAAGCTAATAGAACTGAAAATAATGTATCAGAAATGTACAAAGTTATAAACAAATCACATAAATGTTTAGGACCCGTAATGAATGGAATTAGGAATTTCATAACAATAACAATATCCTGACCGATCCGGTAGACATCTTAGGTAAGTTTAAGAAACACTTTGACAATATTTAAAATACAGGAATTAATGATCTGTGTCCTTAACAGAAGACCCGAGAGTAAATAGAAAGTTGAAGTAGTTATCGGAAAATTAAAATCTTATAAAGCACCAGGAACTGATAGCATTCCTACTGAACTAATTAAGGGAGTAAAAATATCCAGGAAATTGTCTGAAGAATAGAAAGAATCTATTCTTATTCTAATCCACATTCTATTCATCCAAGAGCCCGAGGATGGATTGCAATAACCATCGAAGAATCTGTCCTTCCGGTATGTTATAAAATATTCACATTAATCCTTACTAATCGAATTACAGAATACGCAGAGAGAATTATCAGAAAATACCAATGCAGATTTAGACAGAAACATTCAACTATTGATAAAATATTTTCTTTACAACAAATATTAGAGAAAAAATTATATAACAGTGTTGTTCTTCAGCTGTATATAGATTTCTAAAAGGTTTATGATTCCATTGACCGCCAGAACCACCATGCTACCTATTGTTCTATATGGATGCAAAACGAGGATGCTCACATTAAGGGATAAGCAACGTCTTAAGGTTTTTGAAAATAAAGCATTGTGTAGAATGTTAGCCTTAATAACAAAAGAATTCCTAAAAAGTTAATATTTGCTTTGCCGACTAGTAAACGCCCGAGGATTGTGTTAAGGCTGATCTGGTTGGATTAGGTTTGAACAGCGACCAGTGGAAAGAGGTAGCGTAGGAATGTGTAGACAGAGATCGGTGGTGTCGACATTGAACCATCAGATTCATTAAGCCTTTTATTATTATTATTGCTACTCTCATGAATAAATTTATGTGATATTTATTTATATGTAAATTAATCTATAATTAAAATATTAGATCAAATATAGGGCAATAATAAAATATTTTATATAATGTTTAAACCATACTTCAATGGTTTCCTCATGTAATGAAGATAGAAGACAACAGATCATGAAAAAAGTTATCCTATGTCTAGCCAGAGGATAGGATGAAAAATGTAAAGGAGAGAATGACTGGAAGAGGAAGAATGTTTTTATAGTTGACTGTCTATTTTAGGAGAGCCTTTCCCTAATGTTGCTACATTATCTTATTTAGTAAGTTTAAACAATAAGGCAGAAAGACAAGGATTAGGTTATCCTATCTCCAAGGCTCGGGTTCTAATCCAACAGTGGCAGATAATTATTTATTCAGTTATATTAGCCATGGGATCAAGAAACCCTCCTGGGGCACACTCAACCTTTGTAAATGGTTTTGGATTATGAATTATCAACTTAAAAATCAAAGTTTGCATGATTCAAAATTCTTTACTTAATATTATATTCACAGTTCCATAAAATACATATAACATTTAGATGAGATATAAAAGTCTTGTGAGATTATATAACATATTTTTAAATTTATGAAAATACCACAAAATAATGGCTGGTATATTTACAAATTTATTTATAAAGGAAAAAAAAAACTAAATGAAAATGGAATAACAAAGAAATATTTATAATCTATATATCTAGGTGTATACATATCTGTGGGAAAAATAAAATTCCTTATTTTTAAATATGTAATACACAGTATTCCATAAAAATCACATCTAATTTTTAATTAGAAATTAAAAAAGTCAAGACAAAAACAAATGATCAAGTTTAATTTCTAAATTATCACAATCTGAAATTTAATTAGAAAATGACTTAAGTAAAATAAAAATAAATCTACAAATAACTGAATAATCATATAGAATAGATATGTTATAAATGAAATGAATAAAGTGGCTGATATTTATCACCTTGTTTTTATACACAAACTTGACATATTCCACTCAGCCTTGTATTGATATGAAAGAACAAAAATTTGGAAATAAAACAATATATAAACAAAAAATATTTGCCAATTTAACAACGAATGTAGTCATCGTGAAAACGGATTTATTGGGTTGAAAACAGAAGGTGATTTGAGAACACTGTGTCTAGGTTTTTTCTCAGCATCAAATGGTACACTAGGACTGTTCTTCAGTGACATTTTGTACTCTTTTTCTTCTAAAACAAATCAAACAAAAATAATTAAGACAAATTTACAGTAATTCAAAGTATAATTAGTCATCTTACAAATCTAGAGCCAACATTTATGTTAAAAAGTTATTCAAACTTCTTGATAATTCTGCTTTTCTGCATATAAAACATATAAGTTGATTGCATAGGTTATAAGTTGATTAATTAATTTCCTTTGATAATTACAATAGCCATTCAGCTTAATTTAAATACAGTAGAACCCCTTAGTCAAAAATTATATTTGAAAATATAATAATCTTGCTTTTTGATGACTTTATTTAAAATATATTCCAAGTTATTCAACTTTTTGGGTTTTTCTCCACCATAATTTAAAAATATTATGATCAATTAATAACAAATGATTGCATATACAATGTTAATTTATTTACCTTTTTCACACATTACCAATTTAATGCAACATCCATAGTTGGCAATCATCACTTCAAATTCGTCAAAATGTGTTGTTATGAATAAAACCGATAAATAAGAAATTCCTCAAATATTCACATTAAATTATTGACATAGAATAGGACACTTCTATTTTTTAATTACACATCCTAGGAATTAAATACCATGGTTCAATTTAAATTGAAGCCAACAGGAGGCGAGATGTAGGATTGATGGCCTTACCACTCCATGTACTATTATCAGGAATTGTATTGTTTTCTTTTTAGAATTTCAAATAGCCAACTGGAGGTTTGATCTGTGGGAAGTCTTCTTCAGTGAAAGAAATATAGGACGGACCTCTTGTGTTTGTGCCCCAAAATACTCATAATCTGTGGATCCAGATCAACTTATTACTTTCCTTGAAACCAAGCACTTTAAATGGAAGCCAGTGGGATGGACACTATTGGGTTGGCCCGAAAAGAGGTATGGATAGCCTAGTACTATAGCAACCATGGTTTACAGCAGCTTGAGGTTGGGTGAACCATTTCAGGCATACAGTTTTCTCTTAAACAGTAATTATCAGACAGAAAACGAAAGTGAACTACCCACTATGGACCATGGATATGGATTTATAACACAAAAAAAAATCTATTGTTCCTAAATTATTTTGTATTGGGCACTAAACTTGCAATTTCATTTCTAAATGTATGTATATATTGATAATTGGTAAATGGTTGACTGTCGTGGATAATGAACAGAAGAATAGTTGGGGTGGTCAGTCAAAAAAGAAGGCAAAAATAAATGATAATATTTATTTTTACATATGCCGACGTTTCGACCTGAAGTTCAGGCCATCATCAGGGCTAAGAAAAGAACCAGATAACAAGGTATGAGAAATACAAAAATTACAGTAAAATGAAGTTGTTAGAATAATGACAATAGTAAGAACAAAAGACAAATAATAATAACAGGTACAAAGTGTGGAATGATGAAGTAAACATAGTCCCTTTACAATAGTTATGTCACCTTTTTTGACTATGTTTACTTCATCATTCCACACTTTGTACCTGTTATTATTATTTGTCTCTTGTTCTTACTATTGTCATTATTCTAACAACTTCATTTTACTGTAATTTTTGTATTTCTCATACCTTGTTATCTGGTTCTTTTCTTAGCCCTGAACTTCAGGTCGAAATGTCGGCATATGTAAAAATAAATATTATCATTTATTTTTGCCTTCTTTTTTGACTGACCACCCCAACTATTCTTCTCTTCTTTATGTATATATTGCCTTAAAGTGATATTTTAATTAAAAAGTAATGTATAACTATGCATCTTATTTTTGAGGTTGTCTTTTTTTCAGGTTAATTATTTTCCCTCATTTCATGATTACAACTGTACTTCAATAATTATTGAAAGTAACAGCATTGATATACTATAATTTTCCCAATATAAATATTTCTTAAAAATAAAAACTCAATATTTCTAATAAAAATATTGATATGATATATTGGGGTTCAACTGTACTCAAATACATATATTTTATAAATTATAGTAAACATATTCATTATGCCCTGACTAATTATAAATGTATACAATTTTTTTTTTCTTTTTAGTATTTTAAAAGCCTCACCTTGTGCAGTATTTCGATTGAGATGAAATGATACTTTTTTTGACCTATTTAACATTGTATTAATGGCAACCTATAAAATACATAAAACTGCATATAGTTGGAAATACAGTGCAAACAAACTAAAAAACCTTTTTAAAAATATCAATACACATAACAAGAGTAATAAACAGTATTCTGTCATAATATAATAGAAAGTACAATATAAACCACCTAAGTTAGGAGACAAACTGATAAACTTAGTCATTATAAGTAATTAATATATCTTAAAATTGTAATTAAAACTTCCAGGTAAGTATTTAAAAGCCTATTGGGCTTAAAAACTCCAATATAAATTTTAAAAATATTAGTCTGGTCTAGAAAACAGAGATTTATCTTTATTTTGTTTCTACATTAGATGAGTCGCCATCATTATTATACTTAGGTACACAATTAATCTTTTACCTTCAAATACCAAAATTACAAACCGTTTTGAAAAGTCTTGCCCCCTTCAAGTGATATTAAGATCACCTAACAATTTTAATATAAAAACTAGATTAAGGTCTCCTAACTAAACCTACGATACCTTGTTAAAAAGATTTAATGAGGAGGAAGAACTATTAATGAAGACAAATCTTATTGCTTCAAGACAAATAAGAATCCAAGATTCTCATTCTCTCAAACTTTAATGAAGTTAGGTTCTGATGTCGGATGAATAAGCCAAGAATCAAGGTCTCACTGGAATATTAAGTGTACTAACACACTCCTGTGGTGCCAGAATCAGTTAAGGAAAGAATTGAAGTAACAACAATATATAAGTTTAATTTCACTGTGATGACCTAAAAAAAATAGCCCCATTTAAAGTTACCTATCACTCTTTCAAAATTATATTCATCAGATCAATACTACATACTGTTCTAAAGAACTTTGTTATCCTTAAAAAAAAAAAAAATTCAAACAGAAGTAAGCATCTTAGAAATACAACATAATAGTGACTATCTGTTTTGATAAATTTTGTAAGCCAAGACTAATCAACTTCCTTTACTGGGTGAAATGGCAAAAGATACCATACAGTTTCTTCATTTTCAGGACTACCAAGACATACCAAAGAAGAAGAAACAAGACAACAAAACAATATTCAATTCAATGGTAGTACTAAAAATATTTTAACACCCTGCTGTGATTATATGAAATCCTGCCTCTAATAAAATAAATAATCAACTACAATGCAGAAATATACACATTCTAAGATAAATAGTCTAGAAATAATTTTATGATCACGATGGATAACTTATTAAGTAGGAAAATGCTTCTCAAGACCTATCTGTTTTGTGATCATCTCTGAAACTTTCTGCAAACAAGTAAGAAGTTGATAATTCATCACTCTAAATCTTTTATTAGGTTCAATATAAGAACTGTGGAGTTACCTACTTCTTTATAATAGCTTTTATAAGAAAATTTAGAAGATGATCACAATCTCTAAAATCATAAAGACCATTTTTTGACTTACAGGGAGAAAAAAAAGTTTTCTATACTCTGGCTTTTATAATAGAGTATAAAAATTACTAATGTGTTAGCAAGAGGATACAAAATCATTCTCCAAATGCCACATAAACTATAAGCTGGGTTTTAAAAATTATTTGCATACTCCTTTGTAATGAATTATACTCCATTATCACTACAAAAAAATAACTTTAAAAAGAAAAATATAAAATTACATTTTTAGAAGGTGACATTTTTGATCCAAAATTTGAGTCTTTCTTTTCTGATGGGTTATATTCAACATTCACCTCCACAAGACTACTAGGAACTGGTGTAGTATTTACCTATAAATTAAGAAAAAATATAAAATAAAGTTCAATAAACAAATTTAAAAAAAAATATCATTTAGCATACTTCATTTTCTGTGGACATGTCCCAATCATTTTCAAAACCCCAATCATTAGGACTCTTGTCAGTTTTCTTTTTTGTTCTTGTTTGTTCAGGAACTGGAGAGGAATCTGATTCCCGTTCATTAATGTCAGTATCATTTATATTTAAATTACTAAATTCGATATTATTAATGCTTTTAACATCTGGCTGCTTTTTTTTCTTTCTCTTCATTGATGCTCTTTGGCTTTTTGGATCAATGTTCTTTTCTTTTTCAACATTACAAGGAACTGCTTCAACTGTTTCCATGTTTTCAACATTATTCATTGGAACTACTAAGCTTTCATCTAAAGTTACTTTTATCCTTTTCATGGTTGCAACAAGATTATCACATTGAACTTTTCTTTTCTTTGACATATTTTCAACTTCCCAGTTCCCAACACTACCTGGAGGTATCTTTTTTATTTTAGAATTTTGAGTTAAATTTTGGTTTTCAAGTGGGCTTACCCTCCAGCCTATGTCTAAAGTAGATTTTTTCCCTGGTTTACCTTCCGAGTAAGCTGCTTTTTCTTCAGCTAATAAATTTTCTGCTGTCTTCTCTATGATTTCTTCTTCATCTTCTGGTTCAGGTAATTCTATTTTATGGATTCCCAGAGGATATTTGCCTTGAGTATAAATTTCAAATCTGAAATAAAATACACCTTATAGATGAATATGGTTTAAACGGAAATATATAAAATAATGCATAACTTTTTATTGAATAAAAATGCAATGAATGGGATTATAGTGAAAATAAGCAAAAGAAAATTATATAGCTAAAATAACATAAAGATCTAATGGGAGAAATATTATTTGAAATATAATTCAAAAGAAGGAGATATAGAAGAAATGGAAAACAGCATTAATTAACCACTTCACCGCTAAATGAGAAGAAACTGAAAACAGACACCAATAATTACAGAGGTATATCATTACTACCAGTGAAATACAAAATCTTGTCGAAAGCTTTACTGAATAAGTTAGAACCTCAACTCGACCATCAGATAGGACAATATCAAGGAGGATTTAGAAAAGGAAGATCTTGCCCAGAACAAATATTCAGCCAAAAACTGATCCTGAAATATTATATGGTAAGATAAATGTAAATGTATATATCCTTTGTAGACTTTCAAAAAGGATATGACTCAGTGGACTGAGAGACACTATTCGGGACTTTGAGGTAGTCTGGAGTATACCAGAAAACAATAAATCTAATCAAATTGATATAGACCGAAACATACTCTAAAGTGAAATTTAGAAAGGAAATTAGTAGGGCATCTGAGATTAAAACTGGGACTAACAAAAAGTGACGGACTATCTCCCATTTTATCCAACACAGTGCTAGATAAAATCATGAAGAAATTTTGGGAAGCCAAGTGTAGGACTAGGTTAGAAAGAGGGAATGATAAGGTAGAAGTCAGATATTTAGCATTGCTAAGCAGACAATTTAGCATTGCTGGCAGAGAATGAGTGAGAAGCAATTGACCAAGATAGGAACTAAATGAAATAGAAAAAAAAACAAAGAAAAAAAAAAGATTAAAGATATCCTTCAAGAAAACAAAAATAATGACCAATAACTAAGAAACTGAAAAGAAAAGATAAGAAATTAAGGAACAGTAGTTAAAGCTGTTATTAGAAATGGTAGGAATAATTTAGAAGGCTAGCAGCGAGATGTTATGATTAAGACATATGATATAATTTACAAGTTATTGTTATTGAAAACAACTTTAATTGTGCTTTGCGTGCTATTAAAAAGAATATCAGTGCTCCATTCATTTTTTTGTCTTTTTCTTTGATCTGCAAGTAACAGCTTAGTGTTTGTTATATTAGGGTGGCTACCAGACTATTAAAATAAAATTATCTGACTACAAATGAATAACAAATGATGTATTGATACCTTGTCTCTAAAATCTTAAAAATCTATAAAAATAAATTCTATTTAATGAGAAAAAAACAAAAACAAATAAAATAAACATACTTCTTAGACAACTGATTGATTGTTCTCCTAGCTTTGGTTGTGCAATCTTTCCGCTTGGCAACTTCCAAAAGGTAATGTCTTATGCTTTCTGCATCAAAATCTATAGGTGGAAGATAAACATCAACTTTCCCTGCTCTTGGATCTAGGTTACCATCACCTTCATCTTCACTTCCATCATGCTCAACATCTTCAACAGCCAATTCTTCATCACTGGCTTCTTGTATAACATCTATATCTCCTTCAGGGAATCCCATCTAAAAACAATAATTTGTCATAAGCATAGCACATTGTAAAGTTATTAGATAGCTATTTAGTCTGTATTGGACAATCTTGTACAGAAAAGGAAAGTGAAGAGGAACCTTTCCAGGCAGGATTAAGGCTGGCAGGAGAATGAATTCCACTTCTGTATATCTGGTTGAAGAAATGACTCTTACTAACAGGTATCTGTACTGGATTTTGCAAGTCCTCGCGGGACATGGGAACTTTTGGGCCAAACTGCATAGTTTTTGCAAGGATGTCTATCCCCTATAGGAACATGCTACAGAGGAAAATGGGGTTGTTTGTTATAACAGAAGGTGATTTCCCTGTCCTCATGAAAAAAAAAAACTATTCGTACTTCGAAGAGTTCATGTACGGGTGGAAGACGACTGCGGGACCGGAACATTACAACCTTGGAGCCCCTAGGCGAAGAGAGGAGGCGGCAGAAGGCAATCCATATTGGACAAAGCTCCTAAAGGTGTGGACTTCAGTTGAAGCACAAAAGTCTAAATGGTAGGGGTAGCGTGATAGATATATTATTTATTACGCTACCCTCACCAAAACCCGTATTGCCGTAAGGCAAGGGTGTAAATTAAAAAAAAGAAAGACGTATCTGTACAGGCTTCCTTTCAAAAGGGGGCATTGATTAAATTAAATTAAAGTACATGATTTACAGCCGGTGCACTATAGAAAGGAGAATGATCAACCAGTGATCTAACAGCCTCAAGATCTTGACGTTCTGTGTTGATATTTTCTTTGATATCCATCATCCTACTAATCCTAACTGGATAATCTTAACCAGCTCCAATTCAAAACTTCATTTCTGTGTTTCTATTATTTATTGGAGAAGATGTAATCTTACTTTCCCAAAATTATCTTCATAGCTCCTTTTTGTTAATAGCTGACAGCTGTTGTTTACATCTTTTCAAATTCTATCCATAAAATCCATCATCCATTTTCAGGTTCCATCCTAAATACTTTCCTATCTCTCCTCTAGCATGTCTAGTGTCTTGACCACTTGTCACATAAATTTCCAATCCTTACCTGCTGATTATGAAGAACTCCTACAGTATTACACACATCAGTTTTACCGTGATATTGCAGTGTCCAAAACATAGCTAAAAAAATATTGTAACCCTTTCTCTTCTGTTTGCCTTCCTGATCATATTTTTCTCTGTGACTGAATTGGCCAGACTGGAATTAGTCAGCTTCAGGTATTTATTTATATTCATAATGGTTCAATACCGATTGAATTCCTTTTTTTAAAAACTTCTTGTTAAGTGCATCATCTCCTTTGTATTGTGGCATATTACCTTTCTCAGGTTTCTGTCAACCCATTATTTGAATCAATCCTCTACTATGCACCTATTTACAATAATATAATAATTTCTGATGATTTTAAAATCTATCTACATTCTAAATCCAATGATAAATTGTACCTGGAAAATCTCTTACTATCCCTTCATTTTCTCCTTCCCCTCAAACCTGCTGGTTCTGTATTCACTGCCTCACACAACATTCTTTCCTACTTTTAATTGCATTGTCTTCCCTCTGCTTGGATTTATAAGCTACCTTTAGTCCTAAATGATCACACTTTCACTTTTAGAATTCTTTCCATATCTACATTATTTTGGAATTCTCTTGGTACAATCTCAAAAAAATAAGATCCTTTATTCCTCATCTATAGACCCCTTCCCTTTCCACTGAATTAGCCTCCAATCATTCATTGCTTGCCCACTCCACTGCCTTTTGGGATTCCTACCATCTAATATGCCTCTTTCCTATCCTCATTCAAATCCATTGTTTACCATTAACTTCCCACATTCAAAACACACTTTCCAATCATGAATTTTTATTTAAGAATAAAATGTCAATCAGAAGAAAAAATAGTTTTAATATTGAAGAAGTTACTACTTCATATTTATAGTTTTGGGCTAGTTATGTTTTCTGTTTATTGGTGCATATTTATTATTCTTAAGGGACCTAGTCCCAGTATATGTTTTCTGTTCAATTCTATAAGCTAATAAACTTCTTTTATTTTCTCTTTCTTAAAACTACAAAACAATAATTTCTTTCTTAAAAAAACAAATGAGAATAATAAATATGTACAATAAACTGAATAAATTATAAAAATAAATAAAACTAGTAATAAATTAATGAATAATTTAATTATTTAAATATAGAAGAGAAAATAAATTACAATTCCAATAGTTATGTCAAATGAAGAGAAAATAATAAAATTACCTGCCTCCATACTTCAAACTTGGCTTGATGTTTGATACCTTCTTCAGACTGCCTCAACAATTGAAGGAATAAAGAATTAGTTAAAGATTTCATTAATCTTGAATCACTAGAAAGTTGCATAAAATCTGCAAAAGGCTTTATCATTTCCAGTACAGTGGAAGGATTCAATTCTCCTCTACCAACCTATGAACATAATAATTTAAAAACAAATTTAATATTGTAATGACTTATTTTTAACATAACCTTAAAGTATATTAATGTGCGTACTCATTACAATAATTGGTGTTGGTGTACAGGTGTTTGAAACACATGTTAGCCCACTCGGCCACCCTCTCATACTTTCATTTTCATACTTTGCCTTGAACTCCAAGGTATATTTCGAATGGTGCATGATTCTAGAAAATCATCTGGTCATTTTAATACCAAATGCCCCTTCCCCATGACATGATCATTAATCTTGATTAAGTATCCCGATAGAATACTGCTTTCAAGATCTTTTGATATAGATGGCTTAGAATCCATCTATGGCAAATTAAATATAAAAAAATGAAAATCGATCCTGGACATTGAAAAATATATAAAAATTCATTTTCTATTTAAAATTTTATGAGTTTTCAAAATGTGTAAAGTTTCATAATGCAAAATGACCCATAACAATTATAATTGTGGGTTGATGGTTGACTGTAGTGAATAATGAAGAGAAGGATGGTTGGGGTGTTCAGTCAAGATAAAAATGACACAAATAAATAATAATATTTATTTTATTTTAACATTTACTGAAGTTTCGACCCGAGGTTTGGGTCTTCATCAGGGCTGAGCGAAGATATCGCTTGAATAGAATGATTAATCCTAATCATTTTTATTTTGACAGATCACGCCAACCATCCTTCTCTTCATCACAACAATTATACTATTTTTTTAACACGATATTTAACAAATCTTCCCACAGAACATTTCTAAGGAATTCGTTTATACCCATACCCAAAATGCATTGAAAATTTCATAGAGGTACATTTACAATGATCTAAGGTACTATCCATCTAAGGTGGATATACTTTGTATTATTTGCAAGTTAAGAAGCATTTTCTTGTCCCAATAATTATAAATAAAATCATAAATAAATACAATATACTTATGTATATATATATATATATATATATATATATATATATATATATATACAACTTATAACCTTGATACCAACTGACGTAAAGAAAACTAAAAAGTATCAACATGTATTCACCTGAAATTTCTATTTCTATTTTAACTATCTTGATTCAAGAAGCTGAAAGCTTTTTTTTTATTAATCCACATTAATTTTTAAAAAATAAATATAATTTCTGTTACTTGAGTTGTTTTAAAATGTCATAAAGCAGGATAAATATCTTATTCTTCTGCCATCATCCACGAAGAGAATAAATAATTTTAAATATCTAAATCCAATAATAAAGCAACATAGATATTTCAAAATAATTATAAATACAGTTTTGAAAACATACAAGAATTTTTACCTTTGCTAATTCTTCTAAATAAATTTCTGATAAATGAAGGTTTAAACCTATAGGGGCCAAGACAAGAGACTTATAAAGATCTTTACTTATAGCTTCCACTTTTCCAGATTCCCAATTCTCCTTATAAAGGTATTCCAACATTTGCCTCAAGAAACGCCGAACAAGCTAAACAAAATGTAAAAGATATATCTATTAATTATAATTTTGATAATTTTACCTTTTTTTTTTAATTCAGAAATTGACTTATGCATGCATAACAATTAAAAAATTAATTTATATCACAAATCAATTATAGTTTTAGAAAATATTACAACAATATACATTAAAATATAGTTGTCCCAATCTTTAATCATTGGTAATTAGTTTACAGTAATATTTTGTCTTCCAACTGTCCTCTAGCAACATATGGTTGAACATATAGGTCAGATACATAGGTTTAAATATTAATTTGTTATACATTAATTTTATTTTTCTTTCTTTCCAGGAGCATATTTTCTAATTATAAATTTGTTAATATATAAAAAAAATTAAAATGTTTATAAATTCAATAATAATCGAGTAAAGTTTTTTATGACCTAAAAACATATACTAGAACTAATTACAAGTTATAACTAAAAGCGATTTGCCGCCATTGTATCATCAAGCTCCTTTATCGTATATTAAGATGAATTTAAAGTTGGATTTCATCAAAAGATGGGATCACATATGGACGACCTCAGCTAAGTCACCAAGCTTACACAGATTTATACCACACATTTCAATTCACAATTACAGACACATTCACAGTAATGACTACAAACTTACGCAAGTACTTACGGAACATGGGAATACAAAACAATATCTTAAAAGATTCAACATTATACAAACAGACTTATGTGATGAAGACTGACAGGTTCAAAATTTTAAACATATAATATATGAATGTAAACGATTGGACAGACAGCGATTTGAGTTAATAAAAAGCATAGTTATCAAAAATGGAAATTGGCCTGAGACGGAACAAAAGTTATTTACTGAATTCAAGACAGACTTTCTTAGATTTATTAGATCTATCGACTTCGACTTACTTACCAGGGATGGGCAGTGTGGGTGATTTCTTGTTGGTTTTGTTGGATTGACTTTCTGTGTTTAATATTTAATATTCCGATTTAATTTATGTTTTATTTTTGTGTGTTTATTCTTTGTATTTTTGTTTGTTAATGTATATAAATTTGAACTAAAAATGTATATCATGTAAAACTAGAAAAGAAACAATTGTAAACAAATGTAATTCATGTAGTATGTCTTTAAGGCATGGAGCATGAAGGAAAATCAAATAAACGATCCTTGTGTGGGGTTCCCACATAGGAAAAAAAAAAAAAAAAAAGTTATAACATGTGTCTGCAGCATTAATCAATTCCGCTTAGTTCATCAATTCATCAGGAGTCCAAAGAGTACAAACCATCAGCCTTAAGATTTGTTCTATGAGAGTAACTTAATGGATTAACCATCACAAAACTCAATACCAATTTTTCATTTAATCTGATTGATAAATCCATCGGCAGTTGAACTTACAGTTAACACAAGTTGTCTTAATATGCCATATTTAGAAATAATTTTATTTATGAATACAATCTTATTTTTATAAAATAGTATAGGACCAATCCACTTGAAATCACTGAGATTATGTTCCTCGACATTTTTGATTTTTTTACCAGTTATACCATACTTATTGGGGAGTTCAAAACTGTAGTTAAAAAAAAATTGAGGCTCACAGTTTTTTCTCGGCGGCCATTTCAAATTTTCTTTTCGACTGAAAATATGTTTTGGGAAAATGCCTGTAACTCTGGTTATTTTGTAGATATCAAGCCAAAATAAAAACTGAAATAATTTAGAGCATTTTGCTACATTTCTGTTAATCAACACATTACTAAACAGAAAGGAAATTGGATTTCAAAAATCATGAAAATAGACAAAAACAAGTTACTTTTAGGACTGCAAAAGTGTAATAAAGAAAAGAGTCGCATCTTTAATTTTTCATTCTTATGTAGTCCTACCACTGTACTTGTAGTTGAAGAAATTTCAATCTTGAAAACCTTGTCTGTTTTTAAAGATGTATTTTCAAAAACGCTCAAAAGTAGTTTTCAGCCATTTTTTATGTTACTTTCCTCACTACTTGTGAGATATATTGAGATAATTGTGAGGATAAAAAATTTACTGTAAAAAATCGTAATCATTTTAATTTTTGTTTTGTTTTGATAAGTTAGAGTAGGTAGGATATGCTGATAACGACTCACACTAGGCAGCCATATTTGTTTCGCTATAACCAATAAAACCAGTTGAGTCTCAAAGATCAAATTTGTATCATTAAGAGGTGAAAACTGTATCATTAAGAGGTAAAAACTAAAGAGGTAACTCGGTCCCTTTAGTGATAAAAAATCGCCACTAACAACTTTTGAGCGTTTTTGAAAATTCATATTTAAAAAAGGTTGAAATTTCATCAGCAACATGTACAGTGGTAGGACTACATATGAAGAAAATAATAAAGGAGACTCTTTTCTATCTTATTACACTTTTGCAACCCTAAAAGTCACTTTTTTGTTTATTTTCATGATTTTTTAAAACCACTTTCCTTTCTTTTTAGATAATGTATTGATCAACAGAAATTTAGAAAAAATGCTCTAAATTATTTCAATTTTTATTTTGGTTTGGTATCTACAAAATAACCAGTTACAGGCATTTTGACAAAACATGTTTTCAGTCGAAAAGAAACTTTAAAATGGGCGCTGAGAAAAACTGTGAGCCTCGAATTTTTAATTACGGTTTTGAACTCTCAAATTAATATGGAATCACTGTTAAAAAATTATAAAAATAAAAAATGTTCAGCAACAAAATTAATTCAAATTCGGTGATTTCAAGTGGGCTGACCCTATATAGTTATTTTTATACCATTGTAAAATGTATTTTTGTTAATTTATTAATTAACTTAAATCATATTTTCAACCAATCATAGGCTGTAAATTATGAACAATGGATAAATGGATTAATTTTTAAATTGTTAAGTTGTTTGGTACTCTCTTTTTATCTTTCTAGTGGCCATACAAATAACTCGTAAGCCTATAAATTGACAATTTTTTGTGATACCTGTAAAATCAAGTGAAATAGACATATTTTTTTATCATTTCTTACTAATTCATTCATAAACATTAGGCAAATGTGAATATCAAATATAGAATTGGTTTTCAGTTATACTTGCACATTATAACAATGACATCAGCAATTTTTTGTTTATTTAATATGTTTTGTATAAATACATCAAGAAAAAAAAGTTTCAATAGAAATATAAAACCACGTGGTGGGCGGCATAATTTTAGAGAGCCCAGCTTTAGTCAAATTGAATTAAAACCTACATAAGATTCATCACATTCTACATAGCCCATTTAATGGTAATCATAACAAAGGTAAGAGGAGAGTGAAATTACTCCTTTTCACAAAATTTTTAAACAAACAAACTTTTGTAAAAATAATAAGTTATTTACAAAAAAAAAGTCAAATAATTAGTACTGTTTGTGTTCCTGCTAATTTAATAACTTTTAGTTTCGTTAGTATTTCTAAATTATTTCATTTGACTCGGTTGTATTTCTGAATAATTTTATATGAAATCAGTTCTCAAATTTAATGCTCAACAATAAATGGTAAATATTTACCATTAGTTAATTGTAAACTAGATTAAAAAATAAAAGATAGCCACTTTGTTGCCTTTCAGTGTAAACTCTATCCAATTCCAAAAACAAAATAGATATATAAATAAAATTAATTTCACCATTAAGTATTTGTCCAAACGATGGCTGTCGAGACCAAACCAGGCTTGAGATATGCTTTGAAAAAAACATCTGATAAATTTTTGAACATCCTCAAGCTCCATGAAGCAGTGGATAAGGTTACTTATATTTTCAACACATTCTTCCTATAAAATAATTTTAAAAAATAATTAAAATATGAATAAGTACACAATTAAATTAAACCAACATTTTTATTTATGATAAAAATATTTTATAATGGTTAACAGGATTTATATAGATTAATAACTAAATTAACAGCGAATACTACATTTAGAAGGTTATAGAAGTTAACTACATGAAATTTATTATAACCTTAAAAACACTTAAATATATACCATCATGACGGATATGAGCCAGTATTCCTATTCAGAATGGTGATGAATCTATCGAAACCTGAATGAGATTATATTTAGATCATTCACATAAAAATGAGATTATTTTATTAATAATAATTATTTTTTGTTTATAATGAAAAAGTAAATTCCTTATGTAGATTTCTGTCATTATTAATTCAATTTTGATTATCTTAATTTTTTTTGTTGAATAATTAGATTAATTTTTTTTTAATTCATAGTTGAAAGTCTGTTTAATGATAAATGTCAATATTCTAATAGCTTTTGGTAATTCATTGAATATTGTTTTACTTACAATCTTTTTTAAATTTATGTTTGTTTATATTTAAGCTGTTTGATTTGTTTTTCTATTTCTAGTTCCTAAAAATAAGTTTCTGTTGTCTTTATTGAAAATTTTTAATAAATTGATTTTGTTTTAAAATAATACATAAATATTTAATTGTTACTATAAAAAAATTTACTATGAATTTGATGCCATATGTAACCTTTTTAAAGATTAAAAATATTGAAGCCCAATATTTCAATATATGAATATTTTTTTCAATATATCAGATTACTATTTGAAAAAATTAGATATGATATATATTGGTATCTTTTTTTTATGTTTGAATCCCTAATTGTAAGAAAACCTCATAGTTACATGAGGGTATTGAAGTTGGATAGTAAGAATTCGGAGCACATAAAAAGTAAGCGGAAAAGGTAAAAAGGATATTCTGTTCAGTCAAGCGAGGCTTCTCAACTTAAGAAAGGTTACCAAGAGGACAAAAATAGCGATCTACAGGTTCATGTTTCTTCCTATTCTTTATAGAATATTGTATTTGTCGGAGTCCTGGATCCTCGCTCGAAAGTGCAGACAGGAGACAGGATTTGTAATACTACCATCCAAGCCAATACCAAGATAAAACAGACGGAAGTCATACTAGAGGAATACAAAATGGTACAGGCACCTTCAGATGGATTGCTAAATGATGGCAGCAAACAGTAGACAGCAGTCAGGAGGTATTTTGAAAAGTATGTTACACGGTGGGCCGGGCCAGACCCTCCTACCGTGCACCCTTCCCGAATATCCTAATAAACTGCATATAGTTGCGTTCCTTGTAATGATTTATTAAGCAAAAACCAATGTTCGCACAAAAAAAAAAAAAAAAAAAAAAAAAAAAAATGGTTGCACTATTACAAAATGACATACAAACATAGCAGATTGACGTCTTTGACTTGAGTTAGTTTTTCGGTCACTGAGTTTCAGCATTTGACTTAATTTCGCTACATTGGCCTTTAATTAAAGCTGGATAGTTGGAAAATAGTATAGCAGAACTTCAACCTGGAACGGAAGCTAGAAAATGAAGATGAAAATTAGGTGGAAACGCCACCTGAGAGGAAGGTTTGGGAAATACTCCACAGCATTAAGAATTATACAGCTCCAGGAGTCTACTGTATACCGGTGGAACTGCTGAAGTATGATGGAAGGACAGTTTTCGACGAACTGTCAATAATTATGAATAATTTTTTATGTGTGGGTGAATGAAAAGATGCTGATAAATTGGACTACAGCTCTTTTTTGGCCCATCAATAAAAAGAGAGACAGACTGGAGTGTGAGAATTACAGAGGCATAGCCCTACTTAACCTAATCTACAAAGTACTATCATCTTTGATTTGAAGGAAGTTGAAGACAGAAGTTTTTAGCCAATAATGGTCTTAGATAAGAAGATCCTCTGTCAGCAACTCTCTTTAATTTTTCCATGGAGGGAACAGTACGAGGCATAAGAACCAATTCTAGAGTTTGGTCTCACCAACAGATACACACAGGTATTGGCCTATGCTGATGATGTCCAAAAATCGAAAATGATGTCCAGTAGCAGAGTACTTATATCAGTTGCAGACTACAAAATGTCCCCTTTAACAAAAATAGAATAAAATTTGAAAATTTTTACATACAACCTTTTGCACTAATAGTAGTGATATATAGTTAATAAGTATGTTTTCACTCATAAAATGGATGGAACTAGAAAATCCATAGGAAAAATTCAACTTGTTGTTTGTTTAGAGTTAACGAGACCAATACTTTCTTTCAGTCAGAACAAAACGCTTTAAGCTAGAAAATATAAAAATATGGGTGGAGTTCACATAACTTCAATATTTAAGGAGAAAATCGAGAACAAGAAGAACTGGTTGAACTTCAATTGGAATAAACACAAATAAAACCTTTTTTTTTTACAAAATCAGAGTATAAATTACTTTAAATGTATTGAAAATTACACGAAATCTAAGTAACGGCAGTAAGTGCCATGCTAGTAACATTCAGAATCGACCAAACAATACAGTATCAATTAATTTTTTTAATAAAACCTAAAATTTTATAACCCCATAATAATATTGTAATAACCTAACTCCCACTCCATATGATCAGTGCCTTCAACATTTCGCAGCCATTATTTGTTAACAATTATTTATATTAATTTTAATAATGATTAAATGGAATTCAATGAAATTAATACTAAGTAAATTCTATACTGTTCTACAAATTTCCTCCAAGTTTGGGTCAAATCGAATGCGCCGTTTTCAAACTAATATCAAATGACACATTTCCTGATCTGAAAGTGGAAGTATTTTTTTTTTTTTTTTTGGAATAATAGATAGAATTTGATAAAATTGATGCCTATTTCATTTTACTTATACCAATCCCTAAATTCCCTCAAAATTTGAGCCAAATTGAACAAGTGGTCTTGGAGATATAGAAGTATCAAGGAAAACACGTTTGTGCATATATAAGACAAAGGAACAGACTGAATTCAATAAAATTGACCCTATCATGAAGAAAGGGTCAAACTTTTAATTTTTTATTTGTGCCAACGTTGCAATCTAAACATGTGGGTCATCTTCAGGGCAATGTTCGAGCACTGAAGAAGAGCCATATGTTTGGGTTGAAATTTTTTTAAAAGACTGCGTCCTGAATATTTATCACCGATGATATGTAGAACAGTGGACTAGCTTCCTTCAAAAATTGAACCTACATTATTTTTTCACAAATACCTATTTTTTATCCAATTTTTAGCCAAACCTAACTAGCCATTTCTAAAATATTGGCATATCTACAACAATTCGTTTGCGCGTAAGTAAGCGGAAGTGCTGGTCAGAATGTAATAAAATTGATATGGGACCATCTAGACACCAACCCGCACAATTCCTGAAAATGGGATGAACGGTAGTAGGTGATGAGCCCGTTACATCGATTTGCCTACAAACACCAAAACAAATTTGATCCTTGATGTCTGAACCGTAAAACGCAATTGGAAATTTTTGATTCTGAACTCACAATTTTTATTAAACTCTCACTCGAATACAATGCTTCCCTACCTTCGGTAATGGAGAAGCAATAAACAGGCAGTTTGTTGTTGTTAATAATAAAGCAAATGGCAGCTAAGCAACTTTAATCCGGCAGGAGTGGGGTACTTTTTGGTCCCGTAAGAGGTGTCCCATGATCATTTAGCTCACAGTAGACAATTTGTACTATTTCTGCATATAATTGGATGTGATTAAGACAAAAATGTTTACGATTACTTTCAATGCAATTTTTTCATTGTGGGTAATAAATATAAACACTATGTTGATGTCGAAAAATTATAGTATTTTATAAAATTTATAATATATTTAAAACTGGGGTTATAAAATTGGGTTTATAAAACAAAATGATATTTAAAAACAAAAATTAAGATAAAAACAATGAACTAATTAAATTTTGTTTCAATAACATATTTAGAAAAAAAAAAATTATTTCATATACATTACAAAATTGATGTACTGCAAAGGAATAACTAAAGTCAGAATACTCTACTGCACATGACATGCCCATTGTAAATCGGTTAATAACAATCTACCAATGTCTTTTTGGTTTTGATGATTTTCATGGGTACAAATAGTAAAAGTTCATATTGCCAGGCTTGGAACTCTTTACCCACATAACTTTCTAAATTTAACGTATAAAACATTTTTGAATCCAAGAGAGCATACATCTTCACTCCATATTTCGCGAGTTTGTTCAGGATGAAGACACGGAACTTCCAGCGCCCTAGGAAGCTTTGTCTTGTCAATAGTACAGTATGCATCAATTTGAGGGCACTCTACTACATCAGTAAATGTTTCTTTTATAGAAGCATTAATTATCAAACTCCTTTTGCTCAGTAGCCACAAATGCTGTCTAACCTCATGGCTCATAGTAAGACATGACTAGGAATTTAAAAAATAAATAAATTGGGTTAAGGATTTAGATAAATAAACCTAGGTAACATGTAATTAGGGTACTAGTTCACAAGAGTTCCGCACGGATTACGTGTGGTTCACAATCACTTCGATCACACTTGTTCATGGAATCCCGAAAACAGCCGAATGTTGTGGTCTTTTTTTATTGACACGTGCTTACATGTAGTGGCTGTAAAGACGCATATACTGTATATTATCTTTTATAACTGTGCATAAAAGATTTTTTATCATTTGGATAATAAATAATTTTAAGTTATCTATTATCTTTTTTTTGTTATTCGAGTTTTTCAATAGAAGTTGGAATAATTGAATTTAAAATTTATTTTAGCAAGCCTTTTTTGCGCAATCGTCTATCTAGTTTACATATTTTTTTAGATTTCTAATAATACGAGGGGCTATTTTCTAGAGTGGAGGGGGCGCTTTGTATGCATATACTGTCTGATTTGTAATTATGATGTGTAATTATTGTTATTCGCAGTTATTTTTCTTGGTAATCCGAAAAAAGGGATTATTGTAGGCTATGGTACAAAAAAAAGTATTTATTATCGAGAAAGGAATTAACGTATTTGGGAAACAACTGACAAAGAATATGTAATAATTCTAAGATAATGAATATTGGAAATCATCTATAAGAAAAATAATATCGTGAAATAGCAGCCTGTATGTAATAATTAAAGATTTTTATGTATTACTATTTCTTTTTTACAGATCTATAATATATGTACAAGCTCAATTCAGGTTTCATGATGTGTAGCCTAAATGTAAATCTGCTCCTGCTATATAACTGAACGTGGTTAAGGTTAAAGTACTTAAATGGCGTTAAAGTACTTAAATTAGTGAAGGTTAAAGTACTTAAATGGCGGGAAAGTTAATAGTAACTGGCCCAAGAGATCGGTCGCCTTCATTCTCTTTCGGAGAAACACGAACGCATTCGTGATTCCAGGAACAAGTGTGATCGAAGTGATTGTGAACCATGCGTAATCCGTGCGGAACTGTTGTGAACTAGTACCGTAATTAGTAACTACAAATATATATTTATCTTCTATCTGAGGCTCAAAAATCCAGATTTCTAAAAGATGTAAGATCTTCTTGCCTTGGCCACAGATTTAAAAAAAGAAATGCATGAGGTATTCAGGTAAGCATAACGTTTAAGCAAGAAAACAATATGCCACATTAGAAATGTACTGGTGAGAGAAACACTCATTCTTATCCATTCCAAGGACAGATTGTTTTATACGGGGAAGTGAACATTGAAGTTAAAGGGGAAGTAACATGAAAAAGCAACAATAACAACATCAAAGGGTTTTAAGAAGGTAGAGAAAAGTAGAAACAAAACCGATGAAGTACTAGGAAAATATAAACATTTATTTCCGTATGTGAGCAAAATGCTGATGGCTACACTTCTCCCAGGTTAAACAAGTAAATTTCAATGAATTTGAAACTGATGAAACTATAAACTAGCTGACAATAGCCAAAAAAGATTAAATTTAACTTAACTCTCAGATTTCTTGCCACACACCATGTACAGTAATATTAATAATAAAACGCAAATAAATTTATGCGATTTATATTTAGGACAATATTATAATAAGCATATAGATACCACTGATGTCCCAGAAGTATATTACCTGAACAAGAGGCTTGTCAGACATCCAAACACAATAAAACAAGCCCTTCCAAATTCTCATGAAGCCTTCTTCAGTGAATCCTAGAGGACATAATTAATATCAATAACATTGTTGAAATAAAAAGCCTAGTGACAGTATAGGACACATACTGTCTTGTCCATAGGTAAATGAAAAGTTGACTTACTGATGCCAGGAGATTCCTGAGTAGACTTCATCGAAAACCATCTTTTTAGCTTTTTTAAAGCTCTATCCCTCAATGATTTGTCATTAGAAGCTAGGGCTTTAGCAAAAGCAATTTCTTGAGCAACAGAAAGAAGCTCTTCTTTCGATTTACCGTTAGAAGCTTTACACATTTTGAACCATGAAGAAAATCACATTGAAAACAACCAAATTCATGTGCTTCTACAACGAGCTACTCTTGCATGGGGATAACTTCCACATTTCCAAAGAGGATAAAAAAACAGTAAGTAACTTGTCAAATATGTTAATGTCAACTAATGCTATCAGTATCGATCTGTATAACGTGTACATACAGATCGTCTATCTATAATTTTATAATGAAAGAAAGATCATAAGGATTTTCCTTCTGTTAAAGTTGAAAAAATATGCGAGTGCATAGTGAAATGACGTTTAAATAAATAATTAATTACTGAGTGCATTCATTACATAATTATAAATATTTTAATATACTTGATACTGACTCTTTTTAAGAGAAAAAATATTCTGTATTTTGTTAAAAAGAAATACCTATTATTTTTTTTTTTTTTTTTTCACGGAACGGCCATAGAGACCACGCGAATATCATGACATTTGGCTTCTACCTGTTATTATTATATACCATATTTATGAAACTTCCCTTTAAGTGCTGAATATTTCAAAACTTCAGATTTGACGGTTCAATTAATAAAATACCTCAGTTGAACATAGTTTTATTAGCTATTATCTTGGTAATTGCTCTATCATCTAATCATTATTAGGGTGCCTTCATAACTCTGTGGTGAGTTAAAACATTTTCTGACAGCTTCAAACAATACAGACAGTTCTTATGCGCCATCATTTATTTCAGAATACTTAGCATAGTGTTGTCGTCTGTTGTTGTTCTACCAACCGATACAATTTGTTTTTTTAGACATCTTGTGCCATGAAGGGTGTCTATCAATAGTTTTTGTCCAGATGAAAACGTCATATGTTGCCTGTCTCATTTTTATTAATGCATTATGAACTGTGTTTTTTTTTTGTTATAGTACACCATTTGCTGCTTCAGAATTCCGTCTTCGCTATTCATTCTTATCAATGCCTAATTTCACTTCCGTGAGGTAGCATAAACATAGTAACCAGATGGAACGAGCTAGAGCTGTGGGTGATTTTTTTTTCATCTCCCTATCTGGCCATTTCTGGCATACGGGGTTCGGTGACAGTAGGATAGTGCGCAGGCTACTGCCACCAATAATTTTTTTTTTGTTTTTCTAATTTTATTTCTTTTTATTTTGACGATATAATATTGGATAACATGTGGTGGAGCCCAGCGTGCGGTTACGCGCCTTATGATGGGGCTGCACCTAGTCTTCGTCCTTGGTCCTCTTTCTCTCCCAAGGGTGAAGTGCTCCGGTCCGACCACCTTCTGACATACTCAGTGAAGTAGGATTAGTATTGCTCGCCCATCAGCCTCCGTAGATCCGCCTCTTCGATGATGTACAACCTGTCATCCTGGACAGCCAGGCTCTGTATCCAGCCTTTTTTCGCTCAACAGGACTACGTGCTCCGCCGTGTTCGGGACACTACAGGTGGGACACAAGAGGTTGATGTCCTTGCCAGGCATATTCAGCTTAACACTGAATCCTCGGTATCTCGTAGAAATCTGCGAGGCCCAGTAATCCGACCTCATCTACCTCACCTCCAATCTGGAACTAACGGTAGGATTGACATTTTTTATACAGCTGATGACATTGTTATATATGGGAGCTGCGAGTGCCGGAAAGAATGAACAAAAATACTCTATCTACTCGGCCCACTTGGAGAATGGTGGATGTTTGGCAGCTGCGGGGAGATGTAGAGTACCCCAAGTGTTTTAATACCAACTTTGGTGAGAGGTTCGAGATAAATTAAGAAAATTCTACCTACGGAACTTTGATAATTTTTTTAAATATTGTAGCCGAAATGAATGTGAATATTTTAGCCTCTTCTTCCGGTAAGTAAGACATGATGGTGACTCATATGGACCCGATTGAGGAGAGAGAAACACTTTATTTTCATATAAAATATAAAAGCTTGCTGTCCAATTATATTGGGTTGCTATACACACAGCATACTAGTTAATCCGTAGGCCAATAAATAAACTTATATATAAATATACAGAAGTTGTTAGTATACATGCATATAATAAATATATTTTCCTTTCATTGTTCATGCCCTTCTTTTTTTTTTCCTTTTTCACATTTAATTTCCCTTTCTCTCTCTTTATACACCTCACATATACACAAAATTAAGATGCTTAAAATTATAATAGGACAATAACAACAACCAAAAGTGTATACATCTAGAATTAAATAAAATTTAATGTAAAACAAATATAATAGACATTTTTCATTATATAAATAAATAAATTAAAACTCTCAGCCTAACCATGTGGTGGTGGTGAATGATTCCCAAGGAGTCGAGGACTATATTTTCAGCCAAACTCGCTATGTCCTTAATGTCGACACCTAGTTCTTCGAGGAAGCTCCTTGTTCTTTTTGGAATTGTTCTGCGAGACCCAAACCAGAGGCCTCTCACGGTGAACTCTCTCTCTCCGAAGGTCTCACGAAATTTCTGTTTTAGGAAAGGGATATATTTATAATACTTGTTCTTCTTTTCCCTTTCCACTTCACCCGCCTGATCGAGGTCATTGCTCTCCAAGCGGACAGTAGAATCCAAGATCAGCGCTGTCCTTCCTGTCTTGGGAAATGCGACAATATCCGCATATATCGTAGAGCCTTCACTATCGATGCAATATATCTCGTCAAAGCAGGTGAATTTCCTTTCTCTAAGGAGCCTCATTAACTCGAACTTGATCCTACGGTGACGACGTGTTATGAGGAGGGAGTTATTGGGGCATTTTCCCAGCACATGGGCTGCTGTTTCAGACTCTCTGCCACATTTACACTAGCGGATCCAGGATTTAATTTTGGGGGGGCTTCAGCCCGAAACCTTTTTTTTTCATAAAAATAACGATAATTACTTTGGAAAAACAGAAAGAAACTAACTACCTATATGAAATGGTGTTTAAGTTATTCCTTAAGTACTTTTAAATGTAATTACACGTACAATAATACTTTAAGAGGTATTTTTTTCCATAAAACATGGTTATATTTTTCCATTTTGGGGGGGGGGACTTCAGCCCGAAAGCCCCCCCCCCGTAGATCCGCCCGTGCACATTTATGACAGAAGGATCCAACTTCTCTGACCTGTCCGCTGACACCTGGGATTCCACGCAGGGGTGCATAATTAATGTTTAGTTTTAGGGCATTCGACCATTCAGACCCAGAAAGTACTTGCTTTTCGTAGATGTATCTATTCGCTTTCGGGGAATCTTTAAAATGGCGAACACCAATACCCTGGCATCTGCAGTTGGCCCATTCCTCAAACGAATTTTTTCGTAGCGACTGCCGTAGAGCTCTCACATTTCAATGACCCTGATCAACCCCCAATCTCTCGGCACATTCCGCAACTTCAGCCGAATAATCGAAGGTATATTGGAAAAGGCCATCTGGTACATTTGAAGAAGTTAGCAACTTCACTGTTAAGCTAAAGTGAATATCAAACCACCCCCTACTTTCCTAAAACTTTGGGCAATTAGTGAAAACCTATGCCAAAAAGAGATAATTAGATATCTTCATTGATGTTTAAGTGCATTTGACTGTTCACCTAACGAAAAAACGGCAAAAAGCCTCAAAAATGAAAGAAATTGAATCATAAGTTATCTAATGGAAACAAATCAATATGATGCTGAAGCAAAGATCACTCAAATCTGAACTGGGGCTAAACTGTAGATGTAATCTATAGGTGCTGTCTGGTTATTGTTTCACTGCCAATAAAACTTAATGCCGCAGCATTTTTTATATAGCTGATGACATTGCTATATATGGGAACAAATCTCAGCAGGCAATTTCTGGACTGCTAATAATATCAATGGATTTTCAAGAAGAATGATGTCTAGACAATGGACTTGGCATCAATAACCGAAAGTTAATTTCTGCTACTTAACTAATTGAAGAATATAATAATCATATCGCTACATTGGAACAGAGTTCTAGTTAATATCAGTAGTGAAGTTGTTCATCTAGAGATTACCTTTGAACCTTTCCAATATATTTTATTTCTCTCCTCAACAGTGCCAACTAAAATAAAATTTAAAATATTGTATATCATATACACATTTTTCAGTGATTCATCTCCAAAAATATCCCGTACATTTCCGAGTTTTTTCAGATTTTAACCGGTTTTTCAAGATTTATCTCAAAATTAGAAATATTAATAAATACTGTTATGAGTAATGAATTATGTAATTAAAAATTAAAATAATGAGTACAGCTGCCTGTAGTGTAATGTAAGCTCTTACAGCAATTAATTTATTAATATTAATAAATTCAAAAAGTGAGACAAAGATTCATTTTCTGTTTTATTTATTTTAAAACAAATAAAATGATTTAAGAAGTTGATGTATGTTTTTTTTTCTTTCAGAAATTCAAAATACCAAAATGTTTTTAAATATTTGAAATAAATATAAAACATAATGTAAAATGATAGAACTATTAAAAAAAAAAAAAAAAAATGGATTTAATCCAAAATTAAAGCAGCTTTTCTTTCTATGAATGCTAGTAAATTTGACATTGTCATAAGTAATCGTATGTAATGGTTTTTTTCTCTCAAATTTTTTGTCTTTGCTCTTAAGGGCCCCTTACATAGTCAATATTATTGAAGAGTAATTGAAGGCAATAAATTTCCTGGCTACTCACAGGAATCAATTATATTGAATCACTATTATATCAGTTAAGATCTTTCTTCCACTAAAGAAAGTTTTAAAAGAGGTGATCTTTGTTTTTTGTGAAAATGAATAATAATAAATTTCCTGATACTTTAAGTGCCTTGGCTTTAACATTAAACATATATATATATATATATATATATATATATATATATATATATATATATATATATATATATATATATATATATGTGTGTGTGTCTGTTCTTTGTACTGTTTATTTTGTTCCTAGACATTAAAACGTTTCTTGTTTCAAATTAGCTCTGTTCTTGTTTCCTAATTATTTAATTTTTAAAACATATTACCATTATTTCTTTTAAAAAAATTTGAGGAGGGTTCCCACCCCCAAAAAAATTATCACCCACCTACCGAAACATATTGTCCGTTAATCCCTCTTAGTCAGTTAGTCCATCCTTCTTCGGTCCGAATATTCTACGCAATACTTTATTTTCAAAAACCTTAAGACGCTGCTCATCCCTTAATGTAAGCGGCCAAGTTTCGCATCCATAAAGAACTGAAGGCAAGATAATTGTTTTATAGATTGTAATTTTTAAGTTCCGGGACAGGAGGCGCGAAC
Organism: Nezara viridula; assembly: GCA_928085145.1. NCBI lineage: Eukaryota > Metazoa > Arthropoda > Insecta > Hemiptera > Pentatomidae > Nezara > Nezara viridula. Next base: position 129,398,313 of record OV725079.1, read on the forward strand.
TAAGTAGTTTTGTCACAGAAAAATAACAAGCATTTCCCGCCTTCAGTCTAACCTTAATCTCTTCTTCAATTTCGTTTTTTCTAGTTATCGTAGAACCTAGATACCTAAATTTCTCTACACGTTCAAACATATTACCATCTATATCGATATCACCAGTAGTATCGCCATTTTTGCAGCTAACCATATATATTGTTTTATCCACGTTTATTTCGAGTCCTAGTTCTTTACCGGCTTTCATTAGCGTTGTCGTATTTAGTTTTATAGTTTCAACGTCTTCACTTAACAGTACCAGATCATCAGCATAGCCCAGCACGGATGTTGTCCCGCCCAGATCCAACCCTTTCTCGGTACGCATTAGCTCCCTAATGGCATGTTCTAATGCCAAATTGAACAGGACAGGCGAAAGAGAATCCCCCTGTTTTAAACCCGAACGAACCTCAAATTTTTCGGACAAATTATTACCGATTCTAACTTTATTGAGTGTCTCCGTCAAGCACATCCTGACTAGATTTACTAGTATTTTTTTTGAAATCCCCTGCTCGATTAGAATATTATACAGTTTCTGGCGGTCAATAGAATCGTAAGCCTTTTTAAAATCTATATACAGCTGGCGAACAATACCGTTATACTCAAATTTTTTCTCTAATATTTGCCGTAAAGAAAATATTTGATCAATTGTCGAACGATTCCGTCTAAATCCGCATTGGTAGTCTCCGATAATTTCCTCGGAGTATTCCGTGATTCGACTGGTTAAGATTGAAGTGAATATTTTATAACATACCGGAAGGAGTGAAATTCCTCGATAGTTATTACAATCCGTCCTCGGACCCTTTTTGTGAATCGGAATAAGAATAGATTCTTTCCATTCCTCAGGTAATTTCTCGTTCACCCAGATCTTTTTAACCAACCGATGTATTTTAGAAACTCCAGCTTCCCCGCATGCCTTCATTAGTTCAGTAGGAATATTATCGGTTCCCGCTGCTTTATAAGATTTTAATTTTCCGATAGCTACATCAACTTCCTCTTTACTTGGTCCTTCTATTAACGGTTCAGCACTCTGGTGCTCAGAAGGAGGACACAGATCATAATTTCCCGTATTTAAAATATTGTCAAAGTGATCCTTAAACTTATTCAATATGTCAACCGGATCGGTCAGAATATTGTTATTATCATCCCCAATTCCAGACGTTACGGGTCCTACACATTTACGTGATCTGTTCATACCTTTGTACATGTCTCTTACGTTATTTTCGATTCTATTAATTTCTATTTCAATTATTTTATTTTTAAGATACTCCCTTTTTTATTTTTTGAGCAATTTTGTCGTTTCGGTCTTTGAGGTTCGGAAGTATTCCATATTGTCTTCGCTAGGATTATTTAGAGCTTTTAATTTAGCGGCTTTTCTTTTTTCGCACATTTTTAAGCAATCTTCATCAAACCACGGTTTGTTATTCTTATTTTTCTTTTTTCCTAGGCACGAGATACCGACCGCTTTAATATTATCCCTTATCTCTACCCATAACTTGTCAATATCATCGTGGTCCTCGTCAGGGAGCTCTAAAGCTTCAAACCTATTCTTAACATCTAGCTCGAATTGGTTTCTAATTGATGGATTTTTTAATTTTTCCAAATTAAAATTCTCAAAATCGAAACGGTTTTCTTTTCTCTTTTTTATATTAAGTTTTTGTCGAAGTTTCGCGATTACTAATTCATGATCCGACCCACATTCTGCTCCGCGATAAGACCGTACATTAATTATACTGCTTTGCCAGCTGTGTTGTATCAAGACATGATCGATTTGATTTCGCGTTTGCGAATCCGTTGATGCCCAAGTATATTTATGAATATCCTTATGTTTAAACGTCGTAATTTTAATTATCAGGTTTTTCAAGATGTCAAAGTTTATCAGACGGATCCCATTATCATTACTATATTCGTGCAAACTTTGTTTACCAATCATCGGAATATAAACTTCTTCCCTTCCTACCTTTGCGTTCGCGTCACCTACAATTATTTTCATGTAGTTTCGCGGTAGTTTATCATTAACCCATTCGAGTTTATCGTAAAATTCACTTTTGACTTCATCGTCACTGTCTTCAGTCGGACAATGTATGTTTATTAATGCGATTTTAAACCAACGTCCCTGAAATATAGCTACCGAAATTCTATCACTAAAGAATTGTACGTTCCTCAAAGCGGATAGTAATCTACTCCTAATTAGAAACCCGATACCTAAACAATGATTCCCGTTTCCTCCGTACCAAATAGTGTACTTTCCTTCCCTCATCGAGCCCTCCCCTGGCCAGCGGACCTCTTGCAGAGCCATGACATCCAAATTATACCTATTTACCTCATTCGCGACCGATTTTAGCCCCCTTGCTGTGTTTAAACTCCTTACATTCCACGTACCAATATTTAAATCCCTATATTTCAACTTGCGCCATGAATCCCCTAACGCAGTCCCCACCCGGAGACCCGAACGGGGGACTAGTTTACCTCCGGATAATAAGAGTTTTACCTTAGGGAGATTAATGACTATTTGTGGTGTTTGGTGAACTTAAGATATATGAGTAGGGCATTCAATCCTACGTCACACCCTCCAGCAAGTCTGGTGGGTCCCTCCCTCCAGCAAGTCTGGAGGGCCCCCTGTTGGTCAGCGAGTCCATCGGACTTAGCCGGGACGAACTTCCAAGGAATTTCCACCAACCATCCCCACATCCGTCACCCGTGGGACGCTCCCCATACGCGGTAATGAGCCCGCGCGAGGCCTTTATGATAATGATCTTTATAATATCATTATATTATCAAAAGAAATAATTGCGATTTCTACGTACATAAAATTAAACAAAGGATTGGCTCAGGATCGAGAGTTTTGGATTCGGCTCTGCAAGAAAGCTCCTCACACCGCTCAGCGGTACAAGAGGAAATGATTAAGAAGAAGAAGGTAGAGCTCTGTATATGGGAGCTGAAATGGATTGTGGATAAACAGTGGAGGTCATGATTGAGGGAGAGCGATTTTTGTGGTCTGTTATAAGTTTGTTGATGACATGGAGAGGAAAATTATTTAAATAAAAAAAATAAAATTAATTTTTAAAAATTTTAGTCTATACCTTTCACCTTTTTTTATTTTGATTCTTTATTATTCAATGTTTATAGTTTCTTATACCTATTGTTATCTGGTTCTTTTCTCAGCCTTGATGAAGGCCTGAACTTCGACGAATGTAAAAATAAATGCAATTATTTATTCTTGACTGATCACCCCATCCATCCTTCTCTTAAATGATAAATAACATTATTGTGGTTAAAAATAAAGACTTTATTTAATAACAAATGTATACAACAGGAAACAAATTCCCACAAAATAAAATTAGTATTTTAAAAAATTTTGTGTCCTAAAAAATCATCATAAAACACTGGATAAATATAAATGGCATAAACAATACTTCACTGCAGTTTACTCACACAAAATAAGAGTATAGAGATTCTTTTTTTTTTTTTGTTCTTCATCTTCATTTAATTGATGAGTTGAGAAACCTCATAAACGTCTAAAAGACTCAATTTTTATGAAATTAAAAACATTCCAGGCCAAAGTGTTAAGTTTCAAGACACCCTAAACAAAACGACTGATTATAAAATATGATTGGCTGTATGATGGACTTAGCTTATGCTTCCAAAATACATGACTATATCAGATGACTGTCAATATGTCAAATTTTAAATATACTCTAAAATGGGGTTTCTCAACCTGACAATTCATTAGTTAATACATGAAATTAAATTTTAAATATTTAAGAGAACTCCTAAATGTATTCATATTCAACATAAACCTACTACATATACTCAACAATACAGCCAGATTGGTAATAGTCGACAAAACATTCTGTAAAGTTACACTCTAACACAAAAATAAATCAGAATTTTAAAAAATATGTAATTATTGCACTGATAATACTAACACAAAATTACCATTCAGAGGTATTGTATAAATCATCTAGATACTTACTTATCTTTGCTCTTTGTTTTGTGATTATTACATAAAAGAAGAGTGTTTTTTAACAACACTGGTAGCCTGTTTTTTTTATAATCAAATACATTCATCAGGCAAAAGACATTTCAAAACTCATAAAAGCTATTTGAGTTATAAGTTAAAAAAAATATATATACATACATGGATAAAGTTTTAACTAACAAAATTATTATACTCAGTATCCAGCAAATTTATTATAATAAATTAATCTTCAATTATTATAATAAATTAATCTTCAATTATTATAATAAATCAAATACATAAAATAATAAATTTTAACTCATTGATACAGTGTTCTTTAATTCCTAAAATCACAAACATAATCTTCAGAAATAAATTACTATACTACAACCAAAAATGCACAATTTATAATTATAACATATAAATTAAAATTATATTAATAATCAACTAAAAAAAAGAACAAAAATCAAATGATATTATATATTCATAGAATTGTTCTTAAATATCCATTAATTGGCAGGTGTATAATCATATTCATAAAATTACAAATATTTCTTAAAATGAAATATTTTAGAAGTAATAATATCTTTAAAATTTCTTATTCTACAATTGCTTCTCAATTATGAAGTCTCATCAGTCAAAATAAATTAAATTTATGAAGGAGCTGCTTGGGATCAAAGGCGCCTTCTGTAAGGATTGTACCTTCAACAGAGGTTTTTGAGATTAAAATGAGTAGTTTTGGTTTAATAAATAGAAAACATTAATCGTGAATTTAGAATCATCCATTTTTTAAAAAAATTTTACTTAAAATGATTATCCTGACCATCAAAAACAATTTTCTGAAGATCTCCCAATCCTAATAACACAATTCTTACTAATTTGGAATAATTACTAATATTGTTTTTTGAAAAAAAAAAATATGACAATGAAATAACTAAACATCAGATCAGAAGCAACATGTGCTGGCTATCCTAACCTGTAACAGCATTTGGCAACTGCATTCTGAAGTTTAATTGTTCAATGAGTTATTTTATAAACTATCTAATGAGTAATTAATTGGAAAAAAAATAATTGTGTTTCTTTGAAAACAATCATTATTCATATTACACATTTTTAATAATATTTTCCACCCAATCATCATTTTTTTATAATAATGAAAAGAATATTACAAAGTTGGTAATTTTGTAGAAATGCTCTCTCAAGTAGAAGAAGGTTGGGGAGTCTGCCATATATGATAGGCCTGTTTACAATTTTCCAAGGGAACTGAAAAGTCTTGCTTCATTACCAGTTGTTGACAATTATTGTCTCACGGAGGCAGTGACATCTGATAGTTTATTTATTTATTTTTTTAAACTGGCATGATGCATTGTAGCCTGATGAGATCTATAGTTCGCAATGATCTATCAATTGCTTTCTGCGAAACAACTTTAGCAGCATTAGCAACTTATAAGAGGCTTGTCGGATAGAAAAGCTCAAAATCCTTAGGATTCTTCAAAAGATCTACCCAAAATAGACTTAACCTAAGTCCGATAATTCTATTGTCCAACAGGTAATAAGATAAACAGTTTCATCCTCAAAACGACAGAATTCACACAAACACAACTCAATCCTATTTTAAACATATGGTAATTTAACCATTTACAGAGCATTGTACCAAAATGAGAACAAATTACTGGTGAAGTGATCATAGTAAAGACATTAATTTCATGAAGGTTGTTGTTTAGTCCAACGTTTCCACATCAGTAAATTTAAATTATAGTTAGTAACATAATTATTTTAACCATTTAAAAAAATTAGACAGCATCCATTTCTACCAATGAGAATAGTGATATTATCCACAAATCCTTGTGCATAGTAGTCTGCAATAATAAGGTTGAGAAGCAAAGAATCAATCTTTAACACTTTACTTCATGCAGATCACAGAAAGAATCTCAACACTTCCTCTCTGGTTAGAGTAGGTTGGTTACCTGTGAGATTTTCTACTAGCCAAAAATAAATTATGACTTAAATAGTACCTACACAATTACATCTCAGAAACTAGAGCTAATTAATTTTTTATATCAATTTTCGTGTTCATTAGGCAAAAATACTGTAAATATCAGCTATTTTTAAAGTAGGAACATTTCTTTTGTAGATCAGATTTATTATTAACCCCATAAGAACTTAGGAAATAGCCAACATTGCAATGTGTTGGCAATTAATAACCAATAATTAATATAAATATAAACATTATAATTTTGAAAAAAATCAAATTAACAAATAGACGAAAATAAATTTTGTTGAAAATTAGTTTAAATAATCACATTAATAATTATTAAACTAAATAAAATGCAAGATAAACTAATGAGCTAATATTTAAACTAATTTGGTAAACTTTACTCTTTTCAATAATAATTTATAGATTTAGATTAAATCAACATAAATTAATTTTTTAGTGACTAGCACATTCCAAATAATATACATTTCTATGGTAAAATGAACTTCAGAATGAGTTAGATGCCTCGAAATATCGTTCATACAAAAAAGAAAATTGGATGATGTGATAATAATTGCATGACAATTATAAATTATGTAATACATGAATCGTTATTGTCATTAACTATTCAATAAAATAATAATAAAAAGGCTTAGCGAACCCGAAGGTTCGATGACGACACCACCCATTGCTTATTGCACACCTCCCTCTATCGTCCGTCGTCCAAACCCAGTCCCTTCAGATCGGCTTTAATGCAATCTTCCCACCTTCGCTTCTGTCTACCCCTCGGACGCTTACCATTCGGCACAGCAAATATTAGCCTTTTAGGAATTCTCTCGTTACTAAGTCCAACAACTTTACAAGCCCATTTGATTCGCCGCGATGAAATTATCTCAATTATATTACTCGGATACAGTTCACGCAATTCGGCGTTGTGTAACCGTCTGAACTCTCCAGTTAACTCATCCTTCTTCGGTCCGAATATTCTACGCAATACTTTAAAAACCTTAAGATGCTGCTCATCCCTTAATGTAAGCGGCCAAGTATGGCACCCATAAAGAACTGTAGGCAAGATAATTGTTTTATAGATTCTAATTTTTAAGTTTCGGGACAAGAGGCGCGAACTAAGTAGTTTTGTCACAGAAAAATACAAGCATTTCCCGCCTTCAGTCTAACCTTAATTTCTTAGCCCAGCACGGATGTTGTCCCATCCAGATCCAATCCTTTCTCGGTACGCATTACCTCCCTAATGGCATGTTCTAATGCCAAATTGAACAGGACAGGCGAAAGGGAATTCCCCTGTTTTAAACCCAAACGAACCTCATATTTTTCGGACAGATTATTATCGATTCTAACTTTATTGAGTGTCTCCGTCAAGCACATCCTGACTAGATTTACTAATTTTTTAGGAATCCCCTGCTCGATTAGAATATTATACAGTTTCTGGCAGTCAATAGAATTGTAAGCCTTTTTAAAATCTATATACAGTTGGTGAACAATACCGTTGTACTCCAATTTTTTCTCTAATATTTGCCGTAGAGAAAATATTTGATCAATAGTTGAACGATTCTGTCTAAATCCGCATTGGTAGTCTCGGATAATTTCCTCGGCGTATTCCGTGATTCGACTGGTTAAGATTAAAGTGAATATTTTATACATTAACTATTTAGTTATTATATTAATTTATCCTATTTGATGTTATAATTATAGAGATGAATACGGTGCACAAGCACTGAAAGCTACTCTGGAAATAAAATTGTAAAAATATTATACAGACTGTCATTGGTAAAAAAATCCTGATCTACGACAAAGATTGGAATTTGAAGGTTTTAATTTCTTCTTGAATTAAAAAAAATATATAGAAAGAGAATCAATATCTTTTCAAAAGAAAATCTGGTGTGTCCACTCAAGGGACCTACTGATTTTAAACAAATTTATACAATTTAAAATATGTCCATTAAAAATTGAATTAGAGTAATTTTCCTAAAAACCAGTTTAAGACATGATAAAAGTATGATCTCTTTGATGAACTTAACATAAATGGGCACGTGAACCATAATTAAAATCAGCATCTGAAATGTAAGGACCCGCTGAAAACTGCACTTCGGAAATTTGACCTGATTGCAATACTTTCCTTACATAGTACCGATAGGAAAAAAACAAAACTAACTGAAATGTGATTCTTAAAACAGCTACAATTTTAATTTACCAATGAGATTAGGTCAGAGAGTAGGTCAGAAAAAACATCAAATAACTGCTAATTATTTTTTCAATGCTGGTGGTTTTGACCCACATTGTAAGTATTTATTTGGACTAAAAAGAAAGTGTAACTAAAGTACGAGTAAAGAGATATATGGAATTTCACACATTATTTTAATCAATCTTTTATTTAACCTTCTTCACACCATTATTCCACTTATTGTTTTATCCCAGTTAGCTAATCCATTTATTATTTATCGTTCATTACTTAATGAGCTATACTGTTTCATTAACATTGCTTTTTAACTATCATCGCTTTTCTTATGAATTAACATTTAGGTTATTATTACTATTCAATACCTTACACCTTACCATTCATTACTTGTTCAGTATATTTATTCAATGGATTACTACACTTATTTATTTTGTCGATTATTTTATTAGACACTATTATTTTTTCATATTTGTTCAGAGAACAGCCCTGAACATCTTGAAAAGAATAGGGGTGTCTTTAAGTCGAGCCGACTGTCTATTTTTCCAGCGATCTCTAGCGGCCTTCATCCTAACTACGTGCTTTCCTTCTCGCGCAGTCATTTAAATTAGACTCCACCCTTCGTCTTACTTTTAATTCTAAAATGTGTTTCCCAGCTTATAAATTGACTATTTTTTGAGCTTAAATAAGTAGGGAAACACCCCCCAAAAGACAGGCTACCTCATTAGAGAAACTATACGCTGTTTATGTATATATAAACTAATATTTAATATGTAGGGTATGAAAAAATTAATAATACATCATTAATAAAATATATTATTAATATTTATATTAATATATATTATTATTATTATTATTATTATACCAATAAATAAATAAATAAATATATATATATATATAAAAAGGTATTTTTTATTTATTTTCTTGAAGAAAATAAAATGATATGATAATTGAAGAAAAAAATAATTGTTTGGAAATATAAGAGCTTTCAAAAAGTATCATTACTTTTGGTCTGCTTATGTTCACACACGTCGTAATTTTTCTAAAATCCTTTAATTTTAATAGAAAATAGGAATATCATCATTTTGGAATTTATTATCTGGATTATTTGGAATTAATTTATCATCATTTCCTAAAAAGTCTAAATTAAATGGTGAAGAAAAAATGTTAAAACTAAAAGGGGAGACGTGGGTTCACCAATTTCAATGAAAAATATTGGTGATACTAGGTCAAAAAATATTTCCCCCATGTCCAACGGTTCTTACCAATGTGAAAAAAAAATTTATAAAAGTTTATGGTTTTTTATGTTACTGTTTTCTAATTTTGCTTTGCATGGATAAATACATTATTATATATCGATCAATTGCTTTTTTTGTGTAATATAAGAAAAACATATTGCTAATTGTATTAAACTAATTGTAATGTATAAAAAATCACAAAAACCCAAAGGCGCTCCCAGTAAAGTAGGCAAAATAAATTTCTGTCATGAAAAATCGATTCAGATTCGTTTATAGGACCCACTAAAACTCTTAAATACGAGTTTACTTTGTAATAAAAAAATATACTTTTTTCGACTCAATTTTATGGGAGGATTTTTTTTCATGCCGGTCACTAAAATATTCATAACTACTCAGGATTTTTTCCAAAGTCAACGTTACTGCAACCGTTGGAAAGCTCAATTATTGCTCTTTAAAACCATATCAATAACATGTAGATTTTATGGTTTTATAAGGAATAAATAAATAAAAACTTCCCAAACGTTTTCATTTTTTTATCTCCAAGCCTAATTTATTTGCGGCCGTCCAGTTTGTGCCATTTTGTGTGTATTATAGATTCCTAAATTCATGCTAATTTTCATGTTGATGAGTAGAGCCTTGTCGAAGTTATCGTATTTTTTTGTGATTTTCGAAGACAAATCAAAGGATCCAGTCTAGAACTGCATGAGAAGGAAAGCACTTGGTTAGGATGAAAGCCGCTAGAGATCGCTGAAAAAATAGACAGTTGTCTCCTCCTACAGACACTCCTGAAAAGAATGCAAGAGTGCTGCCATCTGTGGAGTGAAGATGGAACTCATGGAAAATTAACAGAAAAAAAAAATCAGATATCAGTGCTGATTCTTGAACATTTTTTCTTTTTCTAATTAAGTCTGCTAAGAAAAAGGAGTAAACAACCAAGGGAACCTCTGGCCCAATGAAGAAACAGGTTGGATGAAAAAAAGAGAAAAGACCCACTAAACTCAATATAGCTAGCCTACCACAAATTTACAGCTAATGAGGGTGCTGAATTTCATTTCGTCCCCGATGAAAAGAAACAAAAAACTGTACAATAGTCAAAATTAATCAAACAATAAGGTATCCTTTGATTTGGCTTCTTATTATCCACTTTATTATCTATATAATTACAAAATTTCACAAACTACCTCATTAGACGGGACAACCTTTAAAATTTTCAATTTTGTTGCATATTTATTTTTATGTCAGTAATTTCATCTTCCATTTGTTATAAATTTTAATATTATCGAATGAACTGATTAGTATGCTTGCGGTATCAACTAAAAACAATACAATGAGAAGGAGTTGATCGGGGAAGGGAGGGGGCAGTCAAATAAATACTAAATTTTAACAAATAGTATTTTAAATTATTATGCCGACGTTTCGACCAGCCTTGCAGGTCTTCATCAGGGCGTACTAATTAATGTCGGTGTAATAATTAAAAATACTATTTGTTAAATTTGACCGCATCCCCCGATCAACTCCTCATATTATATCACGGTCAACTATCTCTACATCATTAAAAACAATATAGTTGAGGAGTTATACAATTTTATTGTACTTCTTTCTTGTACAATAGTTTAATTTTCTTCATATCTTTATTTATGGTCATGATGAAAACTACAATGTGGGTTGAAACGTAGGCATTAAATAAATGATATTTTTCTGACTCCTTACCAGACCATCTCCTACTTGAATTATGATACCATCAAGCATCTACACATATAATTTTAATATACATAAACATTGCTGTATTGAGAACCAATAATAAAATAATAACCATAAACATTACCTATCATAATATCTTTCATTGTCCAACCAGTCTTGGTATTTATACCACCACTGCTCCCATTTAATGTAATCCTGAAGAGTAAGGTCTCTTAAGTAACCATGTTCCTTATAATATGTATAACGAACTCTTACATCATCCCAAGAACCCAGATCTCCAATGGATGAAAGACTTCTATAATAAAAAAAAAGAAAAATAAAATAAAAATAAGTTAACAATAACACCACCATATTACTTCACGATTTTGCAACTGGAAAAAAGTTTAATATTGTATCAACAGAAAGGGCAATATTTTCTTTACTATGGTCTTCTCAATCCACTGATCAATTATAGTTGACTATTGGGTTATTGGATGATAGTTAGGATTTGTTATAATAATTTTTATAACTGAGTTATGCATAAAAATTTCTTTTTTTTTTTTCTTCCTTTGCAGAACTCAGTCCCCCCGAGGGGTGTGTTAAGGACTGGTATTAGAGACTAATTAAAAAAAAAATTTAATGCTGCTTATTTTTGAATAATTATTTAATGAAGTATTAAAAAATAATTGGAACAATATAATATACACAAAATATCTGGTTAAACAAAATGAAAAAACAACAGTTTTTGGTTAAATCGACTACTTAATTCCCATCCCTAATTCAAGCCTGAAAGGAAGTTACTACAAAAATAGAGCGGTATCTTTAGTTTTTTTGGGTAACACTCCATCTGGGAGAAATGAAACTATGTAGGGTTCGCTTTTGGTTAATCACACAAATTTGATATCATGTTAAAATTAAATCTTAGTATCTATTGTGTACCCACTAGTTTTGATCACTTCCCTAATTATAGTATTGATTTTGGTTGAAGATTCAAGGCGTCCAGAAGACTTTGCATCTCCACGGAGTCTTCTTCACATCACAGGCATGTATGGTTACACCACTCATAAATCATTGTTAACTAACCGCAGATGCGTCAAGAGCAATCTTTAACATTTCTAAAACATTGCTGTGCACTTTATTACTTCCTTACAGCAAATTCTCTGATCTATTTTTAAAGAGATTAATAATTGACAATCATTATTAAATCACAATTAAAATTAAAACTGTCAACTGCCCAACGTTTCACATATGGGTAATTTTAAGGTTTCAGATTATTATTGAGTCCAAAGGAAAAGAAACATTACGCTTTCTGAAGGCTTCATTTAGTTTTCAGCCATTATTGTATGCAAAACACCTCACTTTTTTTTTGCATAATTTAAGAAGTTTGTCGTGTAAATAGCCCAATTAACGTATCATTAATTTCTTTTAGATTCTATTCTTTCCATTTGAGGGAGTGGCATATTTAATCTAACTGGGATGGAAATTGGGGAGTAGTTGATCAATGGTCCATGAGTTCAGTTTTTTCAATTAAATGTAATTTCAGTTTTAAGTAATCAGTGATAAGGTTATATTATAATGTCAAGTAGCTATCATGTTTATAATTGTGTATGTGTAGAAGGTCTTGGGTGACAATTATACTTTAAAATAATAAATCAAATTATAACTCAATGAAAATAACAATAAATAAATTATTTAAAATTAATTTTTGTTACTGTTAATCAAAACGGCCTGAAAGATGATATCTTTCTAATACTATATAGTTACTAGTTTATAACTACCAAGTATCGAGTTAAACAGATATGTTCAATGTTTGTATTACTTCAAAAACAGTGATCAGAAGGAAATAAGTTAAAACGGGAAATTTAGAAAACAACAGTTAGAGTAAATTTACAAAGAACATTTAATACTAAAAAAAAACCTTAACAGTTGAATCTTTTACTGTTATTGAAAATGAAAAGCAAAAAAAAAAAATTCATATATTTTTATTTACGATGACCTCTTTGCTATGAATATATGCTTAAAATTAATTGTAATACTATATTTAGAAAGTTATTAGTATCTTCATTTCTATCAAGTATTAGTATCTTCATCAATATCAACTTTCTATTTCCTCTTAATTAAAAAAACAAAACAAACATCTTTGAATAATAATTGGTCATTACCGTAACCAAAATGAATTTTATGGTATGACAATGATATGTATATATATATATACTTAAAAAATTAGTAAATGATATTTATACTTAAAAATTTGGTAATTTGGTGAATTAAAATTTATGAAAACAGTCACCCTTTAAACAGGACTGATCTTTTTGGGATTTCAAAACAATAAACAGCAAAAATTTAATAAAAAAATTTAAACAGAAAAATTATTTCAATTCTACCTAATGACCACCAGAAGATCATTCTTAGGATGAAATTTTTGTTAAGCAGCATGTCCTAGTGACTTACATTTATTTTGAAATTCAATAGCTCAAAATGGTTTGCAATAGAATAACCCATATAAGAAAGTTGGTGAACGATCACAATATAAGACCAGCATTAGCAGAGACTCTGGCAATACTATTGGTTAATTAACTACTACATAATTATCCTAGTATAAATAAGACATTTTAAAATTCAACATTTTATTAAAATCAGATAATTAAAGTTAAAAAAAAAAAAACAGAAAACTTTACAGCAACCACATTAACATCATTCTTCCTTGAGCAATACAGGATGAATTAAGGATACGATGTTTCAGTTCTTTCAAAAAAAATTCCAGCTGTAAATACCAAATACAATAAGATACAAGACTAAAAAAAGACCAACACATTATTAAACAAATTTTTCTTCCTAAATTATAGAATGTGGTTGATTATATGAACTTGCTTGATCAAAATTGGCTCTATTATAGGAACTTCCTTAAATTTTTTTAGTCATTACAGGAAACCTCTTAAGCCGTTTTTATTGGGTAAGTATAAAAGTGGAGTCTAAAAAGAGACACCATTAATGTGGAAAAAGTATTAGAATTTATAGAATCATTATTTGCAATATATATGTATATATATATGTTATGTATATCGTGACTATTTTAAATCCATTGTCTCATTGATCAGGTTGCTGGGCAACGGTAGTGCTGTGCACACGTTCGGCCACCTCGCTTTGTGGACATGGTTAATTTATCAGGGCAAAACAGTATGAAATATGACACCTTTTTTGCCAACAGCTCTACATTCACTTGAATTTAAAAACTTTAAACCCGATTATCTATCCCTTTCACGATCTGTAGAACAACATATTGAAATTTGTTATTGCAAGTTTTGCTGTTTTTGGCCTATATTGCAGAATTTTTATTTTTGCTGTATCAAATAATACATTTTTACACTAGATTAGATGATTTGAAAACAAAAATATGTGTATTTAAATATTTATCTTCTAATTTTACTATTTTTTCCATATTAAATTTATAATTTATAATAGAAAAATATGAGTAAGGTAAACCTATTCTATAATAAGCATCTATCTGGGATTGACAATGTCTATTCTGTTGGATGGCGAGTTTCACACTACAAAAGGAAGAAGTAAACACAAGTGGGTAGAGATGGGTCAATCAAACTGGATCGGGTATGGGAACCTAATCTCACTGTGGAACAGAGCGGAACAGTTCCAACTACTGACAATTATTGATACCGCCGGACTGTTAAGGAGTGGGGTGGCTGGTTCGATAAGGATTGGTGAGGCCTGGCCGGAATGGAGGAGCAGTTGTCGCAAGCGTTCCAGTCAGTTCGATAAGGGAAGTTATTGGAGCAGTAGAAATTCCTGCTATTTAAAATAATTATCTCTTTCACTATTTTTTAATTTAAAAACAAATTAATTTATGAAAACGTTAAATAATTATTTCTAAAATAATTCTAGATCTAAAATATTTAAAATTCTCAGGATTTAGGGTGGTATTGAGCTCAACTATCATCCTGTAAGCCTTCAATCAATTTCATTCGGTTTTAGAAGAAAATATAACCTTTTAAACTATATATAGAAAAGTCTGCAATTATTAATTGACTTTTGTTGATTTCTTCTAAATTATCCTGCTACGAAAGATATAAATGATGTTGCAACGAAGAAGCCGAGACATATAGAAACGAATCCTTTGAAAATTTGTTTATATTATTAAAAATGTATTAGTACTTGCTACATTTATATCTACAATTTTATGAAAAAAAAAAATCACATTTTTAGACACCAACATTTAACCATGTAATTAGTGTTCTTTACTAACTTTACTTTTAGGTTTCTTTTCTTTACTTTTAATTAATTTTCTTTACTTTATTTGCAATATGACTACAGCTATATAATTGGATTTTCAATCAATCTTTTAATTCAATCATGTAAAAATTGAAATATTAAATTTATAATTTTAAATGTTTTATTTCATATTAATTTTACATTTCACATAAACATTAATTTTAAATGTTATATTTTACTTTTGTACATAGGGGGATCTATGGGAGAGGGGGAGGGCTTTCGTGCTGAAGCCCTCCCCAAAATGGTAAAATATAACCATGTTTTATGAAAAAGTTGTCTCTAAAAATATTATTGTTCTCTAATTACATTTAATAGGACTTCAAGAATCACTTAAACACCATTTCATTTATTTACCATTAATATATTTTAAGTACTATAGATTTATAATTAATTATCTATGTAGTTAGTTTCTTTCTTCCTACTGAAGTAATTATCATCACAAATATTCTTGGAATAGAATTTGCCTAAAGTATTGCATAAAAATAAAAAACTGTCTTCCTAGAACCTATTTTCTAAGAAATACATTTACTGTTATTGTTTTACTTGAATTTTTACTGATTCTTTAGCACTTAAGTATCCCTCCTGGCTTTGAAGTGAATTGCAGTAATTTCATTATTATTTTTAAAAAATAATAATTTAATAATGGTGGAAGTAGGATCAAGTCTCTCACCAAAAATTAAAATCTGGATGGTGGGATAAATATCCCACGAGTTGGTTTGATAGGAAAATTATCTTCAGTACTCCTAAGAAAAATCAATTGGGTATGATAGGAAATCACAGATAGACGCTCATTTTTAGAATAGGTAAAAAGCAGTATTTCTATTAAAGAATGTGTTTTAAAAAAAAAAAAAAAAAAAAGAACAAGTCATAAGCCCCAAATATATTTTTTTAGTGATCTAGAAAAACAGCATTAGCACTAATATTTGAATGCTATATTTCTAAACTTTCCTGAAAATTCTTAAGAATTTCATTTTCAAGGATGAAAAATGGTCAAGAGATGCAATAAAAAAATTGTATTTATTAAGTTGGTCGATATTTCAACCCAAACATGTGAATCATCATCACGGCTAAAAATTAAACATATAATAGGTCAGAGATAGTAAAAATACAATATTAATATAATTTTTATTTTATTTACTTTTATCATTTTCCTGATATAATTTTGTATATTATTAATTTTTAGTCCAGATGATGACCCACATATTTTGGTCAAAACGCTAGCTAACTCAATAAATATAAATTTTTTACTGTATATCTTGACCATTTTTCAACCTTACAAATTCAAAAGTCATTTATTCATCTCTGAATTTTATTTTCAATGTCACATTCTAATTTTAAATTATTATTTTTGTTGTTGTTACACATTACCCTAATTCAGAAGCTCAATACATGGCTTAATTATATTTTGATGTATTTATATAATAAATTAAACAAAACGGATGATTTTCGCACATTTTTAGGTGTTAATGACACAACTTTGCATATTTCGGATTTTTACTGCATGAAGTTCTGATCTTACTTTTTTATTACTTTTTATCTGACACTACCTTTTTCTTTTTACTTCAGAAAGTATACATTTAAGATATTTTTATCATAATATGATTTGGGTCCACAATTTGGTTGCCGATCAATAAATTATGACAGTTAGATAGTACACATTAGTTGATGGAAAGAAAAAAGAAACACTCACGGAGGATAAGGAGGAGAGGGAGGACTGTCCATTTCAACAGTTAGCCTCTCGCCAGCTGTTATCCTGAGATTCCTATGTTCGGACTCCCTGTCCACGCTCCACTGGGCAATCCTTCCAAACCTTTCAGACAAGCTTAATTTTGGACCTTTAGTTTCAGGTTGGCTAGCCCCACTTGAGGAGTCAGAGTCAGACTCTACTTTAATGTAGTGAGATCGGCTTACCTGTCCAACAAAATCCCTCTGTTATTGATAGTACAATTCAATAAATGACTAAAACAAAAAAATATAGAAAAAAAAAGGGAAAAAACAGTTATTTTACCACAATTTTCAAATACTTTTTTGATATTTTGTTCATTATTTACTCGGATTATATTAGATTTACTACTAACTCATGAACATACTTGTGGTTTGTGGAGCATTTTTATGACAAAATCTAAAACTCAATAATTTTTTACTTATAAATGAAAATATTTTTATTACTAGCACATCCATTAGTTTTAGTACTAAAGACATCCTATCTAAAAAAAAAAAAAAATCATATCTGGTTTTGTTTGAGATGTATTGAGATTATATTTTATTCTTTTTCATTACTGTACTACTATTACCCCATTCACAAGCATAGTCATATGGTACAGGAGAAAATTTTTAGTTTACTCTGTACAATGGTAAAAGTCAAATTAAATCGCAAGTCTTAATATTGATATTTCCTAAAGAAAGTTGTTTGTAATATTTAAAATATAAGTTACTTGATATATTTCTAACTACCCATTTAAAAAAAAAATTTACCAACTTTTTGTTCTCATATATTTGTAAAAATATAATTACATATATATGTAAATATTTAGTTTTACATTTAACATTCAAATTCAATTCCCAATCATAAATATAAACGAGCAAATTACCTTTAGAACAGACTTTTCTTTGACACGCTTATTTTTATTCTTAGATTTGGACTTATCCAGTGTCCGTGATTGAATCAAAGACATTGATCGGGACCTGTAAAAATCAAATAATAAAATAAATATTTCAGATTAATAATTATTTTATTAGAATAAATAACATACTTCTAGAAAATAATATAGATTAATTCAATAACTAACAATTAACAGTACTGTTGTAAACAGTTTCTTTTAATTCAATGGTTCTATATAAATATTTATAATCTATTAATTATAAAAATTGGGGGCCGGCATAGCAGAGTGGTTAGCGCGCTATACTAGTAATGTAAAGATCATAAGATCAAATCCCAGCCCTACTTCAATACGGTTGGTCCCCGTGGGAAGTTAGACCATTACCCTCTAAATTAGGGGAGACCTACAGGTTATAAAATACTTGTATTAACAGGCTAGAAATAATAATAATTATTATTAAAAAAATTAATAAAATAAAGTTTAAAACATTCAATTTGATTAGATTTTAGTGATGGACAACTGATTTCTTTATTATCCTAGCCTTTGGTGGGCTTCATTTGGTTTGATAGATTACAGTTTCTTAAATCCTAGAGAAACCACCAATACCGAATCATATTGTTACCAAATTAATGCAATACATCAGAAATAGGCAATAATGAAGCGATCTTTGGTCAATCGGAAGGGGCACATCTTGTTGCATGACAAAGGCCGGCCACATGTTTCACATGTGATGTCACAGAAACTATCGGATCTGGAATATGAAACTGTGCCACATCCGCCTTACTCTCCGGACCTCTCGCCTACGGATTATCATTTTTTTAGACGTCTAGACAACTACTTATTTGACAAAAAATTTAAAAGTCCGAGGGAATACAAAAGTTGCCAGAATTGTATTGATAGAAGTGGATAATATTTTTATTAAATAAAACAGTTGAAAATCTTTCTTTTTAAACCAAAATTCTGCATTATTTTCCAGACAACCCAAGAAAAATAACATTTTTCCTTTAGTCAATAATAAAATTGTTTCATAATTTATATTGAATCTTATTTTATTACTGAGAGCAGCTATTTATTTAAATTAAACTAAATTAAAGATTTAGAGGAAATTTTTTTTGGCATTTAAGCCCTGTTTGGCAACATCAGTGACAATAAAAATATGATATTAAAGACCATTTAATTATACGTGGATATACTGAGTTCAATCAAAATCATTAGCTGTTTTCAAGAACATTTTAAAAATGTGTAAAATTGATGATATAAAGTGGAACTTCCGGTAAGCTGATTTTAAGGAAAAAGTTGCTGTAACATCTCAGACATTTACCTACCTTATATACGTAATTTCAGTTTTGTAAGACTTTTAGTTTTTTGAGCTGGGCTGTTCACATACACACAGAACTATTTTGTGGAACTTGAATTCAGGAGATCTTAAAACGT
This sequence comes from Nezara viridula, assembly GCA_928085145.1. NCBI lineage: Eukaryota > Metazoa > Arthropoda > Insecta > Hemiptera > Pentatomidae > Nezara > Nezara viridula. Next base: position 129,417,703 of record OV725079.1, read on the forward strand.
GTATTTTTGTTAGAAACTGAGATTAAAAATTTTGAGGGATCACACAGACATTTTGAAGCAAGAGTGGAGGGGAGAGTATAGTTTCTTGTTGAATTGAAAAATAAAACAAACAATCTTTAAATAATACAATTTTATGTTGTATTTGCTTACATTGATTGAATGCTAACAATGATAAAGAATAAAAAACATACCTCGTGACTTGGCGAGTTGTTTCCGTCCTTCTCTTGTCATGTTCTCTGCCCCTATCTCTGGTTTGGCTTCGAGCTTCTTTAGCACAAACAGAACATGAATCATTTGAACAACTACTACTAGATTCAGAGGAACAACTTGGTGATCGAGTCTGAAAATGTCAATTAATAATTTTAATAAACCCATACAAGTATCTATTTAAGTATAAAATCAATAACATAAACATTTTTAGACAGACATAGATGATTCTGAAACTACAAGTAATTTAGGCTATTGTGTTCAGGTGGGGTTTCTAGTTAAGAAACAGTGTATGCTATTACTCAGACCAGATTTTCATCATTAGCCTAATAGTCTTTTGCATTTTGTAAACATGTTTTAGTTTATTTTCAATAATGAACCCTTGTAATTAACTATACTAATGTTGATTCTATAGATGAATGATAAAAATGAATTGTTATTGTAATTCTGGTCAAAATTCCAACAATAGGTGATTCTAATAACAATAAATTATCCTTACTGTACAAAATTTAACATTGTGCACACACGAATAAACATGTATACACAACATTCCTGCTTATTATCATAAAAAACTAACTTTTTTATAACAATCACATTTTCCTTTTTTTTATGTGACTATTTGTTCAATATATAGAAAGATTATCTTATATATAAAATATATTTTAAAAATAAAAATTAGAGATTCCTAAAATAAAAAATGAAGTTTTCAATAAATGAAAGTTCAATACGCAGGTTTGCCTGTTTTACAGTATTAAACACCAAAATAATTTTTTTTTTTTTTTTAATTTGTTGGCTTAGAGCACCTCGACCCTTGAAGGATCTGTTGTGTGCCAATTAAGCTGTTCGTGGTTAATTATAATAAAATTATCTTAAAATAACTCAATTCTGACAAAAATTTTATTAAAAAATCACACAAGATGACAAGATTCAAATAAATGTTCTCACCTTTCGAGGAGACAAGGGTCTCCTCACAGGGCTTCTAAAAAATGGAGATCTCCTTCTTCTCCTGGGGGAGCGAGGGCTTCGTGGAGAGCGAACTCTGGGAGATCTCTGCCTAGGGGAGCGAGGACTTCTTGGAGACCTGGGGCGTGGGCTACGAGGAGACCTGGGTCCCCTTGGAGATCTTATTCTTGACGACTTTGGTGACCTAACCCTTGGAGAACGAGGCCTAGGGGATCTATGCCTTGGTGATCTAGACCTTATTCGAGGTGATCTGGACCTACCTCTAGGAGACCTTGACCTCCCCTTGGGAGATCGTGACCTCAGTTTTGGAGATCTTGATCTTGCTTTGGGAGATCTTGACCTAACTTTAGGTGATCTTGTTCTTGCTTTGGGAGATCTTGACCTAGGTTTAGGAGATCTTGTCCTTGCTTTAGGAGATCTAGACCTAGCTTTTGGGGACCTTGATCTAGCTTTAGGAGATCTAGACTTCCCTTTAGATGTTTTCTGGCGAGGTGATCGAGGCCTAACCGGAGATCGGGTTCGAGGACTTGAGCTTCCAGAACGAGATCTCGAGTCTGAGCCAGAAGAAGCTGGTGATTTTTTCTCACCACCGTGGTACAATTCTTTGTAGCCACTATGACACCACCTTTAGAAATAAATAAATGAACTTTATCAACTATTATTTAAAAGAATTATTAACACTTAAATATTATAAACTATTTATCACAAAAGATAAAATTATGCACAATAAATACAACTTTTAACAATAATTTATCTTTTTTTTTTTTTAAAAACGTTAATTCATATTAGTAACTTTCTGTTTCTTTCAATAATCAGATTTTCAAACATGATTTTTTTATGATTTAATTAATTTAGATTAGACAGCCTAACAAATAACTAAAACCAATAACGAAGTTAAGGACACAGAAAGGGTTTACTAATCAGCAACGTGGAAGGAAAATTCTTAGTTAGGGACACTTTCACTGCTGTTCATAAGATCAGCAAACCTTGGATGAATAAAATGTGGGAATAAATTTTAAAAACAAAACTTGCGAAGAACCTGTGCCAGCAATTCAACCGTCGGGAAAAAAAATACTCGAATAACCTGATTCACACTCTCAGACACGTTGCCTAATGGCTACAAACTAACAAACATCAGAAAATGATTCAGTGGTTAAAATTAATACATTCTAAAATTATTTTTACTAATTAGATGTTGTTTATTAATGTATTAGTAGTTTTTTTTGGATCAAAACAACCTAGAACTTAAGATGTTCAGAATAATTCTAGCTATGCTAGAGATAAAACACAATTAATCAGTTAATATAGGGAAAAAATAAAATAACGTAATGGATAAACAAATAGTATAAAATAATCTCTGACTGAAATAAGCTAAAATCAATGTTGAATGGTAGTTCTCCTTAAAATCTTACAAATTAAATTAAAACCTAATATCAGAAATGAAATATATGCGAATGAAGCCATGAGTAACAGCTCGATAGATATAAAAATAAAATAAAAAGATAGAGATAAACAAACTGTATAAACATTCCCTGACAGAATTGATATCATTATTTAATTAGTTTAATATTTTAAAAATATATAAATATAAACAGCGGTGATAAAATGCTTACCTTTTCTCTTTTGATTGAAGAGAAAGAATAAAAAAAATAATAATAGTAAATTAAATCATTTATTTAATTATCTTGGCAAAAAAAGCATCTAGTTTTGGTAATAAACACTGAACTGGCTTAATGATTTATTTAATTAGGTAATATCACTTGAAATGTCAGTTATTAGGATAACATTAATTAAGATGAAGTGGTACTTGATATCGGAGACAGAGGATTTATACAGACAGGTATCTCATGCAAGGACTGGAAGCTTCCTCCCCTGAAAAATGCAGTGCTTACAAGTTGGAGAAACACTAACTCAAAGATTGCTCTGAGTTTTCTACTGTTCGAAAGGATTTTTAAGTCCCTAATAAGTTAACACATAAACTATAAAATAATGAAAATGAACTTCAAGACAATGCTGTTAGCTTTCACAAGGCTAAATTTTATATTATGCACAAAAATTAACTATTCATTTTTTATACTCAATACTACTAATTAAAAAAATCTCAGTGATGAATATTTAATTTATAAAATATTTTTTATCCCTACTGAAAAGTTGGTGTATTTGACAGTTTCGCATTTTAACAATTCAAATAATGATAAGAGATATTAATAATTATCTCATACTTTGTTTGAAAACATATTCACAGATAAAGATATGAAAAAAAAAATCATAAACAACTATTATTAAAGCAGCAAAAAAATTAAATAAGGTAAAATACATCTAAATAAAATAAAATCAATCATAATTATCAGAAGATAGAAAATAGTAAGACAAATTATTAATGCTTATTCAATTAGAATTTGGTTAACTGTCTAACTGCTGATAATATAAAATGAAATGTTAATGTACCTATCTGGTTCTTTCTCTTCAGCTTCCAACAATTTCTTATTCCAATAAGCACTTTGACTACCGTCACGTCGAGCCTTTTTCATTACACTGTCAATCTCTCTGGTTCTTGGAGGTGTACCTAAACATTAAAAAATTATATGAAAAAAATCTGAAAATATGATATACAATTGAAGAAAAGAAAAAATGGTACTAGTTCACATGAGTTCGGCAGGGATTACACGTGGTTCACAATCACTTCAGTCACATTTGTTCATGGAGGACAAATGTGTTCAGGTTTATCTAAAAGAGAACGAACTCGACCTACTATTAACTTTCCTACCATTTAAGCACTTCTATAACTTTAACCATGTTTAGTTATATAGCAGGAGCCAACTTACATTCGAAATTTAGGCTACATCATGTAACCTTAATCGAACTTGTACATATATTATACAGCTGTGGAAAAGAAATAGTAACAGATAAAAACCTTTAATTATTATATCTCTGAATGCTATTTCACTATATTTATTTTTCTTATTGATGATTTCCATTATTCATTATCTCAGAATTATCAGATATTTTTTGTCAGTTGTTTCCCCAAAATAGGTTAATTCCTTCCTTAAACATAAACATCCCAATAAACACAATTTTTTTTTTTTTTTTTTAACAATGACTACAATAAGTCCCCATTTTTGGATTGTTAAGTTAACAGTATAGTTCAACTAAGTGACAAATCTACGGATCCCATTGGGATTGTCACTTTATTTGAATAAATATGTATATAAATTACGATTATCAGATACATTTTACCCGATATTCGATGGTTTTTTACAGATGATTTCTTGGTTATTCATTAGTTACAGGTATTCTGAATCATCTATAATTCGTTAATTACTATAAAAATTTCATTTGAATAACTTTTAGGATTTCTTAAGTAGGAGAGTTCACAACAATATTGTCGGAGACGCTTTTTATGAAAATACTGTAGGATTTGAGATTACGCATAGACTTGTTTCAACTTTTTGGATTTTTAGAAATAAGGGTCCACTCTTATGTTGGCGGGAACGCTTTTTAGGAAAATACTATCGGATTTGAGAATTCATTATTATAATCAAATTATAGTAACTTTTTGAGTTTCTTCGATATAAGGGTCCACTATTATGTTGTCGGGAGCACATTTTATGTAAATACCGTAAGGTTTAAAATTGTACAATTGCACATCGATTTTTCATTTTTTTTTTATTTCATCGATATAAGGATCCACTTTTCTCGTGCAATCTTTAATCTGACATAATTTTCATAAAAAGTGTCCTTGGCAACTCAACAGTGGACTCATATCTAGGAAATCTAAAAAGCTACAAAAATTCTATGAACAATTTCAAATCCGACAATATATTCATAAAAAGCTCCGATGACTATAACCAAAAAGTTACATAAACTAGATAGATGATTCCGCAATTTAAAAAAAAACTTTGCTAAAATAAATTATAAATTCAATTGTTCCTTTTATTGAAAAACTCGAATAACAAATAAAAAGATAATATATAACTTCATATTACTTATTATCCAAATGAAAAAAAAAATCTTTTATATTTATATACTGCTATAAAAGATAACATGTAATAGTATATGCGTATTTTCAGCAACTGGATGTAAGCACTAATCAATAAAAATTATATTCCTAAAAGCATTTTTTTTTTTTTTTTTTTTTTTTAACAGGCCTTGAAAAACAATACAAACATCATTTTAAATATTTACTTTATTTTTCTTCCAGAGTAATTACAGTTATAATAAAAACTCATAATTAACAAATCATTAAATACATAATTCGTTAATAGGGAAGTTCTATGATGGGAATACGTGGCTTTTTCAAAATTGCATGAAAAGGGAATGTGTGGTGGGGCCAATAGCTGAAGTCATAAAAGACGGAAACATTCGGCTGTTTTCGGGATTTCGTGAACAAATGAGACCGAAGTGATTGTGAACCACGTGTAACTCCTGCAAACATGTACCAAAAAAATTAGTAAGGAAACAATTAAATACAGAATGGCCATGTCAGGACGAAATCTCACGGAAAATTGAAATGTTTAGAATAAGAGTAGGTACATCGTAACATTAATGATCGAATAATGCAAAAAAAAACTTAATGACAGCTTTAAATTAGAACCCAATATTTAAAATCTCAAGTTAAAAAGATTTCTGTAGAAATATCATAAAAGGGATTGAAATAAAAAATTAAGCATTGTTAAATTTTCTACAACCAATATCACAAATTTTAATAAGAAAAGGCATACACGATTTTAAATAATGAAATAATTTTATTTTCCATTGATTTTCATTAAAAATTAAGGATACATTGAAAGCATATTTTATAATATTGAAATATTATACTATCATTGAAAAAAGATTAATCATATCTGCACCTTTGGATCTTCCATTCCGACTTGATGAATAGGAATCCATCCTCAAACGAGATTTAGGGGATGAATCCCTTGTTGAACGCCGGGACATTCTATAGGTATAAGAAAGGAGTTAATAATATTTAATTAAAAAAAGATTGTAAATATTTTGATATATTTCAAAAAGATGATACCGAACAGTATAAAACTTAGTAATGATGATTACAAAATGTTTAAACCTCCAGAGCAAAATTAACAGATGAACAAGTATCAGCTAATATCTCTTACCATTTTTACCTTAACAAAAACTGCCTTCCAAGGAAAAATAAATGAACAAAAATAAAACTATACAAATAATAAGATAACAAATTGCTATAATTGAGTTGCTATAAACTGCTAAGGATAATATAATTATTATAAAAATAATAAATACTTTGACATCTGGTTAAAACATAGTAGTGCCTTATATAAAAAAAAATTTAAAGAAACCATACCTCTTGTGAAGTCAGACTTCAGGTACTAATTACGCGACATACCACCGGCCGAATAGTAGTTTCGGAAGCGAATCAGAGTAAAGCTATCACAACAGATGTGCTTGACATCAAAAACTTAATTAGCTACATAGTGTTTTATAGCAATGATCTTATTGTAATAGCTTCCTCATTAACATGCATGATACGATTCAATCGAAAGAATAAATATATCACAATATTAGTTGCAGTAGCGCATAAACATCCTTTTTAAGATATCATGAGTAAAACAGGTAAATCTTAACACACAAACATGAAACTACCTTCATGTCTATGAATATGAAGACTATCACATTAATTTACCATGATAACTTAAAAAGGAGAAACGTCACGGAGAATAGTTTTCGAATTCGCGCACGGCTCTTCTTGCACGAAGCACGGTGCGGAAATTCGTAAAATAAAATAAGGCGATTAAACCGGACATATTTAAAGCATTCCGGCTCGGTGAATTCGCACGTATCAAAACTTACATTCCCCACGTCTCGTCACTATTTAGTTAGTTACGGTTGCTCTTATGATGCTTCTTGGGTCTTAGTTTAGCTTTTATAGGAGACCGTTGTTTTTGAGCTGATTCAAGTGAAGCTAGAAGAATGAAGTTCAAGTTCTGAAGAAAGACATATCTGCAACTAAAAAGCGATTCCCATGATAATTCTTTCACTTTATTGAAAATACATATGTAACTGCACCAATAGCAAATAATAAAATAAGTTTACATAAAGAAAACTGCTGGAATATAAAATTAGAGGATGGGCACAAACACTTATATTGATTGACCCGATTACTACGACACTAACTTGGATACACCAGCTATAAACATCTGAGTGCCTACTTGGAATAGCTTCCATTGACATTACAAATAATGGGTAACATTGGTTATTACGCTTTATCAGTTTATTATAGTATAAATTGTTTTGAATTTAGAAGCTTATAATTATAAATTCTGATTGTAAAATTATAAAAATGTTAACGATATTATAAGTATCTTATAGGATTTTGCGAGGAAAACATTAAATTATGAAGCTATTTAAAATTATTTAGAGATTATAATTTTATTTAGTATAGTGAACCTAATGTTTTCATTTTATGTACATATCAATGACTTACCTCAACTTAAATGCTTAATACTTAATGACATCTCTGATATGATAATATTTTCCTGATGTAAAGATCACTGTCAAAATAGCAGGTTAGTATTGGTTCTGTCAACTTATTTTGGATTATATGAGTTCAAAACTATTAAGCATCATTTGATAGTTTATTTGTATTTTTTTTATATGTAGCAGAATGCTGGAAAATGGGCTGTGTTACAAGCAAGAAAGATATCAATGACTTATATCCTAATATTTTTCAGGTATTTAAATATCAAATAACTTTGTGTGATTTTTAAATGCTCTTTATTATATTATAATCTTATGGTAGGTAAGCAACGTTGATGATCTTGGTAATCGTTTGAGTTCTGGACAGTTAGAAATAAATGACACAGAGCTTGTCCTCTATCAGCGTGGCAAAGAACCTATCAGATGGCCCTTAAAAACTCTCAGGCGTTATGGTTATGAAAGACAAGTGTTTAGTTTTGAAACTGGTAGACGTTGCCCTACTGGTCCTGGAATTTATGCTTTCAGCTGTAGAAGAGCTGACAAGTTATTTAATTATGTTCAGTCTCACATTCAGGTAAAGAACACAGCTTATTTGAATATATTATGATTTATATAGAAAAGGTATTGTTTTAAGTTTTATAATATTTTTATCATAAGAGGAAAAATTGACTCAGGATTACTGGCGACATACCTCTGCTCTAAGTTTGCAGTTGTTTTTGCATACTGCAACCTAGCATCCTGAATCAATCAGTGCTTCTGGAAGTGATCATAGATAACTAATCTTCAACTCTTCACAGCTTATAGTTACATTAGGTCAACTCAAGTCATCCTGTTCACTCCTTTTGAATATGAAGTTATGTTTATATATAAATAATAACGTGAACTGACTTATCGAAATATATTTAACTGTTTGTTGACTTTTTCCTGGTAGTCAATATCAAATAAAAATTACTTTTTATGTTTCTGCCAAATAATAATCATTATCTTCTGTTCTCTTTTGGATAACTGTATAACAATAATTATGAATAACTGTGTATTACAATAATTTGACACTAGGAACTAAATAATTGTTATTGAACTGAAGTATTATTGTCAAAAAATTAAAGTTATGTTTTTATATGCATTTCTCCATAACCTCCAACATATAGCTATTGTAATATAATTTTATTCATGTTTATAATTGAGTGTGTTTTCATAATCAAGTCAATAATCAGCTGCTTTCTGTATTCATCAGGATTCCATTTAATGGAAGTTCAAAGCAATCTAGAAACCAGTTGTTAAAAGAAATTAGTCGGCTGTTCTACATATCATAGGTGATAACTAGTTAGGACGGAGTCATTTTAAGATTTTTTATTGTTGCCGATGTTTCAATCCATGCATGTGGGTCATCATCAGGACGTGTTACTAGCATTAGCATCAGTACTTGAACACCTTCAATGTTGATAACATGTCCTGATGATGACCCACGTATTTCGATTGAAATGTTGGCAGCTATAAAACATCTTAAAATGACTGCGTCTTGAATATTTATCACCTAGAAACCAGTTGGAATCATCTTAAAATAGTGGATTGAGAACTAGTACAGACTCGTGTTTTTCAAGATTATTTCTTTAGTTCAAAATTTCTTTCTATCAGTATTTAATATTTACTAATAATTGTTTATCAGAAATTGGAAAATGTTAAATTTACAATACCAGTTTTATAAATTAAATGCAATAAATTGTGTTCAAATAATATTCTCTTCTCTGTCTACTGCTGCAAGTAGTTTCTTGGTTCCTTTATATATATACGTTTTGAATCCAATCTCATTGTCCTCTGTTTATCTTCTAATTCCTGTTTATATCAAGGTTATCCTTCGAATCTAGTTTATTAGCCTCTCTTCAGTTCCAACATTGCAAGCGTTCACCGCTTGATCGTCTGAGAAACCTTTTAGGAGAATGGGGACATTATTATAGAATAATCTGTAGCCATATTCTTTTACATTTTACAACCTTTTGATTGCACAGCTTATATGTAAAGAATCTAATTGAAGAGTGCATTGTTTTCAAACCTTGTCAAATTCTTTTTTATAACATGCCTTATAATAGGATAAATTTTTATGAGTCACAACGAAGATATATTATCATTGCCACCCTTTCCTTTATAAATTAAATTGGTTCCACTCACAACAGAGAATTTTAGAGACATTGCTGAATTTTAGGACCCCGTGAAATGTTCAAAGATGTATTCTTTATTGCATCCTGTAAAACTTTTAACTCAATTGTTCCTAAATCAGGAATATTGAAAGAGGATGCATAGAGTTGGAACAGGGTATATTAATTTATTTAAAATTAATGTCTACTAAAAGTAGTGTGATGTTATGCATTATAGTTTGTAAATACCAATTGAAAAATAACATGTTACTGTGTGACAACTACTCAACTATAGTATAGCATTAGCTACTCTAGTTTCAGTTTAAAAAAATACATATTTAAATTACACCTCAGTCAATTCTCTTGGGCTATTAAGTTAGGAGGAGTTGAAGTTAAGTATTCCTGTAAACAGTTAAGCTCTTTCAAGGTTCATTTCTGTACAATAGATAGTAGATATATAATATAGGTCTGACTTTAAAAAATGTGTACCTATTAATTTAAACTTAATCATTGGTAAAAATAATTCTTTCAGATTACAGACTTTTATCATAGAAGTATCATAGAAATGATAGTATAAAACTATTAAAAAAAAAAAAAAAAAAAAAAGAACAAAAACTATAATATAAAATTCTTCTGAAGAAATGATCTTTTAAAGTTTAAGTTTATGAGTTATTTGTTAAAATAAAAATTATAACTTGTATAGTTTATCATTGGTTTATTGCTAAAAGTCACTAACTACACTTCTTATGGAGCTAAACTTTTTTTTTGGACAAATTTATGAATTTTGATCATAGTTATTGATGCATAAACTCATCAAGTGCATTTAAATAACAAAACCCCTATTATATGTCAAAAGTAGGTAAACCAAGTCCAGAATGTTTTTATCCAAAGAAGGTAAATCAATCAATTTTCTCTGTAATTTAATACTTAATCTACAATATTACTTAATGATTTTTTCTAATAAATCAATGATCTGATAGTATTAATACTATAATCACTGTTCTAATTAAGAAATACCGAAATTTCAAGAGGGACCTGTCCCTCTTTTGGATGGTTTGAAAGTCATATAAATAAAATTTTGTAATTGTAGATTCGAAATGACGATACTTTGTCTCGAGACACAACTGTTACCAGGACTGGAGATTATTTGGAACCACGTCCAAGACTTTCTGTCAACAATGGACCTAGTCGACTTAGTTCTGTGGGTAGCAGTAATGCATCACCCTCACCTCCACCCAACAATGACTATCCTCCACCTTACAACATTTACTACGTCAATGATCCAGCACACAGGTATTTGAATATTTCATATCACACTATTTTAATGACTATATTTCAATTCTAAATAAAATAAACTTATTTCTCAAAAAGTTATAAGGTAAAATTATAATTTTACTACTATGGTGTGTTAAACTTAAAATTGTCACACATTACTTTATTTTATATATATATACAGCTGGTGTGGCTGAGTGGGCTAAAGAGTTTGCAATAGTTAATTAAAGTTATTTAACATGAAGTGCTGTTAATACTTGTATGGATGAAAGCCAAAGAGTCTGAGATAATCCTGACGATTATTCCCTCCTTTTCTTCTCCCCTCAGGCTTTTAAGGAGTGATGACCCTACCTTATAATCATTTATTGCAAAGGTTTGAACCATTGATGATCTAATTTGGATAAAGAAATATAAATCCTTGTACACCTGCTGACTTTTAAGCTATATCCATAATCCATATTCCATATAATCCATAATCCATATAATCAAGACATATTTTAGCTCTGTCTTTGAACCTAATTAAGACTGTGGGAAGGACACCGCCAAATTGGCTTCAAATAGGTCATTTTCTAAAAGGGAAAATTAGTTGCAGAAAAAATATTTCTCTTACCCAGATAATTGTTTACTGCTCTACAAAATATCAAAATCTAAAAGTAATTCTTAATATCTCAGAAATAACAAATTGTCACCCAACTGTTTATTGTTGGCAGAAAAAAACCACTGTAGTCCATTGCTTATTTGTTTGCAACCAGTATTTTTTTTTTTGTGGGAGAGGATAAATGTCTTAAAAGAAAATATACTTATGTTATATCCAAGATACATATCAAGTTTTACAACTATTAAAAAGTATATAAAAATATTTAATTAAATGTTGATAATTTTATTTAAACTTTTCATCAGCGAGTTAAAGAAGAAAGGAGTCGATGAAATAAAACTGGACAGTGATTACGCCCTTATATATGCTGGAGTTCCTCAAGGAAACTTCGCGAAGGAAGGGGTAGGTATAATTATGACTCCAACAGTGTATAAACAAATAGAAGACTGGGAGCCTATCTCACCAAGAATAATTGCTGCAAATTTTGTGTTGGCCATTGGGAAAGTAACTTTAGTGCAAGTATACCTCCCAACGGAGGATGCAGGAATCATGGATAAGGAAGCGTTCTATTCTGACTTGCAAGGATTGCTCAACAAAATAAAGTTGAAAGGACGATTCGCAATACTGAGTGGAGATTTCAATGTCAGAACAGGTTGTGATCCTTCTCCCATTTATGGTGCCCTCGGACTCCATGGAGGAGAAACTGTAAGAAATGGAAATGGACAATGCCTTATTGACTTCTGCATAGACAATGATCTACTGGTGGGAAATTCCTTCTTTCCCCACAGAGTAATACACAAAATAACTTTCTCGAGCCTGGAAAGAAACAGTATTACAGACTATTTTGTATATGACCGTGCCATAAGAAACTATTTTTCCGATAAAAAAGTCATAAGAGGCGCTGAAATTGGCAGCGATCATCTGCTGCTAATAGCCGATACCAAAATTCCACACAAACGGCCAATTAAACAAAAGAGCTACCAGGCAGTCAACATAAGAGCTCTAGACGATCCAGAAAAGAGAACCTCCTATACCGAAAAACTGGAAGGAAAATTAAGAACCATGAGCAGAGAGGGTGATGTAGAACAACAGTGGAACTGCTTAAAATCATGCATCTTGGAAACTGCAAGGGAAGTTTGCAGTTTGCGCAAAATATTTAATAAACAAAAGCGCACAGAGTGGTGGAATGAGGAAGTGCGATGTTTAGTTCAATCAAAGAAGAAAGCGTGGAAAGCTTATCTTCAAGAGAAAACAACTGGAAAACTAGACGAATACCACCAAGCCAGAAATCAATGCAAAATAGCAGTCCGGCAAGCGAAAAGAGAGTCATGGGAAAGATTTGGAAAAAGTCTCGATGAAGATCACCGGGAAAGTATTAAGAAGTTCTGGCATAAAGTAAAGCTATTAAGAGAAAAAATAAGTAAGCCAGTGAGAAATGTCAAAGACTCTAGTGGCAGCATGGTCACCGAAGGAACGAAAATGCTTGAACGGTGGAAGGAGTTCTATCAGGGACATTTCTCAGAGGAGGATACACTGATCCAGAACATCTGGTAGAAAATAATACTCTGGAAAGTCTAGAAGTCATTGAGGAAGACAATATAGAATATGGCATCCAAAAAATTAAAATATGTAAAGCAGCGGAAGGGATGGCATAGCCCCTGAATTAATAAAATTTGGAGGACAGGAATTAATTAAATTTCTCCAACAATTCCTCCAAAAAGTATGGGATACTAAGATAGTCCCAAGGGATTGGGAGTTAAGTGTAATTGTTAGTGTAAGTTCCCTATTCATAAAAAGGGCAGCTCCACAGATTGTGAAAACTATAGGCCAATAAGCTTACTTTCAGTAGCTTTCAAATTACAATCCTCAATCTTAGAAAGAAAATTAAGGCTCGTAGTTGAGAACCAAATTGAGAACGAACAAGCAGGCTTTCGTCCTGGGAGGCAGACTCAAGATCACATTTTTGTGCTAAGAGGCATCGCAGAGAAAGCATGGGACAGAGACAAGAATATATATATGACATTTCTGGACCTCAAAGCAGCATTTGACTCTGTTCCAAGACAAGAAATATGGGATGCTTTGGCGACAAAAAATGTTCCAGGTGATCTTATCATGGCAATTAGATCAGCATATAAGGTAGCAAAAGGAATGGTAAGGATTAATAGTTTAAAGTCTAAGCCTTTTCCAATGGACAGAGGAGTCAGGCAGGGAGACAGCCTAAGTCCCCTCTTGTTCATCATATTTATGGATGAAATCCATAAAATTTGTAAGCGTCCTACTGCTTGGACGGTCATCGGAAAATGGAACATGCGGAATATTATGGTCCAAAGCTTACTATATGCCGATGACATCATTCTGATTGCGGACACGAAAGACAAGCTGCAGCAGGCCCTTGTAGAATGGCAGGAAGAACTCCTCTGCAAAGGTATGATTATCAATAGCTCCAAAAGCAAAGTCCTAGTCATATCAAGAGAGGAACAAGAAGACGTCCAGCTGATCTGTAACGGGTAGGTACTTGAAGTTGTGCAAGAATTCACCTATTTGGATACAATTATCAGCAACAAAGGGATGATTGACCCTGAAGTAGCGAATAGGACATCCAAAGCCAATCAGGTATATTACCCTATCAGCAACACTATAGTAGGGCACAGGGAAGTTGGCAAGGAAACAAAAAGGCACATATACAATTTGGTATACCTCCCAATCCTCACGTATGGAAGCGAAAGCTGGATTATGCTGGACAAGCACGTTAGCAGTGTGATAGCAGCCGAGATGAAGTTTCTGCAGAGAGCTGCTGGAAAGACCAGGAGAGACCGCCTCAGAAATGAACGCATAAGAGAGGATCTGGAGGTGGCGGAGCTAAGGACTTTACTGGAAAACCGACAGTTGAAGTGGTTTGGCCACGTTTGTCGGATGGAGGAGAGAGATCCACAGAAGATTCTGGAAGTTCGACCCACTGGGAGGAGGCCGAGGGGCCGCCCCAGAATTTCCTATCAGGAGTATGTACAGCGGATTGGAGAGAAGAGAGGCAAAATCCTCCAGGAAATGAGGCGGCTTAGTAGGGACCGAGAGGCATGGCTGCATTGGTTTAAGTTTAAAACTTAAACATAAACACAAAAGAAAATATTCTAAAATAAATGTTTTGGACTTAAGAAATAGTCATTGTTATTTTTTATTTTAGTTTAATTAAGCCCTCTAATTATGAAAGATTATTAAATAAGTTTCATGTTTTCTCTTATTCTCCAATTTTATAACCAACCCTCAGAACTTGCGATAACGGTAAACAATAATAGAGGAGAAAGACAGGAATTGATAAATGATAACTGTACAGATAGACTTTTAATGATAGGAAGAGGTATCCTGAATAACCTTCTTTTGAGGAGTTGGTAATCTCTCCATTGAATGCTAAATTAGTTATATTATGATGAATATTGTACCAAGAGACATTTAAAAACTATTTATTTACTATTAAATTTTATCTTAAATTTATTTGTAATATTTAAAATTAGTCAATATTTATCAGGTTTGTAATTATGAAACCGGAATTTGTCCATAAATGGCTCTAGTTGTTAATGTTGTTACCGTTAAACCAGATTACTATTGCCATTTTGTTTCTTCAACAGCTGGCATAGATTTTCTACTCACAACAATACAAGTTTCATTTAACAGAATTGTTTTATAGTGTTGAACGTCAAGTTTTGTGCCTGAAGGCTACGGTTCATGGACAGTTTTCGTTTTCTGTTCTGTTTTTTCACTTATTGTTATAAAAGCATTTCAAACAATTAATTATTTGTGTTTTTTTTCTTCTTATTCCGGAAAGTGATTCATAAACAACCCTTTTTATTTCAATTGATTTTTCTTGGTATTAAAGGATGAGATGATTGTAAAGTAAAATAAATTTATAATGAAATAAATACGGTATCAGATAAATCATAATAATAACACAAAACAACAAAAATATAATTAGAAATTGTTTTTAAAAAACTCAGTTGTAAGAAATTGTGAATGGAAAAGAAGGGTTTTAAATATTTATGGAGAAGAGACAAGGTAAATTTTTGGAGAGAGAAAGTTGTAGAAGGCAACAAAGGATTGTTGAAATGATGCATTCTATGGAAGGACATATAAAATTCAGTCCAAGATCTATTGGGCAGAGAGTGGACTGAGGATTTGAATTGGAAGAGCCAATAGATGTAGGATGATTGATAGTTTTAATTATATAATGCTATGATGCATTCTTGAAATGTACCTCCTTTCATAGTGTTAGTTTCTCATAAAATATTCTCAAGCTATTTGTCTATATTTTTTAAAAATCATTTTGTACTTTCCTAATTCTTTTATTACTTTTAGACTTGAAGAACCAGCTGTACCGGTTATTTCACCAGTCTCACCTACAGTATCTGCCGAAAGTGAAGAAGAAGCATTGTCTCCTGTATATATGAACATTGGTGGAGGTACTGTGCCAACACCAGTTGAAGAGGACGCAGGTCACTGTTACATGAATTTGGTGCCGGGGACAGTTGTACCCCCTCGCCAGCTTACCATCCCACCTCCTGAACAGTTGCGGACCGTGAACTATATTGTGCTTGACCTTGACAATGGTAGTCCACCCCCTCCTCCCTCACCTGGGGCCAGGCCTCTTTCTGAGGGCTATGTAACTATAGATTTCAATAAGACAGTTGCTCTCTCTCACTCAGTTAACCCAGAAGGAGTCGATGAAGGTTCCCGAAAAACCAGGCACAACTCAGCAACTCCTCGTCAGAGCACATCTTTGAGTGATTAGACAATATTATGGTCCCCCTTCCATTGAGGTATAACTTACTCATGATTTCAGTGGTATGTAAGGTCCTAAATACTTTTTATTAATTTAAAGAATAAGCTATTTCTCCCCTTCACAGAGTAAGAAAAAATGAAATTTGTTTTCAAATTATTAACTTATTAGGAATTGTTATCATTTGATTCCAAAATTTGACAAATAAGGAAAGGAGTTAACAAACTTTTAATCCTTTTGATATTTTATCTGTTTAGGATAAATCATCTTTATCTTAGATTTAAAAAATATATATTTTTTTTATATTATCACTTAAGCTGTGATTCCTTATAAGTAAAAAAAAAAGTATACACACACATATGTATGAATTTATCAATGCATTATTCTAGAGACTTCTCATAAGTCAGAAAAAAACAGTATAGATATCGTACAAAATGCTGGTTGAGATATGAAATATCTAGAATCATGCCTTGATATTTATTTATTTTCAAATGGTGTAAAGATAGTTGTTTTGATTTTTTTTTTTTTGAATTTACAAAGTATCACAACTTAAGCTATAATATGTTTATTAATACAAAAACCATAAAAAGAAATTTTTACTTGGGAACTTAAATAAACTATTTTTATGTAAAAATGGTTTCTAAAAGTTTTGAAGTTGAAAATTTTATATTGATTACGTTCTCAATACTGACTTAAAATTACTATTGTTCATTCAACAGTATACTTAAATTGACATTTCATTTGACAAACTTCTTTCCTGTTGTTCAATAAATCAATATACGTCTTATAAACACACACTTATATATCTGTGTTTGTTTGGGTATATATATATCCTTTGATTATGTGATTTTGGTTGTATAGACATTACCTTTATCTAAAAGCTGAAAATCAGTTTTTGTTGAGCCTAAAATCATTAGTTTAGTAAAACTATATTTTTTTATGAGTGCCTAAATACTATATAATGATACCAAAGGTATTTATCAATTGTTGATTACTATTCTGCGCCTAGGTTTCTTTGAAAATTTAATTATTTTTTTCCCTGGTATACTGAAATGTATTGTAAAGATTTTTTAAATTTATTTTATTTTGTTTTTGACAATTAGAAGTTTAAATGACTATATAATGGTGTTGTTTTGTTCTCAATGAAGTTCATGTATTGAACTTTGGCCAAAATAAAATTTTTTGATTGTTTATTCTTTTGGCATTAGAAAAAAATTTATATATAATTGTATAAACCTGAAAGTATTATACTATTATTTATAACTGTATATATTTTTATATTTCCTGATTGGATAAAAATGCTAGGTCCTAAATTATGTACATCAGAATATCAGCTTATCACCAAAGTATTTATTTATTATTAGGTCCTGTTATATTGATGATACAGAGTAAAATATATTCTTTATGAAATCATTGCTTCCAGATCCTGACAATTGAATTCATCTGGTCGTATCACAAGAAAATTCAAATTTTCAAACATTATTTGGATGTAATCTAATTTAATTAAGTAATAGTGAGGTTCTGGACATTATATATATATATATATATTTTTTTTTTTTTTATTCGTAGAAGATATTTTTCGAATCGGATAGAGGTGAAGGTGATCAAGGAATATTTTTAAATATGAATAGATTTTTTTATATCTTTCTTTGCCAGAACCAGTTATTTGCTTTATCATTGACATGTCCAATTCTCAAAATTCTTGACAATTTTATCAAAACAGCATGGAATTGGAAAGCATGGAATTGGTTCAGGCAATGGTCGATAGCAAATAAACTCATCTTAACTTCGACACTTAATAACTTTTATCCTGAAACCGGTGTTTTATCACCAGTTTAGGTGTATTTTTATAAAATAGTCAAAGATCTCTAAAGTGAATTAATGAGCTGCTTGTAAAATCGATATTTCCTATTATTTACCCAAATTCATTGGTCATTGGAAAAAAGAATTGTAATTCTTCATTTTTTTTTAATGATCTAGTGTCACAGTTGACGACAGATATATATATATATATTACCAAGTTGTGATGTCTTGATGTACATAATAGTGTAGTAAAACAAATTAGTAATTAGGGAGTTCATATTGTATTATAATGTTTGCCTCCAAAAAATGTAAGTTACAAAGATGGTACTATTCTTGAATCGTAATGCTCAATATATTATTATGTCATTACTTCTTCAAATGGAAGGAAAAAAACAATTTATTTTATTTTAAAGTTATTGAAATTAAGGGATAATGTATAATGGCCTAATATGATATTTTATTTGCATAGCAGATATGACTGTTGATTAATTCCTTTAAATTTAGAAAGAGATATTGAATGATAAAAAAATGAAACTAAAGCTTTAATAATTATTAATTAGTAGTTTATTGGCAAAATTGTACACCAATTGAGAATCTTGAAAGCCAAAGATCTGATATTTAGTAAATGTGGATTAGATTTTAGTATAAAATAACCATTTAACAATTACCATATAGATATTAGATAAAATAACCCCATAATGGCGAGAGAGCATTTTAAAATTACATAAAAAATACTCTCTTATTGTATTTAAGACTGACTGAAAAAACAAAGAAAAACAAATCTTTCTAGTCAGTAACTAATACCTTCTCTAACAATAGCTTTTGTACATCTGGTTTAAAATTTAAAAAAAGTATTTATATCTGGAAAAATCTATAATTGATCAAGTAAAGTTTGTTTTAAATTTAATTCTTCTAGTTCTTGTTAATCTTTTTTTAACAGTGTATTGTGCATTTTTCCTTGTAAAGAATTACAATATAGTCTCACCTTGTTTCATACTTTTTTTTCTAGTTTTTGAATGAATTATAGAATCAAACAGAATGTCAGCAACTTAACTTAATGTACAAGCAAATTTCTTTGCTATGTTTGAAATATTTGTTTAAGAGAGGAGTAAATTTTAATTTAACAATGGGTTTAAACAACTCTAGCAACTTTGTTTTGTTCTCTTTGTTACAAATAATATAAAATATCTGGTTCATATTCACCTCATACCAAGGTGCATTTAAAAATATTACAAGAAAAAGGAAATAGTTCGAGTCTGGGTAAAAAAAAAATCAAACAATCTTATTATTTATTCAATGCTGACATTTTGATCTAAATTGTAGGCCTTCATCCGGGTGAAATATTTGCATGAGGCGGATAGACAAAGAAAAAGGAATGATGATTTGGAGGGGATTAAATTTGAAAAAAGTCTAAAACATTTGAATCCCCTCCAATGCGCCATCCCTTTTCTGTGCCTGTCTGGCTCGTGCAACGATTTTACCCTAATTAAGACTTTCAATATGGGTCAAAATGTCCACATTGATAAAATAATTATAACAGATCCATTAACTTAATATATAACTTGAAACTTTTCATTTTGATACCACGAGGTTCCTTTCTTTATTGTCTTATCTGAGAAAAACTCATCAAAATTTAATATATTTGTAAATGGTATTCAGTTGATTGAATATTACATGATCCTCAGTCAGTATTCTTTTAACACAAAAATTGTAATATATAGAATATAAAAACTTTTATTTAACTTTCGAAACTGCTTATTTAAGCATGGGGCTTACTTGGACTAGCCCAGTCACTAAAAAACCTAGATGTTAAAAATATTAATAAAAAGACCAGGGTGGGGTGTTAAAGAATGCGGACTTGCTACCTATTCAGTTACATTTATGATGATTTCCTCCTTCCCCGAGGAACTAATATTCTATATTTTAATTAAAAAATATATTATATAAATAGTTGAGAAATTTCTGCAGTGCTGCTGAAGTGTGCAGGTTTACAGAATTTATAAAAAAGGATTTATAGAATTTTTATCTCGTTAAAATGTCATGGAGAAGAACAAAGTTGCTATTGGTATGTTCATGAGCTCTTTCGTCTTGCAGCCAAAGACAGAGATCTTGCAGTCACCATTAATTAATGTTCACCATTCTATAAATATAATATTCTTATATTTTGATTGAAGTTACTTGCCAAATACACCTAGTCGTTGATAAAATTCAAGTTTTGGTAATACTAAATTATTTTTATTTCAGTGATATATTTATATGATACTTGTATTTATTGGTACACAGTTATTGAGAAAATTGGATTCAGTATATACTGAACTATAATTATCACATTAATGTTGCAGTCTTTGTTCATAATATATTTTCCTTACACTATTTGTCTGTATTCATTAGAAATATTTGTTTTTACTACATTTTTAATGTAAAATTTATAAAATTTGTAAGGTTAGCCTATAACTTAGTTTGAACCGCGATGTTTTGTATTGTACAGCTTAGTAGAAAAAAAATGTATTATAATATTTAAATATAAGTTGAATATTAATGAACCTTATTTGTTAAAAGGGTTAAATATTATATATTTACTATTTCAGTTATTGCAATGAGGCAGATTTAATCGACATTGAGTTACTATGCTTTAATAGTTTTTGTATAGATTCAGAATATCTTTTAGGGAAAAGTTTTGTTTTTGATTTAATACTGAACTTTGTTTAACAAATTATAAATTTAATCTAATAAAATATGTTTATTAATTATTTAATGATAAATTGAATCATCTCTTAGATCAATTGTAAAGTTGGAATTGCACATCTTCCAAATGACTGACAATGAGGTTAGACATTATTAGATTTAATTAGCTGAGTAAGAACACCATGCATTAGTAAATTAAATCAAATGAATGTTCACAAAACATTACATTTAAGTAAGTTATTAGGGTGACACTCATGATAATGAATTGAAATATGCATCATGTTATGCTGGTTTCCAATTTGTATTCTCTACACTTAAACTGCTCTAGAAAAACACACATTTAATGTTATATGGAAACCAATGGACTACTCTTTGTTCACTTAACAGAACAAGAATCATCTTGCTATAAATCTGTCTCAAACGCTGACGAAACTATTGAAATAACACTCATTACTGACTATAAAATTGATTTTGATGAAATATTTTCTGTTAACATATGTTAATTGTTCTTCTAATAATATGTTATTAAAATAATAATTCTTTAATAAGTTTATTTATTTATAAAGAAATAATTAAAGATGTTATAACCCGGTTAAGGACTGGAAAAAATCGAGTCATTAACAAAATTAACTTTTTTTAAAAGTTTAACTTGAATGTTAGAAATTGGTTATCTATTGCTAGTTTGTTATAATTACTTTCCTTTATTTGAAGAGTTTAAAATCATTTTCGAACTAAATTAGAAAAAGTAAAGATAACTTGAAACCGAACTGCAGCGTTCCATAAATTTTGAAAATGACCCTATTATATCCATCGAATCTTAAAAGGAATAATTCCAATATTTTTATATTGTTGAAAACATTCGATTATTTCTGCCTCTAAATATAATTATATTTGGTAATAATAACTGGAAAGGTTTTACAATTTTGTTTATAACAGTAGATTTTGTAAAATTATATGTAAACCTACAAATATATATACTATGTATAAAATGTTAGCTGAATAATATTTTGTACATGTTAATAAATGGATGTATTGCTGTGATGATATTAAAAGAAAAATTATTTGAATGCAAATATGTTAATAATGGTGTTAATCTAATTTGTGCTTTAAATATATGTTATTTATTCTATTGTTTCTCACATTAAGGCATAACTATAATTCTATATGATATTCAATAATTTGTGATCTTCCATTGTTTTAGTATATTTTTATACATTTCTTTGCTTATGTATATTTTTTTTTTGTTTTTTTAATGATAAAATTAATGTTATACATTTTTTAATGTAAATTAATATTGTTGAATGTGATTAAATTTGTTCAAAAATAATAAATTTTATAAAAAATATATTGACTGTTACATGGAGTACCAATAAATTGTGCTTTATTAGCTGTTATTTTAGGTTTTATTGCAAATGGTATGATCTAATATATACACTGATATGTTTATGAAACATTAAAAGTTCACTGATTTACTCCATCTTGTTTATTTTACCTTTGTGCATTAATATGAGGTGTGTTTTGTTAATTAAAAAGTGTTATTTGTTTAGCTCAATCCTTAAATAAATTTGTTTGCATTTTTGTCTGTAGACCAGACGTCTCCCTACTCACCATCCGCTCTTTCACATCACTGTAAACCATATTACAAAATAGGAAATAATAACTTCAGCAAGAGATTGACAAGATCAAATTATTTTACTTAGGTATAAAGTCTAGAGAGAAAAGTAATTCTTGAAATTCTAGATAAGCAGTAGCAGTCACCTATGCTATATTGAAACTGATTTCTAATGATATTACATTGTATAAACTTTCAATGAAAATTATATGATTGAGCATCTGTAAATGAGTAATTTTATTGTTTATTTAATTTTAGATTATTCTCTTTTCTAATAGCCATCTATATTCAAATTCTCCACCATTTTCAAATATTTTGAAGTACCTTGAATCAACGACAGCACAGTGTGAGATGGTTTTGCATTTATTTTTTTTTATAAAAAAAGAATTCATTGGTATAGATTAAAAATGAATAACTCCATCATATTTTTTCATAGGACATCATAAGAGTTCCACATATGGATTAAGTGTGGTTCACAATCACTTCGGTCACACTTGTTCATGAAATGTCGAAAGTTGTCAAACGTTATGTCAGCTCTTGTCCCTACCACCCATTCCCCTTTGATGCATTTTTGAAAAACCTGTGTATCGCTATCATAAAACTTCTAAATTAACAAATTATTTATTTACAAATATCTTAATTATTTTTTTATAATGTTAATTATTCTGAAAGAAAAATAAAAGAAAACATATAGAAAGATGTTTCAGTGGTCCTTCAAAAGCCTTAAAAAAATGCTTTTAGGTATACATTTTTTATTGAGTCATGCTTACATATAATATGTACAAAAAGTACATATTCTAATTGTTTTAAATAGTTAGCTTAGATTGTCATCATTATCCGATGGCTCTATGGTCCTTGTTGAACCTTGGCCTCCTCTACTATCTTTCTCCAAATCGACCTGTCTTCGGCCGCCCTTCTCCGTCTGCCTACACCCAGGCTCCTTAGATCATTTTCCAGTCAATGAAGTCTAAGCCTGCCTCTTCCATCTTCCACCCGGATGTCTCTCCATCATCATTTTAGGGAGCCTATCATGCTCCATTCTTTGCACATGACCCAACCATCTTATCCTTCTCCTCTTTATGGTGGATATAATGTCTGGGGCATTATATAGCTTCTTCAACTCATCATTTGTTTTTATTTGCCAAAGATTTCCTTCTTTGATTGGGCCATAAATTCTACGAAGGATTTTTCTTTCCCACCTGTTCAATTATTATCTAAAAATCTTCGTTGAGTTTGTGTCCAGCACTCACTTCCGTATATATATAACACAACTGGTTGCAGGACCGTCTTATATATTCTTATTTTTAGAGCTCTTTCTTTAAGATTTTTCTTATGGACCAATAGCAGTTATTACCAGCTGCGATCCTTGCATTTATTTCTTCTCTTATGTTGTTATTCTCAGTGATAACACTCCCTAGATACCTAAATTGTGGTACTCTTCCAAAACGATGTCCAGCTCCATCGATATATCTGGTGCCTTTCATCTCCCTTGTTGTTAACATATATTTAGTTTTGTCTGTATTTATGACCAGTCCTGCTTTTTTTGCAGCTTCTTTACACTCCTTGAAGGCTCCTAAGAGTGTATTGGATGTCCTTCCTGTAATGACTATTTCATCCACAAATGCTAGGTGTTGAGTCATTCTGTCAAATATACATCCTCCTGACTTTGTGCGGATCGATATCATGACTACTAACACCAAATTGAACAATACTGGGAAAAGAGGATCTCTTCTGGATGTCAAATTCTTTCGATGTCAAACTCACCTTGAAATTTCATCACACCTTTGCTGTCCTGCAGGGTCATCATAACAAGCCTGATAAGCTTCGGCGGACATCCCAAAACTTTTATACATTTCATTTTTCTCTATACTGTCATAGGCTTGCTTGTAGTCTATAAAAAGGTGGTGTTGATCGATATTCCACTCATGGCATTTTATGAGCATAACTCTCATGGAGAAGATATGGTCTATTGTAGATGTTCCAGAGCGAAATTCACATTGGTACTTGCCATGTGCCATGCTATGTACTTGCCAACACTTTTTCGTCTCTCTCCACAACCCGTTTCATCAGCAATGTTGATAAAACCTTGTACACTGTGCACAATAACCAAATACCTCTATAGTTTCGGCAATCCAGTCTGTCCCCTTTTTTATAAATTGGTAGAACAGCCACCTTCCATTCTTTTGGCATTTCCTCCTTCATCCAAATTTCCTATATCAATTCATATATTTCCTTGTGCAGTGACTCTCCTCCTAATTTTAATGCTTCTGCTGGGATCCCATTAATTCCTGGTGCTTTATTATTTTTTCGGTTCAACATTATTTGCTCTACTTCTTCAGGATCTGGAGATTCCAGCTCTATTTCTTCCACCGTCATTTCTGGTACCCAAGACGTTTCTTCCTGATTTGGATTAGAGCTTAGCATATTTCGGAAGTAATCTATCCATCTTTCCATTACTTCCTCTTTGCCTGCCAAGAGTTGATTGTCTTTACCCTTACAAAAACAGGTTCAAGGTTGAAACCCTTTTCTTATAATGCTCGCTTTGCCATATAAGGCTCTGCTATTTTTGTTTTCAAAATCCTCCACCATTCTCTCCAGTTCTTCTTTTACATTTTTTTTTACAGAGCTGCTTGACTATATTCCTTTTCTGTTTGTAATTGTCAGTGGCCTGTCTTGTATTTCTTTGTAGCATCCTTGTATATGCTTTGGTCTTCTCTTGTACTGCTATTTTCCATTCTTCATCAAACCAAATGTTATTTCTTTACTTCTATTTCTCCCCCAATATCTCTTCCTCACCGCTTCTCTAATTTTAATCCATTTGTTCTTGGTACTGTCTTCTTCCTTCTTATTACATTTAAGGAATTGTTCCCTAACTCTTCTTCCACCTTCTTCTTATACTGCTCTTGTTTCTCAGGATTTTTCAGGTTTTGTTTTTCCTTTTGTTCTGATGGCCAGCCTTTGTTTGTATTTCATCCGTACCAGAAAATGATCGCTTTAGCACTCTGCACCCCTGTAGCTCCTCACTCACATCTTAAATATCGCTCTGATACCTACTATCAATCATGATATGATCTATCTGGTTTTGCCATCTGGAGAGATCCATGTTTGTAAGTGGATATTTTATGCTGAAAGGCTGTACTTGATATTTTTAAGTTCTTACTAGATGCAAAGTCCGCAATTTTGTATCCATTATCTTTAGAATAGAATAGAATAGAAAATTAAACTTTATTCTGGGACTAAGTCCCTTTAGAATAACAATGGTGAGTTAATACAAAGTAAAGTACAAATCTGGCCAAAAACTAACTTATAAAAATTTTAATATTATATACATTATTTAAAAAGTACGTAACCAGTAAAAAATAAAATATATATACAAATGAACATAAAATCTTCTCAAAATTACTTAATTTTGAGAGTTTACTTTTAATACTTTACTATGTTTTTGGAGAGTGAATTTTCGTATTCCTTTGCCCAGACTTTCATCCTTCCCTATTTGGCTATTAAAATCTGCCAGAATAATTTTGACATCATATTTTGTCAAATGTTCTCCCCAATTTGTTCTTTTTCCTCTTCTGTCTTATCCTCCGTGGGTGCATGCATGAACACTTACCAGAGAGATATTAAAGAATTTTCTTCTCAATCTTATAGAGCATATTCTTTCATTGTAATCCCCATGTATCCCAAAATAGCATGCTTTAAATTCTTCCTGATCATGAAGCCAATGCAAACTACATTTTCTGCATGACCACTATTGAGAAGAATATATTCATTGAGTTCTATTATACCCGATATGCCGACATTGTAGCATTCCTTAAGACGGGAAAGTCGGCGATGATTTTGGATCCTACCGTGAGGTATGAGACCAATGACCTCGATCTGACAGGCAAAGTGGAAAGAAAGAAAAAAAAGACCTATGAGAAATGCATCCCTTTCCTTAGTGAAAAGTTCTGCGAGAGTTTCGGGCCGAGAGAGTTCCACGTGAGAGGCCTTTGGTTCGGAGCTCCTGGAACGATACCGAACTCAACAAGGAGCTTCATGGAGGGCCTTGGTGTCGACATAAAGGACGAGGCAAGGTTGGCGGAGAATATAATCCTCGACTCCCTGGGAATTATCCATCACCATGTGCATGGATAGAGAGAGAGTTTGTTCATGAGAGGCATGCGTGTTTTACAGCATTTTTACATTATTTATTGACCACGTCCACTGCACTTTATGTATTTGTATGCATTTTATGAATTAGGTTAGGAAAAGAGAGGAGAAAATCCAGGGAATGAGAAAAGTGTATAAGGGGAGAGAAGGAAGATAATGCACAAGGATGTATAGTTTTGATGCTATGTATATAATGAACGACAGAAATAGTAAAAAAAAATAAATAAAAAAAAAATATAGGGGAAAAAAATTATAACAAAAAAAATTGTATTCTATGCTCATACATATTGTTAATAATATATAATTGTATATTAGTTTTGGAAAATTGTCTGTAGCGATTAATAAGTATGCTGTGTTTAAAGCAACCCAACATAATTGGGCAGCACCTTTTTATGATAATAAAGTGATTCTCTCTGGGTTTTTTTTTCACCTTTTTTCCTACAAGGCCACAACATCGATCTTATGTCAACTTAAGAAAATCTTCTAAGATCCATCTCTTTCCTATCTGTAGAAGGCTAAGCACATTTTCCATGTTCCTATGATTAATCGTTTAGTCCTTCCCGGTTCAGGTCATTTGCAATTTATCAATCCAATTCCGAGGCTTTCTTGAGGTTTTTTAGCTTGGTGTATACACAAGTAGGGTTGCTGGCCCCATGCTGCGCCTCTTTTAGTCGTTTTTTACAAGCAGAAAATACTCCCCGGCTATCTTTAGTTAGCTTTGACCAATCACATAAAGAAATCTGGTGTGGTGAGCGCATCACACAACTTTTACTTACTAAGCTTAGAATAGATAATTATTATCATGTATAGAGAAGTCAAAGCGAAAACGATGCTATAACTTCATTTAAAACAATTAATTACCATGTTCCCGTTCCTCCAATCGAATCTGTTAAATTTATACGTATGCATCACTTTCTATTTAATTTTACCTCTTTGTATGATATCAAAAAATATGAATGATTATGGAGAAAAATAGAGCTTTTGGAAAATTTTGAGTTTTATTAAAAACATTTATCACGCAACTCAGATTTATCAGAAAAATAACTTAACGTTAGTAAATATTGTATGTTATTAGGTTTATACTGATAGATCCTCAACATTAAGCATGAAAACCTTTTTAAAAAATTATTGATGTTATATATAAATGAAGGACTAACAATATGAAAGCCCTGTACAGAGTGGTATTGGGTATCTGGAAAGGGAGAGGATCGGCAAAGGTCGGGTTTTCTTGGCTGTTTCTGTATAGTTTCCAACCCTTATTTCTCCTTTAGTTACAAATTAATTTTCTCCATTCATTATATTTAACCATTTAACCAACAATGTTAAGAGAACATCTATAAGAATAAGACATAGATTTTATTAAAAACCACACTTAATTATACACTGATATAATGAATTTAATCAAAATCGTTAGAGCTGTTTTTGAGAAAATTGTAAAATGTTTAAATCTATAAAGTTATACTTCCGGTTATCCGATTTTGACAAAAAAGTTGCTGAAACATCCCAGGCATGTACAAACCTTAAATACTCAATTTCAGTTGCATAAGACTTTTCACTTTTGAGCAAGACTGTTCATACACACAGGGGATCTCAAAACATGTATTTCCGTTGAAAACTCAGATCCCGAAATTTTCACGGTCGCAATACTTTTTCTTACTATATAGTTAAGTGAAAGTAAAAATATGGGCCAATGAAAAAAACATTGTTTTTCTATTTTGAGAAAAAAAGGCTTCAGTTCGAAATTCTCCTTCCCCTCCCATACCATGGAGTAGGATTGCGCATAGAGTTTTTGTAACGTTTTGGATTTCTTCTACATAATGGTTCACTCTTATGTTGTTGGGGGCACTTTTGATTAAAATACTGTCGGAATTAAGATTTGACATCAAATTTTTGTAACTTTTTGGGGCTTCTTTTATGTAATGATCCACTATTACGTTATTAGGGATACTTTTTATGAAAATACTATTGGATTAAAGATTGCACCAGAAAATTTGAATCTTGTATCGATGAAATCCTAATGCATTCAGCACTCCATGAACATGTGTGAATAAAGTGATTGTGAACCACACTTGATTCGTGCGGAACCCTTGTGAACCAGTACTTCTTCATTTTTAACAAAAAAGGAAATAACAATGGTATATTTGATTTTAGATATTATTGAGGTTAAAATATCTCAAATTAGGCAAAATTCTTAAGTAATGTTTTCATGAAATTGAAATAATATTATTCTTCATATAATATTCTTTAAAATCATATATATATATTCTTGTTTTTAAATAATGCTAATTCTAAAAATTTTAATGCTGGTAAGTAAACATTAATGTTTCAAGATTTTATTTTTCTACTCAGTTTAAAAAAATTGTTTGTGTTTCACAATGTTTATTCTTTACAAATAAGATTGTACTTGCATAAATATGTAGTGAATGGCTTAATATTTTTTTTAGATCTAAAAATTAGTTTCCACGAACTATACCTTGGAAAATAAAGAACTTCAGATCTTGATTTCCCTTATTAATAAATTAACTTTTAGCAAGCTGGCATCTGATAATAATTTTTTCAGGATATGAACACTAAACACTAAATGCGAGTAAAGGTAAAAATGAAATAGTTGAGAGAGATGAAATCATCGGCATTTAACGACGAATATTGTCATATTCAAAACTAATTCACTTTCAATTTATATCTTTGGAATTTAAATTATTTATTAAGATTATTTAGTATATAAAAAATAAAATAAAAGAATTTATAAACAGTCAGAGAAACATTATTTTTTAATATATTAAAATGAAAAATTTAGATACTATTACAGAATCGTTCTAGTCTATATTTATTTTTTTATAATACAGGCATCTGTATATATATATTTATATCTTAACTGGGTACATTTTGTCTAACATAAAAGTAAGACAGTTTTTATTTAAAAACTTTTGTATTAAAATAGGTGAATTAGTAAACAAAATGCAAGAGATAAATATTAAAAATATACAGTAGAAATAATATAATCAAGCTAACATACAACATTTTGGTTTCAACTAAACATATTCTGAGTCTGTAATCTAGTTACTAACAAATATTTAGATACTAATTACTGTTTGCTAGTGAAAACACCAGGATTGACTAGATAAATAGATAAACTTGTGAGAACATAAAGAGTTTTGAGGTCACTGTAACATTTGTAATGTATCCTGAACAAATCTTGAAACTTGAGAACAAATTCATATATCCATTTATCTAATCTGAAACAATTAATTTGGAAGAACAGTAATTCAAAAATTTAAATATGAATACTGATGATATTTTCATTTGAGTGAATTGAGGCAAATTGGAATTAAAATTTAATAAAATTTAATTCAAGAATTATTGGTATATTTTTAAATTTTAAAAATGTCAGAAAAAATCACAGATTAAGGGTAAAAACGTCTATAATACTTATCATTAAAAAAAAAAAGTAATCATAGAAATTTAAAATACATAACAGTATAAAAATACGTCAATATAATTTTTATTCTCCATTGTTTTATGGCACAAAAAAGTATCAATCTCAAAACAGACAGTAGGATATTTGAACTTGGTCAAAAATTTCGGTATTTCTTAGAGACTAACACGGTCCATAGGTTGTATTGTATTTAATGGTAAAACTGGTCCCCTATTATTATTAAATCAAAAAAACATTTTACGTACAATGTATACATAATCACATATTAACATAAAATAATCTGTACAATTTAATGAAATAATATTATTTACAATTATTCTTTGAATAATAAAATATAACAAAACAATACATTTGTGCAACATGCCTTCAATAACAAATAAAGGAATTTAATGATATACATATACATATATATACATAATCTATGTAACAATTTTAAAATATAAAAGAGTCATTATATTTAAATATATATTGAAATATATTAAACAAAAAACTTGAATACAAAATATATGTAACATTATACAAAACTTATGAGAAGTCGAGACAGATTTAAATCTTGGTTATTAACATGACTCAAATCATCAATGAAGAAAATATACAAATAGTTGTCACTGTTTATCAATGGTTTGAAAAAACCATTCAGTGAACCTTCGGAGTTGCTGAGCAGCACTCTGAGATTCTTGCTGTAATCTTCTATTTTCATCTCTTAAGCTACGTACTTCCTCTTCGAGTGATAATCTCCGACGAGTTTCGCGGGATAGTCTAGTTTCCAATTGAGAAATATGCTTACTCAGTTCCTGTTCCCGCTGCCTAAAAAAGATCAATAATATACTTTATTTCATGATATATTATAAAAATGTTTATGCATATACAAAAAACAAAGTATGCCATAGTCTACCAATTTATACAATCTATGAAAATCGAATAATGAAATCTTTATTTATTTGGAAAATTTCATGTAATAAAAAAAAAATAGATATTTAATTTGCTCACATAGTTTGTGGTTGAATGGGTTCAGTATTTACTAAATCTTCTTGTGAATCTCCCCTCAAAATAGCACGCGTTGCAGTATCAACCAAGCTTGACCAATCCATTTCTTGGCTGTCAGGAAGCAGAATTGGAGTCTTCTTTGGTGGAGTTGCCCTACTGAAAGTGAATAATCTAAGCAATAAATATAAGTAACAACAAAGCAGCACATAATCTCTTATAATTATTTCAGGTTCCTAATCAACAAACAATTTGACTATCAAACAAAACAGAAGAATAATTCTGTACCCCAGAGGAAAACAACAACTATGTCCATTTTTTATAAGTTCAGGGGAGCCAAATGTTCCATAACTTTGAGGTATTAAAATTTGTATCTTAGTTAATAAATTATTTAATAATAAAATGGATATGGCGTTCTTTACCTCCGGGGTACAGAATTAAAACTATAAAACAATATATATAATTTATTTTAATAAAATATAATATGAATGAGAATGAAAGCTGGTTCCCTTAAGCCAAACCCCTAAGCAGAGTTATTGCTGGTGAAATGAAATATCTCGAACAGTAGCCAGATGAACCAGGAGAGACCGGATCAAGAACAAAAAGATAAGAGATAATTAAGATGGTTTGGGCATTTATGATGAATTAATGAAAACCATGACCCACAAAAATTAATGGAGGCAAAAACCACAAGAAAGTTTCTAAGAGGAAGACCTAAATTACTATGAATAGACTACATCACCAAGATCAAAGAGGCAAGCAAAGAAAAATAAATTTTATTCTGGGACATTTACTCCTCAAATAATAATTAGATTACAAAGTTATGTAATATTAAAATAAAAAATAAAGGACTAGTATAAGTAAACATAAGAAATTATAGATAAACAAATGTCCACATGTTTACATATTTGCACAGATAAGCAATATAAATAATAATAGTGAAATCACTTTAGAATAAGATTGGTAACACTAAATAGGAATATTTAATTGTTACATATATTCAATAGATAGATAGCTGCGAGGAGATGGAAAAACAATTGGTGCTGTTTTGGTTTTGGTGTATGGAGATGGGAGAGGAATTCCAAAACAAAGTAACATGCACTATAAAGAATCTTTCAAAGTAAACAGTTTTATGAGAAGGAATAAACAAGTTTGTGTGCTGAGTCTAGTGTTGATGGAATGGACAAAGGAACAACCAGTAAACAAATCAAGAAGGTAAGATGGTTTTCCGGTTGTAAGATATGGAAAATGAATACACCTAAGAAATATTGCTGTCAGAAAACTGGATATAGCCACTACAACTTGACATACCAACTCGAGATGTGGGAGCACCTGAAGGTCCTAAGATAAAATTTAATGAAACAATTTATTACTATCTTCAACCTAATCTCATGGCCACCAGACAGTCCAAGATATACTATGCAGCCATAATTGAAGCGGGAAAAATAAGAGAGAAAACTGGGAGCCAATGGGCTTTAAAACAGATAAAATCATGAAATTTCAGGAACTATTTGAGGGCAGCTACACATTTTTGGATAATTTGGGAAATATGGTTATCCAACATGTATAGATTAAAAATTACCCCAAGGTTTTTAAACGGATAGTGGAAGTGAACAGGTAGTTAATCAAGGTAGTGTAGATGATAATAAGGAATGGAATTAATAAGATGCTTAGATCCAATGAGAATGGCTTTGATTTTCTCAACGTTCAAATCATTGCTAGCTGCACATCCATTGATATTGTCTATATCTTCTTGAAGCCTTCAAGTCACACCAAGCATCTTGGTAAGAAATCAGGGAGATTGTTAAAATAGGTGGAGAAAATAGTTTCTAAAAGAGAAGATCCTGAGAAACACCATGAGTTAGTAAGAGGAGGGAGGAAGGACTTTTATTTGGAATGATAAATGTTTGAGATCTGTGAGACAAGAATGAATGGAACCACTATAAAAACTTATTCAAAAAGGAGAGGTTTCGGAGTTTGTAAAGCAGGATTTCATGATTAACTGAATTGAAGGCTTTTGAAAAATCAGAGTGGAATTAGATTCGAAGCATAGCTATTCATTCTGGATTTGAGGACAGAGGAAAGTAGATCCTTGGGTGAAATATTTCTAAAACAAAAATTTCTAGGGGGGTTAAAAGGAGTTAATGGAATGCAATATGAGGACAGGAATGGTATTGAGATATGACCGACAATGAATCGCTCGGGGGCGGGGTGGCCGAATGGGCTAAAGCGTGTGCACTGCACTGCGAGTTGCCTGGCAACCGGATAACAGATTTGAGAAAATTAAAAAAGTACGAGTTCGCATCCTGGTGCCAGAGGGGATTTTAAATTCCCCGCCCTCACCCTCCGGCCCAGGAAAATCCCGTATAGCCTAAAAGGCAAGGTAGGGAAGAACAAAAAAAAAAAAAGACCGATGAAGATGAAGTAATTCATTGATCAGATGCAACAGCATAATAAGTACAAATAAATAATTATATTTATTTTTATATATCCCGACGTTTCAGCCTCAGGCTCAGTTCAGGCTTTCATCAGGGCTAAGAAAAGAACCAGATAACAATAGGTATGAGAAACTATAAACATTGAATAATGAAGAATTAAAATTAAAAAGGTGAAAGGTATAGGCTAAAAATTGTAGGTAGAAAAAATTTTAAAGTAAAATGAAGTAAATAGAGTGAACATTAAAGTAAAATAATGTAGATAGAATAATATCAGTAATAGATAATTAAGAAATAAATAATAATAACAGCAATAAAGTACGGACTAATGAAATAAACATAATCAAAATAAGGTAACATAAGAAATGAAAAATAGTAATCTTAGAATAAAATGTAAAACAGAGAAAAAGAATATGAAGTTATATAAGGAAATAATAAATAGAAATAGAAAATTGAGATATTGTAAAGTCTGTCAAAATATACTGACTACGTATAAGAGAATAAAAAGTTAAAATAATGTAAAAAAGATGAATGATCCATCTCTATATAGTATATATTGATTCACTTTGCTCGTTCATCTTTTTTACACTATTTTACTTTTTCTTTATTTGATTTTTATTTCTTTAAGTTTTTTCTACCTACTTTTTTTTTGTCTATATCTTTCACCTTTTTAATTTTAATTCTTTATTATTCAATGTTTATAGTTTCTCATACCTATTGTTTTCTGTTTCTTTTCTTAGCCCTGATGAAGGACTGGACTTTGGGCCCAAACGTCATTTATAAAAATAAATTTAATTATTTATTTTTACTATTTTTTATTTTGACTGATCATCCCAACCATCATTCTTTTCAATTATTCACTACAGTCAACCATCAACCCACAACAATAATAGGTACAGGTTTTTGACTTCAAAATCAAATAAAAAAAAGATTTAACCATGTACTCTCGAGAACTGGGAATGGTGAGTGGATTGAAAAGGTACGATTTGACGTGTGATTTGGAGCAAAAATAGGTATTAAAGTCACCGGTTATTATTACATTAGTGTATAAAGGGATATGGGCCAAAAGGGAGAATTCAAACGTATGATCAAATAAGACTTGAGAAGGGCGATAGGTGAGGACACAGAGAAAGGAAAATGAGCCTGAGAAAATTTCAATGAATAGATATTTTAAATGAGGAATGTCAGCCGAGGGAGATTTATTAGAAGTTTTTGCCAAAGACTTTCATGAATATAGTTAGGGATGGATAACGAGGAGGAAGGAACATTAGGTTTGAGCCAGGTTTCTGATACAGCAATAATATGATAAAAGTTATGGAGGAAATATTCTATATAATATTACCTTAAGAAAGTGACAAACTTATCTAATATGCCATAAAAACATCAGGGGACAAATTTTAATTGAAAATATTTGGAATTTCCTAATGGAAAACTGCCTAACTTCAGCTGCAGACACACAAGTATAAGCCAAGGAAAAAAAAATTACTTTGCTTACTGACCTTCCTTCCTTGGAATCAACTGGACTTGCTGATATAACTGTGGCTGGGCGAGCCATGGTAAGAATATCTCCACTTTTGTCTCGGGTAGGAGGACTGTGTGGTCTTTCTCTGCACCTGTTCTTAGAATCAATATTGCTGTTCGGTTTAGAATTTCCACAATTTTCCTGTAAAAATTAATCATTCATAAATAAACAAACATATCTAATTTTTTTTTTCTAATAATTTATGCCTTTTTTTTTTTTTTTTTAAGCCTCTTAGAATGTGACATTGGTTTCAGAGGATAAGAATGTAGGTTCTTTTACTGCACAGGAGGCACTTTAATGATTTTGTTAGTATTTATTTTCAGTAAAAAAAATTTAGCAACTTTAGTCATAAATAACTCTTATTGTTGAGTAGTGTTTCGTTTGCTCAAAATAAAGTTCAAAACATTTTATCTTGCTTAAAATTAGAGAATGTGAACTGAAATTTTAGTAATAATATTTTAAACTATAATTGAGGACCCTAGAAGCAAAGTTGTATAAATGACAAAATTTAAGTTATATATTCATAATGGTCAAAGATATCCACTAGCTTATTGTATTTCTTTAAAAAGGAGGTTCATTTTCGAATGAGTCAAAAAAGGAAATAAGGACCACAGGCGGACCCAGAGGGGGGAGGGAAGGAGGCTTTTAGGCTGAAGCTCTAAAAGTGCTGGGATTGTTTACAATGTATATACATATATATTGTGGAGAACCCCTCCACAATAACTTAACCCATATTACAGTACAAAACTATTAAAAAAAAAAATAAAGTCAGTATAGCTTCCTCACAGTTTCACCGTTTTCATTGGCTATCTGTATTAGAAGATCTAAAATTTTTCGTATGAGAATAAAATCGCTGAGAGAAGTTGTTTTAAGAAATTCAGTTATCCCTCATGATTTTCACGGGTTTTGTTCATCAGGCAAATATTAAAATGAAAAAGAGTTCCATATTTGCAGATTGCATATCTGATGATTCGTGATTAAAAAATTTTTTCAGCGCATATTAATGTATGCAAAAATTGAGTGCTTTGCATGAGATCATAAAAACTAATTGTTTCTTTATGATTGATTAGTATAATTTTATATTTTATTGCCCTCTGCTATTTTCCATCGTAGCAGACTGCTTATATCAGTTGCAAACTACAAAATATCACCTTATATCACAATTAGAATAAAAGTTAAAATTTTGATTTTAATTAAAATTTCCACTTTTTGCACTAACCATAGTGGTATATACTTAATAGGTAAGTATGTTTTCACTCATAAAATGGATGGAACAAAACATCCACAGAAAAAATTCAACTTTTTGTTTGTTCTGAGTTAACCAGACCAATACGTCCATTAAGAAAAAAACTAAATAAGTTGGAATATAAAAATATTTGTGAAGCTCACACAACAAACGAGAACACGATGAGTTGGTTAAACTTCAATAGAAATAAACACAATCACAGATAAGACTTTTTGTTTTGATAAACTCAGAGCAAAAATTAATTTAAATTTACTGAAAATTACACGAATCTAAGTAACAGCAGTAAGTATCACGCCAGTAATGTTTGGAGTCGACCAAACAATACATTATAAATTAACTTTTTAAATAAAATCTCAAATTGTATAAATCCATAAAAATATTGTCTTAACCTAACTCCCACTCCAGATGATCAATGCCTTCCACATTTTCTTACTGGCACCCTAGTATAAGAATATGTGTAAGTGAGACAAAAAGATATACAAATAAGTTGTATTGGGCAAAAGGATAATAGTATATTAAATTAATTTGTTTTAACAAATGGCTCTTTGGGAGGTCTTGCTAGAGTTTAAATAGAGTACACCCATTGATATATTTGCGTTAATTTAAATGTGTTTTAGGTAATGATCTAATCGATAAATCTTGTCTCAGTTTCAATCAAGTAAAACTATTGTTATTAAACAGGTATCAGCTTTTATTTGTTCAATTGTCTATAGTAAGGAGTTAATGGAAATTAAACTTAGTTAGACTAAGGAGAGAGGTATTAAATTTTTGGATGGCTAGGTTTGGTTTCCTATTAACATTTCAATATGGCAATTTTTATTAAATAGATATAAAATATTTTAAAATTTGGCAATTGAAACTGAGTCAATTAAGTAAACTGTTGAAAAATAACTAAGTGTTTATATTAACATCATAAAATGTCGCAAGGTGTTTACTGAAATTAGGCCGCTTAAGAAATCTAATTATTAAATGTCAAAATATAAAAT
The DNA here is from genome assembly GCA_928085145.1 of Nezara viridula. Lineage (NCBI taxonomy): Eukaryota > Metazoa > Arthropoda > Insecta > Hemiptera > Pentatomidae > Nezara > Nezara viridula. The sequence continues at coordinate 129,454,951 of OV725079.1, forward strand.
TGAGCTGTTGAAATTTATTTCCAAGATAGATCTAAAATTACACTGAAATCGGAATCATAGAACTTACTGAAGTAATATATTTTGTTAAATGTATATATATATATATATATATATATATATATATATATATATATATATATATACACACACACATATATATTTTAAATATATAAGCTTTCGGGCCGAAGCCCTCCAAAATTAAATCCTGGATCTGCTACTGATAAGAACAATATAAATATTAAACATAGCCTGGAGAAATATGTTAAGGAAAATTAATATTTTAATATAAAATGTGGGTGGGAATACGGAGGACCTGGCTTAACCTCATTTAATTAATATTAAAAACTAGTAGGCCTGTACGAAAAATTCGCACAGCATATAGTTATCAAATGTCAAATTCATAAGAAAATAAAATAATGCAATGTATCAAAAGATTAAGAAATCAAATGGTAATTTATTGATAAATATAATCGACAAAGAAAACAAAAATTAATTTAAATCTTCATTTTTGTTTGGAACCAACATGTTTACAAATTTCAGTAAGCTGTATCTTTGCTAAAAATTGTCCAATTTCGATGATTTTTTTTTTTCATTTTGTAGGGAATTTAGTAATCTTTTATATATTCATGGGCATAACCAAGGGAAACTTGTGTAATTTTTTAGTTATTCGCAAATAAAGTTTGTTTTCTTTCATAACTTGTTTGTCTGAATTTTCGGGGTGATTGGACTATTTTGCCTGCCTGAAGGAGAAGGAAGCCTTCAAAATTGGTGGCTCAATCTTGAGATTTGCTGAAAAATTAACGATGATATGGTTTGCTGATCAAAAACATCATCGATAAATAATATAAACTCCTCCTCTCTCAATCATAGAGACCTCAAGTCGACAAAATGAGACATGTATTCAATGACAGTACTATAATTAATGTAAGGTTGTGTGGATGCGAACTCTATGCCTTACGTCATCTCAAAAATAGTACATTTTTGGGCTTGAAAATGCAGGATCCGATAGTTCTGGAGGAACTATCCGGGTCTTGCTGAACGCATCAAAATCTTCAAGATCCAATTTGTCCCTTATCGATCTACAGACCTACCACCATTCCAGTATTGAAACCGAGCAAAATATTTGTATTGACTTTATTTATTTTAGAAAGGAAAACAAAAGTGGAGAATACGATTCGCTAACCCCCCGTGAAATTCTGAATCCAACGGTACCCCATCCATGGTATTTGAGCATGAAAGGAGCTTATATTTGGTACAAAACCGATTTCGAGCGTTACTGTAATAATAAATGTGGAGATGGAGATAAAAAAAAAAATTACAGAATGAAATGGTGAAAATAATAATTGAAGTTTACCTTTACAGGAGTTGGCTGATCTTGATAATCAGGACTGATTAGGCGAATGAGGTCTTGCTGCAATGTGCTATTGTGAAGGTTAGCTGAATTACGCTGAGACCTGGGTCTTAACCTTGCCTCACCTGTATCACGAGATTTTGGTCTACGTGCTACTGGAGAACTCTTTGATGATAATTCATCTAAATAAACAGCCATTACATATTTCATTAATTCAAAACTACACTTGATAAAAACCATGAAAGTGAAATGACTATATAAAAATTTTTAAGAAAAACAAAAATTGAAGAAAATATGATAAACAAAACAAAAAAAGCTTCTTTTTTAGAAAGTATTACAGTGAGGTATAATGTTATTTTACTATTAATACTTTATTTATACTACATTATATTAATATTTAATGAAGAGAATAATATTTGGGGTAGTCAGTCAAAAAAGAAGGCAAAAATAAATGATAACATTTATTTTTTTTTGCCTTCTTTTTTGACTGACCACCCCAACTATTCTTCTCTTCATTATCCATGACAGTCAACCATTTACCAATTATGTATTAATATTTAATATTATACTATCTATTATAAGAACAACTTCACAGGAAAATGGAGGGGTCCACGTCAGAATGAATCCTAAAATCCTTTGATACGCAGATGATATAGCTGTCCTTGGAAGTAATCAAGAGGACATTGAGAAACTCGCTAACAGAGGCAGAGCTGATCGGCCTACAAGTAAATGAAGACAAAACAAAATATATGATAATAAGCCGAAAATTCCACCCCAATAACAGGATCTGTGTGGAAAGAAAATCGTTCCCGAGAATAGAAAAATTCAAATACCTCAGCTCCACAATAATCTCAATGAATAACCAACAGGCACAAATAGACCAGTGTATAATTAGCGCAAACAGAGCTTTGTTCTCCCTTTCAAAAGATATTGAAATCCCAAAAAATATCAAGAAATCTCAAATAAAGGGTGTACAATGCTATGATAAAGCCAGTTCTAATATATGGCTATGAGACCTGGACACTAACCAGTACCCTAGAAAAAAGCGTTGAAAGATTTGAGAGAAAAATCTTCCACACGCTAACTGGAGCTATCTGGGATCAGAGTACTAACACATGGGAAAGAAAAACCAATAAAGAACTGGTCAATCAATATCCCATGATAAGAAGGTACGAAGGTTAAGATTGGCGGGGCATGTAGCTCGTAGCAATCCATCTGGAAGCCTCTACATAACAATGAATGTCTCAATAGAAGGCAGAAGACTATGTCAAAGTCCAAAAAGCAGATGGATAGGTAGAATCAACAAAGTTGAAATAGAGCTGTGTGCAGATAAATGGAAAGAAATAGCCCAAGACAGGCAGAGATGGATCAGGCTTGTTAAGGCAGCAAAAGATCTACATGATCTGTAATGAAACAGAAAAAAAATATTGACTAGCTATTTATATATTTTTTTTTATTCTTCCCTGAATATATTTTGGTATAATGGTGAAGAAATGATTGACTGCAGATAATATGGTAGGGGAGTTAGTTGGGATTGCAGTCAGTAAGAACACACAAATAAAAATAAATACTTTTTTTTAAAATTTATTTCTATTTATGAGTTCTCACTGACTGCAATCCCCATCCAACATAAATTCACTATCATATTTTAGTATAAAATAAATTATTATCATATTCCACAGCAGTATTTGAAGATATTGTAATTATTTAAAAAAAAAAAAAAAGTAAATACCACTGAACAAACTTCTTATTAGATATTAAGCAGATAGAAATCATGAAAAATAATAAAAAACAAACAAATTAATGGTAAAATTTTTGAAAGCGTACTAGCAATAATAAAATCAATAATTTTATAATAGAAAAAAGTGTACCTTCACTTGGTAAGCCAAATATTCGATCACTTGTAGAGCTTGTGTCTGTGGAGTGTCCATCACTTCTTCCAGTAACAGAGGAGCTACAGTCAAGTGGAAGTGAAGACGTCTTCTCACCATTGGTAGGACCTCCATGAAAGTGATTAATTCCACCATAATCACACTACACATAAAAGAAGATTAAAAAATGTTTGAAAACCAAGTAAAATATTAATGTATTTATTGTATCATAGATATGAATTAATTTATTTTGTTTACTTTTAGTTTTGTATTTATGTTAAGGGGGTATTATGTCCATTTCAGGGGGTTCCCAACCAAGCGCTTTGTCTGGGGGTAATACTGTGGCCACATGACATCTAAATTATTAAACCATGGCAGATGGTAACTACATTCCACATTGTTGCTGTCCAACAAACTTTATCATAAACTATTTAATAAGCGATTAATTGGAAATATAATAGTTTTCAATGAAAATAGTTATTATTAATTTCATAGCTTTTAAACAATATTTTCCAGTTGATTTTAATAATTTTTTTTTAAGAATAAAAACTAAAATTTAATAATTTTGCATTTATCAAATCTAATCACTAGTTATGTGCTTATCTCTTATTTTATTGATTCAGATCAATCAAATCATAAAAATATTTTGCAGATCATGAAGCACTGATGAATGAAAGCAGTGCAAATTATCTTTAACAATTATATTTCTTATAAAATGCAGCATAGCACTTAACAATCTGACTAATCTTAATACAGTTGATGCCTGGTTATTCGGGCATTCTAGGCAACAAAGAGGCAGACAAACTAGCCAGGTTAGGCTCAGACACTATTCTCATAACTCCTGAATCTGTTTGTGGAATCAGTCTTAGTGCTGCCATAAGAAGGATTAGGAAGACATATGGTGAAAAATTTAAACAACATTGGACAGGGAAGAAACAACAATATTCGAAGCTGTTCCTTAAAGGTCCATGTGATAAAAGAAGTAAGCTGCTACTGAGTCAGAACAGAGCAGCTCTAAAAAAGCTTACATCGATCTAAACTGGCCACTGTAAGTTAAATTATCACCTGTTCAATCTCCAAGTGACTACTCCACGTCAAACGATGTGATAAATTTGCAAGGCTTAGACTGAAGCTATTTGGGGAGGAACGAATGGATCACCTCAGTAGCTATGAGTCTATTAATCCAACAAGCCTATTAAGATACGCAGAAGCGACCAAACTAGCGTTTTAAGAATAAAACGTAACGCATAATGGCGCACAATAGATCCATTAGCGTTGTGGTGCAATAAGTCAACAAAAAAAAAGAAGATATTTCTTATAAATAGAGACCGACAGATTTATGAGCAGTAAAAAATTTAAAATGAACAAAATCATGTAAGGAAAACCCAAAATATTTAAAATTGTGTAATTAACACCTAAAAACATGTAAAAATCATTTATTTTATAAAATTTGTTATAATAATAAATCAAAATCTGATCAAACCAAATAAAATGTGTAATAACATAGAAATCAGGTCTCTGATTAATACAACAAATTAAACAAAATGGATGATTTTTGCAGTCTTTTTAGATTTTAACACATAATCTTAAATATTTTGGGTTTTTACTACATGGTTTTGCACATTTTAAGTTTTTTACTGCATAAAAATTTGGTCTCTATTCATGAAGAAATTGTTATTTTGTATAAATTTTAAATATGATTATTTGTTTTTTTGTATAAGAATATAAGCAATACTTTATCTAGGAACAAAAAAAAAAAATAACTGGTGCTCGCCGCATGACTATTAATTTAAAAAGTGTCCTCAAGTAGAAAAAGATCTATATCTTAAATATTATTTTTTTGAACCAGGAGGATTAGAAATTCAAATAAATAAATGTATATATATATATATATATATATATAGTGTTTGCAATTTTCAGAACTCATTTTTTTTTTTTAATAGAAAAAGTTTAAAAATCCAAACAAATAATCATAAATTTATTTTTTTAAAAACGGAAGTTTGCATACAATTAGCAAGCTTTTGACAGATGGGCAATAAGCTTTTAACTTAATAATAGTTAAGTATTAAAATAAACAACATATTTATGTAATGTAATTATATTTAAATGTAAATGTAACCTAAATTAAATGTAGGTTGTATGTTGAAACTAACCTGGGTCACATGGTAATCCTGCTGGCTCCTCTCTATCTGCCTCCTCAATTCATGACTTTTCTCTGCCTTCAATAAACAGGTCACTTTCTCTCCTACTTTAAATTCATGCTGAGCTGGTTCAAGTAGGGAGAAACCATTCATCTAAGAGGGAATCAATGACATACTATCATTATTACCACTAAAACTAAGAATCAAATCAGTCAACTTAAATTACTAGAAAAAGGAATCAATTTTTAAAATGTTTAGTTTAATAAAATATCCTTTCAAATGCAATATTCATTAATAGTCAAAATTTTAATTATGAAAAGAGCTGTCTTCTAACTCCCTCAAAAGGTTTTGCATACCCTTCCCAAGATATTTGATTGCTTGCTTCTCCTTAATAACAACTTTATTAAATATAGAGTTATAAAAATTGTAGTGGAAAAATAAAAATTACTCATGAAAGAAACCCAACGCCAAACGGAACAACCTTATTCCAACGTTATGTTAAAGAAAATAATTTATAAAAAATAAAATAAACTGAAATCAATAAAAAACTGATTTCTAAAAGGAACATAAATGGTGATAATTATTACTCAAGAGTTAAATATTTTTAAATAATAGCAAATCAAATATTTGAGATGTATTATACTACTACTTCCATAATACATTGGGGGAAAAAATAAATAAAAAGAGCGAATAATAGTATTGACCTACGATAAGGAGAATCATATCACTTCTTCAAATGATAATTTCAATTACTGCAGTAGTTATAAAATTTTCGAATAATCAATAACGGAAAAAAAGGAAAATGGCCTTTGCTGAAGAAAAGGTAGTAAATATTCAAAATTCTGCAACGAATCATCTGATATCGCTTATTTTTTTATTTTGTAGGGAATTCAGGAAGCCTATATGGGTATTATAAATAATAAATATGGGTATTATCAATTGAAAATTATGTACTTTTTTAGTTATTGGCAAATAAAATTTTGAATTCATCGTAACATTTTTTGCAGCTTGTCTTTGGGAAAGTATGTTATGTACATAAATTAAAAGGATTTCAAGGAGAAGACTTTAGTCAAGTTTTGTTAAAATCATTCCAGCTGTTTTGACACAACAGTCTATAGCGACATTTTTTTTACACATATATAATTATCGTACAATGAATGTACTATACCAGAAACGTTCGCGAGAGTGTACGCAACAACTTCCCCAAGTTTCATTGCAATTGGATGAATGGTTTACTAATGTATAAAGGACAAATGTACATACATTCATTACATATATATAGATTATGAAATGCCCTTCAAGAGTTATATATGTAACTACACCAGAACCTTTAAACAATGAAGTCGATTGTTACTAAAAATAAATTCAAATGTATTACATGATTAAAAAAATAAAAAAATAAATAATACATCTATCAAACACATGTTGTAAAAACAATCATTAATTATTAAATTATAAAGCATGTTTTAAAAGAATACCCATTTTATACCACAAGGTTAAAGGATTTTGGAATATCTGAGCATCCCTGGGAAACCAGGAGGAAAAAGTTACTGAAACTATCAAGTTCCTACGCAGAGAAAGTCTTATAAAATTTATTTGACAAGTTTAAAATTAACGATCCTTTGCCAATCTTTTACTTTTTTTTTAATTTATTTTTTAAAGATAAGTTGTTCATTAACTTTATTTTATTTATTTATTTTTTTCAAGTTATTTATTTATCAATTGTTTTTAAAACCTACCACCTAAATAGTTTAAAAGTAGCATTATTTAGTTAATCGGCTGCTGATGACCTTGATTTTTTGTGCCCAAACATTAAAACAACTAACCAAGAACAATTGTTTTTTAAAATTATAACTATTTTTTTAATTTAAGATTTTTGTTTTGGACTAAAATAATTTGTTTTGCTTAGGTTGACAGGAAAAATTATTTTTTAAAGCAAAAAAAATAATAATAATTTGTGTAAATATACAAATATATACACAAAGATGTTTTTTATTTTGGAGAGAAGTATCTTCTAATTTCTTTCTGCAAAACTCTTTTACCAATAAATAAAGATCTCATTTGATAACCAGAAAGTAATTTCCTAGTATTACTGATTAATTAGAATGAATCAGTAATGAAATTACTGAAAAAAAGATTTTACTTATAACTGATCAATCCAACTTAGCCTCAACATCCGATGACCTCACTCCTTCACTTAAAACCAATTTAACCAGCAACTTAAAATTTATAAATTAACCAACTAACAGAAAATTAATTTTCTATAGTCCCTAATTCTGTAATTTTTTAAGCAAAGAAGGACTTCCCAAAAATCACAAACCAGGCCTCCCTCTCCGTCCTCTTATCATTTCCAATACCAATTCTCCTTTTGTTAAGCTCAGAGAATTTCTACTACCCTCTTTACAAATTGTCAGTTACAAGAACCCATATGATGTCTATAATTCCTTCCACCTACATGAAAAAATCATTTTATACATATTCATCTTCCACTGAAGCCCATACTCCCCTTAAACACCATTCTCCACATATCTTGAATCGCTATAAATTTGTCACAAATCATGCCACTTTATCATTAATAGACAGTTCTTTTATTTAATTTTAGGATTAACCTAGGCAACCACCTAACTCCTGAACTTGCCAACATTGTACTTAATTCCATTATCGCTCTGTTACCAGATGATATTATCTTTATTCAGATAATTAATAATTAGCAAAACATTTTTTATAATAGTCAAAACCTTAACAAATATTTTAGGAATTCAGTAAAGAAACTTATGAATGATAAAATTTAACACTACTTGCTCTTTACCTTTCCTTGGTTCGAAGGGGATCCTAAATAGTTAGCCAGCCTGACGGGTAGTGGAGGAGGCGGTTCCCCTTCACAGCTACCCTCTAACACTTCATACCACCTTTCGTCGCTAGATTGCCCGCTTGATGAACTAGTCAATGTCCCCTGAAATAATTTAATATGTATCTAAAAATAATTCATTAAAAAATCAATAAAATTATTGAAGTAAGACTTTAAGGAATTCCTAACCTCCATATTGGTAAACCTGTCACTGCTAATAAATGATTTACTACTGCTTCCTGTTCCATATCCTGAACTGTTACTGGATCGTGGAGGAGAAAAGCTTCTTTCATACCTACAAATTAATACTATCATTACAAATCAATAACAAGAGAATTTACTTGGTAAATATAAAGAGATCAAACAAAACTAAATAATAACTATACAAATGCATTACTGCAACTACACAAGTTCAAAATATAAATAATTTACCTTTTCCGAACATTCCCTGAAGCAGCCTGTTGCCGAGCAGTTTTAGATTTGGCATCAGAAGTTCCACCATTAACATTTTCATAATCTCCCTCAAAAGTTGTGTTATATTTACAGTTTGTAAGAGAGCACCCTCTACAAAAATTAAAAAAAATGATGTTTAATTTTTTTTTTAAGGCCAGATCTTGTAATATTTTATCAGACACCACATTAAATAAATGACTTTAATTAAAAACTATAATGGAATGATAATTAAATTGAATGTTTGGTTAAAAATTATATTCCATACCTCCTAGGTGTGCCGTCTGTTAAAGGAGGTATGACGGTGACTGTTACCGCCATGGATGTTTTGAGAAGGTCTACCATTTGGTCATGACTTAGCGTCGAGACAGCTACTTTACATATCTAAAATTAATTGAATAATTGAATAAAAAAAAGTTCATTTCTTTACAGGTAATTTACAGATAATCTCTTGGTTGATAATACTAACCTCAACAAGCCGAGAACCTTGTCTAAGTCCAGCCAACCAAGCAAGACCCATACTTTCAACTTGAGTGACTAAACCATCCGGCTGAACATGAAATCTGTAAAAAGTTAACTTTAGGCATAAAACTTATGAATATTTGGCTTTCTCAAAACCAAAGATAAGGAAGCGTTGCATTCAAGCAAGAAATGAAAAACATTCTTGCCTCCATATTCAAAGTTTTCCATTTTTATTTAATGTTAATATCATTATACCATTATATACATATGTTTTTAATGATCTTTCTAAACCAGACTATCCAAGACGTTTTCGGCTGCCAAACCAAATAATTTTAAATTTAATTATTGTTTTTTTTTTTTTTTTTTTTTTTTTTACTAATATGTATGGATAAACATCAAAGGAGGTAAAAAAACAAGATAACTCCAGTTATGTGAACCAAGAAGAATAGATTTGTCTGGTTTTAGAATTCCACAGCTCAATTGTTCACATAAAATACAGTAAAATTTTACCCAAGTTGTCCTAAAGGGTTTCGTTTGAGAGATAGCTCCTGCGTGACGGATCCGTCTGTAACACACCTCAACCTCACAACTACTTCCATCAGCTCGTCTCTGTCACCGCTTTCTCTCATATGAAGGGTAACACACTCTCCTTGATGATAGTATAACCTTAAACTACAAATAAACAAAAAATTATTTATTTATTATTTATGAATTAACTAATCATATCATTTCTCTGATAACGTTATACATACGTTTAAACATTTGTATAAAATTGATACTTTGCAATTCCCACAATTGTCTTGAGGAAATGAAATTAGAATTTTCAAATAAGGTAATAATCTACAAATCTATTAGTCCGTGGTACAGACCGCCTTTTATCAAATTATTAACATCCGCCTGAAACTATGTAAATAGCTTCATCTCATCATCACCTACATATATTTTACTAACAAAAATTCTCGGAATTGGGGGGCGTTTTTAATCTAGAGGTCGGCCAACTATGACTATTATTAATTAGGTACTAAAATCTCGTGAATACCCATTTGCTTTACACTTGGTTCGAAAGATAATTGGATCACAAAATCGATAGAAAAAAAAGGTGGCATTCAAAAATATTGGGCTGTTGAACCTGTATAATCTCGTTATTTTGACAATTTGGGAGTGTAGGTCATGCCAAATGGCTCAATATTTTTGAAGGCTACTTTTTTTCCCAACTTTGTGTGGAAGTTATCTTAAAATTCAAGAGGAAATCAAATGGGTATTCACGAGTTTTTAGTCCCTAATTAAATAAACAAAGTTTGCCAACTTCCAGATTGAAAACGCCCCAATTCTGAGAATTTTCATAAATAAAATATTTGTAGGTTACGATGAGATGAATTTTCAGCTGGATGTTAATAATTTGCTAAAAAGGGGTCTATACCACGGACTATGTTGTCTTCAGTACTAAGGGACCTTTTATTATTCTATTTGTATGATTTATGCATCATTTATGATACACACGGCATTCGTAATATTATCATAAACCATCACAATGTAATGGAATACCATAATAGTATCTTATCCTGAAATCTTTAAATATAAGAAGTAAACATCTCATAAAGAATTTAATAATATTCGGTAAGAGTTATACAAACCTGTTTGTATTAGTGGACCAGCCTAGAACTGACTTAGTTGGAGTGACAAAAATTATCTCCCTTGTAGCTTCTTCAATTACGACTATTGAGTCTGAAGAAATTGCCAAGAATGAGTCGACGAATGTAGATTGGCTTGCATCATCTACTGCAACCTGCCAAGAAAGTGCACCCGGTTGACTAGAGTCAGGTAAAGCTCCACTTCGAGGTCTCCAGCGGTCCTTCTTTTTGCTGCTGAATGACAGCATAGCTACACCAATCAACGTTCACATTGATTTGAAAAAGTTTTAAAAATGCATATTTTTTATAAAAAATACAATTATTTTGTAATAGGCAAATAGGACATGACTAAGTAAATTATATTAAATAATAAATAACTATGATTAACAGCATATCATATATTTAAAAAAAAGTAACACTTTGTGTTTAAATGTAGAAATAGTATTCTAAATATTTTTTCAATTTAAGGTATGAAAAATAATAATAATACTAATAAAACAAATACTAAAATTGATCACTTACAAAATTTTTGGCTTGTTTCAACAGAGGTAGAGGTGATGTAGTTACTAACAAGATCTTTTAAATATTCTTGTCTTGTTCTTGTAGCCATAGTAGCAAATTTTTCACTTTGATGAGCTGCATTTTCTGCATTTATCACTAAAATATTTATAAATATGTCAATTATAATATACCATTAATATTCAACATAGTTTAAACTGTGTCTATTAATATAACATAAACCAACACACCTTTTGCAAGAATAAAATCAGCAAAAGCTTTCGATTTGGGAAAGGTTGCTCCATCTGGTATAGGCGGTCCAAAAACTGGTACTTCTTTTGACCTTGTAACTGCAATTCTAAGAAATAAGAAAAATGTGATGAACAAATCAATATTAAATTATACAAATGAAATTTATTGAATTAAATTCTACTTACGTATAATGTGTGTTATCTGTACATGGGTTCATAACTCGAACAATAATAAAAACATGTTGAAACTGTGATCTTATGACTTTTGGTGTGAATGGTTGAGCACCTGGTTCTTGGAATACTATCGTAACAATATCATTACCTATATGCCTCTTTCTCAGCAGCTAAAAGGCAATGTCATAATTTATATCAATTAAATAATAACAACTTGATTGTTAACATTATATGAGCATACTGTGTATTATACTCACTTGTTGTCTATTATTTGGTGTAAATGGAAGAAGCGTTGAAACATGAAACATGATTTCGCAGTCTTGGTACTGACCATAAACGGAGTACAGGCCAGTTGAATCAGCTTAAAATAGTTAGAATTAAACATTAGCATAACAAGAAAAATTGACAAATAAGATAACTAGGCATCCAAAACTGAACCATAATACTGTTTTTTAAAATTCTGTTTTTGCCATTTTATATCTGGCAAAGAGACAGGTTTATTCATTAATTAAATAACCTAATTAATAGCAAGAAAACTATTAATAATAACAAAAAGCCTATAAGTATTTGAAAACTGAGTCCTCTTAGAACAGCACCAGCATCTAAAAAATTGTACACTACAGTGTTATAGGCTATAGCCTATAATTGAGATATCTAAATCTTGATCATTACAAGGAGATAAGGATATAATAGGGAAAAGAAGACCTATTCAGATTCTTAAATAATTTCCTTTTAAAGTAAATAAAAAATTGACAATAGTAAAATATGTGCTAAAGGTGAAAAATTCATTCTAAAGTACCAAAAATCAACTTCTAAAATAAATGAAAATTCAAAGAGGCTTTATTATCATTCACGCAAAACAAAAATAGAAGATAATAGTTAAAAAAATATATGTTCAATGATTACTATCATATTTTAACTGACAAATACAAACTTACTTTTGTTGTCAAGGCCAGCTTTGTATTTATCAAAGCCTTTTAGTCTTACTCTTGTTCCAATCGTTTCCAAAAATTCAGTGAATGCTGGTCCAGCTTCTTGGTTATTGTACATTTGTTCTTCAGTAGACTGACCAGCTTTGCAATACATGACACCAACCTAGAAACAAAAATTAGTTAAATTCGGAAAATTATTTATGAGGATAAAGATTTGTTTTGTAATATAATATATGCAGAAAATATAAGAAGCTTAACCTACAATATTATCTAACTATAAAAGAACGTTTATTACCAATATAAAACAATCAATATAAGAGAAACTTGATTACTTGAATTTTCAAGGAGCGGAAGAGCTGATTAATTAGTACGAAGTGTTTTAATAACAAGAACAATATAACAGTATAAATAAAAATTGCAGTGAGGATATGTTATATGAGGTTTAACAAACATTAAATAATAATGAATAGCTAACAATAAACAATATCATACCTTATACTGCTTTGAAAGTCCTTGTTCATCAAGTTTCAGTAAGGCTTCTTCTGTCTGTGGAGTTGGGATTCCCAACCTTAAACTGTCAAAAATCATACAAATTATAACAGATTTCCACCATAATTCCATCAATACTCATTAAGTAAGGTAGATTAATTTACCATGGTATTTGTACTTCGGGTGCAACATATTCTAAAACCTCCTTGGTATTCATAGATTTGGTAGAGGTAGTTGGTTTTAAATTTGGTATTACATCTTCCAAAATGGATCCTCGTAACGTTAAAAGCTGTGTACAGAATAATAAAATGAGACATATTCATAAATTATATTAATTAATTAAATAATTCATAAACTGAGGTTTATCTCTTATTAATTGGAGCTAGTCATTTTTATTTATATGTATATATAATGGTAGTATAAATAAAACAATAAAAAAATACAGTTTCAAATTCACGATCAGTGAAACTGTTGGCTCTCATTTTTATATGGATTAAATTACATTTTATACAGTAATTCGTTCTTGTTATGAGACCAAATGTTTCAAAACACTCACTGGATCTCACCGAATAATTGGAGCCTGCAAAAATCTGGTGCAGTGCATGCATCACACAACTTTCACTTATTACCCTACTTTGAATAAAAATAGGTCTTTACATCATTTGATATTTTAGGCTCAAAACATCTAAGCCCGTAATAGAATAATACTACTATGAAAATATTTAGCTGGTAGGAACTGAAAGTAAAAATCATAGATGGTGCAACATAATCTTTAAAATACTTAATTACTATATGTTTTTCTCGTCTAATATATTAAATTCATGTGTTTTTCGTCACTAACTATTTTCCTTTACGACTATATATTTTAATTTTTTATTTAATTATAATCAATAATTAAGTGCCACGAATACTTTTTAGTCCGACAAGAGTGTCACTAAGATCAGATATTCATTTATATTTAATTGTACTCGAAAAAATGTGTATTTCAGTAGAAACTCAAATTTGAAAATTTTCACGATTGCAATACTTTCCCTTAGTCTATATTTCATACATAGATAAGTGAAAGTAAAAAACTATAAAAATTTAGTGATTGTACTGACACAGATCTTTCATAAACACTACAAAACAATAAAAATTACATTTATTTTATTTTCAATAAAAATAATAAATGAGGGATAGAATTAATATAATTAAATGTTTTTCAAAAATAAAATAATTTATAACCATTTTTAGAAACTAGTCAATAGATAGTTGAGCCACAAAATAATAATATTATCCATAAATATTTATTATACTTAACTTATACGTGTAAGAAGGGAAAAATCATTAACAAGATTTTAAAATAATTCATTATTTCTGTTTGTTCCTATAATATTTATTCAGTTAGCTGTTACCCAACCTCAAGAGAAAATAATTTCCAATTAATATTTGCAGTTACAAATGCTACAAATAGTTGATATAAAATTGGAATTGTTACTGCTTAAATTCTTTATAATGAAATTACAACTTAAGAAAAAAAAAATCATTAATTACCTCACTTGTCCTAATTACAATCCTATATCGAAACAAAGGTGATGTAAGGTTATTGGTAGTAGCATTGAGGCTCTTCTCCACCTTTTCCCGCTTAAGACTGATAGCTACTGGTCCCAAATTGTCATCCATTCCAAACCAGTTTTGATGTTCTGGAATATTATAAAATTTTTATTATTGAATTTCATATAGATTTATTTAGCATATTACAACGTTCTCCTCAACATAAGTGAACTATCAGGCATTGAAAAATAAATTGACAACATTCCCAGATATCCATGTAATATAAAACTAAATATAAAAAATACATCCCAACATAGATCGTGAACTATAATATGAATAAATATGCCAAAAAAAAAAAAAAAAAAATCAATTAGACGAAACGGAGATAAAAAGCAAGAAAGTATTCAATCAAATACACCCAGTAAAACAACCATTGTGGAGAATTTAATAAACAAACTGTATTTGGTTAAAAATCAATAAAAGTTATTACCTTGTCCATAAAAATATTGCCTGTAGTATAGCGCACCATTATCTACAGTTTCAATAGCTCTAGGACCAGTGGCGTAAGGACATGCTCCATCTGGAGGCCAGTGAGACGAGCCAGGAGGGTATTCCAGAACTGAAACACCACAAGCAAGGGTTGGTCTATGCAAAGGAGCTGAGTTTCGTCTTCCTCTGCTCCTAGTTAGGCCAACTACTCGCTCAGCTTCTCCTCCTATTTCATTTCGGAAGAATGGACAGCTGTAAAAAAAAAAAAAAACATAAATATGTAATGCCTTAATGATAAAAAAATATACTTCTTCATTTACCCGAAAAATGTCTTTTAACTTCTGCTATAGCATATTAGATGACAACAAACCTTTCTAGGAGATCATTAGCAGTGCCATCTCCCTGATCTTCATCACCAGAGTCCCCATCAGGAGTGGTCGAACCCATCATTGATGCTGCTGATGCCCCTGTTGCAGTGTTCCTTCTTCTTGACAGGAGCAAACTTCTCAACTTAGCAGCATATCCAAGATTAGCTGTTACGGACCTGGAATAAAGAAAAACATCATAAATAAATTTAATAAGAAGTATCATTTGAGAAAACGAGTACTTTATTTATCATTAAAAAAAATAATATTGAAGAAATTAAAAACTTTGATATTCAGACAAATCTAATCTGCAAGAAAATAAATTTTGATGTCTTTATCAAGATTGTTAGATATAATAATTTTAAACCAATAATATTACGATTTTACCTGCAATCGAAGTGTGCAAAGGCTCTCCGTCTTCCTCTTTCATCCTCTGCTGCTGAAGATGCTGCTATGACAACAGACTCCTCCCTGGAAGTGGCTTTGACACCCCAAAACTTGCCCAATTTAAGTCTCAACTTTGGACTGGCCGTCTTTTCTTCATCTCCATCCACCTTTGAACAGTCCCCTGGCTTATATTCTTCCAGCATTTCCAAAAACTCGGTCTTCTCAGACTGGCTGATGACGTCAATGCTACCGTGAGAACCGTATTCTCTTCTCCGTAAGACGGGAGTTGTCGCTTTTGGATCTACCCCACCATGCTCTCCTCCCATCAGCTCCAGACTAGAATTGCTCCTGTACAGCGACTCAGCAGCTCTTCTTTGGCCATGATGGTGATGGCCATGTCTGTAAAAGACAATTAGTTTTTATTATTTATTACTTTAACCACTTTTCATTATTGCAAAAAATAAACAAATAAGTAAAGAAAAAGTTAAGTATATGACTTAAAAACTTCTTTTCTTAATCCACATCTTACTAAATAAAGCAGAAAAATACTTAATATCAATTAATTGTAGATTAAAAATTGGAACATCCAATAGATTGATATTAGAAAAAAAATTGAAGAATGTGAAGTTTTGCTTGATAGAAAATGTGAATATAAGATACAGATCCATTCCAATAAATTAAGAAAAGAGAGTAAAAAAAATAGGTGAAAGACAGAAGCTGAAAGAAATGAGAAGTTTTATTTTATTTTAATTTAAGCGATACTATCAATAGAGAAGTACATAAATAATAAGTATCAGACGGAGGTGTACCATAACTGATATATAATCAAGACTTTTTTTCTTTTATTTATTTATTAATTAATTGGTTTGGATAAACAATGATCAAATTTTTAATCTATGATTAATTACATCAATTATTAAAAATATTTTATTTCCAATTTGAAGTAATTGGACTAATAAATCAGATATAAAAAAGGACTTAAAATATTTTTAAAAAAATTTTTGTTATTTCAAATCTTAAGATGTTCAAACTACGAAGACAAATGACTGGTTATAAATAAAATAATTTTTTAATGTATGCAATAATCTAGAGGTAGATAAGAATCATAAAAATGACTTTTCTTTCGAAATTTTATTATTTTGATGCTGCTTGGTACCTTTCAACAAATGATTACTAACTGAGATGAACCAGAACTTAAACCATCTGATTGCAGTATAAAATCATTCCTGGATCTCTTGTTTTAATTGAAATTGCTGTTCCAGAAGGAACTCCTCTTGATGAACCCACATGAATGTCGTTCTTTTAATGGGTGCAATTATCTAGAGGTAGATAAGAATCATGAAAATAAATTTTCTTTCGAAAATTAACACTTGTTGTTTCTTGGCTCCTTTCAATAAATGGTTACTAACAGAAATTAACTAAAACTCAACCATCATCATTACTTAGAAAGGCAATTCTGAATAAAATATCAAAGCGCCTTTACAATAAGGTTGATTGCAGTTTAAAATCAGTCCTGGATCGTTTGTTTTAATTGAAAGTGCCGTTCCAGAGGGCACTCCTCTTGATGAACCCACATGAATGTCGTTCTGGAATTGATTTTTATTACTCTTCTATTAATTTTGAGCCCGTATAACGGCTCCGTAATTGGCACCCGCAACGAATGTGTTTGGGCAATAACCAACGCCACCTGGATGGCTCGTTTATATCTGGAAATTTAATATTTTTTTTATAACACTATTTTTTTTTTAAATTAGCCTGTGAGACTATGAATTAGACTATTCTATCTGAAGCAAAAATCATCCATGACTTTTAGCCAAGCATGGCGATTTCGGTGCTACAGTTAAACTTTTTAAAAAAGACACTCCATTACTGTTTTAATTAAGGTCCTTTTGAAAATTCTCAATTATCAAAAACCAAAATGGACGATCAACGAATGTGAATAAGATTTGTAAGTTACATAGGACATAGGCAAAATTTTGAAGTCCAACAAATAATACCGAAGATCCATTCATACAGATACAATAAGTCCAAGACCCGGATCAAAATTTTGTGACATATTTGAAGAAAACTTTTAGTCCTCAGCATTCAATTTACACTTGAGCAGACCCACTCACAGGGGCAGGGTTTCAAAATGGGACCTCTCTAAAAGAATGATGAATAAAACGTATAAAAATCACATAATTTAAGGTTATTACATTTTTTTAAGCTAGAATGAAACAGCAAATCTCCTAAAGGGGGGCGGGGTGGCCGAATGGGCTAAAGTGTGTGCACTGCACCGCGAGTTGCCTGGCAACCGGATAAGAGATTTGAGAAGATTAAATAGTATGAGTTGGCATCCCGGTGCAGGAGGGAATTTTAAATTCCCCGTCCTCACCCTCCGGCCAAGGAAAATCCCGTATAGCCTAAAAGGCGAGGTAGAGAAGAAAAAAAAAAAACAAACCAAATCTCCTAAAGATGGCATGAAAGCTATCCCTACCAAGACAATTATCATAAACTAGTTTGTTTTAGTACATTCTATCAATTCCCAATTTGAGCCATGATACTTTTAGTAATAATACAGAAATTGTTCATTATCGTTCGTTATTCTTTAAAAAACAATGGGGTTACAGGTGAAACACACCAACAAGGGGAGGTTACAGACGTGGGGTCTTCGACTTATACGAAACTTTTTTTGGTGAAACTGGGCCGAAACATATTTGATTCGTATCCGAAGGTTCTTACCAATGCGCCATAGGAGAAGAGAAAAAAAAAATTGTAATTTTTTTATTTTATCGTTTCCTGACTTTACTTTGCATG
Organism: Nezara viridula; assembly: GCA_928085145.1. NCBI lineage: Eukaryota > Metazoa > Arthropoda > Insecta > Hemiptera > Pentatomidae > Nezara > Nezara viridula. The sequence goes on from OV725079.1 coordinate 129,473,619, forward strand.
GATTTCTAAGTTGGTGCACAGGCGGATCTACGGGGAGAGGGGGAGCTTTCGGGCTGAAACTCCAATCCCCCCTCTAAAAATGGTAAAATATAACCATAGCAATATTAGAAAAAAATATTTAAAAACTATCCCTTAAACTACTATTGTTCGTGTAATTACATTTAATAGGACTTCAAGAATCACCAAGACACCATGTCATATGGGTAATTAGTTTCTTTCTTTTTTTCAAATTAATTATCGTTTTATATATATATATATATATATATATATATATATATATATATATATATATGAATAAAACAATCCTTCGTGCTGACGCCCCCTCCCAAAAAAAAATTAAATCCTGGATCCGCTAGTGATCTAGTGTATATTAATCGATTTGTTTTAAATAAGAAAAACACAAAGACACTTCCAGTACAGTAGGCCACGTAAATTTTTATCATGAAAAAACTATTCACAATCATTTTTAGCGTCTACTTAAATGCTTAAACATGAGTTCGTTTAGAAATAAAAAAATATAAATATTTGGATTTAATTTTATGGCAGGACATTTTTTCATGCCGATTACTAATCATCATTCATAACTCCTCAGGATTGTCTCTTAAATCAACCTTACTACAACCTTTGGAAAGTTAAATTATTACTTTTCAAAACTATAACAATAACTTTTAGAAAATATCCTTTCATAAGGAATAAATAAATAAAAACTACAACGTTTTTATTTTTTATCTGCAAGTCTATTAAAAGGATCTAAACAATATAAAAGAAACCCTTAGAGTTTAAGTAAGATGTTTTAAAATGTTTGAAAATTTGTTTTAGCTAACAATTAAAATGGTTAAAAATATCAGAAATGTCCATCTCTGTTTTGTGGTGTTGAAATAAATTTGATGATATGTTGTGGTCATTTTTAGTCAAGGATTTAATTTTTTTTTTGTCGACATGAACTCATTCAACGCGGTCCAAATTCCGCGGAACACTCGCTGACCTCAGACTGAAATTGGAACCCGTATCGGGCAGGCTTGTTATGGCCGAATTTTTCAAGGGGCTTTTGTTCCCTTATATTCGAAGAGTCCGCCTTTTGTGGCTGCACGTAAAACGGTTAGACGGCTTTCCTTCGTCGAAGGGGTTGGCGAATCGGTGACATTTAGAGCAGCGTGGCTTACTGCATATCGAATTTCGTGTCCATAACGTAGGCTGCTCAAGAAGATGGTAACATCCTTAATCCTGCGCCCATTAATGAACAAGGTCACAATCACTTCTTCATATCCTTAATTAGCTATATTCCTGTATATGTAAAAAATATTTATTCAGATTTGTCAGAAGCAAAATTTACAAGCCTTTTTAACAAAATATCAATCTGGTGAACTTTCGTTTAATTTTTTCATAAGTGCTAATACAAAAATTGAAATTTAAAGGCTGATAATATATTTTAGGTTGCTGAATAAAATTTATTTTTAATTCATGAAATAAGACTCTTTAGCAATAAAGAGTTTTTCGTTTCAAATGATTCGGTTTGGCTTTAATGATCGCCGCATTTTATAAATAATTTTGAAATTGTTATAAGAAAGAAAGTTAAATTTTCGCTTAACTTCTCATTAAAGATGCGTTTTAAAGTAATTACTAAACCAAAAAAAGAAGTTGTATCTACGTGAATACACAAATAAATAATAAATGTCGTAAAAGTCGATCGCCGATCACGGATAACAATTACAGTAAATTTAATAGGAAAGATTTTCCTTCAAATTCGAAACGAGATAACGTTTCATAATTCGAATTTATGATTTTTATTTATTCAAAAAGCTCTTGTCAAAATCTACATACGCAAATGTATTTACAGTTTTAATGGATTTACTGCGGAAATAGTCAGTATGCGTACTTCACAAGGGATAATGCTTAATAAGAAAATGTAGGATGAATTATAATGATAAATTGATATTTATATTGAGTTGGCAAATAAGTCCTTTCGGTTTTTCAGGGTGAAATAAAACTCAATGTATTATAGATATAAAATTTATTTCAATCTACAATATATTGACCATTATTTAATATACTTTTTCCCATCTTTCCACTAACTGCATAATGTCATGTTCATAGAATGTCTGAAGTTTGTTGTTAAAAAACTGATCCAAGTGGTTTTTGATGTCCTCTTCCTTTTGGAATTTCTTTCCATTCATGGAGTTCTGCAAAGACCGGAATAAGCGGTAGTCACTTGGAGCTAGGTCTGGTGAATAGGGAAGGTGGGACAAAAGGTCCCATCCAAGGCTCAATAATTTATTGCGTGTGACCAATGAGTTGTGTGGCCTATAGCGTTGTCTTGGTAGAACACAACACCCTTCTGATCATTCCTGCGGTATGAATGATTATTTGATTTAATGTCTACACGAGGAATAAATAAACAAAAACTCCTTATAGGTTTTTATTTTTTATCTCCATTTTTAGTTTGTTAACGAAGGTCCTGTTGGTGTCACTTTGTTTAGTTTATGTGGTCCTAAATTCCTGCTAAATTTCTTGTAGATAGCTAAAGAAGTATTGATTGAAGTTATAACATTTTTTTTTTGTGATTTTCGAGAAAAAAAATTATATGAGGGACCCAAATATTATGCCTGGAAACATAGCCGAGCTTTTGCAAATGGTTTTCTACGCTTGTGTGCGACACATTTAGGGCCATAGCAATCTTTTGCACTGATTGGGTGGAATTTTGATCAAAAATGGCCTTAACATTATTCGTTTCAATTTCGTGTGGGCGACCAGACCGTTGAGCATCATTGATGTAAAAATTTCCCGAATGAAATAATCACAGCAAATTTTTATACGAGCATTTGCAGCACACTTATTTTCTTCCATATTCACAGTACAATAGCAAACACAATACTAAGCTAGTTTTAACAAGAGGTAACAGACAGATATAGTTGTTGACAAATTACAAACAGGATAAACAATCCACCTTAATAAGGATTAATTCATCAGATAAGAAGTTTATCATAGTGACATAAAAATAAACAGAAAAACCGAAAGGACTTATTTGCCAATCCAATAGAATAAACAAATTTTTTTTTGGTCATTTACCAAAACATTAATAAGCATATTTTTTATATCAGCATATTTGAATTTTCGCTTAATAGGAAAGCCTTAATAATATTTTTAAAAAATATTTTTTGAATCAATAATAAAGAAATAAGATTGAATCTTAAGGGAGACTGATGTTAAATATCAATTATCAGAAGTTAGTAATTTATAAAATACATTAGAAATCATAGCAAACAATAATAATAAAATAGAAAATTTTAAAAATAGAAGCGTCTCTACAACTTAAACAATTCTACATTAAAAAAGCTTCTACTGAACTATCCTTAATTAATTCATTTAGGAAAGGAAATTTATACTGGTTCGATATAATGGAATCGAAACCAAATAAACAACCATCTAGCAACCGAGTCGAGAAACGGTTTATAAATTCATACCTCTTTATCAGTACTCTTATACCTGAGCAACTACAAAGTATACCGGCCCCATAAGAAAAAATAAATCTTAGGTGGAGACTATGCTTATGTTATTATTGAGAATAAATAACAGGTTACCAAAAATAAAATAACAAGTTACCTGTCGCTATAGGAACTCCTCAGTGCAGTCGATACCTTGGAGCGGAGAACGCTGGTCGTGTAATAGTCGAGGGCCATGCTAGGCCCCTCGCCTTCCCTCATCCCATCCCCCTAAAACAAACTTTACATTAATTATTTACAAACTTTGCATTAATTATTCAGAATTAATTATAAATATAATTAATAAAGATACTTAAAATATAACTTAAACACTAAGCTATGACATTCTAAGATTAAACTTAAAAAATAGAGAGGATTTTGAGGTTACCACTGAAAGGAGTTAAAAAAAAAAACCTTTTTATTTATTTCGTTTCATAATCTGTTCATCATACAAGGTTGTCGCTTTTGGAAGAATTACCTACACATATAGGTAAAGAAACTTATATAAACGGAGCGAAGAAGTAAATCTAAAGATCCAGTAATATAAAAAAAAATATATATAGTAATAGAAATCGCTATTCCATTGTATAGCACGTTTAAGGAACTGATGAATAGAATCTATTGAATGGATTGGTTCAATGTCACCGTCCTTTCTTCAGAGTAATCCATCATAATTGATTTTTTTTTTTTCGCGTGCTTTCAAAACAGAGTTTTTATAATCAAACAAACTATAAAGTATTATTGAATTTTGATATCAGACTCTAACGATGGGAGAGCTGTTTATATTTTTATATTAGTAAAATTTTTATAAAAAAATCATTTCAAACCAATTAATTCGTCTTAAACAATCGGGAACGTTACTTACATGTTATCGACAATAGATTTCAGAACTATACACACAATTTATATTAATTTTCTGAATTTTTATAAGTGGTCTTCCTTTTAAATGCTCAAATTCCCGGTACACATTTCTCGATCGATGCAATTAATGATGATGGGAGTTAAAATATGTTTTTATTCTGAAGTAACAAGCGGAGGCTACAGTCAGTGGGTCACCGATTTGAACCAAATTATTTTTGGTGATATTAAGTCGAAAAATGTTAGATAAATATATTCGTTCCAATGGACCTCAGGATCCGAGAAAAAAAAGATTGTATATATCATACAAAATTTATATTATTTATTTTTACATTTGAATTGCCCGGATTTATAGGGTTCAGAATAAGATTTCTGATACTAATAAGAACAAGATTTGCCCGGATTTCTTTTTTTTTTTTTGTTCAGAATAAGAAAAAAATATTGACTATTCTATTAAAATGAGTTCTAATGTATCATCAATTACAGAAACCAAGAGGCGCTTCTAAGAAAGTAGGAGAAATAAATTTTAGTTATTAAAATTAAAAGTAAATGCATGAAAAAAAAAAAAAAAAAAATCCAGCTCTTTAAAGGTATTAAAAACATCTGTCAATCCTTTTGAAATCAACCAGACGACATAGATCGATATTTTTGATTTTTAATTTTTTTTTTACTATTTATACCCTATTATTAATGGAGAGTTCAAAACTATAGTTAGAATTTTTTAAAGGTTTACAAATTTTTCTTGGCGGCCATTTTGAATTAGTTTTTCGAATGAAAACATTTTTTTAACTCTTTTTTTAAACAAATATAACAAACAGACAACAAACAAAAATAAAATTTTAATTATAAAATTTAAGAAAACAGAAAAGAGGTTTAAAAAAATTCATGAAAATGAACAAAAAGATACTTTTAGGGCTTTACAAATCTATTAATGAAAATAAACTGATTTTTTTTTCTATAGTGAGCTACATGCTGAAGAAATTTTAATCTTAAAAACCTATTTTTTAAGTAGGAATTATCCAAAATGTGCTTTGTCGATTGAAAAGTTGTTTTCGACAAATTTTGTGTACCAAGTAAAAAATTATGAAATTGATAGTGTTAATACTTTTTTATGTTAGAAAAGTGTGACACGTATTTGGTCAATGAGACTCAACTGGCTATATTAGTTATAAAGCAACAAATATGGCTGAATAATGAGAAAACGTATCAGCATATCTTATATAATCAAACTCAGGTATTTTTGCAGATATTAAAATAAAACTACGATGATGTTTTTCTTCAAATTTTTTATCCACACAATACATTCGTTAAGTATTGACGAAAGTGGTAAAAAAAAAAAAAATCACAACTATCGAGTCAAAAATCGTTTGGTTTTAGTTTTTATTTTTGTTTGATATCTAATAAAATACCATATTTATAGATATTTTCCCAATACATGTTTTCCGTCGAAATAAAAATTTAAATGGGTGGTGTAAATTTTTTAACAATGGTTTTAAACTCTTCATTAAATTGGGAATAATTGATAACAAAAAAGTACAAAAATCAAAAATACCGAGTAACATTTTTAAATTAAAATTGAGTGTTCATATTTTTATGAATGGAGAAATTTGACTAAAATGTTATATTCTCAATATTATTATCTTTTATTTTGGTGCCGTATATATTTTTAGTTTCTAATTTTTTATATGAGCCAAAATAATTTTCCCCACTCCTGTAATAACAACTAATCGCTTTGCAACAATGAAACTGACAACATGTGGGCCTGACACATAATATGGTAATTCAATATTATATAATCTTTGATTAACAATAAATTTAACAATAATAAATAATGTAATAGTTAAAAATAGATGTGACGAGTATGATACTGGCTATTACGAGATGACGCGTATATTTTACATAAGAAATGTAATGGACAAGTAAATGATATGTAATTAAAAAAAAAAAAAAAATTAAAATATGTATTTTTTTTTTAATATGTCAATGATTATACAAATAATCATGCATGAAAAGTTAACAAAAGAATATTAGATATGACTGTGAATGGAAAAATTGTTTTTAGACTTGAAAATTTGCCGATGAACCGAAACGTCGTAGTTGATTGTGGAAGTGAAAACATCGGTTTTATGTTGGCTTATATAAAAAATTAGAAACTGATAAAATTATATATATGAAATCCCAAGAATGAACCTACAAAGAACAAAATATTTCAAGTTGAAATAGCTTTTGAGTGATAAATTTTAATCGAAAAATAACAAAAACAATTCTATAATAAGCAGTAGACTAGGTTAAGTAAAGTGAAATTTTCTTTAATTAATGACCGCAAATCTTAAGATGGTTAAAGGTGAAATTTATACGGGCGTTAACTTACAAAAAACGAGAGAAAAAAAAAATTCGGGCTAAATAAGTACTAGACACTATTTCTCATAAGTGCTAGATAAGGTTGACAGGTGACATATCCCGACCAAGTGAGAGAAGGCGCGCAAACATTGGAGCCGCCAGGAAGATGGGCGCAGAACCCTGCGGCAGATGTGCGGCCTGACCTGGTCTAGGAGGAATGCGCACGTGGTTTCAGCTTTTTGTGCCTTCGTCGGGTATTATCGTTCCGTGCCGCCCTTCTCTTATATTCAATATACCTTCACTGATTACTGCACGCCTTCATAGATTTATATCAAATTTATTTTTTGAAACTGATTAACAATTTCAAAACAAAATTGTCTACATTTTTTTAATTAATCATAAAATACTTGATAAGATAGTATGAATCTGTTTTCAATCCCATAATTTCTCTCTACAATATATACAGTTAACCGGGGAGAGAATAGAAATTCTTTTTGGGATGATGTTTCACCAGAACCTTTTAACTCACATTTTTTTAATTTTCAGACTTAGCAGCTCATGTCTGCGAGTTAAAGAACATCGTAAACCATCGGTTGGGAACCCTTTTTTATCATTAAGGCCGGTCCACACGCTCCGTTTTGCACAACGTTTTGTCTGCGCAGTTCAAAACGTTGCAGATAAAACGTTGCGTGTGGACTGGAAAACAGTGCAGTTTTGAATCCATTTGGAAGACGGTACAGTCTTAGTAAAACTGAGCCAGACAGCTCAGATTTCCTTGAACTGCGCAGACAAGTCGGCGCATGTGGACGGTAGCACCGTTTTCCGATCCGTTTTGCTACTCAGTTTCAATCCGTCGGGCGACAATGGCTGACCTTCGGCAATGTTCTAGGGAGTTTTTAACTGATTTTATTGCTCTGTATGAAAGTTTCCCGTGCATTTGGCGTGTAAAATCAAAAGAATACAGTGACAGGAATAAGAAGGCGGAGGCGTATGAAATTTTAGCTAGTAAATTTAGAGAAATTGATGTAACGGCAAACCGGGAGACAGTTGTGAAAAAAATAAATTCATTGAGAAGCGTGTACCGAAAAGAATTGGCTAAAATAAATAAATCGATTCGATCTGGGGCTGGAGAAGACGAAATATACAAGTATACACTTTGAACGCCGGGTACTTCTGAGATGTTCCAATCTTTTTTTTTAACAATACACATCGCGAAAATCGACCAGAGTAGTACCTCCTCCATGAGGATCTCACACAAAACTGAGCAAAATATACGGATATGTCTGTGCCGTGTGGACGCTCTGCAAATTGCAACGTTTTCATTCCGTCTTAAGACTGCGCAGACAAAACGTTGTGCAAAACGGAGCGTGTGGACCGGCCTTTAGAGGCCGCAATAAAGTTAGGCAGTGCTAAAGTGGACCCTAAACGGTCATTCGGAATTGCATTCCGAAGCAGTAATGACGTTCCGAATTATCGTGTATATATATATAACAACAGCAATAATAATATAAATATATATTTTGAAATAAAACTGAATGAAAATAAATTATACTCCAAACCAGAGAAACCGAAAAGTGATAAACATTACTCCTTAACCTGAAGCGGTAATGATATGCGGTATGGTATAATTCAGCGCCTTGCGAATAGTTCACTAACCTCAGGCCTGTCTATTGTTGGCCTCCCTTCTGGAACATGTCCCTGGCTCATACCATGTTAGTTTCCATTTTAACATTATTTTATATTTATAACAACTTAACATAATTCATATATTTTCAAATCTATGATAATTATTAGTGAACCACAATAGACCAGTCTGGCGTAGCGTACATCAACGTTATACATACAATCACCATCTTAAAAAAAAATGAAAATATTATGAAATTTTTTTTCACAATAACTGAAATAATAACGATTTTTTTTTTTTATCACAAAGAGGTCTTAATTAAACTATTTGTTCCTAGTCTTTTAATTTAGTTTTTTCTGTTTAACTATTGATAACGGAAAACCCAAATCTTCAGCTAGAATTGGGAAGGTTTCATCTTCCTATGTAAAGAATATTTTTATCGACAGGAATAATTACGAAGAGTTGATAACGCAACAGAAAAATAACTATTCCATTTAAATTGGAATTAATCAATTTAAACTTAAAAGCCTACCAATATTATATTATTATTTGATAGAGATTTTCGCCATGTTTATTGATATATATCATTTGTAAATTACATTTTACTGAAGTAGATTTAAATTATAATAATGATAAAACTTCTTTCAACTCATAAGCCAACCAATATTATTTCATAATTTAAAAGAATTATGAAATAATATTCATTTTTTCAGTAACTAATTGATTTTATTAGGATATTAGAAGAGAGAATAAAGTTACAGATATGGGAGGAGAAAGAGGGGGGAGGAGGGATTATAATTTTTGACTTACAACTTTCGAAAAAATGAATTATTATGTTAAAGAATTATTATTACATGAGGGGACGGAGTGGCCAGGATAACTTATATGCGAAACACGGCGTGGCCGGCAAGCTTGATAAACATAAGATTACATAGTAATAATTACGAGTTCGCGTCCAAGTACCAGGAGGGATTTTAACTGTGACATTAATTCCCTGCCCTCTCCCTCAGTCTGCGTAAAACACAGTATAGCCGAAATGGCAAGGAAAGAGTGAAAACAAAAAAAATCGAATACCTACGATTTCATCTGATTCTGCATAAAATGGAGATCAATTTGTATTTCAAACTTCAAATATATAAAAGTTTAAAGGACCATAATTCTGGAACTACTAGAACTGGTCAAAACTCGGAATTTTTTCTTATTGCTGTCTTTAATTAATATAAAAAAAGGTTTATTAAAATCCATGAGGGGTGCATGTCAAGTGAAACTTCTGGATGAAACGGATGGTATAGAATAGAATGGGCCGTTAGTACCATTGCATTAGGTCAACTTGCATTTTATAAGCAATGTAAGTTAAAAACAAAAAATAAAATAAAATCAACAGTTATATCACAGGTTCCTTCTGAAGTTGCTACACATGAATTCGTTGGAATCAACCTATCATTATCGCCTTTTTTTCGTGTTAAATTTACATACATCGGTGTTTATTATTATTTAATTAAACGAAATAAAAGTTAATTAGGAGGGCGATGAAAATTGGTTAACCTTATGACAATCAGAGCGGAATAGAAAATAAAGGATGCTCACTGGCCTGTTGCGCCGCTGTTTCGTATTAGCCGTGCTGTGCTGTGCGGGTAACAACCGCGTCATGCACGGTGGAACGCAATTAGAATCGCCGCCACCAGCCACTGTCAAAGCTTTTTCTAAATCGAATCTTGTTGTGGTGAGGTTATATAAAGTCCATTGAATAATATAATATTATTGGCATTGGTTAAACATAATAATGCAGATTTTAATTCGTAGATTTTGCAGGAGGATAATAGCGACAAACTTAGACAGAATTTTTTTTTTTGCTTAAGAAGAATATATCACTAATCAGTAAAAAAAAATAACAGTTGAAAAGTGTGCCATATCACATATTTCCTTAAAAAAAATTTTGTGAACTTAAAAATGATTTTAAATGTTAGCGAAGAAAGAAATCATTCTAACTAACCGAACAGAAAAAAATGTTTATTGGGTACCTAGATTTTTGAATTTTATAATTTCTTTTTTATTTAGTAATTTTTCATTAGATTATTTATTTTAAGTAATTTATAGACAGCTGTTATATAAATACTTTATACAAGCGACTCATATAGTTAAGTGTATTATTAGTTATATATATATAACTATATATAGTTAGATATAGTTAACTTGATTGTTGTAGTTTATAATTTGTACGCATTTTTTTTTTTTTTTTTGGTATTGTTAGTACTGATGATTAAGGTAAATTAAACTCAAGCCTCTGGAACGTCTAAATTTTAGATATTACTATATACTGGTTTTATTTATGCATTTGTAAGCTTATGTTTTAGCAATAAGAAACGGTCGAAACTGAAGAAAATTAAAAGAAATTTCTGAATCTAACAACAAGACTCGATAAAAAAATGATGAGTAGTGGTACCTGTTACCTGAGCAGACATTAGATGAACTTATTACGACTGCAACAATGACCTTTCAACGTAATTCAAATTTGTTGTTTTAGAACTTGAATTAAATGAAATTAGCTGTCTCTAGGTTTATGAAAGAAGAAAAATGATATTAAAGCTAAGAATTATTGACGAATATCTTGAGTTTTGCCAAATTACTGAGTGTTCCCGGTTCATTCTCAGACGTACGAAATTCCCGATATACTCCAGATTTTATTAAATTACCGACTGGTAGTCACCCTGTGTGATCTATTATTCTTATTTTATTTCAAACATTTTCTTTTTAAAGAAGTAATCTGAACGATCTTTATATATACTTCTGCGTAGATTTAAACTATGATCAGAGCTGAATAACCCTAAAAATTGGTCTCAACTGGTGGATTTATCAGCTGAAAATTTCATTTAGGGAAAAGAAGAAAATAAATTTGGAACGTGAATTTCGTAGATAGGCATCTTAAATAAAAATCCCTAAGTAATCACTTGTTAACTTGATATATGAGGTTCAGTAGGTCTGAAACAAATAACACCAACACCTCAATCGGATTAACATGCACTGAGTTCTTTTATTAAACAGAACAATATTGCAGCTTAGAACCGAATGAACACCACAAGAAAAGAACGTACAAGAACGATTACCTAAGATTGCACCTTCTGATTTCTGCAAAGAAAAAACGACTAACTATTCAGAGTAATGAGAGCAAATGACTACGCAATTGCCCTAATGACGCTTGCCTAGAAGGCCTAGAACCAATTCTTGAGTGTATGGACTGCTCTACATATACCACAAAAGGAAACTAATACTAATTACACAGTTCTAAGCGTCGTCATATTAGCAAGCATTAAATAATCCTTTCCAAAAGAGGATTAAGCACGTTCTTAAGGATCGAGGACACCTCTCTTCAGAACTAAAATCCTTAGCATCCTGCCGTCTTAGGCAAGGATCGTTATCTCGCCTCTCTATAAAAGTAATTTAATGAACGATCGTATTTTGTCTCAGAAAGTATTCCTGACATTATCCAATTAAACTTCTCAGTCAATGAGGAAACAGTTCCAAAAAGTTTACTATCATTATTTTTTGGCCAAATTAGGACACTATTATTAACCATATCGAGGCAATCATAAATACCTCATTAGGGATGAATAGAAGTTACAGATATATTCAGCTTAGAATATAACAGGGAAATTCCAAAAAACGAACTAACGTTTCTTGAAGACAAGTAAATAAATAACCAAGACAGAAACTGACGAAGATCACATAAACAGATACAACAAAGTAATGGATATATTGTCTTTAACAGATAGGTCTTTTCCTTAGCTAAATAGGTAAGTTTTTTTTTTTCATAAATCTGCATTAACATAACATTCAGAGAAATGAAAAAGTATACTCGTGCTCAGAATCGGACATAGTAAATTCTCCCATTGGTATTTTCTCCGCGTTTTAGAAGCTCCTACCTGGGTTGAGTGAGTCAACAGAAATCAAGTTTTACCAACGAGTCTAAAATCACGGAATGCCAATGATCCTTAGGGGTAGAGGGTAGAGGGTAGATGATTCCAGCAATAAATAAATATCAAAGCCAATAATTGATTGTTCTTCTTCTTCTTTTCCTCTCTCCTTTATGTCTCACAGCGTGGTGGTCAATTAATTGTTGATTACTGTTATAATGCTAATAAAAATGAAAATTATCGTTTATTGCTACTTCAAATGAATGAACATTTAATTCTTGTCAAAGGTATAATGAGACAATGATTTTTCATGTTGATTTTAAGATTTAGAAGACCCTGCAGCAAATTAAAAAAAAACAAAAAAAAAAACACAAAAACAAGTATAAATAGAGCCTTAATAACCAATGCCCTTGATTGTGGCATATTTTATTATTATTATTCAAATAAAAAAAATATATTAACGAGTTTTATGATACTTTTCCAATGAAGCTCAGAACGTTTTTCAAAGTTCCATTTCCTCAAACAATTAATAATATTATTAAATATAAAATACTGTCGTAGAAATATGTACTTTAATATATGGGTGAGTGACACAAAATTATAAATTTAACAGATAGTGGGAAAAACGCGGTAATTATTTATTTTAAAAAAATAGTTGATACCGTCTATAATTTTTACTTCCACTTTCTCATACATTAAAGCACCTAATTAATACTCAAAGTAGAATGGTAAGTGGAAGTTGTTTGATGCGCGCACCACACGAGATTTTTTAATTTGTCATACTAATAAACTTAAATTAAATAATAATAATAATTTATTAACCAGAAAAAAAAGATTTTTTTTTTTTTTTTTTTTTTTTTTTTTTTTTTCTTACCCTCCAAAAAGTTTATTGAAACAATTACATATATAGTATACAATAATACAATATAAACATGTAATAAATTCCTTCCACTGCCCGAGGGCATAAAAAATAAAAGAATATAACATGGAAGTATATAATTTGTATTTACTTATTATGTTTGTGGGAATGCCTTATACTATATTTTTTTGTTTTGCCTGCACCTTTAATTGCTATGTGGTGTGAAAAATAAATTCATCATGGGCCACAAACCTTCTAGGTAAGTCACTGTACACTAGCCAATGAATATTACCTATTTCTTTTTATAATGAAGTGCAGAGAACATCACAAATTATAAAAAGGCCATCAACGTTACTATACTTTAATAATTAAAATGCAATATATTAAATGCTCAACCCTACTCCAAGATACAGTTCTATGATCATTACGAGATGAAAGAGGCAGGGCCGCATAAGGTACCGACAGTTCAACAGCAGTCATATGCAAAATAGATCACACTCAGCAGTAGACAGTAACTGCCGGCTTAAACGGAAGTCGCCGTCCTTGGCATTATTTAATTGAACGCTTATTATTTATCCATTGCTTCTAGAATGATTTATCGATAGTTTGATTATAGCTTCGGGATAATTTGAACTAGCCGCTAAGCATTATCGAGTCAAAACTGTTTTCATAATGGAAATTCTGATTTATTTAGGTAAATTTGAAGTCCTCATTCTGAAGTGTCGGCATAAATATTCAAATCGATTTGCTTACTGATCGATTAATTTTATTCGGATTTAAACCAAACGAAATAATATACTTGTTCAGAGAACAGCTTGAAGATACATTTAATTAGGATTGAGCAAAATAATCATTTGGAATAATTATTATTTAAAATTTTGACTAATGTTGTCTAGCTAGTCTGGTAAAAAAAAAAAAAAGAAAACAACAAACATTTTTCAATGTGAAAAATCAAGGTGAAACGTTTTGCACCCCTTATCAAAACTGACAGGAAAAATTCGGCTCAAGAAAGAAACAGGGAGGACAAAAAAGCAGTCAATATACATCAATAGAGTTAGCCCACCAAAAATATTCAGTAAAGCAAATATTAAATTTCATTTCACCACCGATGAAAAATAACAAACAGAAATCTATCATATTACAAATTAAATTACCTCACTAACAATACTGTAGTCCTAAGTTTGGCTTATTCTACCCACTCTATAATTTATTTATATTTATTTCTTAGTTTAAGATGAAACTATTCATAATATAAGGTGTGGCTGTGTTTATTCAATCATTTTGGTGTAATAAACACAATATATTGTCTAGTATTTATGTTATAATGCAATAGATAATTTCAATAACTTAAGGGCCATTTGAATAAACTTATATAGATCCCGCCTATCAACTCATCCATAAACTAGCTCACACAATTAAATCCCATGTGCTCTGTGTACTTTGCCTCTCAGCAAACCGCAGGCCATGAATCACCTTCACAAGACACTTTTACAGTGAACTAAAATGATCCTCATGTTAATGACCAATGTTGAGACCTACAGTATAATTAATATAAAAAATAACAGTCAATAATCGAAAAATAAACTCGAAGTAGATATAACATGGAAATCCAAACTATGACGAGATAATCAGGATACGAGGTTATGAATTCGTTAGTTGTCAAGACGCGAGCAGAAAAAACATAACCGTCAGATGTCAACAATTCGATACATCATGCCTTTACTGAACCAATATTGACATGATAGAGAATGTAAACACGAGAAAACACAATACGTGGCAGACGAAAGGAACGAAAAAAAGAAGAAGAATACTTCGCAAAAAGAAATGGTAAATGAGGTTACAAAATACTAAGAGAAACACGTTTCTACTATTAATGAGATGGGGATATCTGGAAATACACAAAGTGAGGAAACCGTCGATTCAGGAATAAAAAACATTCAAGGTTGCCATAATGTATCCAATAACATTTAGAAAATGAACCTTGAAATGGAAAAATTTTAAAAAATAAAATTTTAATGCTATGTTTAAATAGATTTAGTTTAGAAACATAAAAACTTATTTCGGTTGAAACTAATGTATGTTATAATAATCTCCGAACAGACTAGTAAAGGTTTAACAATCTAACATGGGTTTGAATTCTATCTATTTAGTGTGGTTGCTTCTTTTTATAAACATAATTATTGCCATTGGTAAATTTTATGAATGGGCCAAATATACATAATGAAAACAGCTAACTTACTTAAACAACAGAATGTATCTGGGGTAGTAATTTTTCTTATTATATAGGTTAATAATAAGGTCAAATCTAAAATATCATTTCATTCCAGAAAGAGAACTTGATTTTTTTTTTTATAATGTTAGAAAATAAGAATAAAAAAATGAAAAAAAAACTTCTGGCCGGCAGCCTTCCATCAGGCCAGCTGGAAAACTCGTTACGGATCAGGAAAATCAGAGTACGTTCCATCCCGGCTGATAACGAAAGGGAAATTAAAGAAAAGTAGAAAGTGTGAGGGCGAGAAAAGTAAATTGGAGGAAATCAATTGGAGTCAAGAAGGAGAAGGCCACGGTATAAGAGTCACGCCCTCTTTAGTTTGCTGAATACATCAGGCAACTATTGTAGCGGTCTTATATGGCTTACGCTGAGAAACATATGGTACCCAGTTGGCACGACTCCCTTGTAATCTTTTTAAACCTTTATTAGTATATCTAAGGGATCCAAATTTTGGTTTTGGGGTAGTTTCATCCCAAAATCTTTTTTTTTTATATACATATATATATATATATATATATATATATATATATATATATATATATATATAACGGGATGTTGAGGACCTCAACATCCCATTTGTCCTAGACCTTATCCCAGAAAAAATCTCCAAATTTCACCAGAACCTTACG
Source organism: Nezara viridula (assembly GCA_928085145.1). Taxonomy (NCBI): domain Eukaryota; kingdom Metazoa; phylum Arthropoda; class Insecta; order Hemiptera; family Pentatomidae; genus Nezara; species Nezara viridula. The sequence goes on from OV725079.1 coordinate 129,489,591, forward strand.
TACCACCCAAATCCTCTTGCACAATCCCTATCAAGCACCTCCCATCCCTATAATCCTCCAATAAGGTTGAAACGGCAGTGGCTTCGCGACCTTTTGTAGATTGTATAAATTGGAGTTTTGGCAATGGCCAGATTCTTCACTCAAGACATGAGTGTATGTGGCTAAAGTGCTCTCGACCAATCTCCGCTGGCTTTAGTACCAGTGACGCGGTTGGGAGAGTAGCGCAGGGTTCTCCTGGAGTTCCCTCGCCTGATTGTATATAGGTATGCATGTGTTTTTTTTTCTTAGTTTTAATTTTCTTATTTTTTAGGTTATTTTATTTTATTATCTATTGTATATACTTTCGATTATTATTTTGTTCTATTTATTTTATTTTTTTGTACATATAGTGTGAATGTCATCCTACCTCACTATAACCAATGTCCAAGAGACAGATTGTTATAATACTCAATAAAGAAATAAAAAATATATATATAACGATAATTGCTTTGGAATAAACAGAAAGAAACTATATGAAATGGTGTATAAGCAATTCTTGAAATCCTATTAAATGTAATTAGACGAACAATAATACTTATCGATTTAATGTTTTATATTTTTTAATAGCACACGGTTATATTTTATAACTGTTACTATATAGTTATAATTATGTTATTATATATATACAGTTATTGTCCGAAAGTCTCTCCGTAGATCCGCTTCTGGGTATAACAAAACCCAGCAATCAGGAGATTTTTTTCTTCTTTTAAACCATTACGGATAAGATCCATATTACAACTCATTGATTAGTATGCACTGAAGATATTCATATTTCTATAATTCTTTTCGTTTATAATTTTGTGTCAGAAGATATTTGTGTCAGAAGTTAAATTAATAATTAATTTGATATAAATTAAATCAATATATAATGAATAGTATGGCTTCTTCTCACTCAGATAGGACCATGGTGTTAATTTAATTGGTATAACAGTAAAGAAATTCTTTAATTTTCTAAACATTTAGATTAACCAAAATTAAATACGTGAAAGAAGGCATTTTATCATTCAGTGATAATGCATATATTTCATTGACAATGTTAAGAAGGGTATATTTGCTATTCAAGGGTATTAGATATGACAGACAGTTCAGTTTGTGGGTAGGTAGGGCGTTAATAATAAACGGGGCAATACTACAATCTTCAACATATAAATTAATTTCTAATAAACTATTTAATTTAAAAGTTTTAAGTATGAGAGAACAATTCTGAAAAATTATAACAATTTAGAAAAAGTATTGGTTGATTTTAAGGAATAATTGGACGAAAAATAAAATGAGCTCTCCCATGAATTCCATGAGCTTAAAACTCGTAAATACACATTTTCTTTCTACTTGGATTGTAAGATAATTTGATCACAAAGTCGAGGAAAAAGGTGGCATTCAAAAATATTGAGCCGTTTGGCGTGACTTACACCCCCAAATTTTCAAAATAACGAGGTTATATAGAACAAACGGCACAATATTTTTGTAGGCCACCTTTTATGTCGATTTTGTGATAAATTTTATTTTACGATCCAAGTAGAAAGCAAATGTACATTTACGAGTTGTTAGTAACTAATTAAATAGAAAGGATTAAGTTTGCCCTCCTCCAGATTGAAAACGCCCCAATTCCAAGAGCTTTCGTAAATAAAATAGTTGTAGGTTACGATGAGATGAAACTATTTACGAAGTTTCAGCCAGATGTTAATAATTCGATAAAAACGGGTCTGTACCACAGACTATAAATCTGTCAGTTGTTCCATTAAATCGAGTTCAGGGTAGCGTATTTGTTTTTATTCTCGTTTATTTAAATAGATGTATGGGATATATATTTAAAAATCTCAACAGTAAATTAGGCCTTCTTCCTAGCGCTACATCGCTAAATGATGTTGAGTTTAGTTCTAAATTCTATCCTGCCGACACAGAACAGATCGAAACATGATCAGCAACGAACCAAAACACAAGAAACAATGCTACCTTAATTAGTACATTGATAAACAACAGAGACGAAGAATTAGTGGTGAAAGTGTTAGTAAACAGGTTGAACGCTAGATCTAAACCTCATAAATATTTTCCAGTTGAACGGAGAAAATTAATTCTAGACTACCTCACAAATCACGATTTCGTTTTAACGTTGCAATTATGAAACATGCAACAAGGTATAACATGACAGAAAAAGTATTGATTGACCTTGGGAAGTAATTAAACAAACGTTCATTAATAATAAACAGATAAAAGTTATTTCTAGTTATAATTCATTTTAATTTTAAATCTTTCGTTGATGAAAGATAATGAATTGAACCATGAATAGAAAATATTTCCAGCTGGGTGGTAAAGTATACGAATCCCTTCCACCAAGTCCGGGATAAAAGAATCTCTGCCGGAGAGATTCCTAAGACAGGATCGAAAAGGTTGTCTGTTTGAACGAAGGTGGGAATAGATACGAAGCTATATCTGTCAATCCACTGTTTACGTTTCTGCTATCTTATCAATACACAGATAAAAGTTTTCAAGTATTCTCCCACTTAATGTTTCTAGCTTCGAACACAAAACTATGGAAAAAATATTTGAATAACACAAATTCAGAATGATTAAAGATAAAATAAATAAATAAATAAATAATAAGGCTTAGCGAACCCGGAGGTTCGATGCCGACACCACCAATCGCTTGTTACACACCTCCCTCCACCGTTCGCCGTCCAAACCCAGTCCCTTCAGATCAGCTTTAATGCAATCTTCCCACCTTCGCTTCGGTCTACCCCTCCGACGCTTACCATTCGGCACAGCAAATATTAACCTTTTAGGAATTCTCTCGTTACTAAGACCAACAACTTTACAAGCCCATTTGATTCGCCGCGATGAAATTACCTCAATTATATTACCCGGATATAGTTCACGCAATTCGGCGTTGTGTAACCGTCTGAACTCTCCGGTTAACTCATCCTTCTTCGGTCCGAATATTCTACGCAATACTTTATTTTCAAAAACCTTAAGACGCTGCTCATCCCTTAATGTAAGCGGCCAAGTTTCGCATCCATAAAGAACTGTAGGCAAGATAATTGTTTTATAGATTCTAATTTTTAAGTTTCGGGACAAGAGGCGCGAACTAAGTAGTTTTGTCACAGAAAAATTAAAATTAGAAAAATTAAAGATATTTTCTTGAAATTCAAAAATTCATGGTCATAAAATAGAAAAATGTACGCTTAAACTGAAGTAGGTAGAATAAATTTGCATACTACTATTATCAATTGGGAGAATGTTGGTTGAAATCTGACATACTACTATCATATATTTCACTGCTTAGAAGAAACTGAATAAATGTAGGTATATATGTACATCAATTATAGAATGATAACAAATCCATTGCATAAATAATTTATATAAACAATAAAGCAAATTAAAAACATAAGTAGAACGGATTGACAGATAAGATAAATATCATTCATAATTTTTTTTTATTTTATTATTATTGATGATATTTACAACTGTATTACAAGTAAAAATACATTCAGTAAATGTGAACAAAGGAATAAAATAGCATGAAATCACATGTTGAGATACTACCCATTGGTAGCACTCTATCATAAAATATAAAAAGCTTTCTGAATTCATGATAAAACTGAAGTTGATATTTTAAATCACACTTTTAAAGCACTTACCAACTCAGTTGCCATAACAGAATGAAAGTACTGAACTTCAACAAAAAAAAAAACAAACTTTATTTACTATTATAATCTTCAAGAGAATACTCCTACAGGTTTCGTTAATAGAAGATTAATCTCATTGTTCTCTTCCAAGTATATTTGTGATATAATCTTTATAGATATCCATACTTAATTATTTTTTTCGGCTTCCCAAAGGTACCCGTTTCTTAAATAGCATAGGACAAATTGGCGGGGACCTAATACCACGGACTACAAATTCAACAATGAAAGAAGGCTTGCAGCTTTCTGCGACTACTGTTTGAGAAAGGATGGCTTTAAGCCTCAGGAAAGACACACTCTACCATTGTGTCTTCTACAAAAGAACGGGCTACCAGCATCCGGCTGCGCCTTGAGTTGAAGCACGTGTGCGCGCATCTGCGCCTCATCATCTGCCCTGGCACCTTTATGTAGTCAGTATCACTTATTCATCGAGTGTCCACCCATCTGCTTCCTCGATTAGATTTCAAGTTTACAACGCCACAACTTATCGTGTCTAATTTCTTCCGGGGGTTGGTAGGGTTAATGTTGAACAGGAAGGATTCGAAACACATCTGGAGCTCTGAACCACTCCATTTATTTTTTAGACGTACCACTATCAGCAAAACGTTTGAAGAAACCTATAAAGAACCACAACAGTATTTCGTACATATATTTAAAAAACATTGGCTAAGGTTGATGGGAGTGACGCTGTAAAGTATATTCGCTATAAGAAATGGAAGAGATAAAAAGGTTTTTTTAAAACGAGTAAATTTGAGAAAAACTGACCTGTTAGGTAGAACGGACAGAAAATCAGCGGGCTTTATCAGAGTGGAAACTGAATGTATTACATTTAGGAATAATATTGGGTACAGCGCTAACCAAACCAAATATACAAGAAAGTAGCAAACCAGAAAAATCCAGCTATGTCCGTTTGCAGTTTCGGATAGTTTTATTTATATCTAAATTATACAATTACCTTCCATAAAATATGATGAAGACTTTGTATAAAATATTTAATAGCTACAGTCAGAGATCATTAATCAGTGATCAGTTCAAAACTATTAAATTACAAAAGTAAAAACGATATCTGTCTCATAGCATGTTTTTGGCAAAAATAAGTTTTACCATAATCACTGATTATAGGCGATCCTAAAAGTTGATTTTTTTTTGGAAAATGGGAGAGAGTGGCTTGAAAGCACTACCTCGTCATGGATCCGCCGATGCTACTAAAACAAGTGTGAAAGGTAACATCAATGACGGAGCCAACCTTCGATAACAAATGATTCAGTGCAAGGAACGACACCTTAAGTTAAATATAACGGCAATAAATTTCAACTGGACATTACGGCAACCTGTTGCAACGGGGACTGCGACGGAGCAGTCTCGTAATTGTAATTATACATTTCAATGCAAATTGTGGGCTATTATCTCATTGTAACTACTTACGAAGCTTGGAACCGCAAGCGACCAACAAAATAAGATGCAAGATAAGCCAACGGAATCCAAGGCAAGGAATATAGAACATGTTAGCTCTACCAAGCCCTAATATATTGTAATGTTTGTAACCTGGCGGCATTAATCAGATGGGGACCGTACACAGAATAAGGAAGAAAATGATGTTTGATTTTTTTTCCCAGTAATATGTTATGAAGGACAATAAAGAAAAAAAAATAGATCAAAATAATAATTGAATTTTTAAAATATATTTAAGGGAGGTGTGATTCTGAATAGGGAATATCTCCCGTCAGCCACATCAATTCTCTACTGAAGTCATCTCTGATACAGGTTAGGCCTGCCTCATAATCCTAATAATTGTGTATTTTTAACATAATTGAAAACTATGTCACCAGCTGACTATGCTCTTTCACACACTCATTTCATGGTTTGTGGAATCTTGTTGAGCAGGCAAGCATTCAAAACATTTAATTTTTTAAATTAGGATTCTTTTAAGATGCATTAACTGTAGTGTCTGAGTAAAATAAAAATTAGCCAATACCTAACCAATAGTAACAATCGTTACTTAAACCATGCTTGCACAACTATGCGCATAATTAATAGTGATTGTCGGTTACATTATACCCGTACGCTGGTTGAAGCCAAATTGCCTCCGGCGACTGAGAAGCAAGAACGTGACGCCACAATTGGCCGCCATAACCAAGTTTGATTGCGGCCGCGGGGATCGAGGATATGGGAGATGTTCTTCCACGGGCCATTTCCTTGTGAAAAATGGATCCCATGTAAGCAGAGGACTCCCACAAGGAGCTGTAATTAATTTTCCCTCAGGAGTAACTAATTACACATTCCTGACCGACATTTAAGGATTAATTTGGAACCGAGCTCTTTGGGAAATGATCCTATGTGATGCCTTCCTTCATTACGAAACGGATGTTCGCCGTGGAATTAAACAGTTCCTACTCGACATTTAATAGAAGCTGAGCAGCTTTTGCAATCGTTATGATCTGAATTTTTCAGGACGGAGTTTGTAATATTTTGTAAAAACTCCTAGTAGAGTTGAACTAATTTAAGAGCTAATTAAGAAGTATTTATTTTTAATTTAAACATTCATTACAACTTAAACTAAGAAAGGTGGCATCTTGAGTTTTAGTCTTTTGAATAATAAAATCCAACATACAGATTATCAAATATGCTATTTTTCTTGTTATTGTTATCATCACACTCCAGCACTTAAAATTTTATTTGATTTTTCTTCTAGATTTTCCTATTTCAATTTTACGAACTAGCAAAATAATATCAAGGTAAAACCGATTAAAAAATATATATAAAACCAAAACATTCGCCAACAAACGATTCCAAAACAAGCGAAAATTCATTCATTAGATATTTGATGTTTGACCGTTAGTATCATGAGGTACTTAAAGGGTGGTCCAGGGTGGCGCACACTGGGACGAGTTAGTGAGAGCTAAGCTTGGCAATTGGGAGAAAAATGAAAGTTAAAATTTGGAAGTTAGACTGGAATTAGTGACAAATATCCTTTCCTCATCATGCCCAGCAATTTTTAACTTAATTGGAGCATTAATAATTCCCTGATGCGAGATAATAGAAGAAGAAATGCAAAATATCTTTTTTTATATTTAGAGCTGGTTTGCCGGTATTTTTTGTTCAAATCTAATGGTATGTGATGGGCTAAATTAAGAATTACTAGTGAATCCTAAGACAGCTGAAACATCTGTTTTAAAAAAATATATATAGTTGTTATGTCGTTTCAAACAATTGCAAGTAATTTTGGTACATTTCGCAAATCGCCCGAAATCACTCGAAAAATTAGATAGATCCGATTGTTAACAAAGGTTTGAACTTCTAAAAATAGTTTTCAGATCTTGCCCCAATCGGCCACCCTAGAAGTCATTGAGCATTTAACACGCGGGAAGGTTAAATTTAGAATGACTACCATTAATTTTTATTTATCTTTTTATTAGCGTATTCGAATTAATATGGACTTAGTTTTTGACTGAATAACATCTAATTGTCGATACGTACCAATTTATAAACGTATAACTTGTTTAATAGCTAAGTTGTAAAAAATAAAAATAAATAAAAAAATATTTTATATAAATACAATATAAATAAAAAACAAATGATTGTTGAAAATATAAACAGCACAAAACTTAAGAGTTGTTAAAAAAATATACAAAGACAATTTACCAATAATTGTAACACACTGACATTTTAATTCATTAAACTATCGCATATTTCGCCATATTCATAATGAAAGTATGACAATCGGATAGAAAAAAATAATTTTTTTTAATTAGATGAAATTAACATATTGGTAATCAATCTAATATTACTTAGGAAATTTCGTTTCTATAAAACATTGTATAGATTAATAAAACTTGGGGAATGTGTTGATTTTAAGTTCATGAAAAAAAGAAGAATATTTTAGAGATTGCATGAAAATCATCACCACTTGGCTGCACTTAAAGAATTCAGTGTGATTAGCATGGGTTTGATTTCTACTCCCAACCCAACGGTGTGGAACAAGCCAAAGAAATCTAAAACGTTACAGCAACTAATCTCCCTATATTATTTTTTTATTTTATTATCATCTTTCCTAGTCTCTCGGCACTACAGATTTTTGGAAGAAGCAGCATAATACTTCTTCCACTAGTTTTCTCTCTTCGTTCTTTCCTCTTTTTGAGTAGTGGAGGTCGAAATGATCAACCCCCAATAATACCTAAAGCTTCGTAGTACGGGTAGTTATCCTTGTTTACTAGCTGAGGGAAATCGTCCTCCGTGATGATATAAGAGTCCGGTTTCCCTCAGTAGTTTGGGCCTTATTATCTCAAAAGGGCCTTTCCCTTAATTTCCATACATTAAGTATTTCTACGTGCATTAAATAATCCCTAAATGATTGTTTTAAAAATTAAATCTAAGGTTAAGATGATAAAATCATATACTCTCGACCTTAAATCGATACTGCATAATGATAATATTTAATAGATTTAATAAATGAATAATTAAATTAAATAAATCTTATTATTGCTTTAAAATTCTACAATTTAAATATACAAAGGTCATTATTATAGCTGCTTGAAAATATTCATTAATTGTTAGCAACATATTTATTTAATCCATAATAACCTCAACTCTTGTTATAAAAATTATAATTAAATAAAAATAAAATAAAAATAGATGAATATTTAATAGTTGACCGTTGCATTATAAAGGAAGGAGATGGTTCGGGGTTGCGGTCATAAATAGGTTAAATAGTTTTACCACTATTTAGCCTATTTATGACCGCAACACCAGACCATCTCCTTCCTTTAATAAACATAGACGTTTGCATGTTTTTGATTGAGCATACAAAAATAATATTACAAAATATTTTCTCTTCAAGATCTCATAATAACTTCCCTCTGATGCTAAGAAAGAAATTATTGAATGAAGTAGAAATAAAATTTATAAAATATTGATGTAACGTAAGTTAGAAATAACATATTTAAAATAAATATCTATTAAGTTCATAAATAAAAACTATATCAGTTCAAACATAGTTTCTGAAAGTTGTGAATTAACATACATATGCAGCCTACATAGGGGTTTTTATACAGAGGCGCCACTAACGATTCTTTCAAGAGAAAAAAAAAATCTGTCAGCAAAAAATGTAATTTACTGTCATACATATGCAACTGAATGGGAATTACCTTCTATCGAAGAGAAAATTACACGATCAGCCTCTCAGATAACTGGTGTAGGTAGCAGCAATATGGAAATGCAAGGTCTTGAAATGGTTAAGTGATAGTTACGAACATCAAGCTGGTTCTAACGAAGCCCCAACGAATTATTGACAGATTACATATAAATTGGTTTAAACATCATTAGTTCGGAGCAGGGAAACGGAGAAATAATTATCGAAATGTGGACCGTGGCTGATGTATATGCCAACACTATGAAGCGTCACTGTTCCGAGATCCAGCATTGCCTGTGAGACGTATTCGACCGTGATTCCTCCCCGAGAAGGCCTCGTTGCGTCAGGCGCGGCTACGCTCACTGGAAACACAATAGGCCAAACTCTCACCTCGAGGAGTCACGGATAAATCGACAGCGGAGTAATCTTAGTCGTCATGTCTTAGGATACCTGGAATTTCAGACCATCAAGCCGCTCTCAGGTAAGGTAACTAATCGTTCGGGGAGAAGTATTACTATTTGCAGATATCTTTCTGCCATTATGGATCTGTTTATATAACAGACAATTATAAGACATAAAATAATATCCAACATAACAACAACGCGGCTCGACAGGCCAAGGCCTAGGAAAAGACAATGCGGATGTCACATTATAAGTATACTACGGTAAAGTTATATACTGAAAAAATATAAGGCTTACTTCAAAAAAAAAAAAAATCTGGTGTGTCCACTCACACGACGTTCCTACCTATTTTAGGAAATTATCTTTACATATGTCCATCAAGAAACAAAAAAAAAAATTGATCAAAGAAAGATTTTAGTACCATTTATTTGATAAACTAAAGCAATGTAAACCGGCTTAAGGTAGATCAGTGTAAAAATTTCAATACCTTCTAATATTGCTGATCAAAATCTTTTTTCCATAGCCTAATTTTGTCAAAAAATAATTTATGTTAGAAGTAGAGGAAAGAGTGAAGCTTGTGTGATCCGGGCAACAGATTTTCTTACTTTCACTTAGTTATCTTTTTTCTCTCATTCACCCCTTTCTGACACCAGAATATGAACCCGTAGTTTTACGTTAGAAATTGAGTAGCTATAACTTCGTTAATATTTGTCCGAAATGAACGAATTTCATATAGTTTTATAGAAATTTCATTACCTCTCTAAAAAAAAACAAAAAAAAACAGGCTAAACGGTGAACTCAAGGGCTATGAAACGTATAGATCCGCCAAAAACCGCATATCGGAAATTTGACCTGATCGCAATACTTTCCTTACCTAGATAGGTAGGAAAGTAAAAATGGATACCAAACTTGGGATTTTAAAAAAGGAGTCTTTCATTAGTAAATATCGAAGTTGGCCATAAATATGTGCTTTTTGCAAAGGACTAGTCGAAATCATAATTTTATATTTGTAATAAAACAAACTTAATATCTTGGTGTGAAGTAATTGAGTAATTGATATCTTTCTCAAATACTAATTGATATTACCCAAATTCTAATAGACATCATTTCTAAACTTTAAGTTACTACAACTAGTGTAGCACAAAATGGGTCTTGGTATTGAACTTTGCACCTAACTGTTGCAAGATCAAGACCAGGAATAGTAAAAAATATCGATTTTTTAAATAAAATAGCTACCAATACTTGACAATCTTAGTTACTATATGTTAATAATTGGCATAACCAAAATACTTTTGCATTTAACTCCTCTAACTTTTCATTCGGGCTTAGTAAGGTTTCTCCTGTCTAAAATAGTAATATCTCTATAGTAATAAGCTAATAAGTAACTGCAAGACTGTTGCGCAAGACCAATACCATGACCAAGACTGATTTTGCAAGACCAAGACTCGTGTCGGTCTCGCATTTGGGCATCACTAATTACAACTTACCATTCTGATAGCGAACTTGCCTAGTTATATGATGGAATTTTTACTAATAATGAACTGATGGCGGAATTTTAAGTAGCATCTATGCATGGGTCATCTGCAACAGATATCCAGTTGTGTTGTGGATCTAACCAGATGGAGTCTATCTATGCAAATAAAGAGTTTGATTAAATAGCGAATATGTAGTTTATTTTTTTAATTTACAGGAGGTCAGTAAAGTTGTTCTAAATTGGGCCGTAAAGCAAAATAACAAATGTTAATAGAAGCTACCATAGAACATAATTCAGTAAATCATTCGACCGAATCGATTCATCTATACGGGGTTTCTTGTAGAAAGAAATTTGTATAGGAGTGATAGCAAATCTCAGGAGCTACAAAAACGTCCATGTAAACAACGGGCCAATTCTCAGCATAAAAGTAGAACAACCAAGTTTTTTCTTTAGTTTTTTTATTCTTATTCAAATAGGAAGCAATAACCGAGGGTAGCAGCAATTTGTTCGTTGAATTAATAAAAAAAAAAAAATTAGTGCTACCATTGGGTAGTTACTCAGCAAGTGTATTCATGTCTTTATATCTATTATGTCCAAATTTACTTGATGTATTTATGTAATTCAGTTGTAAATGTCATTAAGAAATAAAAAAAAAAAGAATTAAAAAAATAAAATACAATAAAAGTGTCTACTAAATTAATATAACAATCTCAAAAATACCATTAAAATAACAAACAGGTAATATTCTTGTGATTAGTTTTCAAGTTACTGCTCTAATCATTTAATGCAATTATGAAAGCTATTACAAATAATATATAAACTATTCCTTCTCAGAAATCAGTTGCTGAATAAAATACAAAATATATTATTTTGATATCCAGTTTTCAATAAGATCAACTGTTTCTGATTATTCCCGGTCTTTTCCGCTTCTAAAAGTTTCCGTTTGGAATGCAGCAGTTCAACAACTGACTGCAGCAATTTAAAAAAGTTATATATTATATGTATATACTTATATATACCAGTATATTACAGTACAGATACTTTTAGTCTAATTCTGTTTAAGTATAACCTATTAAGAATTAATATATTATGGATTTGTCTTTTGCTGTTTATGAAATGACAATGTGAAACTTTTGAATTGTAATGGTATCAAATATTTTGCTTACTTTCTCATTGATTAAAAACCAGCTTTATTGATGAGAAGTCAGTTGGGGTTTTCAGTCAAACAAAAACAAAGCAAAAATAATTAAATAATATTTATTTTAATAAAAATAATTTATTGCTCTTCAATACATCGTCGGAACTAAGCTAAAGTAACGAATGCGCAACGCTGGACAGATTAAGATTCATTAACATGCTTCCGAGAGTAAATTAATAATTCACTATCAAAAAACAGCTATAATTTACTAAACTTTCATGTCTCGTAATATAAACTCTGATTAAGCTTCTCTAATACTTTCGAAAGGCTGAAATATCAGCTCAGAAGTAGTTTATCATCTAAAGCCATTTTCATAACTTTTGAGGCGTCGCGACGACATAATTTTGACAATATAAGACTTCAAATAGCTCCTCGGTAAACCGATGTTATCTGTCAACGATTGCACAATCCCAAATTCAGGTGTGCTAATGTAATCGGACACTTTAATCAACCGAGACAATTCAAGTTATGTTACAAATAGCATAAAACTCAAATTGGGCAAATATAAAAGTATTTAATATTCTTTAAGATGTACCAATAAAGAATAATACCATGTACCGGGCAATAGCTATACCATTGTTATGCACCGATTTACCACAGCCCGACCCGTCTAGTTACCTGCTCGGGAGGTGCACAATAAAAAAAAAGGAAAGCCAACCACGGAGCAACGAGGTAGTTACAGACTATTGAGCCGTCTGGATATTTGTGTGACAGGTCATGATGATCATCCGGGCTAAACTATCGTTAAGGCAATTACCTCAGGAACCCGCAAGAACCGACTGCACCCACCCCTCCTGTTCCTAGTGCATTCCGGCCTCCGATCACCCTTTGGGAGGTCTGTAATCTCAAGACTGGTTTAAAATCTTCCGAAGGCTGTCTTGTCCTTCAAGATACGGCATAAACTGAAGCAATAATAGGTAATTGGGTTCGGGAGGGGGAGAGGGGGGAGGGGGGGAGAGGATAGCCGAGCGGGCTAACGCCTGTACACAGCATAGCTTGTTGTCTGGCAACGCGGATAGAAGTAATGTGATAAAACAATATCGAGTTCGCGTGCGGTGCCAAGGGGGAATTTTAAATCTGGCACTAATCCTCCGCCCTCACCCCCCAACCTAAACCAACATATAGCCTAAAAGAAGAAGAAAGGTAGAACAAAAAAAAAAGAGTTGGTCCCACGATATCAAATTGTGAGCAATTGACTACTTTTGGATTATAGTTCCGAGATGGTTCATTACAAATTTATGAACATATACGAAACATTTATGAAAAATTATTGTAGTTTTAGTAATTTAATAATTATATAGAGTTTAGTCAATTTTTTAATTGTAGAAGCTAATATATACGAAGTGTTTCATAACATATAATATTTCACTGGCTCATATACCCGTATAGCCTTAAAAGACAAGGTGCACAATAAAATCTATATCAGAAATTTAAAATAATAAATAATTGTATTGAGGATAATAATTTCGATAATTAAAATCATTCAAAATTCTATATTAACTTTTAAGATTTTATAGTCAAATTTAAAAAAAAATTAATAATTTAGGTGCAATAATTCGTTTATAATTATTATCTTAATTTATTTATATTTTTATACATTCATGAAAAATTTCGATAATTCCAATCATTCAATATTCTATATTAATTTTTAAGATTTTATGGTCAAATTTAAAAAAAAATTAATAATTTAGGTACAATAATTCGTTTATAATTTTATTATCTTAATTTATTTATATTTTTATACATTCACGAAATTAATTAAAAAGAAGAATGCTTACAAAAGTGAAATACCTTCAGTTTTCTTGGATATCCAGAAAGGCTACGATACGGTTTCATTATGAAGAATTGGCGAATTCTAGATGTTATAATTAGAACATAATAGTTAGTAATTACCTCATAAAAGACATTTAAAGCCTAAATAACGGTGCCAGAGCAAAAATAAGCCTAAAAAATATGGATTTACAAATTAATTCTCTGTAACTAAGGAATATCCAGGATACTCACTATCTCCCCTTTTATTTAATCTATTAAGGTTTATCACCCACCTACATGTTAAGGAAGGGCCTGGAAGAATAAATAGCATGTGGTCTGGAATTGAGCAAGAAAAAAACCGATCACACTTCATTTCAAGGAGATGGAAGAGCTCTCTATCCTTGAAAAACTGCGAAATAATAGGAATCCAAGAATATAAATATCTTGGCAGATAGAAGCTCTTAGAGAGATATAATGGACAAAATTACAAGAGGAATGAAGATAATTGAAACCTTGAATTAAGCGTCATGGAATAAAAATAACCGTTGGAACAAAAAAAAAAGAAGTTTTTTCTATCCCTTTGTAAAAAGCATCAACCTGAATCCATAAAAAACGGATATGATAACAAAAAAAGTTATTAGTAATATAAAAGGGGGCTTGTGGAGGAATTGTGTCAAATTTACAAAAACTGTCAGAAGACTATATGCCCAAAATAATCTTCCATTATCATCCGACAGAGAGTCGAAAAAGACAATCCAAGGAGAGAGATAGTTGCAGGAAGATATAGCTACCAGGAGACAAGTAAATAAATGAAGAAAGGAAATGGCAGAACCTTTTAGAAACGATAAATCACTAATATAAAAAAATCGTTAAATATATATATATTATTTCACTTATACATGTTTAGTGATTGAAATCATAATTTTTTTAAACCACTAATGAAATAGCAAAAAAGTGTAACTTTGTGCTTAATTTTTTTTCCATAGTTTTTCTTTATTATTTGTAATATTACTCAATAAGGAAATGTTAAATATAAAACAGAAATAAATGTACAGCCGAGTAAAGCAATAAGACTGGAAACAATAGAGTTCAATATACATAAGTAAAATTCAAAAGTTAATCTATTTTTCAATAACTGAATAAATAAAATAAAATAATGATTGCAACACTTAATGATAAGTATGAAGTTATTGAATAGAAAATATTTTAAATAAGTTTTATATAACTACCTTTGACAAGGATAAGAGCTGTTTCATCCAGAAGAGTGCCACGTAAGATTATTAAATTCAATTGAACTCCCAGTCAGCCACTATTGACGTATCTTTTGTCACACCCGATATATTATGGCTCTTGTGCAACCATCAGAGCTTATATCTAGTTAGAATATAAAGAAGAAATATTGCATAACGTTTTTTAAACAATTATAAGGCTTCATTTACAATCGATTCAAACAAAAAAACTTTAAATCGATTATATGGGTAGAGAGACGGTTGTATGAGTCAGTTATATTACGTAGTAAAAAAATAGATGTAAGTACTCCATCCAGAACGTGTATAAATTGAGGTTCTCCTTCTTATCACTCCCCAGCTATTTGATAATAAGGCTGTTGTTGAAGATCTTGTTTCGTAATACTGCCTACTTAAAAAATAATAAACATCGTGCATAAGGTAATTTCGGGACGGTTTTTTTTTTTACGAAATCCGAACAATCGACACTAACAAGGACGTCAAAGACAAAATCGTGATACTTCAAAAAAAAAAAAGTTGAAAAAGATACCAAAAAAAAAAACTGATCATGAAGAAGATCTGGACCGATGATGAGCGGTGATGAATTAGGAAAGATCTAACGGTAGGACAGAGATTGAATATGTACCGTTAGGAGTTAGAGTGTAAATTAGAAGGAATGATAAACGGTTAATCGGATCTGGGTTATTAACCCTTCAGTCGGAAATCTGGGATCAGCCTTTCTTAAAGAGATATTACCAACTAATTCTAAAGCACAATGCCCCACAGCGGAACAGCCCTTAGTCCATTGAGAACTTGTTTATTTTATTTCCAGTTTGGATATTTTTTATGATGAATAACGTGTGATATAGAGTTGTATTGAAAGGAGAGGAGAAATATAATAGAAGAGAAGGATGGCTGGAGTGTTCAGTCAAATTTAAATGGTAAAAAATAAATAATTTTATTTATTTTTACATTTGCTGACGTTTCGGCCCGAAGTTCAGGCCTTCATCAGGGCTGCTGTACAAGAAGTCAAGTCAGACAAAAAAAAACGTTAGATAAATCAATAAAAAACGTCTTATTGAAACGTTTTATTTTTGGTTCCTATTTTCAATATTTTTTTTTAAGTATCATGATTTTATCTTTCACGTCCTTGTTAGTGTCGATTGTTCGGATTTCGCAAAAAAAAACGTCCCATATGTGCCTTCTGCATGATGTTTTTTACGTTTTTTTTTTTTGTCTGACTACTTCTTGTACAACAGCGCTGTTGAAGGCCTGAATTTCGAGCCGAAACGTCGGCGAATGTAAAAATAAATAAAATTAATTATTTTTTACCATCCTTCTCTTCAATTATTCGCTACATTCAACCATAAACCTACTCAATTGAGAAATATAATAAATTAAAAAATATTAATATTTCCGAACATAAATAATAATGAAAATGTTATATCTATTCTTCAAATAATAAAATTCTGGAATTCACTATAACGTTATTAATACTACAATTTAGTGAAATCGTTAAAAGTTAAAATGTATTAGTTTTCATAAATTAAAATACGCTGAACAAATAATTTGTCCGACGTCAGTAAGTTAACTTTTGAAATTTATAAAAATGTAATGACGTTTCGAACTATAAATCTTTTAAATTATGCCAGAAACAAATATATCCTGTATCACAATGACCCATGGAGGATCTCGGAAGTAGTATCTTCGAAGTATTGTTTCTTGATCTACGTTTGTGCTAAGTGCTTTTTTGACAGACTTGACGCACAACCGCCAGGTTTACTCCTTAAATAATTATTCAATTAAGAATACCTAATTTATAAAGACTGAGTGTGCCCCAAGAGGTTCCCTAGACCTCAGGGTAGGTCTAGAAAAAATAATTATCCATCACATCATGACTGCAGTATTTAGATGAAGGCATAATACACAAACTACATTTTCACATATCGTAAGTTTACAGCAAAACGTCATTAAGTAACATTTTACAATTTCAAATAATGAAGAACTTTGATGAATTTTCTCTTTGTGAAATCAGAAAATTGTGCATTTTTTGTAACTATATATGATAAATAAAAGGTTTTGAGTCATTTTCATGAAATTACTGTTTTTTGCACAAAAGGTCACAAAATAAGGTCAAAATTCACAAAAATAAATAATAAATAAATATCGACTACGTTAATTCTATACTTACCCCCGAATTCCTCCGATTTTGTGCCAAATCAAACGGGCTGTTTTAAAAATATTGTGTATGAAATACATTAACGCGTGTGTAAGTGAAAGTGGGAGATTGAATTTGAAATGAAACCATCAAGATACTAACCCGTAAAATCTCTGAAGACGACAAAAATAATTAGAAAAATCCGCACGAATAAAAAACCTTTTCTACATTGCACTATTAAAATTCATAATTAAAAACATGTTATGAAATTTTTAATTTTGAACTGATAACTGAGATAATTTTTTTAAGATATTAAGAATCAACAACTCCAGAGTAAAGTGAACCATACCAGTGAGATCAGGGACCTGAAGATAAGAAGTGGAGGACCCTGAAGAAGCCGCGATTGGTGAAACGAAACCTGCTACTGAGGCCGTCACGGGGAGCTAGCAGTAGACAATGGCCGGCTGTTTACTAGAATCACACTGAATTATTATTGTGAGAACAGTTCCCACCGGGATCTTACCCACTGCCTTCATAATATCCCCTCTGGTAGCACTACAATTTGCTATCCGAATCACAATAGTCTTACATAACATATACACCACAATATTCTTCCAAGAAAAATTAGGTCTCTAAGTAAATGAGAATACATTCACTAACGCATATAAGTTTTTAGTGCCTCTTTAAATTAATCTATTTAATGAGAAATCGCCGCCCCAATTCCGATAATACGGAATACAAGTGAAAAGCAAATAGATATTTTTGAGTTTTTAATAGCTAATTAAATAGACAAAGTTTTCTGATTTCCAGATTGAAAATGGCCTGATTCTGAGAATTTTCGTAAATAAAAAAGTAGTACGTTACGATGAGATGGAGCCCTTCGCGAAGTTTCAGATGTTAATAATTTGATAAAAATCTGGTGCGCGCAGCACACAACTTTCACTTACTCTTTGAACTTTGCTCAACTTTGAATAGAAATTATTTTCTGGACATGTTGGGCTATTATATAATTTTTGAATTGCATTTTTAACTAAGCCAAAGCTAAAAGAATGCAGCTGACAAATCATAAATACTATTAAAATAACAAAAGTCCTATTTATTAAATGGATTGTACGACTATTAGTTATTAAACTGTTATTTTATATTGCGAAGTTTATTAAGTTAATGAGAGATATTTGATTATTTAAAATAAAGCATATTAAAGGTACTTTAGAGGAAGACCCATATGAACATTAGGTATTTAAGCCCTGTAAAGTCACATCAACGACGATAAGACCTAAATGATATTAAAGACCACTTAATTATGCAATGATATACCGAGGTTAATCAAAATCGTTAGAGCCGTATTTGAGAAAATTGTAAAAATGTGTTTCGGCGTTGCTATAAAGTGGCACTTCCGGTTAAACGATTTTAAGGAAAAAGTTGCCAGGACATCTAAGGCGTTTATATCTATCTTAAATATGTAATATCAGTTTCGTACGACTTTTCGGTTTCGAGGTAAAGTGTTCACATACATACAGATGATTTTTCGGGACTTGGTTATTTGGACTCAGGGGACCTCAAAACTTGTATTTCCGTTGAAAACTCAGATTCAAATGTTCACAATCGCAATACTTACACTTACGATATATTACATATATAGGTAAGAATGAACTATATATAACATACATAGGTAAGTGAAAGTAAAAAAAAGGGACTGTGCCATGGACTATTTTATTTAGTATGGATTGACTATCAACAAAGTAAAAGAGGTAATGTTTCAATTTACAATAACGTTATTGTTGTGTAAAAAGGCCTCTGTAATCAAATTAGCTGAAAAGAGTTCCTTCTGACTGAGTTTTATAAAAACATTTCCTTTTGATCGAACGTTCAAGTTTTAAGAATGACTGTGCGTACAAATAATAAAAAAAAAAAATGTAAGAAGTTTATTATTAGAAGTTTCATGAAATAAACAATCATGTTTCACTACTTCTAATATTTCTTTTTTAACATAGAGTGGAAGATTTATTACGAATTCGGTTTAACATTGGTTTTTTTTTGTAGTGAACGTGGATCCTAAATGATTATTTTCAATAACAGAAAAATTTCAAATTAATAAAAAATCTCAAAAGCTAAATAAAAAATATATACGTGTTAAAAAAAATATATATAAAGCTATGTACAGAGTCAATTATTTGTATAAATATTTGTACAGAGGTTGGACTGTAGTAGATAATATAACAGTTGTCTGGTACATTGTATAACAAAATAGGTTTATACCGTAAGATCGCATTAAATAACTAACAAATTTATTTTACTTGGGAAGTAAACGAATTCAGAAAAACAATCGCTCTTGGTATTATTTAATACAGAATGATACGTCAGTATATTTGCGCGTTTATCTTACACAAGAGGTTGATGTTTCATAATGTAAACCTGTGAATAAACAGTTAAGGTAGAGATAAAGAGAATGAGTGGCCGAAAATAATAAGCAAATAGGAGTTGTATAATATTTTAAGACCAGGGGGTCTCCAAACTTTTCAGCCGGGGGACCACATGATAATTTTTTTTAGGGTTGGTAATAAAAACACAGGCAATAAATTAAATCATCACAATACATCGATTCGATTAAAACTTTTATTCTGTCAACTATAATAGTATTACTAAATATAAATTTATGATCTACTTAAAATGTTTCTTCCGCGCGAAAACATCCTATCTACTTCATGTATGACAAAGTCATTTCTATGTAAATTCTTAACTTCTAGCTATTGTCATTCTAATAATCCCTAATGACAATTGCAACAAACAACATTCCAGAATCAAAAACAATGCACAGTAGCAAAAACAAAACTATTGCTAAAGATGTAAAAGGAAAGACAAGATAAGAGATTGCCTTGAAGATTTCAAAGAGGAAGTAATAAACATGGTTGAGCGGTCTTGTCTAACGCCACCGGTTATGGTGTTGTGGTGTCCATATCGGTGTGTATAATTGCCAGGAGAACCGCAATTGAAACGAGATTGGAAAGATTGACAGCGGTAAGACATTAAATAGGTTTTATGTTGATCTATGAATATTTTTCAAAATGATGCGTCTTGTGGACAAGTTAATACAAATATGTTGGTTATCCCCAGGCGGGTTTTCGTATCTGGACAACAATATAAAATTTAATACGAGAGTAAATCAGTAACAAGTAAAAGGAAATGGAAAAAAAAATCTATATATTTATTGCACATACATAAATATAAACGCAAGTTATGCCATCAAAATTTATAACGGGAGCACATTTTGACGGGGTTTTCAATTTTTGAGTGGGGTACATTTCGAGGGGATTGTGAATCTTAAAATGAAAAACTTCAAAGCAAAAGACAAGTGGAAGCATGGAACAGACCGCAAGATGTGTAATTTTATATAATATACGAATATTTAAATTCTCCTACTTTCTCTTCCACTGTTTTTAAGAAGCCGAGAACAATAAAATATTTTGGGAGGGGTGAGAAAAGGTTTATGCGCCATCAGCCTTGGGGGGAGGGATGGGCACCCCTGCTCCTTAGGAATAGTTTCATGCACGTTTATGTTCTTCCGTATAACCGCATAATGTGAACAATTCACGATTATGTAGTTCACAGTTCTAGAGGAGCCACACCCGACACAGGTAGGTGGTTCCCGACCGTGGAGAAGCTAGCCGTGAGAAAATTTGCAGTGAACAATTCTGAGACTGCCAGGATGATTTCCTCTCTTCTTGATCTCCTGGTACTAGTGCACCATTTAGTACTATTTGGTTTAACCTGAGCTAGTTTCGCATGCCTTATCCAGCCCTCCCGAGTATTTGTATTTATAATACTTTTTCAGTAAGTATTTTAAACAAATTATTATTAAAATACATTGTATTTTAAAAACATAAAATACATGGTATTTTAAAATAATAATTAAAATACATTTCGCCCAGGTCTGTCGTAGTTATGCGCTGCTTACTGCTCCGCAGAGAGAACCAATAGAGCATAAAAGAGAATCCTGTTGGAAATGAATGAAGCAGTATTGTGTTATATAATAAAGCCAGGGGACAATACCGTGAATGAAGAAAAGTAGAATAGGTCCGTATAATGACGGCAATAACAGTCCATTCACTGAGGCGGGGAAAACATAGCCGGAGATGATTATAAACACATCATCACTAGGGGAAGGTTAGGGTGGGTCACAATTAGCTATTATTTTGTAATTTTGATCCTGGCCTATTGCAGTCTTCGACTCAGTATTTTACAGAAGATTTTTGGTTTTGATAACATATACTGGGATACTTGAGAAAATAAATGATAAAACGTATAAATCACTAACGGATCCAGGATTTAATTTTGGGGGGGCTGTAGCGCGGAAGCTTTTTTTTTCATATATATAACGATAATTACTTTAGAAAAACAGAAAGATACTAACTACCTTTATGAAATGGTGTTTAAGTGATTCTTGAAGTCCTATTAAATGTAATTAAACGAGCAATGGTGTTTAAGTGATTCTTGAAGTCCTATTAAATGTAATTAAACGAGCAATAATAGTTTAAGACATAATTTTTTAACATTTTTTGCCATAAAACATGATTACATTTTACCATTTTTGGGGGGGGGGCTTCAGCCCGAAAGCCCCCCTCCCCGTAAATCCGCCTGTGGTATAAATTGAAAGAATTAAATACTTGAATTAATGGTAAAAATCTAGCATGATATAGCTTTTTATATCAATTAGATGATATAGCACCGCGTGCAGATAAATGGAAAGAAATATCCCAAGAGAGGCAGAGATGGAGCAGGCTTGTTAAAGCGGCAAAAGATCTACATGGTCTTTAATGCCAAAGGGAAAAAAAAAAAGTATATATATATATATATATATATATATATATATATATATATATATTCAAGTTAAAATGCAATAAACAATAATATAATGTAATGTCAGCGATGATATCAAATATACAAAAATTACAATTAGTAAACAAATATTAAAAACAGGGGCAGTATTGGAACAAAACTCACACCATCGAACCAAGAATGTAAAATGTATAACACAAAAAGAAACGAAATAATTCCTCAACTATAACATGAATGGTCATAAATAAGTATAAGATAGACAGAGGACCAAAATATAAAAAGTGGCAATGAATTAAAATATTAAATCCACAAATAGCATAGACGATAAGAAAAATTTATAATTTTGGACAGTTAATATAAATTGAATTATTTTATAATTGTAATATTTTCGTATTGTAATAACAATTTAATATATTTTTTTCCTATTGGTCTTTTAGAATAAACTTGGTAGGGTGAAATATTTTTACTTTAGCTTTTCTCGATATTTTAAACAAAAAGCATAAACAATTTTAAAGAATATTTAAATACAATACACAACGTAATAAAGGTTTTATTTTGTTGAATAGGAGCAAAAATAATAAAGAATAGGATGAATGTGATAAGGAGAGTAGCACTAAATAATTCTAATTTACATTACCAACTACGTCGCAATTCTTAGAGACTCACCTGAAAAAGAAAAATTTTAAATTAGAAAATGAAAAAGATAATTTTAAAAACTAATAGATTATAAAAAAAAAAAAAAACAAAGCAAGCATTTTAACATAATTTTACTCCCAGGAAACTGGATGATTATAGCTCGCCCACAAGAATGTGGTAGAGGGGAAACGAGAACACAGAAGAAACTCCTCACTCCCATCATGCATTTAATTTAGCTCACAAAAATGTTGAATTATAAAAGATATATATTTAATATAGCCATAAATTTATTATATTTTAATTTTTAAAATAATATGATTCACTTTATAGATATACTATGAGTGAGGCGTTAGTTTCAACATACAATTAGTGCCATCCTAGTTCACCCTTTGTCAAACATATTCTTGTAGGTGAGACACAGATGACTGTAATCAGTACTTTTCCCCCAATATTCCTATGGTTGCATCTGCTGACAATATGGTGTTGGTATAACTAGTGGAAATCATTAAATTAAATAAAACGAAGAATAAGAATGTTCACGAAGAATAAAGTACCGAAATAAATACAAGTAAAACAAAATATACAGTCAGTAGAAACATGGCTGATACTTTAGGGATATTGGGAGAAATACATTTGAGTATTTAGACGTTTGTCAGTACTGAAATATCTAGGAGAAATAAAATTGAAGAATATATGTAAAGTTAAAAGTAAATACTTGCTATTTCTCTATTCTTTGCAAACAAAAAGAAATCTAGAATTTCCATAACTATTATATTCTTGATTCAGGGTTGGCAGGAGATAGCGTTCCCGCATCAACATTTTTGAGGAGGGACCATTGTGACGGAGCTATAATGGAAGAAACCGTATTCTTGGTATTTCTGGAGGAACCAAAGAACTATAGTCGTCCGTGGTACAGATCCCTTTTTACGGGGGCGGGATGGCCAAACGGGCTAACGTTTGTGCACAGCACCGCCGTTGCCAAGCGACCTGATACATGAGATAACTGGATAAAAATAGTCTTTTAAATCACAGACCTCACCCCATGACCCGGATAAACCTCGTATAGTGTTAAAGGTGAGGACATAAAAAAAAAAAATTTACGAAAATTCTTATAATTCGGCCGTTTTCAATCTGGAGATCGGAAAACTTTGTTCATTTAATTAGGTACTAAAAGATCATAAATACCCATTTGTTTTCGACTTGGATCCTAAGATGATGAGACCACAAAAGCGAGAAAAATGGTGGCCTACAAAAATACTGAGCCGTTTGACCTATATAACCTCATTTTTTTGATACGTTGGATGTGTAGTTTAACCGCTAAAAGGCCCAATATTTTTGAGGATCACATTTTTTTTAGATTTTTTGCTCAAATTATCTTACAATTAAAGTGGAAAACAAATGGGTATGGGTATGGGGCCTAGTTTTTTAGAATCTAATTAAAAAGACAATGTTTGCCGACCTCCAGATTGAAAACACTCCAATTCCGAGAATTTGTGTAAATATAATAGTTGTACATTACGAAGATCTAAAGCTATTTACGAAATTTCAGGCGGATGTTATTAATAAAAGGGACCTGTACCCCGGAATACTAGAGAAAAAATATGCAGCAGAAAATCAAGTGTAATTGTGAACGAATTACATGCTTTTATAGTCCTTAAGGAGAGGTTAATATTTGTTTCGTGATACATAAGCAATATTTTGTTGAAAACGGAAATGACGCAAACAGATTGTTTCCACATAGCCGTTAACGAGATATGGTTAACCACTTATGAAATTAAAATAATGATTATTAACGAACGGATTGAATATTCCTCTATCTTCAAATTCTGTTCGCAGAAGAAATAATTTAAAATTTATCTGCTGCGAAATGTTCGATTTTTTTATATACAATTTTATTTTATTTATAATTATGAGATTTTAACGTGTATGCTATTAATAAATAATTGTCATACAACTTGGAAGATTGAGTCTACTTAAGCCATGCCCTATGGACCTTTCTTTACATTGCAACTTTCATTTCTTTTCAATAGCTGTGCTCTATTAAGTTCTTTCAAATAAGGATGGGATAAAGGCGTGGCAACAAATTTACTGAACACTATATTCTGCGACACATTTCTTGTCCAGATTTTAATAACAAACGATAGTAAATCAAAAAATTTACAAGATACTATAAAAGAAATAAAATAGGTGGGCAAGGACAGACACAAAAAGCCCAAACCGAAAGAAGTAGGTTAGAGATGTCAAATACACCCACATGTGCGCAGCCATACTAGGACTTTTGATTTACTCAACAGCAGGCTGCCTTCTTTAACTCAGGCAGTTGACAAGTTCGCCTTTTCTTTTTTTTTCTTTTCATCTTTCAAGACAAACAAAAAACCTTTTTGAGCATGTGGGAACAATGCGAGTCTTGTCTAGTTACGACATAACATATACAGATCATTGGACGTGTGTATAAAGTTGTTTAGATGTTTCAGACAGTTGCGTAAGGTTCAGAAAGAAGATCAAGATTTCAAGTGTATTAAATCATCTATTGAGCCATAATCCAAACAATACGTTATTTATAAATAAATGTATGTTTAAAGTATTATTGAGGGAGTTAAAATGAAAGTGGTATAAATCAATTTTATTTTTTTTTACATTTACTTAAATGATATATCTATAATATATACTCATCATTTAAATGTATAATATGTATTTTAAAATATTAATTATAATATAAATTTAACATTGAAATAATTTCACATAACAATCTCTTGTTCAAGATAAACCAAACGTAGCTTATACTACTATTATTATATCACTCTTGATTCACACAATATCTTCGAAAAAATAGACCCTGACCCATTTAAGTTTGAGAAACTATTCAGTAAGATCAATTCAGTGTAAGAGATATGAGAATATTTTTCGTTTATTCAGCTGTTATTTACTTTTAAAAGATATGGGTTGTTTACAAGTATAACAAACATGGCTAACCACTCCAGAGTGTATACTTAAGTTGTGAATCGCACGCCATAAAGAAGAATGACTGATAGTTCAACAAGTCCTCGAGCTTTTCTAAAAAGTTCCATAAACTAAATATTTCAAAACATGTTAAGAATATACCAGATCAAAAATAAATATACACTAGTATGATTTTGTTAAAAAAAAAAAAAAATAATTTCCCTAAGTTCGATTTCTACAAAAATGACGAATCCTAACGAATGAAATGAAATGAAAGTAACATAGCAGAATGTATTTGTAATTACTTCACAATAATCTTTCAAATAATTAGACTCACAACCATAATTTTCAACAAAATCTACATAGCAAGAAGAATCAAATCCGTGTTCACATGTTTCAAAATTACACACCACAATACCTCAATAATTAGCACTTAAAAGTTGATTACTAGTGTTGCTCAAAATCGGTCTTGGTCTTGCACTTAGCATTTTGCACCAACCTAACTGTTGCCAAACGAAGAGCAAGACTGGTAAAAAAAAATAGATTTTTGAATAAAATGAAGGCAAAATCGTTACCAATACACGACAATTTTAGTTACTATATGTAAAGAATTGGTATAACCAATATACTTTTGCATTTAACTTTTCTAATTTTCCATTCGGTCTTAGATAAGTTTCTTCTATCTAAAAAATTACAATAATCTCTATAGTAATAAGCTAATAGGTAACTGCAAGACTGTTGCGAGACTCTTGCTCAAGACCAAAACCTAGACCAAGATTGATTTTGCAAGACCAAGACTTGTCTCCGTTTCGCATTTGGGCAACACTAATGATTACTAACTAGAAAAAAACATCTTCGTCATACTTTAACATTTTTTCTGATCTTAACAAAACTGTAGGCCAAACTACAGTCACCAAAAAAGTTTTATTTTTATTCATTATTACAATTAGTTTTCCGGCACAAATGCACCGTGGCACTATATTGTGCGCAACACCTATTCCATTGCACATATAATGTTGTAGTATAGATATGTCCAATCTAGGACTATATAATATAATAAAACATGTAGCTCTACAATTGATTATTATTGGAAATTTTTTCAAGGCATTATGGGTACACGTAATATTGATTTTCAACAAAATTATGGTGGATATTTTTAATAATTGGTAAATGGTTGACTGTCGTGAATAATGGAGAGAAGAATAGTTGGGGTGATCAGTCAAATACGAAGGCAAAAACAAATGATACTATTGATTTTGACATTAGCCGAAGTTTCGACCTGAAGTTCAGGCCATCATCAGGGCTAAGAAAAGAACCAGATAACAAGGTATGAGAAACATAAGTAGTGTAGGTAAAAAAAAATTTAAGTAAAATTCAGTTGTTAGAATAATGACAATAGTATGAACAAAGAGATAAATGATAATAACCGGTACAAAGTGTGGAATGATGAAGTAAACATAATGAAACAAAAAAAAGGTGTCATAAGTATTAAAATGAGAATCTTAGAATAAAATGTAAAAACAGAAAAATATGAAGTTATATAAGAAATGGAAATAAACAGTAAAATTAAGATATTGTGAATAGAATAGTTAGACAGAAAATTGATCTTTGTTCTTACTATTGTCATTATTCTAACAACTGAATTTTACTTTAATTTTTTTACCTACACTACATATGTTTCTCATACCTTGTTATCTGGTTCTTTTCTTAGCCCTGATGATGGCCTGAACTTCAGGTCGAAACGTCGGCTAATGTCAAAATAAATAGTATCATTAACTTTTCCCTTCTTATTTGACTGATCACCCCAACTATGGTGGATATTGAATTCATAATAGATATATTGTTGAATGAAGCTGGTTGGTGTGCCAGAAAGAGACAGTAGCGGATCCAGGATTTAATTTTAGTGGGTATTCTTTTTTCCTTAAAAAAAAAAAAAAAAAAGCCCAAAGCCTTAGAAGGTATGACTCGGCATAAATCGGACCATCGAAAATTTATAGTATAAATTATTTCATAGAAAGATATAGACGTAGCATACACTGCATAATCGGTATCAAGTTTTCTGTTTTGTGTCGTTGTTTATGTCGGATAGAATATCGACAACTATGACAGCTAACTAGTCTGAAATAATATCTTTTGATGTCAGTGACTGGTTTTCGTGACCGAACTATGTAATCGATACTCGCGGTGATAACCAGAGCATATTATTGTGAAAGAAGTTTGCAACACAGTTCGAAAAGTAACAAATCACTTTCAAGTGAAGGAAGTTATTTTAAGGAAAACGTGGACATTTTTCGCAACATCAAATTAAACAAGGATGGTATAGTTATAAGAAGTTAACAACTGGCGGAAGTTTTAATAGAAGGAAACCAAAACCGAAATAAAAAGGAAGAATCTAGAGACCTTGATAGAACAGAAGGCATTGGTCGATCTGAATAGAAAAAATGTAAATAAGAAGTTTGTGGCTAACGCCAAGGCAGGTGCTCAGGTTCCTAACAAAGGCTTGTGGTTGCTACACGCTGGCCAACTTCCTCTCTTGGCCATATTCAATAGACCACGGCCTTTGGGATAGATAGATATCATGCGATATTTATTTAAATATATTATAATCCATTTAAGTTATGATCAAAAAATATATTTATTGTTTAAAATTTCATAAACATAAATTAATTCAGGTATATAGGTATGTACAAATACTACGTATCATTCGTAACTTTGTACATAAAATTCTAGATTCTTTAAACATTTTGAATTTTTATTCTCTTTATTAGCAACGATACCATCTTGTTTGCTAAACGGGAGATACTATTAACAACCTTAGAATCTTCGCCTTCTTCATTGCATTCTTTTCTCTATCCAATCCCATCAAATTCCAAACTAAAAAAAAATCAGATAGCATAACAAAAACATAATTTACCGATATACGTAAAGAAGATCGAGATCTTCTATTGTAAATACATTTTTGGAGTGCTACCAGTTGGTAGTTTCTCAACAAGTGTTTTTATGTTATTACTTCTTGTTATCACATTTACTGAATGTATTTTTATTCTTAATACAATTGTTAATATCATAAATTAAAAAAAAAAGTTCCGTTCGTCTTAAGTTCAATAACTTTACTTGCCTAATTCAACTTCTATTATTATGCATACCCCGCATTTCGCGGGTGTTGCCTTCTGAATTTTCTAGTGGGCACATTTTTCTTGGAATATATTCTACGCGATAGTTTATTTTCGAATACATTAAACTCTATTTTTACCTTAACATAAGCTATTACGTTATATTAGGCTTGCAGCTTGACCATACCAGTTAACCAACCAATTAAATTTAGGTACTTGTTCGAAGTTTAATTTAACGTTCTTTAATTTCTTTTTCTGTTTTTCGCTTTGATGCACAGTTTAGGAGTTACAGATGTAAAAAGAAAAAATCTGGCTTTTATGGCAGTAAAAAGTTAGCTTAGTGAACCACGTTAACAAGTTTGTATTTTGCATGTTTGAATCCATATATATATATATATATATATATATATATATATATATATATATATATATATATATATATATATAAATAAATACATATATATATAAAACCTGTAGCTATAACAACCCAAGAAGGATCTTGGGTTCAGTATATAATTCATATGATCTGACTGAGATAACGCTCAACTACCAGGTTTCCCATTTTAATGAATTATTTAATCAAGGATACCCAGTCTATACAGGCTGGATTTGTTACAGAAAGAGTATGTCGCCCCACGGCAGACGAAACAGAATAGATACTTTTTCTACCATTAGTGGGATTCGAACCCTAGCTGCCCCGCTCCCAAAACCCAAATATAAAAGTTTAAAAAAAAAAAACTTTTCTCACATTTTTCGCAATAAATTTCCCATTCCAATCCTAATGTGCTTTAAATCAGCCACCATTTTTTGAGGTAGAATGATTTTCATTTTTTTAATATAAACGTTATGAATATAAAAAAATTTTCTCCGAATTTTCATCGGACGAAGTCATTTTTTTTTTTACGTTCGCTTGTACCATAAAAGGTCGGAGAAAGATAATAGGTCTGTAAGACTGACTGTAAAGGTTTCAAGACAATCTGATCTTAGTAATTCTACAACTATGAAATATAAAAACAAACAAGCAAATCTGCTTTTTTTTTATATGGATACTTCAATACACATGAATACATTTATCCCATTTAAGGTGTTATTTGTGTTTGTATTATTATATTTTTAAATATAAAAATCCGTTACCTATTACTATTTCTTGAAAAACGTCTTAGTTGAAATCCTCAAAGAAGACTTAAACGACAAGATTATGATTACTAAAATTACTTGACAAACGTTCTGAACTTATAATAATCTATAAAAAAAACTCATAAACATTGCCATCATCAGGCCCATTTGGACACATAGAATTGAACTTTGGTTTCCAGGAAATGATTTAATTTGTCCCATATCCGATCCTTACAATACAAAATACTTTGTACAATAGTTAAAACTCATTATTATATCAGAAATAAAATAATAAATTGCCTAATCAAAATAATATTTTTAAATTTTATTCATTTTATAAAAACCATTATAACAAATTATTGTTATGTTTTTTTGGGAAATATTAATTTTTAAAATTTGTGAAAACAAACGAGTGGATTAACCATCTTGAGACAGGAAGCTTAAGAAAGCAGAGATATGAGTGAGTTTGTGGAATTTGCTACGTACTCCAGCCCATTAACAATAGGAACAATGGAGCACCAGTACTGGGATCGTTGACCTTCCCAAAACTAGAGGTATATTTTGAGTTCACTGGCGGCCAGTAACTCGATGGGATCCATAATTGAAGTTTTGAGATTTTCTTCCAAGAGTATACTAGTTTATATAAATGTATACACAATAATATTTTATATATGAATCTTTCAATTCAAATCAGATGGAATATAATTGGAAGCTATCATTAATTTATTTCCAACTTGAAACATCAAAAATAAAATGTACTTGATAGTAAAAGCTCATATTTTATAATTAATGTAATCTTCATAAAGTTTATAAATTTATTTAGTATTATATTCTACAGAAAATTAGGAGGTAGGTGAAAGTTGTGCGAGGACCGCAAAAGATTTTTTGTTCATTATAAAATCCTGTTACAAAAATTAATTAAGTAAGAAATTATTCATGCTACTAGGCAAGTTGTCCCCCACTCAGACTTGTCACTGCAGGGAAAATCGGAATTACACGGAGAGAATTACATAAAACTTTCATGATGACAGGGGGTATTTAGAAATCGTTCGAAGAATGAGATGTAAATGCTAGGCCATTAAAATTGTCCGAAGTAAACAGTTCCTCCGAAGCACACGCCCTCCGCCCCCCTTTGACTACGCAACAGTTTCCAGTAAGAAGGTCAACCTCGTCATTCAAATCTTCGATGAGTCATTCATTGGAGTAATTTGCGTTAATGAACCAATGGCTCCAACCTATTCCGGCAAGAATAAGTGACTCAGGTTACCTAATCTTATTTTTTATCAGGTTGTTATTATGGTTTTTACTAAACTGAAAACGTCTTGTTTGTCAAATTACATCAGAAACGTAATCCGAGTAATTTAAGGAAGTGACAGTGTTATGACATAACATTCAATAAACAAAAGCTGACACTAGAGGATTTTCTAGCCAATAAAAATTTTATTTGAAGCAGTTTTCAAACATTTAAAAGTAAAAGATATATTTTTATAAACCGAGGAGGGAATATTTTTAAGAGGAGTATCGAAAGTATGACCACAACACAAAATCTGGTAATTTGTTGAGATTCGATCTGAAAACAAGAATGAAATCAGTTTTGTATATATTCTACACAGATTATACAATGAAATATATGTTTTGGAGGGTAAACAAAGTTGATATTTGTTTTGCCACCTACGAAA
The DNA here is from genome assembly GCA_928085145.1 of Nezara viridula. Classification (NCBI taxonomy): domain Eukaryota; kingdom Metazoa; phylum Arthropoda; class Insecta; order Hemiptera; family Pentatomidae; genus Nezara; species Nezara viridula. The sequence continues at coordinate 129,520,968 of OV725079.1, forward strand.
ACTCTTAAATAAAAATTTTCGTTGCAATCGAAAAATCTTAATTTTTTACTTAATATTCGGTCTTCTATTAATAGCTCTTATGAAAACCATCTATGTTTATAGCTTTATAGTAGCCATTAGTAGAGGAAAATACATTTATTTTTCAATTGCAATGAAAATTTCCTGAATATTTAAAATTTGTAATACCTAATATAAGTGAATGCTAAAAACGAGTCTTAATTCGTTTTTTCGTAACAAAACTTTATTTGGCCTACTTTACTAGAAGCGTCAATCGGTTTTTTAATTTATTATGAATTAAAATTCGTTTATTACAATTAGAAACAATGTTTTTCTCATTTTACACACAAAATAAATAAATCTATTGATATATAATAAGTTAGAAATCCATGCGAAGTAAAGCAGACAACAGTAATTTAAAAAAAATAATAAAATTTTATGGGTGATAAATATTCAGGAGGCAGTCGTTTTTAAGTTTTGATTGGTGCCGACGTTTCAACCCAAGCATATTGGTCATCATCAGGGCGTGTTTCCAGCACTGAAGGTATTGAGTACTTGAATACCTCCAGTGCTCGAAACATGCCTTGATGACGACCCATATGTTTGGGTTGTATGCAATGTATAAAACGTATGCACCAATAAAAAGATTTACAATGATTGCGTCCGGAGTATTTATCACCCCTGATATGAACAAATGTAGACTGACTTCCTTTAATAATTAATACAATTTTATAAATATGTTTTCTCGACTACTAGGGCAGATTGGCAAGAGCCCTCGGAAATGGATCTAATATTTTCAAACTAGTATCTACAAAAAAAGTTTCATCGAAATCGGTAAACCCACGTCCCTTCTGAGTATAATAATTTTCGAAAACAAAAAATCTAAAAAGGGTTTATAATTGGACATATTATGAAAAAATAATTTAACAAACGACATCAATATTAATAGACGAATTTTTAGTTTATTTTACTAGAAAATTAGCGTAGTTTAGTTTTAATATTAATATTTAAATATTCAACGTTAAAATTATTTTTACATTCTATGCTCACTTTTAATTCATTAATTCAATATCTTCACCGAGGTATGAATTATCATAAGTACAAAAATTGCTTTTTTGTCAATTTACGATTTTGAGGAAAATATTTTCTTTTCGTTAATCTTTAGCCATAAAATATTCAACATTATTATTTATACAAGATATAAATTTTTCCCAATTCCATTCCGCTATTTCCAGGAACTCTAAAGCTCATCAAATAAATACCTACGCATCTGTACTGCTTAACTATATTTTTATTGCTGACAGCACGGGCGGATCTATGGGGGAGGGGACACTTTCGGGCTGAAGCACCCCCAAAATAACCATGTTTTATCGAAAAAAATAATAAAAAATTATCTCTCAAAGTATTATTACTTGTGTAATTACTATTACTATTAATAGCACTTGCTAGTGCTTGGCAATGTAACAGGGAACGATAAGTTGGAGTTCTTTTAACAAGCAACATTTTTTTTCGGGGTGTTCCCAGAAAATTATTTCGATCGGATCAAAATCTTTGATTTCATTCCGATAGGATAAAATGTAAGATTTGCTATTTAACTACTCCCTTATATTAGATTTGATTTTAGTTCCCAAGTAAATGTAGGATATGTCGATGGAGAGTGAAAACCTGCCTTTAATAATAAGAACAAAATGTTGATGATGGACCAAAATGTTGAACCATTACTGTTGATGATGGAGACTGCGATCTAGATAATTGAGGAGGGCTCCAGGAAGGCGGGTGTAGAAGGAGAGGACAGGAAGTGCGGATGGTGGCCGGCCGGCAGGATGTGGAGTCCAGTCTCTGTCGGCCAATGGCGATCTACCCTGCAACAGCGCTCTTAGTCCTCCATTGTTCTTAGCAGTATCTATCCCCTTTATTTAATAATGAAATATATGGGCCATTCTTCCATTCCGAACTATTTTAGAGATTCAAATTTCATAAACCAAAAGTGTAATTTTTTTTTTTTTTTTAACTATTAATTTCAACATAGGATTCTTGTGATAATGACTACAATTTTTAGTGATTAGTTTAAAATAATGGCGCCTGAATCGACAACATAATTAATTTTAAAATATTCAAATTGTAACTTATTAATTATATATTTTTCCATATATGTTATTTATATTTACTGAATCAATATGATAAGTGAGAATAGTATTGTTTAATAAACAACGGTTAATAGAATTAGGGGTTATCTTACGGGAACACAAGACGGCCTGAAGAGGGTTATCCAATCCCACCTTTGGCTTCGAGTCATGTTATCAATGCAGAGTCTGGCCACCCACTGTTCCATAACGGATATCTTGGGACCAATTTGGCTGGTCGGTGCAATTTGCCTCCGGTAAGCTCGATGGGGCTCAATCACCCAGAGTGAGGAGTGGAAACAGATTTATTTGAATACTTCTTTTCTTAATAATTAATTATTGCTTTTCGAATTCTAAGATTGGGATGCGCTTTAACCCACCAGGGCAGTCTGTGTTTAAAGAACTGATGAAATTCATTCAATGCACGACGACAAGAACCAAATAAAACCAAAGCATGATAAACCTTGCTAATGCTTAGTTAAAATGAAAACTGTTTTAATAGAATAGACGGTTTATGTAAAAATGACGAGACAAATCGGCTAAATGTAAGCTGTGCAGAAATGAAACCTCTCAGGAAACAAGTTACATAAGTCAGTGTTTACCGATTACAAGACTGAATCCTAAATACTTTGTTAGCTTAGTTTAATTTGTCTTTTGAATATATTTTACACACATATACAAACAAAATATTTTAATTTATAAGATATTTCATTGTAATAAAAATCTAATACGTCAAATGATATACGTGTTTACGTCTAAACAAAATTTGACAATATACATTTTTGTAAGCTTGTTCACATTAGTACATAAACTAGTAATTATTTCCCTCCCCAACGTTTGCTTCCAGTCTACTTGCGATAAATAATGGGAATTTTTAGGTTGTGATAAAATAGTTATGTAGCGACTTATAGGCCTTAGCTTGGTCAGCTAGTAGACTTTTCTTATTTTCTTAATGAATTTTAGTTTGAATATTTTATTCATTCATGTAAGCTTATGTGTAATCAACTTTATTATTTCTTTTACTTAAAATTATTGGGTGGAGGGGGGAGGAGATCGCCCCCCAATTCAGTGCCTACGCTTGCTGTTCTATGCCTAACTCAGTAGCTGGTACCCTCAGGACAATATATTTGCTCGTAATCTGAGAACTACCTATGTACTGTAAACGACAACCTTCTTGTATGAGCGAGAATACAAGGAATAAAAAGAAGCTGAGCGATGGATCTTAAGTGATCAGGGATAATAACTCAAGGACAAGGTGCAGTTGATTTCGTGAGATTCTCATAGCAAAGTATACCAATAATTAATTTATCCAATCCATCTCTCTGATTAACAATATCTATTTTTCGACAGTACAATTCAGTTAAAAATTCATATTTAATAACAAATTATACTAGTGAAATATAGCAATAGAGCCTTAGTACATATATACATTTTAAAAGCATTCCTAAATCCTATATACACTAGTTTGAAAGTTAAATTCAAATTACGAAAGACGAAATTCCTACCCGTGCTAGAACACACAGTAGTATTTAGGTGTTAAAAAGAAGAAGGAAGAGCGAGTTACTAAGGGCAGGCAGGAGGCACGAGCTTCCAACAACCGAGTCCAATTATAGTTAGGGAGGACCATTATGTACTCATCCGTCTGAGCCCTTCTCACATCCCACGGGGGAAAAAATCAAAGGTTAAACCCATCGTCACGAAGTACCTCATATCTTTCTCGCCATGATGATGCGTTGCGCCACTACAACGGAATTTCCCAAAAAATGAACGAAGTAAATGTAAGAAATTGAGAAAGAAATAGTTATAGCATAACAGATAATGGAAACCGCGCTTTATTAAACTAAATACTACTAGTAATCAGTTAGCTATAGATCCAGCGTATAGGTTCGAGGCCGACATCCCTAATTGCTGCTTGCACATCTCTTTCTACCGTCTACCGTCCAACCCATAACGCCAACATCAGGATTGAAACGCAATCCTCAGGCCCACATTTCGTTCTTTACTGATGATCGTCTGAATTCTGCGTATAATACAGGATTAATTCCCTGTATAATGGCCAAGTCTACATTTCAAACCCTCAAATTAAGCAGGTTGCAATATTTGAAAATCAAATTTAGTAAATGATGGTTGGTTAAAGTTTGACCCAAAAAAAGTACGAAAACAGAATTAAATCACCAGCGTGAAGAGAATTCAGCAACTACTATAATACAGTCATCTCTCAATAGCTGGTACCTGGATAATTCGATTTTTTCTATAATTAGAAGCAACTTCGATAAAAATATACCAGCTCTCCAGCTATTAACTTCGGTAAATCCAAAAAATTCTGTATTTTGATAGTTCGATTACTCAAAATCCTTTTCGTAACGAGAGAGGGAGAGAACGTTTTATAATTCGAACTATAACATTTCCCCTCTTTATAACTGGAATTTTTCCTAGTAATATTTTTTACATGAGGTTATATAAAAAATGTATGTAAGCCCATACACATTTTCAAAAATATAATAAGAACTCTTAATAATTAGAATTATTTTTCTTTCTTCTTGATAATTCTAACATCTTCATAACTTGAAGTCTCGATAATTCGAAGTTTTCTTGTAGTGTCTTGGATTTCGAATTATCGATAGCCGCCTGTGGATGGACAAGTGGAACTTGTAAGGAATAACTTAGTAAGCAGTACTGAGTAGCAAGCGATTTCCAAGCTTTTATCTAACAAAAAGAGGTTTATGGATGAGAATTAATACAACGATTCTTTAGAAGTGGATATATTTTTTAATTATTTAATTTAATTTAATCTTTATTTGTTTTCAGAGAAGAAGCCCATATAAATAGAGCCTATCTCTATATTATAAACATTATTAATCTTATCGCATTACAATATTTTTTTTCCTCTTTATGCTACATTATAAACATTACAAAATTCTAAAGGATAACTTAAACATCACATTTATTAAATAGTCAGGTAGTTAAAATAATGCCAATCATCAACGTCAGTGTAAAATCTAAAATCAATGGAATACATAACAACAATAAATTTTATATTATTATCAAATCACTTACTAAAATTAAATTACCAGATCATTCATATAAACAAAGAAACAAACGAGAGAACAAGGTGCAAACAAATCCGTTCAACATTTATCGTAATCCATGCCGACATCCAATCTACATTTTTGCCACTGAGAGGACAATATTTTGGAATGACACCACTAATTTCCTATATTGGTGATAACAAAAATATAATTTTCTCATATCTCCTATAGTGGTTGGCTTGAATAATTCGATCTCAATAGAAGTGGATATATTGGTTGACTTTCATTACAGAGTTAAGAGGATGACAAACAACAAGAATTTGCAGACAACATATGTTTTATTAGTTTTATTTAAGGAGTTGGCAAAAAAGACCTAGTACTATGAGGACCTGTGAGACCCTAACGGGCGACGGGCGATTCTGTTCAAGCGTTGCCAGCAATGGCTATTCTCGAGTCTAGTAGCGCCGGTTCTGATCCGGCCTTGGTGAGTTAAATTTTATTTTGTGGCCAACCGATGTAATGATTCTCGACCCTCCAACTCTGGTCAAAATAGATTTTAAACCTATTGCACAACCACAATAGCACATCAAGAACAAGCCTCTTCCCCCTTTTGCAAAAAATGGCGAGGTAGGATGTAGCCAATAAAAATAATTTAGTGAATATGTAGTACAAATAAATTAACTAAATGCATAGTATAAATAAATCATGACTATTTATCGTCCTCTTAATCTTTTATATCCTTATATAATATTCAATTTTTTAAATGATCATTCAACAGGCTTTCCATATCGGGATTATCAATGCCATTTAAATGGAAATCATGCTAAAGGAACGATTCGTCATATTGTAATCTCAAACACATAATTAAACATACAAGCCAGATGTACAATAAAAAAAAAAAAGATAAACATAAATATGTTCTTTATATTACCTACAGAGGAAATAAAAAAAACTTATCAAACCTAAACCAATATTGATAAGATATGATAAAACTAGGTTTCGTGGTAGAAAGGATTTTATTGTGAAAGCTTGACCCAAATAGTTGTGTCAATAGAATCCATACTTGATGGACAACGAAGAGACTGATCTGGGTTTTAGAGTAATCTAACAGGATTATCTAGCCGTCAATTTCGTGGCTAGATAATAGTGTAGAAAGAAAAAAACATTTTAACAACAAACGTAGCGAAATTAAATATATGAGAAAATTTACATAGAAAAAAAATGGAGACAAGAAAACATAAAAATAAGATATCAATAAATCTTTTAAAAACGATTTAATTTCATTAATAAATTAAATTTATTCTTTAACTTTGAACGTTTCAGAGCCTTCTGGAAGCACATCGTGATCACCTTTTCCACTTTAATACAGGCATGCGGTCACAGGCGGATCTACGGGAGGGGGAGGAACTTTCGGGCTGAAGCCTCCCCCCCCCAAAAAAATGGTAAAATATAACCATGTTTTACAGAAAAAATATTAAAAACTATCTCTTAATGTATTCCTGTTTGTGTAATTATATTTAATAGGACTTCAAGAACCACTTAAACACCATTTTATATAGGTAGTTAATTTCTTTTTTAAAAAATTAATTATCGTTATATGTATATGAAAAAAAAAATCTTTCAGACTGAAGCCCCCCAAAATTAAATCTTGGATCCGCTAGTGCATGCGGTTCATACAATCGATACTATAATAAATCAACACCAAAACCTCTGATAAACCCATAGTAACCACAGCTGATAACAGCTTAATTTTAATATAAAAAGATCATACTCTAAAATTTATGATACACTGGCATTAATTATTTTTCAATAGAAATTTGTTATGGTCATTTAAACAACTCCGAAATATTCGTATGTAATACGGAGCAGCTTCGGCTTATATCTGACAAACTCTATTTGATGGACATTTTTTTTAAATAAATTAAAAATATTAAGTACGCTCATCCTCAACATCTTGAGATATTTCGTCAGTTTCGTAAAAATGTATGTTCTTTAATAAACAAATTAGAAAACACAAATCAATTCAGTTGGAAAACTTTTATAGATTTTCACAATATTAAAAGTAACGCCTCCGATTTGTTTTTTGCGAATGAGATGATTTTCAAAACCTAAATATTACAGGATTAATCTTAATTAAAAAAAAAAACTCTTGACTAGTTTAAAAACAACATACCAACAATAGATCATATGGTTGATATACATATTTTTTAAATCATCCAGGAATTATAAAAAATAATAAAATAAATAAATTAACTAATATAGTCCATAGTCCAAGATAGTTGTTTATCTTATATATTATTTCTAAAGATTTTTTTGTCGGTAAGCCATAACTTCGTCTATTCTTTATCAAATCCAATGATTGACCACTCATTTTGAAGACATTCTTCTTCTTCACATGCGAAAAATAGTCCCCGAAATTTAAGGAAAAAAAGTTATGAAGGGAAAGAACCTTCATTTTTGAATAACTCAAAAAGTATGCAATTTTCCTGCACTTATTGTACCCATGATAATTAGAAGGTTACTAAATTACTTCCAAAAAAAAAAAAAAATAATAAAATAAATAAATCAGACAATTATTAACAAAGATACAGTTCATTAGTTTTGGTATACTTAATAATTTATTCCTCTTTAAAGATACTGAATTAACTATTGTACTATCCTTCTTTTTCCTGGCTGATATATACTTTATTATTTCTTTAGGGCATTTTTCTGCACATTTTATATTTTTTAATAATTTTGAAAATCCCATGTTCGAGGCTTTATTTTGAATAATACCGTTCCAGCTAGCGTTTAAAAATAGGTCCTAGCAAAGTAATTTGTACAAATATTTTGGTCTATTGTGCGAAATGAGATATTATCATCGATCAAGAAAAAACAATAAATTCTTCCCGCACATAATACATAGGTCTACTTATTTCCATCTTGTTTTCCTATTCCTTCACTAAACAAAATTTTCTGTGAAGTATTCGCACGGGACAAGGAAAAAAAAATGACTTTACAAAATAAACATTAAGTTCATAACATGTTTGGTTACTTAAGGAATCAATGAATTTTCCATTGTGATAACTACGCTGGAATAGTTAAATTTAGAATTACGAATGTAGTATTATAATGCATACTTTTATAAAATTTCTATAGAATGTATTTGATAATTATTAACAAAACATTAATACATTATTTACTATTACATAAACAGAAAAGAGATTCTCATTATTTTTCCGACACCAATTATAACATCTATTTACGTTAACTGTCTAAAAAACTTTATAAAAGGTAAGTATATACTGAAATTCCACAAAGACCAATAATTTAAATTTTCTCAATATTTAGACCATTATAACTGTTTAAATTAAAAAAAAAAAAAATAGAACTATTCTCATCAAAATATATTATATTTTAAACTTACATAATAAAAAATAATTAAACAAGGGGCAGTATAGGACTTCAAGGGAAGTCTTGGGCCGACGACGAAAAAAACTAATACAAATTATCAAAACAAAAATTGCTTTTGTGATGAAATGGTATATTCTACAAACTGAAGGATAACCAACTTCTATCCCTTTTTATACTCGTCAGTCCAAAATTTCGAATTTCGGTGTAAATAATAATAAAATAATAAAGTTTAACAATAATATTTTTTTTTAACCATCCAGTAAAGTTTCACCATATTCTTAAGGTTTTATTGTTATTTATTGATAATATCGACTGCCACACTACATAGGCCTGTAAGTACAATTTTATTAGTTAGTGCAGTTCTGGTCAATGATGGTTCGCGTACTGTCGGGGGCATACAAATCGCATCACCTGGTTTTCTTTTGATTCTCATGTTGATTTCATTGAATGATTTTTTTTTTTTTACTTGTTGAGGTTACAAGAAAACTTTAACAATATTTCGTAGTTCAGTTTTAACTAATGCCAGGATGAAATCTGTAAATATGACCAGTTTCAAAAAACTGTCCTCATCAGAAAATATTAACATTGTGACGATACATGAAGTGAAGGAATTTTAACGGAGAATAATAACGAAGACAGGGTACCACCAATCAATGGTAGTCATGGTTTTGAGAAAAAATTATCATAGAGCTAAAGAAAGGAACTGGGAGGAGGAAAAAAAATAAATAAATGAACAAATTGACAGCGTCATTCTAAGATTATTTTTAGAATATCGTTTAAAAAATTTTTACTGGGTAATACAATTTTTATGAACGCGACTGTTCATTCAAAAATACAAAGCAAAGACATTCGAAAATCTTAATCTGCTTTAAAAACTGAACAAAAAATCTAGTTGATAATTTACTAAATACGCGAGATTTGATAATACTAGGTTTTGCTCTTATATGTTTTTGCAGCATGACTAAAACATCAGTTTCCTGTCTAAAACTTATTAATAAAACTAACTTCTCGAAGAAGATTAGATTTACTGAACAAAATTCTGAATTCCAACCCTTCTATTCTTAGCTTTGAAGCTTAACTTGCAGTGTAAACTCAAAATTTATATTTAAGATTGGTTTTGGAATTTCTTTCTTTATTTTTTTTTATATTACACATAAATTTCATTCCAACGCATGCATGAATCCTGTAACAGTTCAAGATTATTCAATAAATCCAAATCAAGGATTTGATTTTTTATAACCAGAGACCGGATTTCCATGTTATTACACTTTTTATTCGCTTGCGTGTAAAAACTCCGGACCCGAACATCTAGTCGTTTTAGAACCTGTAGAATAACATATTTAAATTTTATAATGCACGAAATTGCAAGTTTTCTGCTTAAACTGCACGATTTCGATTTTTGTAGCATTAAATTGCACATTTTTGTACTTTTGTGCTAAATTAGATGATTTATAAATACAAATGTAAAGTGAGTGTATTAATATTTATTTTACTTTTTATTTTACTATATTGTTCAAATTAAATTCATTATTCAAAATAGAAAAATATAAGAAAGGCAAATGATTCTGTGATAACCAAAAATCGTATTCATTACATAAGGAAGAAGTAAACACAATTGAGATCTATTCTTGGAATAGAACTTGCCTAAAGTATTGGATAACAAAAAGCTGCTTTCCTAGAATTAGCTACTTTGCTAGTAAGACATTTATAGTTATTGTTTTGGTTTAAATCTTCACTCACCGTTCAAATCTTCAGTATTCTGGTATCTGGCTTTGAACTGATTTGTAGAAATTTCATTCTTATAAAAAAAAATATATATATATTGTTCAAAGTAAAATTTATCCTCCCGTCAAAAATTAAAATCTGGATATAAAAACACCCCGATTTCAAATGTGAGGACAAACAATTTGATGAGAAAGCTCTATACATCTTGTTCAATATTGGGGGGCTCGGTACATGCCATATGACCGGGAGCCCTTTTCTTGAGATATACAAAAAGAAAGAAATATTTTGTGAATGAATACTTGTGAATAATTATTTTGATCTGCGTACAGCTTGATGAGAGGGCCGGAATAATACTAGGTCTACTGAATCATCTCGCGCCTTCTCTCTCTCTCCGCCGCTCGTCCCAGGTTCTGGAAATAGCCGAAGGGCTGTAATTCTTCGGTCTGGTTATGAGGTAGGTCGTAAGCAGTCTTCTTACCAACTTCGCTCGCTAGCATCTGTCCTTTGGCCGTAGATAAGGCCGTCTTAGAGAGGGGGTAGTGCAAGTTGAGACCGGGGGTCCCCGTGTATTATTTATTCAAGCGAAATATATCATATAATTCCAAATATTATGCACCTATACAAAATTGTGGATGTAAATCCAACACATCTTATGAAAAATCAATCTAGTGATAGGAAATCACTGATAGAAGCTTATTGGAGGAGAAGTAAGAAAAAAATATTCTTATCAAAGAATTATATGTTTTTTAATGGTATAGAAAACATCAATTTCACTTCACAAAAACATCAGCTTCAACAATAATTTTTGAACACCTGAAAATCTCAATAGGCACCTATAATTTCTGCCTTCGTTTATTCTTTCAAATCTTCAATGCTCTGCGTTATTTGATAATAATCGTTATTATAATAGTTGATTATAATCCGCAATTTCAATTTCAATGTTACATTTCAATTTTTTTTTTTTTCTCTCGGTTAACGCAAAATGAAGTAAGATTTCGATATATTAATGTTACACATTAAACAATATTAATGATTTTACACGCTTTTAGGTGTTAATTACACACATTTACGTATTTTGGATTTATACTGCACGATTATGCACATTTTGAGTTTTTTTTACTACACGAAAATCCTCTTTTTTTTCTACCCTTCTCGTTTTATTTAAGAATATATACATATGTTACAATATCCATCTATTAGAACAAAAATCTAAGAAAAAGGAAAAACAAAATCCAAGGATAAAAAAAATCTTAATTCCGAAATAGTGTCACACATGTTCATCTTATGTTAAAAATAGTACTTAAACGCAATTTATAAAACTGAAAACAGGATAAAATTATAAATTTACGCAGTTAGAGAATAAAAAATATAGGATGATGCAGAGTTCGGTAATAAGAACTGTGTCAGCGGCGTGGGCCAGCCCTCCAAGACATTCCTGGTTGGGTACACTCAGAGCTGAGGAATTCCACGTCATTACCGGGAAATGTATGCGGGGACAAGGAGGTCTGGCGGGACGAATCTTCAGTTTGGTATCCTATCGAAGGAGCGGGAAGATGTAACATTATGTAATCATATACAAGACAGAAGAGCGTCACAATAAAAATTATTATTTATTAATAAATAACAAAAAGGGAAAGAAAGATGAAGTCACATTTAACATATCTCCTTTTTTTTTTTTTTTATTTCGGCGTAGCTGCCGTCATTAAATATTTAAAAAATAAATAAATAAAAAACAAAGTTTACCAAAATTAAATCCTGGACTCGCTACTGTAAGACAATTCGACCGAGATCACGATCAACCACCAAATTTTTATCCTTAATTATTTAAATAAGAGTTCCCGCTCTATAGAGGCTAAGTGCGCCCCAGGTCTCACGGTCCCATGGTCAATCACGGCTACATAATAAATAACGATTTTCCACAGCCAGAGTCGATCCTATGACCATAAGACCATACAGCTTTACTCATTGAGGTGCTCCGCACAAGAGTTCTATCAGTTCATATATTGGTTTAAAAAAGAATAATTGTATTTTGCTCCAACAAAAATAAGTTCATCAAGGTAGTTCATAAGGTCATCAAGCTAGTTGCACAGTAGTGGCAGGGCACTGTCAATGGTTGTGTAACTCAGTGGTTAGTCTTGTGGTTTCGGAGAGGTTGACGTTGTGGTCTGCATAACCACTACAGCAGGTGGTCCTTGCCAATAGTATACTGTCCTCTAATATAAATCGTATGAGAGATTCTACTTACTTAGGATGGATACAACAGATAAATAAAACACTTTAATTTTCTTGAATTAAACGTTATCCCTAGTCTGTCGATCTAGTAGTAAAATTTTAAGGTTCGATTGGATTGGGTATTATGTATACGATCGAACTGTTATGTTGACATTTTACACAGAACTATCTGACGAACAAAATAATATGGTTAGCCCAAATTTAGTTCAATTTTGTTTGTTCGAGGGATTAGGTGTGTCAGCTACAGAAGTGATTGTCAAATTATGTTTTGCCGTGACACACTCTTATTAGGTCAATACATTTTCGCGATTAATAAATCGCGAATAAATAATAATACTTTTTAATATGGATTGAACAAAAAAAAAATCATACTATGATTATTCATAAAGCGATGATATAATTGATTTTTACCCATTTCTAGTGAAATATAAACCAAATATTTTTTTTTTAAACTAATAGACCCGTGCAAAAATTCGCATATTAGCATATTGTTATCAAATGCCAAATTAATAAGAAAACAAAATAATGCAAGGTATCAAACGGAAAAGTGTGTAATTTTTTAGTTATTCGCAAATAAAGTTTGTTTTCTTTCATAACTTGTTTGCCTGAATTTTCGGGATGATTCGACTATTTTTCCCGGCTGAAGGAGAAGGAAACCTTCGAAATTGGTGGCTCAATCTTGAGATTTGGTGAAAAATTTACGATGATATGGCATGCCGATCAAAAACACCATCGATAAATAATATAAACTTCTCCTCTCTCGATCATAGAGACCTCAAGTCAACGAAATGGGACATGTATTCAATGACAGTACCGCAATTAATGTAAGGCTGTATGGATGCGAACCCTATGCCTTGCGTTATCTCGAAAATAGTACGTTTATGGGCTTAAAAACGCAGGATCCGATAGTTCCGAGGGAACTATCCGGGTCTTGCTGTACGCATCAAAATCTTCAAGATCCAATTTGTTCCGTATCGATCTACAGACCTACCACCGTTCCAGTATTGAAGCCTAACAAAATGTTTGTATCGACTTTATTTATTTTAGAAAGAAAAACAAAAGTGGAGAATACGATTCGCTAACCCCCCGTGAAATTCTGAATCCAACACGGTACCCCATTCATGGTATTTGAGCATGACAGGAGCTTATATTTGATACAAAACCGATTGGGAGCCTTACTGTAATAATATATGTGGGGATACCTACTTCCATTAAAGCGAAACTATTGAAACCCTTACTTTAAAAATCAATTTATTAATTTTTTTGCAATTATTAAAAAACATATAATGTTTTGCCTGATATATTTACAATATATACGATATATATTTTCTTTAAAATAAAGAAGGGTGATAATTCAGTCAAGATGCAATGGGTTTAGAGTTTTGGCAACACACTCTCGTGAGTAAGAATATGTAAAACCATGAGTTCGAGAATCAGACCAAAATCTACTTACAATGAATCATGAGCTGATTCTTATTAAACCAATTTGTCAATCTTAAAGTTGGTTATTTTTAGAGTAAAAGTTAGAGTATTATATTGGTTAATGGACTGAATCGTTATTATCATATATAGAATTGTTGATTATGATAACGTCAAAAGAACAAACTTTGTACAGAGGAAAATCAAAAACACAAAATACTAAAAATTTCTTAGAAATATGGGATTCTGTAAAAATTGTCATTAATAAATCGAAAACTATAGCCGTTTAAATTTTACAAAAATGAATTAAAAACTCCAAAATTACAATTACCGGTTTGGATGATGACTACACAACTGAGACATCCTTCAGTAATAACAGCTTAATGCCAGAAGAGTCAGGGCGGAATTAAACGTTCCTAAGAAGGACTGGGCGTGTTGCATTAGATATAAGGTCATCGTCCTGAAATGGAGAAGTAGGAAATGGAAGAAAAATGATAATTACTACAAAGAATTAGCAGGCCACTAATGGATAATAGTTTTCAGTTACCCATCAATTACTATCTATTATAAGTATATCTATTTTAAATGATAGAATAACGGATAAGTATAATAAAGGGATATTCAATAATAATTAAAATAATAAATATTTTTTCCAGTGATTAAAAGTATTTTGAATATGAAACAGAAATTAATCGCGAATTATTTTCTACATTTTAATCAATGTAATTATTTATTTAACGAAAACAAAAATAAACCATGTAATATCCATTAGGATACTTCTTTGTCTATAAAGAACTGAATCTGTACATTTTTACGATAATTGTGTAAATCTTATTTTCATTTAAAATTTTATTATCAGGTTTTATAACAAATGTTAATGCTAATAGAAGAAAACTGTTAATTTTAACCGATTAAAGTAAAGGGTTAATTTATTTGATGATTAGTTACTTCCCAAATTTTTTAAATTATATTTTATTAGTAGGCATATGAAGGCGTAACTAACACAAAAGAATTAATTTTTATGTAGAAGAAAAATATTTAAGACGAAAATATGATTTTGAAAAATGAATCGAAAAGCATAAAACATGAAAATTGTCAATAAACATTTATAAAAATTAAAAAATAAATAAATATTTGATTTTCAATCTAAGTGAGAGAGCAGAGTTTTGTTACAAAAAATTCCTTAAACCGAATTAGAAATGAAGAGAATCGACTATTTCTTAATGGTGAAGGAGTAATCTTAACTTCTCAATTTACGAGGCAGTATCTAAGTGCTAAAAAAAAAAAAAAATTAAAAATGTTTTTTTTCTACCAAGATAAATCTAAACAGTGAAGTAAGATATTGAAACCTCATCGGAGAAGCTATTTTAATTTATCAAAAAAGTTAAAGAATTAAGTTTATAATTAATGATATTAAAATAAAATAAATTCAAGTTAAATTATTGCCACGATCAGAATTCTTTCAAAAATTCGTAATACAATTTTTTTTATTTATATATAAAAACAATTAAAAAAAAATATCACCTATTTAATGAAAAACCTTAATTGAGTGGTTTCAACAACGCCGTCATTTATAAGACTGTAGATTTTTATCAGACGCCCACAGCCTAGATTCAACCGTTAAGAAGCGATTTAGGCACAATCCACAAGCAAAACAGAAAATTAATAGGAGTATTATGTTTCACTGTCCTGCTTGCGCGTAGGAATAAATATATGTATTATCGTTCATGTTATTGTATACAACATTCCTTCTTCAAATAGACAATAATCCTCATTAAGTAAAGGAGGAGATATAATATTGAATATGAAATGATCAATATAGATAGATAAAATCAATATAGATAACCTAACATAAAAGTACAACACTCTTAACTTCGCAATCATATTGAAGCCACACCGAAAACTAGGAGCTCAAGGCATTCAGGCAAGGCGTATGATTATTAGCCTTGCAGTTACAAAATTCAGCTAAACGAGGTAATTTTCTACTAATAAAAGCATTAATTATTTTCCTGCATCTGTTTTATATACTGAAAAAAAAAAAGTCCTATCAAGCATACAATACTTTTTAAATTGTAATCCAAAAATAATAGAAATAGAAGACCTCTTCTATTTTCCAATCATGTGTAACGTGCGGTTTTCAGAGAAATCTCTAAAACTGATTTCTTTTAGATTGAATTAGGATGTGATGCTAGCTTGGTGAGAAGTGGATAGCTTAATCAGAGTTCTTAAAATATTGTAAAATTTTGAGAAAACCACAACTCAAAAAACATAATTTGCAGAGACGACTGCAGTTAGCTCAAAGACATATTTAAGATAATAAAAAAATGGCCAAGCGTTATTTTCAATTAACATTGATGGTCTAGATGATTTTAATTACTACTTCCTCTGACAAAAAAATTGTCAGGAAGGCTGCATAGAGATGGCGGAGTAATGGTATGGGCTGCATTTAATGAAAAAAGAAAGTCTCAAACTGTATTAATTTCCGACAAAATTAATACTGTCAGTTTTCGAAACGTTTTAGAAGAGTTCTTTTTGCCTTGAATGTTGGAAGAAGAAGAAATCATTTTTTAGCAGGATAAGATGCCGATTCATACAGCACGCTCTACAAAACAATGGTTTCAAGATTTCGGAATCAATCTTTTGGATTGGCCAGTTCTTAGTCCGGATCTCAATCTATCTGATTGAAAATTTGTGGGAAATCATTGCTAGAGTATTCTACGACCTTCGGAAATCAGAAATACAAAATATTGATGAGCTTAGGAAATCACACATGGTTAGGAAAACATACCAGAGAGCACTTTAAATAATTTAGTAAGAATTGTTCCCAAAAGATGTTACTCCCACCCGTGTTCTAGGTGATAAAAAAAAAGCACGGCAGAAGTGTTCATTATCGAAATGAATTTACTCGTTAAAGAGATAGAAAAATTATGAGTTAATACTTTTTCACAGATTTGTTTTGTTATTTTGTTCTGATTGTAGGTAAATCAGGCCATATAATTAAATTATTTATTAAAATTGTAACTAATTATTTACAGTACACATTAAAAAATTTCTTTTGTTACTGATTGAAATAGTTTTTATTTTTCCTTGAGTTTATATTTATTCACAGGATTGTGTATCATTTATGAACCGGAGATCACGAAAGTGTTCAATGATATGGAATACGTTAGATGAAAAGTCAATTTTTTTCTTTTAAGTATGGCAAAACAAATTTAATCCCAGTAAGTTTGACTTGATAATTTCAAAAGTAGGCATGGAATACCTTTTTCAATATTCTTTTTTATTTTAGTGGAAAATTTCTTTACGCCCACTTTATTTTTCATAATAGACAAATCATAGAAACGCCATAAAGTCATTTAATATTTCTTTGGAGATGGCGAATAGACACAACGTCGACTACCAAGTCTGATACTTTTAAGGAATTTGAGAGATTAGTAGTTTTCTTTAGCAACAAAATCAGAAACTCGACGTACATTATATGATCATTTTCAGAAATAACGTTATGTTTGTAATTTATTTATTTTTAAGTGATAATATACAAATATTTATTCTTTTATCTTGTACAATTTAACCATTGATAATCCGAGCAGGCCATGTTTGGTTTACCAAGACCGTCCTGTAGTTCCTTTTCCCCAATAATTATATTTAACAATTGGACCTAATCAGCACACAAATTTTATGAGCATGCTTCGAGCTACAATGGAATACCGACGATTTTATTTGAATCTGAGAACCATTAGCTATTCGTTTTCCCTTTTTCCGAGAGTTTTCTCCAGAAATCGGAAGCCGATTAACCTATGACTGATCCTCGATAAGGTTTCCCTCTTTTCGAACCACTTTCCACAAAGCGGGCATCGACATTGATTACCATGAGAGTCTTCACGATTTTCCAGAGAGAGCAGAACGCTCTACGGATCTTAAGAGAAGAAAGAGAGCACATCAGTTCAAAGAACACAATCGCAGCCAACGTAAACAAAAAGACTAGCATCAATGAAGATTTGAATGAAGAGAGAGAAAAAAGTAATTCTGTATATTTAATTACAATACTACAATAATTTAGTTCAGTATTACGTTTTAGCCACGATCTACTGTATGTTACGAACTACGGTTCGCTATGTACTCTCCTCTAACTTTAGAACCAGTGACGCGGTTGAGAGAGTAGCACAGGGATTTCCTGGAGTTCTGCTTTTCCATACTTAGTTAGAGGGACAAGCCTGCCTCGATCACTTGCATGATTGTAAATAGTGCATATATGTATGGTTTTTTTTTTTTTTAATTTACTAATCTCTAAGTTAATTTATTATCGTTTATTGTATATAGTGTTTGATTATTACTTAGTTATTTTTCTTCTGTTTGTTTTATATTTTCCGTATATTTAGTGTGAATGTGACAGAAGATTATATCATAATAAAAAAATTAAATTAAATAAATCAAAGAAACATGTCATCACATAAATATTGATTGAGCTTCTCAGTTGACAGAACAGAACTCTTATTTCAACATTTTCCAGTAAAATGTTTGTAGTATTTTTTGTTAAAAATATCTTACTTATTCAAAATCATTAGTGATTGATAATTGATGGTAAATATCTCTACCGTACTTAGTAAATAAAAAAAATCTTAGAATTGGAGTAAGCCATTCTGTCAACCAAAAGGCTCAATTATATATAGATAACACTTACAACAAAAGGAAATAGTTCACAACGGTGCTGTAGATTCAAGATGCTTTGAGCAAAGACATAAATGGTGGTCTATTGTATCTAAAGAGAGGATAGAGAAATGCTGGATTTGAATTACTAAAACAGAGCTTAAAGTTATTCCTAATGATTAAATGAACTGAGGATATAATATTAACTACGAAGATGAATCAAATGAAACAATTCATCAGTGTTTTAAGTCTCGTGTAAAAGTGGAGAGAAATGTAGGAGGAAACAAGAAGCTGGTATGTCTTTAAAGAAACAGAATTATAAGGAATGTTATGATTTTTTTCTTAAAATACAAATGGATTTTCGTGCAATTTGGAAAAAATGGTCATTTGAAGTCAAGCGCTCATAGTAAAAAAACAAATGATTATCAAGAGGAAAAAAAATCTAATTATTAAGAGTTTTTATTATATTTTTGAAAACATGTATGAGCCTACATATATTATAAATATGTATAGCCCCATGTAAAAAATATCACTAGGAAAATTTCGAGTTATAAAGAGAGGAAGAGGTGAAGTTCGAATTATGAATGAAACGTTACCACCCCATTTTGTTACGTAAAAAATTTCGAGTAATTAAGCTATCAAAATACAGATTTTTTTTATATACCGAAGTTAACAGATGAAGAGTTCCAACTGTCGAAAAATTCAAATTATCGAAAGTGGACTGTATCAAGTAGTTGATCAATCCAGGAAGAAACGGATCACAGATATTACATTTAAATAAAGCAATTAAAGGTTACTCAGAAAATCCGATGTAATAAACTATATGAAAAAAATTGCATACTCTTTTGACACCCATTATTCTTTTAGATACCCAAGACAAGGGAAGCGAACGCGAAAGAGGACATGCCATGCGTGCTCAGACACTATCACTAGAAAACTGTGTACCTGAAGAAAGCGTGTTCGGACCTTGTAATAAAGCACTCACTAGCCGCAATGCTCATACCAGGCTGTGCCGAAAGAATTTCGAATGGTACCATGTGACCAGTCACCTTATCTACATTGTGCTCTGTTTTTTGAAAAATAAATGACAAAGAGAAAACAAGGATTTGTATT
This sequence comes from Nezara viridula, assembly GCA_928085145.1. Classification (NCBI taxonomy): domain Eukaryota; kingdom Metazoa; phylum Arthropoda; class Insecta; order Hemiptera; family Pentatomidae; genus Nezara; species Nezara viridula. Next base: position 129,540,646 of record OV725079.1, read on the forward strand.
AAATATTCGCATGAATTTATCGTCACGTATTTCTTGTCTAAATCTACATACAAAGGCTCGTTACAGGACAAATGGATGTTTCCTTGTATGGTTTGATTCGTCAAATTTGTTAACTCAAATCACCATTACTCATAATAAAAAAATTAAAACATATCAGTTCAAATCAGTTTTATGTCAACTATGATTCACACATCGCAATAAATAAAGCAGAACAAACAAACATCTATTTAAGAGGGAAAATATATTTGTAATAATAAATCTATATTTCTAAAATTTAACGATAGTTGAAATATTTATTTGTCAATGTTTTGGAAACTATATTGTTAATAATACACAACGAAGAATATCGTTTATGAGGAGTTGACTGGAATAATTTTATATCTGAGACGATTTATGAACTTATATTTATGAAAGCATCAAGAATATATATGTATATATTGTAACTGTACCATAAAATCGTTGTATTGTACGATTAAAAAATATATATACATATATTCTTGATACTTTCATAAATAAAAAAAAACTAAATTGTCTCAGAAAAAAAAAGAAAAGAAAAAGAGACGATTTAACTTATTTAGATTTTAAAATGATTTGATTACTAGTAGAAACTGCAATTAATATACGCAAGAACACATCCTACTAACTTGATATTATTATTCCTCGTTGCTCCAATACGAGCATGCCCCGATTCATTTCTGAGTAAAAATACAATCAGTGAGTTAAACTGAGACAAAATAGGAGCCTTTTAAATATGTCCTGAATGTTTTTCACTGGAACTGTTGAAGTTTACTTATAAGAGTTGTTGAATACTTAATAAGTATGTTTCACTTAATACATAGAAATAGAAATAGAAATAGAAAAATAACTTTATTCTGGGACACAGTAACTTGAGAATAACAAATTAGAACAAAATTAAAATATTACATCTGGCCAAAACAAAATAAATCGAAAAAAAGAAATAATGTAAAAAAAATATAAGGTAAAAACTCTATATACAAAACAAACAAAACCATTAATACTATTACAAGAAACTTAAAGCTATTTAGACCAGTATACACTTTTCCGAAAAAAATAAAGAATTAAAAAATAAAAATATATCAAATTCTCTATTAAAATCCGCTCGAATGGTTAGCAAGTATCTGACTGTTTTTGTGATAGGAATTGGAATAGGAGGGATTTGAATGTGGATATGGAGGGGGAATGTCGAATTTTGATAGGGAGGGAATTCCAGAAATTGACAGAGCGAACAATAAAGGAATTTTGGAATGAGGCAGATCTGTGAGAAGGCATGTAAAGGTCAGAAGGTCGAGATCTTGTGGACAGGGAATGGACTGAGGTTTTGAACTGGAGAAGGTTGTAGGCGTAAGAAGGACGATGGTTGTTGATGATTTGGTAGAGGAACGTACCTAGAAAGTATTGTCTTCGGAAGGAGGGGTAGAGCCACCTTAACTCAGTGTAGTGGTGAGAGACATGGGAGTACCTCGGGGCACCAATAACAAATCTTACGCAGCTATTCATTAATCTTTTCAGTCTATCACGGAGCTCCACCGAGAGGCCATCATACACCACACAGCTGTAGTCAAAGTGGGGGAAGATGAGAGAGGAAATTAGGAGTCTACGGATATGTTGAGGTAGGAGATGGCGGAAGCGATGAAATAGTTTAAGGGTAGAGATTGTCCGACGGGAAATGTGAGAAATATGGTTGGTCCAGGAGAGGGTTTGATCTATGAAAAATCCTAAATTTTTAACAGAGGAGTAGAAGGAAATTGGCTGGTCATTAAGGTGTAATATGGGAAAGTCAGTATGGGATCTAATGAGGGGCTTGGAACCAATGACGATGGCCTGAGTTTTGGCAGCATTTAACTTTAATCCATTTACATTTGCCCAGGCATTGATTCGATCAAGATCTTCTTGAATCTTGGCAAATGCCCCCAGTAACTCAGAGGGAGAAAAGGATAGGTAGATCTGGGAATCATCTGCATAAAGGTGATGGGAACAATGGAAAATTGATTTAGGTAGGTCGTTAATGTAGGAGCTGAAAAGGAGAGGAGATATGCTTGAACCCTGGGCAACTCCAGAGGATAAAGAAAGGAAAGCAGATAGGGGTTGGTTGGGTATGGAGACTGCTTGGGTGCGTTGGGAGAGGAAAGATTGGAACCAAGAGATGGAACTATTGGAGAAAGATAATGATTTTAGTTTGTTGAAGAGGATGGAATGGTTGATGGAATCGAAAGCTTTGGAGAAGTCTAGAAGAATAAGGACAGTTAATTTTCTATCATCTATTGCAGATTGAATGTCGTTGGTAATTTTAATTAAGGCAGATTGTGTGGAATAGCCGGGACGGAAACCAGATTGGAGAGGATCAAATTGGTTGGAATTTTCGAGGAACTTGGAGACTTGGGATTGCACCAGTCTTTCAAGAGGCTTTGAGAGGTTAGAAAGAATTGAAATTGGACGGAAATCTTCGGGTGAGGATGGATTAGGCTTTTTATTTAAAGGAAGGACAATGGCTTTTTTCCAAGAGGGAGGGAATACTGAATTCTGAAGGGAGAAATTGTAGATAAAAAGGAGAGCTGGGAGGATTTCAGGTAGACATATTTTTATTAATTTGACAGGAATGCCGTCTGGCCCTATGGAATTGGTGTGGGATTTCATTAACGCGGTTAACAAGTCTGTGGGAGAAATGTCGGAAAAATAAAAGTTATTGTCGTTAAAGGATATCTCTGGAGCAAAGCCAGAAGAGGAAGGTAGAGAAGAGGTATTAGCGACAGATATAAAATAAGAGTTTAAATCATCGGAGGATACAGGATAGGCTGCGGTAGGGGATCTGGAAGGATTACCAATGGAAAGTTTACGAAGCAGTAGCCATTTCGATTTGATATCAGGAGCTGAGGAAAGGGTTTCATGGAAGTAGGAAGTTTTCGCACGCCGGATCCTTGTCTGTGCCAAGTTGCGAAGCACCCTGAACGCTTGGTAGTCATCTGCAAGCCTCGTACGTCTAAAACGTCTTCGGCCAGCGTCGCGCCTCTTCTGCAGATCTTTGATTTCCTGACACATCCAAGGAGCAGGCCGGTGACGAAAGGTAGAGGTTTTGAGGGGAGCATGGGTATTGAGAATATTGAGAAGATTGGTGGTAAGAATGTCAACCATGGAGTCGATGGAAGAGCAAGAATATATTCCGTTCCAGTCTAGGGTTTCTAGGTCAGGTAATATTTTTTCTCGAGTAAGGGAATCTAGGTGACGGAAGGTGATAGTTCGAGGGTGGATTGAAGGAGTTTGGATATTATATGTTATTTGTATAAGATCGTGAGATGATAAGAATGATACTGGCAATTGAGAAGAGGAGACATATGTGATGATGAGAAAAAAAAAAGTCTCAGACAAAGATTCAATTCCTCAAAGAATAGTAAAATGTTAACGAATAATATTATAATATTTATTTATATATCAACGAAGAACGTGTTGAATTATTATGGATCGTTCTTATGGTTCTAGTTTTAAATGAGTCGCAGTCAGAGGATAGGTAGGAGTTATTGGACCTAAGTATAAAGTCAAACGTAGTAAACAAGTGTAAAGTCAAACGTAGTACTTACTACTTAAGCTGATCTTACTTGAGAATGTACTGAAAGTGCAGACGGACCGAAGTAATTCCCAAATGAAGTTTTTAAGGATAAGCATTATATGCGATCCAAAGAGTAAACCTAAAATAACGCAATAATCAAAACCCATCGACATTTTGAGTGATGCACGAAACTATTCCAACAGCATACAATTTATATTATCTTCTATCCCCTTTCTTTAAAAAATCGCTTAAAAATGATATATATATATATATATATATATATATATATATATATATATAATTTTAAATGGAGCAAAAATATGTCAACGATTTTTGCTCGTTATTAACAACTTTACACATTATAAAACCAAATAATCTCGTATCTCAGTTACATTTTTTTCGATACTCCATTCTATTTTTCAAATATTACATATATAAGTACATACAATATAATATACGTATATAATCTATTTCAAGGTTCAATCTCTGCTACTTGTGCAGTAACAAATAAAAGACATATTATTGTAGCTAAACAAATCGAGATGTTACCATATGTTGGAAAGAGTCCCAAATTCCCGCCCCTTATAGTCACATTTATCTGTTAGCTGTCCACCATCCAGATTTCTCTTTATATTGACAAGTCAAACATCCAAAACTTAGAAGATTAATTATAAATACATTAAATGCTTTATTGTATTTTGACTTGTGTCGACACTTTTTAGATGCATAGTTCTAGGCTTAGATAAGTGTACCATTAGAGCAAAAATTGAAGCAATAATCGGTTCACAGATGCCCTCCTTTAATTCTGTTTGTGTCACCTCTTCTTCCTTTAATATTATACTTTTAATTTTCATAGTTTTTGTTAAATTTTCTCCTTGTAGTCTTTAATATTTAATTTTAAACCGAAATTTTTAACATTTCGTCTAGTAATTTTAACTTTGAATCCTCAACTGTTACCTGTAATTATTGTAATCTTTAACTTTTAATTTTCATAGTTTTTGTTAAATTTTCTCCTTGTAGTCTTTAATATTTAATTTTAAACCGAAATTTTTAACATTTCGTCTAGTAATTTTAACTTTGAATCCTCAACTGTTACCTGTAATTATTGTAATCTTTAACTTTTAATTTTACCATTTTTTGATAACTTTTATTCTTTCAATATTCAACATTCAATTTTAATTAATTTTTCAACTTTCATTCTTTTAATTCTTAACTTTTAAGTTATTTTTTTCTTTTTTGATATAACTAACTTTTCTATTTGTAATTATAAAAGATTTTTAAAGCGTAGATGGTATATATTATTCTTGCAATTTTTAACTTTTAATTTTACCAGTTTTTGTTAATATCACTTCATTTAATCTCTAACATTTAATATTAATTACATCTGTACTTTTAAGTTTTATTAAATCTGCTTGTATATTTATTAAGCTGTAGCTATTTGTTAATTTTCTCAATTCACGAAAACTATTGATAAACTGCATTTGTCATGTGAGTTTTGTAATTTGAGTAATACTATAAATTATGACCGAGGTGGTTGAAAAGCCCTGAGCATTTTGTAAATAAAAATAATTTTTATTTTATTTATTTATGATATTTACAACTGTATTAATATAAATATATCATGCATATGTGTACACAGAAATATAATCACATGAAAACGCTTGTTGAGAAACTACCCACTGGTAGCACTATAATTAAATAATAAAAAAAAATATTTTTATGACATCTCACTCCTTCTTACACAATTATGTGAGGTTTCTAAAAAAATACCACGGAGACGTGTATATTAATCACACTTTTAATATTGATATGAAAAAAAATATTCCTAAATAAATAACGAAAACGTCAAAAAGATGAACCCGAGATTAGTAGACAGTATTCGATTGGTTCACCTGATTTCATTACTTTTTGTACAAAGAAAAAGCGTTTTACTCAAGTAAAGATTGGCTTTTATAAGTACTTAAGAAAATTATAAAATAAATTTAAAAAAATTTTTTTATTAGATAGAATTTTGAAAAAAAGCTAGCTATATAATCCAATGATCGACATTAATAATTATTATGATACAAAAATCATGAACTAAAGTACTCAGTATGAGGAACGAGCAAGAATTTCAGTGAAATAAACTGTACACGTTACTCCTTACGAAGCCTATGTTTCTTTTCCCTTTTTCTCTCTTCGGTCCAAGACTTCCATTGAAGAAGTCCTATAGTCGTACTGCAAGATTATGCTTTACCCATCTCTATTCAAGACTGAACGAGCAAATCGTCTCACTGCCATTGTCGTTTTGCAATAAGATTAATATCACAGGGGAAGAAAAACATTTTATTCTGCAGCATAAATTCATGAAATCTATTTAGATACATATGATGATGAAGTTATTAGCCTATAAATTATTTTGTTTGAATTTACTCTATTTTTCATAATAAACCGTTCCATAAACATACGCAGTTTTCACTAATCTACATTAACGAGTTTTTTTTCAAAGAATAACATGGCACATACTTAACGTTGTCCAACATTTTAACAAATAGAACCTTGTTCATAATTTTTGTGAAAGAGTTAAAAATTAATATAAATGAATAGTGTTTGAAAATTTTATTATATAAAGTATGAGTTCTTCACAGAAGTATTGTGTTAATAATCCCGACTATTTCTGCTATATATGTGATAAATAAAGTCAAGAAAAGCAACGACGGAATAAGTGTAAATGATTTTATAAAATAAAATTATCGATTTTTTTTTGTAAACAACTTGGAAAACAACAAAAATGCTGGAGCCTACACAAAGTAAAAAATCCACTATTTTTAAAGGAAACATTTTGGCCGATAGCAAAACTGAATCACATTAATTCAAAATTCATAAAAATTGGCATATTTTATTTAAACAGGAAGGAGATGGTCTGAGATGGCGGTCATAAATAGGCTAAATAGTTTTCCCACTATTTAGCCTATTTATGACCGCAACCCCGGACCATCTCCTTCCTTTATAATGCAACGGTCAACTATTAAATATCCAAGTTTTTTTAACCGTTTGACTACAATGGCACTCGTTTTTGTCTACAACGAAATATATTTTACTTTGAAAATTTACAACATTCGCTATGGATTGTACAACAGCCTTCTATTGAGCTAACCCTAATGAGGTTGGGCGAAGATGAAGCTAATTGGAATGGAAGGCATAAGATTATTCAGATGGGATGGTTGGGATGCTCTTGAGGACGGTATGCGGCATCGTGAATTCGATATGAGGCCATCGCTGATATGTACAAGTCATATTTCGATGCGGGGTATGCTCCTCCGCATCTTGAGATTAACAGTGCGGCCTCTCCCTTCCGCATACCGTTACCTCCCCCCGTCACCCCAGCTTCATCAACAAATATAATCGAGTAAAGCAACCACATATTGAATGATCTTGGGGCTAATGGTTATTAAAAGTAAAAATAATTCAGGATAAAGATATATAATAAATATCAGTAGGCAAAACTACCATTTACCTATATAGATCTATATCTGAGAGGTCTGCTGAATGAAATATGGCTTTTTAAGAGGAAGTAGTGAGAAGTAGAAGAGAAGATTGAAATCGCCCCATATCTCTCGGATTGGACATCGTCAGGCTGAGGTCAGTCATTACATATATAATTCAATTCTAAACAGTGACAGTTCGTTTGTAGGGAGAGAGTAGTAGGTAACAGGGCTCAGTTACCATTCAATCGTCTTCTGACTTAGCCTACCCCTCTCCCTCACAACTTTCAGACGCAGAAAAGATATTCCGGTCCCTTGAGTGGGGAGACCATGGAGAGTCTTGCATGTTTGAATATTCTCGAGTATAGTGATGTCGGTTCGAATCCGACATAAGCAGATTAAAATTTATTTCGTGGCCCAGAATTAAGAGAGTAGGGGGTAAACGAAAAAAAAAAACACTAAAAGTTAAGTAAGTGAAGCGGTAAGAAAGAGATAAAATATTTTAGGCAGTGGATAAATCATAATTATATTCTTAATTGGATCTTAGAAGATTAACATAAGCACACAGAAGAATACCGACTTTATCTTATGTATCTAAATAAAAATTTTAATTTTTAACAAAGTAAAATAAATTGATAACAAAATAAATTACCTTATCTTCAAAATCCGATACTCACCTAAGACAAAAAATAAAATAAAATTAATAAACATCGTAATTCTAGTACTTATACAAATTAAATATAAATATATACATATGTGTAAAACATAAACGAATGAAATTTAATATATTGGAAATTTTAACACCTGACAACATCTAATTACAGATTCCTAAACATCGACAATTTAGTTCAGTAATCCGATTAGAACCACTCACGGGATTTAGCTAACTTCAGATATGTTCCATTAAATCACCGATTAAGAAGAACTGATTAAGAATTATTCTTTTTTTTTTCATTTTTCTGGAAAGTTGTATTCTATTCTCTGTTTTTGGCAATAATAACTTACAATTAAACAATTGATTTATTTGTTGTACTTCCAAGTTTACATGTTTACGTTTCGGGATATTTACTCCCATCTTCAGAACTACAATCCCATGTTTCTTTGTTGATTCATGGCTAAAAATGAGTTAAATATGATGCATGTTACAATACATGTTAAGAATTGAGTTGTTACATTAAATTTGTAATTACCTTAAGTCCAATTGATTTAGGTTTATAACAGTTATTAGAGCAATACCCTATCTCATGATGTAACACGCTAAAAATATATGCCATACTATATTTTCTAACATATTCAACCATTTTGTAAATACTTAAATGGATCGGAACCAACCTCTAAAAGTGCATCATAAATCAAACCGATGCACAGTAGTCTAAGAGGGGCAAAACACCTATTTTCAAGGAGTTATGCTAATTCAAATTAGTTTGTCTTTTATATTCATACATCATATAATCCTAAAGTTTAGGTAGGAATAAAAATCACAAGTTTCAAAGATTTTCAATCAAAATATAAATAAAAAGCCTGTTTCTACTAAACTAATCATGAAACTTTTTATAAATCATTAAATATATTTTAGGCGTTTTCGCTGAATCCTAATTTTTTTTTGTGTGTGTAATTTGTTGAAATGAGTTAAATAAGTTCGTAAATAAGTTAAATTCTAAAATTGCGTATGTTAATAGAATAACTTAACACGGAACGAATCTTGCACCAATGACCGACAAGGTAATTAAATTGTTCATTAAACCTTGTGCTAATGATGAATAAAACAAATCAGCTGCGGTTTTGGTAATTATTTGGCAAATTCATTCAAGAAAGCTATACCAAAAAACCGAAAGAAAATACAAAAGAAAAGATTCCAGAGAAATTTAAACAATTTTGTGACTCAAAATTGATACTAGCATATTGTTGTCAGCTCACTACCACGTATGTTGTCTTATCTTCATTTACTTGAAGGCTGATTTCTGATAGCAATATAGGTAATAGATATTTATGATTGATTCAATAAATAACCTTATACAATACATTTTCATTTTTACAACGTATTATGTGTAAAATATATTTTATTTATTAGTAAAAAAATTAACAATTATACTAACAGTACATATTAGCAAAATGGTTTTGGCCTATATTAATTCATAAGGCTCGAATATTCTGATATCTTGCCTAAATTGAAAGTTTCTTAGGATTTTTGTCGTTTTTATGCATTTTTTTTACTACTGTGCAATGTTTATATTGTATCAGTGCTATGGTACCCAACCAAAATAATCTATTAATACATTTAAAAAATAATAATTTTTATTTTTATTACGAAACTTTCCTAATTTCTTTTATTATCCAACTTATTTTTATCCTCTAAAAAAACCCCACTTATACTATTGGGTGAATGAAAGTAAGGTAACTCCATAAATAAACATAACTAAGCGAGTTGATTAAGTGAATATTGTTAAAGGTTAATCACACGAATGCTTTCTAATTAATTAGTACATTTTCTAAAAACAGCGCCAATTAATCAACTAATTAATTCCTTTGATGATTCATATTTTAAATGTAAACAATTTAATTAATTAAATAATTAAAAATATATTTTAATTTTTAAAATTGAATTAACCTAAAAATATTTATAGATCAGAATGAGAGCTATAAAATAAAAGAGAATAAAAAAAAAAACAATAATTTCCATAAGTCTGGCAGAAAAAAAACACTTTAAGATTGCATAATTACACACAAATGCATTTACATGTTTCCAAGTAACGATTTGCTCCGGTGTTCATTAGAAAGGCCAACTAAATCAGCAGTGCGTTCCTTCTAGTATAAGCTGTTACATTTATTCATGCCATTGAACTCCTTTACCTTTTCCCAACACGAAGGATAATTTGTGCGAAACCCGTGAAGAGATTAAGCATAATTTAGTACTTAATAAAATATAAGAGTGATGTAAATGGTTTTTTTTTTTTTTTTCTTAACCCCAATAATATAATACAAATGAACAATTTATTTTTTGTTGAACGCCTTTTACTGTAACTATGTTACATTTTAAGGCCTCATTGAAATTGTCTTTATATTTTGTTGTAACAGTAATTATTAAATGTGTCAGTAAAGGTGATGGGGCTCACTCATTTTTGTGTTTATAAGTGTCTTAATACTATTTAATAACTAACTTACTAGCTAACTTAGTATCTAAGATTGAAACGAGACTGAACTTTGCCACCGAACTGGAGCCGGTGCTGGAGTTAGCGTATTGAAAAGAGGATTTAGAAGTGCTTTCAAAGAGTCCATAAATTTTACGTGTCGTTTTAGAATGAACTGTTCAATCGTAAGAAGTTCAAAGATTTCGTGCAGCTGATCTACCTTTATTTTTTTTAATGAAGTGGACAGAGTCATTTTTCTTAATACACTGTTTTGGTATCGTTGGATTTTAGTGTGCCGTCAGTAAGATGTGTGAAGAGTGGTGCGCTGTAGATCAAGGTAGGTCGTAAAATGCTTTTATATATTAGCAATTTAAGTCTAAGTGACAGTGTTGGATAAGTTAGAAGATGTTGGAGTCAATATGTTCGCAGTCTTACAGATTTGATTTTGTTATAAATGTGAGTCGACAGTATCATATGCCGATCTAGCTTAATACCAAGGTAGACGATGGAGCGAGACGGTGGTTGAGTTGTTTTTTTTCAATTTTAAAGATCTTTGGTAACCTACATTTTTTTTTCCTTTTTGAAGAGAGAATACAACACAATGCTTTGGTAGGGTTTACGCTTGCATTATAAAGGGCTATATCGTCGGCGAAAGCGGCAATGGTAGCGCGTTTATAGTTCTGACCTATGATGTCCGCCGTGTAGATGCAAAATAATAGTGGTGAAAGAACTGCTCCATGGGGTACCCCCGCAGGTTAAGGGGACAGTACGAGAGTGTTTGTCTTGTACTCGTACAGCCAGGCTTCGGCTTGTTAAGAAAGACTGTATGATACTATAGGGCTGTTCAGGGCACTCAAGATCAAATAGTTGATCTCTTCTGGCAGAGAATGCTGTGGGATACGGAATCGAATGCTTTCGAGCAATCTATAGATATTATTGCTGCGGCTGTATTTTTATTGAAATTGTGGCAGATTTCAGATTGCAGATTCATTAAATGGTGTTGAGTGTTTAGCTGCGCTTGGGAACCTGTCTGTTCATATGGTTATTTTTTCTGATCGAGTTTAAAACCTAAAACATTAAAATTTTTTTTTTGCTGAGTAAAAGTTAAATGTAGTTTTTTTTTGTTTTTTTTTTTTTTGGAATAGGAAACGTAACTATTGGAAAAAATGAATAGTTGAAAATATTTAATCGAGTAACGATATACTTTAATAATGCATATTTCAAAACCATAATTTAACCTAAAAATTAATCACTTAAAGACTTTAAGAAGATTCATTCTTTATTAGAGAGCGAAAACAGATATTAACGTCCACTCTCAGCCTATCATTTAACACCAACGCTCTGCAAATAAATCTTTCCTGATCCTTGGTCACGTTCAAGGACAAGGTATTCATGTACCGCGTGAAATTATTCCCACAGTATGGAAATAATTTCTAGAAACAAAGGGAATGATTATGAAATAAATTCAATGATGACTAAGAAGTAATTATTAACTAAGATAAAACCAGCATTTAGATAAGGATATATACCTAGTGCATATTTATTTTATTCAGTAACTTAGTCACTCGGCTTTTTAAATAACTACAGTCCTATGCAGCATTGTAAAGCAAGTCTACGGAACATTTCAGTAATAAAAATAAATATATATATATATATATATATGATGTTAATAAACTAGATATTTTTCCTTCTCCCATTTTTCCAAAAATGGACTTTGAAAACAATAAAGTTCTGTTCAGTAATTGTTCACACTTTATTTTCAAATTTTACTTTTATGTCCAGGTTTATTATATTTTGAATGAAAAAAAAAATATTGATACATGCATGCAAAACCTGGATAATGAGCCATACCAACCAACTTTCGATGAAAAAAAAAATTATCATGTATTATTATTAATATAAAGTGCTTCATCAGTAAATCTAAATATCAAGTTTAGGAGAACAAATATTTTCGCTTGGTAACAAAACAGTAAATGTTCCCCTACTTAACAATAATAGCACGAAAGGGGACAAAAAAACGTTGAGGTTCCAGGCGGAGAGGGTTCCAAGAATAGAGCTGAAAACCCCACCGGCTGCTAGGTCCCCTACTTCCCAAGTCGAAGAACCATAAAATAATAAGAAGACATTAAGTTATTAATAAAGGATGGCTAATCGTTCAATCAATGGATAGATAATTCTCTTCCCGAAGGGTTTTCTTGCCTCTTTCATTAAGGAAAACTAAATAATATATTCAGGATAAAAAAAAATAGTATTCTGCTAATAATCAGATTCCAGGATTAACAGTAATATTTAAGAAAAAATTAACTATATTCTAGGAAATGAAAACAACAGAAAATATGTTTTTATGATCAGTCTGAGGTCATAATTTGTGAAAATCCAATAAATTTCCAAAAGAAGATGATAAACCAAATGAAGTAGTTCAGTAAAAAGAAGGGCAGTTGTCGACAGGTTGTGTACTGAGATTAAAAAAAACTAAAGAAAGAAATTGAGGCAAGAAGAAGTGAGATTAGGTCGACCAAAGATTGAACCTATCTGGAAAGAAATGTCGTCAGAGAGAAAGATGAATCCACGTTGACCCATGAATAATGTCCCAGTCATCTGAAGCATCTATGTACTCTTAGATTAACTGATATAACTATTAGCCACTAGAAAGTTATATGGAACGAAGAAACTGAGTGGAAAAAGAAAGCAAAAGGCGACAAAGAGCTATTAGAAGCTAAGTTTCACAGGATAATGGTACTTCATGATACAGTATGGGCAACAAGATGAGAGTTGAATATATTTCAGAGAGAGAATCACTTTATTATCATAAAAGGGTGCTGCAAAATTACATTGGGTTACTTTAAACACTTATTAATCGCTACAGACAATTTTCCAAAACTAATATACAATTATATAGTATTAACAATATGTAGGAGCATAGTATACAATTTTTTTTTTTTATAATTTATACACCAATAAATTCACATCATAATGATTGTTTTTTTATTCCTTATTATTAGTAACCATAATTATTATTTTATTTAAGGATTAATTACAAATTGTAAATGATCAATGACCTGAGAAAAGAGGATAGATCAAGAACATATTTATCTTTAGTTTTAATGCATTGAGTAACTATTTCAAAGAAATAAAATAACTATGTCAATGTAATCTCACAGAAAGACTAGAAGGAAATAGTGGATGTTGATACTGCTGAAACTATGAGGGAGAGAATTACAAGGCTACGATAATATTGCACGGATTCAACGGAGTTGCTAAATCACACAACATACTCATTATTCAATAGGTGATATTTAAAAAAAATCAAATAAGAGGTGGGATCATTGTAACAGCAATTATGGCAAGAACAGTTTACAGAATCAAAAAAGCGAATGCCAATATGTGGTAATGGAGGATTCCTAACGAGTCTAAAATAATTGTCTACCATGCATCTGCTCCCTTCCAACATCGAGCCTCTGCAAGAAATCACTTATAGTAAGAGAGATGGCTCCACTACTTCCAAACCATAGACCTTCAATTGAGAATTTTCTCTCGCAGAATTTATCTCTCTAATTTTCCTTCAACTAAGGTAATTTCGTGTAAACTTCTTCTTTTTCTCTCATTACCTTGAAATCTTGATCCTAATCGTTCGTTTCAAATCCGATCGTGGGATCTATTAATGGCGTCCCCATTTCCGTCGTATTGAACGCTGAAATGTCAATGAACCTTGATGAGTCTAATGTATCCGGGCAATAAACTTCGAGGAAAAATCTATAGTTCTTTCTATCCTTCCAAGGCTATTCAAGAAAAATTTGGAAGCAATTAAAAATAAAACAGCTTTAAGAAAATAAAAAGATAAGCTTAAAAATATGTCTTTGAAATAAAAAAAACATGGTCAATACAATAGTAACTACTGACTTAGTAAGAACAATAAGCATCACAACCATTTTTCTTTTGAGCAGTTGCGATTTATAAAAAAAAAAGTATAGTATTACACGTCACACTTTCACTGGGCAACCATTGCAATGGAACTGGCCTTTGATGGAAAAGGCATTGTTAGCCGACAAGGGAACCATGACCTTAGGGGTTGGTGAATGGAAGAGATCATCTCCGCCGCGGAACCAATCGCCAATTGTCTCTTCGGCCGTCCCGACACTCCGGATCACTAATTAAAGGGTCTATTCTATGTAACCGCTGCATCTTTATTCAAGGAGCCACTCATTTCATACTTGAGCTACTTAATTTACAAAAGGTAGATAATACACTCTTTAGCACATGGTTTTAAAAAATACACGACAGAACAACAAGGGCTATTCGACAAAATCAAACTGTGAAAGAATTTTATACAGTAAGTAGTTAAATTCAGAATTTTATGGTATTAAACGCCTAAGACACAAAATAAATAAATAAATTCATGCTAAACATAACTATTACTTTTGTCATTATTTCTTATAAATACGAAAGTATATGTGCAATTGGAAAACACATTTTCTCTAAGAACACCGATAATAGCAGTAAAACCACAAGAAACTAAATTCAGAATACAATCATTGTTTTATAAAGCTCAACAACGATTATAAAGATTTTTGCAATACTTAGTAGAAAATCATTTTATACGTTTACTAAAATATATATTTGGATCAAGATAAAAATCACAATTTGAAAATGATTTCAAGAACTTCACAATACGACTCTTGGAGAATCCAATTATAATTTCAGCCGCATGGCGTTTAAAGGCATAAGGTGGTTTTATAAGTTGTAATCATCACATCAACCCATAGCAACCTCAGTCAACCTAATACAATTCTCTATACATGAACCACATGTTACACATGAACTGTACACAAGAATGTTATTAGACATAAGAATGTTAAAAGACACAGACATATAGTATAATACCAAAACATAAAAAGTATTAACATGGTTAAGTAGGTACAAAAATAATACGAATTTAATAAAAAATACCAATAATATACGAGAATAAATAAGACAAAACAAAAATTTAAAAGAAATATTGTAATAAATTTCTATAAATAATAAATTAAATATATAAAATGTTTCATGTAAATATTTGATCTAACTTTATTCTCACAAATCATTCAAGTGGCTTCGGTAGTCAGAACGACCATTTTATGTAACAACTGAATGATAAAGGCAGAAACACGAAGAAGGAAACTGTTCAATATTACACAAAATGGGTCCAATTTGCGTTACCTAATACTAATTCTGATTACAACATAGTTTTAGTAATGTTATGTAGTTTACGTTACAAAAACATCATTCAATCTGAATTTCATGTATTTGAAAAATAAAACAAATAATAAAGCATTTAGGTACCTTTTACCTGTCCAATAACTAGTTCAAAGTTTAAGAAAAAAACTTTGTAAATAAAAATGGAGTATCACTAGAAAGCTAATTTTTTAAACTTCCTTTGTGTCTAATGGGCTAAGTTGTGCGACTGTTACAGAGATGAATACTCCTCTGTTAATCGGAGGTTAAAACTCGAAAAAATTGAACTCAGTGAAAATTGTAATCTTTCAATTGAGTTTCTCCGAATAGATATAATAGATAACTAAGTGAATACTTTTTTTCCCATTTTCGCAGTACATTAGAATTCAGTCATGTTTCTTACCACATATGGCTATTTAAAAAAAAAAACATGAAATGAACAAAAAATGGTAATTTTTGTTTCTGAGTTCAATACTTAAAAATCGCAAATCAAATATTCACTATAGTAAATCAATCATCCATGTCAAGTTAAAAAATAGAAAACCGATGAAGAAAAAATGAAATAAGCCGTTAAAAATAAAAGAAAACAGAAATCACTTAAACATGGGGAAAGTGTAACGGAGACTAGATCTAATTAGGAGGGCACGGCCGTCCATTAGCACGATCTAGGTGGCATCTGCTGCCACAGCCTCCGCAATCTGCTTTGTCATTATCAGTAGCCATCGCTAACAGCTATAGCGTCGTCCAGTTCCTCTTCGTGACGGGGCTGCGTGACCTGTCGCTGATGCGTCCATCTGGTATAATGGACGCGTAACGCGTAATGAGATTGAGGTTCATTTTTCTTGTCATGCACCTAATATATTTTACAACCATTTTTTTCTCCGAGTAATTTGTACTATATACTAAAAGGATAAGACTGTAATTGTTTTAATGGACGGCTGTAATGTCATTTTGCATTCTAACCAGAGAAGGTAACATTTTTTATCTAACACATTAACAATAGATCATGTATACAGAATTATTTATATATTCAGAATTTATAAAAAAAAAATTTCCAAACGTATCAAAATAATTAATTTTAGCCTATTAATAAAGCAGCTACATTTGAGAAATATCGAATAAAGTAAAATTCAAATATTGCATAATATAAAACAGCTTGGGAAATCAATTTAATTTTTTAGGGGGAAGAGATGACATCAATGCCAAGGTGCGCCAAATATCTAAGGCCCGGCACTGACCATGGGAGAAAGATACTAGGGTATCTAAAACAGAAGAAGGAGCTGTACGAATACATTGAATACCAAGAGGAATCAATGAGCAAAAGAAGGTTGAAGATTTAAGGCCAGATGAAGAGAATGGGGAAGGATAGATTGAACAAGCGGATCTTTGACAAAGTGATAAAACTTAAGAAAATCAAAGTATAGTCTGGACAGATTAAAGAAACAAAGAGACTAGGAACCAGAAAACAGGTCTACCCAGACTCAGAGCTGACCTTAGCTGACATATATTGCAATCATATAAATAAATAAAGTTTATAATGGAAAAATCTAAACTTTTTTTTTATTATATTATTATTATTAATACAGAGTGGTTTCGAATCACGGCAGCTTCTGACTCGAGAATGCTAAGGTGAAATCTTTAAATGTTAAACTTTCATTTGCTTAATTATCTTCCAAAATAATTATCAAACAAAAATTAAATACCATAGGCAAATCGTTCAATTTTATCAAATCACCACTTTCGTCAACGCATACGGACATTTTGTTATATATGCTGTCTTCAAGGAATATATAAGCCCTTATACTTAATTTTTTTTTATTCTACATCAAACGACGTTTCGAGCTGATTAGCTCATTATCAAGTCATAAAAAAAAATTTTATCAACTAAAATATATTTCTATATTATAATTTCATTGAACAACCATTTGTAGTACACCAAATACAAAAAATAACTATATTCCTCGACTCCTTGTTTGCAGGAATTATTCAATTTCAAAAAACAGCTGTAACTAAGCCTCCATACAATATTTTCTCCAAAATATCAGGTTGACAACATCCGAGCACAACCGTACCAGAGATAAAATGGATGAACATTATGTCCCAACTGAATAGCACAGTAGGTGTTATCATAGCATCTTATTTTAAAATAATTGAATCTTTTTTTTTTTTTATCCCTATCAATTATTTATTACAGAGAATAGTAAATTACATATTTGTACATCAGGTTTATTTAATAAACGAAAATAGTTCAAATTGTTAAGTTCAAATCGTTGCTAGATTAAAAAAATTATTAGAAAAATAAATCTAATTTGATGATCTTTTTCTCTGCGAAATCAGAACTTCGTGTACTTAATGTACCTATTTTTGACATCTAATAGGGTCTGTATTATTTTGATGTACTTACATCGATAATTATGATGAAATTCATAAATATGTACTTCAAGGTTTAGCATCAAGAAAAAGTTTAAAATATATATATTACCATTATTGTAAACCTTAAGTTAATTTTTTATAATATCATTCATATAAATGTTTTCTCCTCATATCAAACACCATCTCTCTCTCTACAAACTGAAACCCAATCTACTTTTTTTTCTATTTTATTATTATTTTTTTCTTCCCAAAACTGGTTTTAAGGTTTAATTCCTTCCAAAAGCGACTCTTTTCACGTTTCAATGTTTTAATTACTATTCAAATAATCAGTGCTTTTCAGAAATATGAGCTATAAATAAAAAAAAATCTTAATTTATTATTTGAAAAATATTGGTTTTGATATTACTATTTAAATAGAAAATAGAGTTTAACGCGTTTCATATAAACATTGCTATGATGGTTAGAGATCACTTTAGAAATATTTATATGAAATCATGCTGTAATTTCTAATCAATTTTATTTTTATTTCAACTTATGTTCAAAATGCATGTTAAAATTATGTGACTATATTGAGCGACAAGCAACTTAAAAATAAAATATTGACAAAAGACTCACACAAAACTCCATTAGTGTTGACACTACACTATTCCTCTCCAGACTGTAATGAAGACCACTCCTGCCAGAGCTAGACTAATCCTTCAGCCCTAGACAACCGATAGGGGTGTCATAAACAAATAAGGCAGAGGAATGATGGGGGAACAGCACAAACAGAGGGACAGACTTATAGCCAGGCTCATTAGGGCCCCAATTGATTAGATACGGAGCAGAAGGGTAAAGGCCCACCAAATGTTACTCTAAACCAGCTGTCATTAGGCAGATCCTAATCAGATACTAACAACACTTCTAATCATCCATCTGTTCTTAAAAAACAATTTACATCAGGCTCACGCTTTTAGGACCATTTTTCAACAAGAGTTAAGTAATTATTCCTACAGAGGTTAGGATTTAATGTAATATGTATGTAATACATGTCAACAAGCAGTTTTATAACAAGATACGGAGTCCAAATACAAATATTTATCCAGGGTGTCCCATAAATAGAGGAGAATTTTTATAAGAGTGATAGCAAACCTCAAGATGTAGTAGATAGCCCCCAGTATTTACTCCTTTATGTGAGGGAATATATAGAAAGGTGAGGTTGCACGATGAATTGTACTCAATTATGCAGTGGACAAATTATTCATTGAAAAGTCTCATATCGATAAACAATCGATGAAGAAGGACGGAGCAGGTAGCAACAGCTGGAGAAGGACGCCGAGGAGAGAAGAGAAGTCTACTACAAGATTTAGAAGTTCTAGTCTATAGTAATAACACTTTAATAGAGTCAATTTATTACAGTTGTAGAAATAAATTATTTTGTTATACAGGAGTGAAAAGTCATTTATTTATTTAGTTGTCCTATATGCCTAACGATTGAAGAATAACAAACCAGGTGAGTCAATCCATTCAAAGTCAATTGATATTGATTTACTAAGTATTACATTTCATATATATATATATATATATATATATATATATATATATATATATATATATATATATATATATATATATATATACTTATTGTTTCTTCTCACTCAGTGTCACAAAAGTATTAGGTTCCCGAATTCCCAACAACAGTTAAACACCCTCAAAAAGTCTATATCCAGTACAGGCGTTTCGTTTTAATATTCACGAGTGTAAATAACCTAGTTCCCCGATATAAAAACGGAAGGCTATTTGGAATTCCCGTAAAAACAAATCATTTACAATTAACTTTTAACAGATTATTTACAAAGAGCTACAAAAAAGTTTAAACAAACAATGGGCCAATTTCCAGCAAAGAAGTAGGAAATGCAAGTTTTGCGTTGTTTTTTTTTCTTCAAATGTCATGTTTTTTTTTTTTAATAGGAAGAGATAACACAGAAATATTTAAATTTAAGTAAATAAAATTTACTTCGCTGAAAACTCGACAAAACTTACTTCAAATGAAAGTAGAAGTTGCCATGGTCAAAATCATTTAACGGGGACTGTTGAGCGGCTGAATTACACTCAATTCTATTGGTTTAAAAATCATAAAATATTAGCGATTTTTTTTTTTTTTTATCACCATCAAACTATACTACAGATACTCCACTTCTAGGAAAAGTTCCTCGTTTAATAAGCTTTAAATTCATATTAATTAATTTAAGGTTTACCAGGCGGAAACTTGGGATTCATCTAGTTGTGTAAATAAATGATTTAAATCCTCTATTTTATTTTCAACAATTATATACTTAAGTACATACAATATAATATACAAATATATCTTTGTTAAACTTTTTATCAACATGACTATCTTTTATTTATGATTTACAGTTTTTCAATTATGACATGTTAGTTGTCGGCTGAATTATACTACGAGATGAGGCTATTAAATAACGAAATTGGTCCAGTAAATTTAATAGTGCATATTTAATAACAGTGAATTGATTATATAATTTGAAAGGAAAAGGATCAGTGGACTAGATCAATTGTTACTTTTAATAATATGTTACTAACAGATTAAAGCGAGTAAGTAGTATGGACCATCCATATAAGTATAACCCGCTTTGTACGGTCATGAGAAAACTAATGTTCCAATATAACAACCTGGTAAGATTGTAAAAAGCTGAAGACATAAAGATTTATTTCTTTAACAACAAGGAGCACAAATTTAGAAAAAAATCCCCAAAATATAAAATTATTAACACCGTAAAAAAATTCAAAACCTAACCGGCGAAATATTGATAAATCATTAATTCTATGTTTATCTTTGGAGTTATTTAAGTATTTTATAGTAATAATACTGATTTTAAATAAATAATTCATATTTATGTAGGCTATGTACTTGACCTATAAATTCACCCGCTAGTAGAGAAAATAAAATACAAATTTTAACACATTACATAAATTTTTTCGAATAGAAACGATATGATATAATGTATTAATCATTTAAATAATATAGTTTAATTTGAACGTTCATTGCACATCGATTTAAAAACTATTTTTAATCAAAGTAACAACAAATAATATTAGGGCTCAATGTGTTGCGTCAGGAAGCTGTGGAATTCCATTGACTAGTAAAATATTACAATACGCGATAACGCAATAAAAAAAAAAAAGGATTGTGAAATTACCCATAACTGGTTTCACACCTAACGTTATACATCTAAAAATACAATGGAAGTAAAAAATGTAGCTTTCCTAATACTACATAACAAAAGGGTTGTGAAACGTTTACTTCAATACCTACAAGATTTCGGGTAGAGGAGCAATAGACAGAAAGAAAAATATGGTCGCGCATTTAATGAAAAATATAATTTGCAATTCACACCTAATACTGTAAATTTAAAATTATTAATAAAAAGACAAGAATATTATGCCTATTATAATCAACTGTATTTAATTAGTCAACTTGTTAGAGGCAGGAAGAGTTATGTTTTTAGGTAATATGAGAAAGATTAATTCAATTCATAACATATATTTTATTTCTAATAATCGAACATGATTTAAACGTAAGTAGAATCCTAATAACTTTTTAAGAGAAAACAGAAACTTCGATAGTCACATGGTAAAATACTTTCGATATGCAAACTGTACTTCCAAGTGGTTCTAACCTAACATCCCAAAATAATCATAATTAATTTAGAATAGGTTAAAACTATATAAGATTGTTTATCTCAGTTTTATTACAATATTACACATTATAGTTTATTTTATTTTATTATATATTTTTTACCAACACTCTCATCACCACGTATGCCGATGACACATGTGTCCTATCAGTTAATAATTACCCAACAATTGCATCCCAAACTCTCCAATCACACATCACAAACCTCGAAGAATGGTATCAAATTGGAGGATTAAAATAAATCCCGTCAAATCAC
The DNA here is from genome assembly GCA_928085145.1 of Nezara viridula. NCBI lineage: Eukaryota > Metazoa > Arthropoda > Insecta > Hemiptera > Pentatomidae > Nezara > Nezara viridula. Next base: position 129,562,334 of record OV725079.1, read on the forward strand.
CTTAGCCTTCTTCGTAAACCTATGACTTCCTGTCCTACAATATCCTTTAATAATACCCTCGCTTATCGATGTTGAACAAATCCGGTACTTGGACTCCACTTGGACAAACGTCGAACTTGGAATCCTCATCACCAGACTTAAACGACAAGAAAACACTCGACGTTTCCGACTACTCCAGCACTTATAGACAGCATTATACAAAAAACTCATATATATATATGGCTACAATAAGATCTACTTGGACCTACGGAGTTGAGATTTGGAGGTCCAAAAAGCCATCGAATTCCTCACATATCCAATCCTTAAAATCCAAAATCCTTAGTAAAATCGTCAATGCTCTTTACTTTGTCACTAATAAAAGCATCCATAATGACCTTGATGTTCCTTATGTTTCCGAATTGGTTCAATCCAGATATCTATCCTTCCGTTTCTAACCTTGCTTCCTCCTCGATCCCTGATAACCCTCCGAGGCGTCTGAAAAGAAGATTGCCTCGAGATCTCCTATTGAAAATACTTTTTTTATTAGAGTGCTACCCACAGTTCTGCGCATGCGCTTGATTTGAATACCCACATTTCACGTCGTGTCCCACAGTTTTACTATTTTTTAGTAGAATAAGTGCTCAGTTTTACTTTTTTTAAAAAAAACTAGTTAAGCAGACATCAAAACAACAACAATGGACTAACACCACAGTGAGTAGTGTTGTTATTTACTGTGTACTATTACAGACAGTGAATTTAGTGATTTAGCGTCTATAGGCTTAATCTCTATAGCCATAACAGCTGACGGCTCCCCTCTCCAGTTGTGGCTCTGCCACGTAACTGGCTGTTTCTCAGCCGGTGGTTCATCCATTGTAATAACACGCAGACGTAGTTTTATTTATTTATTTATTTTTTTTCCCTTTCTTTTTTTTTTATATGCGATATTATCACCAAGTAATGTCAACTAAGAGGTCCCATTCAGTTGGCTCTACCCCACGTAATTCACCGCCTAAACAGAAAACACGTCGTAGTAAGCGATTAACACCCCACGGAACTCCTCCAGCGAACACTCAAGAATCTGTGTCTCAACCACTGCCAAGTACGTCTTCACAAGAAATGGAATCTCCATTTTTTACACCTAATCCATACCAGGTGCTTGAAAATGACAGGGAAGAAATGGAAGATGCACCTATACCTCGAGAACCACGCCCACCTCCTATCTTTGTCAAAAATTTGAGAAATTTCCAGTTGTTGTGTACTCAACTTAATAAAATCTGCCCAGGTATACATACCTAAACAGAATAAACGATACAAAAATAATACCGGCCACACCTGAAGCGTACCGAAAAATCGTAAAATATTTAACAGACACAAATGCGGACTTTCACACATACCAGTTGAAACAGGAAAGAGCACTACGAGTTGTAATAAGAAATTTACACTCCTCAACCCCAATAGAAGTGATTAAAGAATAGTTAACGGCGTTAGGGTTCAAAATACGTCAGATAACCAATGTTTTAAAAGAAAATAAAGAACAACCAGGTGTAAAGAATAAAATCCCATTGCCCTTATTTTTCGTCGATCTAGAGCCATCGCCTGGGATCGAAAAAATATACGATGTGAATAGAATTTTCTACACAAGCGTAAAGGTCGAAAAACCGTACCCAAAAAGAGAGTTCATCCAGTGCCATAATTGCCAAGCATATGGCCACACCAAGTCTTATTGCCACCACTTACCACGCTGCGTGAAATGTGGTAAAACACACAAGTCTGGCGAGTGTAATAAACCAATTACAGAACCAGCAGTCTGTGCCCTATGCCTGGAAGGCCATCCAGCCAACTACAAAGGCTGCCAAATTTATAAAAATCTTAAAGCGAGATATATGAAACCCAGGGACCCTGATGATACACCTAAACCAAGAAGAGGACCCGCTAAAATTGTGAACTCTAAGGTTTCTTTTGCCAAGCTACTTGGGGGTAGAGACCCGACTAATGTATGTGAGGCCCTGCCGCAAGAACAAACTCAACCCCAATCTCAATATCCTATCCCACCTAATGTACCTAATCAACAACAACCTCACCAACATCAAATCCAATATGTTCCTCCACCGCCTAATGCTACAGATCTAACCAGCTTATTGACATCCTTTCTTTCAGAATTTAAATCCCTTGTTACCCCACTGATATCACTTCTCACTAACCTAGTATCTCACCTTATCCCTCCTTTAAAAAATCCTTAAATGACTTCCATCAAACCCATATCCATTCTCCTTTGGAATGCGAATGGTGTTAGAAATCACATACACGAACTAACAGCCTTACTACAAGACAAGAACGTAGACGTAGCCCTAATAACGGAAACTCGACTGACTAAAAAACAGCTCCTAAAAATACCACAATACATAACTTACCGTACCGACCATCCTGACGGTAGAGCACATGCCGGTACTGCAGTCATTGTGCACCAATCCCTCTCCCATCACCTACTCCCACTGCCTACACACGATTTCCTACAATCCACCGCAGTCGTAATCAAAACCTTCTCCTTTCCTATTACCGTTGCATCAGCGTATTGCCCTCCAAACCAATCCATCTCCAATATCCAATTTAGTTCCTTCCTCATTTCCTTAGGACATCATTTCATCTTGGGTGCAGACTTAAACGCCAAGCATCAACAATGGGGTTCAAGAACCACGAATTCTCGTGGTCGAACATTGCTGTCTGTACTCAATTCCCAAAATTTTACCCTTCTTCCACCCAACTCACCTACCTACTGGCCCACTGATCCTAACCGTAATCCCGATATCCTCGATTTCTTTATCCATAATGGTTTAGGTGCTCTCAACCATTCCGTTGCCCGTCTTGACGAGCTTTCCTCAGACCACAGCCCATTAATACTCCAAGTATCACTAGCTCCTATTCCTAAACCCTCTCCTCCGTCCTTCATCAGAGGCCCAGTTAACTGGAAACTCTTTCATCAAATCCTCTCCGATAAAATTGACCTCAGAGTAATCCTGAAAACCTCTGAAGACCTGGACAATGCAGTACATTCCTTCACTACCAAAATTCAAGAAGCAGTCTGGACTGCTTCCTCCCCTGATCACTCCTCAAAAATCCTTAAGAAACATAATTTACCTCAACACCTCCTTGACCTAATCCACATAAAACGCCGTGCCAGATTATTATGGCAACGTACCAGACATCCAGCCGACCGCCACTCCTACAATTATCACTGTAAAAAATTAAAAAAAGAATTAGCCACCTTCAGATCTCAATCATTCAATTCCTACCTCACCACACTCTCTGCTCATGATAATTCCCTTTGGAATATCACCAGAAAAATCCTCAAATCCCATCATATTTCCCACCCTCTTCGACGAGATGATGGCTCCTGGGCAGCATCTGATGAAGATAAAGCCGAGGAATTTGCCAAACACCTTTCCTATACTTTCGCTCCTCATCCAGAATCCCATCCCAGCCACACAGTAAAAGTAGAAGAATCCCTCTCATTACCTATCCCACTCTCCTTACCACCTAAAGCTGTTAATCCCTCTGAGGTCAAATACCTTTTACGGAAAATCACACCTCGCAAATCTCCTGGATATGACCTTCTAACCCCACAGATTCTTCGACAACTTGCATCTAAAGCCATCACATTTCTTACATATATATACAATTGCATCCTACGAACTACCCACTTCCCTCTTTTATGGAAACATTCCACCATCGTCCTCTTCTTGAAACCAGGCAAACCTTCCAACAATACAGCATCCTATAGACCAATTAGCCTACTCCCAATCCTCTCAAAAATTTTTGAAAAGATCCTACTGAAACGAATCCTACCTATAATTGAATCCTATAACCTTCCTACTCATCAATTCGGATTTCGTTCCCAACATTCCACTGTCCAGCAAGGACTCCGAGTTGTTGACCATATATCCTCAACCCTAGAAAGCAAGCAGTATTGCTCGGGTGCATTTCTGGACATAGCGCAAGCTTTTGACCGGGTATGGCACGCCGGATTACTCTTCAAGCTTAAAATCCATCTACCACAGTCCTTATACCTAGTACTCCGATCCTATCTTTCCGACCGCTCCTTCCGAGTTCGCTGTGGCACCGAATTCTCCGACTGTTACTCAATTGAGGCTGGCGTTCCTCAAGGCAGCGTCTTGGGCCCCATCCTTTACATTCTCTTTACCGCTGATATTCCTGTCCATCCCGATACCCTCCTGGCAACTTTCGCTGATGACACTGCTATCCTTTCTTCCAACTCAGATCCTGAAACAGCGTCCGCAAACTTACAAAGGCACCTCTTCCTGATTGAACACTGGTGTAAGAAATGGCGCATTAAGGTAAACGAATCTAAATGTAAACACATTACCTTCACCCTTCGGCGTAATACCTGCCCACCAGTTTATTTTAACTCCATCCAGCTTCCTTTCTCAGATACAGTCCGGTATCTTGGCTTTCTCTTAGACAGACGACTAACATGGAATCCACATACTCGACTTAAAAGACAGGAACTTAACAGACGATATGGCCAGCTATATAGACTACTGAATAGAAAATCTAAACTTTCTGGTGAAAACAAATTACTGATCTACAAGACAATACTGAAACCCATCTGGACTTACGGACTAGAACTATGGGGAACAGCCAAATTTTCTAACATCAAACGCATTCAATCCTTTCAGTCTAAAGTCCTCCGTACAATAGTCAATGCTCCCTTCTATGTAACCAATAAAACCCTACATCATGACCTTAATATCCCATTTATTCTTGATCTTATCCCAGCCAAATTTTCCAAATTTCACCAGAACCTTTCTCATCACCCAAATCCCGTTGTACAATCCCTATCAAGCACCACCCATCCCTACAATCCCCTTCGTAGGTTAAAGCGGCAGTGGCCACGAGACCTTTTGTAAATATGGATATTTTGGAGTTCTAGCAATGGCCAGATTCTCCACTCAAGTCATGAGTGTCTGTGGCTGTAGCGCTCTTACTCATCCTCCGCTGGTTTAAAATACCAGTGAAGTGGCTGAGGGAGAAGCGTAGGGATCTCCTAGGCCTCCCTTTTCCCTCCACATGTGGAGGGGACAGGATTGGTTCGGAGAACACCTGGCAAATTGTAAATAATGTATGTTTTATATAAGGTGTTTGTTTTACTTTTATTTCTATTTTTATTTACTTATGTGTATATATATTTTTTTTTTCTTTACTCTTTTGTTCTTTCTTCTTATTCTTTTGTTATTACTTTATTTATTTATATTTTTGTATATACGGTATGAATGCAATCTCTGAACTCTATTATAAGTGTCCTTAACTGTGACAAATTGTAATATTTCTGAATAAAGTGTTTTTAATAATAGAGTGCTACCAGTGGGTGGTTTCTCAACAAGTGTTCTCATGTTTTTGTTTTCTGTTATCAAATTTACTGAATGTATTTTTCTTAATACAGTTGCAAATATGGTAAATAAGAAATAAAAAATTATATTTTTTTTTTCTGTTAGCATAACATACCTTGTAGATCTTTTGCCGCCTTAACAAGACTGCCCCATCTCTGCCTGCCTTGCAGAGATTCTTTCCACTTATCTGTTCGCAGCTCTATTGCATCTTTATTGATTTCATCTATCCATCTGCTGTTTGGTCTTTTGCCTTCTATTGGGGCATTCATTGTTACGTAGAAGCTTCCAGATCGATTGCTACGAGCTACATGCCCCGCCCATGTTAACCTCTGTGCCTTCATATCATAGAACATTGATTGACCAGTTTCTGTAAGTACTTCTTCATTGGTCTTTCTTCTCCGTGTGTTATTACTCTGATCCCAGATCGCTCCGATTATCGTGCGGAGAATTTTTCTCTCAAATCTTTCAATACTTTTTTCTAGGGCGCTGGTTAGTGTCCAGGTCTCACAGCCATATATTAGAACTGGCTTTATCATAGCATTGTACACCCTTATTTGAGATTTTTCAGGATTTTAATACCTTTGAAAGGGAGAAGAAAGCTCTATTTGCGCTAGTTATACGCTGGTCTATTTCTGACTGTTGGTAACTCGCTGAGATTATTGTGGAGCCGAGGTATTTCAATTTTTCTACTCTCAGGAACGATTTCCCTTCTATACAGATTTAATATTATAATAATAAATACTAATTTTAATATATAATTAAGACATATCATTTTAAGATTGTTGGTGTTCTATGTAGGAGGTTGACAATCAGATAACTGCTCCTTCAAATACAGACAATGAATGACCGCATCTCATTTCCGTACTTCATTCAGTGTCTCGGTTTCTTGGTCCTCTAACCTCTAATGGGAGCTTTAAACATGTTCAACTAATGACGTCTCTTATAGAGGTGACAAGGCGCCCGCTGTAGTTTAGTTCCCGGGTTTTGACATTCAGGTCATGCAGTTTCGAATTACAATGTGAAATGAAAAATGACTTGGACTGAGTAAGGAGCTGAATAAATGGCAACGGATAAGAGACGATAATAGATTAACACATGTTACGTAAATGACTTCTTTACGAACACTAGAAAGTCGTTCTATCTTTCCATTTGAACCAATGGTTTCATTGAAACCAAAGAAACTTATCTTCTTAAATGATCCACTATTCCGCTACGCAAAAAGGTCAAAGAAATCAACACTCCAGTCTTTGAATTAGAAATATTGATTTTATGAAAAAAAAAAAATATATATATCTAGAAATTGAAATCATGAAGAAATGGTAACAAACGATTCAACAACTATAAATGGTCAAATGATTAAATAATATAATCTTTAAAATTAAATACATTGCACTAAATTCCAACTAGTAACATAAGAATACAGATAAATAAATATATATATTATATATCTATGATATGAAATTAACATAAGAATGTGAACTATCTAACTAACTAAGAAATAAGAATATCCTTCTATTTAATGTGGTCATTTCTTAGTTAGTTAGATAGTTCGCATTCTTATGTTTATTACGTATCATATGTGTATAAATATATATACCCAGTGATAGTAGGCTTGAAGGATCAAAAAAGGTGTATATAAACAAAGGGCTAATTATCTGCAGATAAGAAGAAGAAATCCCAATTTTGTGTTTTTTGCGAAGAACGTGACACTTAGTTCTTGTTTAATAAGACAATAACAACAAAAATATTTAATTTTAGTAATTAACGATTGCTTCACTGTAAACCAGACAAAATGCACTTGAAAAGAAAGTAGAGTTTGTCTTTGTTAAAACTATTTAAATTGGGCTTTTGAGCAGCTAAACAAAGCGAAGTTCTTTAAACTAACTAAGTTTTTTAAAATTCATAATTTATCATCATGCAACAACTATTGGCACTACAGATATCCCACTTATAGAAAAACTTCCTAAACTTTAATTTTTCAGAAAAACTTTAATAATCTGTAAGTTCATATTAATTAAGTCACGCTAATGTCTGTTACGCGTCAAATACATTAGAGAGAAAGATAGCTAATGTGAGAGTTCTCACTAGAGCATACTAATAATCTTTATTTTTTCTATTCCATTACCTCTCTCTATAACTGAAATGATCTTATATAATGAAATATAAAGTGAATAGTTCAGGTTTTGATCTTGAAACGTTAGAGGAGGGATAAGGATACATAATTTCTCTTAAATTATAAGTTCATCAACGTTATTAAAGGTAGGCTCTTCCAGTGGACTGATGCAACAAGAACCCGTTTAGACCATGATGGACCTCTGGAGGAACAACTTGGTAGTTATAGTTAGTTATTGGAGTCAATTGGAGGGCGCCCTATCGAGGATGTCAGCTAATTGTTAGATAATTATCTTACGTCATAACCCCGATATTTGAACAAATGGTTAATGGTTCGAAGGCTCTTCCTTGATGGTTAGCCTTTCTGAGATAGGCCTACATGTCAGCATTCTTTCTGTGTGTTGAAACCTCCTCATCGTTTATGAACTATTAAAAACCGATCAAGACTGGAAAAGTATACTCCATTTTAAATCATATTTATGACGTGCTTGAGCAACAAAAATATCACAAATGCTCGAACAACTAGAATCCAGGATTAGAGACTGAAAAAACAATCACACAAAGAACAGAAAAACTGATCGTGAAATTGAGAGTGTAATCAAATAACTAGTTATAAATTAAACAGGATATAGTCAACATCTATTAAGATTTCTGTTTTCATTTTAATGGGTTCGTAACTTTGATAATAAAAATTTAATTATGATAAAACAATATTTGTACATAAATAAATAAGTTTTATTGTGGGTGCAAATTTTAATTATATGCAATTTAATTGTAGAAGCCTCAACAAGACTTCTATCAATTAGATTTAGAAAAAAAATTTTCCGGAATTTTGGTCTAAATTTCTTTAATGGGTTAGCCGACGTTTTGACCTAAACGAGTGGGTAATCATCAGGGATATCGTTTGGAAGTTGAGACAAGAACTACGTAGTTGCGAAATGAGTTCTGTTCTCAACTTCCAAACGGTAGCCCTCATGATTATCCACATGTTAGGGTCGTAAAGTCGGCTAACCCATCAAAGAAATTTTTTAAAATCCTTATTAATAATTTAAGAGGAGCGGAGTAGCTCAGTGGTAGAATAGATTAGGGCACTAAGCTTCCGGTGCTCAGGGTTCCAGGTTCGAATCCCGAGCATGACAGAAAAATTATTTATTCTGTTTCATTGGCCGTGAGGCAAACCTAGGGTAGTGAGACCCTCTTTGGGACACACCCAGCCTCTATAAAGTGGGTACCCTTAATTAAATAATTGATTAAGAGGGAAAACCTGGTAATTGAGCGTGATCCTGGCCCGATCCGCTCCCTGCACAACCGTAGGCCTTGAAACAATACTTTCCCTAAATAGTACTGAATAAAAGACACTTCATGGATTGTAGTGGTACAGGTATTAATAATTTAAGTGTTAATATTTATCATTTGGTAAAAATAAGTAGCAATTTAATTTCTTCTATAACCTGAGATAAAAGATGATAAATATAGCTTCATATTATTTTTCAATTTTAGATAATTTGCTCGTTTCAGGGTAAGGCAATCCGAAAATTCCTTTAAAAATGTCAAGCTATCTTACACAATGACATGCTTACTCCTTAAAAATATTTATCTCAACTAATATTTTCTTCAAAGCTACTACTGGCTGTTGGAATCCTTGGAGTAAGAACTGAGCTTATTATTATAAAACTGAGTTTCAATTAATGTTCTGGAAGAGGAATTATATGTGAAGAGTATTTTTATAAATATTCGATTGCAACTTTCGTCTATTTTCTTGGGCTCAAATATTATTTAAGATGGTAAATTATTATACGAACAGAAGAAATGGAAACACAAATATGGTTCACAATATTTCAAATAGTATTAAGTAAAGTAAGATTCGTTAAATTCATGGTTACGTTATTTTACTAACTTAATTGGTTAATAATAATATAAAAAAATGGTGTTCACTTGCATTGATCATGAATTGAGATATACAACCTACATGATTTTTTACTGTACAAATTAACAAGAAACAACGTGAATAAATTGAGATGTTTATCAGGTTTTAAACTATTTAAGGGTTGGGCAGTTGACTGTCTTTTGAGAAATTAATTAAATTGAATAATTGCAATGTTTACGGATACAGCGGATAAATCCAATGCGGAATTAAATGGCATTCATTAACGTTGAAAATTAATCACCAGCTAGAATGGACTAATTAGGACAATTGATAGCACTGAGAGTCTGATCATTTATGTACAATGTTTAAACGCTATAGTAATCATTTAGTTTTACAACCATAATTTCCAATCATACAATTAAATGTTATGTGGTCCTATTAACATTATAAAGCAGATGAGATATAAAACTCCAATAAACAAATTATTTATAATATCAACGATATATTTCGTTCCATAAGAACCAAAATTAAGATATGCAGTATATTTCAATTGAAGGATTATGGTCAAACCTGTTTAAAGTTGACCTTCTTTTCAAGATTAAAATCATTGGCCCTGATGATATTTAATATTTTTATTCATTCTTATTCGCCACCAATTTTTGCCACCCAATACACTCAACGAAGGAAGGATTAGTTTCCACTTTAATATTACTCCGCAACCAGAGTCCGAATACTTTTCTATATAGAAGTATCATGGTGGCGGGGTTCATTATTAATCATACGTGCAAAATGCCTTGTCCATCTTAGACGTCCAATCTTTATTAATGAACGATATCTAGATCATTGGAGAGATCGTTGTCGTTTTCCTGATTCTGAAGATTCTGCGGCTTCTTCAGTTGCGTATTGGTCGAGGTAGTTTTCCAAGGTAAATAAATTCCTCCATATATTCGAAGTCGAGGTCTCCGATTTTAAATATCTCTCCCAGATATTCTCATATATTAGAATCGCAGAACACAAGCTTTTTTTTTTACTCGATAACCAGAAACCAACTTTAGGGGCTGTAGATTGGGGGAGCCTGGAGAAGGGAAGATATTTATTTAATAATAAATTTATTTAAGATTTATTTAATAATAAATAAAACAGAAGATTGAACATCAATGTTACCAATACATCACTATATAATTTTTTTTAAATGTTATTTTATTGTTTTGCCATTCTCGATCAAAATCAATGGATGTCACAGGATCTCTTCGTGAGTAGTTTTATTGTTAGATGGAAATGGTGTTATACATTTCATACAATAGAAATCAAACATTTTATAATAATAAAAATGCTCTGCGGTGGGAGAGTTATATAAGAGTACACAAAATAGTTAAATTTTAATTTTATTAGATCAATAATATGTCACTAATAAATACAAATCAAAAAATCTGGTATGTCCACTCACACGACTTTGCTGCCTATTTCAGAAAAGTTTTTATATCTTTACATATGTCCATTAAGAAACGAAAAAAAATTTAATTAGATTTATTTTCCTGGAAATTGATCAGTGAAAAGATTTGAATACGATTTCTGTGATAAGCAAAAGCAATGTAAAGAGGCTTAAGGTAGATCAGTGTAAACATTTCAATACCCTCTAATATTTCCCATCAAAAACTTTTTGCCATAGCCTAATTTTGTCACACAATAATTTCTATTAAATATAGAGGTAATAGTGGAGCTTGTCTGATACTCAGGGGACTCTGAAACGTATAGATCCGTCGAAAACCACACATCGGAAATTTGACCCGATCGCAATACTTTCCTTAGCTAGTATAGGTAGGAAACTAAAGAGTATGTGATGATGATTGATAAAAATCTGACTTCATAAATGTTTTTTTACTATCCAAAATGTTGTAGTGCGCTGGTGTTTAAGTTGGGATTTAATAGTTCCTTTTTTTTCATACTTGTTGGTTTTACTTAGTGCTTGATAATCTTGCGACATTTTTCTTCTATTAAATGATCTGTTTTGTTTAGTATCTGTCAATACAGCAAGAAATTAAAAAATAAACAGTCAGGTAATTTTTTTCTGTCATGTTTATGGGTTACAACAACAAATTAAGGATTTTTGCGATAAAGAACTAACAATTTTCTTTCTTGGACCTTTCTTTTATTTCTTTATAAAATTTGTTTTTTCTTTAGATTTGTAAAGATTTTATAATGAATCTTATATCAAGTTCGCCATCACGATTAGACGACTAAATTAGGTAAGAGAAAACTATAAAATATTTTGTAAGCTCTTTTATTTCGAAAATCTCAGACTGTACATTTTATATGATATACTATTTACGCTAGTTAAACATAGTAAATGGTATAATAAAGTTAAATTACGTTAGATTTTTAGAAGGGAATCTTGAAAACTACTATTGTAGTCCAACTGTTAATCCAACTATTGAAAATAAATTTATTGATATAATTATAACTTATACACTGAATTCACTTCAAACCCATCAATTTAGATATCCTCTAAACAAGATGGATGCCTCTCGATTAGTTTTCTTGGAATTTTAATTTTTTTTAGTTTTTATAAGAACGTATAAGATAAAAGCTATTATTAGTCATTATACAACAATTGTTTTGTAACTTTGGAGAAGCTGTTAAAACTGAAAATAAACCCGGAGTGTGTATGTTTCAACTGATACAGATCTGTTCTAGTTAGAAAAGCAGCATTCGCATTGAAAGGTCAAATGTAGCTGCTATTTTAGGCGCCTATCTAAAGCCTATAGCAATCCACGCCTCCATCTTGAAACTCCACAAACTAAGGAATATTATCAGAATAACCTAAAAAAAACAAAAAACCATCTATTTATAAATACTGACTACGGCTGGCGAGAAAAGAAATCTTCAGCTGGTACAATAAAACGTAGACCTCGTGGAGAGAAGAAGAAACAATTTCCAATTGGAAATGAAACTTTCTCCAGGTAACTTCATTAGCCTGATTGAGATGAAACCGAACCGCAACGGCGGTGAGACCTCCGCAGGACTAGGACCTCAGGGCTCGATCAGCTAGCTCATGCAAATCGTGATCGAGTTGGGTTCCTCAAGGATCCTTTCTCGTCGGTATCGTCTATCCTCTGCTAGCTCTTTGCTCTTTGGCGAGGTCGAAATTCCAATGTTATATTCTTTAAATAAATAACAAATACACAACATTACACCCTTCAACTCAAAATCGACTCATTCTATCAATTTACTCCACCTTGTTCTTGCATCTTCTCCCCCCCCCCCACCAGCTTGACGCAGATTAAACAGAAAATGGCCATATATCATCTAATTCAGTAATAACTCAATCAGTTATCAATAAATGAAGGACATTATCAAGACAATTTCACAGGAAAACACCGTTTAACATCAAATTTGCTATATACGTTACTGCGTAAAATAAAAAATAAAATTAATTTAGCTTTTATAAAATTAAAAATGGTAAAGGCTAACATCTACATCAACCCACTTACTTATTCATATTTCACGACTGGAGAACCTAAGTCCTTAGTTTTCATGTGGTCATCATAAATCTAACGATGGAATTAATTAATATTTAATTATTTAGGGTATAAAAATAGAAAATTAATAGAATTAAGTAAAATATAAGTGCCTTTACTTTACTTACTCACTACAAGGTGTGTGTAATTTACTTATAAATACAGCCTCTATTATCATTGCCTAACCTTAAAGCTGCCTCTAATAATAAAAAGGTTCCCCGGCTATGTTATATTTTATAATAATAATAATAAAAGGCTTAGCGAACCCGAAGGTTCGATGCCGACACCACCAATCGCTTATTACACACCTCCCTCCACCGTTCGCCGTCCAAACCCAGTCCCTTCAGATCGGCTTTAATGCAATCTTCCCACCTTCGCTTCGGTCTTCCCCTCGGACGCTTACCATTCGGCACAGCAAATATTAGCCTTTTAGGAATTCTCTCGTCACTAAGCCCAACAACTTTACAAGCCCATTTGATTCGCCGCGATGAAATTACCTCAATTATATTACCCGGATACAGTTCACGCAATTCGGCGTTGTGTAACCGTCTGAACTCTCCAGTTAACTCATCCTTCTTCGATGCGAATATTCTACGCAATACTTTATTTTCAAAAACCTTAAGACGCTGCTCATCCCTTAATGTAAGCGGCCAAGTTTCGCATCCATAAAGAACTGTAGGCAAGATAATTGTTTTATAGATTCTAATTTTTAAGTTCCGGGACAAGAGGCGCGAACTGAGTAGTTTTGTCACAGAAAAATAATGTTATGTTATATAAAAAATAATGTTATGTTATATTTTATACAAATATTAATATTGGACAAAAATTAAAAATTTCCAATGTCAAGTATATTATTTTCCCCTCAACAAAAATTTCAATAATTCAAGGTTGGCATACAGAATATATATTTTTTTCCGTTTTATTTATTTTCTTTCAACTAAACCTAATTAGTTGAAATGAATATAAAATAATCGTGTTATAAAATATCATAGAACATGAATTCATAAGAAGTTGTCGAGAGTTTAATTTGTTGGATCACTTTTTTGTAATTATGCTAAAAAACAAAATAAAAAAAAACATTTTCTAAAAAAATGACTAAAATACCTATACTGTTAATTGTTAAAAAACAATTCCAGTTCTTAATACTAAATATAACTATCCGTATAATAGCATCAGAAAACCAATAAGACTATAATAAAATACCTCTCAACATAGATATCCATCTCCTATAACTCACCTGCAACAGAGAAAGAAAAAGGATATTTAAAAAAAAGACTAAAACGGATATCTTTATAAATGTATTCAAGTAATAGATAAATTCATAATCTAACTATACGATTAGTTAATAAATTCATATATCTATTATATTTTAGTTTTATTATTTTTTTCCCAACGTAATTCCATTATATCTTACGTATATTTTTTTATTTTAGGCCGAAATGCTGGTATATAAATATTAAAATTTCCATTAAGTGATAATAATTTCCCACAGCACATCAATAAAAAGCGATGATTTGCGAAACGGTCTGTACAAAAAATGCGTAAAGCGCCTTCAATTGCGAAGTTTTCCTACAAAATGAATTGCCCAAGCTTTTTTCTGATTCTACAAAGGTGTATAACAAGGGCGATGAATAGCTACATGCAGCTGGGCCTAGACTCTCATTAGACTGATGTGAGTGGTGCATTTAGGTGGGCAGGTGATTCCGTCTACTGATTCGCCTGCTTTCACAGAGAGGTTAAACAAGTGATAATCATAACTAAATTGAAGTATTTATAAAAATAAAACAATAACTTCATTTAAGAATCGATAAATTTATAAGTATAAGTTTGTTTTGGTGTTATAACAGTACACAACAAATATAGCAAAATCTGTATTCCTGCATAAATCGCTGTCCATTGGTGCTTGCTATGTTCAAACCGTTGATAAAATTAGACCAGAGAATAAGAACTTTTAATATGTTTAGATCATATCATAAACATGAGGCTCAAACAAATTAAAGAACTACGTCCTCAAGATCACAGATGGCAATAGGCTCAGTCAAATTTAAGAATTTGACAAATTTAATCAGGATCCTCAATTTAACAGCTAATGCTATATATTTTTAAATGTTATTTTGTAACTTATCTATTTGAGTAAAAATAAAAATGTATCGTTTCACAATAGCAGATTCCACCATTTCCTGTATAAAATATTAAAAAACTAGAACCTAGAGAGATGTGCTGGCTGCTACTCAATTTAGAATTCTTTTATTTAATTCAGCATCTAACTTCGGAGCCCTAGAGAAAAGACTGGTTGCCATTTAGGTGTCTGTTTACTATTTCGACTCCAGAAACTTATATAAAACTTTTCTTCTTCAATGGCAGAAGTGAAAACATATATTAAATAACCATATAATGACAAATTTGGCAATTTTATATAAAAACTTGTCTGAAGTGGTTGTTTTTTTTGTTTTCCGTAAACTTTTCCGAGCAGCGATGTCTCGCAACTGTGCAAGATTAACGTTGATTTCTGGGGTAAGCATTTAAGGCTAACTCGTAATTGAATTATATACAGATGCTTAAATTTAAAAATTTTTAATTTTCACTATTATTCCGTCTTATTAGATTATTTTAAAAACGACTTAAGTAATTACATACATGCGTATAAAATAAAAATTCCAATTCTTTCGGTTATATCAGTTTTTTTCAATGAGATTGAAAGGACAAAATAAAATTATTTCGAAGAGTCTACTATTTGTAATCAATGGATTAAATAAAAAAGATTCAAGTATTATAGATTAGTAAAAAGTAGCATTTTTTATTTTGGGTTCTCCCTTTTAGGCTACACGGGGTTTTCTCTGGCCAGTGGGTTAGGGCGGGGATTAATGCCAGAGTTAAAAAGCACTCCCCTTCCTCTCCCGAGCACCGGGACGCGAACTCGTAATCATTTTTATCAAATTATCTTTGATCCAGTTTGTTGGGCAACGCTGTTCATAAGCATTAGCGGCTACCCTGCCACTTGTAAAGTAGCGTAATTTAGACAGTCCATTGAATATGGAACTTATGTTAAACAAAGCAGAGGATGCGATAAGGGTTTATATAAACATTTATGTTTACTTCCATCAATCAATCTTTGTATACCACTGTCTTGAAACCTGCATCCATCCTCCTGTATCAATGAAATGCAAAATGGGATATGAAAGGTAAACGAAATTCAGAAGAGCCCTAGGCTAATTACATACAGACCGACCTTCCAGAGACAACGTAGGCAAGATTTTCCCGACACCTCATTTCCATATCAGCCCATGTAATGACAGCATAAACCCCATAATCTGAGAGGAGTGTTTCCTCTCTGGCGAGGGCCGGATGCCGGAAACTATACATCGATTTCCTTCCTCTTCCAACCCCATCCTCCGGGTGCGGGGGTCGTTCATCAAAGGACTTCCGGGAAGGTCGCTCCATCAGACCTTTTGATGATTTAACTAAAACAAACATGATCGGGCACTATGGCTAATGTTATAGAGTGCTGGATAATGAAAATAAATTACCACAGATCATCTTCAACATTAGTCATATATCTCAAACAACCATCCACAAGTCTTCCTTCTTTCTTTCATTTCCATTAGGATTCGTCTTCAATCATCGCTTCAAAACATTTAAAATACTTGATTATTTAATGAAACCTATTCTCGTAACGAATTGGAGGTCAAAATAAGATAATGCAATTAATATTTATTCAAACTGGTTTTAATGCATCATAATATCCACATTTATAGTCTTTCCGATCTAGATTTGTTATCAGTTACTTCACTAATTATTACTGGCTGAATTTTAAATTGTGCGACTTTCTACTAAATTTTTAAATCGCAATAAAATTACATTAGTCTAGTCATATCCTGAGTTGAATAAATAAATGCTAAACTATCATAAATCTTTCAACTAAACGCACATAGGCCACTAATTAAGAAATGACAAAAATATGTAATTAACAATTGAGTTAATTCTTAGTGTGATTATTTCAAACATATACGTTTTAATGGCAATCGCGAAAACAGAACGGCAGTAGTATGCCATCAATTTCGATTGAACCATAACGGACAGTCGAGCACCAAGTATACTTTACAGGCTCACGACTCTACCTCTAAGCCTTACCAGGAAGTAGTATAAAAAAAAAAAAAAAAATACTTTATTGGCCACTCGAGAAGGCTGAGGTTCTTAGGTATCTCCGCGACTGTCGTTACGAAGAGAGGAATGGCATTTTATGGGTTCGTTCCTTTAAGCTAAGAAAGACGATTAGCCTTACACCATAATAAGTACTGACATGTCCAAAACAAACTGCAAATAAATATTTTCACTAAGTCGCTTAGTAATTAACTTTTCATATTTGCACTGCCGATATTCTCAATCCGCTGATCTTTCTCGGTCTCATCCTCTACACAGTTAATATTCCAACTTATCCAAACACAATCATTAGCACATATGCTGATGATATGTGGGTATTATCAGTCAATGATGACCCACACATTGCATCTAAAACTATTCGACCAGAAACCTTGAAGAATGGTGTCGAAATTGGAGGATTAAAATGAATACAAACAAATAATATAAATTCACCTTTACCCTTCGTCGTAAATTTATGACTTACTGTTTTATAATATCCTTTAGTAATTCTACTAATCTAGGAGCCCATCGGAGCTAATGTCATACTTGGAAACTTCATACAAGACTGAAGCTATAAGAAATAGTTAGGTGTTTTCGGACACTTCAACACTTACTCTTCAAACGCTCTAAGCATCTAATTAACTATAAACGACTCATTTACGTGAAGTTGAGCTATGCTCTTCCCTAAACCATCAAATTTCTCTCGGATCCAATCCTTTCAATATAAAAATCTTCACTAAATCCTAGATGCTTTGTTAATGGCCTAAATGACTTCCTATACGTCTGAAAAGAAGATGACATTGCGATCTTTTAATATAGAACTATTATTGGAGGGCTACCAATGGGTAGTTTTTTTTAAAGTTTGTCCATTTCATTGTTATCATAATCAATTTTACTTGTTGTATTTTTAGTTAATACAGTTTACATTTAAATAAATTTATTGAAAATATATTTTCGATAAAACAGCTATAGCTTGTAATTAAACAGTTGAAGAATAAATGAACGTAGGAGTAGATAACTCAAAATACCATTACCTTTAATCAGCCTCTTATTAAATAATAAATATAATAACTGGGGTCACTCCTCTGAAAATCGTAAATATCTTTTTCAATTTACTAACGACAATGCTGCTAATAATAATACTAACAAGAATGATTGTTGACTTTAATTGTTCCTCGCCATTAAAATAGTTCAAAACAAATATCATCAATCATCTTGTAACTTCTTGTATTAACGAAAATCATCTTGTAACTTAGAAAAAAACTTGTCTGAAGTTATGTAGGGGTAGAATTTTTTTCCTTTTTTACAACCTAATCTCGCGGACTAAGCTCCCTCGCATGACAAGGGCCTTCTCCCCTTGAATTATTTACCTATACCTTTCTAAATATGCCTAGCATGAGTCAAAAAAGGGGTCGGTTCGAATCTGCCCTGGGGATGTTGACTTCTGTTTTTCGATCTCCGTACTCAGGGTAGAATACGTTGATATATAATTTTTACTTTCACTTACCTATATATGAGATATAGAGTAAGAAAAGTATTGCGATCGTGAGAATTTTAGAATTTCAGTTTTCAACGGAGATACACGTTTTGAGGTCTCGTTGAAGTCCAAATAACCAAGTCCCGCAAAATGATCTATTTGAATGAGCGTGTGTGTATGTGTATGTTGGTAGTCTAGCTCAAAAACGAAAAGTCGTACGAAACTGATACTACGTATTTAAGATAGGTATATACCTCAGATGTGACAGCAACTTTTTCCTTAAAATCGGCTAACCGGAAGTGCCACTTTATACCAACGCTGAAACACATTTTTACAATTTTCTCAAAAACGGCTCTAACGATATTGATTAAACTCGGTGTATCATTGTATAATTAAGTGGTATTTAAAATCACTTAGGTCTTATCCCCGTTGTGTGAGTGTGAACAGTCTAAATCAAAAACGAAAAGTCGTATGAAAGTAAAATTGCATATTTAAGGTATTTATAAGCTAGGGATATTTTATACGGCAACTTTTTCGTCAAAATCGGCTAACCGAAAGTGTTACTTTACATAATGGGCTAAACACGGTTTTACGATTTTCTGGAAAACAGCTATAACGATTTTTGATTAAATTCATCATATTAGTGTAAAACTAAGCAGTTCTAAATAAAATGTAGTTTTTATTCTGGTTTATGTTCTCTAACAGGGCTTAAATGGCTAATTTTCAATATTAGCTTCCCTTAAAGTACCTTTAATTTTTTTTAATTTGAAAAAATTGACAATTTCACATCAATCTTGAATAAAAAGATAGTTAAATATAAAATATGAAAGAATTTGATGATTAACTAAAGGAGAAATAAGAGATCGTAACGGAGAATAGTAGTAATTGAGGAACCAAAGGAATACGAGCAAACCCGAGCTCGCCCGAAAGATTAGAACAAGCTTCCATACGTAACATGAGCTTGATATAATAAGGACTCCGACAATATTATATAAATATACATATGCGGCTTTCATAAATATTATTGTTGGTATTATTCAATATTTAATTGTATAGATTACTGCGAAATTAATATTTAAATTAAATTAAATTATAAAATTTGTATACATAAGGATACTGATACAAATAAAAATACCCAAAATGAAATATAAATAAACACCGCACCAGATTTATTTTTTGGGTGTGCTTGGCAGTTTAGACGTAGACTTTGGCCAAGAAATCACTACTGAAAAATCACTACTTTTTCTGGGCAAAGTATGAAAACATACAGCAAACTCAAAAATCTTTTATTGTTGGTATACTGAAATAACTTTCCTACATAATTTTAATGAGGTAGTTTAAATTATGATTAATTCAAATCAAACAGCATACAATAATTGAAAAAGTTGACATCGATTTGTTACTGTTGCTTAGTATTAGTGGTGGGAGTAAAATTTAATTTACCTATTCTGTTGTAATAAATTTATTAGTCAGCTGGCAGTAAACAGAAAATTAGTCACGTGTTGACATGACTAACTGTAAGTATGAAGTAATAGGCATTTCAAGGTCATTTAATCTTGAAGTCGCTTTGAAGAAAAACGTTCACTGCCGAAATGACGTATTTGAACAAAATTAGTTTTTATCTTCAACAGCTTTGAGCATTAATAGGTTTATTCTTATCAGCTAATAATTTTTTTTAATATACTAGAAAATATATAACTTCCTCTATTTAAGATTAATTTTCTTATCATGTCTCATTTTTTTCATTAATTGCATATTAACTTAGACAATACTAATTTCTTAGAGAAACAAACCTTCTGGGCTTTGTCATGATGGAGTCAGTGATTTGACAGAAACTTGGAATATACATTGAAAACTGTAACTGCTAGGATTTTCGTTACATTTACACTATTCATTAGCAGTTATCGCTAATTAGCAATTCCATGTATTCATACAAACCATGTGAAATTGTTATAGTGATGATTTCGTTCAACTATAGTATTGCACGAACGATATCCAGATGTGATGCTCGGCAATAGCCAAAAAGAAATTCCAGAGCAAGTAATTTAACATAGGAGCGAAGAAAATGAAGGAAAGTTAAAGGAAAAAACAGCCTTACCCAACATTAAAAAAATAAAGATGAAACTGATACAAAATTGTTCATTACCCTTCCCTTAATAACTGGTAAAATGTACCAAAGAATCCCCAAAGAGGGTTATGATTAGGGGAGGGCAGGAAGGACAGAAAAATAAAAATTATATTTTATAGTTTTTTAAGAATATCTCAAAAACTATGAGATTTTTTGCAAAGATTGTTCAGTATTATATTAAAGTACTTTAAAACCTCTATAAAAATTCAAAGATACATTTTTTTTATAAAATCAATGGTTACGGTGATATTTATAAGATCGTATTTATTGTATTTCCACTTAAAGAAAAAATTGTTTCAAACTACCAAAATAGATGTTGTCAAAAGTAGACGATACCTTTTTGAAGTTTAATTAATTTTTTTTAAAGTTTTTTTCTTTTAATGATTCTTAAAAGTTATTGACAACAGAATTATATTCGATATTAATCAATGGGGAATTTGGTGATGATCATATGAAGTTTAGATTGACATTAATATATTCATATAATTGATAATACGTAACAGAATGCATTAAAACTTATGAACATTGTAGCCAACCACGTTTTATGTTGAATAAAAAGAAATAACTGAAAAAATATTTAATTTAGGTTACAACAAATTACTTCATAGTAAACTAGATTAAATCTTCATTAAATACAAGTAAACCTTGTCAATTTTCAAACCATTTAAAAGGGACTTTTAATCAGTTAAACTTTGGTAAGTAAGGTTTTTCATAAAATCAAGGATTCTTAGCGATTTTTTTATATTATATTGTATTTTTATTGTATATTGTATTTTTTTGTATTATATAATATTACTAACTGGACCGAAGATACCACACTTTCAGAGAAAGTTTCTTGTTTGATGAGCTTTAAGTCTATATTAATTAAGTTGAGTTTACATTTGCTCTAATTGAGTAAAATACTATTAGTACGATAAATCATCACGAAATTCCCCATTGATTGATATCAAATATAATTGTTGTCAATGACTTTTTTAGAATCATTAAAATGTTAAAAAATTGATTAAACTTCAAAAAAATATCGTATACTATGAACAACATCAATTTTGTGGTTTAAAGCAATTTTTGCTTAAAGTGGAAATACAATATATAGTCTCATGAATATCTCCATAACCATTGATTTTATCAAAAAAATGCATAGTTCATTTTTATGGAGATTTTAAAGTACTTCAATAATATACTGAACAATCTTTGCGAAAAACCTCATATTTTTTTAGATGTTCTTGAAAAACTAAAAAAATGTCATTTTTCTGTTCTTCTCCACCTCCCCCCATCCCATAAAAATCTGGCGAGGGATTCTTTGGGACATTTTACCAGTTATTATAGGGAGGTTAATAAATATTTCGGACAAATTTCATCTTTATTTTTTGAATGTTGTGGTTAATCCCTAATTTTACAGGACTATAATAAGTATCGAGAAAATCTTTCGAACTTTGGAAGCCATAATGATTGTAATATAAGAAAACGTTACTATATTTAAACTAATAAACATTTTGAATTTACACGATAATTGTGAAAAAAAAATGCCAACAGATTTGATTAATTTGTTGTTTGAAAGGCGAAGAGATGATAAAAATTTCGAATGCAGATTTTAATGACAAAAATTATGTCTCTGAGATTGCAGTTTATGAGGTTGATCATATTTTCGTTTTTGCCACTTAATTCCTTAAAAGTCTGTTTTTTTTCCCCTTACCTTTCAGACTATACGGGGTTTTCCCGGGGCAGGAATTTAATGCTAGAGTTAAAATCCCCTCAGCACCGGGAGAGAACTCCTTATTACTTTATCATCCATGATGTTATTAGGTTGCTGGGCGACGTGCGGTGCTGTGCACACGCTTTAGGCCGCTTGGCCACTATGATTCTCTATATCACAAAACATCCTGTTATATTTGGGCAGAGTCAATTGATAAATAAAGTGTTTATCTTTTTCCCTTTCCTTTATAGTGGACGGATAGAATTCATTTACACAAAAATATAAATGAAGGTGACAGGATGTGGTAACATCCTTCCCTTCGAACAGGCTGTCACACTATCAGTGATGGAGAGAAAATAGACCAAAAAGTGCTTATCCGACAGAAGTATCGGGACTAGGAGAGAAGATAAGAGAGAGAAGGGATCGCATCCAGGATCTGTAAACACGATAACTCGGGACTCACACAAGACAGGCAGGGCTACCAGGCAGAGATTGGATTTCAGGATGAAGATTTCTTTCACTGTGCCCGAGGGGACATGCCAACAGCCATAGGCGGATCTCCGGGGGGGGGGGGGGACTTTCGGGCTGAAGCCCCTCTCCCCCCTCAAAATGGTAAAATATAACCATGTTTTACAGAAAAAAATATTAAAAACTATCTCTTTAAGTACTCTTGTTCGTGTAATTACATTTAATAGGACTTCAAGAACATCATCATTTCATATAGATAGTTAATATCTTTCTTTTTTTTTCTAATTAATTATCGTTATATGTTGATGAAAAAAAATCTATCGGGCTGAAGCCCCCCTAAAACTAAATCCTGAATCCGCTAGTGCCAACAGCAATGTTTGGGCGGATGTTCTTCGGAACCAACCCTTACCTATCGTAGCTAGAGTAAGAGATTAGCAACTTTTTAGTCCATACCTATATGAGACTATACCCCCACTTGCGAACTATTAATTTTATCTGTGATTCGGTTCGAGTTTGAAATTGATGTTTATACTAATATTACCTACTAAACGTTGAGGAAATGATGGCCAATATTGTGCTGTACCAATTTCTGAGGAACACAATTGTTATATTAATTACAATATGTGTAATTTAATGTGTACCAAAATCATTATTTCCCCTTCCTCTCCCCCTCCCTTTAAATGAGTTGGATTATATTTCTCACTTATGCGAGATAACTCGAGTTATTGCAGATTTGTTCTGGGTAAAATGTAAGCGGAGTTTTTTTTGGGGATAACTGTTAGTTCTGTTGGGGCACGGGTTGTAGAGAGCCCTGTTCTGGACGTTGTGTGTTCGGTTAGTATTTATTTTTCTGTGGGCCTGGAAATGAAACTTGCCACTCCCACAATGGTTAGTATGCATCAGCAAGCTTAAACTATTCGTCCGGGGTAGGCAAAAACTACCACAAAGCACACTTGCCGGATTAGTTCTTCCCACCAGTACCTACTAAATATTACTATTATATTACGTATATTTTAACTTTTGGTCTTGAATAAAATATCCTTGATGCCTTTGAAGTTGATCAATAAATAACATAAAACTGGCTACATTTTTACGGACTAAAAAAACATAACGTATTTTTTTCCCATTGTAGGTCTTTCATTTAATCATAAAAAGTAGTTCGATACGGATCAATGATTTACCACAAGATTATAATGAGTAAAATGTCTCCCAAAAAAAATTAAAACGGATACAAGATAATTATGTCACATCAATTAACAACAACCTTAATGCCCATCTAGTAAATGTATAACCATACCAGCTGTAGATGGTGAGAGATAAAAATAGGCAGGTTGGCTAAACTCACACCTTTCAGCTTTAGTTTCGCTTTCCAAGCTCTTCTCGTTCTTCATTCAATTAGACGATTTTCCAGAACAAATCTGGAAAAACTCGTGTTATCTCATATCTGTGAGAAATAACTGAGAAAATATTTAATTATACGTTTAAGGGAAATAATGATAATAATTTTCGCGTACATTAGATGACAAATAGATTAAACCTTAAATTGACAGGAGGTGTTCCTCAGGATTCCTCCCTCTCTCTCCGATCCTTTTCTCTATTTATATTAGTGACCTTTCTGACGTCATTCAGCACTCCCGTTACCACCTATATGCTGATGATTTAAAAATTTACCAATCTTCTGAGATGCCTGAGGCTACCAGAAAGCTGCAAGAGAATATCGACTGCACATAAAACTAAGGCTATTCTCAGCGGGTCAAGATCTCATTAGTTCCCTTCCCTACTTTCCTCTACTTTACCTCAGTACCCCCACTATCCATTTTTTTCCTACAGTAAAAAACCTAGTAGTGACCTTTAACCAGAACCTCTATTGGAATAACCATATCTCCCAAGATTAACCGAAAATCCATAACTGTCCTTAGAACACTCCTAAGATTCCGCGATTGTATTCCTCTAAAAACCAGACAGCTCCTTGTAACCTCCCTTATATTCCCCCAGTTCGACTACGGCTGCTTGGTGTATGGAGGGTTATCCGCCAGACTAGAAATAAGGTTAAAGAAGCTCCCATGTTTCATTCAAGTACACCGAGTTGAAGTGGCTTTATCTTACTTCCCGACGGCAATTCCTTCTTGGTGTTTTCCTTATCCAAGTCCTCAGAACAAAAAACCCTCCCTACAACCAGAAACTCCTTACTTTACGTTCCTCTATGCACTCTCTCAATACCAGACCTCAAAATATAGATTTATATATTCCCTCCCACAAAACTACTTCCTTCAGCAAATCCTACGTCATTCGTGCTGCCTCCTTTTGGAACTCTCTACCTCATTCCACAAGTCAATCCTCATCCACAGATTACTTCTAACAACTCCTGTTCCACCACCTAATCTATATTCAAACTTCCGCAAACAAGTAAAATTTATTGCATCTATACTATAAATCTAATTCAATCAACTGCACAATTGCAATGACAATCAACAGTTAATTAGGCATCATTTTGTATTCATCTAAGCCAGACTAATGTTCTTAACTATGCAACTATGTTATAATTCTTAGAGAACTGTAGTCCCAGAATAAAATTATTTTTTTTCATTTCATTCTATTCATTTCATATAGGCCACAATTTTGTACCACGGAAAATGGTAAAGGACAGATATTTTCCTCCGAATTAATGCGGGCTTAAGTTACACTTATTTTCAAAGAATGCAACAATTAACCCTAAACAATTGGTCTAGGCTTTAGAGAATAATAATTTATACCTTTGAACAAAGCAAAAAAAGTTAATTATAAAAAAAAAAATTAAGCTAAATTGATAGGATTTAGGTAATGCACTTGCGGATCCAGGATTTAATTTTGGGGAGAGGCTTCAGCCCGAAAATGTTTTTTTAAATATACATAATTATGATTACTTTGGAAGAAAAAGAAAGAAACTAACTACCTATATGAAATAGTGTTTAATTGATTTTTGAGGTTCAATTAAAGTAATTAGACGAATAACAATACTTTTTAAAAATATTTTTCCCATAAAAAATGGCTATATTATACCATTTAGGTCCGAAAGGTACCCTGCTCCCCGTAGTGCCTGTGATGCAATGTCCTTTCTCTTAAGAAATAGAAGTTTGAAATAAAAGTAGCAAATAAATTCTAAATTAATAAGAGATACATTAAGTGAAATTGAATAAAAACCAATTTCATCAACGTTCTTTGTAAATAAAGAAACTTTTTTTTAGTATATGCTAATGTCTTGTTTATATAAGAAATTTCGAATAGAAATTCTCACGCTTCAAACTGTTGACCACATCCTGTTTACTAGCAAAATTATTTAGAAAACGTGAGATTTGACTTTTAAAATAATGGAATATTGAGTTCTGAATGTTATCTTACTCCTCGTTATCCGAATGCTATCTTCATTGTTTATAATAAAAATGAAAATTTACCAACAGTAGCCGCGAAAAATTAAAAATAGTGGTTTTATCAAATATAAACAATAAACAAAAACTTGAGAGAACATGTGCGGAATAATGTAAACAGAGAGTGTATGACCTCCAAAACACACCTGGCCTGAATGAGGAAACGCTGAAACAGGCCAAATGAAGCATCAATGCTACGTGCGTCCTTTACAACTTATTATCAAGTCCATTTCATCGGTGTATTTGTATTAAGGAAAGTGAGAAATCATCGATTTAATACAAATACATCATATATTCAAAGATAATTTAAAAAATATGCATAAATGTTATTTTAATCTAACTGCAATGAAAGGGACTATTTTTAATTCTCTCAATAATATTATGAATCGTATTTATATTTACTAGCATTCCCCGAGGGATCAAAATTCTACCAGGAACATTATTGAAAATTAGAGGAAAACCTAAATGAATTTGTATGTTTACAACTTTTTTTTTCTACTCTTATACATTCGTTCATTGTATATCAGAAAATATACACACACTTTTGTATTTACTTAAAACACAAAACAGTTCATTACCTCAGGTGTACTTTTTTGATTTATTTGCAAATAAAATTCTGAATTTATTTCTGCTATCAGCCTCTTTTCGGGGAATTATGTTGTGTACATAAATTATAAAGGGCTTCAAGGAGAAGACTTTATCCAAGTCTCATTAAATCGTAACAGCCATTTTTGCGTTACAGTCCATATAGACACACGTCTTTCGGCCACCATTTAAAAACGAAAGACCGGATGGTAATGAAACGCATATAATAACACTCTTAAATTCGTCACAATCGTTTTATTGAAATTTTAAAGCAATCTGTTAAGAAATTTTGGTTTTGTGGTTTTGAACAAACGAACATTTACATTTTTATTTTTACAGGGTGTCCCGTAAGAAGCGGGAAATATTTAAAAGGTTGATAGTAGAAATCAATATCTACAAAAAAGTTCATATAAAAAATTGCCCAATTTCCAGCAGAAAAGTAGGAAATTCAAGATTTGTATTTTTTTAAGCGTGTCACGTTTTTTGTTAAATAGAAAGCGATAACTTAAAAAATATTTGATTTAAGTTATTAAACATTGCTCCATAGTAAACTAGACAAAATTTACATTAAAAAAAAGTAAAGTTTGTCATTGTTAAAACTATTTAAAGAGGAATATTGAAAGGACAAACACAGCTAAGTTCCGTTTAAAACAAAATCACAAATTATTTATTTTTTCTATCACTCTTCAACTGTACTACATTTATCCCACTTCTAGAAAAACTTCCTCGTATAATAAGCCTTAAGTCCATATTAATTAAGTTGATGTTCATTATGAAAAATTTGGAATTCACCTCAAGATGAGTAAAGAAATTATGTGACTTTCTATCCAGTCATCCAAAAAAAAAAAACATGTTTACAGCAAAGATGACTACAATAAACTGTTGCAAAACTTTTATTTCCTGTTTTTCCGTGATATGAGATGTATTGTAATAAACATAATGGCCTAAAACACTTTTTATTTATAAAAAAAAAATTAAAAGATGGTTACGAAATTGTTTTTCTTCCACATTTCTGTCATACGTATTTATAAGTGATAAACTTAATGTTTCTAGGCCTAATATATTTAAATATTTCCCTCTACTTACGGGAAACACTGTTTCCATTTTTATATATTTTTTTTATTGTTATTGGTAACTCTAAAGCTCATCAATAGCTACAAAAGAACGAAAAAAAGGAAAATCGGTTGAAAAAGGTATTGAACTTTTTTGTTTACTACTATACCAAACTTGTTCCGCTTACTTTACCAGTTCCCATACCCATACGTATATAGTATAAATACAAATACATTTTTTATTAATTCTCATATAGAAGTTCATTAATTTTCATACATGCCTCCCAACTTCACTACATAAAAATAGTAAATAACAATTTTGAATGATGGACTAAGATATTACTATAATATTATTTAAATATAATATATAGCGAACAATGTATAAAATTAAAATAATTTCGGACACGGTCGAGATGCTTATCACGGCCGGAAAACGGGAAGAGGCGTGAAGGTACCGTTGAGGGTAACGTTCCAACAGTACTGGGTCAACCACACACAACTGAGAACTGGTCCACCGCTTCAGTTGTATACGCCAGGTTGCTCCTAAGGTACAATATGCTAATTTAATGGAAATATTTTCATATTATGCTTACCAAAAACAAGCAAGCAAGGATAATGGCTCAATTTTTTAACAACAGATTAAGGGAT
Organism: Nezara viridula; assembly: GCA_928085145.1. Classification (NCBI taxonomy): domain Eukaryota; kingdom Metazoa; phylum Arthropoda; class Insecta; order Hemiptera; family Pentatomidae; genus Nezara; species Nezara viridula. The sequence continues at coordinate 129,590,810 of OV725079.1, forward strand.
TTAAGATGAAAACAATTATTCACTGGGAGAAAATGGCCATAGAGGTCAACAACACTTACTAGACAGTATTAAAATACCATTCCACATTTCCTTGTAGTGTTATTTTCCTTACTTTTTTTTCATGCATATTTCATAGAACGTTATTCTAAATCCTCTCTCACGGAATTTCAAAATAACAAAATCACAATGCCAATAATCTCAACTGAATGAGTAATAATTTAATAAATAAAATATGAGCTTGACTCAATGATAAAGATCCAGCCTGGAGGACCAGAAAATAAATTGAAATTAAATTTCAAAACAATAAGGTTACAATTTGGATCAATTGGGTGTCCTGATTTCTTCTAAGCGATATACAGATTTCAACTAAAAGAAATATAGCAAAGTAGACACTATTTAACTATAATAGCATATAAAAAATCACGAATTTAATTTTAATGACGTACTTGACAGTTCCTTGACATACATATACTTTCTACATCTTGTTAAAAATGAAAAACTAATATAAGAAGAGTGACTAGTTAGTAGAAGTATAAGGGAACCTAATAAAAACTCATGCCATTTTTTTAAAAACAAATATCGCCGATGATGCATATCTTAGGTATCAAAAAGTTTGAAGTGAAAAGTCTGCTTCATATAACAGTATTGTTTTCGGCAATTTACAAAGATTAAATGAAACTACAAAATTAACCACAATAAGAAGATATCCCTTGTATAAACAAAAATAATTTCATATAAATAAATTTTTGATTAAATCCAAATATTAAGACATAGAAATGGAGTCGAATCAGTACATTTGTAAAATTAATGGAATTTCTTTATCTCCGGTCTACATTACTGCAGGCGCGTGTTATGACCGATCTTTTAAAATTGAAGAATACAATTGAATGGACACCAAGTTGTCTAGAATGTTTTCGAATGGTGCAAATTTGAAGATTAAAGAGATTTGAATTCAACTTTTTTTTTTTTTATTAAATCATTAGGCGCTACTTATTATCTATCTATCTAAGATTTACTAATAATAAAAATGTTGCATTAACAACCAACACTAATTTTCGAAAACAGCACTCACGATCTGGAGAACGCATTCCTTAACACTGAAGAGATCTAGTTTAATAAGGCAATAATCGGCGAATCCGCGACAATAGCAGAGTAGTGTGAAGCGATTTCACACTTAAGATACACAAGGTACACATTGGCTACACGGTGGGTCGGACCCTCGTCAAACATTGTGCGAAGAAAGGCTTCGGAAATGTCGGTGAAAAAAGAAGTCGATGAGTGGACAGTAAAAAAAAACTTTTAAAAAGATAAAATGGCACTTTCCACCAGTAAATTATAATTACTATTCATATGCGAGATGGCGAACCATACAAATCTTACTAACATTCTTTAAAAATGTAGAAAATATTCTATTCTTCAATTCTTCAAGTAAAATCAGGAGCTAATGAATTATAAAATATTTAAGCAAAAATAAAAAAAGTCCCAACGAGCATTCCAGTATTTTATGATCATTAAAATTTGAAATAAATCTGTTTAAGTTCCAAGTGATATTTGCTTAATTAATAAAATAACACTATATACATAATGAAAGTGTTATCTAAACCGGATAAGAACTTTCATGTGAGAGTAAAAATTGATTTTCACCCACAAAATAGAAAAGCAATAGATTGACTTTCTATTATCTAGTAGTAAAAGCGAAGATCTATTGGTTTGAGTTTAACCACATACATAGTAGTAATCTCAAGGGATTTTTCTTTTTATTTCAACTCCAACCTTTTCCCGGTATTTTTACTACTATTTTTTACCGACAGAGATCATTTCTTTAAATTAATGAATTAAATAGGATGAGATTACCTACGCCAACTTTCAGAAATAGACCAGCTTATAATAAGTTAAAATAGAGCTTTGTTTTCTCTTTTAAAGCCACTAATATCTCGCCTTCTTGAAATCTCGACAAATCTCAAATTTATAATTAACAATCTTAAGATAAATCGTTTCTTTCTCATATATAGAAAGAAACGATACTAAGCTTTCATTCAAGATATACTGGATGCTAATCAGCGTCCTAGAAAGAAGATTTGAAAGTTTTAAGAGGGGTGCCTATTCCCCCCAACCCTCCTCCCTCCCTCACCAAAGATATTTTATTGCTCACCTTTTCTTAAAAAGAGGACAAGCTAAAATAGAATTATAAAAATCGTAGATTATATACAATTACACTTGCTGCGGCAAGTTCCATGTTTTCCACTTTTCCCTTATTCCGAAAATTCCAAAATTCCCAAATTTACCACGACAAAAATACGAAATCGCGTAAAAATCTGCCTCCCTCAAAAATTTTGATGGCGTAACCTGCGACATGAAACTCCTTTATGGGCACCCCTGAGCATGATAACCTAAATCCTATATCTCGGTATAGAGGCGTAGAGCAAAGGTCGAGATTCGAAGCCTCTATGATTGTCAAAATAGTTGGAAAGAGACCGCGAGAGTCAACAAAGATGCTACAGAACTGTATGAACCAGTATCTAAGATAAGATAAAACATTTTCGAAAAAGTTCAGTTCGAACGCTCAATGATCAACTAAGTTTGTAAGTCCAATAGAAAAAAGAAACTAAATTAAAAATAATCTACAAATTAATATATCGCTACTGTTAGTCCAAAAGGTCATATGAGAAAATTGAGGTTTTTTACAAGAGAGCAAGCAACAAAGTATTAAGATGGTTTTAGTGAAGTCTTTTGCGGGAGATTTTTGGTATGATTTTGAATGAAAATAAATGAACTTTAGTACTGTTTATGTTTGGTTCTTACATTACTCGAAAATGCTTAAAATAAAATGTTCCATGTTCCAAAGGCTGTATGGCTAAAAATAAGAAAATTTAAATTAGGGATTATGGATAGTAAAACTTCATTTGAAGATCATCACTTGATAACACATAAATTTAAATCACATGATAACAGTAGAAGTCCCACAGAGATTATTTCTTTATGATTTATTAGTATTATTTCATACTTTATTTCCCTCTACTATTTTCCATAGTTGACGACTACTAATAGCAGTTGGAGAATACAAAATGTCACCTTTTGCACAAATAGAATAAGAATGAAAACTTATGATATGTTCAAATTAAGATAAATTGACGAAAAATCTAATGATTTTATTCCTGTCATTTTGTTTCTAGTTTATAAAACCTACATGCAATAGTTTGTAAAAGCTGTCACGTATCACACCTTTATGGAATAAAAAATAATAGATAAAAAAAAAAACGTTACACACGTAAACCGCCAAATACATAGATTTCAAAGCATCACATTATATTATATAATTATAATAAAAATGGTTTCAAGTTATAAGGCCACCACCCACTCAATAATTGAGGGGTCTAACCGGAAATGTGAGAAGCTAAGTGTAATAGCGAACGATCATGAAGGCTTCTGCAGCGGTCAGAGAGTTCAGTCACATTGTACGGTTTTAATGACAGGAAAATAAAATGAAAACTTGGGTGAAATGGAGAGGAAGTCCGGATGGCCTGCTCTGATTTCTGTTTTACCTCCCGGTGCTCTATGATTAGTGGACAATAGCTGCAACCGGAAAACGGGTCGGTGGTTTTTCCGCTAGTTTCACCTCTAATTACGGCAGCATTTGCTGTGAATCCTACCATCCGAATTATAATGCTGAACTCTGAGTATTTACTGAACCATACGTTGGCAGAGCTACGAAGAAATGAATATTATTTAAAAAGTACCTAAGTCTGATACATGATTTTTATAAACTAAATATATATTCTTAGTTATTCGATTCGTTTTATAACAATTAACTTTATGCTAGAGTTTAATTGAGGTGAAAACCACAAAAACAAATGAAAAATTTAGATACAATGAAACTGTAATGAATTATATATTATACATATAAACCCCTTAGTTATTACCAAGGCCAGGATTTTTATGCAGAAAAAAAAAAAAATGAAAAACGCTGTAACTAGTCTCTGAATATACCAAACTAGTAATTAATTGATTACTTATGCGGCAATAACGTATTTAAATATAATGACGTCCCTACAAACAGTTTTGAAAGGAAAAGAAATTATGGAGGTGTTGAAAATTATCATTTCAGTTTATTTTTATTTCGTTTTTTTAACATTTTAACTACGGATAATAAGGTTATACTTATTGAAAAATATTAAAATTTTATTGAGAAATATTTAAATTTGTTTCAGTTAAGGACACTTATAATAGAGTTCAGAGAGTACATTCATACCGTATATACAAAAACATAAATATTGTAGAGATGGTTGACCGTTGATATGATATGAGAAGGAATTAGTCGAGGGTGCGGTCAAAAAAAATAAAAAAAAATTAAAATATATAAATAATTTTCGGCATAAAGAAACGTCGGCAAAAATTAAAATTATTTATATATTTTAATTTTTTTTTTTTTTTTTTGACCGCACCCTCGACTAATTCCTTCTCAAAAACATAAATAAATGAAGTAATAACAAAAGAATAAGAAAAAAAAAATATATATATACATATACACGCATAAGTAAGTAAAAATCGAAATAAAAGTAAAATAAACATCTAATAGTATAACTAACAAATAAATAAGTTAAAATTATTTGGCCAATTATTTTTATAAGGAGGACATTTGTTTCTTGAATGAATTATTGAGTCAAAATCCGGAACAGGCAGTTTTTTTTTGTTCACCTTAAAAAATATTGAAAACGTCGTGCAATTAGAGAAAGCCCATTGAGGATGCCTTGTTAGGAGAAGAGAGCCACTCCAATATAAACAGGATGGTACTTGGTAAAAGATTCGTTAGGGGCATAGTCAATTCAAACGAATGTAAAATAAAGATTTGAATTAGATCTAAATTAAATTATTCATCCATTGATTATGAAACTTTCGGGTTTGACAAGTTTCCGAAGTTTTACTTTCACTCATCTATATATAGAATATGAAGTAAGGGAAACTTTTACGATCGTGAAAAATTTCGAATTTAAGTTTTCAACAAAAAAAAAGAGTTTTGAAGTCTTCTACGTTCAAATAAGTAAGTCTGGCCTAGGTTAAGCGTGTGTGTGAACAGTCAAGCGTAAAAACGACAAGGCATACCTAAATTAAATTACGTATCAAGGTAGAAATACACCAAGTATGTTAAAGAAACTTTTTTTGATCTGGTAAATAATCGCTAACACAGATAAAATTAATTTTAATTTATCAGGAATGGTATATCTCTAATAAGACAATGGACAACTACCTGCCTGTGGTTCGAAAACCTTTCTGTGGCGCACCAAGTTACTGCTTTCGTGTGCGCCTGTTTTTATAAGTCAATTCAGAAACACATAAAAGAGGCAATAAACCTTACTGTGTGGTCGCTTTCTTATCACATTCCCAACCACCTTTTCCTTGGTAATCCATTTATTTTTGGACAAATAATTTTGAAAGCAGTAATGTTTTTTGAAAATTAAGAACCGTTAAAACAAGTTGACAAGAATGAACCGTAGGATAAGATTTTATTGGACGATCTTGATGGGATTTGACATAAAAAGTGTTAATTCTTCAAAGTATTTTTTAAATTTCACTCGAATTATTATGCATAGTTATTGCCGATGTTAGTAAATAGTATGTAACCTGTACATGTAACGTTTCTTACATTAACATATGTTTCTACTTAAAGATGCGTTTAAATTATTTTATTATTAGTACGTTCAAATGAATAAATACTATAAAATGTTATTAATCATTTAAATATCGGCTAATTATTATTTATATCCATGTCGCTTTTCTTCTTAGCAACGAATAGCCATCTTAAGACCTAACTCTATATTTATTTCTTCTTTTTTTTTTTCTTCGTTTTAAGGAGAGGTAACGAACTGAATGAAGTTGGTGGTTTTAAGAACGTAAGACACACAACTTAAACTTATTATAACAAAGCTCAGACACATGAGAGATAATCCCACTTAGCCAACTTTTGTGGAGACAGTACACACATTACGAAACGTGGCCGACCTCGAGGCGACACTCCTCGATCAGACAATGGCCAACAGTTGGGAACGTCAAGGCGTTAGTAATTTGAGACTAAAAGATGGGTACCGAACCCGCGGTAGGTGTGTCGCGAAGGACGCTGGCCGAACCACTAGGCCTGACAAGGCAAAACAATTAGCTCCTTAATGTTTCCTATGTCCTCCCTCTCCTATTGTCTAAACAACAGCACCGCTCAGTCCGATGTTCTCATTGTATATACATGTTGGTTTAGTGGGTGATTCATTGTCAATTCGACGCTTCGAGAATAAGCTTGTTAATCTTAAACTTATGGCAGAAATATATTTTTTAAAAGTATAGCTAGATTTAAAGTTCTCATATTTACCAGTTAGAAGTAAGACATAATCATGAATTCAGTATTTAATGAGAAATATTATTTTCTATCTAAATCAGCAAATACTCAAGAGTGCCCATCCTACCCGGTGTTGCTCAAATGCGAGACCGAGACGAGCCTTGGTCTTGCAAACACAGTCTTGGTCATGGTCTAAGTCTTGCGCAAGAGTCTCCCAGTTACTTATTACTATAGAGGTATTACTGTAATTTTTTAGATGGGGGAAATAAGCCCGAATGAAAAATTAAAGGAGTTAAATGCAAAAGTATATTGGTTTTACCAACTATTAACATATAGTAACTAAGATTGTCAAGTATTAGTAACTATTTTACCTTAATTTTTATTTAAAAAATCGATTTTTTTTACCAGTCCTGGTCTTGGTCTTGCAACAGTTAAGCGGTCTTGGTCTTGGTCTTGTGGAAGACCAAGACCAATTTTGGGCAACACTAATCCTCCCCCAGGTCGATTGTGCATGCCACCATTCCAAAAAAAATATTGCTTTCCTCTTCTTAACAACTGTACTAGCATAAGTAAAATTAAATAATTGAAACCCCAATAATCGAACTTCCACAGAAATATGGTTCCCTCCGAAAATTGATATCCTCGCCAAAATGTGCTCACCTAAAAAATTCGAATCCTTCAAAAATGTGCCCTCCTCCCCCTCAAATATTTTAATTTAGCGTCAACTTGAGCCATGCAAACCCTCCCTGGGCACACTAATAAATGATGGTATAAATAAAACTTTTAATTCAATATTAAAAAGAATTCGGTTAGACCAGCCAAAATAAATCTTTAATTCATGAATATTGAGCAATGCAGAAAAATCAATTTGTTTTTTTGTTACCTTAAAAGATAATAATGGTGCAGATCCGTAACTCACCTGAAACAAAATAAAAAATTAATTAAATACCAAAACCAAAATGTCATTAAATTTAACAACATAAAAATAAAAATTAGAATCTTACAAAAAAAAAAAAATTATCTATTCAATTAGTAATCACGATCATCCAGAAATAATTAACTAGAAAAAACATTCAGTCATTCATGGGCACCAGTAGCGGGTTCAAGATTTAATTGTTTTGTTTTTATTACAGCAATAATAATGTTTTTATGGAAAATATTTTGTTTGTTTTTGACACGATCTATGCTTAATTACACGTGTAAAACTTAAATAGAGAATATATTTTAATTTTTCAAGCATTTGGTTTAGACTCATTGAAAAGAATATGAAGCAATAAAAATAAAAAAATATTTTTTTGAATCTTTTGGAGGATGGAAGGAGCTACGGCCCAAAAGCCACAATACTGAATCCACACTAATGATGGGTACTTCTTAATCCATTTAAATACATTCAAAATTTGAATTGACATAAATAAATAGAACAGTTTAAAAAATCAGGTTAATGAAGCTGATGAAATAAATCTCTCTCAAAGGACCAAATTTTCCCAGAAAAATAACCATAGAAAAAAATACATTTATTTAAAATATTCTTACTGACACTAGTAGTCGTGAATAAATTACAATTCATTATGTAGGTGGATAATCGATTATTACAATGTTTTCCATAGGAGAAAAAATATATTCTAATATTCCATTCCTCCCTACAAAAAAAAAACCCTCTGGATTCGCCCATGGTTAGCTGGGTCAAAATTCAGAATTAGTTCGAAACCAAGGCCGCTATAAACAGTCCAGTAGATGGACTCGGAATAAACTGATCTGGTTATTGGTTTAGCTCCAGAAACAAATTAGCATAGAAATAATTTACTCATAGAATAAACTTAGATCGGCAGATCAATTTTTTTTTCAGAACATTTGCCTGTGAATGGATTAGTTTGAACCAAAGACGGCAACTTTTGATCCAGCAGCCTCCTCTAAAACAAGTAAAATTTAATATTATAATCCTATCGTTCAAAACAAATAACATTTTTCAAAAATGACTTTATTAATTTGAGTGTTTACAATGAAGAAACGTTTTGACAAGACATGAAGATATCCTGAAGAGTAACGGTTGCCTTATTTATGGAGACCCCCCAGAGAGAGAGAGAGAGAGAGAGAGAGAGAGAAAGACAACACAAAACAGGTTCATTATAAAAATGTCAAAGAAAAATGAGTATTATTTCAGGACGGAACGCAACAGTCATTTTATTGTCTTATGCCGCTTTCTATAAATATTTTCAGTGTGACACGTACTTAAAGCGACAAGACTATCCAAACAAATTATTAGTTAATTACCGTAATTGGAAGAAAGTAATTCATTTACATTTAAGCGTGGAATCAGCACGCCAAGGACAATTAATAGAATGCAAATTACGCTGAAAATTTCCCAAAATACTCTGTATAAGAATATTTTTATTAAAGAAGTAAAAACTAATCGATCCTAGCGAAATAAAAGGGAACCTGAAGAAACCTCAGCAGGTGTGTATTTTAAAATTGATTGTAAATCCCATAAATATAATCCATTCACCAATTATATTAATATAGTTAAATTTAAATAAATAATTTATGAAATGAAAAAATAATTTTATTTTGGGACATTAGTCCATCAGTATAGTCTCGTAAGAATAACAACAGAGTTACACAACTATGAATCTTAGTCTAGCTGAGAAGAATATAAAATGATCCCTAATTAATGATCCCCTGTTGATTGCTATTGCCACTGTGTAGATGAATGAATTATAAAGTGTATAGACGCAAGTGAATTTTACATGTTTGCGAAAGTTTGAGTATGGAATAGGTGGTGGAACAGGAGTTGTTTGGAGGAGTTTGTGGACGAGGATTGACGTAAGGAGGTAGGTAAAGAGTTCCAAAAGGAGGTAGCACGAATGACGAAGGATTTACTGGAGGAAATAGTTTTATGGAAAGGGATATATAAATCTACAGGTTAAGACCTGGTATTAAGACAGTTGATAGAGGGACGTAGAATAAGGAGTTCCAGGGTGTAGGGAGGATTTTTAGTTTTGAGGACTTGGAAAAGAAGAAATTGTCATCGGGAAGTAGGATAAGCCACTTCAGCTTGGCGTGCTAGAAAGAAACGAGAGAATGCCTGAGGATCCCAAAGACGTATCTTATGAAACAGTTCATGAGTCTCTTCAATCCCATTTCTAGCCTGGCATACAGCCCTCCAAACACCAAGCAGCTGTAGTCGAAGTGGGAAAATATGGGAGTCGGAGAGAGTGAGCAACACATCGTGTTAATTTAGGGGGTGACGATGGAGGTTTATTCGGAATTACAACTATCTGAGAGCGATGCAATAAGAACAAGAGGAACGATTTTACGACGCTGTTTGAATCGACAGACTTTGAAGTTTGGAAAGGAGGATCTTATGATTGACGGAATCAAAGGAATCTACTGCATAATGGGCTTAATTGACTATACCGATTCGCTTCTACCTACCTCCTTTACACAGCGCGACATTTCCTTATGCATGAGTTCCAAGAATGATCAGGTTATCCCGCCACATCTTCAGACACCGGATAACCAATGGGAAAGGAGATCAAGGATGCGAGCAAGCCATTGGTCCAAGTGCTGACGAGTAGCCAATACAAATCGATCTTTCTTGGAATCGGTGCAAAGCCGAGAAGGGACCGTGAGATGTGTGAAAATACTCAGTCACAGGTCTAGCTATTATAATCTTTTCTCACAGCAAAATAAAAATAAAAATGGTTGCATATTATCTAATAACTAGATAAACTGAATAAAGTAGAGAGAAACGCTTTATTTTTATATAATAGAGTGCTGCCCAATTATATTTTGTTGTAAAATTCACAGACAACATACTCGTACTAGTTAATCGCTATGGATAATCAATAAAACTTATATACAAATATAGAGTACTATTTGAATAAATATGAATATCATATATACATATATATATATATATATATATATATATATATATATATTATATATATATATATATATATATATATATATATATATATATATATATATATCAAATAAAAAACATTTTTGTACTAATGCGGACAATAGCATCAATTATTTTTGAATATAGTGGATTTTTCCCCTTCCATTTGGCCGATGCATAGTCCTTCAAAAAAAAAAATTAATTTTTTCCTTTTTCCATCAATATTGCACGTGGCTAATTGAGCCCACCATACCAACAAACAACACGTTAATAAATTCGTAATGTATATAATAATAAGAATAAAGTAAACTTTTTCTAAGAGTAGAGTACACTTATTAACAATTATCATATTTAACAAACTATAATAAATAAATAAAGGACATATTAAAGTTTAACTATAATGACTGATGAGCCATTCCTGGACGACACGTGGCTCACTTTGAAGTGAGGGGTTACGGGCCGACAAATATGAACACGTACTTAGTGAATCATTAACAAGTATGTAATAAGCGAACGCTTAACTGAAACTAATGGATCTATATATTAAGTATACACTTCAATAAGTAAAAATAATTTTTCAAAGCACTTTTCAAGATCATGAAGATGTAGGAAATCAAAATAAATAGTAATAAATCCACCCACGTTAGTTTCTCTCTTAGGAAAGCCTCATGTCCACCCATAACGATTGCCAATAACCCAGTGCCTTCAAAGAACTATGTACGGTACCTTGGACTCTACTTAGACAAAAGACTTACTTGGAACATACATACGAAATTAAAAAGACAATAACTTACTAGACGATATAGCCAACTTTCACATCTTCTGGACGACAGATCTTCACTTAACTTACGAAACAAGCGACTGATCTATTTTACTGAGACAAATATGGACATATGGAGCAGAACTTTTGGGGTTCAGCTAAACAAAATACAAACAATACAATAAAAATTTTTACGAAAAATTGTTAACGCACCTTGGTACATTTCAAATAATACTATACATAATGACTTAAACACCCCAACCGTAAAATCCTACATCCACGACAAATACACTACATTTCATTCTTCAACCCACAATCGCTACAATCCTCTGGTTCTTTCTATCCCCTGCTCCCTGTTACCTGAACAACGCAGATTAAGAAGAAAATGGCCAAGATACCTACTATATCAATAAAAATAAAATCAAGCAAATACACCAAGACAATATAAATACAACAAATTTGCTAGATGCGCAGGTGCAAATTGCATAAAATATAAATAAATAAAAAAAATTTTACTTTATGATCATAATAAAAGGCTTAACGAAGCCAAATGCACCATGTCAATACAACTTTTGTCCACTGAACCGCGTGATAACCCTAAAAATAAATAAACGATGATATCTATATTCTGATAATACTTAATTCATTTAGCATTCCCTTATTCTCGTATCCTTATAGCTTAAATATTTTCATTTTAACAATACAACCAGTGAATAATTGGGCTTGAATGAGAACTTGGCACAGTGATAGTTCAAAGAGACTTCAAAAGATTTAAATAAGTCAACTTTTTGAACGCCGATAATTAAAATACTACAACAACCAGCCTATTGAATACACTTGGGACAATGTCTCTTTATATTTATGTTCTTGTGTCCCAATAATACTACGATTTATGAGGATGTCTGCTTATCTATCGAGTCGAACTGCCTTCTTCGTAATAATAACTCAGATTCTCTTTCAGAGAAGAACATCTGCAAAACTGATTAAGGAGAGTACATAAACATCTGTCATTAGGCTTAGCAAGCAGATATTTAATATTTCTCAAAGATGATTCAGATACAAAAACTAAACTCGCAGCAATTTAAGTATGAATAAGTCATATTTTATAGTGCCATATTTAGTGAGAAAACAGTATCTTACTAGCCAATAAAAAGTATAAGTTATTGTATCTATTAGAAGTAGCACATAAACGAGGACCAAATAGACTATATTTAACAATGTTATATTAGCTCTCAAATATGGACGCTTTTTCGCTTACATTGATATGAAAAAAAGGAAGGAGATAATCCATTATTTTAAAGGTGGGCAGCCTGACACGGCCTTTAAGTAAAATCAAACAACAAATTATCAGGGAAATGGCCTGTAATGTAAGAAGGAGAATTTGTTTAAAAAGTTTTTATTTTAAATAATCAAGCCAAATAATTACCTATTATTAGAGTATACCATAAAGATTAAGACTAATCGAAAGTGAACTTAACAAGTTACGGTCGATGTTGCCAACCTACGAAAGAGTTAGCTGCCCCTATTACAAGCTGTGTCTCGCTTAACTGATTTTGAAATGATCGACGAAATAGCCCAATTAAACACCTACGAGCAGCTTACTTAGTTCTATTAGCCAACACCCCCCGCTCAGGGAAGTGATCCTGTTAGAGGCACTGGTGGGAATGTTATTAAATTATAATTATTAACAATATTTATAGCCTGCGATTTGTAATCACCTAACTACCAACAAAGAGACATTTTTCAGATCACTGGTTAAATACTGAGACAAGAAAACAAATACTATATGAGTTGTGTTACAAATAATGGATTATCACTTTCTGAGGTCAGGCCCCATCTGGCTCAGTTTGGGGACCTCGGACCGAGTCTGAAATGAAGCTATATATATATATATTTATATATATATATATATATATATATATATATATATATATATATATATATATACACACACACACACACACACACACACACACACACACACACACACACACACACACACATACACACGCGCAGGTAGTCATTACAATCGGATAAATGGTCACCAAACTACATTTTAACTATCTACAATAGCTTCGGTTTATTATTTTTATTCAAAAGATTTCGATCCCTGTCTTCTTAAATAAATAATGTTATCCACTTCAGACTTATTTTAAATTGAGCATTGATACATCGATACCTAAGCCGGGCAGTAGTAGCAACAACAGTACCGCCTCCCGAGCAAATCAGGCAACTCATAAGGTTGAAAAATGAAAAACTCGTGGGCCTCAGAAGGGGCCCTCCAATCTACGGCGATAAAAACGTTCAAAACAGTTATGATTTTTATATTTATGACCCTCCGAGGGGGGCCCAAAATATGTGCAAATAAACCAATAGAAAACAATTATTTATGTGGTCTGACATACAACGGTACTAGATAAATACAAAATAACGATATTTGGGGCTCATTGGAGGATCCCCGAACATTTTAGAAATAAATGAATACAAAACAATTATTTTTTGGGTCAAACATACCACGGTACTAGCTAAATACAAAAAAGCTATATTCAGGACCCATAAAGGGAGCCCAATCATCCTTCGGCGATAAAATAGTACAAAACATTTATGATGGGGTCCCATCGGAGGGGACCAAAAATATGTGGAAATAAACGAATTGAAAACAATTATTAATATTAAATAACAAATGATAAAAAATGCATTTTTACAGGCAATTAATTAAAACATTTATTTTGTTTACAAATAATAGAATAGAATATACTGAATGGGTCATATCCTGGAAGCCAAATTCCAATATCACTTGAAATACTGCTTAGAAAAAATCAACATTGTCATGTACGATCTCCAACACAGTCTTCATATGAACTCTAGCATTACATGATTTCCCATAGGAACTCAAATATGACACAATTTTATAATGCTTCTTTTACTACAGGATACTTGTTTATGTTAAATATGATTAAACAATTGAAACAACGAAAAATTAATCTTCTAAATTTTAAAGGTAGAAATGAACGTTTATTTAAGAATAATTGTATTCGTTCAATAATTGCGTGTCAAACCATGAAACATAAAGTTGCTACTTTGACCGTGAGTTTTAGAAACCATGATAGTTGCTAGATTAATATTCAACATTCTGTTACAAGGGTTTTATGGCGAGTAGCGAATTGCATTAAACCCGAAGGAGAAGCGTGAAGTGGTTATCCTGGAGTACACTACACCCTCTACAAGTATGAAGAAACGTTGCATTTGCCCCTACTATTATATCCCATTAGATGACAAAGCGGGAAAGATGGATCAAAGATGGAAATAAATGCTGTATCATAGGAATTATTAAGGAGGCAGTGTTGCAGGAGAAGCAGGGCTGCCACCACCCCCAACCTCGGTCCGGAAGGAACCGCGGCACGATGTGGCAACACTGTTCCTGGCTCTAACGGGGTCCACATACCTCAGCCATTCACATTCGATGGCGTATTTTCTCGGCCTCTGACGTCACGGGACATCTTCCACACTAGTTCAGACCATCCGACTTTCCCACTGACCTTTAGTCTTGTTAACCCCAATACTTTGCCCAATGACTCCTCAATGCCACAGCTATGAGTAATTCAATTCAACTAACATCCAACGAACCACAAGTCCTGAAAACGCCAGTGAATGTGCATGGCATATATATATACTTCATACACACAGATATATAGGAAGATATAGATAAATAGGTAAAAATAGAACAATCCATTTAAACTCTAAATTGAAATTAAGATGAACAATAAATTTACTTATTATTAAAAAACAATAATAGCATTGCAACTATTTAAGTATATCATGTACTCCTGGCATATAAAATAAAAGTAGGCAAATTCAAATCAGTAGTGGATTGAGATGACTAACTTGACAGACTGTCAACAAGGTTCTTTAATGGAGCTGTTTGTGAATTTAAATATTAAACTAAACCACCTCTTGGCAAAAAAGTATATTGACGGTACCATTTTAGAGATATCATGATAAAAAAAATCATTTAAACTAAAAAAAATCAGGATGAAATTATCTTATTAATTTCCAAGATTTCAATTTCGAAAGTTATAACTCACATTGTTCTGGCAGCTATTTTAATAAAGCAAATATTTTTTCGGAAAATCATGAAACATATCCATTTAATTAACTAATACGTCCTTTAAATTTATTTTATTGCCATAAAACAATTGGCATAGTTTTGTTGACGTATGGGGTGAACCCATCTTCAGATGTTAAAATCATTCTATACGATACTCAATCCTAATTTACATATTGCAATAACACTCCCCTTTTGTTAAACATTACAATTTCCATTTTAGTCAATATTATTAATACCAAAATTCAAGGTGCGCCTTGTTTTTGCCAAGTAGTCCACTCAGAGATATTTGGTAATTAGAGATTCTCAAGTGTGTGAGACATTTAACACTAAGAAAAGAATGCTTCAAACTTAAAACAATCTTCAACTAAACTATTGCATAATTTAATATAACCAAAGTCAAACACTATCCCTTCTTGACGGAATCAATAAAGAAGAATTGGTCAATTGATAATGAAGCCCTTGACTTCAGACAGACATGAACTTTAACAACTGAGGACAGTTCTAGGTTAATGGGTCTTATTTTATGAAAACAAGCACAGGGACCGGCGGGGTTCTTAGGTTCAAGGCCTCCTGTATCGTAAGGCTACCTCTTTCGCCACTGCCTTACAAATCGTCGATAAATATGACAACTCTCCCGCCCACTCTTATTCAAGCTACCATTCGCCTAAATCAATATTAAGTTCACAAACTAGTGGATTATTATTTTAGCAAAATTAAAAAATATAAATTTTTCTTTTTTTACTAATTTCCCATACATTCGAAATTTTATTTAAAATAGTATCATTGGATTACTTAACAAAAGAAAATTTGTAACATTAGTAATTATAATCGCAGTAACGTTAGCTCAAATGACTATGAGGTATTTTCGAACTCATCTATAACTCTGTAGGTCCATATCTAAAAAAAAACTGTATTGCGAATTCAAATATCGGTAAAACATTTACATATTTTTGTAACAATGGAATAATAAAGTTGGCACTTTTCGTATTAAAACAACCGTATAATTACACAAAGGATACTCCCAGTACTTGAACATCCTCAGTGCTCAAACCATGCCCTGAAGATGACACACATGTTTGGGTTGAAACGTTGGCATTTAAAAAAAAAAGTCTGCGTCCTGAATATTTATCACCCATGAGAGATATTATCATTTTATTACTTCAGCTCTAGGCAAGTTTAACCGAAATTATTTTGCTTCCTTTCGTTGAGACTTAACTTCTATTAATGTATTAAAAATGTTAAACAATATATTCAATCCAGTAAAGAAGTTCTATGCTCTACGGGGGAAATAGGTACGGAATTAAAAAATAAAAACCATAATTCTCAGCTCCTAAATCAATAATTTCGTAAAAGAAGGAAGTAATCTATTTTTATTTTAAATCAAAGTTTTTTATTATTGGCCCTTTCAATTTTCAAACTTTACAGATATTTGGAAAACGGTTTGTCCCTATTTTGTAACTGACGACAGATATAATAAAGAGGAAATAATTTCATCTTTTTGAGACTAGAGACTATTTCATAAAAACTTGGATATTTATTCAATTCTTTTTAGAGATTAACAGGATTTTAAGAAAATAAAAAAAATATAACACACTCAACCAATGAAGAATCTTTCATTGCAAGGAACTACTGATTCAAGGCAACGTTTGTTAAAGGAGGTGATTTGTCCAGTAACATGGCAACTCGGAAGATATTTTCCATTATTAAGGATGACCACTTTATAGAGGTTGGATCTGGCATAGTTAGTTGTTGATATTTACAGCATTAATAGACAGCATTAAAATTTAAAACTGTTATTTCATATAATACAATATTTTATTTAGGTGAAACATATCAGGATTCAAATGACATCAGATCAAGTATTTTAATTAAAAAACATCATTATGTGAACCATATCTTCAAAATATAATTATCAGCGAACGAATATGTTTTAGTATCTGCTAACTGATCTAAGACAAAAACATTGGTAGATAACAGCTCTTAATTGAACCAAACAACATTCCTTCAAGTTTCTTCTCAATGCCGTTACTAAACTTTAATCCCACTTAACAAAAGAAGTACTTTCACAACAATTTCCACAGAATACTATTTGCGGCAACCGCACAATATTGCCTATTTTCGACATAGTTCTTAGCAATTCTACTGAAGGAAGGGGTATAAAATATTTTCAATAATTCACAAAACCACGGCCAAAATATCATGGTCATGGTATAGTTTCGGAACAATGGTTTTCAAAGGAAACCCATTGGACGTACAAGCACAAAGCTAGGCTTACGAAATATTTTAGCTGACTAATGACAGCGACTTAGTGAACAAAATAATCGTAAGTCATTTCGCTTGACGCGACAAGAAGCCACATTAAAATAAATCGCGGACTCAAGAAGTCGCACAATGGCTTCATAAGTATGCACGACACAACTTAACGTGAAGGCTATTGAATATTATATTTTGAAGCCGGCTGTCTTCAGAATACATATATAGCCCTAGGATTGTTGATTTAAAAATAACAAAATAAAATGAAACACTTAGTGCCTAGTTAGTGCCTAGGAAACATATCGGTTTTAAAAAATTTTTTTTTCTCTAACCTCAAAAATATAATTGTAGTTAGAGTGACAGATGATTGAACTTTTTATAGAAGGAAAAATTAGCATTGTAACACGAGAAAAATGGGTTATATTTATGGAGAACTGTTTTAAAAAAAATAAAATTACCTTTAAAAACTCCTTAGATTGACCGAGATACTTCTTGACTAATTTTTTGTTTACATATACTCGTGTTAGGTACACTGATTAAAACACGTTGCAGTTAATGTGGCGGTATCAATTGCAATCATAGACGTCGGCACATCGATTTTTTTTGGGGGTAGAAAGGTTAGTGAAACAAGATGACAACGTTCAATGCATACAGCACTGAAGCCAGGGCCCAAAAATCGACCTCATCGTGGAAGATTTGAATGTAAATTACGAAAATGTAGTTTATTCTGAGTAAAAAGAACCTTGTCTGCCGTTCCACAGCCACTGCATTAAAAAATGGCGACTGATTTAAAAAATATTAGAAATTTGAGGATGGAAACGAAAAATCCATTGCGAAAAATGTGAGAAAAGTATTAATTTTTTAAACTTATATACATAGGTTTGGACATTTCTCGCTTTGATGTATCGTTTAGGAGTTATTGGTGAAAAAACAAAAAAATCTGACTTTTTTGACTGTAAAAGTTTACCTTTGATGGCCCACGTTCGCAATTTTGTTTTTTACATGTCTAAACCCATATATACAAGTTAAAAAAATAAAGACTTTTCTCACATTTTTCCATCCTCAAATTACTGGCCTAATATTCTTTAAATCAGCCACTATTTTTGAAAGCAGCGGCTCTGGAACGGCAGACAAGGTTATTTTTATTCAGAATAACATACACTTTCGTAATTTACAATCAAACCTTCGCCTGCGATGAGAAAGATTTTTGACCCCTGTCTCCACGGCTAATAGAAAGGGGAGTGGAAAACGGTAGTTATAGAACGGTGTATATAAAGAAGTAGCTCACTCATCAGTTTAATATCTGTAACCCTTTATAAAATCTTGGGAGGAGGGCGCAGAAAGTGGAAAATGTTTTTCGAATGTCTGACAGGGTTTATTTTACTTCAAATTGCATACGCC
The DNA here is from genome assembly GCA_928085145.1 of Nezara viridula. NCBI lineage: Eukaryota > Metazoa > Arthropoda > Insecta > Hemiptera > Pentatomidae > Nezara > Nezara viridula. Next base: position 129,609,558 of record OV725079.1, read on the forward strand.
CCTACGATGGTCTGTACTCCATAAGTATTGTATTACTGTTTCACTTGCAGTAGTGTGTGTGTTTTTGGCAGCCATGCGTAACATTCGATTATTGAAAACACCCGTATATCCTAAAAGCCAAGGGTAGTAAATAAATAGAATAGTGCATAAGTAGAATTATCATGCAACTCGGTTATTCCAAAGCGTTATAACCCGACTGATATTAGATCACGCAAATGGAAGTATAGCTGCAGCGTTCGTTGACTCCTCATGACTTTCTTCTGCCTAGTCTTCTTTTACCTCGTCCCGGCACGCTCACTGTCTCGAAGTGGATTGGATCCGTTCAAATTTCTACTTCTTGGTCTGATTTTCATGATCAGCAAGTAACGACGAGGGAAAGAGGGAGGATGGATTACATAGATAAAAAGGACACGGCTGCTTTAATATATTTTAGAATCTTAAAAAGTAATAAAGAAAAACCTTACTAAGTACAGGCGGATCTACGGGGAAGCCTCCCCCTTTCCCTCAGGTGGTAAAATATAACAATGTTTTGCAGAAAACAATATTTAAAACTATCTCTTAAACTATTATTGTTCGTGTAATTACATTTAATAGAACTTCAAAAATCACTAAGACAACACGTCATTTGGGTAGTTAGTTTCTTTCTTTTTTTTCAAATTAATTATCGTTATATATATCAAAAAAAAATCCTTCGGACTGAAGCCCTCCCAAAAAAATGAAATCTTGGATCAGCTAGTGTTGCTAAGAGACGAACCGATTTTTACTAACCTCAATGTTGTAATTTTGAAGTAATATATGATTTTTATTTATTTTTTTAAACTGCCCAATAGGCCCACTATCAACTTAATTAAGTAGGAAATCTCAGTTACCGGAAACGAAATTGAAAAAACCAACAGTATTTAACTTATATACCTTTAAAACAGAAAAATTGTTATATATTTACTATTACGGCTACCGAAAATATTTCCATACTAGAGTATATCTGTAACATGCTAAAAACGAGAATCAAATAAAATTTAGATTTTATTATAATAAAATAAAAAAAAGCCTAAATTGCCCGAAAATTCAGCAGGCTAATGAAAGATATAAATATAACAATAAATATAAACAAAATATAAATATAAACAAAGATATAAATATAAACAAAGATATAATCGAGTCAGCAACTGGAAGATGGCGTAGGCGTTTGGCCAAGCCTCTAGTAACGGTCAGCGCGGCAGCACTCAAGTAAACAAAGCTTCGAATAATGGTGGTAGCTTTGCCTTAATAAATGGAAGTTAGGTGAATTAAATTTAACGTAGATAAATATATAAATAAAACAGTACACAAAAAAATAACGATAATAGTTCCAACATATAAACAAAACAACGCTGAGCCAAAGGGCAAACATTCATAGCTAGACAGAAACGTTGATGGGAGAAACTCGAGTTTTATCGCGTTGATTTATATTTTGACGTAAATATAGGTATGTATACAGATAATTGATATCAGTATCCGGGCGGGTTCTATTTGCTTTTATTATCATCACAAATATTATTTAGCATAGTACAAATACTGTTTTATATAGTACTGGAATGATTAAAGGAAATGCTACAGCTGTCCTTAGAAGCAATCAAGACGACATTAAGAGACTATAGAAGATTCTGATAAGAGGGGCAAAGCGAATTGGCCTACAAGTAAATGGAAATAAAGCATACTACTTGATACACCATCTGCGTAGAATAGAAATCGTTCCTCAGATTAGAGAGATTCATATACATCGACTCCACAATAACCTCAGAACGGAAACGTTGAAAGATCAATATTCAGAAATAGACTAGTGGATAATAAACGCGAACAAGGCTTTCTTCTCTCTTTCGAAGATATTGAAATCCCTCAAAATTTCAAGAAATCTTAAATTAATAGTTGAAACAATGCAAGTATGAACCTATATATTATGTGTTGTTGCGAGATCTGTACAATAAACAGCACGCTAGAAAGAAGTATTAAAAGCCCTCTGTAGGATAATTAGAGGGTTTTGGAATCACGAAACTAATCCATAGAGGTTATGATGGATGGGACATATAGTTCCAAGCAATCCATCAGAAAGCCTTTAAGCAACAATAAATGCCTAAAGTTGTTAAGTGACTACGCAGGAAACAAAAAACCAGAGGGTGGAATCAACTTGTGTGCTCCATGCAGAAAACTGAAAACAATATTTCTAAGAAGACAGAAATGGAGAAGACTGATTCAAACGGGTAATCCAATAAAAACAAAATATTATTGCAGGTATCCAAATAAAAATTTAGTTGTTTCAAATTAAAAAAAAATAAACCTAGTTATGTTCCATTTAACAGGCACACAGAAAGATATTTCTGCACGATGGCCCGACAAAAAATACATACCTGAAATAAGAAAAGGGGCCCCTAGAGTGCGCTCCAGTTTCCCTTTCCATTAGTTACAAACCCATTCATGACGGAAAATAAATAAAAAATCTTGTAATTACAATCATATGCCCCCGGTAAAAATGTTGAGAGGAAGAAAAAATCCTTCCGCTCCCCCCCCCCAATAATTTGAGGTAAAAAGAATTAAAATCAATGATTCAATCAACCCTCAATTTTCACGTGATTTTTTTATTATGTATTCCGCAACAAACTAATCTGGCTGTGTAAAACGCTGTATTTTTATTTGAGATTGTATACATTAAGAAATCAAAGATATTTTCCAGTTTTTTACATTATTTATTTTTAACAAGAAAACTTCTAGAAATGTATTAATGATGGGAAGGCTGTCTTTTCTCTCCGCTGTGTTTAGTCTGTTTTGATTACAACTAAACAAACATAATATGTATATATCACATCTAATTATTAATATTTATATAATAAACAAATTAATTTTAAATATACAATTTATATTTGTTCGTTTCACGATAATTATGATGATTTTTTACAAATCATAAATACTCCCGTCATTTTTTTTTTAAGCTTTCAGCTTTAGCTCCGTTTAAAATGCACTTCAAAAATTTTATTACAGCCCAAAATTACCAGAAAATAATTTCTATTAAAAGTATAGCGGTCAGTGAAAGTTGTGTGTTGCGAACAGCAGAGTTTTACTTTTATATTCAATAATGTTACCATTTCTACTTGTGGTTTGAGAGAAAGTATACTCACAATGAATACACCAAATTTGTATAAGTTAATAACTAATAACAAATAATAAGACTTATAAGTAGGGTCAGGAGAGGTACTTACACCATTGCAAGTACAATTACAATATGGTGAGTAGTATTGTTAGCGACCAGCCGCCGCTCACTACAGTTACAATAACGGATAGTGTTCGTTAGTGTTGGTAGGGCTGCCATGAATGACTTATCACCCCACTCGAAAAGGAAGGTAGGTATAAGGTTTCTTCCTCACTAGGTTTATAGGTCGGATTACCTCACTCAATCACCTCAGGTCCAATTATTATGATCACTTCCTTGCGTCACTGATAAAGAGGATAAATTAGAAACTATGAGTACAGCTCATAATTTGTATAATGTTATCTAAAAAGTATACATAAATAATATATTTATTGATTTAAATATACAATGTTTAAATATGTAGCCAAGGGACTTTGGTCTAATTGGTCTTAGTTTAGGTCATACCTGGGGAACCTTTATCTCATAGAGGCACTAATAAAGTTAGGCGGCTCTAATGAAGCAGCTACATTTTTTTAAATTTTACTTTCTATTATTATTCATCACTAAATATACACATCTATATACACATATATTTAACTACTTTACATATTATCGCAACCTAAATAATTACATATTAATTAATTCTTGCGCTAGATAATAAATATTATAAAATAGATAATAAATACCGCGAAAAACGGAGGCCGTATGCGGCCAACTGACCGCAGGTTCCTTATCTTTGGTATAGATTATTAATATTACAGACCATGCATATATTACACCATTTGCAAACATCCTTTGTTCTAATAAAATGATTAAAGTTTTGATAACATAAATAGAGGTAGTGATTACTGCAATCCCTTAATTGACTTACCGCCCTTTGCATATGCAGATACTGAATTTTAGGTATTTTTTTAAAATTTCATAATGAGTAATTACTAAAACTTCTACTATACATATGACTGCAATGGGAATTTAAAGCATCTTCAATGTCTACAGAATTTAGTTGGTTAGATACTCTTTCTAAAGTAATGTTTTTTTTTATAGATAATTAATGTTTTAGGATCAAAAAAATACCCACGTATTTTTCTATTGGATCAAAAGAGAAAGGTGGAGGTTCAATTTCGTTAATTAGATTTTTTGTAGGTGTCATTTTTTCGAATTTAGCTTATTTTAAACTTTATAAATACCAATAACCATTCAATATCTCAGAAGTTCAACTTGGGTCGCCCTTACGCCTAGGCTGAATCTGTTTAAGGAGTAAACATTGATATGGGATAAAACAATAATACTACTTACCTCACAGAAGCAAACCATTAAATTGATCATAAGGGTGAGTGAACGGAAATAATTAGATGATATATGAATTAAGAATGACAAATGTGTTATAAAAATAGTCACGAGTTCGCATCCCGGTGCCAAGGCGTCTTTTAAATTCCCGCCCACACCCATTGGCCCGGGAAAACCGCGTATAGCCTTAACGGCGAAGAAGGGGAGGACCCAAAAAAAAAAAAATTAAATATGAACTAAGAAATATCTCAAATCTTTCAAAAGCAATCAATTTCGGAAAGTAATCAATTCATTACAGGAGTATACAAGAATCGTGTTCCCTTAAGAATCAAAATAAACTTGCAAAGAGGCAAAGGAAACTTAAATAACTTTATCATAGATCAGATAAAGTTTAAACCTAAAGTTACAAACCCCTCCCTCGCAGGAGAAAACCTTGGACCCGTTTCTGCCACCAAGTCGTAGAATAATGTCACGTGAAGAACACAGGTTACAGCAAGCGGCTAAGCGGATTCAATCCAACCCCCGGAATAGAGAATTTGGTTATCTTTTGGATAAATTGGAACTCTAGATCAACTAAGTTAGTAATTGAGTCTAAAAAATAAAATCTTCAGAATGTTTCAGAAAATATATTCCGAGAATCATCTTGAAAGGAGTTAGGAACGAACTAGTTAAAATTGGTAGAGTGAATAATCATTATAATCCTACTTGATCCAGCAGTAACGCAATTAAGTCACCACTATATTTCGGGGCGATTTTCACAAGCCTAAATGAACGTTGAGTTACGTGTTTTTTTAGGATCCTTATATTTTATACGCAACAAGCGTGGGATAGCAAAAGCGAATTATAATCAACAGAAGAAGTGAAAAAAAAGATGGTTGACAAATAACCTTTTTTTTACTCATTCTCTGCCCCAGTTCACAGAAACGGCATCTGGACATAGAGCTTCATTCCGACTAATATAAACCTAATAACCCAGACAACATTTATTATTTTCGTATAATTTTTTTTTTTTATGAAATCAATTTTTACTTCTAAAACTACAAGAATCAGTACTTGATATATTCACAAGGTACTGGACTAGGAATATCTTGTTAGAGAATGATTGTCATTAAACAATAACAACTATACTAACCAGAAAATAACAGACGAGAATAATCAATTGAACAACCACGTTTTGGACAATATAGTGAAACAGAACTTCTTTTTTCTTTTTCATAAGTACTGAAATTAAAACAACTCTAGGAACTCGAATAAAATGTTTATAATGTAATTACCGAATAAATGATTAAACGTAATTATAATAAAACTAAAATATGATAGGAGATGCGGTCACATTTTCACCTTATTTTATTTCAACATATTTAGAAACCTTATTCAAATTAATCTTTCATATTTGTATGTTATTTCATCTATGGCCGCAACACTCAAACACCTTCTACGAGTGATATTTTTATAACAAGGGAGATTTTACTAAGGTGGTGAGTAAACGGGAAAATATTAAAATATTTTTAATTAGGATTAACATCTTTTATAACCAACCAATTGAAACCAATTGGTGTCACGGCGACAAAAAGAAAAGAAAATCAATAAAATGATAATGCCACTAAATATTTATATTAATCTTAAACCTACCGTAAACCTTAAATAGCCAGAAAAAAATGTTTGTTAATGTTTGTTATGTAGCTAAAAACATTGTATTTTAAACATTATATTTTATATTATATAAAAATAATTACATGACCGACTTTCAGGTTAAAAAACAACCAACAAAAATAACAATTTACAACAATGGGATGCGTTTAAATTAATTTTACATCTTTAGCATTGTTCTCCACAACGATAGTTCTGATATAAGACCAAAACTTATCTTTTTTTTTCTAAAACGTTGCGAAACCTATATATATATATATATATATATATATATATATATATACATTTGTGGATATATATCATGTTGCAGCTATACCTGTAGCCAGGTTTTTGTTTATGAAGTATATCTAAGGTTCATTCAACATTAACATTAAAGCAGGAAAAAACAACGACCTATTTATGGTAAAAAAAAGTCACCTAAAGTATTTTACTTAATTAAGCAAATACAATACTCCATACAACCGATATTAAGTGAAAATAAAAATAAAAAGCTAGCGCCAGAGCGGCTCCAAGCTATCACCCACACAAGACGAATGAATCATGCCTTTTGAACCAGAGTGGGCAGAAAGATCAACCAATGGTGAAACCAATTAGGAATAATATCGTCTAAGTAAGACCGACTTTTGCAAAAAGGGTACTTATCTTTCTACGAAGGGCCCCTGAAAGGCTTAACATACTATTCATAAAATAATTAACAAATCTTAAAACAAGATGATAGGAGATGTATCGCATCGTGAACATGCCGTAAATAATGAATCCAAGATCAACTAGCAATATTTTTCATAGCAAACATAAATTACCTTTAAAATGTATGACGATTCATTCTAACAAATTATTACAAGATGAAACAAAATTGTCAGGAATTTCAGTCATAATTTTTATTGGGTTAGCTGACACCCCAATATTAACCTAAACATGTCTGTTAATCCAATAAAAACATTGTGACTGAAATTCCTGACAATTGTAATTTCCGTCTTGATTGATGTTTCGTTTCAGCCTTATAAGTGATAAATCGACTACTTATCCATCTCTCAAATCATAATTTGAGAGATGGAGAGAGAGTTAATTTGAAAGAGAGAGAAAGAATGAGGAACGCTTACATTGTAGTCAAATGAATTAGACAAGCACTGACTGCTCGTATATGTCGCGATTATAAGCTACAACGAAACAACTAATAATCATGTTTCCAGGATACATTATTAAATATCAAGGAAACGTTGATATGAAAACATCATTATGACAGACATCCGTAAGGAGCCGACGTAGACGTAAAACTGTCGACCATAGACAAGAAATCCTGACAACAATTAATAACCCAGGAACAGAACGGATAAGGCAAGGAACAACGATGGCCGGTTATTTATGAGCGCACACGTTTCAAGTTCCATATAAGCAGCGGCAGTAGTTGGAAAAGCCAAAAGGGAACGTACTCAAGGCCCGGCGTTCGGTACACACTCTATATAATATTTATTTATAACGAGGAATATGTCCGGCCCACTCAACACAATACACCCACCTGGGATGAAGGATACTTAGCCTTATTTAATCCTCTTTATCATTTCCTATGTTCTTAATCTGGATAGATCCGTGCATATAGAACCATAATATGACACCTTCACAACAAGCTCGGGACTATTTATTAAGTTCTGGGATTGTCGAGGTCAGAAAACATATATATATATATATATATATATATATATATATATATATATATATACGGATTGACATAATTATTGATACGGATGCGCGCAGCAAGAACGGTAGAGAAGTATCGCGATTCTTTTATCCTTTAGATATCGCTGAGCAGACGGATCTATGGTATTTGTCAGCTAAAACATTGATAGCATATCGCCTTTAAGTAACCAATAAGGGTAGATAAAACATAATTATATTTTTCAAGCTGAATATTCTCTACAATATAAAACTATTTCAATTCATAGCTTAAATAAACAGGTGATTAAAAATATCAGATGAAGCGGCCAAAATACATTAGATAAGTTAACCAATTAACCTAAAAATGCACTACCCAAGAAATCGTCCTCCTAATCAGAGAAACTAAACAGTTGTAAATTTTATTACACTTGAAAACTCACGAGATGTTTCAATTTCACATTAAATTCCTTCGTGAGAAGAGGAAGGATTTGTTCTATATTTACGACCAAACCCATTCTTGCTTGCTTAGATCTGGATTCATTCCTGGTCCATCATGAAATAAATTTCAACCCCCTGCCTAGCATGATTTCGAACTGGCGCTGCTAGACTCGAGGACTCGAGGATGTCAAACCGGACAACTCGACGCGCTAGGCCAACACAGCATTATACAAGGTTCAATATATATATATATATATATATATATATATATATATATATATATATATATATATACGTTCCTTCAAATATTATTTTTTTATTAACTTTAATAATTTTAATCTGAAAGGTACACCGGTTTCCAATCTATTGATTCCCCCTTCAGTAGTATAGCAGGTGCTCCAATCATATCCTCATTGCCCACTTTATACCTGCTTTGGTAAGATTTCTAAAGCTCAGGTATAAGTACCTGAAACTTTAGCATTCCTCTGCTAACCTATGTTGAAGAAATAAATATTTTCTCTCAAAACATTATAGAAATGAGGAAAAAATATAACATTTATTGGTGAACAAGCAATTTTAAAGAATAAATTTTAAGTTATTATCGGAAAAATTCCAAACCACACAGCCTCATGTCTCCAGAATGCAGGAAAAGAAAAACTTGTCACCGTTTCGCCAAAACAGCTAATAGAACATTCATTCGTTTTAAATAATAGAATCCTGAATAAGTTCGTTTTGAATGTTTCATTATTCTCAATACATACTAGTTCTAGTTTGTTGCATTATAATAGACAGGGAACTTTAATCACCACGGATCACCATCTTAAAACAAGAACTAGTTCTTGTGGCAACGGAAGATGCACGGTCTGGGTTTGGTATTTAATCTAGCTTATTTTATAGTTGCTTAAAAGTTATTTTAAACTTGGTTACGGAATAAATATTCGATTTCGAACATTGTGTTTTTAGATCTGTACAGAGTTGGTGTCATATTTAAGGAGTTGCTTAGAATACAAACTTTTGAAAATTCTTTATAATGATCCTAATCTTTCATCATAGATTCAAAACATAATCTTCAACTTTCAATTTGTTATTTTACTCCATGCCATTATATCCTATACAGAAATGAGCTTATCGTACTCGGCCAGAACCCGAAAACCGAAAAATTGTTTGGTTGTAAGTGATTGAACTGTGCAAATTGTTGAATTCATACAGCTTAATTAATACTTACGTAATTGATTTATTCTTTAAACCCAATGAATAAAAATATACGAAATAAAATGGTATTTTTTACATACACCATTAGTGGATATAGGATTTTTTTTTTTTTTAACGGAAATTGTAGAAACAATAAAGGTTTAAGGTATAAAATGTTAATATTTTTTTCTTAAGGCATGCTAATATTAAGTTTCTGTATTTAAAATTACTGTATTACCTGGGTTCACAATAAGTACATGTATTATATTGAAAAAGAAAACATACTGAGAAAATTAAGTATTTGGTTCGTATCACTCATAGTAATAAAAATGGACAAATGAAAAAAAATAATTAAAAACATTCTATGTTCTATTTAGAAACTACTGATATAAGATTCGGTAGGTGACATAATAAGCTGACATAATCGAACTAAACGTGAGAATTTCATTGTAATTTCACTTTTGTTGCTTTTTATTTATTTATTTTTTTTGACAACATAAAGGCTGAAATGTGCAATACTTGAAGCAATAGAGATAAACATGGGAAAACAATCATTGAAGTGTAAGTAGTCAATATCGACCTATTTTCCGTATTCCATAGCTTTCCAAACTATGACGTATTATATATATATATATATATATATATATATATATATATATATATATATATATATATATACCCAAAACAATGTTTTACAATGAAATAAATACAGTGAAACATATTTTGACTGAAGTAAATGGTTGTTGAAATTGTTCGAGTTTTAATTTTTAAAAAACCTAACTTGGAATCCTCATACCAGACTGAAACGACAAGAAACCTCTCGACGTTTCCGACTACTCCAACACTTACTAGACAAACGCTCTAAACTTCCCCTTAATTACAAAAGACTCATATACTTGACTATAATAAGACCTATTTGGACTTACGGAGTTGAGCTATGGGGCTCCACTAAACCATCGAATTCCTCTCGCATCCAATCCTAACAATCCAAAATCCTTCGTAAAATCCTCAATGCTCCTTACTTTGTCACTAATAAAATAATCCATAAAGACCTCAATGTTCCATATGTTTCCGATTTGGCCAAATCCAGATACCTATCCTTCCATAATAAACTTCATAACCATCCGAATCCTCTTGTTTCTAACCTTGCTTCCTCTTCGATTCCTGATAACCCTCCGAGGCGTCTGAAAAGAAGATGGCCTCGTGATCTTCTCAAATAGACAAATTATTAGAGTGCTACCAGTGGGTAGTTTCTCAACAAGCGTGTTTCATGTAATAATATTTCTCTGTACAAATTTACTTGATGTATTCATACTAATACAGTTGTAAATATCATAATAAAAGTTTTTAAAAAAATTTTAAAAATCAACCCATACTTATATTATTTTGTTTTATATTTTATCTGATTTCTGTTTTTCTTTTCATTTAAAGAATGTTTTGTTTTGTTTTCAAAATGGTGTAGTTTTTATTTGTTTTGATATACTTTCACTGAAGATGCTGTATATAATCTTTAATATTGATTAATGTAATTTTTGGCCAGATGTGGTTTTTATTTTTTTGTTCATAATTGTTATTCATAAGGGACCTCGTCCCAGAATAACGTTCATTTACCTATCTATTTATATATGTATATGTATACACATATAGCATAAGTATTCTTTTTTTTCAACCACCTTATATTTAGAAAAAAAAATAAAAAACCTGAACATTTAATATAAAGTTATACTTGAAAGCAAAAACAGAGAAAAGCAGATGCAAAATAAAGTTGTAAAAAAAGTTTTATTATTGTGTCCATAAATTAAGAGAAATAGGTCACCATGATGTCATAACTATATTGACCAATAGATAGAGTTGTTACTCTATCTATTGGTCAATATAGTTTTAAAAAGTCTTCGGCTGGACTACTCCATTCAAATTCAATAATTTTAAGAATTTTCATAAAGCTAAAATAATATAAATGATTTTGATATGATGGCTAGTAAGAGGATTTATTATTATTCTCTTACGAATGTATTTCATTTATTTTTTCTTCATACAGATTCTAACTGCATTATGATAATGATGCTTCAGTAATTTATTTATTCCTATCTAATAGCTACTGTTTATTACTTGAATAATGTATAATTTAATTTATATTATTCAGAGACTTTCAAGTTGATTATATGAATGAAATAAGTTGAATCTGGTACCTTAAAAAAATGAATTGAATGTTAAAAGATTAGTTAGCATAAAGTATCCTGAATTTTAACATCTAAAATTACATTTATACAAATAATTGAAGAGAAGGATGGTTGGGGTGATCAGTCAAATAAAAAATGGCAAAAATAAATAACAATAAAAATAATTACATTTGCCGACGTTTCGGCCCGGAGTTCAGGCCTTCATCAGGGCTGATCGAAGCAAAGGCTTGCAAAGATCTATCTATTTATTTTTGTCATTTTTTATTTGACTGATCACCCCAACCATACTTCTCTTCAGTTATTCACTACAGTCAACCATCAACCCACTCTTATACAAATAGATATAGTAGTACGTGTCATCGTTATTTAAAACTGCGTTATCAAGTTATTTTACTTATATGTATGTATATATATATATATATACAAAAACAAAACAAAAAAAAAAAATACATATATAGAAAAGAACAGATATAAAGTAAAGATTACAATGTAGATGATAAAAATCAAGTAAAATATCAGCTATATCGTAAGTTATTTCTGTCGAAAGGACATTGACCATATGTCCGTCCATCTTAATTGGTGGCTGTCGGATGGAGCATCTGCAAAGATAATAACAGACATTCAACACACGCCAATGTCCCACATGAAGTATGTCCTTTTGTTTTTTTTATACTGATAGTAGAAAGTAGAAATAGAATTGTTCGTGATTTACAGAAAACATAATTTATTAATAATTTGTTCTACAGATATAATTTAAGTACCTACTTAGAATATAAAGAACCTATCAATGTTTGAGATGAATGAAATGACACTTTTCATGGACTTAGTCGATTAAAGTAATTTCCTCCCTTAGTTACTATACCTTGGTCTATGTGCTGGTGGAATATGTATTTTTTTAAACAGAATTATAAAAAAAAAATATAAAATCATTTAGCTAAAATAATCATGTATGACATATTTCCGACTCATGAAATATAGCAAAACGAATAGCTATTTTTCCCATCTTCGGAAAAAATAAGAAACTTCCAACTAATTTTCGGCCAATAACTTTACTCAGCTGTTTAAATAAAAAGACTGAAAAAAATATTTAATAAAAAAAGTTGTAAATGAATATTCATGAAAATTACTTGATTTTTTTTTTTCAGTTCGGTTATAAAAGTAAAAAATATTCCACCCTGAGTAAAATTGCTAGTCTCCAATATCTCAAAATATAAATATAAAAAAAATCACACTTATATGACAATATTAGAAACTTAAAAATCTTTCGATTGTAACTTCGGAGACAGAAATCGGATGTATGAACTCATTATTAATATAATTCTAAGATAATTATTTTTTTAATAATTATCTGTCTAATTGAAATTTTTTTGATCACATTAACAAGTCAAAATACGAATCAAAAACATCCAGACTGGATATTTTTACTTTTCGATCATAGTATTAATGTTTATGATTTATTTTATTTACTGTACATAGAGTGTGAATGTGATCTGTTAACACTATTATAAATGTCCTTGAGACAGATTGTAATATTTTTCAATAAAAAAAAAAAAAAAAAAAAAAAAAAAAAAAAAAAAAAGTATTAATGAACCGACAAAAATCAAATGTTTAAGTGATATTGGCCCCATTCGAACATGACTCTTTAATTTTAATTTTTATTTTTATATATAACTAAATATAACTTGGGTTGACGAAAGTACATATCATTGTTTATACAAGAAGTTAAAAGAAAATTGAAATTTATTTCGAAAGAAAATATTCTCCTCTATTTTCCTTAAATACCGCATTCCCATAGCTTGTATTTTGCTTTTGTGCTTGGAAATGAGGGTCCAAGATTCGCTTGCATGTGTTAATATAGGGAGGAATGTGAACATAAGTGCAAATCTGGACCTGAGGCCTGCAGAGGAAATAATCCAAGAGAACCAACTTAGGTGGTTTGGACATGTCTCGCGAGTGGCTGAAAACAGAATTGTCAGGTCAGAGTGGCCTATGAGGTCAGAGTGGAGGGAAGGCGACCACAGGGAAGACCAAGAAAGAGATGGAAGAAGGAATTAAAGAAGCCTTTGACAGGAGAGGAATGGACTGGAATAGGGGACGACAGCTGGCCCAGGATAGAAATTCTTGGACCAAGCACTATAAGAAGGAACCTTACACTGCTCAGCGGTAACAAAGAGGACTGGATTAAGTAAGAAAGTAAAAATATTCAAACCAGCCTACGTCTAGTGAAAGTTGATGTAATTTTCATTACAAGATATGTACTTGAGTTTTTAGAAACGAGAAGTAGTTAAAATTACAATGAACAGCTGAAAACGAAACTTTCAACATGAAATGGTTAACCGCCACGAACCGCCACGTTACGTTAAAAGTACATAATTTTATGTCAAGTAACCAAACTATGCACATGTATCAATATCCAATTTTTAAGACAAATAAAAAATAACTTCGAAACATGATTTAAATATTATTGCTGCAGGTTTTCGAAAAATTCAGTATGACTTTTGACAGACAAATATGGATAGACTCGAGGTGTTACTGAATTATAATTTCAGGGTTGTTTAAACTTTACTATAATTAAAAAGTGATTGTACGACACATTAAATAATTTTTATTAGCCTATCGACACCATACAAACAAAACAATCCTCATTAGAAACGTGTTATGAAGTTGCATCTTTTTCTGAAATCTTTATAGGGGACCCTACACGGTAATTCATGAATGAACGTCACAAGAAGTTGCCCGCTATCGCTTTGATCATGAAGACCCTTACACGTTCAATCATTACTGATCATTACTTATCGTTGCTGATACCAATTTAGCGCAGTTGTAAACAAAGAAACAGCATAGATATGCTTATTTGGACATTGTCATTTATAATATTTGGCATCAAGAGAAAAACGGAGATATAATAATTACTTCCTAGTGCCTGAAAATCGTTTAGACCAAAGTTAGAAAAATATAAGTCAACTACATACAAAAATCTAGGAAAAGTATTGCGAAAATAATCGATTTGTTAAGAAAAATGGAAAAATTAATGGCAAATAAACACAACAGTTAAAGATTTTTTTTCTATAAGTAAATTGTGAAGTTTCCACTTTTTTTTCTCTCCAATTTATTGCCTACTTGACTATTTAAAGAAAAAATAGTTGAAAATGGTTAATAATAATATAGACTAGGGATATAAACAACTATTTACTTTTATAAAATTATTTACTTAATAACGAGACCTAGGTAAACTAACCTATCTAGTAGTAAGGTTAGTCTCATAGAAAATCGTTTTGACAAAAGTTAGTAAAATATAAGTCTACTACTTGCAAAAATTAAGGAAAGGTATTGCGAAAATAATAAATTTGTTGAGGAAAATGGGAAAAGAACTGATAAATAAATATACACAACGTTAAAGTTTTTTTTCCCTAAAGTAAATTGTGAAGTTTCCTCATTTTTTTTTTTTAATTTGTTGCCCACTTGACTATTTAAAAGAAATAGTTGAAGATGGTTTAAAATTATAAACAAGGGATATGAAAAATTATTTAACTATTTACATATAATGAAAATCAGAAATGTATAATGGTCGTGAGGCCTGGGTAACCTAACCTATCCAGCTTACTTCATTCACTACCTTACACGACAATTCGGAACGTCATTAGTGTAATTCCGATTGACCGTGTAGGGTCCCCTTATCAGCTCTGATAACGGTCTTAAACGAAAATTTTATATACACTGATGTTACAGGTGTTTAATTCAACATCTGTTTGATCTTCCACAACCTTTTCCTCGATTTAACACCTCGAAACAGAGATTTCATTTCAACTGCATTCAAGGAACCTGTGAATGTTAGAACTAAAAATTCTTCTACCACTTCATTTTGTCAAACTGAATATAAGAAATTCTTTCGAAATAGCACCTGCACATTTCCTTTCAGTCCTGATAAAAGGACCTCTTTGAGAACAGCTCCAGACCCTTCGTACCGAGCGGAGGGTAGAGAATGGGACAATGCACACAGACCCTCCCCCCGACCACAAACTAGCCGGTTGGGCTGACTTCCCAAACAGCATGAACCCTCCTAAACAGTTTCAACAGGTCACTATAAGTAAGTCCAAACAAATGATTGGAAAATAACTTTGCAAGTAGAATAAAACTTCAGTTATTGAAGTTCCAAAAACCGAAGGAGCTACAATTGCTAATAATACAATGCAAATAATGAGGACTGAGAATCGAGGACGTAAATGTCTTGACGATTTTTTATTGTTTTCACTTTTTTACATCTTAAAAATCAGTTCAGCTCATTACACATGTTTATCTCCGAACAAATTAAATCATATAAAATATTGGACAAATTGAATCATGAGACATATTGGAACAAATGAGAAACCATGGCCTTTCCCTGCACATTAGTAGCACTTTTAATTCCAACAGACATCATTACTAACATATGTAAGGCCACACTGGCATTTATCTTGTACTTATAATTTATTCTGAAGGGACAATAGCCCCAGAATAATAAAAAAATATTTTCATTTTCACTTCATTTAATACTATAGTTCAGGAATATCCAAACTACGGCCGCAAGCACCTTCAAACCGACCCAAGAAAGTATCTTTGATTACAGGGTAAAATTTTAAAATGTGAACTTCAGTAAATTACTCACACATGAGGTCACTACAAAATCATTGCATGTTTTTTTTCTCTCAAAAGCTCCTCATTTCACAACTAAATGTCATTTAAAGAAGAAGATTTTTTTTCTTATAACAACCCATGGCCTGTGGGATTTGGGTAGAGGTCTCCATGCGGCCCGCGGGCCAAAAGATTTGGAGGCCCCAAGCTATAGGTTAACATCAAATGTTAATATGCTGCCTCCAAAAATTATGTTTTATACAGAGCCAACTTGAAAAAAAAAAAAGACGATATGACAGCTTATCAAGAATCAATAGCCAATAAAACATCCAACTTCAAACGGATAATAAATCTTTATCGCTTAAAACGATTGTACTCTTCAATAACAGTACCAATTCATCTCCAACAACCATTTCCATATCCTACTCTACTGCACAAAGTTTAAGGAATATAGAGAAAAACATCGGAGGCATTATAATATAATATAAACATGCAGGAGATTCATGATATAAAAAAAAATATGATAGACTTAATAAAATATATGATTTTAAATGCCAATGTGTAAGTCAATCAGCTTAAATTGTGAATCTTATAAAACATATTTTAATATGTATCTCATAAGTATTTATTCATTTCTATATGTATATATATTACATTTGTGCTGTGTATATGTATAAGTGTCCCAGACTCTTGTGTTAATGAATGAAATTTAATAATTATTCATTGTATTATTTGTACAAGAAATTTTCTTTAACAAGTAAATTAAGTATTACTATTATATCTCAAAAAATAAATTATTATTAGGTTTCAGTAGTCAAAAACTATAAATGGGGGAAGAAAAAAATATTGATAAATTGGTCTAGTTAATTATTATAACATAAACTATTCAATACGTCACCGTGTTGTGTGACCTGTAAGGAAAATTAACGATCAATTTTTCAACAATAATATATAAATTTTCGAAAGTTTATAATAAATCAATTCTTTTTTTCCAATAGTTAAAACATTTTTAAACATCAACATTGACCAAAAGATATTGAACTCTATTTTACAGTTGATTAAATCATTTCTTTGAAAAAATAATAAAGAAAAATGAGAAAAAGAAAAGCAAATAACAGAGCTAAGAATAATGAAATAATGGAAACGCCATGTGTTTCACCAGCGGTAACATACAATCCTACTCCATTGTACATTCTCTCCAACATTGTGGGAACCGAACACTCGCCGATGTATTTCCGGAGATATTTCTTACCTATCACACACCTGCGCTGCTACACTAGCTGCATCCAAGTGAATTTCAAAACTCATATTATTATTTGTTGCCAACTTAATTTTTTTACTTTCCTCCCGCTACTAGATCGGGAAAGTAATTTGATCAAATCAAATTTTAAATGGGTAATTTTTAACGGATCAACGCTTTATGAAAATTAATAAACAGTATCAGCCAAGAATCAAGACTTGGATTCATAAAATATTTTGCGCAAGTTCCCATGGAAACCTATACATTTTTTCTTTAGACGACAAAAACGACAAACAAAATAGTGTGGTCGAACACACCAGATATTTTTTGTGGAATAGGCAGAAAACTGCATCACAACTAAAAAATTATAATTTTATTTCTGTGGCATTTGGCAATATTCAATCACATACTTTAGAAAGCATGTAATCTACTCTTAAGGATCGGGGAAAAAGAAAGTAATTTATCATGGCGATCTGGTTGTATTACTACATATTTGTAAGTCACCTAAAGTCCGAACTAACCAAGAGATTCAGTTTAGAACGCTAGATCCAGAGGTTCATGTAGAAAAACATTTCAAAATATCATACAGCTAAGGCGATCTCTCTCTCATGAAAAATAGAAAAGGTGAATAAATAACGCATTTAATCTATTTTTATCAAGGAACATAGAAGAATTAAGGAACCGTAACACAAAACACGAACTCTCTAGCAATGATTTGGCAATTCAGTTGTGTTTAGTAATGTTGCGATGATAGCGAAAAAAATGACGATATCGGATTTCAATATTTCATTTCGATCATCACATTATAATCATTAATCGATTTATTATTTAAAAACAAAATGAGTGAATTAAGATCTACTAATGTTTTTTAAATCATTCGAATAGAAACGCTTAAATATCTTCATATATTAGAAAATGCAGTTGCAATTTACTTTTAAAGTAAACAACTCATATCGTTAGGTTATTGTAAAAAGTCATTACATATTTTTAATGGAACTAAACTTTTTTTTTAACTTTTGGCCTTATTTATCGATAAAATTAAACTAACCTTATAATACAGAGTGTTCCAGGGTTAAGTGGCCAAACTGCAAAAATCAACTAAGGATCTCAAAACAAGAAAAAATTTCCTCTGAAGGTATGTCCGCAAACGCTTTGTTTAGGATGTATTATATAAAATAAATATTTGTTCTAACTACTTTATTAATTAAATGTAAACATTAATGTTAATAATTTCAATTAATGGATTGGCCGTGCAGGGTCAGTGGGGCTATCGGTTAATTTTATAATATCACAGAGGGAAACTTTTAAGTTTTAAGTGATTGCGAAAAACAGAAACACTTGAGAAAAAAACACCAAGAAAAACAAGCAAGCGAAATCCGGAATACAAAAAGCTCAGATTTACTTACATCGCTAATTTTCAAACTCTTCAAAAAGATTTCTAACCGGTATATAGTTTCTGTTGTGTACTTGGAGGGCACGGGTGATTTATTAATTAGAAGAATGTTTTAATTAATTAAATCGTTTTTGGAGGTTGTCACTAAATTTTACATAACCTTGAACATATTTGTGTTAAAAGATCTTTTTTATTTTAATTTGAATCTGTCCCCTTGAAATGAATGGTAGAGAGTTTTTAGTTAGGTAAGTTTTTTTTTTTTTAATCTTCGCCGTGGTATTCTGTAATATGAACATGAAGTATTGAATAAATTAAAAATAAAAAAAATATTTGGCACTTCCTCATTCTTTCACTTCGCTGAAAGATCAGTATCCGATTGTGGGAGAGCTATAAAATAGAAGCAAATATGAACCAATTGGCCAAAAAATATTATTTTACTATTTCATTTTGTTTTCTGTTGGGTTTTTTTAGCAGTGGGAGGCTTCAGCTCGAAAACCCTATTTTCCTTGAATTTGCTAGTAAAAAGAACATTTTCTAAGGATACAAATTATAGGGATTCATTAAAATGTCAACTGCTGTGAAAGCCCAAAGCGTGAACTAATGCTATTTTCGGTTTCCCACTGTTAAACTGACTTGGTCTCCGACAATCTTGGTCACGCATTGGACATTCCACATAAAACGTATCACAAAAATATATCCATTTGTAACATTACATATAATATGACTTTTCCTTTCCTACAGCGATTAGGCAAGGGGGACCTACCAAGTCACTTTTTCTATTACCAATGTCCGAACTGCGAGTCAGAAGAAAAGTGGATGGCTCAAACAGGATTTTACCAAAGAATTGAACAGTTCCCCGTTTTTATTTTTCCCGCGTTCATCTTTGTCATTTTTCCTCCACTTTCTGTACGGAACAACACTATAACAATCACTGACCATCATGAAGAATTGTCGCTTTCGGAGAGATCCTTAAATCATCTTGAGACAGTATTTTTTCTATCAACTTCCTGCAATTCACTCTTTTTCAATGTAACATTTTTCTTACTGAATCATTGCCGCGAAAACCCTCATACAAACAGATGAAAGTATAGCAAAATGTTCAATACAGATATCATGATAACGGATAAAAGAGGCAGTTTCTTGTAAAAAAAGGAATCTTCCTGGGAACAAATCGGGAAATTCGTATTTAATTTGCATTGAGCTCCATGATTTCACGATTCATAATACTCTATTTTTTCCAATGCTGAGATAAAAGAAAATTAAAGTTTTTGGAACAAAATATTTGTCAAGGCAGACCTTTTTTCAACACCCACAAATATTCTGATGAAGACCACTTTACTGATCCATACCAAAAAAAATCTGGTGCGCGGCAACACACAACTTTCACTTACCGCTCTACTTTGAATAGAAATTATTTTCTGGCAATGTTGGGCTGTTATAAAATTTTCGAAGCATTTTAAACGGAGCTAAAACTTAAAGCTTACAGATAACAAACCATTCAAGTAACAAAATATTTATTATGTCCAAATAGATCTCAGTACGGTGTTGTCGATCAGTCGCGTGTTTCGTGAGTTAAGTGAGGATCTGTAGTTTAGAAAATGGGCAAGTTGGTTATATCTTCAAGACACTATCTAAGTAGAGTCCGAGGTACCGTACATAATTTTTTGAAGGCACTGGGTTATTGTTAATTGATGTGGGTGGACATGAGGCTTTCTTAACAGAGATTTGTCACTTATAGAATAAATTTATGATTATTCGGCCTGACTTCTTAGAATTTATTTGTGTTGCAATGTAGATTATACATTTTTCGGTAAATAAACGTAGAAAAATGATGAAGTTGTCCGTTTTTGTTTGTAGAAGCACCAAACACGCATTATTCAATGAATAACACCGATATTTTCTTTTTTGTTTGATATTTAAAGAAAAGTACAACCCAGTTTTTAATATGAATGAAAATACGTCCGAGTAAAAGAGGAACACGGCGGAGAAATGGTAAAGAAATTAAGGAAAGACAAGAACAAAGAAGAGATCCAGAAGAGGGCACTCGGGGAAGGAGGTCATGGCTCGTTGGCGACCAACCAGAAGACCAAAGGTGAAACTCACTAACTTTTAAGCTCAACTATAACATTTGAATGCCTCTAAATAAACTGGTATCTATCGATACTTGAAAAAAAAATTTTATCAAACGATTAAGTAAAAAACAATATAAGATAAATAAATATAGCTTATAAAGAAAACAAACCAATATTGTTTCAACAAAAACAAGTAGTTCCGTTATCCAATTATCATTTATTTGTAAACTTTGAATCTTTTCATTTATTTACTTCCTAAAACGCTTAGTTAAAATTTTTGAACAAAATTAATATACACTAAGAAAATTTCAAAAATCCGTTTTTTAGCGAAACCCCATTAAGTATATTTTTTATTTAAAGTAAAGTTTTTAAAGAATCCCGAACTTATGAGTTGATACAAAAAGATAAAATGTTCACTACACTGAAATAATAACAAAAGTCGAGTAATAGGCTTTCGGGACGAAATTTTACTTTGCGTCTACTTAAATCCTTCCGCCGGAAGCCTATTTTCTGATATAAGAAAGACTTGATCTTATTGTTGTACTTAGATATATCTTAGAACTTGCACAAATGACCGATAAATCTTTGAAGAGCTTCTACTTCCTTACAATGTTTCAGATAAGGTATTCAAATATGACGATTCTTTCTGAATATGAAGTGTTTTAAATCTCAAATATCTTACACTTAAAAATCTTACAAAGTTTTTTTAAAAAATATTATCATATTGTGTTGCAATGAGTAATTAAAGTTTCATCTATGTAACTTTACATGCTATTTAGTAAGAGCTTTTTAAACATAGCTAAAAGTATTCTAAATTGTGTATTGTAAAATTGAAATATCTTAGAAGGGACACAAAGTCCAAATTTTTATTAATTTTTGGATTTTTTTTTTCTTCTAAATTTAACTACAATTTGAAGTAGTTCTACTAACATTAGAAGGTAATAGCCAGTTGATCACTGACTTCAACCACATTTTTTTTTTAATTTATTAGATACATATCCCGCTTACTTTCAGTGGGACTTAAGACCCAAGATAATTTTTTATATTATTATTCCTTATGCTTAGTCTGGATTTCTAGGTTATTATATAATAATAGAACTATTTTGTACGTGTGTGTGCGTGCAGAGTAACACAAAATAATCCCAATATTATTAAATGATTTACAACGAATCTTACTTTATATTATAGTAAGATTACAGTAAAGTAGGCCAAATAAATTTTTGTAATGAAAAAGAAGCTATGTTCGTTTTTAATGTCCTTTAAAACTCTTAAATATGAATTTTTAAAATAAATAAAAAAATATAAATTTCAGTATCTGATTTTCTTGTAGGATTTTTTTCCCCAGGCGGCAACTAGCATAATCATAACTCATCAGGATTTCCTCTAAATTCAACGTTAATACAATCGTTAGTTAGCTCAATTACTCTTCTTCCATCTAAAATTAATAACTTATAAGATTTTATTGCTTTATGAGAAAGAAATTTTATTTTATATCTTTAATTAAAAATGGGTCTATGTACACCTATTTATAGCTTTTTGCTATGTTAGTTAAATTACTTAAAATTTAATTAAATTATATTTAAATTTATGAATACATATTTGTTCTACAACTCTGCATTATAGGAAAAAATAAACAAATTTTATCAACAAACATTTTAGATTACATTATTCGATTAAATAGTAATTGGCCCTAATAAAACTGAATTTTATTAAAAAGGAAGGAGATGGTCGGTGGTGGCGGTCATAAATAGGCTAAATAGTGGTAAAACTATTTTATTAAAAGCCAACGTTTCGACCGGAGGTCTTCTTCAGGGCTAGAACGGACAAGATACAAAAATATAGAGAATTGTGGAGGTTACATAATATTTAGACAAAAATTATAAACAGAGTGAATAAGCTTATTAAAATTATAAACAGTAAGCACATTAAAATATAAACAGAGTAAGCTAAGCATTTTATTAAAATTTGTAACATAATTCTAAACAAAACTAAATAATGCTATTATCATAAATAGTTCGTAGTAAAACATAACAAAAATGATTTGATTAGAAAAATGAAATCTGATTAACACATCGAACTCCACCAGTCCATTACCGCGTCCTTCTACATATGAAACTTTTATTAGTATCAGGATAAATAAATATATGCATATAAAAAAAGAACTGGTACGACTTAGGGTCAGTATCAAGTTCATTGCCAAGGAGATTCAAGTATTTGCACTGACTGACTGGCTATAATATAGCTAGTTGTAAAAAAAACCAGTTCCTACCAGAAGAGCAGGACCGGTTCAGTTCCTGGCCGGCCCCCACCAAGCTCCTTCCTTCCTCGCTAACTAATCGTCTTCTTCGGCTACTCGTATAAACCCACCATTCTATCTAATCATTTATTTCATTTTATTTTTTAATTCACTTCGGGTACTCTATGCTTATTTATCTTCATGGTCAACATAGGTTTACTAGATTGAGGAATAGAACCAAACCTACAAATATATATTAGCAGAACTGACTAGAGGATGTCCATCTACTCTCAGTCCAATGGGGTATCCTTCTCTCCCTCTTAAGAAATTTTATAGCTCTCGTCTTCTTTTAAAATAGTGCAAGCGAAAGTACAAGTATAAAAATTGTATGAGAAGGAGTTGATCGGAGGGTGCGGTCAAATAAATACTAAATTATGCAAATAGTATTATTTAATTTTTGCCGACGTTTCGACCCACTTTGCAGGTCTTCTTCAGGGCGTAGGATGTAGCACTGCGGGAGACAGTTGAAACACTCAACTCAGGAATTGGATGGTTTAGTGGAGCCCCAAAGTCCAAACAGTCCTTATTATAGTCATGTATATGAGTCTTTTGTAATTAATTGGAAGTTTAGAGCGTTTGTCTAGTAAGTGCTGAAGTAATCGGAAACGTCGAGAGGTTTCTTGTCGTCTCAATCTGTTATGAGAACTAACAATATAAAAAAGAAATTTGAATCGACCTTTTGCAAGCTAGACCTCTGACTGGACTAGTCAAATGAAACTAAGTGTTTAGTAGAAGTGACCTCAGCTTAAAGCTCGGTCCTTAGTGCAACTATGGTAGCGACAGAGTGGACAAAAACTAGTATTAATTTTATAATAATGTAGAGATGGTTGACCGTGATATAATATGAGAAGGAGTTGATCGGAGGGAGGAGGGGGGGGGAGAGGTGCGGTCAAATAAATACTAAATTATACAAATAGTATTTTTTAATTTTTGCCGACGTTTCGACCTACTTTGCAGGTCTTCATCAGGGCTATTTTACGATATCAATAGTTATTCAATTTCTAATCTCTTTATTCGCTAACATTCATTTTCTTTATCTGTTAACCTACAGTTACCAAATGTAATCTTTATTAGTTTGTTATACACTCATTCCTTATCTTTTATCGCAATCTGTTTACTTTTAACTTACATGATATATTCTCGTTTGTTTTCTATTTTTATTCATACTTATTTTCCATTTTTGTTTATATCTTCTATATATATGCTTGATTTTTTAACTACATTGTCACCCACTATATCTCTGATATCATCTTTTTATTTCTTTATTAGACTGCTTCTTCTTATTTTATATATACTTATATTCATTTATTTTATTTTCACCATGTTTCGTATCTTTTGTAGCCCTAATGAAGACCTGCAAAGTAGGTCGAAACTTCGGCAAAAATTAAATAATACCATTTGTATAATTTAGTATTTATTTGACCGCACCCCCCGATCAACTCCTTCTCATATCATATCACGGTCAACCTCTCCATCAACGGCCAATCTCTACATCATTATAAAAATTTTAAATCATATATCATTACACTTTCTGTGATCTTTTCTGTTTTTCCACTTCTTTCCTGGTTTGAAAGTTCCTTCGAATAGAAACATAAAAAAATACAGTTCCATACGAAAATTCATAATCACATCAAAATATACCGTCCCCCCTCAAAAAATTCAAATTCCGTACAACTACGCCTCCTCTGGACACCCCAGCTTATGCATTTCTGCTGCATTAATATAAAGCTGTCAGACATTGCCTTATTCATAGATATATTTACTAAATTATATTTGAATGATATAACATTTAAACGAAATGATAATTTAATATATTTTAATAATTGTCTGAGACAATTGAAAAGATCTACATAAAAACACGAAGTGAAAGATATAGGATATTCCATCTTAATACGCAGCACTTTCGTAAAAACAAATGACAAATTTTTAAACAAAAATTTCGAAAGTCGTTAGCACGTAGATATATTTTTTGGGTGGGAATAACCTCATGCTAAATAAGCATTATTTTATTCCGTTTTATTTAAGGAGACATTTTCTTAAATTAAAAAAAAAAAATCATATTAATTAATTATACTGAATATTCGTTTCAATACAATTATTTTAATGAACCAGTTTCTAAAAACCAACGCTAGAAAATGTTAGTCTGATAGGAAATAATATTCCTAAAAGCAAAGCTAATTTCAACTTATTTTCATTTTAGCTTCTTCGATAAAAGGTAATATCTTACTGATTGGTCTGATGAATAACGGATAGAACTCTTATTAATAACATGATGAATGTGAAAGGTTAAAATAGGAACTTAAATAAACACTATAAGTATTTCTACATTTATGTCAATGTATGGGCCCCCATGCATCAGGGCGAGAGGGGAAGAAATAATAATAAATTGATCACCTAATTACTTCATATCTCCAACTATTAAACAGGCAAGGTAATTAATTAATACCATTGATGCCAGGCGATCGATTTCTCACAGGCTATTTTTTTTGTTTTTTTTTTAATTTCCTCTACCTTCTTTTAGCGTAGGAGAGCGTCTAACCAGGATATAGGCAATCCTGGTTAGAGGCTCCCCTAAGCTATAAGGCACTAAGAAGAAGAAGGTAGAGGAAATTCCCTGATTCTTGCAAGATTTCTGGATTGGCGTATATTCTTATTTCTGTTTTTGCACAGACGGTCTACTTATTCGAGGTACGACATTCTTGATCTGCGACTATGTCTTCTACTATCGAGGACATAGTCCATAGACTTAAATGGATCCCTGTGTTCTTCCTTCCTGACGACATGCTCTCTATCTAATGAATGATAATTTATTCTCGAGTATTGATACTGGTAGAAGGTTATAAATAAACCTTTTTTTTCTCTATGGTTATTTTGAGAGGGGAAATTTAACTTAATTTAATCACCCTACTTTACTGAATGCGACTTTTCTTTTTTGTTATTTATGATACACATTAACTCATTTAAAAAAAGTCAATATTGTTTTTTCTTCTGGAAAACAAAAGGAATCGATTGGTATATAACAACCTAAAAATTCGAGCGGAGCAAAGACAAACATGAAAAACATTATTTTTTTCTGAAATTATATAAAAGTTTTTTTTCTATACTCCAAGGGTCAATTGGAACGAGCTCCAAGGACATGTGTCTAATATTTTTTGATGTAATATTACGAAAAATAAATTTGGCTGAAATCGGTGACCCATTGACTGTGTGTTAGTGGCTTCATATCGAAGGCGGACGGACAATCGTCTCATGGTGGACTGTCCAAGACAATCTAACGAGATAAAAGTCAAAATAACGGCAATGAATATTTTTTGAAAAATTAATAAATGTCGGAGTACTTAAAAAAATAAACATTGAGTGTTGAGAGCCAATATTAGTTAATGTATACTATTTGATTAATAGTGAGCAATTAATAAATTTGTTACTTTTAAGTTTAGATTTTTTTAAAAATTATATTTGATCCTAGGAGGCAAGCATTTTTAAAATATTTTAATTGGATTCATAAAAAGTTACGGTCGACTTATAAACAATAATTTTACAATTGAGTACAAATTTCAAAAGATTTCACAAATTAAAAAAACAAAACAAAAAAACAGGTTCCCGGATCTTCTGGATTTCTTTTTAGTACCAGTCATGATCCAAATACTAGTTGATTTAATAAATACGGAATACCGTAATATCAAGTAGGCGTAACAAATTCAATCTTCAAAACCCTACTAAATGCCTGAGGGAAGGAGTAAATATCTAAGATAACAACAATACAAGTAGCAGTCGTAATAATGGACATGTCAAGATATTCGTGATAGTAATTTTTTAATATGTGTGTGTATTGTTAGTAAATTGGTGTATTCGATTATTAGATTTATTTAAGGTTAATACATAATTAATCATTTATTAAGATGATTAATAAATACAATCATTTAAGGAACTAGTTGTTCCTATGTTCCTGATCTTTTTTTTTTTTTTGTTGGGTGGGGAGAAAGAACACATACAGACAATATACAACTAGTTATCAACGAAAAAAAATCTATTTATTAATATCCACTTTTGTCCAGCCGGATTGTTAAAACAGCCCACTCTGTTCCCGTTTTAAGACAGTTCAGAAAAAGCTAATAATAAAGCTCCAATTTAAATTAATTCTGATTATTTCCCAAAATTCAATTTATAAATCTTTATAATTTCTTATTATAAATTAGTCAACGGATTTATTTGAATAATAATAACAATAGAATCTGCCACAATCTAGGGCACTTGGAATTATGGCTCTATCTTTACATTCATTCTTTATATACAAATTAAAATACAAGCTAGAAAAAAATAAAATAAAATGACAAGAAAACATAAGTAAAAAATATACATTAAAAGAACAATAAAACTAAAAATAATTTTTTAAAAGATAAGAAATCCTACAATCCTAAAAATTCTAAAATCAGAAAAAAAAAATACTAAAAATTCATTCTTTATATACAAATTAAAATACAAGCTAGAAAAAAATAAAATAAAATGACAAGAAAACATAAGTAAAAAATATGCATTAAAAGAACAATAAAACTAAAAATAATTTTAAAAAAGAGAAAAAATCCTACAATCCTAAAAATTCTAAAATCAGAAAAAAAATACGCAACAAAAAAAATTACTATTAAAAAAAATAAAAAAATTCTATTAAAAAACAAAAAAACTACTAAAATAAAAAAATTAAAATTACAAATGATTATAATTGGTTTAAATTGGAGCTTTTTAAAAAAATGTCAACTGAAATTTTGTTTTCAAGTTCCAGTCCGGGTTTGAAATGAAAGTTTTCATATATTATCAATGTTATACATGGGAAAAAAAAGAACGTTGATGAGCCTTGCCCTAGATATTGGACACTATGACCAGGTCAACCGGTTCATTGTTTCTCTTCCCCCAAACTTTCTGATCTTATCGCCCAGTTCCCAGCCATCTTCCTTCTGCCCGACATTGAATACGGTTAACTAACTATAATAAGATGTTTATTTAATTAGCTACTCTTTAAAACAGCTAAAAAATAATGAGGAATTATATACATATTTTTGTCAAAAATATTAAATTTAGTTTTGTAGTCATACTCGGTACCGTTTTTAATTAAACCTTAGAGGAGCGAAACGAGAATACATATTCGAGGAGAATAAAAATTATGAACGAAGAAAAATGAAGATATAACGGACTAAGTGCAATCAGTTGCCTAACGATAACATGAATAAATTATTGAAACTGTTATCAGTTATTATAGTTCGTTCTGTTATCTTTATAAACAACAGTATTCGTGGTTATTTAAAAGTCTTCAACATTATTTTCTGATACAGATTCCGATTAAAATCTATTCACAGAATCAGCATAAACGTTAATAATTTTTAAAATAGGTGTATATATATTAAAAAGGTATTGGTTTGCAGCCATGTTCGTAATATTTTTAAAAATTATAATAAAGAATATTTTTAAAACTTCTTAAGACGCGTTTTGCACTTGTTTATGGAGAGTGAATTAGAGTGGACTGATTGAAATGTTTTTAAGAATGGATTAGAATATCTCAGAAACTAAAAATCGGGCCTTTATATTGTAAGCGAGGAAAAAATGTTCATCATTTCATCCTCTCTGTAATAGGCTATAATTCAAAATTTTATCTTAAGGCGACGCCGTATTAGAGAGTAGAAGAGACAAAAATAGTGTCGAAAACCAAATAATAAAGAGGTTTTATGGAAGATATGGATTAAAATATCTCAGAAACTAAAAATCAGACCTACATTCTGTAAGCGAGAGAAATGTTTAGCATTTCATCCTAATTATAAAACGAGCTATTATTTATAATTTATATTTCATATTATTAATCTCGCCTTATTGATGTTTTCACTTCTGTCGTATGGTCTAAAGCACAAACTTTTTTTATTTCATAATTTGTTTCGATAATTTATTCAAAATGAAATGTTTACACAGGTATGACTTCTAATTACGAAATTAACATTAAAGATTTTAGAATAGATCGACATTTAGATCAGTTAATAAGTAATAATTAAAAGGAGATGTATCAACAGGCACCCATGCAAGCCAAAGCCTAATGGGGGAAAAAACATTAAAGAAAATGTGGGAGAAAACATGTTGGAACCAAACGATGTTTACTTTATGAGAGGAACGATTAGTAACGCCATATCATAAGGTTCAGATATGAAGAAGGTCGTGAACCTGAAGCAGTAAAAAAAGGCACACGAAGGTTAAACATACTAAAGAAAGATTTTAATATTTACACACATTCCATGATAAGAGAATGTTAGACGGGAAGGTACTGCGAGATCCTGTATCACCCCCAAGAGGGAATCCTTATCGAGTACTTCAAGCCGATATTTATTTACAAAATGCCAAGAAGATTCTTCACACACATTGGTTCAAGAGATCTCTAATGGATTATTAAGATAAGGAGGATTAAGGATAATGTTTCAGAGTAAGAAATACTGTTTTAAAAGAATAATGAAACGAGCCCTGCACACAAACATTTCTATCGAAACACGATCGGACAGAT
The DNA here is from genome assembly GCA_928085145.1 of Nezara viridula. Lineage (NCBI taxonomy): Eukaryota > Metazoa > Arthropoda > Insecta > Hemiptera > Pentatomidae > Nezara > Nezara viridula. The sequence goes on from OV725079.1 coordinate 129,639,261, forward strand.
CAGATGGATCATAACAGATAAATCTAAAACGTGGTAGAAGAACTAAGTCGAATCGTTGGACTGATGGAATTCTCCCAATTTATCGTCCTACTGCTAGATGTCTATCCCAGTCAAATTAGACATGTTACCTTGCAAAAGGTCGGGTAATTCAAAACTTTTTTTATATTGTAAGGTGTGCAGTGAATATAAATAAAAACAAGTTTCCGCTCTTGAAAGCGTAGTGGGTTCGCTGCAGCGCTCCAAAAAACATTTAAATTTTAAACTTTTTTTGGTTTGCGCTAAACATCTCCCCTTTAGAATAACATAAATAAAAAATAGATATGTTCAATCTTAAACAGCTTAAAATTATCTATCAATTTTTTCTAAACTCAACAGGAAGCGAACTATCGAGATTTTTTGAAAATTTTGATTTGCCCATTTCGATTTCTACATAATAGTGCTCATTCAGTTTTGAACGGAAGAATTGTGTAACTCCATTTTAAACCTCGTTCAGAGAATTTGGAGGTTTTTCTTTATGATAAAGAGATATTGACTGGAACGGTTGACGGTAGTCGGGAGATGTTTTGAAAAGTATGTTGCACGGTGGACCAGACCCCCCTACCGTGCACCATCCCCGCACATCCCAATAAATTGCATATAATTGCGTTGATTGTAATTATTTATTACATAAAAGCCAATGTTGGCACAAATGGCCGCACTGTCACAAAATGGTGTTCAAACATTATTACAGCAAATTGACGTCGTTGACTTGAGTTAGTTATTCCATCACTGACTTTCAGCATTTGGCTTAATTTAGGCATAATTGGCCTTTTATTAAAGCTGGATAGTTAGAGAATAGTAAAACATAAAAAAATAATTGTCCTGGGCAATAAAAAACACCAGTAAAGTCAAGCTGTTCAAACTTAAGTTAAAAATCAAGCGTCTTTTGTAAACAAACGACCAACAATAACGAAAAACGCTCGAAAATAAAACATCTGGAGAATATTTTTCTTTCTAAAACTCTTGATTATTTTTTAAAATATTTGAAGCAGTTACTTAGAAAAAACTTCACACTTCATCGGCTGAAAAAACGGCACTGGCATGAAGTCTATGCCACATTATTAAGTACTCATAAATGTTCCAAGTTTATGCTATAATGATTTTATTAAAATTTGATTGTATTAACGAATTAAATTAATAGTATTAATTAATAGTAATTAAATTGTTTTGTTTTTTTCAAAATTTTACCCATTTTGAAAGCTCGATGGTTCACTTATAACGTGATATTAGGTTTAGAAAAAAAAATTGCTGAATAAAAATGTTACATAATTTTAAGCCGTTTAAGATTGAATATAACAATTTTTTATCGATGTCACTTTAAAAAGGAGATATTCAGCGTATACCAAAAAAAGTTCGAAATTTTAATGGTTTTTGAAGTACTGCAGCGAACCCACAAGGCTTTCAAGGGCGGAAACTTAGATTTTTTATATTGCATACCTAGCAATATATATATATATATATATATATATTTTTTTTTTTCTTAATGATATTTACAACTGTATTAAAGAAATAAATTTAGTAAATTTGAACATATGGATATAATGACGTGAAAACAGTTGTTGAGAAATTACCCAATGGTACCACTCTGATTAGGAGATCGCGGGACCATCTTCTTTTCAGATGCCTAGGGGTTATCAGGAATTGAAAAGGAAGAAAGGTTAGAAACGAGAGAGCTGGGATGATTCTGAAGTTTATTATGAAAAATAGGTATCTGGATAGGGGCAGATCTGAAACATTAAGGTCATGATGGACGGTTTTATTTGTAACAAAGTAGGGAGCATTGAGGATTTTACGAAGGATTTTGGACTGCAAGGATTGGATACGAGAGGAATTCGATGGCTTAATGGAGCCCCAAAGCTCAACTCCAATAGTCCTTATTATAGTCATGTATATGAGTCTTTTGTAATTAATTGGAAGTTTAGAGCGTTTGTCTAGTAAGTGCTGAAGTAATCGAAAACGTCGAGCGGTTTCTTGTCGTCTCAGTCTGTTATGAGAACTAACAATATAAAAAAGAAATTTGAATTACTCGACCTTTTGCAAGCTAGACCTCTGACTGGACTAGTCAAATAAAACTAAGTGTTTAGTGGAAGGGACCTCAGCTTAAAGCTCAGTATTTAGTGCAACTGTGGTAACGACAGAGTGGACAAAATCTAGTATTAATTTTATAATAAATCAAATACGTTAAAAAATATCAGAAATAAAAAATAAATGAATGAATTTAATGAAAAAAACAGTTAGTTAGCCGCTAAAGACCCGCTCGGGTAGATGCGGAATGTAAAAATAAATAAATAAATAAATAGTTAGTAATAGCAAAAATATTACTAAATAAAAAAATGAATAAGATCTTAAATAACGCTAATATTAATTTTCTCTTATTATAATAAATATATAAGGAGCTATGGATAAACATTTTACAAAAGATTACTTGAATGTTAGTGAAGAGATTAAAAAACCTGGCAAACGCCAGTATTTCTACTAGTTGCACAAAACAAGTAAACGTTAATTAATGATAATATTAAAATGCTGCCTTGTGCCATACAATTTGAATGAACACAAAAGCTATTGAAAAAACGAATAATGAGGTAACTAAATACACAAAGCTCTCGAGAGGGAACAGTAACAATTCGAATAAGGTCGGGCTCAGAGAAGATCCTTGGAGTAAGCAGCAAAAGTAAATATCTACCAAAAATTGAATGCCGGTCGTTTAAGGTCTCGTAATTCATAGACAAGGGGTCTCTCTGTCCCATCGAGTTGTTTTTTCTTAAAGACCGAACCCTTGAATAAAAAAATATAAAATTTCTAACTCGCAAGAAATTGCTAGCCAATTACTAAACATTTTTGTTTGTGTTATTTAAACGGTAAAACAGTAGAATGGTTTCACGACAAAATATAAACATAAATAAATAAGAGAATAAAATAATATGCTGATTTTAATCATTGCTGTAAACCAAATATTATTTGTTTTATGTAGCGACTTAAACCAGAAATATTGCGTAGTAAGCGCCTACTATTTTATAGTGATGCGAGTAAGGAAAAAGGTGAAATATCGATGATTATTAATTTCGATATTTTTGCCTGATGTATACATATATTTGAATATATCGATTTTAAAATTTGAATTTCTAAAACAGATATTTAAAGAAATATATATTTAAATTAAAATGAAGGAAAACTGCCTCATTGGTGACAACATCAATGTGATAGTATTTATTAACTGCACTACTTCAAAAATATTGCTTAATTAATGATATCCTAGTAACGGAAATTTAATCTGAGAACTAGAAAGTTGATATCAAACCTTGACCTTAAATTGTTTTAAATACAGAAACTTATATCAGTACTATTTACTGTTCTTTAATTGTAAGAAGTAGTTTAATAAGTGTTAATACTTTTATAGACGTTTAACAATTATAAAATCAATTGATTGATTCATTGTAATATTATTATATATTTTAATGACAAATATTAAAAAATCAATATTTTTATCCAATAAGCAATAAATAAATATTCAATTGTTGCTATCAAGGTGAAAACCAATCTAAGACTTCAATTCAATGTTAGCCTTCAGTTAAAGATAAAAAAAACATGGCGTCCCGAAATGTCAATAAGAAATATATTGAAATACCAATATAACTGAATTATATATATATATATATATATATATATATATATATATATATCGTTCTTATTCTATATATATATCGATATCTATATACCTAATTGTGGTCAATTAAATGGTACAGGCTCTGAATTGGGTGGGCTAAGTGGACCCAGATTAATTATAATATGTATTTCTATATATGTAATATTTATATCTCTATGGGCTCTCTATTTCTATATATTGTAGCAAAAATATAGTGGATTGCAGAAAAAGTAAGTTGGACAAAAACCTAACTAGGGAAAAACGTCGAATACCGTAAAAAAAAAGACAACATAAATATTGTCATAGGAAACGAGTATGGATAAGTATATAGCTTAGTTACTTACAATCAATTCATTTTAGTGAAGAATGATTTTTTTTAATTTATAATTTTTATAAACTCAAATTATCTTTCTGAAGTCACAATATTATTATTCGGAAGATGAACTAGCCTTCACATCGGATCAGTGGTAGAGAAGTGTATCAGAGGATTTACATCGCTCTTTTAAAATTGAACATGCAAAATTTTCTTTCCTTAAAGTACTGTTAGCTTTAATGCCGTGGTTTGACTTCGGCATAGAGTACAGCGAACGCAATTTCACCTTTCACCGAGCTGATATATAAGCTTGTAATGTATACCCTATCACTACTTAAGAAACAACCGCCAACTAATTCAGAAATAATACCACCCCAGATTGAAGTTATACTGTCCTAATAGACTTTCCGAGGCCGACCACATCTCCACGATGATCCCATCGACTGCCATGGTAGTTTAATAAGATGGGCCGATTCATAGGCACCGAGGGAGATAGTCGACCACAAAGTTATTATCTCTATTAACTAGTTAAGTATTCCGCATACCTAACTGTTGAGTATGTCCGCATTTCTAAGTTTTAGAAAGGACCCTTACACGGTTACACCATTTCGAAGGTCCTGATAACAGCCACCAGAAACTTAGCGAGGAGTTAACGATAATTTTTTTAAAACAGTGGGTAATCACAATTTTCTTTAGTACATTAATACAAAACTAAGATTAACACCCATGCGAAAACACTCATGTCATAGCTTCCTACAGTAGATTAATACAAAACTAAGATTAACACCCATGCGAAAACACTCATGTCATAGCTTCCTACAGTAGATTAATACAAAACTAAGATTAACACCTATGCGAGAACTCTCATATCATAGTTCTCTACAGTAGAATAATACAAAACTAAGATTAACACCCATGCACGGGCGGATCTACGGGGGGGGGGGGGGCTTTCGGGCTGAAGCCCCCCCCCAAAATGGTAAAATATAACCATGTTTTATCGGAAAAAATACTAAAAAATTATCTCTTAAAGTATAATTATTCGTGTAATTACATTTAAAAGGGCTTTAGGAATCACTTAAACACCAGTTCGTATAGGTACTTATTACTATACTTATTACTTCGTATAGTTTCTTTCGTATTTTCCAAAGTAATTATCGTTACTTTTATGAAAAAAAAAGCTTTCGGGCTGAAGCCCCCCCCCCCAAAATTAAATCCTGGATCCGCTAGTGCACCCATGCGAGAACTCTCATATCATAGTTTTCAACAATAGATTAATACAAAACTAAGATTAACACCCATGCGAGAACTCTCATATCATAGTTTTCAACAATAGATTAATACAAAACTAAGATTAACACCCAGGCGAGAACTCTCATATCATAATTTTCAACAATAGATTAATACAAAACTAAGATTAACACCCATGCGAGAACTCTCATATCATAGTTTTCAACAATAGATTAATACAAAACTAAGATTAACACCCAGGCGAGAACTCTCATATCATAATTTTCAACAATAGATTAATACAAAACTAAGATTAACACCCATTCGAAAACTCTGAAATCAGATAGCCATCCTTCATAATGCATTCGAGGTATAAGCCACATCAGCGAAACATGTTTATTTGTATCCAAAATAAAACATTATCGAGATAGTCTATTCAACATAAACAATTGGTGAACCTTTATGCTTTAAAACGCTGATAATGGGACCATTTACTTAATAAGTGATATGCTTGTTACATTGGAAAACGAACCTCCAGTTAAACGGTTAAACAATAACACACAGCCATCCCTGACTTATTTTTTGGTCCAGAAGAGCCTTGGTATAAAGTTTGATCCCTTACTAAGATTATAGAAGTTTATTACTGAGAACATAGAATAATTATCTGGATATTTTTTTATTTATAAACTTTTATCTAGTTTCCATCCGTCGACTTTCGAAATCATCTGAGTTTTGAAACCTTCCAATTTTTTCAATAACTTTTATTGTAATTTTTGTAAGATTTTAAGTTTTGGAATTGGCTTTGGTCATTTTTCCGTGAAATTCCCTTTCGTTTGATACCACATTAATCAAAATGCCACGCCCCTGAGAGACGGAAAAGGGATCTATACTATCGCATTACATATAGCGCTGAACATACAAATGAAAATTAGTTTACAATATAACAAAAAGAAAATATTGCTAACTGGAAACATAACAATATCAATTAAATTCTCGAAAACAATTCATGATACAATTACATTACCATGGTACCGTCAGCACAAACCGATAACACGTTAACTGCTATCTACATTAAGTATGTATATTTATGAATTTAAATATTTATGAAATTAAATAGAAATCTAAGCAAAAAATCAAACTTAGATTTGATAAAAGCAAACTCCAGACATGTTGGTGAAGTGCCCGGAGCGGATGGTGGGTTCTTTGTCCGGGCGGAGGCTACGAAGGGACAAGGCATTTCCTGGCCACCACACTCCGGCATCTCTACCTCCCTTTGTAGTCCTTCTTTTGTCCGGGGCTCGTCTCCGAACAGAAGTCGTCTCTCCAGGCCACGGCTATCACTTCACCGATCTAGCAGCTTATCGGACGGAATACCAGTACAATCGGATGTAAGCCAACGACGATCCGGGATAACGCAGCGCAGGACATCCGCTGATAAGGTACCATCCCCACGACTGTCTTGGATTGAATAAAATGTGATACATTTGAGGAGGGTATGACGAGGAGATAAATTTTGTGGGAATCTGCATTTATAGTTTGCAAAATTATAGAATCAATCATGAATAGTAATTAAACGTCAATACTAATAATCTCATATCTATATCAACTTAGCAATGCAATTGTTATGGCGGATATTGACACATGAAGAGTTTGTTCGATTTTTTTCCAAAGCAAGCTCAAGAATAGGAAACCATATATAATATCTGCAATTTGCCATTTTTACTAGATTTCGAGGAACAAAAGATTTAAGCGCACTTTTAGTCATCTTTACCAGAAGTCTTAGTCTTTTAGTCATCAATAACAGAAGGGAAAAAAAAACAAAAATATCAACTAGGCACAAGTAAGAATAGAAGTGGGACATAAGCAGTGATTCACCAGGATATGATCTAAGATGGCCATGGGTTTGCATTCCCGACCTAATCATGAATTTTCATAACTAATACTCGCTAATTAAAAGAAGAGCTGTCCATAGTTCAACTAAATGTAGTTGCATCAGTCCAATCGAGATAGATAAATTTCTTTCAAACAACACACTGTAATTAATAAATATTTAAAACAGCCTTGAGAATCGAGTACCCGTAACATCCGTTCCTCTTCAACTCTCTGTCCTTCAAAAAGAAAATATTATTCATAAAAAATATCGTTGGTTTATTGCAAAACATCATTAAGTGACATTTCATAACCTTAAATAATTAAGAACTTTGAAGTATTTTCACTTTATGAAATAAGAAAATTTTGGTCGTAGTAGTAATTATAATTATAAAAAAGTTTGTATTATTTTCACAAAAAAAAAACTTGCAAGTTGCAATAAACCGACGATATGAGCTATATACTATATAAAATTAATACTTAATTAAAAATGTAAAATACCTAACAGAATATATCAATCACGGCTTATCAAATTGAAATGATTGAAGTAACCACAGAAAACTTTTATATTCAAATTTTATATTCAATTTCCGCCTGAGCGTTTGTATTAGAGGTGGTGGAGATATAATAGATGGAAAAAAATTGGCAAATATAAAAGATTCATCAATGGATTGTTTGATCAATTCCAAAATCTTCTCATTCAAAAAATATAACACATGAAAAATGAGTTTTTGTTTTAATTATGCATCTAATCGAAATAGGACTGTTATAATAATATTAAAGACAAATTTAATGTATGTTAACATATTTCAAATAAATTTATTATTAATCTATAATTGTATACATCTTACTTTGAAGCAAACTAATCACAGCTTCCACTGAATATTAATAACCTCCTTGGTAACGAATTGGTCACATGGGTTAAATACTTACCACTTTCTGCAGGCATTATACCTCCCCCGTTCAGAATTGGTAAGCCGCAGGTCAGTTACGCATTCAGGATTTAATTTTTAGAGGGCTAAACTTTATTTATGGTATATGTATATATATATAAACATAATTATATAATTGGAAATAAGGTCACTTATTAATTATTCAATAAACTACTAAATGTTCATTGCTTCTGTGTTTATGTTTTTTTTTATTAGTTAACAATGGATTCCTCTTCAAAGTTATAAAATAGAGCTCCTCTAAAAAGATATATATATATGTTTTTTTTTTTTTTTTTTTTTTTTTTTACCCAAACATATACCCTCCCTCCTTATGGCTTCACCGTAATCGAGTAAAAGTAGATATTGTCAATGTTATTGTAACCTGAAACTATATAAATCACTTTTCTATTTTCTGGAATAAAGGGGACTTGAGCTTGATTTCTCTAGAGCCGCAGGTTAAGTAGTCGGCAAGTTGAAAATTATACCATATGAAAAATGTTACAATTCCAAAGTAATCTCTTTATATGGAATATTATATTAAATTCCGAAAATGATGACATTAAACACATTCAAATAAACTTTAAAATCACTCTACAAAGTTAAAATGCTACCAATGTAACAAATACCAAGACCTCGTCTTTATTAACACACTAAATTCAGTCTGTTAGTTATAAATTCACATTTAAAAGTAGCTAATTGGTTTAAAACAGGCCTATTTGAAACAACTGCTAATAAGAAACAAACTGAAGTAGGAAAGAGGCGAACGGGATTATTTTTAAACAGGAAAATATAAATAAATAATAAAGTAGGATACAGGCAGAGTGAATAAGGACCAATACGCTTAGCGGTGGTATATGGAAGCGTACAAGTTGGAGGCAACATAAAAAGGCAGCTGGAGATATTAAGAGCAGAGAGGTCAAACGCCTTTGTAGGTCGCAACATGGGAGTTGTCCCGCCCTTCCAACGGTACCCTATACAACAACATTTTAATATAATTCGTGTTTATTTTAAACAACGTCCATTATTTTGTACAACATATGTACACCGACCACCTTTCAGCACCAAGAACTGATTGCTTAATAAAATCCAATATAAATGTTTAAATCAAGAAAAAAGTTGAACCTATATATTTTTTGCAGTATATAACGCGATATCAAGGCTTCTATTAAATCAATATAAAAATACACGTTTATCTATCAACCATATAAGTCTAAAACCCAATCTATAATATAATAACCTATAATTTAAAGTGCGCGCTTTCTACTATTTCAATCTTGGGCTAAATCTAATTGTTAAGGAGTGTTTGGATTTCACAAATTAAAGTACAAACAAATATATAAATGGTTATTTCACTATACTATTATTTTCGTTTCTTGTTTTCGATATTTTCCATCTGCTGTCGGTATCAAAAGAAATAAAATAAATAGTTTGGTTTACCAATAATTGTGTTTCCCGTAGTTAATTAAATCTCTAAAAGCACGTTTATCAAATTATTAACATCCGTCTAAAACTTCGTAAATAGCTTCGTCTCATCGTAACCTGCAAATATTTTATTTACGAAAATTCTCGGAATTGGGGCGTTTTCAATCTAGAGATGAGGAAACTTTGTATATTTAATTAGTAACTGAAAACTGATGAATGCATTTGCTTTACACTCGAATCGTGAGATAATATTATCACCAAGTTGAAAAAAAAGATGGCCTACAAAAATATTGGTCCGTTTGGCATGACCTCCACCCCCAAAATGTCGAAATAATGAGGTTATATGGAACAAACGGCCCAATATTTTTGAAGGCCACCTTTTTATTTTGTTTACTTTACCTCGAAAGATTCCCTCCCCCGTAGATCCGTCTATGCTTAGGACTGTTTGAATAATAATCATACTTTGATGAAGAGAATGAAAATCATATCCTAATTAAAGCACAATAGATTTGCGCTTAATTGCAATTTATTTCTGTATAAAGCAACAAACGTTACGAAAAACACATTATATAAATAATAATTGGTAAATGGTTGACTGTCGTGAATAATGAAGAGAAAAATAGTTGGGGTGATCAGTCAAAAAAGAAGGCAAAAATAAATGATACTATTTATTTTGATATTAGCCTACGTTTCGACCTGAAGTTCAGGCCATCATCAGGGTTAAGAAAAGATCTTTTCTTTAATTAATCTTAATCATCTTTTCTTTTCTTAGCCCTGATGACGCCCTAAACTTCAGGTCGAAACGTCGGCTAATGTCAAAATAAATAGTATCATTTATTTTTGCCTTCTTATTTGACTGATCACCCACAACTATTCTTCTCTTCATTATATAAATAATAAAATAACAATTAAAATAATTGTAATACAAATCATGAAAATATAACTTCGATCCTCGAACGAACGGTATCTCAGCGGTCTATAAATATTTTTAAATACTAAAGGACAGTGAAAACGAAATGCCGAGCTAAAATCCCTTCGGAATTTTTGATGTCTAAGTTGTAGACAAAACCAAGAATTGAATTTTGCCGGTCATATCTGGAAGGGAACTTTTCCCTTGCTTTTCATTATCCTACGAATAGGACAGTGAATTTCTTTCTTCGAGTTCTGTATCTGGCAGATCAATTAAGAATTCCTGATATTTTCTTGTTAGGTCGTAGCAAATTGAAAAAAATAAAAATTAACTTTTTGACCCACTCTGCCCTAGCAGATAACCTTTAATATTGCAATGATAAGTAAGTTTTCAAACACCTCCAACCAAGTAGTCATCTTTCTGGAATTCTGACTCATTACAGAGTTATTATTTCTCCAACTAGAAGTTTATTGAAATGATTTCCTCAATATTTTCTTCTCTTCCCTCCGCCAATAACGAATCCATTCAGATTTCATGAAGTAATTCGCAAAAAGAAAACAAAATATTCTCGAACCAATTATTACAATATGAACATATACATATGAACCAATATGTACGTAAAGTACATCATTTTTAATAAATAATAATTTAATAGTTACAAACTAGTAACAGCGACTGGACAAGATGACCGAAACCAAACAATCGCAGTTGCATCCATAGCCTAATTCAGGGATCACCAAAGTTTTTGGCCTGCAGGTCAAATTAAGAACAAATTCAGTGAGCAATTGCTTGTGATAGTAAAAACATCGATAAATCGATATTTAATTTAAGTTAATAGCAATTTAGTAACTTTTTATAATTGATTTTTAAAAAGCGAAACAGCGGTTTGATCGAGTCTGGCATCTGGGACAGCTTTACTAACTTTATAATTCCTACAACCTAGATACTTCCTCATTATCCGTTCCTATCTTTCTGATAGATACTTCAAAGTAAATCACAGTTATGCCAATCCATCTATCTTTTACCATACTGCTGGTGTTCTTCGAGATAGTATCACATGTCCTATCTTTTACACAGTGTATACAGCAGACATCCCAACCCATCATAACAGTGTCATCACCACATATGATGTACCACCTATGCAACACAGTGGGACGAGTAAGAGGAAAACTCGCGACATCATTTGCACCATTCAATATTTGCACCATGCGGTATCGAAAGTTAACTATGTTACGTAGTTTGCATTTATTGTTTGTTATGTAGCTATAAAAATAGTGAGGAAGCTACACTTACTCGTTTTTCAGACGATTATGTTTTGTTTTCATCTCCTTTATAGCAGTGTTACTAAATAATGTATTAGGTTCGATTCCGATTCTAAATTGTGTGGTACAACTTGTTGATTCAGGAAGTAGGATCTTTAAGGCATTCGCACCAATAAAACAAATATAATTTTTTTTACTGTAATCAATTTTGATTAATTATTTATTTATTTTTATAATTCCAAAAATTAGATAAACTGTTTTATTGAAACCTTCTGGAATTCGCGAGCAGTTGGCAACTTCCAGTTGGTAGAATATATAACTCCATTATTTTTTGTCACTGTTTTTATTGAATAGCTCAATTGAAAATCTACTCATTTCGCACGATTTGTGAAATTGCTTGGTTTGAGTTCGTACTTCACAACTTTTTCTTGAAAATTTACCAACTTCGTACTGCCATTCTGCTTAGCTAGAAAAAAATTTAACAATGTATAAAATATATTTTACTTCGAATCTTTTTTCCTACTTTGCAAACAAAAATAGCTGTTTTAAAATCAAATGTTAACAAGACTGCTATTCAATAGAAGTTCCGATATCCTCCGGAAAATTGAATTTCTTCTACTTTTTAGGAGTCATTGCCAATGAGAAATTCGCATTAATTTTAACCGCCATGATCCGCCAAGAGGAAGTTAAAAATATTTAAAATTATTATTGTAAGAATGAATGTCCGAACAATTTCTCGGTTAGGTTATCTAATATCTACAATAAACTACCTAAACTAATATATTCTAAAACTATGCTCTCAATTTTAGAATACATGCTCTCATGTTTAGTTTTAACAATTCAACATAAAGAAAATAAGGTTCTGTACTTATTGGTTTCGAAAAATAACTCAAACCAAAACAATAAATATTAAATAATCGTTTTCATTGTTGCAAAATTTTAATTTTGTTTATCTATATAAGAAACAAACACTTTTTTGTTTCAATTTTAAGTTAGCAAATGTCAACAAACATTTCAAAATAAATAAAGTCTCTAATAACTACATATAACCATCTTCTATTTAGCTCTAATCTAAATAAATAAACATGCACAACACCGTTCAATAAACTAAAGTTATTTAATAAAATATATTGTTTTCAATCCCTAAAATTATTATTTTTTAATGACATTATAATTTCACAAGGGTAAATTAAATCTGGAAGTATTTGTTTGAACTTTCATGAATTGATTTGGATCATTTATTATAATCTACAAAATTAATGGGAAAAATACATATTTTGTTCATTAGTGAAAGTGTAAGAAGTATCGATGGTGTTTAAAATTTGATTGTAATAAAAATAAAATAAAATGTTTATTACTTCATAAGAACTATTGTAAAATGAATACTTATAATTGATAAACGATATATTTTTAAACAACATTTTTTTGTAGTTATTACATATAATTATAATATTTTGTGTTATAAAAAAAACAACTAAAATAAAATAACGATTACACGTAAAAACAAACATATAAAACAATGTAAAAAAAACATAGGCAGTAGTTATAAATAGGTATTTAAAATTATGCGTTTAAAGAGGTCTGTCATTTTCCAAGTTAATTTATTGTCAAATTTAAAAATGCTCAGGTTTAAATAAAGGAACCGGAATTTTCTGTTTTTCGGGGAACTTTTCTAATTTTAACGCCATATTCGTGTTCCTTGAAAACAAAAGGGAACTAAATATCAATTTAAGCTGACATCAAATGATGTAAATACAACCTCTAGGCCTATGTCCACATAAATCCGTCTTTCGCCCCACTGTGTGTGTGTTGATGACAATTGTGTCTTATCAGTTAATAACGATTCATCAAATTGCATTCCATGCTCTTCAATCACACATCACAAGTTTTGAAGCTTTACCCTTCGTCGTAACCCTATGACTTATCCCTGTTGAACAAATCTAATACCTAGGATTACGCTTGTACAATTCGACAAAATTAAACCATTACTTTTATTTAAAATTATCAAAACTTAGAGCAAGGCCCTAAGAGCCATAGTTAAGAGAACCCTGGTCTAAGTCCAGCCACTACCATTAAGTTGCACGGCTGCTCAACTGTTTTGAATTGCTAAATCACACAGCACACTCATCATTCCAAAACATATTAAACAAAATAAAACTAAAAGAAGAAATAGTTAGGCAGAATGATTATAATAAATACCAACAAATAGTCTGTTCCGTTAGGTTTCACAACAAAATATAAATTCATGAACTAGACTAGCGTGGTTTAAATTTTAAGGAAAACAATTAATAACCTTATAATAAATCATGTAAATAAACAATAAAATCAAAATAATACTAATAAAGAAACACTTAATGTTATGTTCAGTGACATAACAAATGGAGTCTGTCTAGATGCATATGCAAATCCGATCTTAGCCTCTCAATTAGGAGGGACAGCAAAGAGAAAAACGATGGAAGACATGCAAACCTCTAAATAATTTACTGCTTATCATTAGTTTGTATACATGCTCTGCAAAGGTAATATGAATTTTTTGTTATCTAGGAATGATAATGTTTAAGAAGTCATTTGTTTTGAACTAAAATCAAAATAAAACGTCAGCTAAGATGGGTCTGTATAGCTTCCTCACCAAATTCACTGAGATATTCCATCAATTAGAAGAAAAGTAATTCCAGAAGAAATAAAATAATACGAATGAAGTTAACAAAATACAAGAAATGAAGGCCTATACGTATTTAAAACTTATCGATGCTTACTTTCTATATAATTATAATTAATTCAAAAATATTTAGAATAAAGCCACTTTGAAGTTGAACTCGAGAGAAATCGAGACCAGAACCAGTTGATTATACTTCATAAGGACCAAACAAACTCACAAATATGACTTTATTTTTTACAGTCTGTGTAAAATTTAATTTAAATTTACAAATATACGGTGCATATAGTAAAGAAAAATCGCATGCCTAAGTTTAATCTGGTGCAGAGATTTGGCAAAATCCATTTAGAGAGGGCCATCTATGTTACAACCCTCGCAATCTTTAAAATTACATGAAATTTTTGGTAACGGCAGTAGGTTTCATGCTAGTAATATGTAAACGACAAAACATTCAGTTTAAATTAATTTTTTTTAATACATTCTAAAATGCTATAACTCATAAAACAATAATTTGAACATAACCTCCCTTTCATATGATCAATGTCTTCCAAATTTTACAGCCGTTATATTTTCCAAAGTTATTTTTACTAATTTTAATTGATGAATATAATTCAATGAAATTGATACTAGAGAATTTCTAATCACACGCATTTAAATCAACTTTCGGTCAAATCGAACAAGCCGTTTTCTAAATATAGGTGGGTTAAAAAAAATACGTATCTGATTCGAAAGCGGAAGTATTTTCTGAAAGTAGGGGATGGAATTTTCAGATGTATATCTACTTGATCATTTTTATTTTATTTTATTTTTTTCTCTTCTATTAAAGAATTCTTTCATACTATCTGAACTAGTTTAACTTAGTAGAACTACTATCTGCTCATACTATCGAGCATAATTTTGACAAATAATTTATTGATGATGCTCTCCTTGGTATCTCGAAAGTATTTCAACCAAATAAACAATAAAAGGTACAAATAAACGAATATGTTAAAATAATATGGAATAAAACAGAAATTATGAGAATTTTCTGAAATAAACAATTCTAAAACAGGTTTATGAATAATAACTACTTAATTTGAAACAATTATCTTTAATCTAATTTCAAGTACTATCGATGTCGAATTTTAACCATGAGAGAAAAACAGAAAAATATTATTTATAATAACCTAACATCAGGGCGGGACGAAACTTTTTTCTTTTTTTTTTTACTCGAAATGTTATAAAAAATGTGCGAATTGGAGAAATAAAAAAAAGGGGGACCAAATAAAATCGATTTATATTTCACGATAGCATAATCGCTTTAGCGTTGCGGGAACTTGCAAAAATTCATTTTTTTTATATTTTTCAATTTACCATTATCCGAATATCATAACAACCAGTAGCAGTAACATGGCTGATTTAGAATGAACTTAGAAAATTATGTTACATTAATAAATTAACTAATATTAGTAGAATATTAATTTTGTAACGTTTTTTTTTTTTCACACCATACAAATAGATAACATAAAATAAACAGAAGCAAAAGAACAAAAAAAAAAATTAAATAAGAATCAAAAAGTAGGTGGTGTTAAAATTCAAAACAAGTGAAATGTTTGAATCCTAAAGAGTTGGTACAATTGAAATATCACTTTAATAAATAAATACATCTATTTTTTTCTTGAAGTTCTATAAAATTTTGATCCAGATATTGTTACTGTTTTAAATTTTATATTTCATATCCGTTAAATAACAAAAAGAAAGTAGTGACGACCCAAAACCAAAGAAAGTAGTTTACAATAGTGAACCAAATCCAACATCAGATCACTTTAGCCCAATCCTCCTACCTTCGCTTCGGTCAACCCCTTGGACACAACCCGTTTGCACAGCGAATTTTTTAACTTTTTGCAATTGATTAGCCACGCACATTTTAATCGCTGTAAAATAGTTTTAAAAATTCTACTTTTTAAAATTCGCCAAAAAAATACAAAAAAATAATCAATTCTGGCCTTTAACTTAGCTTTGATTTTCTCTTCAATAATGATTTTTTCTGTTTTTCGCCGACCTTAAATACCTAAATTTATCAACTGTTCAAACCACATTATGTCTATTTACAATTCACTTAGTATGAACCAAAGCAATTTTGTAAATAAAACTCGTAACTAAGGAGTCTGGTAGATAAACAAATAACATAAGACATTTTTATCTGTATCAATTTACAGAAATGAAGAATCCATGAAATAAGAATCGGGTGTGCTTTTTTAATACAATATGGAATGGATCCAATACAAAAAAAAAACATTGTTATAGATTTTTCCAATATTGATTAAAAAAAATTATTATGATAACAGCTAATTGAAATGTCGTTGACATAGTTCAAATTCAAATCTTGGCTAAGTGGGAGGAGGGGATCAAAGGAGGACCAAGGTCATTATGAAGTTGGTTTGTTTTTGTAGTAAATGAATATTTGAGAAAATTGTAGTCTTAAATTTAAAATTTTACTCAATCAATTCTGTGATGTAACTAATATGAATTGGAATACAACATTTAAATTATACAAAACATTTAATAACTTAATATAGTGTCGTAAGTTCTGGGTTAATGAACTCGTCAACTTAAATAGTATGTATCCTAATAACAAGAATTAAAGTATATTAATATGCAACAGCCTTTAGGCTTCAAATATTATTACTAGTAGATTCAATATCTGGATGTCTAATAAATACTTCAATAATAATCTAATCTATTACCTTCAATGATAAACACACGATATTAAGTTCCAGATAAGATTTCAACTTCAAAACGAAATGAAAAACACATTGAGAGGGAAAACAATATTCTTCCCGCCATTCAAACCAAAGAACAACCAAGATTGGTTTTCTTGACTAATTAAGAAACAAGAAATACATGTTAATTTTAATACATTTAGTAATATAAACGAAAAGTTCCAAAATTCCATGTTCATAATAAATGAACAGCCAAATGACAACCAGCGTAAATACATTAATCTTACCTGTACACGAAGTTTTATAGAATATTGACACCAAATATTTAATAATTAATTGTTCTGAGACTACTTTTTCACGAAGCTAAAATTATAAATTTACATACGTTTAAAATACTTAAAAACCCACAAATTATGATAGGTCATATCTTTCTTGATTTGATAATATTATAAACGCTCAACATAAGCTTGAAGTATTTATGTGGAAGAGAATGATTTTCATTAAAATTGTAAAATTAACTCACCCCGTCAACAGATGCAGTAGATTGGCGTTGCTTCTGTACGCAAAACAGTGTTAAGCCTTTTCTTTAGCCTTATAAAGAGAAAAGTTGAAGAAAGTTCTCTATGATAAAGTATTACCGTTCATCCGGTTTCACGTCTAGACGGTCAACACTGTTTTAAACGGCACAAATACTCAAGAATAATTAAAAATAAGAGCAATCACTTTTGAAGTTCATTAAATTCCAGTTTAGATTCAGTGTAATTAACCGGCGGTAACAAAAAAAAACAAAATGACAACAACCGAACTAACACTTACGATTGCCAAGAAACACTGACAAGAAAACAACAGTTGAGTGCCCCCTCCAATGGAAGGAATCACGTGACTCTACTTCTAGCTCTCTCTACCAGCACTGAAAGAGAACTTCCGATATTTTTTCGAGAAGAATTATTAGAATCTTAAAACAAACTTACATTGAATAACATTAAAATAATTCTTAAAACCGAAGTCAAACTTAAAATAATTAAAAAGTAATACATAATACATAATAATACATTAATTATTATTATTTAATGTAATAATTCTGGCCAGAAGTAATTCTCTTTTTTTTTCTGTATCATTCTGTTATTCTTAAAGGGAATGCATCCCAGAATAAAGTTATTTTTCTATTTATTTATTTTTTATATTACCTAGCCCCTTTGGATACTTTTATTAAAATAAATAAAAAAGCTATTTTTTTTCTGTTTAAAACATCCAACTGCAAAATTCTTATAAAATGATGGTGTCAAAAACCTTGTGTAGGATTATGATGGAATATATTCAAGTAATCAAATTAAAATTAAAAGCAAAAGTAAGAATATTTCAGGCATTGATGACCTGCAGGTTGAATGCCATAAAGCTCTAACAAACAGATCATTAAGAACATATACCCACAGGTTTTATAAAATTCAGGTTTCGTCGTTTTTATCAGGCTTATCCATAAAATTTGGAAATAAAACAATTAATAAATTAGGAAAATTATACAGTAAAACTAAAGATATTATTCCAAAAGAAAAATTAACTAATGTTATATATAAAATACAATGCGAAGATTGTGAAAATAAAGCATAATACGGACAAACCTCACAATGGTTTGAAAGTAGGATACATCAATAAAATTGCAGGTCTAAAACTACAAAATCAAAATTGGCTACAGGACTCTCACAATACACCACAAATAATGGACATAAATTTAATGTCGGTACAGTGTCAGTTCTACATAAAGAACAAAATATTAACAAACGGAGAATAATAGAATCAATATTCATTACAAAACACCTTAAACAATCAGTAAATCAAAAAACGGATGTAGATAATCTTAATACTTTTTATGCTACCGCAATAGACAAAATTATAATATAAAATACTGAAATATGACTTCAAATAAAATAACTGATCCCTAACCCCACTAATATATAAAATAAATCCAATCTTGAAGGAATGCGTTATAGATAAACATCAGACTTAAGATCTTTTACTAAGGAGGTACATATTTTAAGATAAAATTATATTATTTTTGTTTTTTTTACTTAAAATTTAACATTGTATTTTAATTATTTATATATAACTTTTAAAAATAAAAACGACATTCGATGAAATAAGAGAATGATCAACTGACAAATTATATTATAATGATATATTTTAAAAAAAATTATGAAACGGTGCATGGTAGGTAGATAATTATAGCATTAATTTTAAACCTAAATAATCAAAAGTTGTTATGTTATATAATAATTTTTTTATATAAAATTAAATAAAAAGATAGAATAAGTACCATATATGTAACAGACTGTTTTTAAATTAATTATATGTTTTATAATGATATATATTCTAAAGAAAAATAACTAAATAAAAAATTGTTTGCAGAATCTTAAAAATAGCTTGAAAGGGCAAAACGATGAATAATAAATACAGAAATGACATAAAAATAACAATAACACAAATAATTAATGATCTATTCATTTAATATATCTGAAATTATAAAAAAAAATACAGCACTTGCATCACATCAAAATTATTTTTTTTTTCATATTCAAATGAATCCCAGAGCAAATTGAAAGTTTTGTACGAGTGTACAGGTATTTGTAAGACATTTTATTTTTCTACCATTTGAATTTGGAAATAAATCAATTATAGTGCTGTAATTATTTTGTAGACAGTTCATTTAATAATTGCATATTCATACAAGGATAAAGGAGGGTAGTGTTTTAAAAACTAAGGCATATTTATTTTTATATAAAAGTTTATTTATATAAAAGGCATATTTACATTTTAAAAACTTGTTTCCAAATAAAAAATGTAGTCATTAATCACAGTATTTTCAGCATTTACAGCATATCACACTTTCAGTGGAAAGAAAATTAATTTTAATAGTTTTGATATTTGAAATGTTTGACTACAAAGTATCCAATTGTAGAACTATAACAGTTCATTATCAATTGAAACGTCTTTTCTGAAACGAAGTTCAACTATTTCTCTTTTTATACCTAGATAAAAAGAAGAGAAAAATTGGTTTCAGTAAGATAATGTTATAAAATGATTAAGTATCCACAAAAATAAAAGACATAACCTCACCTTCATTTGAATACCAAACATTTTTATGTGTAAATATTTTTTCGTTTTCAATAAAACTGAGAAATTCTCCAAGGCTTCCACCTACTCCAAAATAATATGACTTTGCAGCCAAAATTCTGATCATTTTTATAAGAAAACTACTTTTAAAAAAGTCACAAGACTATAAACCAACATCAGTAAAGCTATGCTTGGAAAGGATTAATATTATAAAATCTTTGGTTTCTTTCAAAATTTTAACTCTCAGGTAAAAATAATGATAATCCTCACCTCTACATACAAATTTTCTATCGGAAATCATTATTTAAAATTATCCTCCATTGCTGATTTGACATTATGGAAATGAAAAAGTCACTTGAAGAAAAAATAAGTGAATAAAGTAGATGTTCTAATGCAATGATTAGAAAAAAACCTTCAGGTTGACAGAATCATTCAGGTCAAAGAACTAAACCGTCTTGTTTTATTCCCATATTCTACAAATCACTAAATTTGGTTCAGAACATCAATATATAAAGTATCTCATCCGTTTTTGGGAAGATTATGCTAAACATGGCACCTAAGAAAAATTGGGACCTATACATAAACTTCTTTAAACTGTGAAAAAATATAAAAAGCACAAGTGGATGATTAAACAGTTATTTCCACATCATTCTTTCAATAAAAGTATCTTTTTCTGGAAATCCTGAAGAACCCTCCATTGACATGTTTCTTTTTGGAAACATTTTTCTAAGAATGCATAAAAGGCCACATAAGGGTAGCTTTGTGAACTTTAATCACTTAATATTGTTGCTTTCATTATATATATATATATATAGATCAATCTAGTTTTTTTGCCACATCATAAAAGTACCAACCAAGACGATGCAATTAGTTCCACAAAATTACGAATCATTAATGCAACAATAACCAATGTAGGAGAAACTAGATATAATCCTTCCAATTAGTTCAGCAAATAAATTAATAAAATAAATATATAGGTTATATTTTATATACGTCTATAATATAAAACCAAAAGCGATGAGAAAGGATTAAGCTATAAGCATTGAACATCGCAGGGGTGAAATTCTAAATCTTCAGTTTTAATTGTAGGATGTGCAAGTTTCCCACCTTAGTTTATTTTGTGAAATTTTAGAGATATGAATCTTTGAGACCATCTAGTGGTTTATTATAGACTAAAAGCCACATTTACAGCTATGTTTTCCAAACCAGTAAATTGCGATTTACTGGAATTCCTTGGTAAAATCAAAATAAAAATTAGGATTGTATTAGAGATTCCCAAATCAGGACCCATTAATTTGGGATGAGGTCGCCGAGTGGTCTAATGCATGTAGAAAACATCTGTTGCCCAGAGCAACTTGTGATAAACAGAAATTTACAAATTTAAATTATAGTGCCAGAGAGACTTTAAGTCTGGCATAATTTCCCTGGACCGGGAAAAAAATGAATGCCTAAAAGGCAAGAAAGGAAAGAAAAAATCTGGTGCGGTGTGCGTATCACACAACTTTCACTTACCACCCTCTTCATAGCAGAAATAAATATTTTGAGACAAAGGGTAAGTGTAAGTAAAAATTACATATGCTATATTGATTTACAATTCATTGTGAGTATTTTTATTTTAATATAAAATACTCACATATCATATAAGTACCCTTATATATACAAATTTTAATATTTATATCGCTGTAATCTATACAATTAAATATTTAATAATACCATCAATAGCATCTATGAAAACGGCATGTGTATATTTACGTAATATTGTCGGAGTCCTTATTATATTATGTATGGAAGCGTGTTCTAATCTTTCAGGCGAGCTTGGGTGCGCTCATATTCCTCTAGTGTCTCAATTAACTATTCTCCGTTACGATCTCTTATTTCTCCTTTAGTTAATTATCAAATTCTTTCATAATTTATATTGAACTATCTTTTATATTAGAGATTAATTTGAAATGGTCATTTGTTTCAAATAAAAAAAATTAAAGGTACTTTAAGGGAAGCTAATATTCAAAATTAATCATTTAAGCCCTGTTAGAAAACATAAATCAGAATAAAAACTACATTTTATTTAAAATTGCTTAATTTAACACTTATATGATGAATTTAATCAATATCGTTAGAGCCGAAAATATAAAGTGCCACTTCTGGTCAGCCGATTTTGATGAAAATGTTGCTGTAACATCCCTAGCAAATACACACACAACCTTGGTAACGCAAACACACAGACTTGGTTATTTGGACTCAGGAGACCTCAAAACATTTATTTCCGTTGAAAATTGAGATTCGAAAATTTTTATGATCACAATATTTCCCCTTGCTATATATTTCATATAGAGGTAAGTGAAAGTAAAAAGTACCATTAATGCTTAAAGTCTAGAATTAATATAGAAAGAACTTCGGCTCCCATTTAATCTATGTGTGTGCCTAAACTAAAGAAAGATAAAATAATGGTTACGTTTTATTTGATGTATTTCATCGCTGTAAAGTTAAATTAAAATTTACCAAAACATTGGATGACAAGTGAAATGTTTTTTCCAATAAAATAAGTATTTCCTATTATTTAAAACAGGTTTCGAGTGAAAACCAGAATTTATGCATAAGAATTAGCTCTCATCATGCCTGAAATTGAAAGATAACTTTTTTAATTAAATAATATTTAAACTATTGAAGGTTAAGTATCTCATAAAGAAATCTATAAATGAATCTGTTAATTAATTATAATACAGAACGTGTTAATGACTAACTCATTTTTGTTTAATTTATTTTATTCTTGCTGTAAATTAGTTTTAAATACAATCATTGCTAATTTTTAATTGCCTAATTATAAGTTTCAACTAATCTCATATTATAATTTTTAAAAAGTGTTTCATACTATATTTTTGTTTGCCCATTCACATACATATGTTACAACATTTGTTTCTCATTTGCTACTGTTTTATAATTATTTTCATATTCATTTAACTTGCATTACTGTCAAATAGTTATCTTTTTTAATTATTTCTGTTTTACTTAATCTACTGATTTCAAATTTGTATTATTTCTTGTTATTATCATATATTATTTTTTTTTTCTTTCGGTTGGCACTACAGACCATGCAGATCTTTGACTGCGAGATGTGGTCTCCTAGACCACATCCCGATTCCTGATTTAAGTACACGGAGGTAGGGTCGACGAGCGCACTCTACTCTAGAAAGCCTAGAGGTAATAGAAGAAGAAGAAATAGAAGACGCAATCCAGACTCTAAAAGCAGGAAAGGCACCGGGACATCGCCCTGGAATGTTTGAAATATGGTGGCAATGAACTCCTTACAAGTCCTTCAAAAGCTCTTCCAGAAAGTATATGATAGAAAGAAAATTCCCAAGGATTTGGAATATAGCATAATCCTTCCAATTCATAAAAAAAGGCAGTTCAACGGACTGCAATAACTATAGACCCATTACTCTGCTCTCTGTGGTCTATAAATTATATACTTCTATATTAGAAAGGAGGCTCCTTCGGATTGTGGAGGGACAGCTGGAAGGTGAACAGGCTGGTTTCTGTCCAGGCCAGCAGACTCAGGACCATATCTTTGTTCTTAGAACTATCGCTGAAAAGGCCTGGGACAGAAACAAAAACCTGTACCTGGCATTTCTTGATCTGAGGGCAGCGTTTGACTCAGTTCCTAGGAAAGAAATTTGGAACGCTTAGGTTGCCTGGAGATTTGATTGAGGCCGTGAAATCAACATACCAGGGAGCCACTGGAGTGGTAAGGATAAATGGCACAGAATCAGAACCTTTTCCAATTGCGAGAGGAGTCAGACAGAGAGATAGTTTAAGCCCCCTCCTGTTTATAAACTTTATGGACAAGATCCATAAAATCTGCAAGCGTCGGACTGCATGGACAACAATTGGAAACTGGAATATGAGAACTGTCCTCGTGCAGAGCTTTTTATATACGGATGACATTGTGCTCATCGCCGATTCCAAGATGAAAACTACAGGAAGCACTGGTAGAATGGGAAGAAGAGCTGCTGAGGAAAGGTATGCAAATAAATGACTCCAAAAGTAAAGTGATGATTATGGCGAGAGAAGAAGAGGAAGACGTCCAATTGGTTTGCAACGGAGAGATTCTTGAGGTAGTAAAGGAGTACACATACTTAGGTACCATA
This sequence comes from Nezara viridula, assembly GCA_928085145.1. Taxonomy (NCBI): domain Eukaryota; kingdom Metazoa; phylum Arthropoda; class Insecta; order Hemiptera; family Pentatomidae; genus Nezara; species Nezara viridula. The sequence continues at coordinate 129,663,489 of OV725079.1, forward strand.
ATTACTAATGCTGGTAAGATAGATGCTGAGATTTCGTATAGAATATCTAAAGCGAATCAAGTATATCACCAGATCGCTAGTATCCTCAGCTGCCGTGAAGTGGATAAAAATACCAAGATCTATAAGCCAGGGTACCTTCCTATACTCACCTACGACGGAGAAAGTTGGACTATGTTGGACAAACATTATAGTCACATAACAGCAGCGGAAATGCGATTCCTAGGTAGATCGGTGGGCAAAACTAGGAGGGATCACATTAGAAATGAAACAATCAGAGAACAGCTGGAAGTGCCTGAATTCAAAACCACCTTGGAGAACAGGCAATTAAGGTGGTTAGGACATGTCTGCCGCATGAACGAGGACATGGACGCTATAAAGATATTAGAGGCTCGACCCACAGGGAAGAGGCCACGAGGGCGTCCTAGAGTCTCATATCAGGAGTTCATGGAGGGGATCAGAGGTACCCATTTAAGTGCTAACCACGCTCGGCGTTTCTTAACTTGGTTACCTATTGCAAGCGCCTTAGATTATATTATTATTATTTGTAAAAAATGTTTATTTGTCATTTCTTGTTTCTCCCATGATGTCATTATTTTCACATAGTTTTCATTTAATTTTAATTTCTCCTAAAATCTCGTTCTAAGTTGAAATTTTTTTATAGATATATATTTTAGTTTTTTTTGTTAATGGATTTTTTTGCTTTTATTAATGCATATTATATAGCAAAACCAGCATGTTTTTACTCCATAAAAGTCCCGCTTTTGTTGACCAATTAGTATCTCATTACAAAAACTGAAAAGATTAAGATTGCCAAGCCATATAGAATTAAATAGTGTTCTACATTATTTTAAAATAATCAGTTCAAAAGTAGTTATCAAAAAATATTCGTGAAACCAAAAATCAGGTGGATAAACAGAATACATCAAAACTATGTGCAGGGATTTAGAATAAAAGAGAAAAAAAAAAGTTTAAAAATGGTGATTGAAATTATGTCATGAAAAGTATATTAATAAAAATTATTAAAGGATACATAATACCATTTGGTTTAAGACAGTTTTTAAAAAGTTCATGAAGTTTTAAGTACGCCTTAGGTTGATAAATAGTTTCAGATGTTAAAATGACATCATAAAAACATGCTTGTTTAAAACCTCCCCAATCTCCATACCAAAATCTTACTTTAGGAATTTCTGAAAAATTCAATAATATATTTGGGATTGTTAAGTGTTTAATGACACCAGCATTCTGAAAAAAATATATAAATATTAATAAAAAATATTTATCTCAATTTTTAAAATTAATTCTAATAGTTCCAGTCAACAACTGTTGGATAAAAAAGATATATAAGAATGGAGTTACAAACAAAAATCAATTAACTCCAAAAACATAGCAGATCTAGAGAAATTAAATATGCAATGGCCACAAATACTTAGATATGATCCTGAATGTATAAATCATGAAGGAAATTTACTTTTTCCATAGCAGCATAAATGTTTCTTTCACAAAAAGTTTTAATAATAAAATAAATAAATTTAGCCCCAAAATAAGAGCATTTCATTGGAGATAATTTACAAAGAAAATTACAGTTCTTAAATTAATTTTGCATAGGGATTGTTTTATTGACATAATCCTTTACTTGCTTTAAAAATACAATTTCATGCTCCATAAATTTCCACATATTACGAATAAAAATAAAATTAATTCTAATATAAGTTTAAACATACATACATAATCTTGAAAATCAACTTGGATGGCACCAAGCTTGCATGCTAAGATACCCAACAAACCAGCACCACAACCAAGATCTAAAACAACCTTGTGTTCAAAACAATAACTTGACGTTTGACGAGTTAAATAATGTCCTAAATCAAAAGTGCACTCCCAAATTTTAAGACCACCTATAAAAGTTGAACCAGCTGTAATAAAATCAATTGTAAGAGAACACCATTTGAAATATACTGTATGAAGTGATACCTTCATATACTCCAGAAACTAAATCTGAATGTGATTCTTCAGCTTCTTTTATACTCAAGTCAACATCATTTTCTAAGTTTTTTTTAATGTGATTTTTTGGAAGAGACTTTAACTCTATATTATTTCCAAACTTATAGGAACAGCCTGTTAAACCTTCAGTAAACTGCTCTATTTCTTTTCCAGAAGGTTTGATTTCAACAGATAACCCACAAGAATTTCCTTCATTCGAATCTTCTAAAATAGACAAAAGCAACAGATTTTTAAGGTTCAATAAATAAACATAAATATGCAAAACAAATAAATGTAAGTAAACCATTATCTTCATTTTTTAAAAAATTAAAAGTAAACATTTTCTTGAGTTTACAAATTTCAATTGTCAAAGATAATATTGATTTGCTATAATTAACATATCAACTAATTTTATTGATCAACAACAAATTGACAGTAAAATATCTTATGATTTTTCGACATAACCTTCCCACAATTAGGAGTTTATGGAAGTAGAATCGGCTGTTTTACTAGCGGTCTCTAGTGGCTTTCATTCTAACTACATATTCTTGTTCTGCTACAGTCATTTAAATTAGGCACATTCCATATAATATTATTCATTTAATACATTATTAATATTAGTATTAATATATATATAAATGGATAAATAGATTTTAAAAACGTTCTTACAATGGTTGGAGATCGCTTTAATTATTTTCTTGAATTAATTACTTCTCTTTTGCTTATGCTAGAATTTTTCAAAAACCCTTTAATTTTATTAGAAATAAAGTATATCATAATTTTGAAATTTATTTCTTAAATCCCTGTCATTTTATAAATCTATTAATTCCATGAATAACTCACTTGAAACTGTTTCAGTGTCTAAAATAAATGATGAAATAAAAAAAATGTTTAAACTGAAAAGAGAGATAACGGACATGGGGTCATCTATTTCAATGAAAATTTCTTTGGTGATACTAGGTCAAAAAATATAAGACCCATATTAGTTTGAGGGTTCTTGTTAATGCCCTAGGGAGCAAAAATAAAATTTATAAAAGTTTGTATATTCTTTTTTTGTTATTATACATGGATTTTTAAGTTATTATACATTATACATCAATCGATTTTTTTACTTTCACTTACCTATCTATCTATATATATATATATAGTTACATCCCTCTTATATTTTAAAATAATAATAATAATATAACCTCAGAAGATCACTTTATACCCTTAGGTTACTTCCAAAAGAAATAAGAGGTTGTTAAAAAAAAAAAAAAATTATAAGAGTTTTAATATATTTATTTATCTCGGGTGTGGGTTACTGACAATCAGATCAACTCAGACAAAGTATTATTATTTATATTAAATTGAATATTTAATAGTTGACCGTTGCATTATAAAGACCCAGGAAGGAGATGGTCCGGGGTTGCGGTCATAAATAAGCTAAATAGTGGTAAAACTATTTTATTGAAAGCCAACGTTTCGACCCGACTTTGCAGGTCTTCATCAGGGAGGTGTGCTCAACTGAAAGTTCTAAGTGAAACTCCTAGATGAACACACCTCCCTGATGAAGACCTGCAAAGTCGGGTCGAAACGTTGGCTTTCAATAAAATAGTTTTACCACTATTTAGCCTATTTATGACCGCCACCCCGGACCATCTCCTTCCTTTATTTATATTAAAATTAAATACTGGTTTAAAAATAAAGTCACGTATGAATTGACAAGCTAATCTTTTTTCTACATAAAATGTTTTTTCCTTTGTGACACTGAACTCATTTGTCTTCACACATTTTCTTATGTTCTGTCAAACACATATCCCAAAATGGTAACACTATTCTTCCACTCAATTCAAGCTCTCTGGGAAATCATCTCCCAAGCAATTCCAAACAACTGTTCTCCCTGCCAAATAACAACTTCCAAGGTGGTAATACTATTACTGGATTTTACCCACTGGAGCCAGGATTCCTTCTTCTATCTTCTCTACACTCCAGCCAAACATCAACTACTCTTGCCAAAACAAAAACCTTTGTCCCTCCCCTCTTGGGGATTTTCCTTCTTGGGAAACTACAGAGCAGCCATTTTTTTTTTTTTTTTTTCCTTTACCAGTAGAACTAGATTAGCTAGCTTTTAATTGTTCAACATTAATTTATTAAATCATTTTTACCCACTTCCAATAAAGGTGCATATTACAATATATGTTGTAAGGTTACGTTCCCTTCGAAAAGTAAATAAAACAGTGTTTCTTAATCAAATAATATTTATTTCACACAATAATTAAATTCCAGGTTGGGTTGAGACAACTTACACACACCCTCAATTATACAATATAGAAGCATACATTAATTATACAGCACTTTTATTGAATTTCCATTAAATTTGTCGGGGTCTATTCCTGGCTCGCTTTTGAACTGTCTCTTTATATTTCACTCACTCTGTTCTGCAGTGAGTCTTCCTCGGTATTGTATCCAACTTCTACAACTTTCTCTTGTTCTATTATTTTCTTGTCTTCGTCTATTTGTAGACACTCACTCTTTGTTAAATAACATTTTCTTCTCTATACTAGCCGACTGGCTATCTTCTGACCTAACATATGGAACTTGCTTCCCCCACCATCTGTCATTCCTGTCAGTAGTTCGTGACGTCACCACTTTCGAGCCACTATTCAAAATCGCTATGCAATATTTACATTACAATATATATAAAGTATATAGTAAGGAACAATATTGCAGAGACAATTTTCAAATCTTAGTTATATCATTGATGAAACATATTTTTACTATTATCTCGAAAACGGCTTCAACGATTTTGATTACATTCATTATAACAGTGTAAAATTAAGCTTTTTTTTTTTTTTTTATTGATGTTCTCTAACAGGACTTTTTTTTTTTTGGTTCATTTAATGAAATTTACAACTGTATACAAATCCAACTAGTAAATATGCACAAATTAGAAATAATGACATGAACAGGCTTGATAAGATACTACCCAGTGTATCACTCACTAAATAATTCTACATAAGAAGATCACGAGGCCATATCCTTTTCAGACGCCTAGGAGGATTATCAGGAATCAAGGAAGAACCAAGGCTGAAAACTAGTGGATTCAGATGGGAATGGAGTTTATCATGAAAGGATAGGTATCTGGCTCGGGCTAAATCAGCAGCAAATAAAATATTCTAAAAATGGGAGTTTGGTAAAAAAATAATTGTATTGATAAACCTAATAGTTTTGTGATATACTCACTTCCCTAAAAAAAATCATGTTTATGTCCTCCATCCTCATCAAATCTGATGAAGAAATGTTCAGGATTTTTATTACTAATTATGGAGAGAGTAACAGATAATTTATGACAATTTTCAGATTTTGTTTTTGGATGTTCGGGTTTTGACTATTTTTTTCCCTTCTTTTACTGCACTAAAAATTATATATTTTGGTATGTTGACTAATAAAATAAAATTATTAAGGAATTTTAGATAGAAAATACTTTTCAGGAAATTAATAAGAAATTCTATAGGTATGTATGATTGCTAAGAAACATAGTAAATACAGTGAAAGAGAAATGCAATAAATTAAAAAGTCTGCTTTATATTTAATAGATTATTCTTAACAGTTTTTTTTTTCATTTACTACTACTGTTTTTAATTATCCTATTTTCAATAATTTTTGTAATATTCCCGTTGACATCAGGCAAGACATCCATTGTTCTTACAGCCAACTAAAACAAATTAAAGATATAGATAAAAGAAGAATGCAAGAATTGTTTTATAAAATTTAAACAATCCAAGTTAATTAATAATTAATACCTCAATTTTGTTTACAAGTTCAACTTCACGTTTTCCTGAAATAAAATTTGTAACATGGCAATCATGTGAACTTCCACATCTTCCAGTTCTTCCACAACGATGTATATAATCAGCCATATACATAGGGAAATCATAGTTAATAACATGTTTAACCTTAAAAAAAAACAACAGATATTGATACTCTAATTCATTAATAATTGTAGGTGCAGACTTCCCAGGAGCCAGTTGGGCAATCGCTCCTCCAATAAAAATATATAGGTGAAGAGAATATTTCCCCATCCAATATTTCGAGTAACAAAAATAAAGTCAAAATCAATAACAATGAATGAGTAAAATATATAACCTAAAATCAATTAAGAAAAGTCGACTAGATAGCTAAGCTAAGGCGCAGATATGAAAGTTTTTTATTTATATTTTTCTGTTATTGAAATTTTAGTTTATATTCAAAGATGATTATATGTGGCAACATTTTCTATGGATTTTATGATTGATTCATATGCACCCTTCCATTTTTGATTTTATTACATTTCCGGTCACAAATTTGAAATATCAAAGAATTGAGAGAGTTCATCTCACTGCCTCCAAACTTTAAATACAAATATGTAATGTATTTAAATGCTTTGTTAACATATTTTCAAATTTACCCATCCAAAAAAAAATAGTACTAATATACAGGTATATAAATTTATTTTTAATATATATATATATATATATATATATATATATATATATATATATATATATATATATATATAAGATAAAGACCGGAGACTGGCGATATCAGCCTTAATACCATCTTGTAATGTAAATAAACATAGCGATTGTATATAAGGCAGATTATTGGACGAATAAAGCAGTGTTTATTCAGAAGCCGTGAGTATTGTTTCTCGTTCCTCTTTCCTTCTTTTTTTTTATTTTTAAAGCCCGGAGACGCTTACCTGGTGCCGAAACCCGGGAGAACGTCAGGAGAACACGGAAGTAAAATTTTTTTTTCTGTCTTTATTTTAATTTTTTTTTCTCTTCTCCTAGTCATAAGGAAAAGACGAGATGCCGACAGAGGGCATAATTCGACCAGGAGTGTTGAACGCACCTGAAATGCCGCAACCTCAGGAAATGCCGATAGCGCAGATTCCTCAGATCGCCCCTCAGGTTCCGCAGATTCCGCAGATACCTCAGATACCTCAAGTACCGCAGATACAAGAGATCCCTCCCTTACCTAGGGACACATTGGCAGAGGCGCATGCCAATGCATTGGAGTGGATGAAGATAAGGGCAGCGACCACGCAGGATCTACGGAGAGCAATCGCAGACCTGGAGCGATTCGGGGGCGAGATAGGTGAACTTAATCACTTCCTGAAAGGCGGAGACCGCCTCATATCAAGAATCGAAGCAAAGGTGGCGGAGGACCTCGTGAACCTGGGAGACGCAGAAGCACTGAAGGCAGCTCTCGTGTGCCGAGTGAGGAGGAACATCCTCAACCAAATCCAAGCGGACGAGGAGACACCATGGCCAGTGATTAAGGAGCGTTTGAAGAAGGCTTTCGGAGGGGGCCGATGGACGCCGGAAGAAGATATCTTCCAAATGTTTAGGGAGTGTCGGTCCCAACGCCAAACAAGAGGACAGTATGCGGGGGTACTAGTGGCGAAGTACAACCGCATAACTGAGAAAATGCGTGAAACCATGAGTGTGGGAGAGGTCGAGGCTAGGATGGAATTCCTTTCGACAATACTCAAGGTTCAGTTGGCTAAGGAGACTGGGAGAAGGGACGGACTGCCTAGAGAGCGATCGTTCCTCGAGTGTGCCCAAGAAATGATAGATCTGAGTGCAAGAGAGGAAGAGACGCGGATGGAAGTAGAAGAACCAGGGTGGACCCGAGTGAGTGACAGACGACCCCGGACAGCCCATATAGGGTGGAGGAAGAGGGAAATGAAACACCCGAACGGAGAAAAAGCCACGACGGGCGAGAGAAGATCCGGACAGTCCAGGCCTAGGAATGGACCCCGGAGGGAAGACCGAAAATGTCACGGGTGCGGGAAACCGGGACATTTGGTAGCACAATGTCCGCGCACTAGATGTTTCGAGTGCGGGACTGAAGGGCATATTGCCAGACAGTGCCCGTACATGTTTCGCAGGAGAGAGAGACCTCTAGACGAGCCAATGGAGGTGAACGCTCAAAAGTTGAAAAAACGAGCTAGGATGCAGCAGAGAGACGGATCTTCGGAAGAGGCAACCGAGGAGTCGGGGACGTCGGGAACGGAGACTGACGAGCCAGCCAGCAGTGGAGGCGAAGGAGGCAGGAGCAGCCAACGGAGCGAGCAACGACGAGCGACGGCGGTAAGGAGGAAGCGAGGTGGCATCTGAGAAGGGTGTCAGCAGAGAGGCGACCGCACAGCAACCTGCAACAATATTAGAGGTAAGCCATGCTGGTTGCCGATTATTGAAGTAGATGGGGGAGTGAAGTGTCTCGTGGACACAGGGAGCTCGAGTACTATCTTGACTCGGGGGGCGTTGGGGAGAGTGTGCGGGAGCGAGAGGGTACTCCGGATACAAAACTGTGGCTGCCAGCTAATCACTCTGGGTGGTCCCTGTAAAGTAGAAGGGGAAGCGTCAATTACGCTTGACCGGTGGGCAGGGAAAAAGGGGGAGCTAAGGGTGCATGTGGTAGAGAGCATGGCGCGGGAGTACCAAGTCATAATAGGGTGTGATCTGTTAGGACAGGTAGGGGTAAGCATTAGAAACCGTAGAGGAGCTTGGAGTATCAGGCTGGGAAAGAGGAAATTTGGATGTATAGGGGTCGCGAGAGAAAGAAGGGTGCGGATAGGAGCGGTGAACAGGGTGGAGGACTGGAGAAAGGCGTTACAAGCGGAGTTCGTAGATATTTTCTTCAGGGAGGGCGAGGTATTGGGGGTAACAGGGAAGACGGTACACGAAGTTCCACTGAAGCAAGATAGGGTGACCTACGTAAAGGAAAGGAGATACCCGCAGGCGATGAGGCAGCATATTCGGGAGGAATTGGAAAGCCTGAAGGAGCAAGGGATCATAGTCGATAGCACCTCGCCATTTAATAGTCCCCTGTGGGCAGTGAAAAAGAAGGCAGCGCCGGGGGATAATAAGGAAAAATACAGAGTGGTAGTGGACTATCGTAGGTTGAACGACAACACGGTAGACGAAAAGTACCCGATCCCTAGATTCGAAGATATACTTGATAGGTTGAGTGGGGCCGTGGTGTTTAGCACGTTGGACCTCAAGGCGGGATACCACCAAATACGGATGCACCCGAAGGACCAACATAAGACGGCGTTTACATTCGAAAGGGGGCATTACGAATTCACCAGAATGCCGTTTGGTCTGAAGAATGCGCCCATAACGTTTCAACGCCTGATGGACGAATTTCTGAGGGGGATCGACGACTCCGTATGTCAAGTATACATGGACGACCTGCTGATTTTTAGCAGAACGGAAGCCGAACACGTGGGGCATTTGAGGTCGGTATTCGAAAGGCTGCGACAATTCGGGCTGAAACTGTCAAGTGAGAAGTCCCTGTTGGGACAAACGCGAATCAATTTTTTAGGCCACACTATTTCTAGCGAGGGGGTCAGACCGGATGCGGCAAAGGTGGAGGCTATCACACGAATGGCGGTGCCACGGGACGTTAAAGGGATTCGTAGGCTTCTCGGGACGCTGAATTATTATAGGAGATTCGTACCTGAGATGGCAGAATACTTGGTACCTATCAATAACTTGCTGAAGAAAGGCGCGAGGATCGTGGTGACACCGGAAATGGAAAATAATATTCGGAAATGCATGGATAGGTTGCAGGCAGAACCCGTATTGGCGTTCCCGGATTTTGAGAAGCAGTTCAACGTCACCACCGATGCGAGCGAATACGCGTTGGGGGCCGTTTTATCCCAGGGCAGAAGTGAGGGTGAACGTCCGATAGCATACGCGAGCCGACGACTTACGAGCGCGGAATCACGGTACAGCGCGTTAGAGAGGGAGCTACTCGCGATAGTGTGGGCCATCGACCATTTCAGGCCATATATATTTGGGAGGAAGTTTCGAGTCCACACCGATCACAAACCCCTTCAGTGGGTAGGAAAACTTAAGGAAACCTCTGCGAGGGTCACGAGATGGAAAGAATTCCTTAGTCAGTACAACATGGAGGTGGTGTATAAGCCGGGAAAGGAAAACGTGGTGGCAGACTGGCTCTCTAGGGCCATCATGATCAACGCGGTAGAAGAGGACGGAGGAGGTCCATCGCGGGACGTGCGCCAATTCTTGAGGGAATGGACTCCTGAGGGTGAAGGGGCAGATGATACCGTCAGTATAGAGGACAGGGAGGGGTCCCCGGAAGAAGATAGCTCAGCGGAGGAAAGACCAGAGGCGATGGAGGAAATAGACGAAATCATCAACGACAAGCATAGACAGGTAATCTGGAAAACCAGGACAACAGGGATCATGAAAATAGATTACCGAAGATACGGGAAAAGTAGGATTCGCGTCATTTGGTCGCAACCCGGGGTGAGCGAGGAGCAAATCCGTACGGCACTGAAGGACGCCACGGAACCGGGAAAGACACACCATCTCTATGTTGGGAACAACACGGTATGGGAGAAAATAAAGCGGATGTGGAGATCCGAGCGGATAGGCATGGATAGAACGATCATCCGGTGCAAGTATGCAGTGGAAACCGTACAGGATGAGGAGCAGCAACAAGCAATTACATTGGCATACCACCAGGGGAAGACCAACCACCGAGGCGTCAACGAGACGTTGCAGGCATTACGGCGAAAGTATTTCTGGTGGGGAATGAAAAAATCTATCCAAGGAATCATCGGGAAATGCGAGGTATGTATGCGCACAAAGTATGATCGACACCCCCCCAGAGGAGTTCAGGAAGAGACACCTACAGGGAATATGCCGCTACAAGACCTCCAGATCGATACATTCACCTGGAAAGGGTTCAAGTGGGTCACGATCATCGACACCTTTAGTAAAGTAGCTATGGCACATCAGGTCATGGACAAGTCTGCCAATGCAGTTGCGGAAGCCCTACAAATCTGGATACAGTTTTACGGAGTTCCCGAGAGGATCACATCAGACGGTGGTAGAGAATTCGACAATACCGCGATTAGGGAGGAGGTGAAAAGGTTAGAGGTTGTGTGGCATTATAACACACCGGGACACCCTAAGGGTAGAGGAGGAATCGAACGCTTGCACAGCACGTTGAGTGACCACATCCGTGTATATCAGGGAGAGAAAGGGTTGGAGCCGGATGTTGCGATGAAGAAAGCCGTAACAGCTTACAACCATTCGATCCACTCCGTAACGGGGTTTTCACCTGTGGAAATACTATTCGGGATGCGCAGGCCAAGGAGAGATTGGGGGGAAACAACGACCAATGAACATCTCGTAGAGCAAATCCAGAATACCAGGGTAGAGGTAGGAAAGACGTGGGGGAAGGTAGCGGGGAGAATTAAGCGGGAAAAGGAGAAGCGGGTAGCGCGGCAGAATGTGCAGGTACGTGACCGAATGGGAGAATTAAAAATCGGAACAATAGTGTATCGTAGAATTGGAACCAACAGAGGGAAACAATTGTTACGGTACGAGGGCTCATTCAGAGTGGTTGCTATTAGGGAGCATAATCTGGTAACCATTGAAAGCATTAACGAACCTAAGAAGAGGAGAACTGTTCATATTGAACAATTGAAGCTCCCAATGTTAGAACCGGTACAGAAACCAATTGATTCGTAGTACCCTTATCGCGTATTATAAAAAAATATGTTTTGTTATTATTATTACTGTTGATGATGTCATTTTTTTTATATTATTTTTGTTGTTATTGTAAATAAAGATATGGCAGCATAATAGAGGTGATTGTAATTTTTATAGGATTAAGAGTTCTGTTCCATTGTTAATAAGACGTTGTGTGTTTACTTTCTGTGGTTTATTTCTTTTTATTTATTTCTCGTTCCAGCGGAGTGGAAGTGAGGTTTGGTGTACTTTAAGTTTATACTGGTACAAATAATTGTAAAGGGGTAAGGCTGATACCGGTGGCTCCGATCTGGGAATTTATAAGTTTCCGAAAATCCTATTCGTAAACTGGTGGGGGGGAGATAAAGACCGGAGACTGGCGATATCAGCCTTAATACCATCTTGTAATGTAAATAAACATAGCGATTGTATATAAGGCAGATTATTGGACGAATAAAGCAGTGTTTATTCAGAAGCCGTGAGTATTGTTTCTCGTTCCTCTTTCCTTCTTTTTTTTTATTTTTAAAGCCCGGAGACGCTTAACTTATATATATATATATATATATATATATATATATATATATATATATATATATATATATAATATAATTCCCTAGACTTTTTAGGAGAGGACTCCATCACTACCCCTCCCTCCCAACCAGAATGAAAAGTCTGCACACCTGTGTTAATAATAATGAATAAATAAATAAAAATAAATATAACAGATGATTAACATTCATACATGCTTCGTATCCATTCCCCTTGATGCAATATCAGTACAGGATAGAATCAAAAATTTCTTATTACGAAATTGATTAAATCTTCCTTTTCGTAATAAAATAGGCATTTCACCATTTAAATGTACAGTTGGAACATCATTTTCATTTAGCATAAGTGAAATCCAATCTGATGTTGAACTTTTATTACTGAACAAAGAAAAATATAAAATTAATAAATTTCTTTACATAAGAATAAAACAAAAGAATAATGAATATTTTTTTAATTTCAGTTAACGCCAAACAAATTTTTTTTTTAATGATACCTAAATATCATGGTAGGTTCTTCATTCTTCAGAGCTTGTTTACCAAGTTGAAGAATCTTAGTTGCTTTTTCAGTAGGCCCCAGTCTGTAAAATGATTGTGGAACATGAGGAAGAAACCTGTGTAAATATTTTGAAGTTACTTTTTTCAACGAACCAGGCTGAAATAGAGGTAGTTTTGAAATATAAATTTTAAATTATTACTTTTTTTAATTTTGGAAAATTTATATTTACCTCAACAAATTCACTCAACAGATCATCAAGTTTATTTGGAAAAGTAGCACTAGCGAGAATTAACTGACATCCAAATTTATTATTTTTATGGTCAGCTGTGTATCTAATCTACAAATAAAATATTGCAAACATGACCATTTTGATAATTTGAAATTGTAATATATTACTAAATATTCATTGAAATTTATATAAATTTTGGTGTAGAATTCCAAAACCAGCTAATTCAATTTTCAATTTTTAGTTAACAGTTTTTGTACTAGATTATAATGAGATTAAAGACCTTTTTTCAGAAACAGTAAAATTATCTGTGAAATTAAATGGTGGAATTGGAATTCTATATCTCCATTAATAAAAACCCTTCTTTAGCATGCAATTTAAATCATTTGATAACTTCTCTGTTTTATTAATCTACTAATAAGAATAAAAATATACACACCGCAAGTTAACCAAAAACTAAACTATATAAACAAGATATGGGGGAAACATTATTACCTTAAATCTCTTAAGATATCTTAAGAGTAGCTCATTGAAGCTGTCATCAAGCAAGGTATCAGATTCATCTAAAATTAAATGTCTCACTTCGGCCATGTTATATATTCCTGAAATGGAAATTAATTTATGGAATATTTAATTTACTTTTTAAAACTTTCTTACTGGATAATGTGGAATAAAGAAAAAGTCAATCAATGTCTTATTATTAAAATGACTAAGGCAACAAAGAAAGGTATGGTGGATTTTATAATTAAAATATAACACTCCATTTGAAAAAGTAAATAAAATTAGAGAAGTATCTCTGTAATATTAAGTAAAATAATGAGTTAGGTAGCCAACTGGAAGAATTTGTTCATGCGTAATTTAGACAGAAACCATGAACACATTATATATATATATATATATATATATATATGATTTTAAGACTTTCTGAGCTTCAAATATGCTATAACTTATAAGAAGAAGGTCATAAGCCATGAAATTAAGCAGTTTCTTATTAACCTCTTGTATTAGAATTATATAGCGATATATTACTTTGTATTAATCAATTATTAAGAGTTCTTTAGTTGAAACTTTTTTTTTTAAATTAAAATAATCACCTGTTGTTGTTAATTTACTTAAAGCTCCTAATGTAGCAACAAGCAAGTCCACATTTTTAAATTCTGGAGACAACATTTTCTGTTTTGTTCTGCCCCCTATCAGTACATGACTACTGAAAGGCAAATGGTGGGAAAGCTCCTTTGCAGCATACTGAGAACAGAAAAACAGTAATTGAGAATTTAAATTATATCAAGATTGAATTATATTATTAGTATTAATGCCATTCTGAGTGATATTGTAAAAATAAAATACTGAAAAGCTACCAATAGTTCCTTCGTCGGAAATCATTCCATCAGTAACAGCATTGCTTCTTTCTGGGCCCTACTATCCGCTTTTGAATCATGCCCTCCAAATAAATTTCAGCCAATCATGTTGGTGCTGTCCCCCCCCCAATAAGTATTGATTCGACACCACTATTTATTATATAGGACCACTCTATTTTCACACTATAGTTTCAGCCGTACAGTCCCAATTTTTTTTTTATAGGATCTTTTTTATAATCTCTAGGTCCAACATCATTGACACATGACCCACCCTGCACTTGCAATATCAGGATCATTATATAAACTATAGGTTAACTGGTTTAATCTTTTATCCCAAGGAGCCCTCACAACAAATTCCTCCAAACTGCAAATAAATAGAAGCAGTTATTTGGCACCAATACCATTATTATAATTCACAATGCATTCAAGGTATTTAAAACGATCCACTTTTTCAAATGTGTATGCTCAAAATCGAGTCACCTCCCCTGATGATGCAGGCTATCCTGTGACCATATCCTGTGATCCTGTAACTCTGTCTTGGATGCTTTGATGAGGAATCAAATTTTCTTTGCAGCACATTCAAATACAAAGAACACTTCTTTTACTGTGTCGAGGTCAACAGCATACCCATGAATTTTAACAATTCTTTTCGGAATTGTGTCAAAAGTCTATATTCTACATTTCTGAATTCACGGCTCTCTCCAACCCAATATTAAACTAAATACACGCAAGTTCTTCTCTCTGGTGCACTCCAGCTTCAGATTAAAATTCTTGAGAACATCCATTTAGTGTGTATAGATGGTAAAGTATCACATACACTCATAAAATCTAAGAATAGATGGTGGGTAGTGAATACTGACCTGTTTTAAGATCTGGCTAAAGCCAAACACTTGATCAGTCTTAGACCTTCTTGGTCGGAATCTATATTTATAGTAGCCTCTTCATATAAAATATTAGAGAATTTTTTATGCCACAGAGAGAAGGGAGATTTCTCAATAATTTGAGCAAGCCAGGTGATACCCTTTTTAATGAATGGGACAATAACCTATGCCATTCATGTCACATCTTTTCTTCCTGCCAGATGCTTATTATTAGATTTTGCAATATTTTAACTAGTTCGTGGAAACCTTATCTAAACAAATTAGCTGGTATAACATCAATAATCAACGCTAACTGTCCTTTGACTCACTTAGGCCATTCACTAAAGACTTTTGTGCGACTTTTCCTTAAGAGATACATAATATGATAAGCTTTAAAGGAAACAGATAGTTAGCCCACTGTCCCTGAGTCAGGTGGAGATATTGTCTCCTCAGAGCATCCTAACTTGCTCCCCCATCCGTGGCCACCAAAGGAGAAGATTCTGGGGTGTTTACTGAAGATGATCTTGATGTTCAATGCATTGTTTTAGTATACTGTGTGTGTCAGTGTAAGTGTTCCTCCAGCCTGGAGGACTAGTGGCTAATTGCAGTATAATTACCGGGCGATGGGGCTACCTCCTTTAGAATCTATTCTATTTAATATTGTTTTAGAGTAATGCTCAGAGATGCCTTTCCCAGACACCTGGAGGATCTAACTGGTGGAAAACGTGGAAGAGAAATACCATGCCTGAGATGGCTGGACGAGTTGGAGAACATTCTGAGAAGGATGGGAATCTGAAGATGGTGAATGCTCACCTGGGATTGAGGAGGAGATTGGAGGGTGTTCATAAGAGAGACCCAGGTTCTTGCAGGACCATAGTACCAAGAATAAATAAAAATAACATCATTGAAGAAAGTTAGTCGACTGTTCTATATATCATAGGTGATAAATAGTCAGGATATAGTCATTTTTATATCATCAAGATATTTATTGTTGTTGTCGATGTTTCAACCCAAGCATGTGGGTCATCATCAGGTAATGTTTGCAGTACTGAAGGAGTTCAAGAACTGCAGTACTTTTTCATCTTCAGCAATTTTTTACTTATTGCTATGGTAGAAAATTCTTATTGAATTATTGATTACAGACCACAGAACGCCTACAATCAGCAGTCACATTCTGCTCATCCAGGGGTGCGACTATGAAATTGTATACACAAGTCAGCATGACTATGCAGTTACGCTTTCAAGACCATATCAATCCATCAATTGATCAATATAGGAAAAATACCACGATGAGAGCACTTTATTTCATTTCAATTTGATTTTGTACCTACCAGTTTATTTGATGAGATCAAGAGGGAACTTTGCCTCTGAGGAACTCTGAACTCTATGAGAAAAGAGTATCTTGTAGCATTCAAAAGGCACATCCCCTAGATCACTGTCCAATGGAGTATTCAGGAGAACATTGAAAATGAAAATAGACCTATAGATACCAAGAGAAGTCAGAGATGAGATATGATGTGGAGGAGAATTTAGAGCAATAGAAGTTGAGAAAGTTTAAAGTGGGTGGCCAGTCATGGCAAGAATTTACAATGATCAGCTGAGGAATTGGACCCAAGGAGTGATGAATAGAAAGATAGGAGGACTGATGTACATCGTCAAGAGTCATCAGAAGATCACTGTATGGATCATCTGAGGAGAGGACCATTGGAATTAGGACGGATGAGTTATTGTATCATGTTAATTATATTTTGATGGATCGATTATTTAAAAAAAAGTATATGATCAAATTCATCTAAAAAACTATAACCAAAAATAAATTTATGAATCTTTTGGTTTCTCCTTAATAATTCTCTCTGCTGCATTATTAACTGAAATTTATGCGATGCATGCTACAGATTTCTTTTTTAAATTTATTTCAGTTCCAACAAAAAAATATAATTGGTCTAATAAAAAAATATATCTATACTCCTATCTGTCCAGCTAACTCTCTGCTTGGAGAAATAACAACAGCAAGAGGGGTATTTGGACTTCTGTCAGATGGTGATTTCTCTTTCCATTTCAAAATTTGTTGTATAACAGGGATCAGATAGGCAAGAGTCTTTCCACATCCAGTTTCAGCAGCAATTAAAGTGTTTTTTCCAGATAATATCACCGGAATACTGTCCGCCTGAAAATAAATCATAAATAAACATACTTGAGACAAAAATAATATTAAGATACATAATAAAAAAGATAAATTATATAATATATATATTGGTTGTTGACTGTATGATAAATCAGGAAGGAAATGGTCGAGGAGTTGGTCAGAACGCTATTAGTCCAACAACTTGTAACTGTCAGCTACCTGTCCATATTTTAGCCCTGCCAATCTAAAATTTTACTGAAATCAAAGCATCGACATTGAATTAATTATTATCAGCCCATGTTGATGTTTCATCTGATTGACTCCCCGAACCTTCTTGATAAATTTTGAACAATATTGTTCTGATTAAGCAAGGAATCGAGGAGGCTTATGCTGACTTTAGATAGCAGGTAAGAAGGGCTGGTCAAACAATAAATACTGGAACAACAAAACTAATGGTCATAAAAAAATTAAACAAGAAAACCCACCAAGTTATGACATTGTTGGAGAAAATATAGAATTAGTGTCCCCATACTGTAGCTATCTACCAAATACAATATTTATTAAAAACGGGTCTTGTATCTAGAGCAAATAATTTTATTAGGAAGAAACCAAACTGATATTAGTTTTTTTTGTACCTGAAAAAACCCTTAAATACGAATTTTTATGGCAATCGAAAAATTAAAATTTTCTGCACGAAATTTTTGCCTAGGTTGAATCTTCAAAATTTCGACAAGAACTACAAAACTTAATTTTAATGGTTCCACCAATCCATAAAAAAACTAATCAGTATTTAGAGCTCTATATGTTACATGAAATGGTACAAAATCGATTTCCGTAAACAAATTAGAATTAAAGATAAAAAATAGAAATGATTGGGATGTTTTTCTTAATGCCTAATTTTAAAAGGAATGCATTCTTAAAGTTATCAATGTGGACTGGAAGAGTATTAATTCAGCTTTTCAATAGTTGAACTAACGTTGAATTTGGATAAAATTCTGAGATGTTATGAATACTTTAATTATCGGCCGGAAAAAAAAATCCTCTAAGAAAACCAAGTATTAAATTTTGAAATTTTTTATTTTAATAAAAATTCGTATTTAAGAATTTTTAAAGGACACTAAAAACAAATCTATCTTGCTTTTTCATAACAAAAATTTATTTACGGGAAGCTTCTTATGATTTTTGTGATTTATGATGCATTATAACTGATTTAATATAATAGTCAATATTTTTTTTTTACTCTGCAAAAAAAGTTCTATATTTCAACACTGCCATCACCTACTCTGAAATCAACTTAATCATTGTCTGCGAAGATATTATAAATTTCCCAAGTAGAAATATCACTAAAATGACAATACTAATAATAATAAAAAGGCTTAGCGAACCCGAAGGTTCGATGCCGACACCACCAATCGCTTATTGCACACTTCCCTCCATCGTTCGCCGTCCAAACCCAGTCCCTTCAGATCAGCTTTAATGCAATCTTCCGACCTTCGCTTCGGTCTAGTCTACCCCTCGGACGCTTACCATTTGGCACAGCAAATATTAGCCTTTTAGGAATTCTCTCGTTACTAAGTCCAACAACTTTACAAGCCCATTTGATTCGCCGCGATGAAATTATCTCAATTATATTACTCGGATACAGTTCACGCAAATCGGCGTTGTGTAACCGTCTGAACTCTTCAGTTAACTCATCCTTCTTCGGTCCGAATATTCTACGCAATACTTTATTTTCAAAAACCTTAAGACGCTGCTCATCCCTTAATGTAAGCGGCCAAGTTTCGCACCCATAAAGAACTGTAGGCAAGATAATTATTTTATAGATTCTAATTTTCAAGTTTCGGGACAAGAGGCGCGAACTAAGTAGTTTTGTCACAGAAAAATAACAAGCATTTCCCGCCTTCAGTCTAACCTTAATTTCTTCTTCAATTTCTTTTTTTCTAGTTATCATAGAACCTAGATACCTAAACTTATCTACCTGTTCAAACATATTACCATCTATATCGATATCACCAGTAGTATCGCCATTTTTGCAGCTAACCATATATTTTGTTTTATCCACGTTTATTTCGAGTCCTAGTTCTTTACCAGCTTTCATTAACGTTGTCGTATTTAGTTTTATAGTTTCAAGGTCTTCGCTTAACAGTACCAGATCATCGGCATAGCCCAGCACGGATGTTGTCCCACCCAGATCCAACCCTTTCTCGGTACGCATTAGCTCCCTAATGGCATGTTCTAATGCCAAATTGAACAGGACAGGCGAAAGGGAATCACCCTATTTTAATCCCGAACGAACCTCAAATTTTTCGGACAGATTATTACCGATTCTAACTTTATTGAGTATCTCCATCAAGCACATCCTGATTAGATTTACTAATTTTTTAGGAATCCCTTGCTCGATTAGAATATTATACAGTTTCTGGCGGTCAATAGAATCGTAAGCCTTTTTAAAATCTATATACAGACAATACCGTTGTACTCCAATTTTTTCTCTAATATTTGCCGTAAAGAAAATATTTGATCAATAGTCGAACGATTCCGTCTAAATCCGCATTGGTAGTCTCCGATAATTTCCTCGGCGTATTCCGTGATTCGACTGGTTAAGATTAAAGTAAATATTTTATAACATACCGGAAGGAGTGAAATTTCTCGGTAGTTATTACAAGCCGTCCTCGGACCCTTTTTGTGAATCGGAATAAGAATAGATTCTTTCCATTCTTCAGGTAATTTCTCGTTCACCCAGATCTTTTTAACCAACCGATGTATTTTAGAAACTCCAGCTTCCCCGCATGCCTTAATTAGTTCAGTGGGAATATTGTCGGTTCCCGCTGCTTTATAAGATTTTAATTTTCCGATAGCTAATTCAACTTCCTCTTTACTCGGTCCTTCTATCAACGGTTCAGCACTCTGGTACTCAGAAAGAGGAAACAGATCATAATTTCCCGTATTTAAAATATTGTCAAAGTGGTCCTTAAATTTATTCAATATGTCAACCGGATCGGTCAGAATATTGTTATTATCATCCCTAATTCCAGATGTTATGGACCCTACACATTTACGTGATCTGTTTATACCTTTGTACATGTCTCTTACGTTATTTTTGATTCTATTAGTTTCTATTTCAATTATTTTATTTTTAAGATACTCCCTTTTTTTATTTTTGAGCAATTTTGTCGTTTCGTTCTTTGAGGTTCGGAAGTATTCCAGATTGTCTTTGCTAGGATTATTTAGAGCTTTTAATTTAGCAGCTTTTCGTTTTTCGCACATGTTTAAGCAATCTTCATCAAACCACGGTTTGTTATTCTTATTTTCCTTTTTTCCTAGACACAAGTTACCGACCGCTTTAATATTATCCCTGATCTCTACCCATAACTTGTCAATATCCTCGTGGTCCTCGTCAGGAAGCTCTAACGCTTCAAACCTATTCTTAACATCTAGCTCGAATTGGGTTCTAATTGATGGATTTTTTAATTTGTCCAAATTAAAATTCTCAAAATTGAAACGGTTTTCTTTTCTCTTTTTTATATTAAGTTTTTGTCGAAGTTCCGCGATTACTAATTCATGGTCCGACCCACATTCTGCTCCGCGATAAGACCGTACATTAATTATACTGCTTTGCCAGCTATGTTGTATCAAGACATGGTCAATTTGATTTCGTGTTTGCGAATCCGGCGATGTCCAAGTATATTTATGAATATCCTTATGTTTAAACGTCGTACTTTTAATTATCAGGTTTTTCGAGATGGCAAAGTTTATCAGACGGATCCCATTATCATTACTATATTCGTGCAAGCTTTCTTTACCAATCGTTGGGATATAAACTTCTTCCCTTCCTACCTTTGCGTTCGCGTCACCTATAATTATTTTCATGTAGTTTCGCGGTAGTTTATCATAAACCCATTCGAGTTTATCGTAAAATTCACTTTTGACTTCATCGTCACTGTCTTCGGTCGGACAATGTATGTTTATTAATGCAATTTTAAACCAATGTTCCTGAAATGTAGCTACCGAAATTCTATCACTAAAGAATTGTACGTCCCTCAAAGCGGATAGTAATCTACTCCTAATTAGAAACCCGGTACCCAAACAATGATTCCCGCTTCCTCCGTACCAAATAGTGTACTTTCCTTCCCTCATCGAGCCCTCCACTGGCCAGCGAACCTCTTGCAGAGCCACGACATCCAAATTGTACCCATTTCCCTTATTCGCGACCGATTTTAGCCCCCCTGCTGTGTTTAAACTCCTTACGTTCCACGTACCAATATTTAAATCCCTATATTTCAGCTTGCGCCATGAATTCCCTAAAGCAGTCCCCACCCGGAGACCCGAACGGGGGACTAGTTTACTTCCGGATAATGAGCGTTTTACCTTAGGGAGATCCATGACTATTTGTGGTGTTTGGTGAACTAAAGATATGTGAGTAGGGCGCTCAATCCTACGTGACAATACTAAACATTTTTGAAATTGGAGTTAGTCATTCTGGCAACTGAAAGGCACATATAGCTCAGAGTTATGTGGTTTAGTATATAATAACAGATGTAGTAACAAGGATTTTATTGCCTACCATCGATATAATAAATAGGGTTTTCGTTCTTTTAATGGTCTTATTGATTTGTTACCTGTAAGCTTTAAGCTTTAGCTCCGCTTAAAATGTACTTCAAAAATTTTATGATAGCCCAACATTGCCAACAAATAATTTATATTCAAAGTAGAGCGGTAAGTGACAGTTTTGTGTTGCACGCACCAGATTTTTATAAATTGTAGCTATATCACTTAATACATCTCAGATCCTTCAAGTGGAATTAGTAAGTTCTCAGCCCTCAGATAAAATAATTGTTTAAAAAATATAAATAATAATAGTTTTCTATAAGAAGGGGTGCGATCAAATAAATACTAAATTAAAAAAATAGTATTTAATTTTTGCCGACGTTTCGACCCACTTTGCAGGTCTTCATCAGGGCGTAGGATGTAACACTGCGGGAGGCAGTTGAAACACAGTGCTACATCCTACGCCCTGATGAAGACCTGCAAAGTGGGTCGAAACGTCGGCAAAAATTAAATAATACTATTTTTTTAATTTAGTATTTATTTGACCGCTGCCCCCTTTCCCACTCCCTCTCCCTCCCCTCCCCCGATCAACTCCTTATATTATATCAACAGTCAACCATCTCTACATCAATAATAGTTTTTAATTACTTAAATATAATATATCTTTGTTTTCTAATTATGGTAATATTAATAATCTATTTTAACTTAGACAAACCTGAATTTTTGTTGGGCGGCTGAAACCAAGTCTTTCTAGAGCATCGATTAAGAGATCATCTAATTTTAATGCATTGAAGTTATCAACACTTTCTTCCCAAAAATGATCATTTATATTATAGTCCTAAAAAATCATTAGCATCACACTACATTATTTATTTACACAAGTATTTTACTTATTTAATAAGAGAATACTATAAACAATACCTCATTAAATATACGAATTGAAAAGTGATCACCATTAGACTTGGAGTGGTGCCATCCTTTGGATGCCAGAGGAATAGCTTTCAATTTTTCATATTTCTGATTTTTGTAGTGATTAAACTCAGGCCTATTACATTTTATAATGACATCCTTCTAAAATATATTAAATAATAGATTTTAAAGACAAAGCAGATAAAATTTTACTAAATTAAACACAGTTAAAAAGAGATACCTTCTTTTCTTTTTTTTGTAGCTCTCTTTCTTTGAAACTATTCTTCTTGTTTATGACTAATTCCCTATCATATACAGGTTCTTTAGGATGAAATAAATCCAGCAAATCTGTCTGAGTAGCAAATGGAAATCTCTAAAAACAAATACATTTAAGAACTTTTGTTCATAAGAAAACAAGAGATAAATGAATCAAGACAGTACAATATTCTTCTAAAGTTTGATACAGGTCAATTAAGACCAGGAAAAAGGTGTAGGGAGGGTGGCGCCCCCTGGAAAGTGAGATAAAAAATGTATCTTGAAAAAAGTAACTAAACAACCAGCACTTCTATTATTATTATTTTAATTGAAAAGTGAATTGTATATTATACAAATAACATTAATACTTTGTACTAAAAAACAACGATTAGTCTAAAACGTCTGAATATTACAGCTGAAAGAAGTTGCTATAGTGCTCTGATCTCTTGAAAATTATTTTTAATTGAATTAAAATAAAAAGTGGAAATGGAAAAAGTGATCTACAACAATTTGAAGTATAGAAAACCCATGTTGCTAATACTTTAAAACTTTTTTAATATCATCATCCAATGACGCTATGATGATGGCTTTCTCACTCAACAAATCTTTTCCAATTAGACCTAAAACCTGTCCTTCTCCATCACTAATATTAGGTGTTTAATATAATTGTTTTCTCAGCATACCAATCATCTTCACCCACCAAAGATTTGCTTCTTTAGTTCAGCCATATATTTTTCTTTATGTTATGTTTAACAGTCTTTCGTTTTGTTTGTTGGAGTTTTAAGGCATAAACATCAAGGTCATCAATGCTAATAATATTTAGTTATTTAAAGAGCTTTTAGACTGTTTTGTTTGCCTTTTTTTTTATCTTATGCCATACATTATTATTATATAAAGAAAACATTCTCTGTATTGTTTTATTTTAAAAGAAGAGATAATTTGAACTTATGTTTTCTATGCTGAAGCCAATTCCATTAAATTTACTCATAAAGGGGACTTGTTTCAAATCAATTGATGCCAATAAAGCTTATTATTAGTAGTAGTAATAATAACCTTGCTTAATTATTATCATATGCTTAGTTTTATCTGTATAGTTACTATTCCTGTTTTCCTAGCAGCTTCTTCACAATTCTCAAACACTACTAAGAATGAATTGGCTGTTTTGCCTGTAATCACTACATACAGGGATGATCAACCACCAAGGATGATAGCATCTGCCCTTCCCCTTAAAAGAAAATTTATTCCTTTCTTCTTCATAAAACTAATGCAAATGAAAGTAAAATTATGAAAAGTTTTCCTTTGTTCCTTGGTCAGAAAATTTTCAATTAAACCTCACAAAAATATGGTTTCTTAAAATTCATAACTTCATCAATAGTGCCCTGTTCGAAAATCCTTATTTCAATACAAATGTGCCACCCTCAGCTTTTGATGGTGCAACCTGTGCCATCCAACTCCCTTCTGGGAACCCCTCATAGTTGTTATTGTTTGCTAATATTGTAGGCTCCTTGTTATTACCGTACATTCCATTCATTGTATTTTTTAAGCATAATTCTATTGCAGAAGATGTGGTCTATCGTAGATTTTCTAGAGCCGAATCCACAATGACACCTCTCTCTTCACAACTAATTTCATCAGCAAAGTTGACATCTTGTAGAATTTTTACAATAGTCCTATGCCTTTATAGTTTTGGTAATACAGTTTACCACCATTTATGGATTGGTGAAACAACTGCCACCTCCTATTCTTATATAGAATTTCCTCTGTAATCCAGATTCACAGTGTTAACTAATGTATTTATCTTATCCTCACCCCCTAATTTAGGTGCTTTTGCTGGTCCCAATCAATGCCCAGAGCTTAATGATTTTTTAGATCTACAACTTCTTTGGGATCTAGTGATACCAACTCTTAATCTTCTATTGTTCCTAGTAACTAACTTTTCTTCTGGAATTTGATTTGAGTTTAGCACTTGACATACAAAAGAGTTTCGATCCACCATAGTGAGTCAGTGAAAAGTGAAAGAATATATAGACAGCCACACTACAAAATCCAGTGAGGACAATTTCTAAGGAAAATGATGTTTTGAGCTTTTCTGGTTAATCTTGTCCTGTCCCATATTCTAATCCCTCAAAATGAAATCTAAATTTCTTCCCTATCGCCTTTTGTAAAAACCTGTAATTTAAAAACCAGCAAATTGTGATGTGAAAAAGTGTAAGTTACAGTGAAGGTTGTAGAGATTGTATCGTTACCAAAAAAATTAATGAAATGCTCAATGAAATGTGGTCAAGTAAATATATAATAGAATGTATAAAGCATTTTGCACATAGACTACAGCATCAATTAGCTCTATTAATAGGATAAAATTAATTTTTCTCATACGCTTTGTTTTCTTTATTTAAATTTCTAATAAGTGGCAGGTACTTCCAGCACGGCGCCTCTGGGAAAATGGCAGAGTTCCTCTGCTTTGAGGCCAGCAATGCTAACGATGGAACTAGACGAGGCAAAGATCTCTTCTACAACTCTCTGTTGTAAGTGCGACTATAATATTAAACAGCCGTAAAAAACAATCCTGGAATATCTCTGGTATCGTGTGCATATAAAATTCACTCAAGAATCCTCTTTCAGAAGCTATTTCCATTCGCTGAGAGAGAAAATAGGAATATATCAGGCTGGATTCATGTGAGAAAGATCTACGGTCGAACAGATATTCGCTATTAAAACAATCCTAGAAAGGGCAAGAGAGTATAATGTACGCACACACAATTCTAGAGCTTCGTAGACTTTGAGAGAGCTTATGATAGCATCCTGAGAGATGAGCTCTACCATGATATGTTGAGCCTGGGTGATCCACCTAAACTTGTGCGACTGATACAAGTGACAATGAAGGAGGTGCAATGCACTGTCAGAATCCAATATGTGATATGTCGGACTATTTTGAAATGCAGAAGGGACTGCACCAAGGAGATTGCTTGGCGTGTCTTCTATTTAACATTGCCCTCGAATGTGCCATTAGAGGATCCCAAATTCAGATTTGTGGAACGGTCTTTAATCATTCTGTGCAATTACTAGAGTTTGCCGATGACATTGCATTGGTTGGAAGAACGCGGGCAGCTATAAAAGATGCTTTCTTTGCGCTACAAGGAGCAGCAGCGAGAATTGGCTTAAAGGTCAATGAGAAGAAAACAAAGTTTATGCGAGCCGACCCAAAGGGTGGAGGCCACAGAGAGGCAAATGTAGAAATCGGAAGGATGACTTTTGAAGATGTCTCGGAATTTATATACCTTGGCTCGCAAGTTAATGTAAATAACTATATGAACCAAGAAATGCAGAGGCGCATTATGGCCGCAAATAGAGCTTATTTTGGTCTCCAGGGACATCTCAAAAGTAGAGTGATCTCTCGTAAAACCAAGCTGCTCTTGTACAAAACCCTGATCAGACCAGTACTAACATATGGGTCGGAGTGCTGGACAATATCAAGAGCCCAAGAAACAGCTCTTCTTCGGTTTGAACGTCATGTGCTAAGAAGAATAATCGGCCCAATAATAAATATTAATCAGAAACGATGAATGCGATCCAACGATGAGCTGACGCAGCTATATAAATAAGCCGATGTTGTGAGGCTAATGAAAATTGGCAGGTTGAGATGGGCAGGACACATTATCTGTATGTCTGAACATGTGCTATGGAAGTTGATGGATGAGCGGATCTTCGCCACAAGGCGGGTGGGCAGATCCAAACTCAGATGGGCTGATGGAGTGAAAGCCGATGCCCGAAGTATCATTGGTGTCCAGAACTGGAGGGCAGCAGCATTACTTGGAGAGGACTGGCGGTTGAAATTGCGGGAGGCCTTGACTCTTCAAGAGTCGTAGAGCCATTCATGATGATGAGATAGAAACAATCGAAACCTCCTGAACACTGAAAAGTAAAATTGACTGAAACAAAGCTAAAATGCTGCCGAATTCCAGAGAGTAAGAGACAGAGAATTGATATCATTAATTAGAAAATTTAACAGGCGACGAAAAATAAACTCTAGTTTCATCTTTCCAAAACAATGAATCTTCGAAATCGCAAGAAGCTCAGAAATGAAGTGATCAACACATCAACAGGTTACCTAGAACTTACAGAGCATTCATGAATCAAACCATGTCCATATAAAATTCAGAATCTTTCAGACTACTTTAAAATGGGGTGCATGCACTCCATTCGAGCCACCCCTACAGTAGGAGACTGAAAAGTAAATAACCTATGTCTTCAAATTCTTGCTTTCAGTTAAAGTTTTATTTGAAGCATTGTTTCTCTACATTTTGGAAACTAACTTTGTTCCTGCCATGCTTTGATTTTTATAATCATAGTTGTGGGCATCACTACAAATAATTTGAATGCTCTAACCCAACTAATACCTGTTTTTCAAAGTAAAAAGCTATATGTTGGAAAAAATGGCTCTAAAAGATTATTTGGCAGAAATATGATCAAATAAGTTACATAGAGCATTACATCTTTTTCTTAGGGCTGCAAAAAAAATTGGACCGAAAATATAATGCTCATAGAACAAAAATTTTTTGTCTTCTGAAAATCTTTAGTTTTTGTTCTTACAGGCTTTTGCAGTGTGGTTGTTGACATTTAAAATTACCTCATCATCTAACAACGGGACTATTCCAATTTAAAACAATTTTAGAACAAAACATGTGTCATTTCAGGTTAATATCATCCAGTTAATTTTTTAAAAGTATAAGTAAAATGAACTTAAAGAACCAGCAAACCTGAAAAAATAAAAACTTGGTCGTTTTTTCAAATAAAGTAGCTTTCAAAATAGTTTTCATTGTAGAGCACATAATATTTCTTAATTAGGAACATTTATACAAAACTTTAAACTGAAGTTAACTGATAAAAGAAATATAAAAGGATATATCAGATAACCTCTCCATGCGTTAACAGGTTATAAATATAAGGTAAGGAAAGAGATAAGGAATTTATAATTTAGGAAGAAGGATTATAATTATGAAGAATGATTTTATTCATAACGAAATTTAGTTTATTAAACTCAGCAATAAGCTCATCGATGATAACGGAACCGTCACTAAACTAGTGCTTAAACACAAGCCTCGACTAAAGTCGTTTTAGCCCTAGAGCCAGGGCCCAAAAATTGATCTGATCGCAGGCGAAGGTTTGATTGTAAATTACGAAAGTGTATGTTATTCTGAGTAAAAAGAACTTTGCCTGCCGTTCCAGAGCCGCTGCTTTAAAAAATGGTGGATGATTTAAAGAATATTAGGCCAGTAATTTGAGAAACGAAACAGTATATATATATATATATATATATATATATATATATATATATATATGGGTTTAAACATTTAAAAAACAAAATTGCTAACACGGGCCACCAAGAGAAAACTTTTTACAGACAAAAAAGACAGATTTTTTCACCTATAACTCCTAAATGATATATCAAAGCAAAAAAAGTATTCTTTAATAAATTAAAGAAAGTTAAATTTTGAGTCGAGCGAGTACATAAACTTTATAATTTGGTTACGCGGTAAGGTTTAAAACCACGGTAAACCAACGCTGATTTTTACCAAATTTGACAAAAACTGAGACAAATAACTATAAATGGCCCTGTAACATGGAAATGAGTTCCCTAAGAGGAAAAATCCATAGAAATAAAGTTGTAGAGCATCAAATTTTGCGTCCACTGAGTGCTGACATTTTTATTGTAGGATAATTATGTATCTCGAATCGGGATTCGTCATTCCTCTATGAAATTCGGTATCTTTCGACACATCATTTCTCAAAATCCTCTGTTGTTAAGAGGTGGAAAAGAGGCTAATTAAGACTTTAAACAAAAATAACTCAGTAGAATAGACACCCATACTGTTGAAATATTGAAAATCAAGTTTACCTTTAGTACCAATTTCTAACCATCGGGAGATTACCGATTTTGTTCGGAGTAAATTACCTACATTAAATTAGTTAATACTCACTAGACGCAAAATTTGATGCTCTACAACTTTGATTTTATGGTTTTTTTCTACTTAAGGAACTCATTTCCAAGTTGCGGGGCCATTCATAGTAATTTGTCTCAGTTTTCGAGAAATTTGGTTAAAATCAGAGTTGATTGACTGCGGTTTTATACCTTACCGCGTAACCAAATTATAAAGTTTATGTATTCGTTCGAAGCAAAATTTAAAGATATTTAATCTATTAAATATTACATTTTTAGCTTTGATGAGTTGTTTAAGAGTTATAGGGAAAAAAACAAAAAAATATCGAAAAAAAAACTGACTTTTGTGGCTGTAAAAAGTTTTCCCTTGGTGGCCCGCGTTAGCAATTTTGTATTTTACCTATAAACCCATACATACAAGTTAAAAAAAATAAAAACTTTTCTCACATTTTTGCAATGTATTTCCCGTTTCAATCTTCTTATTACTGGCCTTATATTCTCTAAATCAACCGCCATTTTTGAAATCAGAGGCTCTGGAATGGCAGACAAGGTTCTTTTTACTCAGAATAACACAAACTTTCGTAATTTACATTCAAACCTTCGCCTGCGTTCAGGTAGATTTTTGGGCCCTTGCTCCATTGCTATAAAGGCTCTTGTGCTTTTGGACTTCGAACCTCCAAGGATTGATATGAAGACTCATAAGGTTCATATCGAAGAAACGAGCCCTCAACAAATTCAGAAAGACCAGAAGTATGCCTGATGCGATTGAGTTCAAAAGACTGAGAGGCATCGCAAACAGAACTATCAAGGAAAACAAAAGATAGTCATGGAAAGACTTCAAGTCTTCAATAAAATGAAACACTTCAATAAAGGAGCTCTGGAATAAAGTAAAAATCATTGTGAGATCTCCAACAAGAAGAAACTGCCTGGTATAAAGAGTGAACAAAATATTATAACTGATACCGGCGAAATCGCGGAAACACTAACAAAACATTTTTATCAGATATCCACTATTACTATCCAAATATCTACAAATTGCTTAAATGAACCAAATCATATGAACTTAGGCCACGGAGGAGACTACAATATTGCCATCGGGATACATGAACTTGAATATTTCCTACAGAAATGCCCACAGAAATCAGCTGTGGGTAGTGACGGTATTTCATATTTAATGCTAAATAATCTACCTGACGAAGATAAACTATCACTATTACGATTTTGTAGCCGAATTTGGGATACTGGTCGTCTTCCACAACTATGGAGGCATTTTCTGATGGTGCCCATTCCAAAAAACGTCTGTCAAAAAAGTTAGTATAGCTTCCTCACCGTTTCACTGGCTAAAAAATATCTGTATTACAAGGTCTACAATTTTTCCTATGAGAATAAAATCTCTGGGAGCAGCCTTTTTCGGAAATTCAGTATTCCCTTAACGTATATAGGTTTGATTTCCACGGGTTTTGTTCATGAACAAATATTTTTTTTTTTTTTTTTATTTATTGATGATATTTACAACTGTATTACAAGTAAAAATACATTCAGTAAATGTGAACAAAAGAATATAAAAGCATGAAATCATTTTTTGAGAAACTACACACTGGTAGCACTCTAAAAATGTATTTACAAAAGGAGATCTCGAGGCCATCTTCTTTTCAGACGCCTCGGAGGGTTGTCAAGGATCGAAAAGGAAGCAAGGTTAGAAACGAGAGAGTTAGGATGGTTGTGAAGTTTGTTATGGAAGGAAAGGTATCTGGATTGGGCCAGGTCAGAAACATAAGGAACATTAAGGTCGTTATGGATGATTTTGTTTGTGACGAAGTAAGGAGCTGTGAGGATTTTACGAAGGATTTTGGATTGTAAGGATTGGATACGAGAGGAATTCGATGGCTTAGTGGAGCCCCAGAGCTCAATTCCGTAAGTCCAAATAGGTCTTATTGTAGTCATGTATATGAGTCTTTTGTAATTGACTGCGAGCTTAGAGCGTTTGTCTAGTAAGTGCTGGAGTAGTCGGAAACGTCGAGCTGTTTCTTGTCGTTTCAGTCTGGTATGAGGATTCCAAGTTAGACGTTTGTCTAAGTGGAGTCCAAGGTATCGAATTTGTTCAACAGGGATAAGTGGGGTATTATTAAAGGATACTGTAGGACAAGAGGACATAGGTTTACGACGAAGGGTAAAGGTGATTTGATGGGATTTATTGGAATTTATTTTGATCCTCCAGTTTTGAAACCATACTTCAAGGTTTGTGATGTGTGATTGAAGGGTTTGGGATGCAATTGTTGGGTCGCTATTAATTGCTAGGACACATGTATCATCGGCATACGTGGTAATGACAGAGTTAGGATGGGTTTGGATATCAGCTGTATAAACTGTGTAAAGGATAGGACCTAGGATACTACCTTGAGGAACACCAGCGGACTGGGAAAAAAGTGATGAATAGGCATTATTATGATTTACTTTGAAGGATCTATCAGTTAGATAGGAACGGATAATGAGGAAGTATATAGGGTGTAGGAATTTACGGAGTTTGTAAAGCAGTCCTGGGTGCCAGACTCGATCAAAAGCCTTAGAGCAAATATTAAAATGCGAAAGAGTTCCGCATTTGCAGATTGCATATTTGTTGATTCGTGATTAAAAAAAACCCAGTGCATACAGAACATTAATGTATGTGAAAATTGAGTGTTTTCAGAAAAAATAATTGTTTCTTTATGATTTATTATCATAATTTTAATATTTAATTGCCCTCTGCTATTTGCCGTCGTAGTAAATTATTTATATCAGTTGCAACCTACAAAATAACACCTTCAGCCAAAATAGAATAAAATTTGAAAACTTTTACATACGATCTTTTGCGCTAACAGTAGTGATATATACTTAATAGCTATGTTTTCAGTCGTAAAATGGATGGAACAAAAAACCCTTAGGAAAAATTCAACTTTTTGTTTGTTCAGAGTTAACGAGACCAATCCTTTTTTTCAGTCAGAACAAAACTAATTAGGCTGGTATATAAAAATATTTGGGATATGAAAGGAAATAAAGAATACCTTCAACAGAAGGTTTTATTCAACTCATAGAATACAACAATATTAATAAACTATGTTGTTTTATAAACATATTTTAATTTTAATTTACATAAATTCATAACATTCACCCCATCATATTCATTTATGAGGTAACATAAATGGTGGTCTTTTAAGTATGAGGGAGTTCTAGTTCTAGCTCGTGGGGTTGAACCCTGTCCTCGGAAGGGTTGTTCACTGCTCGTCCTTGGTATTCGTTTTGCAAATTAGACCCAGAGAATTCCTCTTCCTGAACATATGGTACGACTACCGAGTCAGTTCTGACGTGTTCCTCCGCTTCAGTGACGATAGGTGTCCCTTGATTGCTATCTACCTCCTCGTCATATACGGTTCTGGTCGATACCGTTGTTTCTCTTTTGTCTGGAAAGAGAATATGAACATATTCAGCATTACCATCCAAGAGGGTTACTTCCTCTACAAGTGGATTAGATTTGGAGCGGCGAATAAACTGGTTTAAGGAAACAGAGCCAGAGTTCATTAGCCAGCTGGGAAATGATTCTCTATTCTCCTTTCGTATACGATGATTGAACATCCTTCTATGCGGTGTCTCATTAGTTGCTACACATAATAAAGAACGCACAGAATGTAGAGCCTCAGGTAAAACCGATTTCCATTTAGTTACAGAAAAGCGTTTAGACTTCAGTGCAAGTAGTATTTTCGTTTAGATAATTCCGCTGTATTTTGGCCACTACCTTGCGGATTGTAAGGAGTTGATCTATCGGATGCGACGCCATTAGATAAGAGGAATGTTTTTAATTTCTATGAAATCAGCGATGTACCTCTATCTGAATGTATGTACGCAGGAGCGCCAAACAAGTAGAACAATTGAGTTAGAACAGCGATCACAGAAGATGACGTCATGTCTCGACAAGGAAAAGCAAAGGGGAATCGAGAGTATTCATCTACGATCATTAGAAGATACTTGTTTCCGTTAGAATTTGGGAGAGTGCCTTTGAAATCGATGTTTAGGCGTTCGAACGGTGAAGTGGCTTTAATCAATTTCCCTTGATGTTTAAATAATCGAGGCTTCATCTCATTACATATCTCACACGATGAAGTTACTTTTTGATCATCTCAAGGGAAAAAGGTCAATTTTTAATACGTACCCAACGGCACATTCTCGTAATTCCAGGATGGCACAAAGAAACATGTAACTGTTGAAGTCGGCTATCAGAATCGTCCATACTTGAACCGATTCGAGAGTGCATCAGCTGCTCCATTTTCTTTACCTAGTCTATACATAATGTCGTAATGAAAGCAGGATAGCTCTAAGTGCCATCTTAAATCTTTTTCATTTTTGATTTTCCCATTATGCTTGGAATTGAACATAAAAGCTACTGATCACGCTGGTCCGTGATAAGATGGAAATGTCTTCCTAGTAGATAGCTTCGCCATTTACGGATTGCTTCTACTATTGCATAGGTTTCCATTTCTACTGATGAGTGCTTTTGTTCAAGACGGAGAAAGTTCTACAAAAAAATGACACAGGACAGCCGTCTTGCGTAAGAGTGGCAGCAATAGCATCGTCTGAAGCGTCGATTTCCAAGGTGACTGGGGCGTCATCCTCAATTGGAGTCAATGAAGCATTTTCAATTTCTCGTTTAAGATAGCTGAATGCACGTTATGCGTCTTGTGACAAGGGGAATGTACAGCGTGTTAGAGGCAGTATTTTCTTAGAGATTTCTTTTATTTAGGTCAAGTAATGGGCGAACATGTCAACGACTCTCCTCAATGAAGACGTGTCTGTTAAAGGATGCAGATCTCGGAGAGGTTTTAGCTTATCGGGGTCAGGTTGGATGCTCTTGTTACTTATCAATATCCAAGAAGCTTCTTGGTAGATCTTAAAGAAAAGGAGCTCTTTTCATTGTTTAACGTTAGATTGTGATTTTTTTCAGATTTTCGTCGTGCTCTCTTTAATCTCTTCCACAGACAGTGACATAATCAATATACGCAAATGTATCCTCCAAGTCCTCTTTGCGAAATATTTGGTCCATCGCTCTTTGGAATGTGGCAACTCCATTGGTTACTCCAAATGGAATTCTTTTAACTGGAAAAGCGACCACATGCTTCAAAAGCAGTGTAGGGCTTATCTTTGTCTTTTATAGGAATTTGATAAGCGTTAGGTAGGTAGATGGTACTAAATACTTCATAATGGTCGATCTTATTTACTAAGGACTCTATTGGAGGAACTGGATATGCATCCAGGAGGGTATAAGGGTTTATAGTGCAAGAGTAATAATCACCATCGGTCTTTAATGATTGTTACTTGAAATAACCAGTATTTGATATCCCCAAGGAGATGTGCTTGGTTCATTCACCTCCTCAGTAAGGAGGTTCGATCTCAGCTTCTATAAATTGTGAATCAGTTTTGTTTGTTGGCGTGATTTTATGGATATTGGTTTACAATCTGGTGAAAGAAATTCAAACAGTGATGCAGGTGGAACATTTGGGAGATCACATACAGTGAAAGTTGCTTTGGGGGCGCCAAATAACAGGTTCACACTTCCCTGCTGCTTGAGTATATCATGGCCAATGATCACATCAGTGGGAAGGTCAGGAAGGACAGACAGTTTAATATATTTATAATAGTGACCTAACATATGTTAATGTCAACTACACATTGGCAAAAAGTCCTAGAACAGAGAGAAGTAGATGCCATTGAAGTTTTCTCATTGAATGGCTTAATCTTGAGGTTTAATGAAAAGGCAGATTTTTCACTTTCATACGTTACTATATATTTCATATATAGGTAAGTGAAAGTAAAAAATAGCTAGAATTAGAAGGGACATTTCCCCATAATTGTTTTCAATCACAAATTCAATATGGCTGCAAAGAAAAAGGTGTGAGCCTCAAAAAATTTGTATAGTTTTGTACTCACCATTAAACAAGAAACAACTGGTTAAAAAAATATTAATATAAAAATGATGACCAACAAAACTAATTCAAATTGGGCAACATGGTCTAAGTGATTTCAAATGTATAGACCATAGATAGGGAACTGCGGCCACGGAGGGCGTATGTAGCCTCTGTGACGTAATTACGGCTTTGGAGCCCGGATGCAGCCTCCAAAATTTTTTTGAAGATATTTTTGAATCTAGTGCTAGAATAGATTAATATTTAATTCTTTAAGTAAAGTCATTTGGAAATTAACAGAATTAAGTTGAATATATGTATGTGGATGTGTTAATTTAGGGATTAATAAAAATAGCAATGGTAAAATATAAAGAATTATTGCCGCCTCCATTAGCTCTGGCTTACCTTACTGTGGCCTCTAATGGTAAAAAGGTTCCCCAACTATGTTATAGACAAGATTCGAACCTGGGACCTAGAGCATTGGAATCTCAACTCCTTACCACTGAGGTACTCCTCAGTCCACTCCCCAATTTCAGGATATATTTTTGAAAAATCTATTTCTGCCAAATACTGTTCACTAAATACATAATATAATATCATATGTTACATAATCCATAAAATAAAAAAACATATAAACCTTCAGGTTTTTATATTTAGTATTAAAAAAACATAAAATAAAATACAATACCAAAATAAAACTTTTCAGAAGTACAAACAAAAAGACAAAATAAAATAATTAAAATGCATATACTTAAAGGTTTTAAATATTCTATTATCCAATGGTCATGTAAATAAAAATTAAATAATTTTACTAAAATCAAAATTTATGAACAAAATATAAGACTCGAATAATTTTTGAAACCATAATCTCTTTTATTTTAATTTTAAATGAATATATAAATAACAACAACATTTATTTACAAAATATATTCAGCAGGCATTTTTTCACCATCCAGTGCTGCAAGGATATTTTTAGCAGTTAATATGCACATTTCATCCCTAGTTTCCAAAGTAGCACTTCCAATATGTGGGGTGAGAACTGTAAAAACATTGATAATAAATAATACTGAAATAAGAATGTTTTACAAAATTAAACAATGTCACATTAAAATAATTTTAATAAAGTTTAAAAAAAAAATGTCATAAAAAATTATATATATATATTTATAAATTAAGTAAACACATTATGTAATGAGATTCAAACATACTATGAACAATTAAAATATTACCTACCACAATTATCAAGGCTTACAAGAGGATGGTCTTTAGGTAAAGGTTCAGGAGTCATTACATCTAAACCAGCAGCAGCAATAATTTTATTCTTGAGGGCATGTACAAGAGATTCTTGATCGACTATTGCTATAAATATATATATTTTTAATTTCAAAGTATATGAATAGCTTTAAAATTAAACAAGTACTTATAATGATACATATAAATTAATAGATCAAGAGCATTTTGTCAGTAGCCGTATGTAAAAATTGTCAAAATAATCTATAAGGGACCAAAGAAGGGTCCCATTCCAATGTACTGGTGATTGAAAAGTTCATGAATATTTATGAATTTATATGTTTGATTTATGGCAAGCCATAAATCAAATTTTCTGTGTGATTAATCATGTGGAGAGGCAAATATGGATACCAATCATACTTGTATTCTGGCAAGCTTAAAAATGAAGAAAATCGTGTTATCTATCGGTATGAAATTGACAAAAGGCTTGAACGATTCATGAGCTATGCTGGATAAAGTGTCAAGGATTACTAGAAGGCCTTATCACCTGTTAAATACACAGCAGACCAAGAAGCAAATGAATATTCTTGCAAATCCCCATGACTCTATGATAAGAATGATCTTGAGGCTAAGACTAATAAAAACAGGACACACAGAAAAATGGTCCATTGATATACAAGGTAAACTATTTCAGAATACCGGAGAAGAAATGAGATAATAAAACTCTACAAAGAAAGATAAGAATGTTGGGAAAGAAACAAGTGATAAAATCAATATTCTTTGACACACAAATGAACCAAGGATATTCTATAATAAAATCAATGAATGAAGTTAGTTATATTTAAATCTTGATCAGATTCCTTATTAATAGAGAACAATCAAGCATCTTTCAAGTAAGAGGACAATACAGAAGATATAGTCACCTGATATAGAAGATATTAAAAGTGCCATCTTGGAGTTGAAAAGCATTGAGGTTCCATGCATAGATGGGTTTGAGGCCAAGTGTTTGAAGTATGAGGATTAAAGAAGGAGTTATACAATCTTATTTTCCTTTTATGGGAGAAGCAGATACGAAATGAATGAAGTCAATTAATAATTTGCCCTCAGGTATGACAATAATAATAAAACTAAAATAAAACAAAAATTCAATTTTACAATATGCTGATAGGCTCAGAAGCTTGGGCTACCATTTTTGAAGAAAACTTCTGATTTTTGAGCGGAGATTTCTAAGGAAACTTTTTGAACCTGTTAAAAACAGGGCTGTCTAGTACAGAAGAAAGAATTGAAAACTTTACAAGCTCTATAAAGAAGTGAACATGATAAAGTTCATTAAGATTGGAATGTTATGCTTGGCTGGCCATGTCTCTTGAATGGATGATTCCAGAATCCCCAAACTATTGATGTCAGAGAAACGGCAAAAGACAAAAAGAGTAGGCATACTGAGGGTAAGGTGACTAGACAGTATGAATTCAAAAGATCTATAAATCCAGAACTGGATAAATGCATCACAGGACCGTGCCAGCTGGAGTAGGCTTCTGGAGGTGGTCCAGTAATGGGTTGTCACGCCAGTGACAATGATTATGATCATAATTGTCAAATTCTATGATACTAATAACTTTTTATTTATTTAAATTAATCACCTCCTCTAGCTGAGTTTATAAAAATTGCTGAACGCTTCATCAATGAAAATTTCTCAGCTGTAAAAATACCTTCAGTTTCAGATGTCAAAGGGCATGTAACAATGACAAAATCACTTTGCTGAAGTAAACTATCAAAGTCTATGAATTCTGCCCCTAATTGATCACCTGGAAAAAACAATCTAATAGTACATTAAATCTCTTTAGGTAAAAACTTGTGTGTTAGTCATTAATTCAAGAACTATTATGGCAAATAAAGGTGTTTTAAAGTACAAGAATAATTAAACCTTCATGTTTTCTTCTGGGGCCTGAATAAAGAATTTTAGATGTTCCGAATGGTATGAGTTTTTTAGCTATAGATTGTCCAATTCGACCAAATCCCACAAATCCAACGATTGATTTGTAAAGGCCTTGACCGCACATGAATGTAGGAGTCCACATTTTCCATTCACCACTATGGAACAAGCAAAAATTTATATTAAAAACAATCAGCCGTATATGTAATTATAAAAATCTGGTGC
Organism: Nezara viridula; assembly: GCA_928085145.1. Taxonomy (NCBI): domain Eukaryota; kingdom Metazoa; phylum Arthropoda; class Insecta; order Hemiptera; family Pentatomidae; genus Nezara; species Nezara viridula. The sequence goes on from OV725079.1 coordinate 129,701,589, forward strand.
GCGCAACACATAACTTTCACTTAGCGCTCAACTTTGAATAGAAATTATTTTCTGGCCATGTTGGGCTATTATAAAATTTTGGAATTGAATTTTTAACTGAGCTAAAGATAAAAAATTACAGCCAACAAATCATGAATACCATTAAAATAACAAAAGTCCTATTTATTATATCACCAGTTGATTATGGATTGTACGTTACGTTGATTATGAATTGCGCGATCCGTTGATTATGGATTGTACAACTATTAGTTATTAAACTGTTATTTTCCATTGCAAAGTTCACTAAAACGAAATTAAGAGATTTGCATTGTCTCCCATAAACTGGTCAAAAGTTGTCACACTAATTGTAAGTGGATTCTGTTGGAATATCACAAAAGGAAATTTCATCAAACTATTTTGTTGTAGTATGTTGAACCCAGGTCAATTCAAACCTTTTCCGGTATGTATCAACTCTCTAATGGCATGTTCAATTGCCAAATTAAATAGGACAGGTGAAAGAGAATCACCTTGTTTTAAGCCCGAACGAACTTCAAATTTCTCGGATAAATAATAACTGATTTTAACTAACTAACTTTATTGAGTGTTTCTGTCAAGCACATCCTAACTAGATTCACTAATTTTTTAGGAATCTGCTGCTCGATTAGAATATTTTACACCTTCTGGCGATCAATGGAATCAGAATTTTGAAATTGATATAAAGCTGGTGAACAAAACTGTTGTACCCTAATTTTTACTCTAATATTTGACATAAAGAATATATTTCATTGACAGTCAAACGTTTCCATCTAAATCCACATTCGTAGTCTTCAGTAATTTCTGTGATTCGATTAGTTAAGATTAATGTGAATATTTTATAACATACCGGAAGGAGTGAAATTCCTCAATAGTTATTACGATCCGTCCTCAGGCCTTTTTTGTGAATTAGAATAGGAATGGTTTCTTGTCAACGATTCACGATTACTAATTCATGATCTGACACCCATTCTGCTTCACAATAAGACCTTACATTAATTATACTATTTTGCCACTTATGTTGTATCAAAACGTGATACGAATATACAAAATACTTAAACAGTATATATGCAAATATTACCACTAAATTGGAATTTTAATTAAACAATATTTTTAATAGTTGCTTCAACAATTAAAGATATTGTTTCATTAAAATTCAAATTTAATGGTGATATTTGCATATGCACTGTTTAACCATTTTTTTCTGCCTGAAAATTATACTGTATCCAGTCATGTAACTTCCCAACTACACACTCGTATAGCGACTATAATCCAATTATGGACTGAACATATGGAGTATTATTGAATTAAGTAAGAATATTAAAATTCACTAAGAAGTGGTATATGATTGACCTTGCCTTAATATATGTTATTTTATTTATAGAATATTCTTATTCCATCTTTTATTTTAATTAAATTGATTTATAAATTAATTTATTGATTCAACCTCATTAGAGTTATAATTTATACAATGTTGTTTTTTAAGAGTTGACTAACATCACTGTTAAATGTAGTTTCGCATAAAACTAATTGTGATTTAGGTCTTACAGATGGTTTGATAATGGCGTCATAGTCGAAACGCAGCTGATGTAGAAAATGGAAAATAAGCATGGTGAAGTAAATAGAACCTTTACTTTATATTATATGATGTTATTTCCAATTCATGGTTGGATTCTATGTAAAAAAAAAAATTAAAAAATGCTAACTATGCAACCACATATTGGGATACTATAAGAGAAAAGTACTGCCAGCCATAAGTAATGTGTTCATAAAAGTGTATCAATAAACAATAAATTATGTTACCTAACAATTGTCTTGTGTCCTTCAACAATGCGTCTTGATGTAGCCAATAACAAAGCAACAGTGAGTTCAGCAGTTGCTTCTGTCAAAACATCAGGTGTATAGCCTATTTTTATAGAAGTTCTTTTAATTGCTTCCAAGTCAATGTGGTCAAGCCCAACTGACATTGTAGCAATTACTTTCACTCCATTTTTACCTATTGTTAATTGGACAAAAAAAAAAAAAAAAAAAAAAAATGTAACAGAATTCAATTATTTATTTAAAATGTGAGATGTAAGGGGAAAATGGTGCTTGTCAGATAGCTGGGCAGGATGAAACCTCCCTTGTTATCTAATGTTACATCACATAACCTCCCTTCTTATCTCCTATAAGCTGTGAGTAATTCCATTGTTCATTTTTGTTCCATTTGTGTGATTTTTGTCAAATTATGGATGCTATTACATTCTGGGAATTACCGTCTTCAGAAGAAGAGGCTATCGAACAAATTTTTCAGAGAGGTTTGTGCCCATAACATGTTATACAGGTCAAGTAAAAAAATTGGAGGGCCTGACAAAGTCGTTGAAGTAGACGAGTCTTTTTAAAAAAGAAAAAAATCATGTAGGGAGAGTTCTACCTGAGCAATGGATGTTTGGCGGAGTTTACCGAGAAACAGACGTGTTTTTACCGTTCATATAAATGACAGATAGGCAATAACTTTATTACAAGGTATTAAAAACAATATACAAAAGAGAAGAACCAGTTATTCTGACTGTTGGACAGAATACAACACCCAATAACTGAATGAAGCAAACTATAATCATTTCCAGGTGAATCACCGGTACAATTTTGTTAATCCATCAAGTGGGATCCATACTCAACACGTTGAACGATTATGAGGTTCAACTAAGTGAAGAAATAATAAACAAAGTGGAAAGTGTTGGCTTGTAAAATAAAATTATCACAATCATCGAGTTCTGACTATTTATCACGAATGACATATTATAATAGTCGATTAACAACTATCAATAGCGAAAATTCAAGTAATAATATAATAAATTGAGAAGTAATATATCTGTTAAATTTTATTAATTAAAAACAATTCACATTTATAGTGCCATCCTTATTTAGTCTTCTTATCAATATTAAAAAAAAAAAATTGGGTAACTCTATCAAAAGTGATAAGAAAAGAAGTTAATTCATTGAATAATTTTTGGTCACTAAGCACAAGACATCAGTTCATGTTAAACAGTATATTATACTATACTAGCATTATATTTCTGACTGCACTCTCAACCATTATCTCCCTAATATCACCTATAATTTATTAAATATAAATTATTAAACTATGAATTCAAATTTGGTAAGATTATAGAAAAAATTGATAATGGCTTTTTAAAACATTGGCTTAGAAAAAGAATATTTAAGTCTGTTTTTTTTTCCTAGCTACTAACTCAATTAATTAATAATAAATTGGAACAGCAATTTACCAGCAGCTTCAACGACCTCTTTATTTATTTTATTTTTTGAAGTTATAAATAATGCATCTTTCCCAACCAACTTGTTTAATAATTCATTAGTAGGAACATCTTTCTCCAAGGAATTGTAAACTTCAATCTCGCACCTAATAAAGTAATATAAGAAAATTAAAATTAAAATTATTTCACAACAAAACATGATAAAATTAAAATATAAATCACCTATCTCTGAGTAATTTAATACCAGCTTCTGGATAATCTGATCTAGAAATGAATACTTTTGGACGGTTAGACATTTTAAGGGACCTGAAAATTCAACAATTAATTATAAAAGCATCCATAAATAACAATTCTACATGGTTTTAAAAGTTAAATAAATAAATTCAAGTTGAAATTTATTTTGTGGTGGATCCACAGAATGAATCTCAACCTTCTCAATTTAGTTAGAATAGGTTTGTTTGTACTTCTAGATCATCATTTTTTTTATTTTTTTTTTCTTCTCCCCCTAACTTTTTACAGGGTTTTCCCAGGATAGGGAGTGAACGCGGGGGATTAATACCAGAGTTAAAAAAACCCACTGGCGAACTCGTAGTTATTTTACTATCTATAATTCGGTTATCAGGTTGCTGGGCAATGGGCAGTGCTGTACACAGGCGTTAGCCCATTCGACAACCACACCCCTACTTCTAGATCAACTGCTTACCAGCCATCACGACCTCTATATCAATACTTGGGCAGTCAGCAACGATTTAAAGTTGAATGTTGAGAAGACCAAAGCCATTATCATTGGTTCCAAGAATCTAATTAATTCCACTCCTTATTATCCCCTACTCTGCCTCAATGGCCTACCTATCCGTTTCCACACTTCCGTTAGAAACCTTGGGGTAATATTTGATCAGAATATGTCATGGAATAATCATATTACCCAAATAATCTGAAAATCCATTGCCACCCTGAAACAGTTCTTTAGATTCCGTGATTCCGTCAGCTCCTAGTTTCCTCACTCATTTTCCACCATTTCGATTATGGCTACCTTGTATAAGGTGTACTGTCGGGAGGGCTTGAGATCAGATTAAAGAGACTAATGAATTGTTTCTATAGATTTATTTTTGGAGTCCCCAGGCGCTCCCACGTCTCCAGTTGGTATGCCGAGTTGGAGTGGCTCTATTCAGTCTTCCAACAGCAATACTTCCTAGATGTATTCCTTTTTCGAACCTTTTCAACCAATAAACCTTCTTACATTCTCGATTTGTTTACTCCTTGTTCCTCTGTCCATTCGTTCAACAAGAGATCCCAGTCCTCAAACCTGTTTATCCCTTCTCATAGAACTGTTTCCTTTAAAAATCCTTTGTCATGCGTGCTACCTTGTTTTGGAATTCCCTGCCAAGCTCCATACACAAATCATCATCCTTGACCTCATTTAAACATAATTTATTTATCCATCTCTTCAGTAATCAATCTTCCGAAAATGTGTAAAATAATGTTCACATTTTACAAATCTGTCAGTTGCTTTAATGTTATCTGACAGATAATTATATATCACCCACATTGTGTATGTGTACAAATATGTGAACTCGCATATCTGAATTTATCTATGATTTCACATATCTAACAGTGCCTTTTCTTTATTATAAGATCTAGACAATCATGTAATTTAATTTATTCCTAATGCCAGAAAATTGTCATTAAATTGTACATTTTAGTTATTCTAAGGGGACTTAGTCCCAGAATAAAATTTATTTTTCTTCTTCTTCTCCTAAAAATGAAATGTATAGGTCAGATAGCATCTTAAAGTTAAAGAAGCAAACTCAGTGAAATGACCTAGGCCTTATCACTCTGGTTAGAATAAGGTGGTTACTAATTGAATAACTTTCCCTCGCCCCTTCCCTCTCTACATCTTGTTTTGTAATAGGACAAAAGGATGTAATATAAAGGTATTAGATCAACCCATTTGAAATAATTTTACTCCTCTACATTTTTTATTTTTATCATTTTTTTGACCAGTTTTTCGGATTTAATATGTTTAAAACTGGTTGAAATTTTTTGTTTGTGGCCATCTTTAATTTATTTTTGACTAAAACCATGTGTTGTGAAAATGTCTCTAAACACACTTGATGTAATAAAACTTAAATAAGGATGATAATTTTCTTCATCCTTTATCTTTCAATACATTACCTACAAAGAAAGAAAATAAGAAAGCCCCTAGGGCTGCACAGCCAACCATCAGAAATGTTTAAAGATGAGGAATACCTCTAAGAGATAATGGAGATAAAACAAAATATATGATAATAAGCCAAGAAATCGACTCAATGAAAGAAACTGTGTAAGATAGAAAATCATTTCTAATGAAATTCAGATTGAAATACTTCGACTCCACAATTATCCCAATAAATGACTAATCTTAAGACTCCTATACACAGAACACAATATGTCCCAGTGAAACGATATTCCTTTGTCTGCATTATTGTGGATTATCACACTCTGTGTGACTGCTATAATCCAATAGATAATAATACAACTATATCGCCGCCGACAGAAATATTGTATCGCCGAGCCATATTGCACTCTGTATTTAGGAGCCTTGCCATATGGAAGTTAAAATAGAATGGAAAAAGAGCTTCCTTCTATCATTTAAGAGTACTAAAATTCTGAAAATTCTCAAATTAAGGGTATACAATACATAATAAAGCCAGTTCTGATGATAAACAGCTACAAGACTTGTGATCCTGAGCTGACAACATATAATATAGAATCAAGAGATTTGAAAGGAAATTCCTGAGCATGAATACCAGGGCAATCTGGGCTGAGTTTTGATATAAGAAGAACAGCTGAAAAAACGATGTTAGATGGAGGTGTAGATAGCAAAGCTGTAAGTAGAAAACTGAAAAGAAGAAGTCCAAGATAGGCAGAGGTATAGAAGATTCGTTAAGGCAGCAAAGATCTACATGGTCGGAGAAGTAAACAAAAAAAAAAGATGTATGATGATTGCTTTTTAAATAAACATTATTCTAAATAGAACAGTGATAGTGAAGAAAGAAACTGTAATATAGAAACTTTGGAATGCTAAACGTACTTAATAAAATTAAAATAAATTTTCGAACATTTAAATCAAATCTGCCTTCTGCTCCAAATCATATAGATTCATAAAACAAAACAGAATGGCCAATATAACATGCATGAAACCTTTCTTTTTAAACTTCCGCTCTCAAAAGAATGAAAACGTATTTCTACAGTTATAAAATATTGCATATTGCTGTTTGGAGTTGAATATAAAATAATAATTTATTTATCACCATGAAACAAATAATGGTACACCACTGTTTAAGAGATAATGGATACCGATTGATAACTAAAAACTACAGAAAGCGAGGATGTACATTCTCTATGACGAAGGTTTACTATCTTCGGAATACATCCAACAAAATATCAACAATTGTTTTCTAGTTGAGCCACTATCAAACAAAGCAATGATATATATACACTCTCCAATAAGCCAGAAGAGATATGATTTATTAATTGTACGAATTTAATAATTTATTTATTGTTTTAAATTGTTTGTTGGTAATCATTTCTGCATATTAGCCTAATGAAAGATCTGTAGACTGTAAATAGTTCTTTTTAAATCTTAAAATAGTTTATTAAATATTTAATATCTTTAAAATAAATAATATAATCAAATTTGAAATTCTTCTTCTCCTTCTCCTTAATCATTTCATCTTGTACCGCTGAGTGGTGTGAGGAGCCTTCTTGTAGAGCCGAATCCACAACTCTCGATCCTGAGCCAACTGCCGCCTCCTCCTCCAGTCAATATCCCTTCTGTCAAAGGCCTCCTTGACACTGACCTCCCAGGTCTTCCTGGGTCTTCTTCCATCCACTTTACTTTCCAACGCTATCCTGGCCGATTTTTTATTATCTTCGATTCTCTAGCATTCGAGAGACATGACCAAACCATCTCAAACGATTTTCCTCCATCACAGTTTCGGCTGATCTTACGTTCAGATTTTTCTGTATTATGGAGTTTCTTATGCGATCTCTCTTTGTTTTTCCTTCGACCCTGCACAGGAATCGCATCTCCATGTCCTGAATCTGGCTGATGTGCTTTGTGGTGAGGGTCCATGACTTGCTGGAGTAGGTCATTATTGGGAGGAAAGTATTTTTGTACATGGTCGTTTTGGTCTCTTTACTCACTTCTCTCTTGTTCAAGAATCCTTTCTTGATGGCGTTGAAGCACCTTCCTGCAGCCTTCACTTTTTACTTTATTTCACCGTCAATCCATCCATGTTCATTGATGTGGGCACCAAGGTATTTAAAAGTTTTCACTTGTTCCAATGGAACTCCACTCAAGTGCACTATTCTGTCTCCTCTTCCTTGTTTTCTGCCAATCCTAATAGTTTTGGTTTTTTTCCACATTTATTTGCATGTTTATGTTATTTAATTCTTTCTGAAGAATGCGGAGGTTGAATTGCAGGTTTCGTCCATTGCTTCCGAAAACCACCAGATTGCCTGTATAAGCGAAAAGAGAGAAAAATACAGGCTGTAGATATCTGTATCCCACTTTATATGATCTCATATTTTGTTTTGCTATTTTTATTGCATTATCTAGCACCAGTGTAAATAGCAGAGGACTTAGACTGCATCCTTGCCTAATACCTTGATCAGTTGTGAACTCTTCCGATATTTTATAGCATGTTCTCACATTTCTTTGGGTCTTATAGAGACTTAGAATTGCCTTACGGAGGCCCGTTTTGATGCCTTTGTCTTCTAAGGCTTTTGCTATGCCTTGCTTCTTCACTTGGTCAAATGCCTTAGTGAGGTCTACAGAACAGGCATATATCTCTTTGTCCCTTTCTATTAATTTTTCAGACATTTGTCTTAAAGTAAATGTGAGATCCTAGGTACTTCTATTTGGCCTAAATCCATATTGTTCTTCACTCAGGGAGGATTCCACTGTTAGAACTGAAGTGAAACTCCTAAGTGTTCTAAGTGAAACTCCTAGCTGAACACACCTCCCTGAAGAAAACCTGCAAAGTCGGGTTGAAACGTTGGTTTTTAATAAAAGTAGTTTTACCACTATTTAGTCTATTTATGACCGCCACCCCGGACCATCTTCCTTTGAAATTAAATATCTTTAAAATGTTTTATTTTAAATTTTAATAACATAAATTTTTATTTAAACAAAGGGGCTTAATAATTTATTCTAGTATCATAATTTTCCTGAAAAACAAAAATCAAACCTTTCAAACTCCTAACATATATTCTATTTCATTGTTCCACGAAATGTCAGATGGAATAAATCAAAAACATTTGAAAGTGATCAATTTATTTATTGAAAATTGTAATATTGGAATAAAAAAAATCATTAAGGTTGAAAATATCTTGACATTCTATCAATTTAATCTCTAATGAGATTAAGATGTGATTCAAGAATTAAAACAGAAAACATGTAAAATTTTTCCTTTTTACAAACATACCTCTCTTAATCTCTATTTGGTTCTTCATATATTAAAACTGCAAAAACCTACTGTTTATACTTTCCATAAAACAAAAACAATGAAATAAATATGTCTCCATTGCATCCCTACACTGTTTATAGCCTAAACGTAAGACCATTTATTCAAAAAGATTATTGCGTAGACAAATGTTTTAGATTTACTTTTATTTTAGGGTTTACTCCAATTTTATTATAGTAGTCATCTCAAAACAATTTAAAAAAAAAAATTTTAAATTGAATTCTTTTTCTTAATCAATATTGATCATTTTGAAATACTAATATATTGCAACTATTTTGACAAATATTATTAAAGTAAAGAACCACCACTGGTAAAAAAAGATATACTAAAATTCCTTCAAAATTACATCAAGGCCAATTAAAGTAATTAACCTTGACCTATTATATAAAATAAGCACATAAAACTGTTACTTTAGCAATTCAATAGTTAATGAAGTTAGTTTTTGGAGATTTAATTTGAAAAATAAATTACCTTATGAGAGCTGATGAAAGCATGTACAGAATTTGATCAAGGTGAGATAACCACACCAATAAAATGACTGTGAGCAGCAGTAATCAGTAAGGTGATTTGAAGTGGATATTATAAAATAGAATCTTCTACAGAAATTTTATTTCACTTTCCTTCTCACATACAATTGTTCTGCCCTTTAAAAATATTTATATTTATAACAAGCTTTAACTGTTCTCATTTTTGACAGAATGAAAGTATAATGATACAGCATTTTGAAATTTATCAATTTGTTCTAAGTTTCTGGTCATCTTCTTGTTCGCAAGGTCAATACAGTACTTTAGATACTGAAACAATAAATAATGAACAAACACAAAAAAAATTATGGATGAACAGACAAATAATTGGATGAAATAATAAATACCGAATTCGTTACAATTATCTCCTCTCCATTAGATATAGGTATCTCCAAATTATTCTTGTTTCTAATGGCCAGAATTATTTTACCGTGTTTACCAATCACAAGGCCTGAATCTTTATAGCCTGAATTTCGAACTACATCAAACTGAAAAAGAAAGCTATATTAATAAATATTAACTGTTTTTCCAACTGAAGAAAATATTATTATTTCTATTGAACATTAAAATACCAATTTCTTAGCACCAATAAGTGTTCTACATTGTATATGAAGCACAAAAGGTTCAAATTTAAAAAATAGGTATCCATTAGCATTCTGAAGTGTGCTTGTTAAATCCTTCTCATTGGCAAACTCATGAGTTTCATACCAAGTTTCACATTCGTTTTTTTTGTTATCAGCATTCTAAAATTAAAGGTGAATAGTTTATTGACTATTATAATCCTTATATATTATTATATAATATATAAATATTATTATAATCCTACTAGTTATGAATTGAGAAATATGACAGATATTGGCTTACAACAGATATTAAAACTGTCCTTCCAGAACATGAACTAGTAGTGACATAATCTCTTTCATTATTTAAAAGATTGATGAGATCTACTATAGCAGAGTCAAAATTTCCTTTTTTGCTGGAATCAGGACTTCCCAAGATCTGTTTTTTAATATTCAAAAACTCTTTTTCTGATAATTCTTTATCCATTAGATGAAAAGGTAATTGATCATTAATAAAAAAAAGTATATTAAATAAAATATTGCAGCTATGAACCCAAGTTCATTATATAGCAGTTAAACTGTAAATATCAGAATACCACGATTCAAAATCCTTGTTTGCATTTGTTGTATATCAAACCCAAAGACGTATAAATAATAAGTTAAAAGAAAGAAGTATGAGTCAGTGAACTGATTTCAGATCTAAGCACTTTTCGTTGAATCATTATTGAATGACTATTTAAATTAAACTATTCCGGGCCGTTTAAATAATCTCAATTGTCAGATAATGCAGCAGTTAGTGGACTGTGATAATATAGATAAGCTACTAAATAATCTGTAGGATCCCGTCACACGACTTTCCTACCGACTTCAGATAAATCTCTACCTACAGACGTACAAGGTGCATGTATACATTATACAACATCGAAAAAGCAGATATTAAAATAGTTGTTTCCCTATGCTTGTGGTTTTGATGTTTTACATCTGCTGGGTAACAAAATACATTTTTAAAAAGTTTATCTTAGCGCTGATATCTCTGTTAGTTATATTAGATGATTGTGTTTCCCCTAGTCTGTGAAATGTAAAATTTACTTTAAATATATCCATAAAAAAAAAACAATTGAGGTTGATTAATGTTTTTGGAAACCGATCAGTAAAATTATTGAAGTATGATTTATTTTATGAACTAAATTAAATGCAATGTTCACAGGCCATCATTAAAATTAGCGTATGAAATTCAATATGCTGTAACATTACTAAAAGTGATCAAATTTAGATGATTGTTTTTCAGTTTTGTCGGAAATTATAACAACCATTCGAAAAATTATTTAAAGCTCCGCACACGCGTTACGATGTACCTATTAGGTACATCCGTACTGGAAAGTCTAGAGCACGCACAAACTATTGTCAACTGGAAGATTTTAACTCAATCTAGAGATCCCGAACAAACAAGAAGATGATGCCATCGCTTTAATCGACTAACCAACTGCAATTCTTCTTCTTTTACCACCTCCTTATTGCCATCAGCGTGGAAGAACTGCCTCGGCACATCTCGTCCACTGATCTCTGTCATTGGCCCTCCTCATATCCACGGTGGTGCTTCCTCTGGCACGTCCGAGTCTCTCCACCTAGTCACAATACAACAGCCTGGGCCTGCCTCTAGGTGGCCTTCCCTCTGGTTTTGCTTCTAGGAAACATTTTGCCTTACAGTTATTACCCATTCGGTACATATAGCCAAACTATTCAGTTGGCGCTCCTCTATTACTTGTTTTACAGGCATTATATTCAGTTCTTCTCTTATTCTCTCGTTTCTCCTTCTCTCTTGTCTCTTCGTATTTTCCCAAGAACGCTCTTGAGGTATCTCATTTCTATGACTGTTACTTTTGTTACATGCTTGTTCAGGACCGCCAACTCTGTACCATACAAAAGGGCAGACATAAATACTGTTTTAAACAAAACTATTTTTATTTTCTGTTTACCTAATATTGTAGTGCATATAGAGTAAAACACACCAATGGTCTTCTTTACTCTACTTAAAAGCTCCTGGTCCATCCTTCCATCTCTGCTGAAAATCGTGCCCCATCATTAGTAGTTATCTACTTCTTCTAACGCCTCATTATTACATTTTATGAGAACTTGTACTTCCACACCTCGGACGACGAGCATCACCTTACTTTTTGTAGGATTTATTTCCATCCCCTTTCTCTGGAGTTCTTCCGACCATTCATTAACAGCCATCTGAAGCCTTTCTTGGGTCTCGGCTATCATGACCACATCATCTGCATATTGGAGAGCTTGGACCTACACAGGAATTAAATTCCAGCACCCCACTGTTGCTCTGGTTTTCCTTCGCTTACAGACCTTCCATACTTCATTCATGCATATGATGCGTAGTAGTGGGCTTAGGCTACCACTTTACTTGACATCTTTATAAAACCTAAATGGCTCCGATTCAGATCTGTTAAATATCTGCACTATTGGGATCCTGGTATAACGATTTGATTGCGCTGAAGAGGTTGGATGGCACCCGTTTTTTCTATAGAGCATTCAAAATCTCTTGTCGAAGAAACGAATCAAATGCAGCCATTAAGTCCAGGCCATCGATACCAAAAACAGCCTTCTTCCTCAATCCCATGCTTTCTCAACAAACATTCTCAATGAGAAAATATGATCCTGGGTTTCCCTCCGTGGTTTAAAGCCCTGGGAATTTCTTGGATTCAAAGGGCTTTGAAACGTAAATATTTGTTGAAAACATCACATTAGAACTTTGATGAAATCGCAATACTTTTTCCTAATCAAGTAGCGCCAGGAAAGTAAACAAAATACGCTGTATCATTGTTAATACTGGTTCGATTCCGAAGATTTTTTTTTTGTTTTCTGCAATTGTATAATTTGCGGTTTAAGCCCCCAAAAGATATTCTTTTCGTGATATCTTTTTTCCTGAATTTTCTCGGGAATTCACTAGATGTACGAAAGTTGAAAGGACTTTAATTATAAAAGAGTTTCAATCAAAATTGTTAGAGCCGTTTTCCACTTAAATCTATGGAAAAACGAGTATTTCTCTATTGGGTAGGAAACTTCCAATTCGTTTCACTGACATCGGTAGTCAAAACCTTACAAAAAAAAAAAAAGAAGAAGAAACAAATTCGGTACACTTATTCCTGAGATCATCTTTGGCAGATAAACAGACTAATGGCTGAAAATGTGTTTTCAGACTCAGGAGACTCTGAAACGAAAGGATTCGTTGAAATTCGAGCCGATCAAAATACTTTCCTTATATAGCGGCGATAGATAAGTAAAAATCTTTAAGATGCTTGTAAGAAGTAAAGGTATATAGCTCATATACCACTGTAATTAGCTTTAATTCTACATCTTAATGTTTTTTAATAAAATATTGATTTTTTTTTTTTGCTGTTCAGTACATTTGTGACTTATCTTAAAAATGGTGCACATTGTCACTAATGTATTTTTGAAAAATTATAAAAATGGTAGTTTATAAACAATTATTCTTGACGAGCCACGTTCTATGTTTTGTCTTTGTTCCCGGGTTTGAACGTGCCCCCGAATTGAAACCCCACAAAAGAAGTGTATTAAGTCATAACTCAATGAATATGTGCCTCGTCGAAATTTTTGAGAGTGTAACTTTTGTTATTAAATGTTCCCGCAAAATAGGTTCTTGAAATATTTGAGTATTTATTGTTATGAGTATTATAAGGTCGATAAAAGCTATTACATTATTCATTCTGTATGTGCAATCATGGACAGCGACTTAAAGAGTACTTACCTTGTGGTGATGATACTAGAGATTACATATTTTCGAAAAGGTTTAATTTTAAAATTTAAAACAAAAGTTTGATGCCTCTCAAGTACAGTTTGGTGTCTTAGACGCTTTTAAATGATTTTATGTATGTTATTTTGTGTCTGACAGGTTTAATATTTATAAAATATACAATTCACGATCGCAATACTTACACTTACTATATATTACATATATAGGTAAGTGAAAGTAAAAAGTATTTAGTGACTTTCATATTTTATTTTATTATGTAAGTTGTCAAGGTTAGAAATATGTTTTCAACAAAAGTTATAGTGAATTGTTTGTGCTCTAATATTTAGTTTAAAAATTTGAGCTGCGTAGGGTACCCCATAGTAATCCATAAAAAACTATATAACCTTTACGTTTTTGTATCTGGAATTCAAAATAATAAAATAAATAAATAAAGCAATATCAAAATAAAACTTTTCTAATGTACAAACAAAAAGACAAAATAAAATGTATATAGATTCATGATAATGGGTAAATAATTGATTGTCGTAGATATATTGAAAATAAGTTTTTTGGGGCACTAGCGGATCCAGGATTTAATTTTTTGAGGAGGAGCTTCAGCCCGAAAGCTTTTTTTAAAAATAAAAATAACGATAATTACTTCGAAAACAAAGAAAGAAACTACCTATATGAAATGGTGTTTAAGTGATTCCTAAACTCCTTTTGAATGTAATTACACGAACAATGATACTTTAAGATATGATTTTTTAATATTTTTTTCTATAAAACATGGTTATATTATACCATTTTTGGGGAGGAGGCCGCCAGCCCCAAAGCCCCCTCTCCCTCCCCCGTAGATCCGCTCGTGTTTTGGGGTGTTCAGTCAAAATGCATATAAATTATATCACCCCCACACTAGCGAAGGTAGGTACGCTTTTTATTCGTGCGAGATGTTAAAAACAAATTGTGCTCATATTCGAAAATAACCATTCGCGCTATGTTTCAGACATCAAGGATCGAATTTGGTTCGGTGTCTTATCTTCTTCCTTTTGTTTTACTTTCACTTACCTATATATAAAATATATAGTGAGAGACAGAGTTTACACCTATGCTGTGGAGTGCGGGCATCGACTCAGATCGTACCTAACCCGAGGGTGTTAACCGACCCTAACCTAGCCTCATAGCCCGGACAGGTAAAGAGATGGAAGCACTCGACTGGTGCTCATGGAGAGGGCCACCACCCTACTATCATAGCTTTCAACCGCTTTCTATACACTAAACCAGATGACTGGCCTGAACTAAGTCAGTGCCAGTTGAACACTGGTGTTGTACAGAGGCCACTACGACCACCATGGCCAAGCAGTGCAAGCACTCTTGCCGTCTATCCAAAGCTCCGGCGATGCCCCTTACCACCAATTTAATCAGGTAAGCTTTTCTTGCCTGATCTCAGAGCACGATTTGTCTCAGGCTCCACGATCATTACGATCGCTACGGCTAAACATTAACTGCCGATAGTCCAAGAGGGTGCCTGCACATCCGTAGTCGATGAGGGACGTGACCGAGGACTCAAGCCGAGAACCGTCTCCACTATAGTAAGAGACAGTATTGCGATCGTGAAAATTTTCGAATCTGAGTTTTCAACGGAAATATATGTTTTGATTCCAAATAACTACCAGCCAAATGGTCTGTATGTATGTGACTGGATTTTATGTATCTGAGATGTTACAGCAATTTTTGCGTCAAAATCAGCTTACCGGATGTGGCACTTTATATCATCGATGAAGCACATTTTTTCTATTTTCTCGAAAACGGCTACAACGATTTTGATTAAATTCATTATATCAGAGTAAAATTAAGTAGTTTTTAATATTATGTAGCTTTTATTCTCATAGATGTTATCTAACAAGACTTAAATGGATAATTTTTAATATTAGCTTCCTCTAAAGTACCTTTAATTTGTTGTATTTGAAACAATTAATCATCTCACATTGATCTCAAAAATAAAAAAAATAGCTAATTATAAAGTATGAAACAATTTGATAATTAACTAAAGGGGAAATAAGAGATCGTAACAGAGAATAGTTGTAATGAAGGAATGTGATATGAGTAAGGATATCAGCAGTGATATGAGCAGGGCTGAGCTCACTCCAAGATTAGAACAGTCTTCCATACATAACATGAGCTTAATATAATATGGACTCCGACAATATTATGTACATATGCATATGCGGTTTTCCTACATGTTTTCGTTAATATTATAATATTATCATTGAATGGGGATTAATACAGGGGTCTACAAACTAAGGCCTGCAGGGAGATCAGTCCACAAGCACCTCCAATCCAGCCTGCTAAAGTTTCTTTGATTACATAGTAAAATTTTAAAACTATTAGAAAAATATGAAATTTAGCAAATTATTAAGTTAGCAAGTTACTGCAACATTTATTACATGTTTTCCGCCTTCAGCAAGCTCATTGCTCAACTCAAGTGTCATTTAGATAAGATGATTTTGTTTTTTCATCACAAGCCATGGCCCTGGGACTTAGTGGAGATCTCTATGTGGCTAGTGGCCAAAATGTTTGGACATCCTTGGGTTAATACAATATATTTATTTGGTTATAAAATTTTAGGTTTTATTCAAAAAGTTAATTATACAGTATTGTTTGGTCAGTTACAAATGTTAATTAGATTTTGTGTAATTTTCAGTAAATTTAAATTAATTTATATTCTTGAGTTTGTAAAAACCACAACAATATCTTATTTGTATTGTGTTTATTTCTATTGAAGTTTAGCCAGCTAATCGTGGTCTCGATTTCCTCCTTAATCATAAAAAAAAACAAAAAAAAAAAACAACTGTACTTCTACAATACAGGAGGGGTGGTTTTGGGTTCAATACTATTTGGGAAAAGTAGTGTTTCTTAATCAATGGTTGTGCAAAGAAGTGATCCAATCTGACTGAGATCATGCTCAACTGCCAGGATTTCTGCATTAAATAATTATTTAATTAAGGGTACCCACTTTATAGAGGCTGGGTTTGCCTCAGGAGGGTCTCCTAATCCCAGGGTTGCCACACGGCTTATAAAACAGAATAAATAATATTTCTGACATTCGAATCCAGGACCTTGAGCATTTGAAGATTAGTGCCCTACCACGGAGCTGCTCTATTCCTTCATATTTTTATATTGTAGCTTAAATTAGTTTTGTTCTGAATGGAAGAAAATACTGGTCTCGTTAACTCTGAACATACAAAAAGTTGAATTTTTCAATGGATTGTTGGTTCCATCCATTTACTAATGAAAAGAAGCCTATTAAGTATATATGGCTACTGTTAATGCAAAAGATCGTAAGTGCAATTTTCCATTTTTATTCTATTTGTGCTAAAGGTGACATTTCATAGTATGCAGCTTAGGAAAATAAAATATGAAATTACACTAATAAATCATAAAAAAATAATTAGTTTTTAAGCTCTCCCGTAAAACTGCACATGCTCTTTTGCACTAAGAATAGCGATATGCATGTTCAATATGTAATGGTATATTATTTTTTAATCACGATTTGCAAATGTGGAACACTTCAGCATTTTAGTATTCACTGATGTACAAAATTCATGAATATCAAACCCACAAATGTTAAGAAATTACTGGTATTTCGAAAACGGCTTCTTCCGGAGATTCTTTACCTCAATAACCGTCCCATTCATTTTTTCGATAGTCAAAAACCTAGAAGTAACCTTGACCAGAACCTCTCCTGGAATAACCATATCCTCCAGATTACCTGAAAATCCATAACTGTCCTTAACCAACTCCTAAGATTCTGTGATTGTATTCCTCTAAAAACCAGACAGCTCTTTGTCACCTCCCTTATATTCATCCACTTCAATTACGGCTGTTTGTTGTATGGAGAGCTATCTGCCAGGCTAGAAATGAGACTAAAGAAACTCATGAACTATTTCATAAAATACATTTTCGGATTCCCCAGGCATTCACATGTTTCATTCTGGAACACCAAGTTGAGGTGGCTTTATTCTCCTTGGTGTTTTCCTTTTCCAAGTCCTCAGAACCAAACAACCTCCCTACATCATAAAACTCCTTACTCTATATTGCTCTATCCACTCTCTCAATACCAGGTCTCAACCTATAGATTTATAAATCCCCTCCCATAAAACTACTTCCTTCGGCAAATTCTTCGTCATTTGTGCTACCTTCTTTTGGAACTTTCTTCCTACCTCCATACATCAATCCTCGTCCACAAATTCCTTCAAACAACTCCTGTTCCATCACCTACTCCATGTTCAAACTCCCGCAAACATGTAAAATTACTTGCATATGTATACTGTTTAATTTTAATTTACTGCAAAATTGCAATAACAATCAGCAATTAATTAGTGTGTATTTTTAATTATTCTTAGCTAGACTAAGACCCATAAATTTGTAACTCTGTTATTATTCTTAAGGGACTGTAGTCATAAAATAAAATTATTATTTCATTTCATTTCATACTTGGAGTCTTGAAATATCTAATTATTCAAAGGTCAAGTAAATACAAATTAAAGTATTTTATGAAAATTAAAATTTATGAACAAAATGTAAGACTTGCGAATAATTTTGGAAACCATAACCACTTTTATTTTAATTTTAAATGAATATATAAATAACCATAACATTGATTTACAAAATATATTCAGCAGGCATTTTTTCACCATCCAGTGCTGCAAGGATATTTTTAGCAGTTAATATGGACATTTGATCACAAGTTTCCACAGTATCACTTCCAATATGTGGGGTAAGAACTGTAAAAACATTGATAATAAATTATACTGCAACAAGAATATTTTAGAGAATTAAACAAAGACATATTACCTTAATTTTAATAATGTTTAAAAAAAAGTGCCATATGAATCATATAATAATGATATAATGAGATTCAAAAATACTATGTACAATTAAAATATTACCCACCACAATTATCAAGGCTTACAAGAGGATGGTCTTTAGGTAAAGGTTCAGGAGTCATTACATCTAAGCCAGCAGCAGCAATAATTTTATTCTTGAGGGCATGTACAAGAGATTCTTGATCAACTATTGCTATAAACATATTTTGTTTTTAAATTTCAAAGTACATGAATAGCTTTAAAATTAAATTACAACTTATAATGTAACATATAAATTAATAGACCAAGAGCATTTTGTCATTAGCTTTACAAACATAAAAAAAAAAGTCAAAATAATCTATAAAGGACATGATAATGGCCTGATTCCAATGAAAGGATCATGAATTTATGATATGTTTGATTTTGACAAGCCATAAATCAAATTTCCTCAGTGACAAATCATGTGGAGGGCCAAATATGGATACCTATCATACTCGGATTCTGGTAAGCTTAAAAATGAAGAAAATCGTGTTATCTACCAACATAAAATTGACGAAAGGCTTGAGCAATTCATGAGGTATGCTGAATAAAATGTGAAGGATTACTGGAAGGCCTTATTACCTGTTAAAGACACTGAAGTCCAAAAAGCAATTGAATATTCTTACAAATTCTCATGACTCTATGATAAGATGAAATGTGCCTTGAGGCTAAGACAAACAAAAACAGGGCATACAGAAAAATGGTCTATTGGTATGCAAGGCAAAATATTTGAGAATACTAGAGAAGAAAGGAGAAAAAAAAAAAAAAAAAAAGAAAGACAAAAATGTTGGGAAAGAAACAAAAGTGATATAATCTTGTACCTAATATCCAGTAGATCCGAATGAGCTAAATTCGTTTTTCGCTAACCATCTTCCTTCCAAAATTTCCATCTGACCTCTCACTTTTTTCTACCACCGAAATCCCCTTTGATCCTGATAAGTTTTCCTTGATATTTCTCCCACAAACCTATTATCTGCCATCTTTAAATCCAAAACCAACGATTATGGACCTGACCAAATACCCATTAAACACTGCCTTCCAACCTTATTTCCCGTGCTTCTGCACATATAGAATTTCTCTCTTCAAAATTTCATCTTCCCCGAAGCCTGGAAAAGAGCCATTGTTTGCCCATTGAACAAAGTACCTGCTCTTTCTTTAGCTTCTGACTTTAGACCCATCCTTATCTTATTTAATCTATGCAAGCTACTGGAAAGAATGGTTCACTCTCAGTTTAATAACTTTCTTGAGCAAAACCGTCTTCTCAATTCATTACAATCCGGTTTCTGTTCCCATTATTTTATCCAGTCTGCCTTGCTAAAGATTACCCAAGACCTACAATCCTCCATACATAAACAAAAAATTTCTATCCTAATCCTTTTTGATTTTTCAAAAGCCTTTGGTTCCACCAACCATAAGATCCTCCTTTCCAAACTCCAAAGCCTGCCGATATCTGTATTCTAAAATGGTTCCACTCCTTCTTTGTTTATCCCTTCTCATAAAACTACATCCTTCAACTAATCCTTCGTCATTTGTGCTACCTCCTTCTGGAATTCTTATCTATTACCATACAGCAATCCTCATCCATAAATTTCTTCAAACAACTCTTATTCCACCACCTACTTCATTTTCAAACTTCCGTGCCTAGGTAATACTTATTGGATTCTGTAATTACAACTGCTAACAATTAATCCACTAGTTTCATTTGATTTTATTTCATTTATTTATTTACTTTTTCTTAGTATAAATGTAAACCATATAAAATGTACTAGTGTAAAAGTGTTTACTATTGTTGTTCAGGTATGATTGCGGTAGCAATTGAAATTAACATTCAAACGACCTCTTTGTATTTTGTTAAACTAGACTCTTGAATGGATGATTCCAGAATCCCCAAACTATTGATGTCAGAGAAACTGCAAAGGACAAAAAGAGTAGGAATACCAAGGGTAAGGTGGCTGGGCAGTATGGATTCAAAAGATCTATAAATCCAGAACTGGACAGCTGCTTCACAGGACCGTGCCAACTGGCATAGGCGTCCAAGCCCAGTGATGAGTTGTCGTGCCAGCAACAATGATGATGATCACGAGTGTCATATTCTATGATACTAATAGCTTTTCATTTATTTAAATTAATCACCTCCTCTAGCTGAGTTTATAAAAATTGCTGAACGCTTCATCAACGCAAATTTCTTAGCTGTAAAAATACCTTCAGTTTCAGATGTTAAAGGGCACATAACAATGACAAAATCACTTTGCCGTAGTAAACTATCAAAGTCTACGAATTCTGCCCCTAATTGATCACCTGGAAAAAACAATCAAATTTTAAATTAAATCTCTTTAGGTAAAAACTTGTGTTAGTCATTAATTCAAGCACAGATTTGATTTCTACTATGCCAAATAAAGGTGTTTTAAAGTATAAGAATAATAATTAAACCTTCAAGTTTTCTTCTAGGACCTGAGTAAAGAATTTTAGATGGTCCGAATGGTATAAGTTTTTTAGCTATTGATTGTCCGATTCGACCCAATCCCACAAATCCGACTATTGATTTATAAAGACCTCGACCGCACATGAATGTAGGAGTCCACATTTTCCATTCACCACTAAAGAACAAGCAAAAATTTTTATTACAAAGAATCAGCCGTATACCTAATTATAAAAGCAGGCAAAACATTTAAATGTTAAAAAAGTGTCACGTGCAAAAATGTTTTGTAGATGTCAAATTACCAGGTCAAAATCTTATTTGTTTATAATAACAAGAACAAAAAAACATTTTTTATAACAAATCTTTTGACTCCAATAATGATGTATTATAGCCCACTGAAATTAAACAATGGTCATATTTATGGAAATAATGAGTCAACAAGAAATAGAATAGAGCATATAAGTTAGCTTAATTATTTTTTGAAGGAAAAACTCATTAGAATCCACGAATCACTAATTGTTCTAATGAAAAAGTTCATTTATATATGTCATGTAAATGAAAAAGCCTACTGTTTTATTACACATAATATTGATTAAAATAGTAAATAAACCAGTTTTAGGGGGCACTGGAGCAACTGTACAATATAAATTTACAAACAATGAGAAGCTGTATAACACACAAGATATAGTAGTATAAAGGTTAGAAGATAATTGATGGAATGACATCAAACTTTTACAAAAAATTAGACCATCTAATTTTAGTAATTAATTTTCAAGTTTCATATTGAAAATTTATATTTGTTGTGGATGCGTGCATTTTTCATATTTTTTGAATAACTAAGAAAGGAAATAGGATCAAAAAAAGTTACATAGAGCATTACATCTTTGTCTTAGGCCTGTAAACAAAATTAAGCCGAAAATATAATGCTCATAGAACAAAAATTATACAGTTTTTTTTTCTCCAGAAAATTTTTAGTTTTTGTTCTTGCAGGCTTTTGCATTGTGGCTGTTGATATATTTTTTTAATCAAAGTTTAAGCAGACAAAGAAATTATAAAAGACAAAACAAATAAATTATGTTACCTAACAATTGTTTTATGTCCTTCGACAACGCGTCTTGATGTAGCCAATAACAAAGCAACAGTGAGTTCAGCAGTTGCTTCTGTCAAAACATCAGGTGTATATCCTATTTTTATAGAAGTTCTTTTAATTTCTCCCAAGTCAATATGGTCAAGCCCAACTGACATTGTAGCAATTACTTTCACTCCATTTTTAGCTATTGTTAAATGGACAAAAAAATTGTAACAGAATTCAATTAATTATTTAAAATGTGAGATATAAGAGGAAAACTAACTTAGTGGTGACAATTAGTCAGAACCCAATCATTCTGATAATTTTTATAGTGCAATCTAATGATTTAAGAAAAAACATTAGCGCTATTTTCAGGACAAATCCACAAATTTAGGAGGATGAGATGAAATGTTGGCTTGTAAAATAAAATGATCACGATCATTGAGTTTTGAACATTTATCACCAATGACATATTTTAATAGTCGATTACCAACCATCAATAGGGGAAAATCCAAGTACTAATGCAATAAATTGAGAATTCAAACTAATATATCTGTTCAAACTAAACAATTCTTCATATTTACTGTGCCCTCTTCATTTAATCTTCTTATCAATATTTAAAAAATAATTGAGTAATTCTATCAAAGGTGATATGAAAATAACTTAATTCATTGAATAATTTTTGGTCAAGCCTAAAACATCAGTTTACCTTAAACAGTATATTATACTTATACTATACTAGCCTTATGCATTTTATAATATATATAGCATGTAGAAGTATGGTAGATTTTAAGTTAGCCTTAGAGTAAAATTATCAAGATAGAGGTGAGCCCCACCACCCCAATTAAAAGTCAAGAAATAAAGATTAAGAAAACTAAGGAAGGCTCAGCAAGATCTTAAAATTTATTTAAGATACAGCACAATGAACATCTTACAGCATATATAAAAAACAAATCCATGTATAAAACTAGTTATGAAAAAAAAAAAAAAAATTCTGACTGCACTCTCAACCATTATCTCCTTAACATCACCCAAACTGAACTAAATATTTTCACAATTAATTTATCAAACTATGAATTCAAATTTGGTAAGATTATAGAAAAAATTAAAAATGAATTTTTAAATCATAGGCTTAGAAAAAGAATATTTAAGTCTCTGTTTTTTTTCTAGCTACTAACTCTATTAATTAAAACTAAAATGGAACAGCAATTTACCAGCAGCTTCAATGACCTCTTTATTTATTTTATTTTTTGAAGATATAAATAATGCATCTTTTCCAACCAACTTGTTCAATAATTCATCAGTAGGAACATCTTTCTCCAAAGAATTGTAAACTTCAATCTCACACCTAATAAAGTAATATTAGAAAACAAACATTGAAAATATTTCACAACAAAACATGATAAAATTCAAATATAAATCACCTGTCTCTGAGCAATTTAATACCAGCTTCTGGATAATCTGATCTACAAATGAATACTTTTGGACGGTTAGACATTTTAAGGGACCTGAAAATTCAACAATTAATTGTAAAAGCATCCATTAACAATTATATATGGTTTTAAAAGTCATATAAAAATATTTAAGCTAAAATTTATTTCATGGTGAACCCACAGAATGAATCTCAACCTTCTTACTCTTGTTAGAATAGTTTTTGTCGTACTTCTAGAATAACTGCTTCCCGACCATCATGACCTCTAAAAATGTGTTTCAGTGTTCATATAAAGTGGCACTTCCGGTTAACCGATTTTAATGAAAAAGTTGCTGTCCCATCAGGCCCATATACAAACCTTAAATACTTAATATCAGTTTCGTACTACTTTTCGTTTATGAGCTAGACTTTTAACACACACGCACGCACGCACGCACACGCACACACACACACACACAAACACACACACACACACACACACACACACACACACACCATTTTGGGAGACTTGGTTATTTCGACTCAGGAGCAGACCGGATCCACACCGGATTCTGATTAGAATGAATCAAACTCTGTCAGAAGTTTAAGAAAATTTACAAAATAAGGGACCAAGTTGAAAGAAGGAGATACAAAATCTGTAATTTGATAAATCTTGAAATAAAAGCTAAATTTCAAATTAAGATGAAGAATAAATTTGAGCTCTTGAGGCCATGATGGTTGAAAATAGTAAACCTTGAGTCAAACTTAGCAACCTCGAGTTAAGTGGTGCTTATGGTTCAAATCCAGCTGGATAGGCTGATATTTATTTAGTGGCAGATCCAATGAACTGACCTTGACTTTATCATTCTGGTTAGAATAAGGTGGTTACTAATAGAATAACATTTCCTATCCCCTCTCCATCCCCATGTCTTGTTTTATTATAGGATAAAAAAAAACACCCTGTACCACTACAACCCATGAAGGGCCTTGGGTTCAGCACTACTTAGGGAAAGTACTGTTTCTTGATGAATGGTTGTGCAAGGAGGTGATTTTACCGACACCTTACTCTACCTCCAGCTTTAATTAATTATCTAATCAGATATGCTACAGTATTCCAATCTGAAATGCTGGTGATATCTCACTGTGCCTCAAAGTTGTTGTTCGATGGGTTGCTGGAGAGGAAAATTTCCATCCATATCGACAGTCAAGTGGCAATACCAGTGCTGGGCAATGAAACAATTAGATCTAAATCTGTTAAGGACTATGTGGGGATTCTTAATGGCCTATCTAGATTCAGTAAGGTAAACATTGAATGAGTACCAGGTCATTCTGGCATCCACAGAAATGAGATGGTGGAATTAGAAAAGCTAGAAAAAAAGGTTCATGAACTACTCCCATAATTCCCGAACCTAGATGTGGAATTAGTTTATGTCTAATAAACAATAGAATTATTGGGGAGATATGTGGTGTTGAAGCCAAAAAATACTACTCGTTAAAGATTGTTCCTGGAAGGAGTCTGTCCTAAGAGAAGCAACCTACTAATTAACTTGAGCAGGAGCTCTCTTAAGAAAATTACAGGATAATGTAAACTGTAATATCATATGTGTAAGCTACGGCTAATGGAGTCGTCTCTTTGTAGGTTCTGTAGTCAGGAGGATGAAACAGGTTATCATATCACTTGCTGGTGAGACAGGTTTGCTGAATTAAGATTCTGTTTATTCGGCAATGAAAGGGTGATTGATTCCAATGAAAACGAGCTTGTCAACCTAACAAGCATATTTCAGTCTGTTAAGACTGCAGTAATAATTCTCTGAATAGGAGTGATATCAATAGAGACGTACAATAGGCCTTTATATGGAGATAATGGCCATGGTGTGTTTTTGACACAAAGGGAAAAAAAAATTTAATTACAAGTACCCAAATTATAGAGGCTGGGTATGCCCCAGGAGGTTCTCGTGACCATAGGATCGTTCCAATGCTAATGAAAGAGAATAAATAATTTTTCTGCAGTGAAACGGGATTTGAACCTGGAGCCTTGTGCATTGGAAGCTTAGTGCTCTACCACTCCCTTATAGGATAAAAGAATGTAACACAAAAGCATCAGATCAATCCATTTAAAATAATTTTGTTGTCTGTATCATTACAGATTATATATTATAGTATTTTGTGAGACTACTATAATTCAATAGATAGTAATACAACTATATTGCCATATTCGCACCGACAAAAATATCTTATCATATATCGCACTCTGCGTGTAGGGACCCTAATACATAAAACATGGAAAAAGAGCTTCCTTCTCTCATTTAAGGGTATTAAAATCCTGACAAATCTTAAATTTAGAGTGTAAAATGTGATGATTGAAAGCCATTTCTGAAACATAGCTACAACTACAACGGACACCCTAGAATGTAGAATCAAGAGATTTGAAAGGAAATTCCTGAGTAGGAAAATCCGAGGATGAGTTTTGAAATAAGCAGAAGGACCAATTAAGAACACCTCAAAGAAACTGGTCAACCAAGATAGTAAAGCTGTAAGTAGAAAACTGAAAAGAAGTTCAAGATAGGCAAAGATATAGAATGTTGGTTAAGGCAACTAAAGGGGTAAAAAAGAGATTAATAATTTATTCTAGTATTATAATTTTCATAAACAATCAAAATCAAACATTTCAACATTCTACCATTTACCTTATTTCATTGTTCCATGAAATCTCAGATGGAATAGAATAAAACAAAACCATTTGAAAGTGTTAAATTTATTAAATTGAAATTGTAATATGGGAATAAAAATATCATAAAGGATGAAAATATTCTGGAATTCTACCAATTTAAGCTCTAATAACATCAACCAGATTAAAGAATTACACAGAAAATATGTATATTTTTTTCTTTTGACTAACATACCTCTCTTAATTTCTATCTTGTTCTTCTCTGATCAGAATTGAAAAAACCTACTGTTTTTATTTTTCATAAAACAAAAACAATTGAAAAATACATCTTTTTTTTTTTTTTTTTATGGCTTTAAAGATTCTATGAAAAATCCTTATCTAAAACCCTAATCTTCATTACATCACTATACAGTTTATCCAAAAAGAATAATGCCTACACAAATATTTAAGATTAATTTACTTTTATTTAAAGACTACTCAAGTTTTATTTCATATTATTTTACTTATCTTCAAACCAGAGATGGGCAAATGCTTCTCTGAGTACTGAGTCCTTTTTTGATTACCAAAGAATTTAATTAATAATTCAGTTGATGCCAACTATTAAATGAAGTAGTAATTGAATTCCAAATAGAGATTTAATTTGAGTAAAATACTTGGTACTCAGTACTCATTTGCCCATTAACACATTGTAACCATTTTTAATTGTACACTTTTTTTTTCTAATATTAATATATCATAACTATATTAACAAATAATTTTAAGATAAAGTACCAGCAATACTGCTGAAAAAAATATATACTAAAACTCCTTAAAAAATACATCAAGGCCAATTAAAGTAATTAACCTTGACCTACTATATAAAATAGGCACATAAAACTATTACTTTTACAATTCAATAGTTAATAAAGTTAGTTTTTAGAGATTTAATTTGAAAAATAAATTACCTTATAAGATTTGATGAAAACAAGTAAAGAAATGATCAAGGTGAGATAATCACACTCATATAGCATGACAGGGCCCAGCAGTGATCAGTTAGGTGATTATAAAATAGATCTTCTAAAGAAATTTTATTTCATTTAAGCTTCCCACATACAATTGTTTCACCCTTTAAAGATTTGTGTATTAATAAAAAATATTATCTGTTGTTATTCTTGACATAACAATTAGATAATGAATAAATATTGAACTAATACTAAATAAATTATAACAGTGAAATTGGTGAAATATTAAATACCGAATTTGTTATAATTATCTCTTATCTATTAGATATAGGTATCTTCAAATCATTCTTGTTTCTAATGGCCAGAATTATTTTGTGGTGTTTACCAATCACAAGGTCTGAATCTTTAGTCTGAATTATGAACAATATCATACTGAAAATACAATATAGTTATATTATTAAATGTTCTGAATTTTCGATTCAAGAAAGAAATATTATTTCTACTGAACATTAAGATGAAACTAATACCAATTTCTTAGGACCAATAAATGTTCTATATTGCACATGAAGTACAAAAGGTTCAATTTCAAAAAATAGGTATCCATTAGCATTTTAAAGTTAGCTTGTTAAAACCTTCTCATTGGCAAACTAATGGGTTTCATACCAAGTTATAGATGAAACAGTAATTGGTCAAAAATAAAAGAAATATATATTAAATGAAATATTGCAGCTGTCAACCCAAGACCACTATTACTGTAAAAAGCAGGATGGCAAGATTCAAAATGTTTACGTGCATTCGCTGTTTATTAAAACCATAGAAGTATAAATTATAAATTAAAAGAAAGAAGTATAAAACAGTGAACTGATTTCAGACATAAGCACTTTTCGTTGAATCGGTATTGAATGACTATCCAAATAAAACTATTTCTGAACGTTTGAATTATATGAATTGTCAGATAATGTGGGAGTTAGTGGGCTTTAGAAATATAGTTAAGGTGACTAAATAATCTGTTGTCTCCACTCACAATAATTTCACAAACTATGGGAAAAATATTTAAATAGTTCTTTCCCAATGTTAGTGTTTTTGTATCTGATGTTTTACATCTGTTGTCGGTAACAAAGAAATTTTTAAAAAGTTTGGCTTAGCGTTGATGTCGCTGTTAGTTAAGGTAGATAATTATGTTTCCCATAAACAGTGAAATTTCTAAAAGCACCTTTAAATATGTCCGTGAAAAAAATACAACTAATGAGTTCATTAGAATGATGATGAAATGCTGAATTTTTTTTTGCAATTCCCCTCCCTATCATGGCGTCGCGTTAAGATACAATTTTAATAGCCCGTTACAGAGAGGATGAACTGCTGAACAATTCCCTTAAGGTGGGCTTACACGCTCGGTTTTTACCATCGGTTCAAACCGTCGGGTGAACGGATGAAAAATGGTAGGGGAAACCGTCGGTTTTAACTGAAGAAAAGTTCTACTCTTTTCGTCGGTTTAAACCGTCGGACAAACGGATGAAAAATGGTGGGGAAACTAGCCGGTTCAGATATCTGACGAGAAGAAACGTAGTATCATGGATCCTTTGATTGCGATAGCTACGTTGCTCGCGGTTAAAAAATCTAGAAAAAGAACCAAGTGGACCAAAATTTGGTTGCTAAAAAGAGAAACGCTTTCTCACACCAATCTTCTCAATGAGTTGAAATTAGAGACGGCCGATTGGCACAATTATTTGAGGATAGATGAAGAAACATATTTCGAACTTCATAATTTAGTGACCCCCTTAATTAAAAGGGAGGATATTGTTATGAGAGCCTCCATTGCCACTCATGAGCGGCTGATAGCCACCCTCCATTATCTGGCTACAGGGCGAAACTGCGAGGACTTAAAGTTTTCAACAATTATAGCAGCCCCAACCCTCGGACAAATAATCCCGGAAACCTGCAGTGAAAGCGAAGTGAGAGATGGATCTCTCGAAATAATTATCTCCCAGAAACGTTCGGTTTCCTGAGAATGCACATAAGTTATTAGTATTATCCGCAGCTGTGCAAACTCGATAGGCCAATTTCCATTCGTAATAAACAACGTTCTCAAAATCGACATTAATAGTGCTTGTTTTAGTTTTTTAAATCGAAATTGAAAGAAAAATGTGACTTAGCAAAGCAAAAAACCGTCGAGTTGGAACGATGTGTACTTAGACGGTCCGTTTGGCCTGTCATCGTTCCAAACCGACGGGTTTATTTTCTGTTCCAAACAGATTTTTTACCCCCCGTCCAAACCGACGGTTTTCACCCTCAGACGATCGGGTTTTCCATCGGTTTGGCCCGACGGTTCGACCCGACGGTTCAAAACGGACGGAAAAACCGATCGTGTAAGCCCGGCTTTACAGTATGTTGGTCCGATTTTTAGTTTCTGCGTTATTAATATTAATCCATATCTTCAATAACATTCGTTATCATTTGGTTTTCGACACTATTTTTTCCCCTTTTCTTCTCTCTAAAGAGCCCCTAAAGAACACGGTCAATATTATTGAAGAAATATAATTGAAGGCAATATATTGAAGGGGTACCTCATACAGTTCAATTATATTGAGTCAATATATAAGTTCAGATATTGCTTCCACAAAAGGAAGTTTCCAAAGAGGTAATCTTTCTTTCTTGTGGAAATGAATTTACTGTTACTTTAATTGCCTTGGATTTAGCATTAAAAAATGTATACATACTTGCTGAACCGTGCGAATACTTCGCACAAACTTTATATTTGTATGTTCCATTCAGTAATGTTTCTATGCAAAGGTTTAATACTTTTATTTAGTAAGTTATAAGTTTATAAATATAATAATCTATACCCATCCTGTCTAGTTTCATTAAATTTATAATTATAATATTATATTTTTTCTTAAGTTTACAAAAGCTTCTAAACATTGCCTCTAAATATCTGATGAAGGCTAAATACTTTGAATTTAGTTCTCTGAAAGGTACGTTTTGATCTAGCAGTCCGTTTAACAGAAAAAAAAAATGAAAAAAAAAATGTTTCTTTTGTCATTAAAAAAAACCAAGTAAATTTTTAAAATGATAAACATCTAATAGCTTACATATAGGTAATATTTTATTTAAAATGAAGTATATAACATTCCATATTTATAGCAATATAACAAATTTAATAATTAATTTTACAAAACCAAATGTTTTGAAATTAGCTACAATAATTACTTATTGATACAATGTATACTGCATCAGGAAGAAAAGCGTCATTGCCCAAAATTTTAAATTCCGAATGAAGAGCAGAAGAGAAAATCGTGTAGATTAAGAAATACTTTTATATTATTTTCATTGTAGTGCTACCAATGGGTAGTTTCTCTTCATGTTGTACATGTCATGTTCATTCATTCATTCATGTATGGCACAACATCCCGTCACCGAGACTGGGCCTCCTCCAAGAGCCTCCGCCAGTTGACTCTGTCTTCTGCTGCAGCTCTCCAGTTCCGCACACCAAGCAGGGTTCTCGCATCATAGGCCACGTTGTCCAACCATCTCGTCCTCGGCCTTCCTACCCGTCTTACGAGGTGCAGCTCCTCCATCATTATTTTTTTTGGTATTTCAAGGGTGCTCATTCTGGCCACATGCCCTGCCCACCTTAGTCTGGCCAGTTTAATATACGTGACTACGTCGATGTCTGCATAGAGAGAACTGAGCTCCCTATTTTTTCTTTTCCTCCAGACATCACCCTCCTTTACTGGACCATAAATCCTTCTGAGGACTCCTCGCTCAAAGACACTCAGCTTCATCTCATCCCTTTTAGTCATCGTCCAAGCCTCTGAGCCATATGTCAAAACAGGCCGAACAAGGGTCTTGTATATGATCAGCTTGGTCTTTTTTGAGAGGTACCTACTTCTTAAGTGTCGGCCAAGTCCAAAGACACATCTATTGGCAGCCGTGATCCTTCTTTGTATTTCTTGAGCCATGTCATTCTTGCTATTGATTTCAGACCCAAGGTATATAAAACTTTTCACTCTCTCAAACTTAAAAGAACCTACCTCAAATGGAGAGTTCAGATCCACCTCACCGCCAACTCTCATATACTTAGTTTTCCATTCGTTGACTTCTAGACCAAGTGGTCTTGCAGCTGCTTCAAGGCTTATAAACGCTTTTCTGAGAGCCCGTTCAGACCTACCTACTATGTCAATATCATCAGCAAAACCAAGAAGCTGTGTCAGGCGATTGAAGATTATATCTTTGGTCTGAATACCGGAGTCTCTTACAGCTTTCTCCTCTGCCAAATTGAACAATAGACAGGCGAGGGCATCCCCTTGCCTAACCCCACTGCTCACTTTAAACTCTTCGGAGTCGTCAGAACCGACGCGTATTCTGCATCTCGAGCTGTCCATGGTCATCTTGATTAGGCGTACGAGCTTCTGAGGGATGCTTAGCTCCTCCAAGGCACAGTATAGTTGCGTTCTATCAACGCTGTCGTATGCTGCTTTAAAGTCCAGGAATAAATGGTGGGTGACTACCTTACGCTCCATAGTCTTTTCTAGGATCATCCTCAGAGAGAACAGTTGATCAGTCGTTGAGCGTCCTCTTCGAAATCCAGCCTGATATTTCCCCAGTTCCTTTTCAGAATACGGGAGAATCCTCTCAAAAAGAATGTTAGAGAGCAGTTTATAAGCACACGAAAGGAGTGAGATTCCTCGATAGTTAGCGCATTCTGTTTGATCTCCTTTCTTATGTATTGGGCAGATAATGGCTGCTGCCCATTCCGTAGGCATAGCTTCCCTCTCCCAGATGGTCAGCATTAAATCATGCAGAGCTTTCTTAAGTTCTTCACCTCCACATTTCAACAGCTCTGACTGGATTCCGTCCGGGCCTGGCGCCTTTCCATTTTTGAAGACTCCCTGAATTCTATACATGTCATGTTACTTGTTCATATTTACTTGTTGTATTTATTATTAATTACAGTTGTAAATTTCTTTAATAAAAAAAAAATTATTTCTGTTAAATAAGAAAATCTACTAATAAATTTATAATATAGGAAAAAGCTTTATTTTATCCTTATATATCTATTCCATGCTTTAATTCATTTAAATGATCCATGCATGGAGTATATATATATATATATATATATATATATATATATATATATATAAATGATTTTTCCTCCACATTATGAATTTTATTATTAATAAATACCCTTGAAAAATATTAAAGATTAAAAAAAAATTAAATTCTACTAAAATATACTTGATGAAAACAATCATTACTACAATAGATTTAAAGTTTTTGAGTAATCCAAAACTAAAATGAAGAAAACAATCTTTAAATTAGAATTAATACTAAATGTTTAAAACGCTATATCTTTGCACCACGTAATCCGATTTCGATGACTTTTTTACGTTTTGTAGGGAATTTAGTAAGGTTCCAAATACTCATAATGGGCATAATGGGCCAAAAATTGTGTCCTTTCCGAGTTATTCCCCAATTATGACTCCATTTGTAACGTCTCGATTCGTTTAGGCGGCACCATCATACGGTTTGAAACCTCCCACTTTTTCATTCGCTTCTATTTAAGTCCAAGTATAAAATTAGGAATCAAAATTACGATTCGCGCATTCCACGCGATGTTCCCTTTCTATTCATACCTCATTCGTCAAAATCCATCACTCCTCAGAGCCGGAAAAGGGATATATATTTGAAAAATAATATATAAGATAAGATGTTTTTTTTGTAATGTTTATTTTCTTCCTAGACATTAAAACGTTTTTTATTTCAGTATTTTTTATTAGTTCTGTTCTTGGTTCCTAATTATTTAATTTTGAAACATAATATCATTATTATGTTCGGAGGGGGAGGGGTTAACCACTTTTCTTCCATAAAAAATAAAAGTAAAACAAAGTATCATCCACCTATGCAAACATATTGCCATTTTATCTTTTTAAAAAAATTTGGAGGGGGACTAAACCCTTCCCCTCCCAAAAAAAATAAAGATAAAATAAAGTAAAACCTCCCTCTTTCTCATTCTCACAAAATGGAGCTTTATCAATCTGGAAATTGTTCCCCTTTGTTTATTTAATGAGATAAATAAAACTAATGAAATCCCATTCGCTTTCTATTTGTATTGTACAATAATATGACAACAAATTTGAGAAACAAGATGGCCTACAAAATTATTGGGCCGCTTGGCGTGACCTTCACCCCCAATCTTTTTGTAGACCACATGTTCCCCCAGTTTGTGATCTAATTATCTTACAATTTAAGAGGAAAGTAAATGGCTAAGCATCAATTTTGATTACCTTATTAAATGAAGGAGAAAACACCTTATTTCTGAGAATATTTGTAAAGTTATAGGTTACGATAAGATGAAGTCATTCACGAAGTTTTAGTCGGATGTTAATAATTTGATAAAAAAGAGTATGTACCGCGAATTACTATCCCAAATATCCCATCCACATGTTCTGGTACATGGGGTTTCGACTTATGTCTGGATCCTTATGTCTAGACATCTCTATTTATAATAAATTATCTTTTCTGATCTTCGAACGCTTAAAATGTAATAAGATTAATAGTAAGTCAAATAAATAAAGCATAAAGGCTTGGAATTAAGTATCATTCTATAGTTTCTGAGTAAGCTCAAATGGAAGAATAATTGTTAAGTAAATACAAATTCAATAAATTTATTTAAAGTTATAAGATTTACAAACACAATCTTTAAAAAACGGAAGATCTGACAAGAGTCTTTGAAAAAAATTTACTTCATTTAGTTGAAATATAGGTATACAAAAAAAAAATTATAAAATATATTCAGCAGGCATTTTTTCACCATGCAATGCTGCAATGATATTTTTAGCTGTTATTATGCACATTACATCCCTAGTTCCATAAGTAGCACTTCCAATATGTGGGGTAAGAACTGCAAAAACAATTATTAGTAATTAATAATACGATAAGAATATTGTTTAGGTAAGTAATCAATGATTTTGCGCAAAAATATTCATCATTTTAATAATGAGTTTCAAAATGATGTTATACAAATCATAACTATATAACTTAAGCATTCTTTTATGAGATTCAAACATAACTTACCACAATTATCAAGGCCTATGAGAGGATGATCTATTGGTAAAGGTTCAGGATCCATTACGTCTAAGCCAGCGGCAGCAATAATTTTATTTTTGAGAGCATGCACAAGAGCTTCGTGATCAACTATTGCTATAAAAATATGTTTTTCAATTTAAAGCAAAAGAATCGATTTTAAATATTTAAATTTTTATGTGGTATATAAATAAGGATTAATACAATTTTGTCAGTCATCTGAGAAAGAACCTGACAAAATCATCTTTAAAGAACCTAAATGGAGTACCCATTTTGATTAATCAGGGATCAAAATATCATTTTAAAAAAATCATCTCAGGACAGTAGTGGATTCAGGACATCATTTTTATTGGAATTAAAAAAAAAATTGTTTTATTGTAATGGGAATTACTCTGAAATTAAAATAAAAAACTATTAAAAATTATGTTAAATTAGTCCTTGAAGGCGTGTTAGAAAAAATAATTAATAAATATAAATTTAAAAAATGTATAGGAGCAGTAATTCTTTTAGGGATAAATGTTTTTCTTGACACATACCCTTATAGCTGTATATGCATTATGTAATTTAAAAATAGTACATGCGATTGTTATTTAGCTCAGATGATTCAAAGAAACAAATTGGAGCTATATATATATATATATATTTATGTACTTTTTGGGAAACAAGCGTCGTTGGTTTATAATATGATGAAGTATTCCCTCTACATTATTTATTTTAAGTTAAAGTACGTACGATTTCATCTTGGAGGCGAAATTTGACGGAAGAGCCAAATGGTCAAAGCCATTAAAATAGACCATTCGTAGTTGCATAGGCGCCGACTTCGCGGAGGTGAAGAGTGGGACATCGCCTCCTCCCCCCCAATAAAACTGTTGAGGGAGCGAGAATATCGTTTTCCCTCCCAATAATTTTATGTAAAAAAAATTAAAAACAATAATAAATAAGCTATGAATGAACGATTAAGAAAAGTCAACTAGCCGACTAGGCAACTATTTTATTGATACCTAAATCTTACTTTTACTTAAATATTCATTTATATTCAAACAAAATAATCTGCATCAACAAACTTTAGGATTTTATGATTCACAAACTCCTAAATTTTTACGTGATATTCTTATCACATTTTCCGCGACAAACTAGTCGGACTGTGAAAAACGTATTTTTATTTGAGATTATACACATTATATAATTTTAAGATATTTTTGTTTTTATATTATTAATTTTAGCTAAAAAAGTTCTTGAAGTGTAACAATTTTATGAAGGCTGCCTCCCCTCCTCCCTGGGTCTACTTACATATTTACTTAATCCGGCAAAAAAAAAAAAAAAAAATCCTTACACCTATACAAAGATATAAACAAATTAATTTTAAATATTCAATATTATATTGGTTCTTTTCACAATAAGTATGCAGAATTTTTACACATAATAAAAACTCCGGCCATTTTTTTTTTTTGTCCATCGCTCCTCCTCTTCCAATCAAAATCGAAAGTCTACGCTTAAGGGTTGTTGGATGAGGGGAAAAAAAATCAAATAGTCGGTTTGTACTATTCAGTATTGAGATTCAGAATTTCACGGGGGATTAGCGAATCGTATTCTCCACTTTTGTTTTTATTTCTAAAATAAATAAAGTCGATACATACATTTTGCTATGCTTCAATACTGGAACGGTGGTAGATCTGTAGATCGATATGGGACAAATTGGACCTTGAAGATTTTGATGCGCACATTTAGACTCGGATAGTTCCTTCGGAAATATCGCATCCTACGTTTTGAAACCCAAGAACATACTATTTTCGAGATAACGCAAGGCATAGGTTTCGCATCCACACAACCTTACGTTAATTGTAGTACTGTCATTGAATACATGTCTCATTTCGTCGTCTTGAGGCCTCTATGATCGAGAGAGGAGGAGTTTATATTACTTATCGATAATGTTTTTGATCGGCAAGCCATATCATCGTGAATTCTTCACCAAATCTCAAGACTGAGCCACCAATTTCGAAGACTTTCTTCTCCTTCAGGCGTCAAAATTGTACAATCACCCCGAAAATTCAGGCAAACAAGTTATGAAAGAAAAAAAACTTTATTTGCGAATAACTAATAAATTTCACACTTTTCCCCTGGGTTAAGCCCATGATTATATAAAAGATTTCTAAATTCCCTACAAAAGGAAAAAACAAATCATCGAAATCCGACAATTTTTAGCAAAAATACAGATTATCGAAATTTATTAACATGTTGGTTCCAAACATTAATGAAGAGTTAATTTTTGTTTCCTTTTTCGCTTATATTTATCGATAAAGTAACAATTGATTTCTTTATCTTTTGAAACGTTACATTATTTTATTTTCTTATTAATGTGGCATTTGATAACAATATGCTGTGCGAATTTTTTTCGCACGGGCCTATTAGTTAATTATAATTTTAGTGAATTTATATTTACATGCATTAGTTACCTCCTCTAGTAGTATTTATAAAAATTGCAGAACGCTTCATCAATGAGAATTTCTCAGCAGTAAACATACCTTCCGTTTCAGGTGTCAAAGGACAGGCAACGATAACGAAATCACTTTGTCGAAGTAGATTATCGAGGTCTATGTATTCTGCCCCTAATTGATCACCTGAAAATAAAATGATAATATGATAGTTTAATATATATATATTTGTGTTAAATCTGTGCTTAAAGCTACAGGTAAATATCTTTGATGGTATAATAGTAGTAAATTAAACCTTCAAGTTTTCTTCTGGGACCTGAGTAAAGAATTTTTGATATTCCAAATGTTATCAGTTTTTTCGCTACTGACTGTCCAATTCGACCAAATCCCACAAAGCCAACTATTGATTTATAAAGGCCTCGACCGCACATGAATGTAGGAGTCCACATTTTCCATTCGCCTCTGAAACAAAAGAAAAAAAAAATGTAAAAATGGACAATATATTTATTGTTCATATTAATATTTATATAATGAAGCGAAGAATAGTTGGGGTGGTTAGTCAAAAAGGAAGGTAAAAATAAATGATAATATTTATTTTTACATATGCCGACGTTTCGACCTGAAGTTCAGGCCTTCATCAGGGCTGTCTCCTTAAGTGTTGCAGGGAGAATCTCCCTATTCTCCCTGCAATCTCCGTATTCTCCCTGCAACACTTAAGGTTGAAACGTCGGCATATGTAAAAATAAATATTGACATTTATGTTTGCCTTCCTTTTTGACTGACCACCCCAACTATTCTTCTCTTCATTATCCACGACAGTCAACCAATCACCAATTATCAATATTTATATAATAATGGAATATAGCTTGATGCGTAATAATATTGTATTGTAGTTAAGCCAAGTTCAATAATAATTTTTAATAAATATGTTTGAGCATTGAATATGGTTGAGCATATTAATCATTTTAATATTTAATCCAGTTACAGGAAGAAAGGAAGCGAAGTCAGACTGAGAATCATTGTTCTGACATGCAAAAGAAAGTTTGAATAAGTTGGTTTCCAAGTTTCTAAAGATGCTAATATGGAAGGTTATGACTGGACGGAAGGGCAATAGATCCCAAAATTAGTAAATGGCCATTTAATCAAAGTCTGATCTACTTACATCACTAATTACTTAAGATATTCACTCAAACAGTAATATATTTGTCCTAAAATCTATATTTTCTATATAATATATTTAAAATCTATATATTATTGCTACTTCTTTTTTATATTAAACGATGATTATTATTTCTAGAATTTTCAGAAATATTCCTATGAACCAAAATATGGAAAAATATCGAGCATGGAGAATGAACACATTTTTTCCCACGTTCCCAGGCCTTTGATCTATGTGATAAAATTCTTATGTTTAATCTTGTTTAGAAAAAGCAAAAATTTGTCAGTTCTCAACAGTAGTTTACATTAAAAAACAGATACAAACATTCAAAGCGCCAAACTAAAAATTAGAACAGACAGACTGAATGCCCTTGAGGATGGGTATAGAGGATAATCCCACTCTCTTTTTTTTCTAATAATACCATTTTTAAACTGATTGTATCAGTATTCCTTCGTTTTCAAATGAAAACATCGTCAAACATTTTTATTTGGGAGAAAATGAACATTGTTTCTTTTTTTTCTCAATAAAAAAACTTTTATATATATATATATATAGCTAGATATTTATACATGCAATACTAATTAATGTATACAAATCAATTCGAGTTTAATATAGGTGATAAATTTATATCACTCTTTAATCAGAAATCACTATAATCCACCTGTTCTATCGATTTCACTCACCCTGTTTCCTGGTAGATGAAGATAATAAAAAAACAAACAAAAAAAAAAGATAATATATATTTTTTTGCTGGGATTAATTAGAATCTGATATTATTCGTATTTTAGATCCAGTTTCGATTACATAACGATGTTTAACATGTAAAATATATATGATGTTATAAAAAGGAAATCAGTTTAAAATAATAATTATGTCTAAGTTTTGAAAATTTACATTTCGAATTTAGTCAAACATAATAATAAAAAAAAAAATAATATATAAAGCCCCAACTTTATTAATATTTACCACAAGGAGCATTCTTAAGTAAAGGTACTTTCTGATTGACATAGGTTAAAAATATATTGACAGCCAAATCTCCGTAAGGACAATTTAAAATTATGTTTTGATCTTTTTTGGTCAATCTTGTTCTGGCGCATATTCTGATCCCACAAATTAAATCTAGGATGTTTCGTTTTAGTTCAGTAACATTGTACATCGTAAGTTGCATTGAACAAGGGTTGAAGGTTTAATTTTACTATCTTGTATGGGATATCACTGAGATGCAAAATCCAAGTTTCCGATCTCGGCGCCTTCCTCGGATCGATTTTGAATATTCCAAAAACTTCTTTTTTTAGCACTTTTTTTTTAGTGTTCTCCATCTTATGCATGAAGGAGCACGTTTTCGACAAAAAACATTTCATGCATATTTAAACTAGTTTAAATATTGCTATAGTGCCCTCCATCAGTTTCCACTGGTTTCAAATAACAGTGACGCGGCTGAGAGAGAAGCACTGGGATCTCCTGGAGTTCTGCCTTGGCTTCCACCTCGGGGAATAAGGCATGACTCAGAGTCCCCTGGGTGAATGTAAATATTGTACATCGGTGTGAATGTGATTTATTTACTTTAATTTCATCTAGCTTTTATCTATTATTTCATTATTTTTTTTGTACACAGGCATACCAATTTACTTATTTTTTTTTTTTTATATTTCTTTTTCTTTATTATTGTTATTAATTGTACGTACATATTGTGTGAATGAATCATGTAGCCTTAATATTAATGCCCTTCTATGTGGCAGAATGTATTAATATTCAATAAAGAAAGTTAAAAAAAAGTTTAAATATGCTACAATTTAAGACCAGACTCAGGCTCAGTAAATCAAAAAGTTTACGACTTACAGATTTTAAAATTCTAGAAATTTTATTTTCCATGTTTCATTCATCATATGCACTTGTCTTTTATTTTGAATGACCTGTGTGATATGAGTCGGTGAACTAAATATTTATTCTGAGAAGGCGTTGATCGGGGGTTACGGTCAAATAAGTACTAAATTATAGAAATAGTATTATTTCAGTGTTTTCAACTGGCTCCCGCAGTGCTACACCCCACGCCTTGATGAAGACCTGCAAAGTGGGTCGAAAAATCGGCATAAAAAATTAAATAATACTATTTCTATAATTTATTATTTATTTGACCGCACCCCCCGATCAACTCCTTCACATATTATATCACGGTCAACCATCTCTACATCATAAATATTTATTCATTTTAATATTTTGATGGAGAGGGGATGGATGGGTGGAAATATTTGGTGGAAGAGAATAATCCGTGGGCCAGGCCAATTTCCAGTGCACCACTCCCTCCACATTACTGTAAATTACATATTGTTGTGTTTCTTGTAACTAAATATTAATAAAACGCCAATGTTCACACAAAAAAAATTAGCCGCACTGTTCCAAAACGGCGTCCAAACACGGCGGAATGACGAATTAGACTTGGCAAAGTCAAAAATAATTGGCTATAAAAAATACCAGTAAAGTCAATTTTTTCAAGCGGTTCAAACTAAAGTTGAATATCAAATGTTGTTTGTAATTAAACGGCCAACAACAACGAAAAACTCCTTGAAACAAAACATCTAGAGAATACATTTATCTTTCTAAATCACTGATTAATCTTTATTATATTTGAAAAGGTTCTTTAGAAAATGCAATTAATCAGTGGAAAAGCGGCACTGGCGTAGGCACCTAAAATCCTCTTGCCACCTCATTCGGTTCTAATAGATACCACAGTTAAAGTGACACTCTTCATCTGCCTATTACATATTTCTTCCACTAAATAATGTTTCCATCAGTTCCTTGTTATATTTTCAAAGATTTTGGATCTTATCAACACTAATCACAGAATTAATTTTTTCTAGCGTTTTTTTCTTCTTCGCTTTTGTTATATATTTTGCTATGGTTTGTCCCCACACTGGTTTGTCCTAGCGCTGGTCTCTGCAATTAAATTTCTGAGTCAGAGAGAGTTTTGAAGGTGCGGTAAGCCCTTTTTTTTTTGTTGCCCGGTTATTAATAAGAAGTTCGAACGCAATAAATGACTCAGGTCATTCTGACTCCTTATTTTATCAATTAGCGTATGATATTAAATTCATATAAATCAACATAGGGTCTCTATATATTATTATTTATAGGCATTTCTATATCCATGTATGCCTACTCCTTCAAAATAATAAATTAAATAAATGTTTACTTCACTAACTCTTATAAGGCAGGTTATTGTAGACATAAACATGAAAACAGCTTAACATTTTAAAGTTTCGAAAATTTCATTCACATCATTTACAATTTTTGTATGCACTTGATTTAAATGTTGGTTGAATATTTAATCTAGTTTAAAACTGCTACGGAGTCATTTTTGTCGAAAACGTAGTCCTTCATGATTAAAATGGGGAAAAACCGCAAAAAGTATATATGTATATATTATACCGAAAATATAATGTTCAAGAAATAAAAATTGCGCAGTTTTTTATGTTTCATAAAAATGTTTAGGTTTTGTTCTTACAGGCTTTTGCATATGGAATTACGACAACTCTAATTTTGAAGAATGGGAATTAAAAAAATACAACCAAATGAGAACAGTTAAATTGGGACTGTCGGCATTATAAACTTGTCTTGTTCTTTGTAGTTTTGAAAACCTGCAACATGGGCCAAAACATAGGCATCCAATAAATACTAATAATTATTTGCTGTTTATTCTTCTCCAACAATCGAATTATCTATTAAAATAAATAAATAAAATTCTTCTATTTTTCCTTTTTTTTTGCGAAGCTGTACGATATTCCCTGTTTTTTGGCAATGATATACAAATATACAACAATTGATTTATTTGTTGAATTTGCATGCTAAAGTTTCGGGAAATTTACTCTCAAACAAATAATCACATCCAAAGGTTAATAGTATCCCCAATAGCAGTCACCCAATGATTGGTCTATAGGAACGATGGGGCTCTGGATATTATTATATACTGTAATTTATCTATGACATAAATTTAAAACATGGATCAAAGGAGCACATCAGATTTAATGTAATTACAAAATTAATGTAACAACGTAACTATAACATGTATTGTAACATGCATTATTTTTTAACTTACTCCTTTTTAGCCATGAATCGACAAGAGACCATGGGATTGTAAGTTCTGAAGATGGGAGTAAATTTCCCGAAACGTTAACATTTAACATTGATTCAACAAATAAATCAATTGTTGTATATTTGGAAGTTATCATTGCCAAAAAAATAGAGGGTAAATAAAATTATTAAGTTGAAATAATAGTCAAGCAACGACATATTACTGGAATAACCTTAACCATGTACATAAAAAGCGTATTATATACATTGCTGTAAATCAAAGATTAAATAAAAAAAAAATGTAAAAGTTAACACTAATAAATTATAGTACCTAAGAATTAGCTGGTGTCCTTCCACAACACGCCTGGATGTAGCAAGTAATAAAGCAACGGTGTGTTCGGCAGTTGATTCGAATACTTGGGGAGTGTGACCAAGTTTAATAGAAGTTCTTTTTAACGCCTCTAAGTCAATATGGTCAAGCCCAATGGACATTGAACAAATCACTTTCACTCCATTTTTGGCTATAATTACAATGAAAAACAAAACAGAAACGTTTTAATGAAATAGAAAAACAACACAATAAATTACATTGATGGTGAATAATCATGGAGAAATACAGGGAATATGTTCAGATGGTCTTTTTTTTAAACTATTTATTCAAGATATTTACAAAAGTATTACAATATAAATACATCAAGCAAATGTGTACAAAGGAATATAATAACATGAAAACGCTTGTTGAGAAAATAGCCATTGGTAGCACTCTAATAATATGTCTATATCAGGAGATCACGAGGTCATCTTCTTTTCAGACACCTCGGAAGGTTATCAGGAATCGAAGAGGAAGTAAGGTTAGAAACGAGAGGATTCCGATGGTTATGAAGTTATTATGGAAGAATAGATATCTGGATTGGGCCAAATCGGAAACATATGGAACATTATTAAGGTCTTTATGGATTATGATTTGTGACAAAGTAAGGAGCATTGAGGATTTTGGATTGTAAGGTTTGGAATATAAGAGGAATTTGATGGTTTATTGGAGCCCCATAGATCAACTACGTAAGTCCGAATAGGTGTCATTATAGTCATGCATATTAGTCTTTTATAATTGATTGGAAGTTTAGAGCGTTTGTCTAGTAAGTGTTGGAGTAAGCGGAAACGTCGAGCAGTTTCTTGTCGTTTCAGTCTTGTATGAGGATTCCAACTGAGACGTTTGTCCAGGTGGAGTCCTAGGTATCGGATTTGTTCAACAGGGATAAGTGGAATATTATTAAAGGATAGGACAGGAAGTCATGGGTTTACGACGAAGGGTAAAGGTGATTTGTTGGAATTTATTTTAATCCTCCAGTTTTGACACCATTCTTCTAGGTTTGTCATGTGTGATTGATGAGTTTGGGATGCAATTGATGGATCGTTATTAACTGATAAGATACATGTGTTAACGCCATAGGTGGTGATGACAATGTTAGGATGGGTTGGGATATCAGCTGTATAAACTGTGTAAAGGATAGGACCAAAGATACTACCTTAAGGATCATATGATATCATAGCCGGTCTGTTAGTTTAACCTACTTTCACAAAAATTTCATTGTTTAGTAAGCTTTAATTGTATATATATTTAGTTAAGGTTTATTGCAGAATTGATAATGTTGAGATGATTTGATATTTTGTCACTCCAGTGTACTTGTTTCTTTTCAGCAAAAATAACAACCGTGAAATTGTTATAAAGTTTTGATTATTTCTTTTCTCTGTGACCTGACATCTACGTTAGTAAATTAATTATGAAAATACATAAATAGAATATCAAACCATATAGTTTTTTACACAGAGGTGAATCTCAACATCATCTATTCTGCAATTAACCTCAACTAAATAGACATATAAGCAGAGGTTATGACATAAGTAAGTTTTTATGGAAGAAATCTTTTTTATTCGAAATCGGCCCATGCATCAAATGAACTTTTTTGTTGGAAATTTCGTCTAGAGGAACCTCCCAGAGTTTGGTCATTAAGAACTAAGACACCCTATGTGTGTGTGTGTGTGTGTGTGTGTGTCGAGAGAAATATTTTACAGATCGATGGTAGATATCAAGATCTATAAAAAAGTTCATGTTCATATTTTTTTTAAACGAAACTTAGCTTTGTCCGCCCAATAGTGCTCTTTAAATCGATTTGAAAATGACCAACACCACATTGACTTGAAGTAAATTTTGTCTAGTTTACTATGGAGTAATGTATTAATACATAAACTAAACATTTTTTAAGTTATCGCTTTCTATTCAACAAAAAACGTTACTCGCTTTAAAAAAAAACACAAATCTTAAATTTCCTTATTTTCTGCTGGAAATTGGACAAATGTTTATATGTACTCTTTGTAGATCTTGATGTCTTCTAGCAACCTTTTAAATATTTTCCTCTATTTAAGGGACACTCCGTGTATATTATTATTATATATATATATATATATATATATATATATATATATATATATATATATATGTATATATATATATTGCCTATAATGTTTGATAAAGCAGTATTTTATATACATAGTGTATTTTAGTTATCAATTTATCACGATACATCCTAGATCATTGGAAAAAAGAAGAAGTTAAAGTTTTGGGATAATTTATTGTAATTAATTTTGCTGTAAACATACTTAGGGCTGACAGAATATTAAAATACTCTTTTTTCGGTTTCTTTTTGAACTAAAAGTGAACCTCAACTTTTTCTGTAATAAACCTCAACTTAATTAATATTGACTTAAAGCTTATTAAACAAAGAAGTTTTTCTAAAAGGGGTGTCTGTACTCTAGTAGGGAGATGAAAAAAAAAATTACGAATTATCATTATTTTTATAGAAAAACAGAATTTAGTGTAGTTTAGCCACTCAAAAGTCCCCTGTAGGAGGTTTAGAAAAAAAAA
Organism: Nezara viridula; assembly: GCA_928085145.1. Lineage (NCBI taxonomy): Eukaryota > Metazoa > Arthropoda > Insecta > Hemiptera > Pentatomidae > Nezara > Nezara viridula. The sequence continues at coordinate 129,746,289 of OV725079.1, forward strand.
CTTTATTCGCATTTAAAGGAAATTTTGTTCAGTTTACTGTGATAGCAGAATTTAATATATTTTATATATCGCTTTCTATTGAACAAAAAATGCGATTAACAAAAAAAGAAATAAATGAATTTTCTGCGGAAAATCTGACCATGGTCTGTGTAAACTTTTACTGTTATGTTAATTACTGAAGTCTGTTAACACCTCTTTGAATATTTCCTTTTACTAACGAGATGTCACTCTATATATGTGTATGTTTTATATATTTCTGACTGTTTTAAATTATCTTCCAAACATCTTAAAGTATGTAATAATAATTATTATTGTTATAGAACATTAATTATAATTAAGTATTGTTTTTGAACAATAGCGTAGCTCTAGAAACTTTTGCCTGGCCACCTCCAGAACATTTGTTCAGATACACATCTGAATTGTCATTTTATCTCATCATTTTTCTCCTTATTACAGCACACGTCTTTCATACCTCGTTAATTGTAATTATGTAGTAATTATGAATTATTCTTTCAAGTAGCTTGTACCATATATTATCTTCAAGTTTCCCGAGACCTTGAAAACATTTTACGTGCTCAAATTCAGCGGACAAGTATTATCAAATATTTTCAATACTCGAAGCTGATAAGAGAAAAACATGGATAACACACGATTTCAAGAAAACAGGAACTTTGATTAAGCTGCTGAAACTACTTTATTCAAAAGGTTTTAACAACGATAAATTCTAATTAAAAAAACAAAAAAACTTGTGCGCGCAACACACAACTTTCACTTACCGCTCAACTTTGAATAGAAATTATTTTCTAGCCATGTTGGGCTATTATAAAATCTTTGAATTGCATTTTTAACTGAGCTAAAACTAAAGAATTACAGCGAGCAAATCATAAATACCATTAAAATAAGAAAAGTCCTATTTATTATATCACCGGTTGATTTTGGATTGTACGTTCCGTTGATTATGGATTGTACGAATATTACTTATTAAACTGTTATTTTCCATTGCAAAGTTTACTAAAACGGAATTCAGAAATTTGCATTGTCTGTCATTGACAGGTCAAAAGTTTTCATACTAATTGGAAGTAAATACTGTTGGAATATCATAAAATAAAATTTCATCAAACTATTCACTAATTTAATTTTCTAAAAGGTTATATGATGATTTTTCGGAATAAACGGACGATTGATACTTAATTATTTAAATATAGTATCAGATCTAGAATTATTAAACTACAGCTACAGTAAATGTATTTAAGGTTATAAACTTATGCTTTGTACATCCATGAAATGATTTTATATTTTACTTCTTCTTTCACAAAAGTAGAAGGAAATCATTTTTTTAACAATGCCATTGTCTTGATTAGGTGAATTTTAAATACTTTTTTCAAACTTAACAATATTTTAAAAGTTTACATTTAGTTAGAAAATTTAATTTAATTTCCTTGAAAACGTGTGATTTACGTTAAATATTATTAGTATTCTAAAATTATTATTTATAATTTTTTGCCATTCTCCGTTAACTTCTACAACTTTCTATATTAGATATTGCTTTTTCTAAAATTCTCCGATTTTCAACAACATATTATACGTATACCTTCTGAATAGTATCTTTGGCGATTCATTTTCGACCTGGAAAAGCATTTTTATTTTTTTCTCCTTTATTCAATTATCAAATTCTTTCAAAAGTTATATTTAGAATTTTTTCATAACTCTTAATAATCAGAGATAGTTAATTATTTAAAATAAATCATATTAAAGTTACTTTAGAGGAAGACGCATATTAACATTGGGCATTTAAGCCCTCTAGTGACATCAACGGGGATAAGACTTAAATGATATAAAAGCCTACTTAATTATACAATGTTACACTGAGTTTAATCAAAATCGTTAGAGCTGTTTTTGAGAAAATTTGAGAGCTGTCACATCTAACTCATATACCACCTATCTTAGATACGTAATATCGGTTTCGTACGACCTTTTGTTTTTGAGCTAGACTGCTAACATACACACACACAAACCATTTTTCGGGACTTGGTAATTTGGAATCAGGGTACCCCAAAACGTGTATTTCCGTAGAAAACATAGATTTAAAAATTTTCACGATCACAATACTTTTACGTTACTATATATTACATATATACGCAAGTGAAATTAAGAATTGTGTCTCGTTTTCAATGCTCAAAGTTAGGAGCTAACTTTAATAGTTTTTAAATTATCTTTTCCAATTCAACTAAATACGTGACAGACTTAAACAACATTTGAATTTACTTCATCTCTGTTAGGAATTGAACTACAGCCCTATTAACATTTTCTGTTGCATTTAAAGTCTACCAATACTTCCTAAACTTCGTACATTATGCATGCAACTACTACTCTTGATGAAAGTTCAAGTTTGTAATCAAAACTACATTATTTAATAGATATTTTTTGGCTTATATGAATTCTTTGTTTTTTATTTTTCTAATTATTTTAAATTTTCTATCTCATTCGTTTATTTTTCATAATTTATTTTTTTTCATATTCCTCTATGCTACATTTTTTTATGTATTTATATGAATGCAGCAGTCTACTGTACTCCTATTTTCTACCATATTAATAATTATTCTTTGTTGTTTTTATAATAGAATGGGTGTTATTTTCTTGCTAAATCACAATGAAGGCATATAATTTACAAGATAGGCACACATTAAAATAAAATTTACACTTATTGTATGCTTTTGTTCTTAAGAGAAGCCCAAACAAATTCCTAATACGTCTGCCATATTTTTCGTAGAATCTATAATTCCATCATGAGAAAAATTGCTAATGGTTTTTTAAAATATGAGTTAGAAATATGGCATCCTGGTAAGTTGCACTTTTCTAGTTACTAACTGATTTATTAGAACTATATCTAAAATATCACAGAAATTTACCAGCAGATTCAATGACCTCCTTTGTTATTCTTTTTCTTCCAGATACAAATAACGCATCTTTTCCAACCATCTTTTTTAATAACACTTCATCAGGAATCTCATTCTCTGAATTATAAATTTCAACATCACACCTGATAAAACAATATTAATCAAAACAATATGAAAGCTTATATTCAAATAATTGACAACAAAACAAGATTAAATATAGCCAGCAATCACCTATCCCTGAGTAATTTAATTCCACCTTCTGGAAAATCTGGTCGACAAACCAATACCTTCGGACGGTTAGCCATTTTGTGGAACCTGAAAGTTCAATAGTTAATTAAACAAGGATTAATTTTATAAAGTTAAACCACAGGATAAAATATTTTGTTATTGGTCTGATCTAATTTCTCTTAACATCAAGCTGTAATACATTAATTAAAAAATCAATTTTCGATCATTTTCCAATTAAATGCCTCATCAAAAAAATCTTATCATGTTTATAATTTTCTTACTTAGAAGTAACAGAAAAAGTTCAATAAAGTTACAGTTAATAGTTATAAAATATTACAGGTAATGGACCGGTTACTCCTTTATGGGGTTTTATTTCCCTCCCCTCCTCCAATGCATTACACATTGTTATCATGTATTGATCGCTGTTATCATGTTAAACAAACGTCGCTCCCCAAATATTTTCCAAGTGTCAAAGCCTATGACGAGTTTCGAATACCATTTGACAATATAGATATAATTAGATTGCGCAATGGAGGAATATTGCTCAGTGAAAATAAAATAAATTTATATATGCCTAAATCAAGTAATAGAACAATGGAAACGAAGATATTCCTGAATCGAAGGAAATAGTTCTTCTAATTTAATTTTAGATGCTATAGAATATATGAGAGGATACATTGTGCGAAGACGAGGGAGGAAAGTAAAATTTTTTTTTTTTTTTTTTTAAACTTCTATTACGATATTTACAACTGTATTAGTATGAATACATCTAGTAAATTTGTACAGAGAAATATTATTACATGAAACACGCTTGTTGAGAAACTACCCACTGGTAGCACTATAATAATTTGTCTACATGAGAAGATCACGAGGCCATCTTCTTTTCAGACGCCTCGGAGGGTTATCAGGAATCGAAGAGGAAGCAAGGTTAGAAACAAGAGGATTCGGATGGTTATGAAGTTTATTATGGAAGGATAGGTATCTGGATTTGGCCAAATCGGAAACATATGGTACATTGAGGTCTTTATGGATTATTTTATTAGTGACAAAGTAAGAAGCATTGAGGATTTTACGAAGGATTTTGGATTGTAAGGATTGGATGCGAGAGGAATTCGATGGTTTAGTGGAGCCCCATAGCTCCACTCCGAGTAAAATGTTAAACATGTTTAAGAGCTATCACATGGATAGCCAGAACAACCCTTTGGCATTTAAAAATCAATTTTACGATTTAAAGTCATAGAGGTCTGATATCAGATGTTAACCGCCTACTTTGAAAACAAAAAATAAAAAATAAAATTACTACTTTGCAAATCAACCTAGTAATTTCCAACATCAGGCACATCTCAAGTATAAGTTCCTTTTTAGAGTTACTACATTTAAGCGATAACAGTCATTCGTTTGCCTCGTAAGCTCTTATTTTCTTAGTAGGCGACTACCTCTTCAACAAGCAGTGGTGTCCGGCTTTGGGAAAGAAAATATCTGGTCAGGTAATATAAAATTCATGTACTTGCCGGGTCTATAAAAAAAGATATATATACAGGGTAGTGATATTGCTAGCTGTTTATTGTTGTTAATTATATTCCTATAATTGTTGTATTCCAATTACATATAAATTTAAAAAGCTGGTGCGCGTATCTTACAACTTTCACATACCGCTCTACTTTGAACGGAAATTATTGCCAGACGAAATTTGGCTATTACAAAAATCGTTCGAAGTGAATTGCTAATGGAACTAATACTTAAAGAAAACATTTGTGAATTTAGGTCATATTTATCAATGCAAAAACTAATTAAGATCCTCAAAATAACACAATCCCTATTTATTACATTGAAAGTAGGCTATAAAACCCTCATAACTCTATCAGTCTATTTTGACTAGATAACTCTAGCCTCTCAGAGCTTTATACAATTACATATATTTAATTTACGAATAAGTAACGATTGTAGTACAAATTAAAGGAATTAATTCTCTGACAATTTTTAAATGAACTTAAAATCTTATATTTTCTCTTGTAAAATTTACTAAAATACAGTTACCGGTTCCAGGGCTCTGAAGGCCACTGAGCTATGGGTGAAGGTCCCCGAAGAGAGTTCTAAAATCATTGTTATATATATTTTTAGGACCCCAAAAATAGTTGTTTTGTACTTTTTTATAACTGTAGAACGATTGGGTGGTTGTACTTTTTTATCACTGCAGGTTGATAATGAGGACTCATTTAGACCCCCGAAGATCGTTAGTTTGAATTTGTCTAGTACCGTGGTTTGTTTGGATTCAAAAATAATTGTTTTATACGGGAAGAAGATGGCTTGTAAGCGGAGTGGCCGAATGGGAAGACTTTGCACGTCTTCTTCAGGGCTAGAACGGACAAGATACAAACGGATATAGAAAATAGTGGAAGTTACTTATGAACTTCACTATGCATATTACAATATTTTCCGGCTCTTAATGCCACTGACCGCTTCTATTGTTTGCTTTTTTTATTATTATTTTTTATTGGTATATAATTAAATCTGTACCTCTAGCATTTGACAATGATGAGTCTACATATTAATCATTATTTAAAGACACTGATATTTTATATTGTCAGCTTTGTTTTTTCTTTGTTAGCAGAAACACACCTCATTTTAAAGAAGAACTCAATGTATTTTTTATTATTTTATTTTTCAAAAGAGTATAATTATAATTTTTCCTACTACACATAGTGTTAAGTGTTTTATCATAGTTTTAAGTGTTTTGTGTATAGATTTTTTTTTTTTTTTTATATAGCTTGTTTAACTAATATTTTCTTTACTTTCTCTTTTTTATTATTGCTTTATTTTGGCCAGATGTAGTATTTTAATTATGTTCTATTTTGTTATTCTAAAGGGACTTTGTCCCAGAATAAAGTTATTTTCTATTTCTATTTCTATTTCTAAATTGAAGTAAAAAAATGGTAACAATTGTTGTAATATAATATATGGAATTATGAATATACTCCTACGGATCTCAAGGAGAGTAGATAAGAAAAGAAAAAAAATAATACGAATTAATTTACATAAAGGGAAGTGAAGAAAAAAAAGGGAAACTAAAACAGTTTTTCCACTATTTTTGTATCTTTTTGACCGCCACCCCGGACTGTCTCTTTCCTCTAAAATATACAGCGGTCAACCATTCAATACCCAATAATTGTTTTATATTCGTTTATTTCCGCAAATTGTTGGTCCCCTTCCGATGGGTTCCCAACATAAATATTTTGTACTTTTTTATCACCGTAGAATGATATACATATATATTGTTGTGATAAGGAGGCCCCACCTCAGACATTAGCCTAGAACCACCAAAGATGCCAGTTAATACGTGACCTGATGGGTTTTGTGGGTCACACATTCTGTTGCTCATCACGTGGTTAATTCTGTGTTAGATCCTGGACTACCAGGTGATCATTTAAATTTATAAATGAAACTAAATAATGATTAAATCGCACAATTCCATAGTCTATTATCGTATGCTGGATTATTCAATTTAAAACAAAACTACTTGTAATAATTAAATACTTGCAAAGAATATTAGAAAGTTTAATAAACAGATATGGAAATAAAATATTGGACATTTAACTAAACTGTACTTACTTTAGATATAAAAGGTTTTCAGCAAATTCTCAGAACCTGCACATAAATGTAGAACCACAATTAAAGATTAAATATTATCAGGTAGTTTACTTTATCTGATAATAGAAAAGCGATATAAAGATTTGGAAAGCGATAAAATCCACGGGTAATGGTCAAGATGCGTACTCGTCAATGAATGATTTAAACCAAACAACGATTACAGTAATTTTCAGTTTGCAGGTGAGAAGCATTTTAATATATTACGAAGACCAATCATTGATGTTAAATTAGTCAACCCAATTTATCATCCTTATCCTAATACTTATTCTTTTAGACAGTGGTGTAAAACACTTCAAATTATTACACAATGGTTTTTTATTTACTAATAGTTACGAATCAAATGTTTGTGGCGTGTCACACTACTTTTCTTACCACTTTCAGAGAAAACTAAAAATACAAGTTGTTGGCATACTCGTAATGTTTTTTTTTTCTTTCTTCCTCTATACCGAGGGTAGGGAAGCATTGTGTTCGTGCGAGAGGTTAAAAACAAATTCGTGCTCAGAATCAAAAATTTCCACTCGTGTTTTACGTTTCAGACATCAAGGATCCAATTTGATTCGGTGTCTGTATGTAATCAAATCAATGCGAGGAGTATTTCACCTAGTACCATTCATCCGATTTTCATGGCTTATGCAAATTGGTGCCTAGATGGTTCCATATCAATTTTATCTAGCACTTCCGTTTACGCAGGCGCAAACGTATTTTTTTAGATATGCCAATGTTTCAGAAAGGGCTCGTTTGATTTGGCTGAAAGTTAGATAAAAGGTAGGTAATGGTGAAAACGTAATGTCAATTCTGTTGAATTCTGCCCACTAATTTTTCTTACATATGCGCAAACGTGTTTTCCTTGATACGCATATATCTCTAAAACTGATGTTCGATTTGGCTCAAATTTGGAGGAAAGTTAGGGATTGGTAAACATATAATCAAGTAGGTATGATCTCCATTCTAATTCTATCCACTTCTCCTAGCAAAAATACTTTCGCTTTCGGATCAGCAAACGTATTATTTGGCAAGCCTATAGTTTGAAAACTGCGCATTCAATTTGACCCAAACTTGGAGGAAATTTGGAGAATAGTATAGAAATTTCCTAATATGAATTTCATTGAATTCCATTTAATAATTAAAATTAATATAAATAATTGTTATCAATATAATGGCAGTGAAATGTGAAAGGCAATGATCATATGGAATGGGAGTTATACTATATTTTTATGGGGTTATAAAATTTTAGGTTTTATTCAAAGAGTTAATTTATACTGTATTGTTTCGTCGATTCCAAAAGTTACTTAGATTTCGTGTAATTTTCAACAAATTTTAATTAATTTTTACTCTGAGTCTGTAAAAAAGAAAAGTCTTATTTGTAATTGTGTTTATTTCTACTAAAGTTCAACCAGCTCGTCGTGGTATCGTGTTTATGTGTGATTTTTATATATATTTTTATATTCCAGCTTAAATAGTTTTGTTCTGACTGAAGAAAAGTATTGGTCTCGATAACATTGAAAAAACAAAAGTTTAGTTTATCTTTTTTCTCTTGTGGAGTTTTTGTAAGATTGATTTTACGAGTAAAAACATGCTAATTAAGTACATATTACTAATGTTAGTGCAAAAGGTCGTAAGCATTCTGCTACGATAAAAAATAGCAGAGGGCAATAAATTATGAAATTATACTAATAAATCATAACGAAACAATTAGTTTTTATGGTTTCCTGTAAAACACTCAATGATTACTTACGACTTTTTTTTACTTTCCTACCTATCCTAGGTAAGGAAAGTATTGCAATCGGGTTAAATTTCCGACATGCTGTTTTCGACGGATCTATACGTTTCACAGCCCCCTGAGTCCGAAAAACACATTTTTAGCCATTGGTCTGTTTGTCTGTGCCAAGATTTTCTCGGGAACTACTGAACCGATTTTGTTGCTTCTTTTTTTATTTTGTAGGGTTTTGACTACCGATGCCTGTGACAGAAATTTGGTGCTCCATGCGCAATAGCTTGCGCGCAATAAATGAAAAACACGTTTTTCTATAGACTGTAGCGCAGAAACGGCTCTAACGATTTTGATTAAACTTTCCTATAATGTCCTAATCATTGCCCTTTCAATTTTTGTATATGGACTAAATTCCCGAAAAAATTCAGAAAAATAGTTATAAAGAAAAGAAAATTTTTATGGGACCTAACTCGCTAAGTATATATTATACGGTAAAATTTGTAATAAAACTTTTGAAAGGTAATTAAATTACCAACAAAACGAAAATAAATCATTGGAATCGAACCAGTATTAGCGATGATACAGCTTATTCTATTTTTTACACATTTTTTAAACTTATTTTATTACTTTCCTACCTATATGTAAGGAAAGTATTGCAATCGGGTCAAATTTCCGACATGTGGTTTTCGACGGATCTATACGTTTCACAGCCCTCTGAGACCGAAAAACACATTTTTAGCCATTGGTCTGTCTGTCTGTGCCAAGATTTTCTCGGGAACTACTGAACCGATTTTGTTGCTTCTTTTTTTATTTTGTAGGGTTTTGACTACCGATGCCTGTGACAGAAATTTGGTGCTCCATACGCAATAGCTTGCGCGCAATAAATGAAAAACACGTTTTTCTAGAGACTATAGCTCAGAAACGGCTCTAACGATTTTGATTAAACTTTCCTATAATGTCCTAATCATTGCCCTTTCAATTTTTGTATATGGACTAAATTCCCGAAAAAATTCAGAAAAATAGTTATAAAGAAAAGAAAATTTTTATGGGACCTAACTCGCTAAGTATATATTATACGGTAAAATTTGTAATAAAACTTTTGAAAGGTAATTAAATTACCAACAAAACGAAAAAAAAATCATTGGAATCGAACCAGTATTAGCGATGATACAGCTTATTCTATTTTTTACACATTTTTTAAACTTATTTTATTACTTTCCTACCTATATGTAAGGAAAGTATTGCAATCGGGTCAAATTTCCGACATGTGGTTTTCGACGGATCTATACGTTTCACAGCCCTCTGAGACCGAAAAACACATTTTTAGCCATTGGTCTGTCTGTCTGTGCCAAGATTTTCTCGGGAACTACTGAACCGATTTTGTTGCTTCTTTTTTTATTTTGTAGGGTTTTGACTACCGATGCCTGTGACAGAAATTCGGTGCTCCATGCGCAATAGCTTGCTCGCAATAAATGAAAAACACGTTTTCTATAGACTGTAGCTCAAAAACGGCTCAAACGATTTTGATTAAACTTTCCTATAATGTTCTAATCATTGCCTTTTCAATTTTTGTATAAGGACTGAATTCCCAAAAAAATCAGAAAAAAAAGTTATAAAGAAAAGAATATTTTTATGGGGCCTAACTCGCTAAGTATATATTATACGGTAAAATTTATAATAAAACTTTTGAAAGGTAATGAAATTCCATAAAAAGCCATATAAAAATCGTTCATTTTGGACAACTATTAACGAAGTTACAGCTATTCAATTTCCAATGAAAGATTACGAGTTTACTGTAGCCCGCATCACACAATCTTCACTATTTCCTCTACTTTTAACAGAAATTATTGTTTGACAATACTAAGCTATAGCAAAAAGTTTTTGATCAGAAATATTAGTGAGTATCGAAATTTTTATTCTGATCTACCTTAAGCCGGTTTCATTGCCTTAGTTAATCTAATAAATTGTACTCAAATCTTTTTTTTGATCAATTTTCAGGAAAATAAATGTAGTTCAATTCTTTTTTGTTTCTTCATGAACATATGTAAAGATATAAAAACTTTTCTGAAACAGGTAGGAAAGTCGTGTGAGTGGACACACCAGATTTTTTGAATTAACAATGGTGATAATCATGTTCATTACGTTCTCGATTTTTTTTTCAATCCCGAGTCATCAAATATGCAATCTGCATATGCGGAACTTTTTCGCACTTCAGTATTCGCTGATAAACAAAACTCGTGGATCTCAAAACAGTATATGTTGAGGGATTACTGAATTTCCGAAAAAGGTTTCTCCCAGAGATTTTATTCTCATACAAAAAATTTTAGACCTTGTAATATAGATATTTTTTAGCCAATGCAAACGGAGAGGAAGCTGTACTGACCTTCCTTGGCAGACGTTTTCCAATATAGACAATTTAATTTTTCCTCAAATGACAAACTCGAATGCTTAGATGTAAAGTATTCGGTTCATAGGCTCATAGATATCATTTTGATTGGCGAGTAAGGCATACAAAAAAATTATACATCTTTTATGATATATAAAGATTAACATACAAAACCAACATGTTTATTGTAAAACGAATAATAGAATACTGTATATTTAAAAATAAATCTATACACATTTTTAATGTTTACGTTTTTTTTTTTTTTTGCTTATGGGTATATTTGAAAATATGTTAACGAAACAATGATATTTTGGCAAGCCTGTAGTTTGAAAACTGCGCGTTCAATTTATAAAATTAAATTAAATTTAAAATTAAATTGCCGGCAAAAAATTGTAATAATTTTAGAACAGTTTAACCGAAACAAAAAATAATTTATAGGTATTTAAGGCTCTATCAACTTCACGAAGAAGTAACCTGATATCTGTAAACAAATTAGAACCAAACATATAAAATAAAAAATATTGAAAAATTGTACTTACTTTCTAGTTTAAAAAGCAATGAAATAGAAAAATTATCGAATTGGGTTGGTAAAGGAACAATTCAGCTTTCCAACGGTTGTACAAACGTGAAATGTCGAGGAAATCCTGAGAAGTTATGAATACTTTAGTTATCAGCCGGCGAAAAAATTATCTACGAAAATCAAGTTCAATAATTAAATTCTGCAATTTTCAATTTCTATAAAAATTCAAATTTTTAAAGGTTGATTTTTCTTAACAAAAATTTATTTGGCCTACTTGGAAGGGTCTTTTGCTTTTTGTAATTTATGATACAATTTTCAATGATATAATACTCATTATTATTTTTCTTATACTATACAAAGAATAAATAGTTCGATATTTAATAACCTAAAAATCTGGGCAAAGCAAAGGTGAAATGAATAACATCCATTTTTTCCCCTCTAATCCTGAGGCCAATTAAATGAACGCCGGGTTACGTTTACAATATTTTTCGATGTAGTATCACCAAAAAAATTAAAAAAATTATTGAAATCGATGACACACTGATTGTAGCATCTCCTAGTCGGTGGTATGTCAGTATGGATACCCATGCAACACTTCCATAAAAAACCAATATATTGTTTAATATTAATATTAATATTAAATATTGTTTAATAAAACCAAGCGTTGGGTGATCGAATTTCAACCAAAATTGGGTATAATGGGTATAATTTCCATACCATTAAAAAAATAGTATATTTTACATATTATATTTTTAAATTATATATTATATATATATTTTTTACATATTGTTATTTTTCATTTTGGTAAACTTAACAATGGAAAATAACAGTTTAACAACTAATATGGAGGTTTAATAACTATACCGAAGTTTTTATTGTCGACCATTGATCTAATTAATAGGATTTTTGTTATTTTAGTGGTCTTAATTATTTTTTAGCTTTTAGCTAAACCTAAGTGCATTTCAATTTTTTTTTTAATTGCTTAACATTACCAGAAAATATTCTATTCAAAGTAGAGAGGTAAGCGATATTCGTGGGTTGCTCGCACCAGATTTTTTTTTTTAGTATGTTACATCAACTACTCTAGCTATCAAACTATTTTTTCAAATTTAAAATAGAGTTAACGGTTTGAACATTTTAATTTTTACGACAGCTATCGTCGAAAATCGCTTTACACGCTCATAGCTTTGGAACTAAATATTGCTAAGAGATGGGATGAATGAATTTCGAAATTCCCCGTTAAAATATACAGAACTAAAAATCAACTAAATCGGACTACTCGTTTAAAGGTTAACATAAGAGCCATGCAAAATGTGTTACATTTTAAAAATAAACTACCATTATTATAACATGGAGGAGGACGAAACTGGATCTCGCTTCGTCCTAAAATTTGCTTCGGTCCGACACTGTACGGCTCCGTACACTTTAGGACGGATTCGGGTAATTTCGAGGCTGTTATCTTGCAGTAACGAAACGAAACTAATTCCATGTTAGATATTAAAGTAATTAATGTCTTAACATGAAGGGTATTAATTTAAATATATGTACTTGCAAGCTATTTAATCAAGATAAATATTTATTCCTTTCATATTTTGTATGACCTTGCTATATATGTTATGTAAAAAAGGATATGAGATAAAACAGCAGGAAGAGGTGTTGGACTAAAAGAGGAGTGAGTGCTTTAGATAAAACATTGTAGGAAAAAAATAACAATAAATAGAAATCGGAACAGAATTCGTGTGCTACAATAACAGATGCTCCTGTTGAAAAAGTCTTGCAAGAGTAATAGAAGAGGTCAAAAATAAAAAGAGAAGACTTCGAATATAAATAACTTACATCGAACGGATGGGGGAGAAAGCAAGCATACTCCTGTCAGTCCACCACAATGTGTCAACTTTAATTACTTTTATACTCAGTGATTACGATCTACCTAATAAAAATAGAAGCTACTGATACACATTCTGTAAACTCACATACATATCTGTAAACCGAATCCACAAACTACTTTCAGATTAATGAAATATTCATTATTCTATATTATAATAGCTTGTCAATCTCTTGCTATTTCTTTTACAAGTGACAGGATAGCCATATTCCATAAATCCGTTACAAATTTGAAAGCTAGGGAAAGTTTCTAAACAGCGCTGGGCTCATCGATGACATCGGATTGCTATCTGAACTGTCCAAAACGATGCCATCGATGATCTCAGCGCTGAGTTTAGGAATTTGTCCCATTAAGGATAAAATTAAAAAAATACAACTTTCATGAAGCTTATGAAATATCTAATATAGGACAGTCATTCATGGAGTAAGTTATTGAAATTGTCAGACTAAATTTATTCAACATGAGGTAAACTGAGATAAGATATGAATGTTAATTATCAATTTATAAGATAATTTTATTGTGCTAAGGTGATAAGCAGCAACGAAAAATCATACACTATTCATTTTTTTCATTTGAAAAAATAGTTTGATAGCTAGAGTAGTTGATGTAACATACTAAAAAAAAAATCTGGTGCGAGCAACCCACGAATATCGCTTACCTTTCTACTTTGAATAGAATATTTTCTGGTAATGTTGAGCAATTAAAAAAAAAATTGAAATGCACTTAGGTTTAGCTAAAAGCTAAAAAATATTCAAGACCACTAAAATAACAAAAACCCTATTAATTAGATCAATGGTCGACAATAAAAACTTCGGTATAGTTATTAAACCTCCATATTAGTTGTTAAACTGTTATTTTCCATTGTTAAGTTTACCAAAATGAAAAATAACAATATGTAAAAAATATATAAATAATATATAATTTAAAAATATAATATGTAAAATAACAATATAATTTTTATAACAATGTTATTTATATTAATGAAATTAATATAAATAACAGTTAAAATAATAAGAAAATAATAATGGCTGCGTAATTTGGGAAGCACTCAATATATGGAAAGGGGTCACATACATGCATTTTTGAACAAGTTATTGTTGAAAGGTAAAACGTAGCAGCAATAATTTTTTTAAATATGTATAAACCTTATTTATATGTACGTTTTCAACTTCACTCATATTCTTATATTCGTTCTCTAATTATTTTTGATGTGACTTATGAAAAAAATTTGTTTCGTTAATCCCAAACAAACATAAAATTGAATTTTCGTTCCATCTATTTTAGGAAAGAAAACATAGTTATTAAGTTCATAAGCATGTTCGTTCAATTCGTACGTAGAAACAGTAATAGGAATTGTTTCATTTCGTGATTTCTTCCTAATCACGAATAGTAAAATACGCAATTCACAAATGAGAAACTCATCTGCATTTTTGTATTCGCTGATTCTGAAGACTCTCAGTTATCAAATCAATATTACTGTATTTGGAAAACAGTTTATCCTAAAGACATTATTCTCAAATGAAAAGTTTTAGGTCTAGAGATACAGGTAACGTGGAACCAATGAAAATTGTGAGGAACTGACGTTTCTTGGCAGAGGTTTCTATATGCGTTTGGAATAATTTTCTTCTAGATCTGTTTATGAAATACTATTATACCAACTAAACCATTCCTCCTACTTTTTTTAAAGCAATATATGGTATATCACAAAAAAAAAAAAAAAAAAAGAATTTAGACTAATATTTTTGTTTGTTTTATCGTTGCAATGGTATACAAATTAATTTTAATGCTTGAGACATAAATGGATAAAAGAAATGAAAATAATTCATTAATAAGAAAACATAATTTCTTAAATTCAAAATCCGTACAAAATTAAAAAAAAACAAAACAACAGGTTATCAGAAATTCAAAGAAACTTTGACTTAAACTAAATTCATTTGGACCATGTCTGGTCTCTAGACTGTAAAAAAAAAAATAATAATAAATTCTCACAATCCCTCTAAGAGTCAATAGTTAAGCAATTAAAACCACGCATACAAAACAAGAAGATGCGGGGAGGTTAACTTCATACTTTCAGCGACTTAGATTACAACTGCTTTTCTATCAAGTTTAGAAATATTGTTTATCTATTTGAATATTATAAATTTCTCTGGGGACATCTGAACTCTCAACAAAACTATAAAAACCATAGAAAAAAAAACTTGCCCAAAATGTATATAGAAAATATTCAGTGTCCATAGAATAAGCAATTTTCTAACGATTATTATTATAACCAAAGTGCAATAGTTGGTGGAAAAAGAAAAATAGGGTTACAAGTCGTGAAAATTAAAATTATTAAAACTTTGAGGCACGAGAATTTCAAAACACTACACAGATATTTTTTACTGCCAACCTCAGCACCCATAGGGAGAGGCACTAGCGGATCCAGGATTTAATTTTGGGGAGAGAGGGGGGACTTCAGCTTTTTTTTTTATAAAACATGGTTATATTTCACCATTTGGGAAGGAGGGAGGATGCTTCAGCCCCGAAGCCCCCTCCCCCTAGATCCGCCCGTGGGGATAGGCTGATCATAAATGCAAAAAACTACAACAAAAATGTACAGTGTAATACAAACTAAAAATGTAAAATGTACAAACTAATACAAAAATGGACAAATGTTTCACCTAAAATTTATATCTTATATTCTTTTTATGGAAACACTGTCGCATTAGAGATTGATTTAATCGATATTAGGATCCATTATTATATTGTGGGAGGCACATTTTATGAAAATACTGTCGGATTTCAGATTGAACGTCACGTTTTTGTAACTTTTTGGACATGATCTACGGGAGGGGCTTTCGGGCTGAAGCCCCCCCCAAAATGGAAAAATATAACCATGTTTTATGGGAAAAGAAAATTAAAAAATACCTCTTAAAGTATTATTGTTCGTGTAATTACATTTAAAAGTACTTAAGGAATAACTTAAACACCTATTCATAAAGGTAGTTAGTTTCTTTCTGTTTTTCCAAAGTAATTATCTTCATTTTTATGAAAAAAAAAGGTTCCGGGCTGAAGCCCTCCCCCAAAATTAAATCCTGGATCCGCTAGTGGACATGATCGATAAAAAGAGTTCACTGTAATGTTATTGGAGGCTCTTTTTTTTTTTTTTTTTTTTTTTAATACTGTGGTATTTCAGATTTCGCAATTGCGCACGAAGTTTGTGTAACTTTTTGGATTTAATCGATAAATAGATCCACTATCATATAACGGGGACACTTTTTATTAAAAAATATGGTTGGATTTGATATTGAGCGATTGGTCATCATGGTTTTTCATAAAAAGTGCCCCGACAACATAATAGTGTACCCTAATATCGAATTAATTCGAAAATTTACAAAAACCTGATGCGTGGTTACGCAATCTTCAATTGGACAGTATTTTCATAAAACGAACCCACTACAACATACTAGTAGACCCTAATATCGATTTAATTCGAAAAAATAGGAAGGAGCAATTTAAAAATAAATTTATGTTGTGAAATTTAATGTTTTTTTTTTTTAAAGCTCTCTTGATCACTTAAAGAAACCTTAATAACCAAAATGTAAATTTAATTTCTTTTTTATAAATTTATGCAAGAATACATGATTATTCAGTGTTTCTTTTTTTTTTTCTTTTTTATATTAAATATTTATTCAGACATATGATTATTGAATAATTTGTTTTTCCCAATAAAAATATTGAATTATTCTCAGAATTAATCAGAACTACGGGTTATTCTAGGAATCGTCAATTACTAAAAATGTAATGAATAAATTATTCGAATAAAAATTCAGTCAATAACACTCGACTATGCTTCCCGTGACATATTTACTGCTGCATAATAGATTTTAAATTTTCTTTATTTAATTTATCAAAATATTTTCAAGTTATCTTTCTGAAATGAAATGTTTTTTCCTTTTTTTTTGTTTTTAATCATTCCCGTACAATTTCTGCTGTTTTCCCGGTTTGAGAAATTCTCCTTGGCTTACTCCTGCTTTGAGGGAGTGTATGAGAGAAAGAGATGCTGCAAGGTGACGGTTTAAACGAACTCGACTTCCTGATGATTTTCTCTCCTACAAACAGCTTCGTTAGCACTCAATCAGCAGTACGCCGTGCTAAATCCCGCTACTACCATCATTCCCTATCCAACTCTCCTAATACCAAGGACATGTGGACTATTCTTAGAAAACTGACCATTGGTAATGCACCCCAGTATCAGTCCAATTCCGTTTCTGCTGATAATCTCAACGGTCACTTTGTCTCCTGCCGTCTTGCAATCACATCTCCTAAGTCCAGCCCGGCTCCTATGTTCTCTTCCTTTAATCCTGATCACTTCTTTCTTTCCCATATTACACCAGATTATCTCCTTAAATCCATTCAGAAGTCCCATACCAATGATTACGGTCCCGACAACCCGTCAGATCCCAGTCAGACTGATTAAAGCCGCATTGCCATCCATTCTTCCGATCCTTTATCATATATAATTAATCTCTATAATTAATTATATAATTAATCATATATAATTATTCTCTTCAAAATGCTACCTTCCCTACATCCTGGAAAACCGTCCTAGTACGCACCTTGAGGAAGACCTCAAACCCATCAGCTCCTAATGATTTCCGACCGATTTCCCACCTTTCAAACCTCTCAAAACCTTTAGAGCGGTTAGTCTAATCCCAGCTATCCCATTTTTTAGAGGATAATAATCTCCTAAATCCCTACCAATCCTGTTTCAGGCCTGGTTATTCTACTCAGTCTGCCCTAATCAAAATTTCCCAAGACCTTCATACAGCCATAGATCAGCAGAAACTAACCATCCTTATTCTCCTAGACTTCTCCAAAGCCTTTGATTCAGTAGACCACAACATCCTCCTAACCAAACTTAAAAATATCTCATTTCTTCTAGTTCCCTTAATTGGTTACAATCCTTACTGGTCGCTCCCAGTATGTTATAATTCCTAATAACCCCCCATCTGAATCTCTAACTCTGACCAGAGGCGTCCCACAAGGCTCTTCCTTATTTCCCACCCTTTTCTTCATCTATATAAATGACCTCCCATCCTCTATCCTGCACTGTCAATACCACTTGTATGCCGACGACATTCAAATTAACCTCTCCTTTAATCCGACAGATATCTCAGATGCCACTCTAAAACTTCAGGAAGACATTGACAGAATAAGTGCTTGGGCAAACCTCAATAGGCTCACTCTGAAAGCCAAGAAAACAAAAGCCATCTTGATCGGATCTCCCTCACTCTTCAAATCCTCCCCGGTATCTCCCAATCTCCTCCTGAACAACTCACCTATCTTATTCCACACCACCGTTAAAAACCTAGGTGTTACTTTTGATTAATCCCTATCCTGGAAACCTCACATCTCCCAAATTTCCCGTCGCACTATCTCCACCCTAAAACAGTTCAATCGTCTACGATATCTCCTTCCATATAAGTCCCGTCAACTCCTAGTTTCCTCCCTTGTTTTCCCCCATTTCGACTATGGCTGTTGGTGTACGGTGGACTCTCGGGAGATTCCGAGGCCAAACTTAAACGCCTGATGAATTGCGCACTATTTGTTTTCGGAATCTCTAGATATACGCATATTACCCAGTATTACACTGAGTTGAGGTGGCTCTACCCATCCTATCGCCGTCAGTACTTCCTAGCCACTTTTCTGTACCAAATCATTAGAACTCATCAACCCTCCTATATTTTTCACAGTTTACAATTCAAATACTCTATCCAATCCCGTCCCACTAGATCTCGTACTTCCGACCTCTATCCTCCTCCTCACTGAACTGCTGCGTTTGACAAATCCTTTGCAATACAAGCCGCCTCCCTCTGGAATTCCATCCCTGCTGATATTCGACACGCTCAATCAGTTTCCTCTTTCAAACCTCTCCTCTTTAAGCACCTACTCCTTTCTCAATCCGACTGATTGTGAAATTTACTTAAGAGAAATATCTAAGCACCGTCAGAGACTACCTCAATTTATTAAGGTTATTTTAGTTTCTCATATATATGTACAATTTACTTGTTCTTTTCTTTCTCTTTTCAGTATTTTTATCTTTAGTCAACTCTTATTGTAAATATACAACCTAATTGTAACCACATAGACATACAATCTGTATTTATATTTTGTTCTAAAGGGACAACAGTCCCAGAATAATAAAAAAAAATTTTCATTTCATAACAAAAAGGAGACGATGAGCTTTGCAAAAAAAATCAATGAAGAGGAATTTAATGTGAGGGTAATAGGAAGAGGATGATATATCTAGGTTTCAGGATTTCAGGCTATTATGGATATAAAGACCAACACCCCACCAGGTAGACAATCTAGTCATGATGGATGAATTGGTTAAGGAAAATAATTAGGAGGTGATATAGTACTTAAGTCATGTTTCGGATACATGTAATAAAAAAATACGGGAGAAATTTGGACAATGAATTTAAGCAAGCAAGCAGACAAAAATTACCCCTAAGAGTATTATTGTTGGTGTAATTTCATTTATAATAAGACTTCAAGAATCACTTAAAGAACATTTGATATAGATAGTCAGTTTCTTGTTATTTCTTCCAAAGTAATTATCGTTATATAAATGAAAAAAAAAAAAGCTTTCCACTGAAGCACCCGTAAAATTAAATCCTGGATCCGCATACTGCAACAGATTTTTTTGTAATATTTCTTAAGAACTGTTGTTTCTTGCCAACTAGTTTTAATTTTCAATTAGAATATGGTTATTATTTTCAAGTATTATTATGGGAAAATGGAAAAACCTTTCACATGATATTGAATAGCAGCCTGAAAGAAAATCATATTTTTGGGGTCATACAGTGACATTGAAAGGTAGGCAGGTAATTGAGATGTAGGAAAAAGCATTCAGCAACTGAGCTGAATCCACACTACTTTCGGTATTCTTTTTTTGTTTACTCATTATGTTATGAGGTACAGAAAAACATTGGACATGTGATAGACACTTGTTTAAACATTGTACTTCTTATGAAGCCAGACGTCAATAAGTGGCCAATATTATGATTATCTTTTCATTACCTCTTAATAATGAAAAACTATGCATACTTGAGAAGATTAATTGTTGTTTTCTAGAAAAAGTTTTCAAAGAGATACCTTACCAAATTCATAAAAACATTTCCAGAATTGTGACTTTTTGTGAGAAGAATACATTCAATTCAGAAAGAGATCTATTTCATATGATGATTGTCTTTTGCAGATTTTACATGGATTGTATATTCTTTTATTCTAGAAAACAATAATGAATAAAAAGTAAATGTTACTACCTTTGTTTAACAAGATTATCAGATCTCATGTAAACATAGGATTTTTATAAAATTCATATTTTGATATATTTTGCAAATGATTTCAAGGATAGAGGCATAAATCAAAATAAGTATAATTATGAAAAAATATCTATAATAAACAAAATTATAGAGAAACATTAAATGTTCAGAAGCCCTAAAACAACATATCACAATTGTCTTTTATCAAACTTTAATTTCTGCAGGCATTTCTCTATCATCAAGGGCAGCTAAGATATTCTGTGCAGCCAAGACTCCCATAGCATTACGAGATCCAAATGTTGCACTTCCTATGTGTGGAAGTAACACTGAAAACATATAAATATCGAAAGTTCTCTTATTATTTAGATTAATTGGCAGCCCGAGGGCAAACTTACGGAGCACTAAGTTGAAAGGAAAATTTTGTTTTTTCCCTAACTCTCTGAAGCTACTTACAAAATATTTACTAACAAATATATATAAATTAGAAAACTTGGATACCATCTTTCAATATATTTGTGAATATTTTGTAGGTAATATTGGAGGTTTATTTAGTTATTTTCTGACAATTTTGGGCTATTAAAAATTTTTCGAAGTGAATTTTTAATGGAGTTAGAGCTTAAAACTTACAGCTAACAAGTTATTAAGACCATTAAAATAACAAAAACCCTGTTTATAATATCGATGGTAAGCAATAAAAACCTTGTAACTCCAACTGTTTTTTTAAACCACATAACTTCAGTTTGTGAGCTATCTATGCATAGAGAGATTTGAAAGTACCTACATCTGTATATTTCGTTGGCACATGTTAAAGTAAGGAATGTGAAAGGTTGGACAGGTTAACATCCCTTAATTTAACATGATGCCGAAGATTAAACTAATAAATGATTATGGATGGCATTACTATAAGTTATCAAAATTTTATTTTTCCATTGTAAAGTTTACAAAATGAAGTTCTTTTCATTGCCTACTGTCGATGGGTCAAAATTTGTCCCATTAATTGCAAGTAGATATTGTTGTGCTTTCACAAAGGGAAAATTCATCAAATTATTCATTAATTTAGTTTTCTAAAATGTTACATGATTAAATTTCCGGATAAACTGACGAACAAAGATTGATTTATCAAAATATAGTAGAAGAATGCAGAAATCGCCTTAACTGTTTCAAGTGGACCAAATTTCTCATAGAAGCTATATTTACACTAGACTGTGATTTTTTATGTTCCCCAAATTCAGTCACAGCGTCTGATCACATAAAAATGTATTAAAAGCAGCTGAAAATTCCAAGGGGGCGGAGTGGCATAGCAGGCTAACATGTGTGCACAGCAACCCGATAACCGAAGTTAGAGATAATAAAACAATTAAGAGTTCACATAGCAGGCTAACATGTGTGCACAGCAACCCGATAACCGAAGTTAGAGATAATAAAACAATTAAGAGTTCACGTTCCAGTGCCTGGGGAGCAATTTAACTCTGACATTAATTCACCGCTCTCACCCCCTGACCCAGGAAAACCTAGAAGGAGAGGTAGGAGAAAAAAAAGCTGAAAATTCCTAAATTAGTATTTTTTGCACGTTTAATTTTCAAACTTGTTAATCAATTTCCTCCACTTGTAAAACCTAATGCAAAATGTTGTTATAATCATTATAATCATCAGTTCAATAAATTATTATACATATATTTACAAAATTTCTTTAATCGACCTTTGAGTATTATATTTTATATTAAAATATATATATATATATATATATGTGTGTGTGTGTGTGTGTGTGTGTGTGTGTGTGTGTGTGTGTGTGTGTGTGTGTGTGTGTGTGTGTGTGTGTGTGTTAAGTTATGGATAGTGGTAAACTTAAATTAAGTTCAATCCTATTTAGATAATTAAATACATTGATTAAATTAAATAGGTAATTAAGACATATCATTGTATATTCTGGTAGATTATAACGATTTGTTTAGATAATAAAGTGTTTTTGTAAGCAGCAAAGTGTTTTCTTTCGCATCTCTTTTTCCATTTTATTATTTATCTTTCGGACAATCGTAAGTGATGCCGAAACAATGGCCTTCATATTCAGGTTTTAAAGTCGTTTTTTTTTTTTTACATCATCAGTAATAATAAGAGGAAAGGATGCCGGAAGGAATAGTAAATCCATCAGTTCTAACTGAATCACTGGTCACACCATTGACTCCCCCACTGGAGGTTCCCCAGCTGTCGTCGGAAGTTTTAGCAGCGGAGATTTTCTAATTGTCAACAGAAACGTTAGCAGTGACGCACGCGAATACTCTAGGATGGCTTAACGTGAGAACCGCAACTTCGCAGGATCTAAGGAAAGCAATATCTGATCTTGAGAGGTTCGACTGCGGAATCAGTGAGTTAAATCACTTTCTTAAGGGTGATGATCGTGTGATGTCACGTATACTAGTGAAGGAGGAGGAAAATCTGATAGATCCGATGGATGCTAACGCATTGAGAGCAGCCCTGGTATGATGAGTTAAGAGAAGAGTCTTAAAGAAGTTCCAGACTGACGAAGATACCCCATGGGGGGTTGTGAAGGATAAACTGAAGAAGGCATTTGGAAGGGACCGATATGCTCCGGAAAAAGACATCCAGCAGAAGTTTCAAGAAAAGAAGCAACCTCATCATACAATTGGACAGTATGCGGGTAACCTTTTAGCTCTTTTCAGCAGAAGAGAAGACGAGGGAAGTAGTGAATGCAGCAGAAGCTGAGTCCAGTATGGCTGGAATATGGCTTTCCGGGCAGTCATACTAAAAGTACGATTAGCAAGAGGCATGGAAAAGAAAGATAGAATCCCTCGGGAGAAGAATTTTGTGGAATGATGCTTTGTTGATAGATGCTAGTGCTCGAGATGAGGAAGCTAAGGGGCGAAGTGTCTGAGAACGGATGGAATAAGGTGACGTACAGAAGAACTGAAACTGGTAGGATCAGAGCAAGGCCGGAAATGTGGAGGAAAAGAGGAGGAGAGTTTGGTAGAAGAGAAAGGACGGCAATGAGAGAGAGTTTAAACAAGTTTATTATTTATCTTCAGGACGTTCGTAAGTTATATATATATGTATGTATATATATATATATATATATATATATATATATATATATATATATATATATATATATATATATATATACATATATGATAGGTAGTGCATTGATAAGTAGGTCATCAATTATAAGGACTAGAAGACTAGCCACAAATTGAGAGTGACAGTCAGAGGAATGGAGCAATACCTTTTTGGAAAATCAAGACATGTTCGAAAATCTAATAAATGGATCAGAGCAATGATTGACCTCCCAGATATTGTGGAAAAGGAGCACACAAGGAAGAGGACCTGGACAGAAATGTTATCCGGAGAAATGATATAAAATGGAACAGGCAGTTTATGGAATGGTATCCAAGAGAGCACGTGAGGAAGAGAGGACAAGACAAACGGATGGGACAGGTGTGGTTGCAAGGTATATTATTAGTCGTAATAGCTTGGATATTAGGCGTTCTTTCCCATCTATAAACAGCTCTGAAGGTAGGCTATCCCTCCCAGGGCCTTTCTTTTAAGCCTGTAGCTATCCAGAATATTAACCTCTTGTGTATAGAGGTCCTCAGCATGGTCAATATCTTCTGTGTTTGTAGGTTACTCTTAAATGAGGAGCTGCAACATACGATTTTTACAAATGATTAATATCTCATCCTTTGATGCCATCAGTTTATGATAATTTCTCTCATTCCCATTTTACATCTACTTTCTTGTAGATTTTGCATACATTTGCAGCCTATCAGCTGTTTCTAATGGTTTACAGTATTTCTTTGAGAAATTCTTTTTTTGACTTTTTCCTGGCAGCTGTTATTTGTCCAGAGTAGCGTGCTCAGTTTCTGCTAGGCAGGCATTCATTTTTCTTGTTTTATGCTCTGGCTTTTCTATGAAACACTTCCCGGTTATTTGTTTTTCCTGAATAAATATTATTTTCTTAACTGTTTTAGCTCTATATCTAACACTTCGAAATGTTTATCAAATACGAGGCCCTTTGGCAGAGATTAAGGGTTCAATTTTGTTCTTCAGCTCATTTTTGAATTTTGTTTCATACATAATACTCTTTCTTTCCAATTGATCCACTATTTTGTTCATTTTTTTCATTCTCTGTTAGACTTTGATTCTAGTCAGAATTTGGTTCAAATCAGACATGGCCCCATGACAGCATCTTATGTTTTGGATGTCTTATACACCAGTGTTGCGTCAATCTGGTTATTAGTACATTAAGATCTTACCTAATTCAATTGTAGATGTTTTACTTTTATTGTTTCAAATATACCCATATGTATAAAAAAAAAAAAAATAAAAAATAATTATGTTGATTTTATATATTTATCTTTTTACAAATAATATAAACTCCCACCATTTTTTTTTTTGTCCATTGTCTTCCCAATCAAAATGGAAAGTCAGTGCCTATGATTTTTTATATATATATATATATATATATATATATATATATATATATTTGAAACTGAAGCGTATTTTATCTTAAATTTTAGAAAGTTTTTTTCCAAAATATTTCTAAGTCCGAGTTTAAGCTGATAATGACTGCACTATTTAATAAATGGTAAACCATCATATGCCCAATATATCAGCCATTTAGTGCAAAAATTCATTAAGTAACAATTCATGAAATTTCATCCCTTAGTACTTTGATGAATTTTTCCTCAGTAAAATAATAATAATGAGTAACATTAATACTGTTTTTATTATTTTGAAGCACTTATGGTTACTTTTAACAAATAAATACGATTGAAATTCACGAAAATGTACTTAGTTTAGGTTTAATTATTACTGTTATAATTATTTTACCACAATTATCCAATTTTGTAAGAGGATGATCAGTAGGAATTGGTTCAGGGTTCATACAATCTAAACCTGCACCAGCAATCACTTTATTCTGCAAAGCTTCAAGAAGGGCTTCTTGATCAACAACACCTACATAATAAAAAAATGAAAGGAAAGATCATAAAAAAAAGAAACGAATATAGATTCTACATAGTCCTTGTGAATACTTACCTCCTCTTGCAGTATTAACAAAGATGGATGTAGGTTTCATCAGGGAAAATTTGTCTTTATTAAATACACATTTTGTTTCAGGAGTTAAAGAACAATTCACAATAACAAAGTCGCTTTCTTTCAGAAGGCAATCGAAATCAGTGTGAATAGCTCCTATTTCATTGCCTGAAAGAAAATCAAGTTATCTGTGGACTATAACAATATATATATAAGGCTTGATTTAAAATATTGCTTCCTAGCTATCAAAGGTAGGAAAGTTTTGTATTAGTGAGGGAGGTTAAAAAATATTTTGTGCTCAGAATAAAAAATTTCCACTCATCTTTTATGTTTCTGACATCATGGATCGAATTTGGTAGTTTCTGTCTGTAATCAAATCTATGTGATAGGCATATCGCTTACTACCATTATCCTATATTATACTAGCCGCTTATCATGAAATTTTCAGAGATTATGTGAGATGGTCCCATATCAATTTCATGCCATACTTTCTCTTACATATGCGTAATTGTATTTTCTTAGATATGCCAATTTATCAGAAACAGCTAGTTCGATTTGGCTGAAAGTTAGGTGTTGGTAAAATAATGATGCTGTATCTATTTTATTGAATTCCTTTCACTTGGCCAAAATTTGGTGCTGTTATGAGGTTAAAAAATACTTGTATTCAGATAAAATACCTTCTTTTTTTTTTCTTCCACAATAGAGTATGCGGGAAACCCTGAATGCCAGCAATTTTTTAGCAACTGATTGTCCAATTCTACCAAAGCCAAATATTCCAATAGTACTGCCTTCTAAACCAGGGCCGCACATCCATAGAGGTGACCATGATTTCCAATCACCACTGAAAAGGAAAATAATAATAATCCTTAAAAAAAAAACCTGTATCACTACAACCCACGAAGGGTCTTGGGTTCAAGGAAGTACTGTTTTTTGGTTAACAGTTGTGCAAGGAGTTGATTTGACCGAGATCATGCTCAACCGTCAGGTTTTCCCCTTAATTATGAGTCCCAACTTTATAGAGGCTGGGTGTGCTCCAGGAAGGTCTCACCCGACACCCAGATCGTTCCAGGGCCAATGAAACAGAACAAATAATTTATCTATCATCAGTTAGATTCGAATCTGGGACCTTGAGAACTGAAAGTCAGTACCCTAACCCCACTCCCTAATAATAATCCTTAACCCTGATCAAGTAGTAATTATTAAGTTTCTCTATTTATAAAGATATGAGTAAGACACAATTTCATAACAAAAACATTTCAAACATTATTTTTCCTTCTATTAGTAACTGATTTCTATGTCTAATATACTTTGAGATATGAAAATACTAAATATTTTTCTTTTTGTTGTAGATGAAATTTTTCTTTCATAATTTTTTTTGGAGATGAGAAAAAAATATTGGTTTTCTATAAATATTAAATTTAAATTACAATAATTAAATCTAGGGAAATCCCATAAACTTATTAGTACCAATGTTCCTTATGAAGAAATAACAAGCCTCTTTCTCTTAAAACGAAGATGAATAAAATAATAATGTTGCAGATATTATCCATGTCCGGGTAATAAAGCAATGCAATAATAAACTCTAACATTAAAATATTATTTCTTACCATCTGAGAGCTTTATTTGCCTCAAATAGACGCCTAGAAGTAGCTATTAATAGACCAATAGTTAATTCAGCAGTAGCTTCTGTAAGTACGTCAGGTGTGTAGCCTATCCGAATCTTTGCTTCCTTTGCAGCTGCTACGTCAATATGATCCAGTCCAACAGACATAGTAGAAATAACTTTAAAATTTTTACCTAACAAAAAAAATCAATGAACTTCTAGTTTGATTTTTAATTTCATTATTTTTTATTTGTGTTATTTAAGGTTTCAAAGTGTATGTGGATCTGAATTTTTCATAAATAAAATAAATACGGGTTTTCAACAAAGTTAAGTGGAATTTAAATTTTGAAACAATTTCACAAACAAAACCTCTTTCCTAACATTTAAAAAAAATACATCAAAATTTGATGTGGAATTAAAAGTTTTATCACATCACAAATTACTTTAAACCAGTGTGAAAAAAAGTTTTATTTATTAATTTTTTATTATTTTTCACTTTTACATTTTTAATGATCATAGCAAGCAGAAGTTATAATTGAAAATAATAACATTCAACTAATGATATAACAATATTCTAAGATGCTTGGAATCATTAATCATTTACTCCCTCTATTATTACAGATGATTTCATTTGAGCCTATATGAAGAATATTATTTTCTTTATATCTCTAATATGAAATAACAATTGCGTACCTCAACAATTTAATAAAACATTTCGATGATTTAGAAAAATTATGTAAATGCTGTGGCAATTAACATTTTTCTTTGGCTTGAGATAACCGAGGAAGTTTCAAAACAAATAGGTATAAACAAAAACACTAGTGTTATTTACCTGCTGATTTCAAAAGCTCTTTATCAATTTTGTCACCAAGTGCGATATAAAAAGCATCTTTTACTTTGATCTGTTTTACTAATTCATCCCTGGATAAGAGCCCCTTTTTAAGGGGCCAAATTTCAAGATCACATCTACAAATTATAAGAATAAATGTCAAAAAATCGCATTATGTTTACATACTAACAGTCAACAGTATAGTAAATTTCTTTACTAAACTATACAGAATTACAACATGCTATAAAATATTGAATATAATATAATTATTATTACTATATTTAATCAATATAGAGTTAATGTTATTTGCAAAAAATACTTCATTAATCCCACAATCTTTATTTCCTTATTAACAAATCATTCTAACAAGAAATTTCACTATATAAGCCATTTTCAACAGTTAAAAAATGGTATAATATACAAGTTTGCATAAACATAAATTTTAATGAGATAAAGATAAGTTATATACATTTATTACAAAAAAAAAAACATTGTTTCAAATTACCTACTACATTGATGTCTAATGAGTCATATTTTAGTAAATTGTATTTCTAATTCCACTATTATTTAAAAATATATAAAGTTATAATTATATATAATAAAAAAATACTGTGCCTTTCTTTTAATAAATTCATTCCTTCGGCAGGAAAATCATCCCTGCTAACAAATACTTTTGCTTTTGATTTCTCAGACATTCTTCTATCTGAAGCAACAAACAATTTAAGAAGTTTGTGATTTCTTTGGTGAAATAATAATGGTAAGTGAGCTTCAAACCGAAGTGACTTCAAACCGAAACTCATGTCTGGAAAAGTACATACTAACGAGTAAAATATACAGCAAATATATACATAGCTTCCAAATATATTACATAGATTTTATCTATCAATTAATACTAAGTATAAGAATCAAGGTGTAGTTGTAGTTGACCTAATCTACTAATAATTTGTTGTTATTAAATAAACAATGGAGCATAAGTCATCAAATACAGGGTAATTTAAAATTAAAAGACTGAACATAAAATGTGGAAAAAACTTTTTATTACAGGAAGATTTTTTTCAAAAAATTTTTAATTTAATCAAAACAGTGATACTACTTCAATCTGAAACACCTTAGAAGGCAAGGTTTAAATGAAAAAAATTAACAATCAAGAAATCTCAAACTATTTATTATAATTATAAATAATAATAATTGTTTATGTACAGATCTTTATAACTGACAGAATACTGTCAAACTGTATACCTGGTTATTCCTAGTATTCATGTTCCACTAACAGTTCTTAATAATCGATCTTTAAATTAAATTTGACCTAGATAGAATGTTAAATTTTATTTTTTCCATTTACATCACTTTTTTCCTCTCCAGAACTAGGAGTCATTGGTGACAGAGACATTGACAGATTCAAACATTACAACTTAAAGTTATCAAATTATACTTTCTTTAAGAATTCGGAAAGAAGAAAGTTAAACCTCAGTGGAATAATAGAACCAAGATTTGTCATTAATTAACCATCAAATGATGAGTAGAAGAGATAATTACAATAAAATTGCTAAGCTGCTTAACTGTGTTGAGTTGCTAAATCATAGTGATACTGATAATCATCATTCCAAGAGATATTAAAAAACAAAAGTGAGTAAGGAGGAAATATTGTAATATATATCAAATTTTGAGATATTTTCGGTAATGGTCTACATAGCGAAAGCAACTACTAATATGTAATGGTGAGGGTACTCCATGAATATAAAATAATATATTCTGCCATTATATGGTAGCCAGTAGCTTTCTTTGGACAAGAGCCCCAGAAATTGCTAGTAGGAGAATCTACCCTATTCCCGAGCCATTGCCCTTTAACTGAAAATTCCGAATTCATTTCTATGTTTTTCTTTCTACGTTGTAAGCTGTAAGAAAGAAAGAAGTCCATTTTGTATGGACTTCATCTTTCTCTGTCCGCAACTTGAGGTCTTGATCTCAATCGTTAGTTTTGAACCTAATTGTGAGATCTACTATTAGTGCTTCATTTTCTGACGCATTAAATGCTGAAGTATCCAAGAATCTTGTTGAGCCTTCTGTGTATAAGCAATGAACTTCGAGAAAAAAAATCAATAATTGTTCATTTCTGTAAGAGCGTATAGTTGCTTCTTTATATTATTATGTTGGTGGCTGACAAGAACATCACATCTCCGCTTGACTCTCGGTCTCTGGTACGCGACGTAAGAAATTTACTGGGACAGTCCCGAGTTTTAAAAATTTGCGTGCTTTTTAAAAAAGGTCCTATTTTTGGAAAGAATGCACGACAAGCTAAGGAACCCGCTAGGGAAACACGAGAAACAAGAGAACGGGAAGAGAATATACGATTTTAGGCGGGCATGTAGCTATTTCGCCAAGCTATGAGGTTTATATTATTTTTTATTGATTTTGTATTGTAAAACTTTAATAATAACGAATAATTGTTAAGAAACTGATAATCGAGAACTGCTTAGCAAAGTTCGCATTGTTGATCATTTGTTAGAATTCGACCACCATTGTTTAGACTTAATGATAATAAACAACACGAAAATGATGTTTTTAATAAGAACTGTGTTACTATTGAAGTCATAAATTAAACGTCAAATACACCATCAAATTATTCATTCTCAAAAATACGCCTTTAGAACCAAATTAACAACTTTATTTTAGCTAAATACTATGTCACCTGCACCTGATTGTCATTATGTACAATTAATTATCGTAACAACCAATTTGAACCATTGCTTAAGCTTAATGAACCAATTTTGTATTCAAGAATCTTCCCCTCCTCTACGGTAAATGGTATTCCACTGTACCAAATAATTCCCACTTTCTCCGGTCAATGGTGTTCCTCTTTTCCAACTTTTAGAATTAAAAAAAAAATCTATTTCAATGCTACAAAGTTCGAAAAGTTAATTAGAATAATTCCAATCACATTTTTGACGTTTTATCCCACTGTGTGAGGTCGTCTGTTATCTGATTGTTAGAAATCCGGATCCAATATGTCTCTCTAGTGCGCTTTTGCCCATCTTATCTGAACAGAGCCTTACGGCTTATTTGATGATTTAGGTATTATTGTGATAAAATTAAATTGATTTCCTCTGGGTAAGACATACGTCGCTGATATAAAAGTTAATAAGTACTTGAAAAAAGCACAAATCGATAGTTTATCATTTTGACCATACTTCAATGGAACGAACAGTCTTGAGTATATTGAGAAGAAATAGATTGTTTAAAGGAACTAATACAATTTAAGTATAATTGTATATGAATGATTCAATGGTGTAAATATTTGTGAACGAGTAGTTAATTTGAAATATAATACTAACAGAATGTCAGGATCTCTTACAAGGAAGGAGTAAGAAATAGAAAATAGCCTGTCCTCAATTATTATCATCTATCCTCTCCCTCAATTGAGATTTTATTTTTATTTCAGCATTCAAATATCAAAAGGTGCTGTTGTATGTGTGGAATCAAAACTCCAAGGCATGATATCTATTGGAGCTAAGACATTGGTCCATCCAAAGGCTTCTATTGTTGGAGATGCTGGCCCTATCGTAATTGGTGAAAGCAATATTTTTGAAGAACAATCAGTGATTCACCACAGGTACATTTGCTATTTTTAGGTCAAAAATTATAAAATTCAGACCCCAAATCATAGCATCTATGAGATAGTACCTACATGAATTTAAGTATTTTTGAAGTTATGTTACATCAACATTTATTTTGTCAATCAAAATAGTTTATTCTGTTCAATAATGTTGTATTAGTTTGGGTATTACTGCTTAACGTTATGTACCTACTTAAAAGTATAAGTAACTGTTTCTATGTTTTATTTAGGTCTGATATTGGAACTGATCGTCCAAAGACAATGGTGATAGGTTCAAACAATGTTTTTGAAGTTGGATGTGTTATTCATGCTAAATCAGTTGGTGACAATAACGTATTTGAATCCAAATGTAACTTAATGAATGATGATGAAGTATCCAAATTTAAGAACAAAATGAAACTTAACAAACATTTATGTTTTAGGCTACATTGGACCTGATATTGAAGTAGGAAACGGTTGTATTATTGGTGCCGGTGTTTCTCTCAGTGTCAAAGAGAAGCTTAGAGATAATATTGTTATTACAGGAAGTGAATACCACCGTGCCATTGCTCCTGAAAAACCACCGGTAATTTTTTTATAAACAAATTAATAAGCGATTAACAGATATACTTTATGTTTTCTATAATTATGTTTGAAATATATCATTTGATTTTTTCTTTTTATGACTATAATATGTAATCTGTAGTATCTAAAATTGAAGAGATAGTAGCTATATCAAGTGTTGGCAGTGCTTGTAATTTTCTTGTTCTCAAAGCACTCAGTAAATTACTATTTCCAAAAACTTGAGAGATATTTATATAAGATTAACATAATTTGTTATATTCTTAAGGGATGCATAATTTGGCTGCGTATATTGCTCTAAATCTGAAAAATAAAGTAAAGGTTTTGTCATGATAGGGGAGCGGGATAGCTCGCTCGGGTGAGCACTAACTTCCAGAGCTTCAAGGTCCCAGGTTCGAATCCGGCTGATGACTAGTAATTTTTCGACCCTGGGGCCCAGAGACCCTCCCAGGGCACACTCAGCCTCTGTAAAGTGGGTCCTCTTAATTAAATAAATAATTAAGGTGGAGAACCTGGTGGTTGAGCGTGATAACTACCCAATCACCTCCCTGCACAACCATTGGCCTTGTAACAATATTTCCTCACATTGTAATGCACCCAACACCCTTCTTGGGTTGTAGTGGTATAGGTTTTGTCATGTGAGGAGAATGTGTTTTGTCTGTTTGTGTATGTACTATTTCACTGATTTCTTGTCATAGTTTCCTATGGTTTGAATCATGGGGTTATCAGATACTATTGTAAACTCAAAGAATCTTTGTTTGTTTGTTTGTTTCGATGTCTAGGCGCAAAACATCCAGGTCATAAGCGCCCGATCAACTAAATAACATCATTTAATACTATTTGGATGATTGGTACAAAAAAATAAAATAAAATAAAATAAAATAAAATAAATAAAAAAAATAAATAAAATAAAATAAAATAAATAAAGAAATGGATTGATAGAATAAAATAAATAAATAAGGATAATAATAGACATTTATAGGTAATAAGATGTATAAAAAATGTATAAATAAATAAACTTTAAAAAATAGCAGTAGAATCAATAAAATAAATAAATAAATAAAAAAATAAATAAAAATAAATAAATAAATTAAGAAAAAAATAATAAAAATAAATAAATAAATAAAAGCCTGTCAAATGTGTTTTTTAAGTCTTTCACTATCCATAAACTTGATGACTTTGGTAACCATTTCTTCTTGATTTCCCAGGGATGCTGATATATTCTGGGGTATTCCAAAATCTTTTAATCTTGCGGTGTAAAAAGGGCATTCTTCCAAAATATGTTTTACAGTTAGTGATTGGTTACACTTTTGACATCGGGGGATAGAATCTTTTGTTATGAGGTGGAGGTGAGTCAGTCTAGTATGTCCGATCCTCAGCCGCGTGAGGACGACCTCTTCTCTACGACTGCTGCGTCTGGAGCTGGTCCACGGTTGCACCTCTTTCTTTATTGTTTTTAATTTGCTAGGTGCGCTGATGTCCCACCGTCTTTGCCATTCTTGGAATATGGTTTCTCTCAGAGGTCGTGCAAGTTCAGATGGTGTCAAAAAAACTTTACCGCGGCCTGGAAGAGTAAGAGCTTCCTTTGCTGCTCTATCAGCCATTTCATTTCCTTTAATTCCTATATGGCCAGGCGACCAGATAAAATATGCCGTTGTTCCAACTCCATGAAGCATTTTTATAAGACTTAGAATGCAGTGTATCCCTGGATGGTCTGGATACATGTTATTCATAGCTTTCAGGGTACTTAGGGAATCCGATACAACAACCACATTTGCAACTGGCTTCTTCATGACGTATCGGAGACTCATTGCTACGGCGTTAATCTCTGCTGTGTAAACACTACAAAGATGGTGTAATTTATATTTGTAGGTAGTATCAGGAGTGACAAAGGCTGAAGCAGTAGATGTATCTGATTTGGATCCGTCGGTGAATATTAGAAGATGTTCAGGTAACGTGATGATTATTTTTTGGAATTTTTCTTTGTAATCTGCAGGTAATGTAGTATCTTTGGTGAATTGGGTGAGTTGGAGATTTAATTTAGGTTGTATATAGGTCCAAGGGGCTGTTTCTTTTTCTATTTCATGTAATGTTATTTGTTTTAGTTTATTTATAATAAGAGACATTCTTTCTGCCAATGGTAATGTGGTATTCCTTTTTTCTTTAAATCTTTTTGAGAATTTAGATTGAAAAACATATTTATGGGAGGGGTGTGAAGTTTGCGGGTATAATTTAGTAATATAGTTTATTGCAAGTTTCTGTCTTCTAAAGTGCAGTGGTATAAGGCCAGATTCGACACAAATGCTCAGGGTTGGGCTTGTTCTAAAGGCTCCAGTTGCAAGGCGTATTCCAGTGTGGTGCACGGAGTCGAGCTTGGCTAGAGCATTTTTTCGGGCAGAACCGTAGACAAAACTACCATAATCTATTTTTGCGCCGATCAGAGCTTGGTATACTTTAATCATGGTAGTTCTGTCTGCTCCCCAGTTAGTTCCACTAAGTATTCTCAGAAGCTGAAGTTTTTTAGTACATGTATCTTTGAGTGATTTTATGTGGTGTTCCCAGGATAGACGTTTATCAAATAATAATC
Source organism: Nezara viridula (assembly GCA_928085145.1). Classification (NCBI taxonomy): domain Eukaryota; kingdom Metazoa; phylum Arthropoda; class Insecta; order Hemiptera; family Pentatomidae; genus Nezara; species Nezara viridula. The sequence continues at coordinate 129,781,116 of OV725079.1, forward strand.
CCAAGAATCTGCAGGTGTTGACATATGGTAAGATGGCGTCACCTAAGAGAAGTTCTGGCGATTGTGGAGTATTTCGTTTTCTGCTATAGTGAATACATTTAGTTTTTTCAGAAGAGAAACAAAGTCCCGATGATTTCGACCAGCCATCAATACGATTCAGTGCTTCTTGGAGCTTATCTTTTACAGATAGGACATCTTTCGCTCTGTATAGAATAGCAAGATCGTCGACAAAGAGCATTACTTTGATTCCGCGTGGAAGATTTTTTCCCAAGTCACTAACCGCCAGTGCGAAAAGTGTTGTACTTAAAACGCATCCTTGTGGTACTCCACTCACTTGTCTACATTGCTTGGATAACAGTTTCCCTATACGGACGCGAAAGCGGCGACTAGAAAGGAATCCTTGAATAAATTTTGGTAAGTTACCTCTGAATCCTAGCGAGTGTATTTTGTTTAGGATAGCAAATTTGTCAGTTTTATCGAAGGCTTTTTTCATATCGAAGTAAACTGCAATAGCTTGCTCCTCTTGGATGAATGCATACTGTAATTCGGCTTCCATTTGAACCAGGTGGTCTACAGTTGATCTGCCTTTGCGAAAACCACATTGGAAGTTTTGGATGAGATGATATTTTTCTAGGATCCATGTGAGTCTCTTGTTTACCATTCGTTCCATTACTTTGCATAGACAGCTGGTTAAAAATATTGGTCGGTAGCTGGATGGATGACGTTTATCTTGACTACCCTTCAATATTGGGACAACTATAGAGTCGTTCCAGCTGCTAGGAAAGTTACCGCTAAGCCAAATATGATTGTAAAAATTTAAAAGCCAGTTCAGTGTATTTTTCGGAAGATGTTGTATCATGGAGTAGTGTACATTATCTGGTCCTGGTGAAGATCCTTTGACAGTTTGGAGTATTGATTGGAGTTCCCACATGCTGAATGGAATGTTGTAATCTTGATATGCATTATCGTCAGAGAAGTTTAGATCTTGAGCCATATTATTTCTAGAAGTCGTTGTGTAAACTTCTGAGTAATATTCGGCAAATGTTCTTCCAACAATGTCTGGGTTATCGCATAGTTTTCCATCGCATATCAGAGTATATTTGTAGGAAGAATTGGTTCCTCTTATCTTCCTTATTTTGTTCCATACAACGTTGCAGGGGGTAGACGAGTTAATGGACTCAACAAATGATTTCCATGATTCTTTTTTCTTGTCATTTATAATTCTTCTGCAAACAGCTCTTTGTTTTTTATATTCAATGTGATTAACCTGATTCATATTTTTCTTAAATGTCTTAAATGCATTTCTCCGAAGTTGTATGGCTTTCTTGCAATCACTATCGAACCAGGGGACAGGTGTCCTTTTGTAATGGCCTTTGGTTTTAGGGATTGAGAACTCTGCTGCCGTAACTATTGTCTCAGTTATAGATTTACACCCATCATCTACATTCATACTGTTAGGGTGATTTTGAGGTGGGACAGCTAAAGACGTGAATAGTGACCAATCTGCTTTTTCTAATAGCCAACGAGGGACGCTGTAATTATTGCAGTTTGCACTTCTGAATTTTAGACGAATTGGGAAATGGTCACTTCCATAAGGCTCTGGTAGAACTGTCCATTCTATATTATCAATCAGTGAGTAAGTGCATAAAGAGAGATCAATGGATGAAAATGTACCAAAGCTAGAACTTACGTATGTTGCTTCGCCGGAGTTTAGTAACAGAGTATTCGTTAAATCTAAGAAAGTTTCTATAATGCGACCTCTAGGATTTGTGTCTTGTGAGCCCCATAATGGGTTGTGGCCATTGAAATCTCCAGTGTACAAAATTGGCTTTGTCAACTGCCTATGAATATGGAGAAGGTGTTCTGTCTCTATAGTATTGTCTTGGGGGAGATAAATGTTGCAAATTGTGAATGTTGTGTTTAAATGAACTGTAACAGCTATTACTTGAAGTGGGGAATCTATTTCTACTGGGTGGGAATAAACGGTATCTTTTACGGCTATGGCTACGCCTCTACACGCTCGCTCGTAATCTGGATCACAATCTGTCCTATAGATATTGAAGCCTTTAAGGGTGAATTGGTTTGAAGGCTTTAGGTGCGTTTCTTGGAGGCATATACAAAAAGGATCTTCATCTTCCATTATTAGCTTCAAATCGTTGAAGTGACTTTTAATACCATTGCAATTCCACTGGATTAGGGTCATGATTTAGTTACGGTATAGAATGGAAAAAACATATATTAACATATTTGAAGATGATATTTGTAATTTAGTTGTCGGCTATTTTATTTATTATTTGTTTTATTTGGGGATTTTTTTCGGGGTCTTCCTTTTTTCTTTTGTAGGGTATATCCTTCCCCATCTACAGCATTTTCAGCAGATTTATCGTCTGGTGGTGTAGCGAGATCGGGATTGGGGGATTGGAGATTTGGAAGGGAGGTGGAGAGGGTAGGAGAAGAGAGGGAGGAAGAGTTGGGGAGAGGAGCAGAAGGGAAAGACGAAGAGGAGGAGGAGAGATTAGAGGAGAGAGAGGAAGTAGAGGCAGGGAGGGTAGATGAGTGGGAAGAAGAGGAGGGGAGGAGGGGAGCAGTCTGGGTAGGCGCGGGGCTGCCAACTTCGGTTGACTGTGGTCGAGCAGTCTCTCGATCAGAGATAGCTGGTGTGGCCTGGACATCAGGAGAGATAATCTCATTGGGTTTATTTATCTGTGAGTTTGTTGAAGTAACTGAGAAAGAGTACAGAATATTAGCCTGAGTGGCAACATCTACTTTTCTGTTTGTATTATTTTGATTTTTTGCTATTTCCGCGAATGTTTTATTTAACTGGATGGGATTTTTTTCTCTATACATGTTTTTTGCTTCGTAAAGTGATATTTTATTATTGATTTGTATGGCTTTTATTTCCTTTTGTATTTTAAACTCGGTACATGACCGGTCTAGGGCATTATGAGGACCATTGCAATTTATGCATTTAGCCGGCATATTACACCTTATATTTTCTCCATGTCTTCCCTGGCCGCATTGTACGCATACTGATTCTTTTTTGCATTGTGATGTCGGATGAGAGAATCCTAGGCAGTTAAAACATCGTAACGGATTCGGTACGTAAGGCTGTACTCTAACTGTTTCGTATCCAATTTGTAATGTTTCTGGAGGTAAAGGTGTTGGAAAGGTAACTATATAGTTATGTGTAAGTATTTCATTACCATTCCGTTTTGATTTTATCCTGACAATATCTTTTATTATCGGAGTTAATTCGTTCTTTATTTCCTGTATGTCCATGTATTGGAAGTCATAGCAACGGATAACGCCCTTACTATAGTTCAAAGTTTTATGCGGTGTTATTTCAACTTTCATTTGGCCTCCAAAGTCTGTAACGGATAAAAGTCTGTTTGATTGTTGTCCATTGAGTGTTTGTATCAATAGACAACCGTCTCTTAACTTTTTTACTGCTTTAACATCACCTGCTAACTGAGCGATCACCTTTTGAATAAAAAATGGAGAGGTTTTTTTAAAGTCTTCTTGATCGGATCGTTTAGCAACAAGATATGTTGGAGTTGTATCTGTGATTTGCGGAATGATTTTGTCCGGAGGGAATTTAATTTTAGGGCGAGCCCATTTTCTCTTTTTGGTTAGGACGGTAGATAGATCGGGAGGACCAGGAGGTACCTCCATATTACAATATAAGAAAGACAGAAAATTAATAAAGGATATATAGAATAAAAATGTTTATAAAATGATAGTAGAGGAGAAGTATTAGTTTTAGATTAGTATAAATTAAATAACCCTAAACTACATTTCAATTAACTATTACAAGCTAACTTAATACTAATAGGTAAATTTAAAAAATATAAAAATATGTAATTATATAATATAGAATATAAATCACTAAACTAAGAATATTACGGAAATGAAATGATTTAAATAAACAATTAATAAGATTATTGAATAAGTAAGTTAAGAAATATTTGTAAAGTAGGTAGGAAAAATAGCAAGCTTATCTGTCCCTGGAAACCAGACACGAGGCGGCGGCTGCTACACAAGGAGCTATAGTTAATCCTAACTTCAGAGATGCCGCAACTTCAAAAAGCACCATCCGCGATGTGAACCCGACGACAGCTGAAGCACGACTGAAGAATCTTTGTGTTTTAAAGTAAATGTATTGTTTTATGAATTGGTAGCTGCAATTCTGTTAAAATAGTGGATATCTTTGGGTATCGTGGGTAATTGTTAATGGTTCTCATGCATATGTTTTGAATCACTTCATGTTTTCTGTAGTTAGACTTACTAATTATAATGTATTATAGAAATATCATAACTCAAATAACACATATATCTTGCAATCTTTACATACATAAGCACACCATAATAAAGAATGAACATGTTTTATTTATGGTTACCAAGTAAACCTCATTACAAAAAGATAATCGAATAGTGTTTACTAAATGTAAATTCGATAATACACTACAACTTTCCTTCTCCAAAAAAAAAGTAACATAATTGATAAATATAAACACATGAATAAAAGTAACATAATTCAAATTTCTTCAATAAGATGTCTGGGTGAACAGCGTTCCCTAACAGGCTGAGGCGACTTGTAAGGAACCGGAATATTATCTAGTGGTTGCTGAGCAGCAGAGACATCAGATGTTGTCTGTCCATTGTTTGGAATGTTGGGAGTCTGTAGTCCGCCGGTGTTGCCTTCATCTTCTAAAATTACCTCATCACTCCTCCCGCGTAGCTGATCTGCATTCCTGATCCAATAACCGTCCAATTCTGGCATAAACACATGAAATTGCCTTGATCTAAGTATTTCTTGAATAATTTCTTTCTTCCAGTATCTTCTGGGAGACCTAAAATCCATCACATATACCTTCCCATTCAAACTAAACTTGCATACTCCACTTGTTTTCCTTGGTTTCTGTGAACCGTCTTACTGCGTCTAGATTAGCTGCTATCAAGTCCACTTTTTCAACGAGCGTGTTGTACTTACTGTGCTGCTGGAATTTCCTTAAGAGAACTGGTCCGGAGTTCAGGAGCCATGCCGAGAATGATGTACTGCTTGTGGATCTTGTTGGATGATTGAACATGCGCTCATGTGGCATAGCATTCTTAGCGGTACACTGTCCTTTTCTGCATCAGAAAAAGGTGGATCTACATCTAGGTGATCAGGATTTAGAAACTTTTTTCATATTTTTGCTTAATAAATTATGGTATAATCTGATAAGAAACTAATCTTTTTAATTAAGGCTTTATTAAGCGAAAATATTACAGTAAGACTGGTGGTAAAAAGGTTATGAACTGTTACAATATTAATTACATTAATAGTGAAGGTTAACATATGATAATAGATTATATACAATATAATGGGGTTATCACAAGAGATTTTGACTGTTATGTTGTTACTAGTATACCGATATGGGAACCAGCATTAAGTCATACACTTCATAACAACTGTTAAAGTAACAATTTGCTTAATTAGTGTTTGTCCCACTGGAAAATATCCCTTCAGTCTAACAATGATTTAATTTGGTGTTCAAAATAATGAACTCTTGTTGTTAATTGGAAACTGATCAATTTGATTCTTATCATTTAAAAAAAATGTGTGGAGGTTGGGCTGTCCAAAAACAATTATACATTTTGAATTATGTTTCTCTTAGTTTGTTCTGATTTATATTTTTGCTTGTTGCAGCCTCAAACTTTGCAATTGGATTTCCTTTCCAAAGTTCTTCCGAACTATCATCATTTGTGGAAGCCAAAGTGAAAATGTGATTAATTTATATTTAAGCATTTTTTAAATATGTAAATATGATTTTTTTACAGTTCATTTATTTATGTATTTATTATATTAATTCAAATATATATATATTATAGTAAATTTGTTTTTGGAAAAATAGTAGTAATCTATAATATCCTATTGTTAGCTAAAACCTGCTGTTCCTAGTTTTTAAAAGTCTTGTTTAAGAAAATTTTAAATATAATTTCAGAAATAAATTGCTTAGTATTATTTTATAATTGGTTATTAAAAAGAATTTACTCACTTCATTCTTCAAAATTGTTTTGTTTATCTTAATATATGATGAAACTTATAGTGGTGTATCTTTTAATAAATGGATTTGTTGAAACAATTGTAGAGTGTTTGGCAAATATGTATTTAACATATTAGCCAAATATTCAGTAAAGTGAACAAAACAGCAGATTCTCTAGTTAGAAGTGATTAGAAAAAGTTATTGATGAAGTACTTGGTCTTAAGTATTGACTTGGTATACTTTCTCACTATTTTTAGTGAATAAGAATGACAAATGACTTCAAAATCTGAGAAAATACTAAAAAATTGCTGATTTAAAGACATTTTCATAAAAACGTAGAATATTTATCTAATCAGCCTAAAATAATTTACAGAATTCAGCCGATTATTATTTAAATCAATTATCAGGGTCCTAGTAGCTTTCATAAAATAAATGTGTCGATCAGTGATTTTTTTTTTTGAGTGACATGGATGCACCGCGGCCATGAAGGCCTATTGTACACCTTCAATCAGTAGTAATTTTCTTGGTGAAAATTTTGAAACACATGGTAGCATGTGGTTCTTTTCAAATTTATATTATGTTTTTACCTAACTTAACTAGTGTATCCAGGATTTAATTTTTGGAAGGAGCCCTTTTCTTTTTTTAATAACAGAAATTATTCTGGAAGAAAAACAAACTCCAATTGGTTTTCGTCTTGTAATAATTTCTTGATAAGCACTTATTTAAAAAAGTGTGTTTCACCGATTGTTGGGTTATAGTGAATGAATGTCATATTTCGAACCCGTGCTATATATTTTCCTGTATTATAAATATAACCATTTTACATTGTACTTTACTATTTTTCGTTTCTGTAAGGTTGAGATATATATTTTAAGAAAAAATATTTTATTTTTTAGAAACGTAAATGTTAACATTTACATTATATGAACATATGGTAATATATTTACACAGAAAATCTTGCAAAATTATGTTGGTTTGTTTTCTTAATCACTTACAGAATTTCTAAATTTCATGTAAGCTATTCACACTATAATAATACATTTTTATGGTCATTTAAATTTGAGGGTATAGGAGTCATAAAAAACCAATGATATATTTAGTAGACATGATATTTATTTGTACCGACCTACTATTGGATATCTACCCATCATACAAGAGGTAAGTAGTTGATAATATTCCTTCTAATAGAAAAAAAGTGTTTAAAAACTGAATGTTTTTAAACTTGAGCATTAAACTTAACGTAAATTTTTATCATAGTAGAAATAAATTAAATGTGCTAAGTATATTTTTTTTCAGTTCAAAGCATAACCTTTCATTAGTATTTGTTTAATTTTTATGTCATATAATTTTTTAACTGTCGACAAAGCAGCAAATGCTTACATTTACTGAAATTGGTCTGTAGAACTGAAGAAAAATGGCTGCTATTTATAAACAGCCAAGGGAAGTCATATTTCTCAGCCTTATATTATCTCTAGAAAAATGGAGGAATCGACCTACAAAATATTATAAAAGTTAAAAATGGTTGTACAACCAGCATTTGACCTATTCGTATGGATTGTTGATCATCATGAAAAAACCCACCAAGTACAGTTTTGATGCATTTAAATCTAACATTTATGGATGCAAAAACTCATTGACTGCATCAAAATAACTCAAACCCTATTAAATGTCTAAAATAGTTCCACTAAAAAAGTCAGTAGGTTACTTAATGATTTAATTTTATAAAATGTTACTTTATGACTTATTGCAATAAACTGTGGAAATGCTCTTCTAGTAGTGAAGATAAGAAGTGAGATCTGATGGATAGTAAAGTTACTAAAATCAATATATCGAAAGCCGAAGGAAAAAATCAATACTTAAAAGGAGTTGGATATAATTTATAGATCATCATCATAATCATTCCTCGTCTACTGTAAATGCAATGTGAGGACCTTTATATATAAAAAAATAAAGTTAAAGCAAAGCCAGAAAAATAGCTGTAACTGATGTTGTTAGTCTCTGCTAATGTTTGATATTATTGTATCTATTGAAGCCACACATGTTGATATTATAACTTTTCTAATGTCTCTACTAATCAAGCGATAATATTATTTCAACATGAGATGGAATCAATTATTTCATTGAGAAAATTTTATATAGTACCTGTCATAGAAGTTATTTAATCCGGATTTTTTATAGAAACTTGAAACAATTCTAAATTCCAAAATTGTGAAATTATCAAACTAAGAATGAGCTTCCTTCTGATGGAATGGGTTGGAAGACCAATAATTTTATGTCTAATTAAGAAAAAAGAAATTTTACACTGAAAATATATTCAAACGTATATAAAAATAATAAAATATATTCATACATAATAGAATTTTTTTATGTAATTGCAATAGGTTAAATGGATTTCATCTGTAAATGATTTTTAGTGTCTTCATCATCTTCTTCAGCAGGATCTGTATAGATGATAGATGACAGAATAGTTGTATTAAAAGGATGGGCCCCTTGCCATGATGAATGAGATATGAAATCTATTATTTCAGGATCATTATTTTCACCAAATGATTTATTATGTCGCCCAATAGGATACATGCCTGGTTTACATAAAAAAACGTGCAGTGCATAATCCTTTCCAGGCTTCAGTTTAGCCACAGTATTAAACAAGATCTGAAACAACAAATTGTTGTGATGGATCTATTCATACTTGTGACGACTCTATTATCAGTTAAAAAAAAGTAATAGTTGTTGCGATATATACTTGTGCTTTACTGTTATAATGTACAGGTCCATAAATATTTCCTTCAGCGAAATGGAACTTGGATTGAGCTTCAGCAACTTTAACGATTATATTCTCTATATATTGTCCACCTTCTTCTCTTCTTTGCATTTTGATCTGAAATATAACTGAATTTAATAGTACAGATTGGGTAAATTATTAATTATATGAAAACCAACAATAAATAATATTTATTTCCCCTAGTATAATAAAATTAATTTTTACTATTTGTTAACCATTCAGTTTTGATTAAGATGTGGAAGTGTTATTTTTTGTTTGATTTAATTTTATTGGTTGTAAGACTAGAATCATTAATGAAACTGGGAGTTTATTAAGTGGTTTGAAAATTTCATGTGGAAGAGTTCGTTCTTAAACATAAAAAGATTTTACAAGGAATTTGTAGATGATGTCCATTTGTGAATCCTTAAATTACTTTGTGAATACTTAAATTACTTTCACTTTAAATGATAAAGTGAAAAAAACTAGGAAAGTGAAATTCTTTCGAAATGTAAGTCTGACAATTAAATCATAATAATTAAGAATTTAAATTTACTAAAGTTATAGCTGTTCAATTATGAGATTCTGCTTTAACCAACCTGTAATCCAGGGCCCCCTTATCGACTATTTCTTTATTTTAGACGCGTAGAATTTTTCTTATAGAGAAACAAATCAATGTTTGGATATTTTTAAAGTAAAGAAAAAAAGTTAATCTCTTATGGAGGCTATATTAACTCATTGAATATTTAGAGTAACTTAAAAAAGATAAAAATCCTAGATCTGCTAAAAAAAAAGATCTTTTCACCAGAGCTTTAAATTAGCAAAATAGTTTTACTGTTAAACCTTTGCTATTTTTTTATTTATTTATTTATTTTTTTATTATCTAGATCACCAATTATTTCTACCTTTTATGGAAGAATAATATCTTTAGTTCATATAATTATGAATAATCATAAAGATTATTCATAATATGAATTTACTCTCTTGATTTTATTGTCATGACAGACACGGTAAAAGAAATATTTACACAGAAGTAAAACTCTTCAAGTACCCAGGACATTCCATGACTGCTTATTATTATATTTTGATTAGGCTTTTCCTTAGAATGTATAAATAATTATTAGACTTTTTGGTCTATTTTGCCAACCCAGGTTGTTTTCCTAGACATTATCACTCTCCCATTAATCAATTCTCTATTATGCAGAGCAATAAGGCTCCACATCACTTATAGTATATGGATGTTTTAATCATAAGTCCTGCAAATCAAATTTGAATATTCAAGAATTTTTGAAGAGAGAATATCTTTAGATACTTACTTCAATTCCTATTAGGTCCATTGGAGAACTGACTTTAAACAATGATGTTAACCATTCACTGCCATCACACCTTATTTCACTTACATCCTGTTATAAACCAATTAATTTAATTCCTAATAATGAGTAATTCAAATTAAAACCAAGTATTATTATTAGTAACCATACTATGAAAGTATAAAAAACATTTAGACTTATTTAAACAGCATTCTAAATTCATATTCTTGAATACTTACATGATAGTTAATGAAATGGTAAAACAAAGATATTTCAATTTTAAAATAACACGACAGGTTCAGATTCCATTTGGTACTGTTCTTACCTTTTTAATTTTCTCTTATGTTAGAGCCTGGTGGTTAAAATGTAGTAGTTGGTGTATAACTGACAGGTGAGGGAAAACAAAAAATAAAATATTGAATACTTGATGGTTGACCATGGTATATTTTGAGATAGTGGTGTATATTTGAGTAAGAAGATGGTCTGGAGTGACGGTCATAAAAAGACTAAAATAGTAAAAAACAATTTTATTTAAAGCCAATATTTCGACACCACTTAGCAGGTCTTCTTCAGGAGGTTGTATCTGGAGTTTCAGTTGAAATCTTCAGTTTCTACCGAAAATTCATTCTGCATACAACCCCCTGAAGAAGACCTGCAAAGGGTTGAAACATTGTCTTTAAATAAAATAGTTTTTTACTATATTAGTCTTTTTATGACTACCACCCTGGATCATCTTCTTACTCAAAAAATAAAATAAAATAAGAGCTATTAAATCCTATTATTGAAAAGAAGAATTTAAGTTTTATGACAATTTTGGTATATGAAAAACATTTTTTTTTTCAATTTTAGGAAATTTCAAAATCAACATTCGTTGCACACAGAACACTTTATCATATTGATGATCTAATATTTAGTTGATACGGAGAGGATATAATTGCAGAGGTACTAATTCGCATTCGCTTTATATGAAGTAATCTGTTTTTCTTTTTTTTTCCTCCTTCCTGTTTTATTGAAGGTCTGTTCTAGATATTTAGCCATCATGACCAGTCTTCTTTATCTCAGCTTCTTGTAGGATATTCCTTTCCGATTTCTGCATGCATCTCTGAGGCATCTATGTTGATTCTTTTATCCATTTGGTTTTTTGACCTTCCATGTAATACCTTGCCTAATATTAAGGCCTCCATTGTCATGTTGAGCCTTTCTGAAGGGTTGCTCTGAACTATATGTCTCTTTTATATGCTCAAATCACTTTTCTTTATTCTTTGCTTTCTTATCCATATTTTATGACAAAAAGACAATGCTTCTTAAGCTTATGCTAAAATGTTGGAAAAGTTTAAGTTTATTCATGGTTTCTTTACTTATTGCCCCACTAGGTACTGATTCCATTATATGTGAAGTTAACAGGATTGTGAAATTCAATTACTGCTTCAGCATGTCAATTACTGAAAGGCCCTTGTCTGTCTCTCTGGATCTTATTAGTTAACATGTAAGTAATTAATATAAAAGTGAGCTTTAAGTTATTTATGTAAATTAATTTTTTTTAAATTGTCTATTAAGATACCTGAATATCTAATAATTTAGTTGATTTGATATTGACAGGCCTCCTTTTCTGCCTCAATTCACAAAGGCCATTACCCATTGATGTCTCCATAACTTTAGTTATCCTCAACAAAATATCTAATTTTTGTTTATCAGTCAGTAATTTTGTTGTTAATATACCCTCAGCAAATTCAGTTGTAGTAAGAGATAGGAATCTTATTTTTTTCAAAAGCCCATAGCATTTTCCTTTCCATTGAGTCGATGATGATTCTGCAATAACAGAAATAAAAATATTTTGAGGCATGGGAAAAATCAAAAAAGCTTAATTTGATTTAATTGTAAGTAAATGTAGGTTTAATACTTTTTTAAAAATTATTTTTAATTGAAAAAATATTTATTTTAAGATTATTGATAATTTATTACTGATTTTATAATTTATTTATGAATTTTGAAATTGAGTTTTTTAAAAATAAATAGACTGTTTTCAATTTTCACTTTGCTTTTTAGTCAACTGTAGATGTAATTAACGTATAGGATGTAATTGAGTGCATGATCAAGAGATAAAACACAATATGTATGTACATATTAAAGTAGTATTAAACTTATGGTGTGGTAATTGGTATTTTGATTTAAATTATCAATATTTGTTAAGTGAAAAAGTGCAGTAACTGAACAATTAAAATATGTTTATGTATTAATGAGTAGCTGAGTATAATTTGTATTTATTGCACTTAATGAGATAGATTAAAACTGTCAACAGATGTTATTACTGTCTAAATAAATTTTAAGAAAAAAAAATTTATCACAATAAAAAGAAGATTAGCTCAAACAGATATTATTAATTAAATATTTTTAAACTGGGTTTTCTGGGAAATATCTGAAAGATTCATTCTAGAAGTCCTCTCATGGATAAAAATAAAAATATGTATGAAGAAGCTGAAAAAAGAGTAACTTAATAATTTATTCTCGAAATAAATGTTGTACAATATATAAAGATTAGACAACTATAATGGGCCAGAAATTAGGAAGGAATTCCTGATAGAATATAAAGGAATGGACACCATGACAACAAAAGAATTGATAAACTGAGACCAATATCATGTGAAAATATTGCTGAGGATTTGAATAAATTATTTATTATACTAACTGGTTAGCTAAATCATGTGGCCAAGCAGTTCAAGAAAATTATAAATATATTAAATTTTGTACCAATTTGATACAACAACCACATTCAGTATATTTTATCTATGTTTTTATACATTTGAATTTATATCAAACCAGTCATGAATCACAATTTAAAAGTTCATTTGACAAACATATTTTACATAAATTGGTTGGAAATGTTAATTATGGTATATCAAATTATATTAAAATTTTCTTTAATATCAACATTTTTTCCCCCACAAATATGAAATATTGTACCATGTATGAGTGTAAGCATTGTTACGTTTCTGGCTCACCTGTTTTTTAAGGTGGGTAGGAGGTTCTAGAAAATGTATTTATTTCTATTTACTGTATTTAATATTTATATGTTCCAGAAGGCAACCGATCTACTTGAAAATACATTACTTATGCACTGAAAGGCTAAATGCCACAGACCCCTCCCCTCTACCTGCTGTAATATACTAGATTGAAGTTTTAGTTTCTATCGAATATCTTTTCTAAAGGTATCATGTTTTCAAGTTACTATCTGTATCTCTATGTCTAAATGGTGGGTGGCATGCAGAGATATATGCTAATAAATCAAGATTTAATCTTAAAAAATAATTATTTATAATTTTAACATAAAAAATATATATGAAGGACTTTCATGGAAACGCTATATGTATTTATACTATTTTATTTAATTACCAACACAAGTTTACAAGGATGATATTTAAATGAATATTAGAACTTATCTCTTTGACGGAATATGATGGAGTCTTCTGTTACTTCTTCCTGATGTTTGATGTCGCTGTCGTCTCCAGCTGAGTTCTTCACTCCACTCACTTCTCCTAAGTATCATCAGCTTGTTTCTCTTCTGAACCGCCATCTCCGAGGAACTATACAGGTTTGACCTCTCCTTCCAGGGTCTGTTCTTCTACTTTTTTATTCAAGTTTTTTTTTGATAGGTCATTTCTAGCTGTAGCAGGATGGCAGGGATGATTCCGCCTCCCTTTTGTCCGGCCTTTTCTTTTGATATCTGCATTATGGAAAAAGTGCTTATTTCTATTACTAGAAGGAAGGTCTTCCCATCTTGCAGTTGTGTCTCTGGTCAGAAGAATGCCTCCATTAGGCAGCGAAAAGTACTTATCTTTAATATACCTCTTAGCAACAAGTTACATACCCAAGTACCTCGTGTCCAGGTAATATGACCCAGTTTTACCTCTAGTATTTAAGCCAGCAATCCTTAAATTTTTTTCTGCCCTTGACTATGCCTACTTCTTTTTTATTCATGAAATATATTTTAATTTACACACCACCCTCTACGATAGATAGGAATATCGCTATCAAAAACAATAGCTGTTATGTATTCCTTAACTGAATATATATGCCTACACATTTATAGTTATTGTAATAAACAGAAAAAAGAATACTACTGAACTTTAACAAAATAGTTTAAATATACATAACATAACTGAAAATACTTATTGGGTAAGGATTTGAAAGCAAGTATATACTGAAACGTTATTTCTCAAAACTACTTTAAATTTTTACAAATGTATACTGAATTGAAAAAAAAATATTGCCTATGCTTGTTTATTTATTGTATAATGTATTATCTAATGTACCCAGATTTATTTTAACATACAAATCTAAAGATTGTGTAGTACTTGATGATTCCTTAAAATGTTGGAGCCATTTTCAAGTTCTAGCTTGTAAAGGAAAATAGGTCATCATCAAGTTGTGGCTGGAAGTTCTAGATCTGAAAACCTTAGTATATTGTTTGAGATGGCACTAAACGGCCACTATTCTTCTTTGCATGATAGGTTTCCTTACTGATGAACTTCTCACATTTTTCATGAACTTAATTTCTCTGAGGTATTTGTAATTTTTGTTCTTCATTGTTAGTAGATCCAAAGTTATATTAATTCACTGCATGCAGACACACACATAAAAGTAATTAAAAAAAAAGAAAAAAGATTTTATATCAAAGTACACTCTTGGAAACTTTACTTTTGAAGTGATAATGGCTAGTTCAATAACAAAAAATAACTATAACAGCCTTTCGTTATGATTGAAAGCTCTGTTCATTATTTCTAAACTACAAAATTTTTAATTTTTAAAAAGTAATATTCAAAAAATAGAAAAAGATTTATTAAATCTTTATTAAATTTATTAGTTTTTATTACTCCTACATACTATTCCTGAAGAACACATACTACCAAATGAACAATGAAAGAATTTTCAATGCCTAAAATTTTATAGAAGTCTATTAAAAAGTGAGAAAAGAGGATAAGAATAATTTTGGAATTTCTGGGATGGAAATATATTGAATTGAAAAAAAAAAAACAAATATAAATTAATTCATTTATATTTTTTTTAACTTACATCTGATACAAGAGTTGGTTTAGAACTAGGACTGAAATAGACAATTTTATTATTTATGAATTGTTTCCATTGTGATAGTAAGTTAAAACTATTGTTTAGATTATATCACAATATTTAATCTACTACTTGCAAAGTCTAATAAACTAAACGTATTAGTAAAATATATTTGATAAAAATATGGGTGTTTTCAGTGTTGATTAATAGGCATATGTTATAATCCTTTGAAGTGGTTTAAATATAATTAACATTCAACATTGAATTAATTCCTTCAATAAAATTCAATCATACAATTGTTAAGATTCTAATTTTAATTGGTAAAAAAGTATTCCAATTTGTTAACTTATGATAAAATATATTATTAAAAAATATTTTCAAAATTAAATCATATGTAACCTTTTCCTTGAATTTTGATGGACTGACCTCTTTTGCGTTCTAAGTTTCATGAACATATAATTTCATATAATCCCATCCAGTAAAAATGAATAGGTAATTTCTATTCTCATAATGGTAGTCAATAGTTACTTCTTTAAAAACTTTCTTATTTGTCAAATCTACCACTATGAATTTGTCTGACAAAATAGAAACTCATATCTTCCATTACTTGCCTTTTATTTTACTATCACCTCTCTTCAGCGATGCAAATATAGCGACAATCATTCAGTTTAGTTTGTAAACAGACGGTAGTTGGTATTTCTTTATGTGTATGCTTCATTTATTTATTTAATACAACTTTTTTTTTGTCTTTACTATTTATTTTATTTTTACTGTTAATTTTAGACTATTTTCATGTATCCTCAAATCAAATTTAAGAAAATATTTAACTGATCTGTTGAAACTATGACTGTTTTATTTTCTTGTCAATATTTTCTTCATTCTTCTTCCAAGTCATTCTCAAGTTCTGATAGAATACTGTATATAAATACAAATTTTTAAACCAAAGTTCTTTAAATTCTTATTATTATATTTTTTACAGGATATTAATGATATTTTTTTTGTTAGATATTTTTTATTAATCAAACAATACAATATTTAAGTTAAGCAATAGATTAGGTATATCAAAAATTGATTATAATGCAATAATTTACCCAACCCAGCAAAACTTACTCAGAGATTTAAAAAAAAAAAAAAAATCTAGTTACTCACCTTTCATATCAATAGTTGATAAAAACCATTCTTCTACCATTTTGAATAATGTCAATTCCGAAGGCACGTTAAGCGTATGAAGATCTAAAATTGAAGAAATTGTGTCTTCAGACATATTACTTGCATGAACACTTCTCAAAACTTCTGTTGTATGCAACTGTATTTCCTAAAATTATAAAATATTGTATTATTATACTCAAAGGCGAAATATATTATAATTTAAAACTTTTATTCACTTTCAACTTCAAGTAATTACCAAAATGCATTGTTTCCGAAGCTTAATTTCATCATGAAACTTGGAAAATTCATATAAATAAAGAACATTTGAATGATTCAAATATTCTAATAAATAATTGATGCATTCCTTTTCTAAAAAAGTCAAAAGATATTTCTTTGCTGCATAATATAAGTCACAAGCATTTATGTATGACTGAATATAAATTGGTATGTCATAGATGAAACTAAAATAAATAAGATATTAAATATCTGCAAATTTTGTAAATTATTATAAAATTGAAAATAGAAAATTAAAAAATACTGAATCATTTGGAGAAAAATGTCTGGTTTTATATCACTAATAATAATTGGAACTGATTCTTCACTATATCCATTAAAAAACATTGCTTGAAATACAGGGCTTGACATTGCCAAAATCAGCTTGTGGCATTGGATCTGCAATAAAAAACACAGAGTAAGTGGTTAATTATTTCTTAAAAATACATTTATACAGAATAGTCTACCTTTTCACTTTCCACATGAAATTCACAGTCAGTAAGAAGTTTTTTTTCGAATACATAACTACATTTCTCAGCAAATGTTTTGCTCTTGGTTTGCCAGTCATTCATCACTAAAGCCATATTTAAAGCAACTAATTTTATAATTAATATGAAAAGAAGCTAAAATTCTTCTTAGGCGTTTTGAAGAAATATTATGACTAAATGTATTTTAAAAAATTAATGACATGTTTCTCATTAGAATTATTATACACCCAATTATATTATTGCTTTGACTCGTTTATTGTCTAAGACTCACAGTGAAATATAAAATCGGTGTTTTAAAAAAAAAAATTAGATACTTTTGGGAGCTATGTAATATCAAAACTCACGCAGTTTGTCTGTTTCTGATAGAATCTGTTATGCAGTTTTACTAAAGAAGCTTACGTCAATTGATTCTATATACAAGGTTATGCGTCAATCTAACTCTTATGGTAAAAAAATGTACTTCCTTGTTCATTTTATTCATTCCACAAAAGCTTTAACAACAATTCAGTTTGATAAATGTTCACAAAATTCCGTTTCTGCCACTGTTTTTAGCCAACTTAACATGTACACGTTTACCAACTTAGCACTAATATATTGAAATTATATTGTTTATGTAAATTTTAGAAAAAACAAAACAAAAACATTTTAAGACTAAAAAAAAAATTAAACAAGATTTCTAAATTTAAAAAAAGTGTGGTTGAATTGAATGAACGAAAGAAACTCGTGTATTGTCATTATTCCAACTAATAATTAATTCATTGTATTCTCATTGTTTTTAATGACCTGTTTTCATTATAAGTTTCCAAGAGCGTAAATACCTTCCTGTTTAACATTTCAAATATTCTTTATGACTCGGTGTATTTATTGTCATTAATAGTTGAGTGTCGGTATTTCCACTTATTTTTTATTTTATTATTATCTATATTTATTTTCCTTAAGTCTTGACTTTAACTATCAAAGGGGGAGTATTTTTTCCAAATAAAGTTTAAATTTCTGACAATTCAGTGCATTGTATATTTTGGGTACAACAAGGTTAGAAAAAAAAATCTTTTTTTTTTCTCATATATTTTTATAGAAATTACTTTTAATTTCTATGGAAATGTTTATTTCACATCCAATAATATAAAATAGACATTATTAACTAAAATTAAAAAACATTAGCTTTTTCTCACTCTCTATTGATTTCTACAACCTTATATGTTAGATGCACTTCAGTAGTTAATGTATTTCATTTTGACCAACCCTGATGAAAGCCTGAACTTTGGGTCGAAAAGTCCGCAAAAATAAATATACTTATTCATTTTTACTATTTTTTTTTTTTTGACTGATCAGCCCAACCGTTTTTCTCTTCCATTATTTCATTTTAATCTTGCAGTAGCAGCTCTATATTTCCTTCCTGGTAAGAATTTATCAATCCAAATGTTTAAGCAGTTGTTAGTTTTTTTGAGTAACAGCTTTTTATGTGGTGGGTATTATTACAACGTTAAGACCCAGGTAAGCGGCCGCAGAACTAGTAATTAAGGTGAGTGCAATTCAAAATGCGATTCTTACTCAGAATTGTTAAAGCTTATCGCTCTCTTCACCTGGCCCACGAATGCTAACAGGATTCCTGACGTTTTGAATTTTTTCATTGCTAAGAGAATAAATACTATTACTGATTTGACTGACTTATTTTAAGATCATACCCCTCTCCTTTTGACGGCAGACTCAAAACCTATTACCAAAACTCCCCAACCATCACTAACACATGGAAAAAAAAGAAAGAAACTAACTACGTATATGAAATGGTGTCAGGTTCAGAAATAAGAATCAAAAGAGTTCTCACCTGTCTGGTGGATGACGTATTCCCTAATGCACGAAAAACCTCTCCCTCCCATCCCCAAATTTCACACTTTGTCAGTTTTTCTCATTTAAGTGTTCTATTTATCATTTGGCTAATACTTACCGGTAAATACTATCGGAAGATGAGAAATGTTTCAAGCACTTATCTAAAAATTACTCTATTACGGCTTTTGCCTTTTTCATGTGGATAGGACCAAAATTGTAGAGCATAATTGTTTCTATAAGGAACTTCTTGTATTATGGGGAAAATTTGGGTAATGATTATCATGTACCTTCAATCTTTTAGGAGAAATGTGCGCACCCCAGGTTGCCCATACCCTTGATTTACGAGAAAATTCATGTTATGGAAAAAGTGTTTAAAGATGTTGTTTTATTATTCAAATAACGTCAGTAGAAACTAAAGTTACACTTTTTAAGTAATTAAAAGAAAAAAATTTAATTGGGTCCAGAAAAGAATTTTTTAACTTCATGATAAAAATTGGTGACAATTGAAAAATTAATCCTCATTATTGTGCGTGTCAGAGTGAGAAAATCAGTTTTGACCACAGTTAAATGTGCTTCACATATTTTTACTTTTACTTACATATATATGTAATATATAGTAAGGGTAAGTATTGCGATCGTGAAAATTTTCGAATCTCAGTTTTCAACGGAAATACATGTTTTGAGGTCCCCTGAGTTCAAATAACCAAGTGTCGCAAAATGGTCAGTGTGTGTGTGTGTGTTAACAGTCTAGCTCATAAACGAAAAGTAGTACGAAACTGATATTAAGTATTTAAGGTTTGTATATGGGCCGGATGTGACAGCAACTTTTTCGTTAAAATCGGCTAACCGGAAGTGCCACTTTATATAAGCTCTGAAACACATTTTTACAATGTTCTCAAAAATGACTCTAACGATTTTGATCAAACTCGGTGTATCATTGTATAATTAAGTGGTCTTTAATATTTAGGTTTTATCCCCGTTGATGTCACTTTACAGGGCTTAAATGCTCAATGTTCATATATGTCTTCCTCTAAAGTACCTTAAATATGGTTTATTTTAAAAAGTTAACCATTTCGCATTATTCAGAGTTACGAAAAAATGCTACATATAACTTTTGAAAGAATTTGATAAATTAATAAAGGAGAAAAAAAATAAAAATGCAGAAAAACTTGAGTTCCTACAGACTGTGGCGCCTAAACCAATGTACCGATTTCAATGAAACTTCGCTAAAGTAATTTTCTTCATACCCTTTAAATTTATGTATGTAACATACTTCAACGAAAAGAAGCTGGAAAAAAAGTGGTTAAAATTAAATTCCGAATAACTCAAAAAGTATACGCTTTTTTGTCAATATTGTATGTGGTTTTTTAAAAGTTTATGGAATTTCCTAAAAAAAACAAAAAAACATTCGTTAAAATTGGACAATTAGGAGGAAAGATATGGTCTCTAGTTTTTTTCCCTGAAGAGGTGAACATTTGGATAAATTTAAAATATATTTTTTTAATTGTTGAGACTAAAAAAAACTTTTTTTCTACAGATTTTTAATAAAGTGTCTTTCCTAAGAACATCTTTCATAAGAAAGTAGTACCTAAATTTATACTTTTATTCTCAGTTTTATATTTCAACATTGCAATCACGGGCGGATCTACGGGGGGGAGGGAGGGGGCTTTCGGGCTGAAGCCCCCCCAAAATGGAAAAATATAACCATGTTTTATGGGAAAAAAAAATAAAAAAATACCTCTTAAAGTATTATTGTTCGTGTAATTACGTTTAAAAGTACTTAAGGAATAACTTAAACACCATTTCATATAGGTAGTTAGTTTCTTTCTGTTTTTCCAAAGTAATTATCGTTATTTTTATGAAAAAAAAGGTTTCGGGCTGAAGCCTCCCCCCCAAAAATTAAATCCTGGATCCGCTAGTGATTGCAATCACCACCTCTTGAATCAACTTACTCATTGTCTGCATAGATAACTTTTTCAACTAAAAATATCACTAAAATGACATCACTCAAAAATGTTGAAATTGGAGTCAGTCATTTTGTGGTTTATAAAAGCAGATAGAGTGAATAGATTTTTATTGCCTGTCGTCGATATATTAAATAGACATTTTGTAATTATAATGGTCTTAATGAATTCTTATCTGTAAGCTTTAGCTACGCTTAAAATGCACTTCAAACAATTTTATAATAGCCCAGCATCTTCACATAATTCATTATATTTTCGTATGTTTTTAATTAATCATTTTAGCCTTGTACAGATTTCTACATTGGTTTTTAACTGCTGGGAGGTTCTGTAACCACCGTTTACTGGAAATGCCGCTTTATCCTCTATTAAGGTTAAGATAATGTACAATTCCTTTCAAGAATAAATCATAAAAAATGGATGTTAGAAATTTAGGTGGATTCAGAATATGTTCTAAGCTTAGTATAGGGGATAAAGCTGGTTTGAGGAAGTGTTTTATTTTTATTAACGAACGATGGTCCAAAATAAAAGCTGTGCAGGATCATATCAAAAATATTTTCAATATTGAAGAAGAAATCAACATTTATATCGGGGACGTATTATTGCCTGAAAATGAAACAATAAAGTTAATTCAACCTAATGATATTTTAATGTATGTATACATGATTGTATATCAGGTATTATAAATATATATCTCATACTATTTATTTCAGGTATATGAAGTCTTTTACATATTTAAAATAGTTCTGTATTTACCAGTCTTGAGTTCTACTAAGTTTATTCTTTGCCAGTATACAAATGAATATCACAAAGTTGAGTACAGTAACTATAGACTTCTATTTTCTGAAATTATATGATATAGAGATACTTTTTTAATCTTCTCATCCACCGATTTAAAGAACTACATACTTATTACTAATTAAATGTTCAATGGTTTGCAAGATAGTAAAAAGAGTAGTGCCATAGATTTTTAAAGGGTATCACAATCTTCACCAAAATTAATAATTTCAAGTGTTATATTTGGTTCCTGGTAGGTCGAGGTCATATCAATCATGCTATAGATGGAATTGTGAAAGAGGATTGTTAACCATGTTCAAGGGTGGTCTGACTGTGCTCGCTCAAGGGATAACCAAACTCCCAATGGTTACTTTTTGAGTTGTGGTTGGGGAATCTTTGAAGATGAATCACCTTGTTGGACACAATTTACTACTTTTGGAATGTGTGTTAAATGTGATCTCAAACTACCTGCCAACCAGCCATGGCACATGTCAATCTCTAAATACTTATAAAGAGGGTACTATTGTACAAATATCACTCCAGTTTCGGAGGCAGTAGATCTGATGATCACATCATAAATAAAATCATGGTTGAGTGTTTGTGAACCGTCTAGTAAGGCCCCAACCTCCAATAAAAGAACCCATTGGGGATTTGTATGTATTTTCAGAGCGAGCGGGAATCAGAAGCAGCAATGTAATCCAAAGTAGTTAATGTCCTGATTTTAATTATAAAGGGCCAGTATGGATTTTGCCATGGATGTAATGTTATAAATAGCAAAATTGGTGAAGGGAACGGGAATGTATGCCATAACGGAATAGGATTATCACCGCCTGGTGGAGAAAAAAAATTACCCGCTCTTCCGGGAGTTTGTGTATGGGTTGAGAGATACGATCGGCCCTGCACATTTCTCCCTGGGAGCGGCAAGAAGACCACCTGAGGAGGCCGAAGAACATTAAGGAAGGGCCGGAAAGATGCGGTGCGGACAAGATGCAGTTCCATCATAGAAGTGCACAACCGTGTACCGGGCTGCACCACAGTTAACCCAGTTAATAAAAATAAATAATTAATAAAATAAATGATGTTTAATAATGTGTGGATTATTGATAGCAGTGGGCATACAAGAACCCAAACATGTTAACCCACTGCTGCTAAAACCCCGCAACAATGCCAGGTAGGGCGAAAGAAAAAAAAAGTTATAAATAGCTATCTAAATAAATAGAGGGTGTACTGTGAACAGTTGTCAATCCTTGACTATTCTTGGAATCACCTTCATACCACGAACAAGGGATCTTGACCCACTGGATAAGGTGAAGTGGCTTTGTACAGTGGTAGTTAAATTAGTATAGCTTACATTGTTTGATAAATTTGAAAGAGGGCTATTGAACACTTCTCTTCTATGATGACAGTTTTATAGAACAATTTCTTGACAGACTCCTCTGTGGACTGCCTGTAAGGCATTCATACAAAATAAATTAATTTAATTTAAAACTGGTTGTATTTTTAAGGTATATTTGTATTATTACTGATTAGATTGACGTATTCTAATTGTTTTTTATTGATTACAAAACTGACTTAAATTTGGTATCCTTCTTAAGTTTAATTATTTGATTATTTAATTAATGGATACCTAACCTAAGCATAAATTAAAATGACGCATATTAGGCTTATTTAATTCATGAAATCATCTTTTGAGACAGATAAAATTATTTTATTGTATGTATTTTATGAACATTATTGTAGGGTGTCCTTAGCATTTATTACTCTAATACCATAATTAGAGACTCCTGAGTATGTTTAGGTCCTCATCCTCTGTTATAATTTTTCATTTTTTGAGCTTTGTCTATTCACAGGAATTTAACGCACACAAAAAAATAAATAAATAAAATTATTTTGCTACATTGTTGGTTTGGTTTGCTACATTTATTGTTTTGCTATCTGGTTATAAAATTACACTTTTCATGTTGCAGAATAAGGACCATAGAGGGAAAAAAAGATGATAAGGGCTCTAAAAAACATAAATTTTGTTCCAATGATGATGATTGGTTTGCCAAATCAGAAAAAAGTCCACCAAACATGAAAACATCTAAATTTGCTCCAGTTTCAATAAGTGTGGATCCTTCTGAAAAATTATTGTCAGACTGTTTAGAAGAATTACGTTTTAAGAAAGAGGAGATCGTTAAAAATTGTGTTCAAGATAATGATTCTGCCTCAACAGTGAATGATAGTAATGAAGTGGAACAGTCATTTGGGATTCCTGTTAAGAAACGTAAAAGAAAGCATAAAAAGAAATCAAAACTACTGGAACCCTCTATATTTCAAGAAACGAATACAAATAAAAGTGATTTAATCACTTTTGATTCTTTAGATTCTTCAAGCAAACACATTCACTTCTCAGATGAGGATAACAAAGAAGAAATGTATGGTAATAATGTAATATGTTTGTGTAATCTTTTAATTGTTTATTTGATATTTTATATTTAGAAATATATTTGTAATAACTACAATTGCCCATAGGTTGAATTTTAACCAAAATTACAATAATATTTATTAGGTATCACAATAAATCTTTTTTTGAGATTTATTTGTAGAAACAAAGAATTAGCTTATTATATTACAAATATTCATTTTTGAAAATATAAAATAAACAAAAACATGTGTACAAAGTGCATTAGGATGTTATTGCAATTATTGTTTCCTGATAATAGTCATATTTTTACTTCCTCGCTATTGAAGTAGGGAAGCTTTCTATTGGTGAAGGAGATTAAAATAACATTTTTGCTCAGATATGCGGATATCAAATCCACAAATGTTGAGAAATTACTCTATTTTTGAAAATGGGTTCTTCCATAGATTTTATTCTCATATGAAAAATTATAAACCTTGAAATATAGGTACTTGTATAATAAATGAAAGTGATGAGGAAGCTATCGTGATCTTACATGGCAGACTTTTTTTTTTGGTTTGTTGGACTTTAAATATCTTTTAAGGGATCGTGTATTTAATGAACTATAAATTTTTACTTTTTGAGTTATGGGAAATGTTTAAAAAAAAAAAATCTTAATGAGGTCAATAATAGCAAAGTAATAGTGAACAGTTTTTGTAGAGGACATTAAGGAATTAAGGAAGGGTGTGAGTGGACACATTATATAATAATTAACCATCAAATATATACTTTTTGTGTGGAAAAAAGTATTCTTTTCTCTCTAGCTTTTTTTCTCCTTTTTCCTGGGGAATGAACTACATAGATCGATAGTTATAGGACTTTAATGAGACATCTAAGCAATTGTCATCGAAGTTGTCAGAGATGGTTTTGGGCTGTGATCTATAATAGAAAAAGATATTTTTTGGCTATCGGGCAGCAGCTTTTTGGCAAATCATTACAATATACACACATGCATATATATCTGGTTCATTTATGCTAATAAATGAGTTGCATATATGTAGGTAATTTTTCTTAATGTTGAAATTAAAATTCTTAATTTTGTTTTCTTTATTGTAATATAGAAAAATATATGTTTATAAAAATCTAAAATTTATAGCACTGTAAAAAAAATACATTATTGATTTTTTTTTTTTTTAATTTAGCTCATTCATCACCAAAAGTGAATGGAAACCCAGTTGATGAATTTCGTTCTTCACTACGCAATCTTGCCAACAAACCAGCATCTCAAAAAATATTTTCTAGGAAATCAGAAACTGCAGTAACTACTGTTCCAGAATCAGAAGATTTTGGAACCACTACAATAGAACCGACTCCTGTTAACACTGATGAAAATAAGCCTGAACTAATTGATTCTGCCACATTTGTACCAAAAGTTGGGGATTTGATTTCATTTAAAGTAAGTTGAGATTTTGATTGATTTATTGATTATCCATTTCGTTCATAAATTTAGTATTATGAAAAAAAATATTGAGGCTAAAGATTAGTTTATTGGTTTATTATTTTCAATAATCAACCATTGTGATCGACCAAAAAATTCAAAAACTTAACCCCCTCTTAAAATTTGAGGTTTCACGTTTCAGGACGCGTAGAATTCGAAAAACGAATAAAAATTTTTTTGTCCGTCCGCCGTCCGCGCATTTTCTCCGAAACTACTGGATCGATTTTTTTTTCAAATTTTGATATAAAATCAGAGGTCACCCGAGGATGATCCTTCTTCATCGACATTTCTCTCCGCCTTTAACTTTCAAAATGGCGGCCGAAAAACCTGCTTTGCTATAGACTGTAGCTCCTAAACGAATGTACAGATTTCAATGGTACTTCGCTAAAGTTATTATCTCGACGCCCTTTAAATTTATCTATATAACATACTTCAACGAAAAGAAGCTGGAAAAAAAGTTACGAGGGATGGTAAAATTAAATTCCGTATAACTCAAAAAATTTTTACTTTTTTGTTGATATTGTATATAGTTTTTTAAAAGTTTACAAAATTTGCTAAAAAACAAAAAAAAACTCATTAAAATTGGACAAATAGGAGCAAAGATATGGTCTCCAGTTTTTTTTTATATGTTCTACTCTAAATGTCCTTGGTTTGGTTTTTAAATTTTGAATGTGTTACTGAACTAATGCTATTTTTGTTTAGCATATTACTAATGATTAAAGAAAAACAGTTTAGTCCAATAATTGGAATCACCTTTTGGTTTTTTCCTTTGTAACTCGGAAGGTAATGTTACTTTGGATGTATAATTGTTTGGAAATAATAAACCATTGTGAAATAATTTGCAGCGTTTTTTTTAAATATTATTATGTTTACCTATACCTATCATTGTTTTTTTGAAGTAATATAAGTCCATTTTAGTTTTTATCACACATTTCTCTGGTAGTATATTGTAGTGATGAAAATTTTTCATCTGTATATGGGTGATTCTCAAAAAAGCTCAATAACATGCATATATAATTATAGCAGATTCACTTTATGAATGAATTACAAAACTGTAATATCATTTCAACCTTCTCATGTAAGTACAAATTTGGTGCTTTTATCCACCATGTAACGTTAATCTTCAAATATCGTTCTCAGCTACTTGACCATAAAAGCATTTTGTTTACTGTTAGCCCAACCTATTCTGCTTAGAGTGGGTAGATTGAGAATCATTGTGTGGTTCCACCATGAAATACATTTGAATCCGCTCAGGCTGTAATTGAACAGGCACGAGGTTGTAGAAGTGATACCTTGTCACACTTGGCTAACATGGCCTCGTTTAATATATATAACTAAAATGTCACTGTCAATCATTGTTTTAGAAATTAGTTGCACTTTAACTTATATTTTTTCCATATTGGAAAGAGGACAGCTGCCTTACATTGTCTATTCTTCAATATCTACAACACTGAATTGTCGTCATTTTTGCTGCCGACCATATACTTTGTCTTATCCATATTTATTTCAAGCCTCAGTTCTTTACTGTCTTTCAACAATGTTGTTGTATTTAGTTTTATTGTTTCCGTGTCTTCGCTTAACAGTATCCAATCATCAGTATAACCAAGCATGGATATTGTTCCACCCAGATTCAACCTTTTTCGGTATGTAACATATCTCTAATAGCATGTTTTAATGCCAAATTAAATAGGACAGGTGAAAGGGAATTATCTTCTTTTTTCATTAAAGACGTGTTCAAAAATTATGACTTAACAGAAATTAAACTCGGACATTATAATAATAAGAAACTGAGCAGGCACATCACCAATACAAAGGATAAAATAGACCCAATAAACAAGAAAAATTTAATATATAAATTAAATTGTCAAAAATGCCCCAAAATCTACATTGGTGAAACATCCAAGCAATTAGGAACCAGAATTTCACAACATATTACAACTGTAAAAATAAAAAAAAACATAAACACAACAGCTTTAGCACATCACTGTATACGATTACAGCATTATAAATTTAACTTCAATAAACCACAGATAATAGGCACATAACACCAAAAAAACACCAATAGGAAATTACTTGAAGCAATACACATCACAAAAAACAATAGAACTACAGTCAATTATAAAACAGACACTAAACATTTAAGAAATCATTATACGGACATATTAAACAAAATTAAAATTTAATAGAAGTAAAATTGCAGATATATAAAATAAACATTAACAACAATAATATAAAAATAGTCAGATAAAACAGTCAGATCCAAAGGTCAATTGTATTTCACTATCGCAGACACCCAATTATTGGTCTAAAGCAAGATGTTGCTCTAGATGATATATTTTATAACATGAATTAGAAATTTGACGATGGAGATTATTATTATTATTTTTAAGGTAATTACAAATTTATTGTAACAACAAAATTCTAACATGTAATGTTCAATCAATCAATGGATGTGTAATCAAAACTATATTTTGACTCAAACAATTTTTTAGCCTTGTATCCACAAGATTATTGGGAATGTAGTTCTGAAGATGGGACTAAATATCCCGAAACGTCAACTTGTTAACATGTAACGTTGATAATTTAAGAAATACATTCAATTGTTACCAATTGGAAGTAATTATTGCTAAATAACTAAGGAATTATCTTGTTTCAAGCTCATAAGAAATTTCTCCGATAAATAAATACCGATTCTAAGTTTATTGAATGTTTCGGACATACACATCGTAACTAGATTCTCTAATTTTTTGGGATCCCTTGCTCAATTAGAATATTATACAGCTTCTGGCAGTCAGTGGAATCAAGCCTTTTTGAAATCGATATAAAGCTGGTGAATAACACTGTTGTACTCTAATCTTTTCTCCAATATTTGACATAAAAAAATATTTAATTAATAGTAAAACGGTTCCGTCTGAATCTGCATTGGCAGTCTTCGACTTATTCCTTGATTTGACTAGTTAAGATTACTGTGAATATTTTATAACATACCGGAAGGAGTGCAATTCCTAAGAAGTGCAAGAATAGATTCTTTCCATTCTTCAGACAATTTCTCATTCTCCCAGATCTTTTTTAAAAAAAAAAAATGTATTTTAGAAACTCCAGCTTTCCCTCATGCCTTAATTATTTCATTATCAGGAATATTATCTGTTCCCGCTTTATAAGATTTTAATTTTCTGATAGCTATTCCAACTTCCTCTTTACTTGGTTCTTTTATTAATGGTTCGGCACTCTGGTACTGAGAAGGAGGACCCAGATCATTATTCGATATATTTAAAATATTGTCAAACTGTTTCTTAAACTTACTTAATATGTCTACTAGGTCGGTGAGGATATTGTTATTTTCATCTCTAATTCCAGTCGTTACAGGTCCTAAACATTTACATGATTTATTGATATCTTTAATTGTGGATAGATGGTGGACTATAGTGAATAATTGAATATAATACTGGTTGGGATGATCAGTAAAAAAAAAATAGTTAAAATAAATAATTATATTCATTTTTATATTTGCCTACTTTTCAGCCCAATGTTCAGGCCTTCATCAGGGCTGAAAAAAACAGATAACAATATGTATGAGATACTATAAACATTGAATAATGAGGAATTAAAATTAAAAAGGTTAAAGGTATAGATAAAAAAAAAAAAAAAAAAAAAAAAAAGAAATGTAGTTAGAATAAACTTAAAGTAAAATAAAGTAGATAGAGTAAGAGAGAACTAAGAAATGCATAATAACGGCAAGAAAGTAGGGACTAATGAAATAAACAATTAAAATAAGGTAATATAAGAAATGGAAAATGAATTAATAACGGAAAGTAGTGGAATATATAAGATAATAAATGTAAGTGTAGATAAAAAATAAATGGGGTGACGTAATTGCTAAAATATGATGTATTAGTATGCTAAAAGGGAGTGAGATAATCTTAGAATAAAATGTAAAACAGAGAAAAGGAATATGAAGTTATATAAAGAAGTAATAGATATAAATAGAAAATTGAGATATTGTTAAATCTATCAAAACATACTGACAACGTATAAGAGAATAAAAAGTTAAAATAATATAAAAAAACGATAAAAGAGCAAATGTATCAATATACACAAAATAGAGAAGGAGCAAGATATGGAAAAGAGAGTGACAGGAAAAGAAAAAGAGGAGAAAACTAAGATAAGAAAGATAATCACACCTGATCAAGTGAAGAGCTGTCATAAGATAGACATATTGTTGTAAGAAATAGTGGAGCTTAGTAGCGCCATCTATAATGGTTAACTGAAATACGTGAACTAAAGCACTGGAATGTATATAATGGACGAGAGGTTTATTATAGACATACACATATCACCTGATACACCTACTTACTGGCCAACTTCATAACAAAAAATGCCCTATTTACTCGACTTTTTCGTAACTAAAGGACTCAGCAAAGTGCCGTCTACCATAACAACGAGATCTGATCTTTGTTCCGATAACCCTCTTCTCAGTTTAGTACTGTTTGATAAGCCTTGTATTGCATAAAAAAAAACCATCACTTATTGGAAGGTTAATCAGCGACTGCTTAAATTTGATGCTTTAAAATCCAATGTCTCTTAAGACAGAACTAGAACTCAAAGAAGCCATTGAAAAGTTTACAAGCAGCTTACAACAGTACTGTACCAAGGCCCAGCAGAAATATGTCTCTTCCAAACTATTCGCAGTACATTAAAGATCTGATCGGAGCAAAGAGAGGAACCCGTAAAGTATGGCAGACTAATCAACTTCCATCTGACAAACGGACTTTCAATAGGCTTAACAATGAACTTAAATGACAGATTCAGAATTTCAAAAGAACAAACTACGACAATTACATAAAAAATCTTTCGACTAACGATGGAAGTTTATGGAGGCAGATCTAGAAGCTTGTGAAGCATCGTGAAGTGTCAGCACCTCTCTGGAACTAAGACGGTTCCTGGGCTATGTCAGATCTTGAAAAATCTGAACTCTTTGCCAACCATCTTTTTTCTGTTTTTACACCACATACTGACTTCTCTAATAGTGAACACGAGAGACATGCGCAAAATAGTTTAGACATTCCATTGCCATTGTCATTACCTCCACCTTGCTTTATACCTTCTCAAGTGGCAGAGCCAATTAGACAATTACCTAAAAAGAAAGCCCCTGGCCATGACCTAATAAATGCTCAAGTGTTCCAGAAAATGCCAAGAAAAGCTCTAGCGTACCTAACATCAATATATAACACAATACTCAGAACGACCAAATTTCCCCTACAGTGTTAATATTCATATATTACAATGATTCACAAACCAAACAAGAACACCAACTTTCCTTCATCATACTAACCCATTAGTCTGCTCCCAGTCGAAACTTCTCAACAAGAGACTGCTTGACATACTGTCAAACGAAAACATAATACCCGAACATCAATTTGGATCCCGAAGACACCATTCAACAATTCATCAATGACACCGAGTGACGGACTACATTGCAACTGCATTATATAGCCAATAATAGACTTTTCATGTCTAGATGGCTTCTCTCTGGTATATTTATGTATTTCTTTGTGAGGAAACTTTGTGTTGAGCAGAATAAGGTCATTTGCGACGCAGAATTGTAACAGCTTCTTTCCATGTTGTTCCTAATCTCTTCTCCATATGAGTCGAGCACTCTTTTGAAACCAATTTGACATCTACACACTCTTCCATTCAAGTCTTCCAGCAACATTATCCATCTTCATCGTCCATTGCGTTCTGCAGCGTTTCGAAGAACATATCTTTCACTTCTGTAAGTTCATCCTTATTAGGTCCGTATGCTGTTATTAATGTCCAATTTTCCTTGGTAATCCAAAATTATTGAGTTGTTCTTATTCAAGAAAAAACACTCAACTTATAATTTATTTGTTTACTAATACATTAATACTTTTTATTATTGTAATATTTTTTTTTTCAATTATTACTATGAATAGAAAATCAAACTGGGGAACGATTATACACCACAGCAATCCAATGAAATTATTGGGGAGGTGTTGACTGTTGAAGAGACTGCTGGGTCATATTTCGTCGTTTTTACTATCAAAGGTAAGTTGTTATTACTAATCTAATCATCATATTTGCACGCAACATGTCCATCTGTGATGTTAAGCTATACCGTCATATTGCATTAGAGATTTGATATTTTGTATTCATAGTATAAATTGACTACTACAGAGTAAAGATACAGTTTTTTTCTCAAATCAGCAGATGCACAATAAAAGGTTCCTAAGGTTCTTTACTATTAAAAAAAAAAAATGAAGAGATGCTCTTTCAGGTTGTAACTCATAGGCTTAATTATAGTATTCTATTCTTTCATGGTAACTTACCTGAATAAAATGCAATTAACTAATTTTGGAAATTATAGTAGGTAAGTAAGAATTAAAAAATAATTATAAATAACTATGGACATTGGTTGGGTGTGTATTGAAAAGAATTTAACTTATCTAGAAAAAAGGTTATTAAATGTGGGAACCAAATTTACAATACAAATTTAAAACATATTAAAGAAAATTTAATTACAGTTAATTGAAATAAATATTTAAATATTTCAATTAATGAATATGAGTCTACCACTGCATATTTGTTTGTTATATAGAGGGTGCTGAGGAATTTGAAGATCCTTCTGGTAAATTTTCTATAGAAGTTGATGAGAACAAACTTGAAGGTGATAAAATCCATGTAGCCGAAATGAAATGGAATGATGTTATAGAACCATGTCTTAAAAGGAGAGTATAATTTTAGAAAATATAATCATTTATTTTATTTTCTGGAATAATATTTTTTACCAGATTACACTATCTACTATGTTACCAGTTTTTAATGAAGTAGAAGATAATTTTCCTAAAGTTATATTGTTTCCTCTGTAATGGCTGAGTAATTAAGTCATTTATTTGTGATATTTAGGCTTAATTTTTTGATATTTTATACATTAGGTAAAAATGTTTTTCCATAAATATTGATCTTTTGTAAATATAAGTGACTTTTATATCCTCTAAAGTTGAAGATCTTTTTTCTTATTGAATTATTATCTTTATTTATTTATACTTAAGGATTATAATTTGTAATTCCCCTATAGAATCCTTGTCATTACAAATTACATTCCTGTGCCACTGTTTAAAAATCTACTGATAGTTATATATTTGTATGTTTTCATTGTATTCTTAATGACACAGACAGTAACTGTTGTTTATCATTATAGAATGCTCTAATTTGGCAAGTTTTACTAAATGTGGTGGGTGTTTAGCTTTGTTTTCAAGGTATTTTAAATTTAGTAGAAACTATTCTCAATGTGTTGTAGAAAATATATTCATCCAAGACATTATAATAGAAAGTCATGATTGGTTGTTATTCTTAATAAAAGTGTTAAATGTTATATTTTTTTTTCACCCTGCAAATCTGATTTTATCATAACTTATCTTAGGCACATTACCATTTTACTATAGTGAATCACTTTCAACTCAGTACAAGTTAATCAGTTTGCACCAGAGTTCATTATGTACTCAGGAATCTTGAAAAAACAGAAAGGACCAAGTTTTCAATATATGTATATATATATATATATATATATATATATATATATATATATATATAAACTTTCTTCTATACCTCTTTGCATAATAATGTTAAAAGAGTTATATCAGTTAACAAAAAAAAAAAAAAATCATCTGATCTAATCAAACAGGCAATATAAACTTTAAACTCAAACTTTAAAACTTTAAACTCAATATAAACTTTCTTCTATACCTCTTTGCATAATAATGTTAAAAGAGTTATATCAGTTAACAAAAAAAAAAAAAAAAAAAATCATCTGATCTAATCAAACAGGCAACATCTGCCAGATTAACTTTAAAATTATATAATAACACACTTTAGTCCAAAAAAACCGAGTACAGTTTGGATTTCATGTAAAAAATACACATTAAAGATATTGTGGGTTTGAACCAATACTTATGTATGGAGGGTTAATAGGATTTATATTAGTGGTCCACTAGTGGATTCAGGATTTAATTTTGGGAGGTTCAGGCTGGAAGCTTTTTATACATATATATGTATATATGTAATGTTAAAACTTGGGAAGAAATTAAAAAAACTAACTACCTATATTAAATGGTGTCTAAGTGATTCTTGAAGTGCCCTACGAAGTGTAACCATACGAACAATAATACTTTTAGAGGTTATTTTTTTCAAAAGACATGGCTATATTTTACCATTTGGGAAGGGGGGGGGGAGCTTCAGCCTCCTGAAAGCCCGCCCCTCTCCCCCCTCTTCCATAGATCCGCCTGAGATCCTTTGTAGTAATCTTTTCAATATAAACAATGAATGTCATTGTAGTAATGAATGTCTAAATATGGCACATAAACTTAATGTAGTTAATCTTCAGTTCTTCAGTTGTTCTGTATTTGCCCATATTTTTTTTTTCTTTACCTTTTCTCTTAGTTGGAACTTATTAAAAAATATATTTAATTTTTCAAAATTGTGTTGAATTATTTCTATTAATCTGGGACTGAAGAAGCCAAACTTGCTTGACCAGGGACCTCAGCCTATAGGAAAAGACAGTTTGGTTAGCATCCCAGAGGTAGTGAGAAATTGTTAGCTACTTCATGAGGGTGATAGTTCTTATTTTCTTTCCTCCAAAAACAGTCCTGATGTTATAATTTATTTACAAGTGGGCCTTTCTATTTTACTTTTTTTTTTTTTTTTTTTTTCAACTGACAAGAGGTTACGAATATGTGGTCACTGATTTTAATGAAACATTTATGGGTGATACTAGGTCGAAAAATATTTGACCCATGTCTGAGGATTTTTGCTAATGCACCCTTATTGGATGTTATTTTTTAAGCTATGGTCACACAGATCCAAATTGCGACAAATTTATTTATATCTGTGTTTTCTTTTTTGGTCCAATTTTCAAACCAAGATTTTTTAAATGTTGTTAACTTACGTTTTATTTTAAATGTAACCAACTGCAAAAAGATAATCAAATCTCAGATAAGGAAATTGAAGAGAAGATATTTCAATATCCTATGGTCAAATGAAGAAAACCACTGGTGGATAAAATAATATATATTTAATGTATAAAACTGTTAACAATTTCTAGTCAAAACAAATATTTCTACAACCCCTATGTTTCTATATTTATTAGAATAAGAATGTATCACAGCTAATTATTAAAAGAAAACATTTCAAGAAATATTTATCGATTATGATCCCAAAACCTTCATCATAATGGTTTGTTCTGTAAGTTACTTAAATTTCTAAGTAGTATCCCTGATTTATTTAGATTAGTTAAGATAATCGTTATTTTTTAAATAATGTTTTCTAGTATACAAAGTGAATTTTTTTTTGTATATCTAGAATATAAATAGGAATGCACTTAGCATAACACTATAATTATAAAACTACACTTTTGATTTACATTGTAAGTATTAAGTGTGTAACTTAGTCTAATTTCATAATTTTATCTAATGTACATATAGTAATATTTACAATCCTTATAGTTTTGCATTCCTTTGATTTAAATTAAAAGAGAGAATAATTTATAGAAATAATAGTAATCCAAGAGTCCTTGTTTTCACTTTGATTTCATTTTGATTGTGATTGAGATGCAAAGTTTTACAATTTTAACATCTTAATAGCTTAAACTAAAACTAAAATTAAAGTTATGCAATACACTTCAACATTAGGAGTTTCCCTCTTTGAAGTCTTTGCTAGTAAATAAAGGATTTCATTTATCAACCTTAAGGTTATATGAATTTATGCAATTTTCAAAATTATATTGAAATTTGTTATTCTTTGACTGGTTGTGAAAATGGTTCTGAGCCAGGAAAAACTCTTAGGTAGTAACTGTTGATGAGGGAGATCAGGCTTTTGTAAGTGTCGGTTGAAGAGAAGAAGAAGAAAATTATGAAACTGAAGAAGGTAATACGTGTCAGAAGGTCGACCCAGTATAACCTGAAAGATAAATGTATTAAAAATAAAAAATAAAGTAATGTTATGTTCTATTAAATATTAAGTACCAGACCACTACTGATTTTTTTGAAATTAAAGTGTTATACATAACATGAATATAATCACTAAAATAATTTATTTTTAGTGGAAAAGTGTAAGAAATAAAAATAGCTTACAGCATTCACGTGAACTATTTTTTGATAGAATTGCAAATAAAAAAAATCTTGAGCAGAAGAAAACGAATTTTGTGAAAAGTGCTTAGCAAACTTTGAAAAATTTAGTCTCGGTTATGAATCTCATCTGATTTCTAACAAAAATGTAAATCAGCTTTTGTAATTAATAATAATACATTACATTTTCATGTGTCTTCGGGCAGCAGGAATTGTGTTTGGATTGTCCTTAAGAATATATTCCCTTGCTGACAGTATGCAATCTGAGAAATATAATTTGATATCCATGTTATCTCCATCTATCTTGTATTCTATTCGTTCTCTTTCATTTAATGTTGAACGTAAAGAACGAATTTGATCATTTTTGAAATCCCATTGGTTGTTTGCATAGTATTCAAACACTTTAAAGCCCTTATTAATTCTGTCATGAACTCTTAGGAGTCTAAAAGAAGAAATGAAATTATTACTCATTTTAATAAATAAAAAGTGAAGTTTTAAGAGCATAATAATATGAAAGAGCAAAAATTCAAAAAGAAATATAAATTTATTTTTAGAATTTAGTTGTAAGATTTCAGACACTAATTCTTGATGCAGTAAAATGCAGATAAAACAAACTAACTTTTCAATGTTTCACCAATCCAGGGAGCATCAGAACAGAAAAAGACAAGATTAGATATATGCAGATGAAATAAGAGTACAGTAAATAAAAAAAAAAAGTTGTATGGCTAGAGGTTGTCGCTGTCTGTATGTGATCTTTGTTTCTGATCTGATGATGCCTGAATTGATGATATATTGATAGATTAATTGCTTAGTAGTATTTTGGAGATACAGGATTAGTGCTTGGAATCTTCCAATTATATCCTAGCAATTAGTGTGTTATGTTAATTATTGGTTTCTTTCCAACAGAGACCCTACAAGGAGGGATTTTTTATTTGATATACGAGTGTTAATGATATTAAGAAAAAAAATCGATTTAATTTCAAATAAAATTTCTTTAACAGTAAAAATCTTAATATAATTTTCTATTATATCTGTGTTGTATATTTCTGCTAAATTTCTTGGAGGTGTGATTAACGTTGTTAGTGATGTTTTGTGGATAGTTGTCTTTAGTAAATTAAAAAAAAAAAAATGAAACATGAATGGCTTCATAATTTATTTTACTTAAACCGTAGAAAGCAACCACTGCACACATAATAATAATGATATACACAAAGAATCATTAATAGTAACATTCTTATTCTAACATAATTGGATATAGGATTATTCCTATTCATATATTTAGTTCAAAGAAATTATTTTATCTTAGTTCACATATTCTAGAACCAATTATTTAATAGAAGATTTCCGTCCAATTTCAATTCTTTCTAACCTCTCAAAGCCTCTTGAAAGACTAGTGCAATCCCAAGTCTCCAAGTTCCTCGAAAAGTCCAACCAATTTGATCCTCTCCAATCTGGTTTCCGTCCCGGCTATTCCACACAATCTGCCTTAATTAAAATTACCAACGACATTCAATCTGCAATATATGATAGAAAATTAACTGTCCTTATACTCTTCGACTTCTCCAAAGCCTTTGATTCCATCAACCATTCCATCCTCTTCAACAAACTAAAATCATTATCCTTCTCCAATAGTTCCATCTCTTGGTTCCAATCTTTCCTCTCCCAACGCACCCAAGCTGTCTCCATACCCAATCAACCACTATCTGCCTACCTTCCTTTATCCTCCGGAGTTGCCCAGGGTTCAAGCATATCTCCTCTCCT
This sequence comes from Nezara viridula, assembly GCA_928085145.1. NCBI lineage: Eukaryota > Metazoa > Arthropoda > Insecta > Hemiptera > Pentatomidae > Nezara > Nezara viridula. The sequence continues at coordinate 129,818,530 of OV725079.1, forward strand.
TTTCAGCTCCTACATTAACGACCTTCATAATTCAATTCTCCATTGTTCCCACCACCTTTATGCAGATGATTCCCAGATCTACCTATCCTTTTCTCCCTCTGAGTTACTGGTAGCATTTGCCAAGATTCAAGAAGACCTTGATCGAATCAGTGCCTGGGCAAATGTAAATGGATTAAAGTTAAATGCTGCCAAAACTCAGGCTATTGTCATTGGTTCCAAGCCCCTTATTAGATCCGATACTGACATTCCCATATTACACCTTAATGACCAGCCAATTTCCTTCTACTCCTCTATTAAAAATTTAAGATTATTCATAGATCAAACCCTCTCCTGGAACTACCATATCTCTTACATTTCCCGTAGGACAATTTCTATCCTTAAACTATTTCATCGCTTCCGCCATCTCCTACCTCAACATACCCGTAGACTCCTAATTTCCTCCCTCATCTTCCCCCACTTTGACTGCAGCTGTGTGGTGTATGATGGCCTCTCGGTGGAGCTCTGTGATAGACTGAAAAGATTAATGAATAGCTGCATAAGATTTGTTATCGGTGCCCCGAGGTACTCCCATGTCTCTCACCACTACATTGAGTTAGGGTGGCTCTTCCTCTCCTTTAGAAGACAATATTTCCTAGGTACGTTCCTCTATCAAATCATTAACAACCATCGTCCTTCTTACGCCTACAACCTTCTCCAATTCAAGTCCTCAGTCCATTCCCTTTCAACAAGATCTTGACCTTCTGACCTCTACATCCCTTCGCACACATCTGCCTCATTTCAGAATTCCTTTATAGCTCGCGCTGCCAATTTCTGGAATTCTCTACCTATCAAAATTCGGCATTCCTCCTCCATATCCACATTCAAATCCCTCCTATTCCAATTCCTATTCCAAAAACAGTCAGATACTTGCTAAACTTTCGATATTATACATTTCTAGTCATCATCAAACGATAGTGCTATTCTATACTGTGAACTTCACTAGGGATATTACAATATTTTCCGGCTCTTAATGCCACTGACCGCATCTATTGTTTGCTTTTTATTTGTATTTTTATTATTATTTTTTATTGGTATATAATTAAATCTGTACCTCTAGCATTTGACAAGGATGAGTCTACATATTAATCATTATTTAAAGACACTGATATTTTATATTGTCAGCTTTGTTTTTTCTTTGTTAGCAGAAACACACCTCATTTTAAAGAAGAACTCAATGTATTTTTTATTATTTTATTTTTTAAAAGAGTATAATTATAATTTTTCCTACTGTACATAGTCTTAAGTGTTTTATCATAGTTTTAAGTGTTTTGTATATAGATTTTTGTAGATGGCTTGTTTAACTAATATTTTCTTTACTTTCTCTTTTTTATTATTGTTTTATTTTGGCCAGATGTAGTATTTTAATTATGTTCTATTTTGTTATTCTTAAGGGACTTTGTCCCAGAATAAATTTATTTTCTATTTCTATTTCTATTTCTAAAAAAAAATTAAGTACAAATTAATGAACCACCATCCTATGCCATTTCTTTGTATATTGCTACAATTGTATTAATGTACTTACACTGGTTTATTGCCACTTAGATAGATAATTGTATCGAGGAAATAAGCAGGAATCATATGAAATAAGATGACACAAATGTTATGAATTATTCTGTTCCTCTTCATGCTTCCACCCGGATACCATACTGCACCGCTTAGAGGAATGTCATTTGTTACTATGTCTTTTCCCACATCTATTATTTGTTGCCATGTTATTTGCCATTCTGAGTTAGTTGTCAGGTTGTAAACATAGTTTTCTTTGAAACTGAAAGTAAAGAAATTATTTTTATTTAATGTTTAAACGATAATTTAAAGAAATGGTTTGTTTATCATTTCTATAATCAATGTCATGGGATTAGATATCATTGTACGGACCCAAGTTTAAGATATTTCCAACTGGCTAGCATGATTCCATTGACACAAATATCTACCGGTAAATAATCAGCATATCCATCATTATTACAATACATTGTTCTGATGACACCCTTTCCTGCTCCTATCAAAAGACCAGTTGGACCATTGATGTTGTCCATCCATCCAGGAATTGGTTCTTGCCAGGTAGGAATAACTATAACAAAACATTCATAAAGAAACAATTGCATTCATTTTATCAATATTAGTTGATTGATCTTGATTATCAATCAACTAAGAGGTCCTTAAAGAAGATCCAACATCGAGTATCTAGCTATAAATAAATTTTAAGACTATTTAATTACAAAAAAAAAAGAACTTACCAATGGAAGGTCTTAAAATTATCGCTGGTACTCCTTTTTTAACAAAGTCAGAAACTATTGATTCAGATAAATTCTTGGTGAATGCGTAAGAATTGGGAAAGTCTTTAAGTATTCTGTAAAAGATAAATTAGTTGAGAAAGTTATTCTACACTAGGCTCTGAATATTAATGTTAAATGCATTAATGCATATTACTTATCGTTAACTGATTCAACTAGTTCTTCGTCCATAAGTTCGCAACTCTTGATGATTTTATATGGGTCTGTAGCGCTTGGGTATGGTTTCTCCTCTAAGACTTTTTGGTCGAGGTGGCAATATGCTGTAGATATGTGAACATGGAGCTGAAAGAATAACATTTAAATTTAAATTCCACATTTATATAAATAAAAAAAAGTATAAAGAAAGGGAGTAACTGAAAGAATTAGGACAGAAAAATAAAATTGATATTCTCATTAAAGGTAATTATAATTTTATGATTATTGAAAACAGCTAAGAAGTTCAACTCTATAAATTTAATCTATCTTTGAAAGTCTGTTAAAGATTTTATTTATATTATCAAGTTTTATTTCATTAAATTGAGATTCATTCCTTGAATGGAGAACAATGTAAAAGGGGTCATTCATTAGAGCAGCACTCTCCAAACTTTTTGGCCCGCAGGCCACATTGAGACCTGAACTAAGTATCGTATCGTGGGCCGCATCGAGACCTCCATCCAAGTCAAAAAATAAATTTTGTTCTATAATGACAATTCAGTTGTGAAACGACTTTCTAAAAAAAAAATAAAAACCTAGCTATCAATATGTATTGTGGTAAGCTGGTGTGTGAGTGATTTGCTGAATTTAATATTTTTAAATAGTTTTTAAAGTTTTACCATGTAATAAAAGAAACTTTTACGGGATGGAAGGTGCTTGATCAAATGGTACTCTAACGGTTGGAGAAATACAAGTGTGATAAAAAAGCTGTCTTAAATAAATATTTTTATTTGCATATTGGGCATTGAGCATAGCAATATTGAGAGAGGAGGAGGGTAGATTCATGTACCATCGATCTTGGGGGGGAATGGGCACCCCTGGAAGTTACTGTAAAAGTAAATGTGTTAATCTACATTATTTGAATGTTTTATCTATGATTAACAATAAGTTAATTACCTCTAGATTTTTCATTCCTTCTGATAGCTCCATCATGTATTTTGTTCCTCTGGTATTGAGCAGAACTGCTTTTCTCAAGGGTTCATCGAATCGGATGGTAGCTGCTGAATGGAAAACAACATTCACTTCGTTTTGGAGTATCTCTCTGTCTTCTCGCGACAGACCGAGATCAGTGCTAAGAACGTCTCCGTTAACTGTGGAAACCCTTTTAAGTATGTCGGCGCCATGCATTTCTTTCAGTTTGTCGAAAAGCTAAAAAAGAAACAGGATTTTATGATGTTAAAAATAATTGTTGAAATCTACCAATATTTCGATAATCATATTGACAGCTTTTGAATGTTAGTATCAGTTATTAAAGTATATAATACCCAAATATATGCCTATATAATGCACAATTAAGGTGACAACAATTCAAAATAATTTAACATTTGTATATGTTGGAACTGAAAATGGTTTTAATATTTGAATCTCTTATCACTCCAAAGAATGTATTCTTTGGAATGATAAGGGTTCCAAATATTGAAATTATTTTCAATTTTAAAAGTACAATTGTTAAGTTCTGTTGAATCTATTGAGTTATTATCACCTTACCTGTGCATTTAGCAACTCTTAAGGCACATATTTAGTATTATATATTTTAATAGCCTATAAGCAGCCTAAAATACATTATATGATATATATTATAAATTATAATAATTATTAAGCCAGATTAATCAGATAGAATATTATTGAAAACATAATAAAAATTAATTACTTTCTAAGGAATTTAATCACTACTTCGTCAATTATCTGCGATAGAGGAAGTATACAATAATTGTTTTTGTATAGAATTTTACTGAATTTAATTATTTTTTATGGAGCAGGGTAGCTCAGTGGAGCACTGACTTCCAGAGCTCAAGGTTCCATGTTGGAATCTGGGCTGAGGACTAGTAATTTTTTATCAGCCATAGGTCGACCCTGGGGGTAGACCCTCCTGGGACAAACCCAGCCTCTATAAAGTGGGTACTTAATTAGGAAAGTAATTAATTAATTTAGGGGAAAAACCTGGTGGTTGAGTGTGATATTACAGCATTGGCCTTGTAACAGTACTTCCTCACATTGAACTGAACCCAAGACCAAGGTTTTTTTTAAAAATTATTTTTGATGTTCTAAAACTCAAAAGTGATTTTTCTAAAATTTAATTTTTGTCAATTATCGTAATTTAATTTATTTCAAAGGAATTAAATTTACTCTCAATATCATTATGCTAATTTAGTTTCTGTAATGCAGTAAAAAAAAAAAGTTTTTGTTAAATTTATTTAAAAACTGATTATTTCAAATCGGAATTGGTTTTGGGAATTTATTTTCTTTAAAAGAGTAAGGTTAAATTGGTAAGAAAAACTTAAAAAGAGGAAATAATGAATCCTATTAAAAGACATTTCATCTGATACATTTTTATTGTACTTCAAGAATTTTCTTTATAACACAACAAAAAAACAAAAACATAAATAAAGCAATAGTTCTCCTCTATAATTTACGCTCTTATAATTATTATCTTGTGCATGTTAATGAGATTATGCGAGGTCGGTGGCAGGTGATAAAAGGAATTCCCCTGTTGGCTCATTACTCATAACAGGTTATATAACCGTTTCGTAAGTTTGAGGTCACTATTAGTGAAAGTTGTATCTTCACGAGAAGCTAGGCCAATTAGCTGCAGTTGGAAGAGTATTTGTTTACGATAGGACAGCCAAACCAGAAAGAAGATATTATCTTTTTCGTATCAGTAGCGGATTAAGGATTTTTTTTTTTGGGGGGGGGAGTGGAGGAGAGAAGGAGATATTTCTTTTCTCGGTACTACTTTACTAGAGTGTTGCTCCACTTAAAAGTGTGAGCAAAATATCCATAATCGTGATATAAATGAAATACAGAATAGAGCCGGGTCTTGACGCGCTCACAGGTATATTAATAATAATAATGAATAAAGCTTTTATTTAGTTTTAATTATATCGCTGTTTTCAATTTCTGGTAGCTACGCTCACTAGCGGATCCAGGATACAATTTTTGGGGGGGGGGCTTCAGCCCGAAAGGTGTTTTTTTCATAAAAATAACGATAATTACTTTGGAAAAGAAGAAAGAAACTAACTACCTGTATGAAATGGTGTTTAAGTGATTCCTAAAGCCCCTTTAAATGTAATCACACAAACAATAATATTTTAAGAGATACTTTTTCAATATTTTTTTCGATAAAAGACGGCTATATTTTCCCATTTTGGGAGGGAGGGCTTCAGCCCGAAAGCCCCTCCCCCCTCCGTAGATCCGCCCGTGGCTACGCTCGTTCAAAAGGAATAACAAACACCCAACGGCTCCTTTTCAAGTTAGCAGATCTCCCATCCACACTCGATCTCTATCAAACTTTCAAGTGCAGTGTGATCATGAATCTTGTGCCCACCCATCACAGTGAACCATACTTATAAATTAGTAGTTTATTATTATTATTTAATTTCATTAATTTTATATTACTATTTTTGACAACGGAAATTACTCCGTAAGAATAAGAAAGGAACTATATTAAGAAAAAACCTTGAAGGCCTGGTTAAAAAAAAAAAAAAATCAAACATAATCACAGGTAACAGTAATGGTTTTAGGAATAATACTAATAATAATTTAAAAAGAGAACATATTGAGGTTATTCAAGTGTTTTCTTACAACAATAAATATATATATATAAATATATATATATATATATATATATATATATATATATATATATATATATATATATATATATATATATATATATTAGTGTTGCCCAAATGCGAGACCGAGATGAGTCTTACGAACTCAGTCTTGGTCATGGTCTTGGTCTTGCGCAAGAGTCTCGCAAGAGTCTTGCAGTTACTGATTAGTTTATTAGTAAAGAGATATTACTGTAATTTTTTAAATATGAGAAACCTATCTAAGCCCGAATGAAAAATTAGAGGAGTTAAATGCAAAAGTATATTGGTTATACCAATTATTAACATGTAGTAACTAAGATTGTCAAGTATTAGTAACTATTTTGCCTTAATTTTTATTTAAAAATCAATTTTTTTTACCAGTCCTGGTCTTTTCTTGCAACAGTTAGGTGGCCTTGGTCTTGGTCTGGTTAAAAATTAAAATATTTTCTATTTAATCTGGTCGGAGACAAACTTAAAATATATTAAGATAGTAAACGAATGAGAATAGTTCTGTAGTAGAAAGAAACTCTTTGATGTTATTAATTTTAAAAAAATCTGGCTAGGTGCGCGCATCACAACTTTCACTTACCACCCTCTTCTTAGCAGAAATAAGTATTTTCAGAGAAAGGGAAAGTGAAAGTAAATATTATACCGATTTATATTTCATTGTGAATATTTTATTTGTTTAAGTACCCTTATATATTCAAATTTTAATATTTGTATCGCTGCAATCTATAAAACCAAATATTAAATAATACCAACGAAAACTCTTAGGAAAACCGCATGTGCATATGTACATAATATTGTCGGAGTCCATATTATATTAAGCTCATGTTACTATGGAAGCCTGTTTTAATCTTCAGGCGCGCAATTACAACTATCCTCCGTTACGATCTCTTATTTCTCCTTCAGTTAATTATCAAATTATGTTATATTTAACTATTTTTTATATTAGGGATCAATGTGAAACGGTTAATTGTTTCAAATAAAAAAGCTTCATTATTTGGACTCAGGAGACCTCAAAACATGTATTTCCGTTGAAAACTCAGATTCGAAAATTTTCATGATCGCAATACTATCCCTTACTATATATTTCATATATAGATAAGTGAAAGTATTATACAATTTTTTTGGACATGTCATAATTTCTTGGTTGCAAATATCGCCATGACGGTGATAAAATTATTAATCCGAGCCTGGGATTTTATACTGCACTCTTAAGAAGAGAGAACTACAAACCTAGTTGGGTTTAAACTAGGTTTAGTATTGACATGAAAAAATTCGCACTCTGCGTTTAGTTAATAATTATTTTTGAAACAAATTATTCAAATGGTTCATATCAATTATGAAATGAATAAATGTGATAAGTAGCCTTAGTTTCACGACCTAATCTGTTATGTTGTGTCTTACTGCTACCGATGTCAGTGGCAAGTTGGTATGGCAAGACTAGTTCGGCGAGTGAGCCCTGTGGTGAGGTTGTCTCTTGATATGATTTTAATTTATATTGTAACCAATGATAATTAACAATATCTATATCCATTATTAAAAGAACAGGCTATTTCATTTGCGTCTTTAACGACTTTTCCAGGATATCAAACTAGAGAACTTTGGATAATTGCTGTATGTTAGAACGAGTTTTGTACTGGAATACTTTATTTTATATTATGCCACCACCTTCTATTACAGATTGTTCTCTTTCTTTTTATTTTATTATTATTATTAATCGGATATTGGTGATGTAACTTCAGCCAGAATAACTCCAGTCAGAATGTACAGATCGGATGAATCTTGGAACATTTCCAGTTCAGCATCCTGTAATGCCTTAGACGAGACACGGACCAGTATCCTGGTTCGGCATGGTTAATACCTTTAGAAAGTGGTGAGGTCTTCAAGGTCTTCTTGTTTCTGAGATGGTATCAATGGGGGAAAGTGCATAACAGATGGTCGTTGAGTTATTGTTATAAACTTTATTATATAACTTTTAAATGTCAATAAACTGCTACTTTGCTTTTATGATTGAATTTTGGGTTTCTATGAGTTCTCTCAAAAGATTATAGATTTAAATCTTTATTTAAGAAGTCTTCATGTTAAAAAATAAAGTAGCAGATAACAACAATTTAACAAATTTTTACAAAACCGTAGATGAAATTGCATGAAGCGTATTCAGGAATTAGTATGAGGAGGAAGTTATATTCGGATTTATGTAAACATACAAATAAAAATTAGCCATGTTGAAGTAGCTCCTGGTTTGGTTTGGAAATTGACTATTTTATGATTTTGACTTTCGATGAATAAAAGGTTTCGATAAATTTTTGGAAATGAAAAACTAGAATTTTGAAGAAAAAAAAAAATGAAAATAATAATAATTCATAAGAGAAGGAAGCACGTGTATAGCACATCATGAAGCAAGATTAACAGTCATTTCAAGTTACGCAATAACTTTATTGAGAACTGATCAAATCTGTTTTACTAAGAAATGACAATCATGATGGACCGTAATGGATCGCCACCGAGTGAGATTAAGCTCTGCTATTAAAATAATGGTGTAGCCAATTGACTAAGCCACTGGTAACAAACATCCATAAAGTGCATGACAATCAACATCGATGAAATTTGAAATCGATCATAGCTACTAAATATTTACACTTTCATTGTAATCAAATAAATAACATGAAACCGCTTCTTAATTACAATATGATCTGATATTTTGCATATTGCGACGTATTTATAATGTTCTATCGGAACTAAGAAAGGATCAGTTAATTTACGTTAGCCAATGATGAATTTATTTATTCATGCTATCGCTGGACTACTGTATTCCACTCTGACAATGTTTCAAATCCTGGACTTGTTTTTCTTAGGTCAAAACTCTGACGCTACTGAGTCTAAAGGAGCTAAAAAAATGTGTATGACATTATAGAATAGCAAAGTTTTTGAAGAAAAAAAAAAGTTTTGACCTGTTAATATAAAAATAAATAAATCTGTAACACCACATATGAAGGGTGCTAAGTTGAAGAATTGGTAAAGTCCTTTTTTATATTTATTGCACTGTTTCTTTATGAATTGTTCTACGTGTAGAAGGTGAAATAGTCAGAATCCAAGCTCAACCACCAGGATTTCCCCCTAACCCAATAAAAGTCCACGTAACTAATTTATGGAAGTTGGGTGGGGCCAAGAAGTGTCTACCCACTCAGAATAGATCCGCGGCTGTTATTATAAATACTTGAGAAGATTGAATACTTTCATTTGAATGAATTACGACCGAATATCAATAGAATTACTTACTGCAAGATTGAACATCTCGTCCAATCTCTGCCGTCCTTCTTTTCCTTTCCTGGGCCTCATGAGGAGATAGATATGTTTGAAATCTGGCGTCTTCCTCATGATCTTCTCCAGTAATACTTTACCCAAGAAACCAGAGCTGCCGGTCATAAAAATGGTCTTACCGGAAAGCGTGGTACCCACTCTATCCGGCAGATTCTTCAGATGTTCCGGGACTTCTGGCATCTTGTAATTAAAAGTTGGTATTACATCATCGGATGTCGGCATCTTAGCAGAAATCTATAACAGAATTAAATTGTTAATGATAATTATTTATGTCGGTCTGATTAATAATTTGTTAGAATTATTTTATTTTTTGAATGTATAATTTCAAAACGGAGGAACATACTACATTTTTATAAAACTTGGATAGAGAGATGATTAAGAAGATCGAAATGTTTTTTAAAAATCCAGATTGTAAAATTTAGTTAATGTGGAAATTTTAAGAAATCTGTTCACATATTTAATTAAAATTGTATACTGACCAAATAGGATTTGTTAACAAATCTTGATGGCCATTTGTAGTAATAAATAAATAATTTCAAAATTAATTACTATAATATTAAAAACTAGCTAGTCTTATTTTTTTTTTTTTTAATTTTATCACCATAGAAAAATCTTAAACATTTACTATGGTTTTTAGTGACTATCTTTCAGTTTTTCTAAAGTAAGCATTTGGTGAAATAATATTAACAATTTTATAATTATCAATTTGTTAGGTTTCTTGCTAACGGAAAATGAACCAATTATAATATGATTGGATGGTTGATTAACAAAACACTACGTATATTTTTATTAGATATACCTGTAAATATTTGAAAAAAAGATATCTGGTGTGCGCAATACACAACTTTCTTATTTACCTCTCTACTTCGAATGTAAATTAATTTCTGGATATGTTGGGTTATTATAAAATTTATAGCTAACAAATCATTAACTATTACAAACAACAATTAATTACTCCATCTATTTTTGTAAACGAAATAAATCCAGTCTCTGAGCTATGTATATGTGCCTAGTGAGATTTAAAAGTATATCTCTATATTAAATTTATAAATAATTATGGATTTTATGCCTATTATTCATTAAACTGTTATTTTACATTGTAAGGTTTACTAAAATGAAATTACGAGATTTTCATTGCCTGCCATAAATAGGTCAAAAGTTGTCACATTAATTTTAAGTGGATAATGTTGGGATTTCACAAAGGGAAAATTCATCGAATTATTCACTAATTTAATTTTCTAAAAGGTTACATTACGATTTTTCGGAATAAACGGACGTTGATACCAAATCATTTAAATATAATATCCGATCGAAAATTATTAAACTACAGTAAATGAATTTAAGGTTATAAAAATATGCTTTTATAAGGTTATACATCCATGAAATATTTTAATATTTCCCTTCTTCTTTCACACAATTACAATGAAATAGTTTTTTTAACAATGTCATTGTCTTAATTAGGTGGATTTTAAATTATTTTTTTGCAAAACTAAAAAAAAAAATAAATGTTTACATTTAGTAGCTCCTAGCAATGAGAGATGGTTAATTATTTAAAATAAACCAAATAAAGTTCAGGTCTCGGTGCCTGGAAGGGGGAGAAGGGGAGCTTTTAATTCTTGCATTAATTTCTTGCCATCTCCCCTGGCCCGGAAAAATCCGCGTATAGCCTAAAAGGGTGAGGTTTTCAACGTAAATACCTTCATAAGCCAATATTTAAAGATCATATACTGACGAAAAAAGATTTAACGATAACTAATACTAACACACTCATTAAAGTTATGACCACAATTAACACGCCCGATAACACCACTAGGAGGCTTAAAATAATCCAGATGAGCAATCTTCTTTCTAATATAAATATTGAAATGAAGATAGGAAAGGATGTGGTTGAGGACTCTCCCCCATGCTTATTAATATCTTATTACTATTCTACTTCTCGACAGCATACACGCTGGTTGTCAGCATTAGAGATAGGTGTGAGCAGGGAAATAAAGTTTAAATAAAAAAATATACATATGGAAGAAAATATTTTAAATTTTTTAGATCAGCATTACGTTCTTAACGCTGCAATCAAGATTTAACATTCAGTTATTTAGAATATCATCGCATAAATGATTCTGAATGTAAGATATTTATGATAGAAAGTTTTTATTGGTTATTCAAGAAGTGAGAAAGCTAAGTGAGTTGCACTTCCTGTATGAACCAACCTGGTTCAAATCCCGTTTCGTTTAACTGGATCATCTATTGATTGAAAATTATTTGGTTTCGTTGAGATTGTAACTCTGGTTTCACGGATGTTCTCTGGGTATCGCAATCTAGCCCAACTCCCCTCTTCTCCACCCCCACAAAAAGTAATACGTTAAATGATTATCTAAAAATGGTTGAGTACTTAAAACTGTACCTGTCCTATTGTCTGTAGCTCCACTATTTTTTAAAAATTGGTCATATTTTCTTGCTCTATAGTTTTATGTTATTCGTTTAATTAACTTGTTATTTATTTATTTATTTATTCCACCCTCCTATGCCACAATGGCAATACGGGTGTTTGCGATAGTGTGTTTTAGGCATGAATACTTAATAACACACTACTACTAGATGTGCACACAGTTCTTCTGTTCTATCTTCTTCCTTCGGCCTAGCTTCCAGAATCTGGAGGTCTTCCTGGCGCTTGTCCTCTTCTTCTGCGGGCACCAATACGGAAGTGAGCGGGCCCTACCACCGTCTTCCATCCATATATGAAATGCTTAAACCGCGGGAAATTTTCCTCGCTGACTAACTGAGGAAACTCATTTTCAGTGAGGACATAGATTCCCGCGGCTCTTGTCATTGTCGCTCTTAACGTTTTAAATGTGGTGCAGGTCGTCAAATAACTTGTTAAGAAAGGATATCAGAACGACATTACATGTTTCTCTAGTGAGTTCATAATACCTACTCAACTAAGTGGCTGGGTTGCCCATATCCCTGCAGGTCGAAGGTGCATGCCCCTCTCCTATGATTTTTATTGCTCTCTTTTCAAAAACAGTTAAATGAAATTATATTAAGTCGAAGTATTCAAAGACAATATTTTCCATATCCCTCCTATTTCTTCCAAATTTCCTGGTTCGAAACGTTTCATTTTGAAAAGTCATTACCCCGCCGAAGTGTGTCCTCCTCAAATGTTCAAAATGTGGTCCCCTCAAATATTTTTATGGAGCCATGATACCCCCTTTTGGGCACCCTTTCTTAATGGTTGCTTAATCCAAAGATATTGTGTTGTCGCGCGCTTTGTGATAAATCCTGGTACCTCCTCATACGCTTGCTCATTGAAAATTTCTATTATTGTGAGCCCAATGTTATTGTTTGTTTTTTTAAAATAAAATTAAATCAGAGCTTTGCTTATTAACTTTTCATATATTTTAAAGCCTTTTTACATTATTATTTTTTTAAGTTAATGGGTAAAGAAGTAAAATGAGTTCAATTTAATATATAAAAAAGTGAATATATTTTTAGAAAATATTGGAGAACTTTCTATAAAAATTAAAATAGCAAAATAAACTTTCTAAAGGATACAATATTCCTGTCAGTAATAAAAATAAAGGGAAAACACATTATTATGACTTCACCGAAGTTTGAAACTAGGTAACATGTAATTGAAATTAATAAATATTAATATTTTATTATTATATTTATTTTGGTTACTCAAAACATTTTAAATGAATTATGCAGAAACCGTAGTTTCATGAAGGAAATAATGGATATACTTTCTTATATTTTATTTTATACTCGGTAAAAATTAAAAATATTTTTTTAAAATGACAGTTACAATTTTTTTAAATTTTGTTTTGTAGAAAATTAAAAAAAGAATCATATATATATATATATATATATATATATATATATATATATATAATCATACTCTAATTAAGGTAGATATAATTCCAATTTATAAAACAACTGAAGTTAAGTATTACATATTAATATAACTAATAACACAGTAAAAATAATTATATATAATACAAATCTAAACTTCATTCATCAAAACATAACATTGCATACGTCAGCAAAAATTATGTACCTGGTACGACGCTGGTCGATCCTCGTAGTAAATGCAACTACTGGATAAGGGTTGAGTCATGGAGAGTAGGTTATCAAGAATCAGGTGAGTCGACTAATCAAGGTCCTTGATTGATTTCAGATCTTTATCCAGAATTTCAATCGTTAAAGTTATCAACGTATCAGTTCTGTTTGATCGATCTTACAGTAGACCACAATATCATCAGTATCGAATTAAAATCATCGTGATGGAACTTCATCTTCGACAAGCCAGTACTACGTTTTACAGGTTTGGGAATAGGGAGACACAAAAGAACCAGTAGTCGGGGGTAGAATTCAGAGGGCAGCAAAAATAGAAAAAGAACGCTAGGTTAAGAAAGAAATAATCCTGTTTACTTTTTGTTTATTTTGTTCTTAGTTTATTCAATGACACAGTTAATATTATTTGACGACTGGTGGATCCACGAGTTTTGTTTTTCCTCTTTTTTTTATATTACGGTAATTGTGCAGGTATTTAGGACTACTTACTTAAACTTTACTTTATACTTTGTTTTTTCTTCCCGGATAATTATTGTAATGCCATTGTAAAATTAAGCTTGTCCCACCAAATAAAAATCCTGTTTTCAGACATGCCTCAAATCCATAAACAGTATAAAGATCCTCTAACAGGATACACATCCACAGGATACGGAAAACAGGAAGAGAATTTGCTATGTGAAAGGAATAAAAACCTTTCAAAACCACTTACAGTAACCGATTTAAATGAAAATTCACTCATGTAATCTGTAAAGTATTCTTTTGAGAGCTGTTTTTCACAACAATACCGGTTAAGTAATTTTTATAATTGCAAAGGTTAAAACTTAAAGAAAGGGGATCTTTGGGAGTTCTTCTGAATAGTTAATTGAAGTTGGATAATGGTTACACTAACTTCAATTAAATATTACTTTTTCATTTTACTATCTTGGAAGTGTATACATTCTTCATAAGTTTTGAATGATCCTCTAATACAAGCTGTACTAGCTTTGTGTCATTATTCATTTGTGAATGACTATGACACCCAAAACATATGTTTATTATTCAATGTTCATCTTAAATATGAACTATAGAAATTTACTTTAGTAGAGTTTTTAATAAATTGTTAATTACACTTTTTCATTTAAAACTCTCTTATAAGAGTCTATAAGCGTGGTATTATAAGTAATACCAGTGCCGAGTGTGTTAAGGCGTCAACTTAGCATCTTCGAGCCTACAAGGCCACACAGCGGCAACGTTGCCCAGAAGGGGATTTCATGCCGCAAGTTGCGCCATCAAAATTTTTGAGGGGGCACATTTTGACGGGGTTTTATATTTTTGAGGGGGCTCACTTTGACGGATTATAAATTTTCGGAATGAAAAGTTTCAAACCAGTGGACAAGGGAAAAGCAAAAAAACAGAACACTAAAAGTGTAACACCCAACCTTGCTCCATTGAAAAATCAACTTAAAAAATCAACGAATCGGCTATTGTGGGATGATATCACCTGCGGTTTATGCATACCTTCCTAAGTGTTCTACTTTTCAATCTAATCGTGTTTTCAAACTCCCTTTTAGGGGTATAAAGCTTTTTAGATGTTAATGAGTTGAAAACTGTCTATATATTTCTACAGTGTCTATTACTGGTACATTTAGCCTAGTGCAATAATTACCATAAAAACTGTGGGACATGACATGGAAACGATATTATTTTGATACTTTTTTTTTTTTTATCCGATGTCCATAGGTATCGAGGATTCTCTCCATTGTATCAGAACGAATCAACGTACAGGTTGATTCCACTCAATGAATTTAATATTCTCACTCTGGTTGTAATGGAACAGGTGCATGTAGGATAACCCATGGTTTGCCAGAAATGGCCTGGTTGGGGCAAAAGAAAAACAAGTAATACCTGTAGTAAATTTTAATACTCAAATTCAGGAGGTCCCAAAATTTTATGTTGCTATGTATTTCTTTCACTTTTCAAATTACTGGGATCAGATCACCTCACATGTTATGATATTCGTGTTAAATAAAGATGAAAAATCAAAATGTTATTCATTTCACATGTAACGGTAAGCAGAAAAACACATAAAAACTAAAGTGTGTCCAACAAAGTTAAATAAAAAACTTCAATATATCAATAGTTTAAATTTGAAAAGAGCATAAATGATATGCTTTATGTTAAAATTGATTCTTAAGTCTTCTTCAACCCTGTATTTTTTCCTCTTCAATACCGTAATTATCGGTATTAATATTCTTATTAACTGTATAACTTGTCTTTTCATCTTGTAATTGATGCATTCCATATAAAAATTTTAACTAATTGTAATTCTTGAATGATTGTGTTAAAAAAGACACTAGTGTCATCTGTAGTATGCGTGCCAAGGAAAATGTATAATATAAGATCTCTTTTTTATCTCTAGGTTATAGGGAAGAGTACTAGCCAAGAATCATTTTCATTCACAATCAGTCATGAATGGCGGTGATTCAGATACAACTTTGTCCACATCACTTAGATTTTTTTTTATTTGTTACAACCGGTTCTGGTTTAATTTAAACTTCTTTCTTCGACCTCTCAATTATAATTATGTGGGGCGTAAGAGGTAATGTGGTCTACTGATTGATAATTCGCTATTACATATAATTTTCTCTCACCGATCCATATAATTTTCATTTCATTGAATAATTATAATAAAAATAAATTTCTATTTCATTGATAATTTAACTCGTCTTATTCCTTTCGTATCCAATCTTTACAATCCAAAATCCATCGTAAAATCCTCAATGCTCCTTACTTTGTCACCAATAAAATAATCCATAATGACCTTAATGTTCCTTATGTTTCCGATTTGGCCCAATCCAGATACGAATCCTTCCATAATAAACTTCAGAACCATCCCAATCCTCTCGTCTCTAACCTTGCTTCCTCTTCTATTCCTGATAACCCTCCGAGGCGTCTGAAAAGAAGATGGCCTCGAGATCTCTTATTATAAATACATTTTGTTTTTAGAGTGCTACCAGTGGGTAGTTTCTCAAGAAGTGATTTCATGTTATTATTTTCTGTTATCAAATTTACTTAATGTATTTTATTTATTAATACAGTTGTAAATATCATGAATAAATAAAAAAAATAAAAAACTCTTCGCGAATAATTTTAACTATTTATATATAGGTTGTATAAAAAAAAATTGAATTTAATCTAAAACAATATTACTTTAATAATCTTTAAAATAATATATAAATATATTATAACTAATCTTATTTTATAGTTGATCATAATATTACACTGAATTGTATTTTTCTATTTCTAGTACTCATTTTATTCTTATAATTCACCCAGATAATATTCAAACTAATTATGCTTCGTGGTAAATAAAATGTGACAGTAACCTATAAATACCTGTTTATGTTTATTTTTCAGGCGTCTTGGAGAAATTAGTGTTTCTTGGTCAAGATTTATCATTGGAGTCAATTTTAAAAACTAATATATTATAGTAATAGGTTTAAGTATTAGGTTTTATTAGTAATAGATTTGAGCGCATAAGCATCTAAAGATGGAAGGATGAATATCTAATTAGGCTAAATCAGCATGGTGTGTGATATCAAGGTCGTTATGGATAATTTGAAGTGTGAATTAATAGCCAAAGCATTGAGACATTGAGAAAGATGCTATGTTATCATGAAGCTGCATTTCCACTAATGTTTTCCTTGTCATTATGTTTCCTTGTCCTAAATAAATTTCCACATTTTTTTCCCTTTTCTCTCTATATAAGGCTCTTCCCCGATGCCTTTCTATCCTTTCAAGCTTATTTCTAATGTTACTTTTTTCTTTCTTCCTTCTTCCTAACACTTCAGATTCTGTTATATTTAAGTATATACACATAAACACCAATACTAATGTAGGTAACACGTTAATGCTAGAAACAGTATATAATGATTAGAAATGAAGGACTTAATTTTTATTTCCCAATGTTATTATATTTAATAATAATATTTACCGAAATATATATATTCTATGTAGAGGGACATAAATATTTAGGCAACACACTACAAGTTTGACCTACACTTTGAGGTTTAAATTATCAGGAGGAAAGAAAAAAAATTGAATTATTAAGAATTTGTATTATATTTTTGAAAATATGTATGAGGTTACATAACTTTTTTTCTATACATAACCTCATATAAAAATTATTTTTTGAAAAATTTCGAATTATAAAGAGGGGAACTGGTCTAGTTCGAATTATAGGACGCCCTGCCTCCCTCTTGTTACAAAAAGGATTTCGAGTTATTGAGCTATCAAAATACAGCGATTTACTGAAGTTCATTCATGTTATTATATATATAATTTATTTAATTATTAAAGAAGACTGAATTCATTACTGTTTGACTTGATTCAGTTTGAGTTATCCTAATTTGAGGTATATTTTGCTTCATGATTAATTAAATCATATCGGGAAGGCCAATGCATTAATGTAAAGGTTCATAGAAAACATCAACAAACTTAATATGAATTTAATATAAATTGCGATGTCTAATGAGTAACACTTCGTATCTACAACAGGAATATGATACAATATAAAATTCATATAGCTTTGTTCCTTATAACTATTTCTTTAAAATTAAAAAACACCAATGGTCCCACAAAAAAATATCGCCGCACTGTCCTTAAACGGCGTCCAAACATGACGGGTCGATTCTTTTGATTTGATTTGGTTTATCGTTCACTGAGATTCAGAAGTTGGCTTAATTTCATCATGAATGCTCTTTTATTAAAGCTGGATAGTGAGAGAATAATTAAACATAAAAAAAAATTAAAAACTAATTGGCTTTAAAATAAAAAATACCAGTAAAGTCAATTTTTTCAAGTCGTTCAAATTAGTGCTGAAAATCCAGCGTCATTTGTAATTAAACGGCCAACAATAACGAAAAACATCTTAGGATAAAGCATCTAGAGAATAAATTCTTCTTTCCAAATCACTCATTAATTTTTAACATATTTGCAAGGGTTCTTTAGAAAATGCACTTAATCGGCAAAAAAGCGGCCATAAATAAATGACTTAGGTTATTCTAGATCACTTATTTTATCAATTATTTATAGCCATTCCTTTATCCACATTGTACTTCTTCAAAATAATAACTTAGATGAATATTTACTTCACTAACTCTTATAAGGCAGGTTATTGAGGACATAGACATGAAATTAGCTTAACGTTTTCAAGTTTCGAAAACTGCATTCACTTCATTGACTTTTTTTTCTTTCTGTTCTTCCCTTTTTTAGGCTATACGGGATTTTCCCGAGCCGAGGGGTGAGAGTGGGGAATTTAAAATCCTCTCCGGCACCGGGACGCGAACTCGTACTTTTTATTCTCTCAAATCTGTTATTCGGTTACCAGGCAACTCGCGGTGCTGTGCACACGCTTTAGCACATTCGGCCACCCCGCCCTCTCACTCCATTGTCTATTTTGGTATGCACTTGATGTAAATGTTTGTTAAATAATTTTTTTATTTCAATTTCAGTCATTTGGTTTTGAAAAGTAATCTCCCTCTCTCCCACCAAACCTCCCCTCTTCCCTCATCCCTCCTTCAAAATATTAAAATGAATAAAAATTCACTTCACTGAATCACATAAAATAGGTTACTGAAGGTATAAGGAGAAGTGCATATGATCAAACGAAAAAAAGCTTAAAATTTTCAAGTCTGAAAATTGTCTAAAATTTTAAAATCTCTATTTGATTTACTGAGCCTATTTTGCTGTTACATTGTAGCATATTTAATCTTGTTTTAAACTGTATAGAATGTTTTTGTTTTTTTGTCAAAAACGCTTCTTCATCGTCAAAATGGGTGAATGAAAATAGTGCGAAAATATAGCAGTTTATTTGGGTTAGAAGTGATTCGAGAGGACGCCGAGGTCAAAAACTTGGATTTTGCATCTGTCATATTCCATACAAGAAAAAAAAAAAAAACAAAGAAAACCTTCCCCCATTCGATGCAACTTAGATCCCCCTTTTCATGACAAGGTGCTTAATGTCGAAAGAGGATGGATGGATGACCAACTTTCCTAATGGGAATCACAAAACTATACCGAATTATATAATTACGGAAGGATTATATTTTGGCGTAACCATTTTCTAATATTTGTCCAGTTTAAGGAGGTTGATCATACTGTTGATTATCGCAGATATCATGACATATTAAGTTCATTTGTGTATTATTTAAAACCATAATTAAATTAATAATACAAAAAATATATATGAACCTTTAGGATATACCTAAGAGATTCCAATTCCAATCAGGATCAGGACCAAGGAGCTATTTTGACGAAAGAGTATTCGACAAACCACATTAGACATATTGACACAGTTTGGAGAAAGTGGGTTAGCGCTTCTAACAGATTAGGATCTTTTAAGTTGTATAATGTTTTGCGTCATACAGAAAGATGATTGAGAAGTTAAACTATTCTCTTTCCGCCTCGGTTTCGAAACACGCATTAATATTATATAACTAATTATGAAAAAAATATAGTTGCTTAAATAACTATCAATATTAACCAAAATAATCTATTAAAAATTATAACTTATAGTTTTCTCCTTAAGCCATTGAAAAAACACGGTGTGACGATGTTAAAAGGGAAGCTCTCACGAAGTTAATAAATGACGTAAAAAAAATAAATTAGTTCAAACCTGGGACAAGAAGTTGCCTTTACCCAACTGTATTGCCAAGTTGCTTTTATCCACTCTTGATTATAATAAAATAATCTCTGTATTATAAAAAAGAAAAGTAAAATATTTTTAGTGAATATCATTTTTTATTTGATTTTAGTATTAGGAAAGTAGGAGATAGCAGGAGCTCTATAATTAGCTCTAATTATACTGCTGTTCATTTAATTACATATATGTTGAGCTCTTGTTACCTCCTACTATCCTAATACAAAATAGAAATTTAAACCTGGTGTCGTTAGAGAACTGAGCTCTTACTCTCCTAATACAAAATAAAGATTTTAGACAAAAAATTTGTACGGAAAATGGTATTCATATTATATTATAGTATTCATATTATTTATCTTATATTGTAATATAATCATAATTATTATGGTATAGAAAAGGAAGCACAATATAACCCACAATGAAAATACTAGAAATAAAAGCCTGAAATTGATGTTCGACTTATATGAAAACAAGTTGAATTAATATTATGGTTACTAATTGACAATAACAATAATTATAATTATATATTAATATAAATTGGCAATAAGGCGCAATATATAATATAGATTTTTTAAGAAATAAAAAATTTGTCCGAACGGTGTTTTCGTTCATTTTATGTTGATAAAAAATGTTTTTTCTCATTTAGCAAGGATTATAAAACGTTTTAAGCTATCATGGTTATAATCTCCCATGAATTGTGGACTTTTTCAGTATACATCAAATAAATTTTTTTTTTCTTCGTCAGTTTTCTTCATTTTTTCTGGAGATATGCTTATTCTTCGGCACTTGAGTAGGAGGTAATCTTAAAACCGATACTCCATCTCCAAATGTGATGAAGTATAAGGAAGATACAAGGTATACGGACAAAAATTACTCTTTGAGATTATATACAGATATCAATATCAGAGATTAAAAGAATATTCTTGAAAAAAGTGTTATTTATATTCTCAATTCATATTCAAATTCATTTTTATTTATTAACTTCATACACGACAAGTTATCAGTTAGTAATTATTATTTCCAACATCAGTTCTAGTTGCGTTAGTTAAATTAAAAATTATCGGCCATTGGTGGAAATGTAATGGTACTTTTCCACTGTGGGGTGTCAAATAAAATTTTGCGAAGCATCCGACTCACGTGCGCTAATTATAGATTAAATAAAGGAGGAAAAAATCAAAATCTAACCTGACTGTGGTCAAGGTGGAAAGTGACTGTACTTCTTTCTTCACTTCGATCTGCAAAAAAAAAAAAAAAAAATTGATATATATTTGCACTTACATATAGAAATGTTTAAAAAATAAAATAGAACATTATAATTAATAGAAATTTGCAATAATGTAATTTTTCATTAATTGTGCAAACTATTACTATAAATTCAAAATCATGATTGACATAGATTAATATGTTTGTTATAGTCAAACGCAGAGGTCTCCAACTACGGGCCACAGCTTGTGATAAAAAAAAACAAACATTATTCTATAAATGACATTTCAGCTGTGAAATGAGCTTTTTAAGAGAAGAAACCCATGCGATAAATGTTGTAGCAACTTTGTGTGTGAGTAATTTGCTAAATTTGATGTTTTTCACCATGTAATCAAAAACCTTTCGAAGGCCGGATTGAATATGCTTGTGTGCTGGATCCTTCCAGCGGACCATATTTTGGAAACCTCTAGTCGTTAACGTTAGACTATGTAGAGTTATGCCTGTATTTAGGCCAGCTGGTATCCGTTTCAGATAGAGAACGACAAAAGTTCAGAGGAGAATGGTATTAACCTTCAAGCTTACTCCAATACCAAGACTAGACGACTTCTTGCTGATTCATCCATTACTCAGATACGATAATTATTACAAAGAAAGAAAGGAAGGATGTTTCTCATCTTAATTCAATAATTTATTTTTTTGAATATAAATTAATTTTTTTAATTAGGTATGTATACATGAAAAATAATATCCGTCTCCAATTCGAGGCCACTCTTGCCATCTGATGTTTACTCCCCTGATTTTCATATATTCAATTTATGCGAATGTGGGAAGATTGCATTAAGGCTGATGTGGCGGGGCTGGTTTCGGACGGCTACTGGTGGAGGGAAGTAAATAAACTGCGATAGATGGTATGGCATCGAAATTTCAGCTACGCCACTAACGGATCCAGGATTTAATTTCGGGAGAGGGCTTTAGCTCGAAAGATTTTTTTTTTATGTATATATTAGGATAATTACTTCGGAAGAAAGAAAGAAACTAACTACCTATGTAAAATGGTGTTTAAGTGATTCTTGAAGTCCTATTAAATGTAATAAGACGAACAATAATACTTTTAGAGATAATTTTTTTCATAAAACATGTTTATATTTTACCAATTTGGCTTCAGCCCGAAAGCCCCTCGTAGATCCACATGTGAGCTACGCTAAGCATTTTATTAGTATTATTTTAAAAGTATAAGTATCACAAACATGGTAGTGAGGATTGCAATCCAGCTATGGTGCATTAGGCTTACCGACGTGGTTTTAAATATCCTTTAACAACTGTCCAGAACAGATTAAACCCATCTCCAATAAAAAACATGCGTTGGTAACTGTTAGATAACAGTGTTCTTTGAGTGCGGTGTAGTCGTGATCATAGCTACTTTCTCTGGGATCCCCCAAGACCTGATATATTCTGAGAAGTGGGTAAGAAACCGGTATGGAAGTAGGTAGTGGCATGTATTTTCACATAACATGTAACATGAAAAGTGTAAGTGGCTGCGAAGAGCGATCTAGGTCAAGTCAACTATTTTATTTATTATATAATCTGTTTGCTAGAATCTTACAGTTTTACTATTCTTTATTCAAAGATTTCAAAAATGTAAAAAATAAAACTATTCTGTAACAATTATTTCCATGAAGCTCCATGAATTTCCATAAGACGCGGTAATATTTAGTATCTGTGTACGCATATCGTAATTGTGTAAAAATAGAATATATTATGACCGTTTATTTAGCTTAGATCACTCCCAGCAACAAATATGGGCCATTAAAAAATCGAACATCGAAGTCGAAGTCTTCAGGCCGAAAGCCTCCTCCCCTCCCCAGTGGGACAAAGTATTCCGTAAGGTGAGAGTAGTCAGCACAGGTCTCGCATTATTTTTCTACTTTAATGAACCATAATTTCTCAGTTTCATTATACCTTTGGTTCCGTTGGCCAAGGACGAATCGCATCTCAATGTCAGTTGCATTACCAACTGCATGGATTCAAAACATTGTCCTGTCTTCAAGGAAACCATCGGTGCACGTCTGTATTAAAGTACCTTGCTGGTCAGTAATTTTCCGAAGAACCTGACCAGAAAACAGGCTGAGCCATCTATGTAATTATGAATTAAAAAATACGAGGTGTTTTTGAATGCAAACGGTGGTTTAAGACATGGTAATATCCACGTATTCCGTTTTTTTCGACGTGTAATTTCTTAATTATATGAAAGTTTCAAATTAAAGGAAGGAAGGTGGAATCACGAATTCGCCTTTAAACAATTCAGCTATTGCAACATTTCAATAATTTTGAGGTTTAATAAAATTAAAGGAAATTAGTTTTTCAATCATTGGAAATTATATAAACGAAGAGATTTTGAAAAAAAAAAACCCACAAAATTATAAATTTCCTTCTGTAAAATTTATTTTTCTTCACATCCATCAACTTTAACATGAGTATAAACTCTGATACCACTGTTAAACTGTACAAGGCGAAACCGGTTGCAAGCGGAAATGTGTTTCCACATTTCATAGTCAGATAGGTTGTCAGTTTTTTAAAATATATGCCTTGTACTTGCAAAATATCCAGTGTTACCAAAGGTCCGCAGGCGTTGGACAACTGTTTTTGGAACTATTATTATTTTTGTCTCCTGTAATTACCACTAGATTGACGCTGGAGGAAAAAAAATAAAGGGAAACATTAACGTCCTTCCGTAAAGAATGAAGAGTCATCATCTTATTATCCACTGTGTCACAATCACTGTGAGTAATGTCTCAAACTGACATGGCCTGACGTCTATAAATGTCACAAAACTTCTTTTTTTTGGATCACTACAAATTTTATCAAATGGTTTTCATCCGAAAAAAAACCCACGACTATTTTGATTATTAATTAGCAATATACTGTGCATCAGCAGGGGAAAAAATATTATATTTTCTACATTGATGAATATTTAATTTTATTAAATGTATCATAAATTTATTAAAACGTACCAAATAATAATTTTTTTTTGTCCCCTCCTCATCGCCTTTACAGGTTATACAGGGATTTTCACGGGCCAGGGAAGAGAATGGAGAATTAATGCCACAGTAAGAAGCTCATCTATCACCGGGACGCGAACTCGTAATTATTTTGTATATTTTAACTTCGTTTTGTCAAATGGTTGGTTTCCAGGCAAGGTGTGTTTTTCACACGCGTTAGACCGCTCGGCCACCCCCCGGAATTTTTCCTATATTCTGAAGCGGATTCAGGATATTTTTTTTGTCGATGAACATGCACCAATTATTGTCTGTCGTACTATTCTCTGTTAAAATAGGTCTGGTGCCTTTGAGAGCTTGTATTAATTGATAGGATCAATCAATTTCCATAGCTTGAGATCAGTGATACAATCACTTCCAAAATGAAAATACCAGAATCTTGTCAATTTGTTTGTATAAAAGTAACTACTCTGAAAGAAAAAAAAAATTCTCTTATGAAATGATGTTTTAGTGGCTCTTCAACGTAAAAAAAAGTATTATAATAGAGATAAATTTCTTATGTATTTTCTTGACACGTGCTTACATTTAGTAAGTGTATATGCATTGTAACGTAAAAAGATAATGTATTGTGATTATTTAAGTATTTAACTTATATATAAATAAATTTCCATTTTGAGTTCCATCCCCTCCGTAGATCTATCAATACGCTGATTTTACTAAAACATGTAATTTATATTTATTGTATTTTTCTCTATCAGACACCATTTTATGTTGAATTTGTGTTGTGGGCCAATGAAATATTTTTGCGAAAATTTGTATCATTAAAAACTTATTTAATTTTGAAGCTATTGCTGTATATTACAAAATGAAAAAAAAACAACAACTAAGGGCTGAAATGTTAGGCTTCAAGAATTATTTGGCTTATAGTCAGAAGTATTGTGCAGTGTTTATACCTGTATACACCTGCAAGTTTATAACTGAATTCAAAGGAAAATTAAATGAAACTGAAAAAAGAACTTGGTATGCGTTTGAAAACGTGTTTCAACAATAATTGGAAACCAAAAGAGCTACTAATTACAAATAAATTGTTATAGAATTGGTTTCATCATATAAGCCCATGGGTTTTAGGTGTCATTAAAAATCATTCAATATTCATTAGTCATTATTTGCACTCTCATTTAGATTTATTTTCTCCCAACTTCGGAGCAGTATCAGATGAACACGGAGAATGGATTTGTCAAGATATCGTCTTAGTTAACAGTGAAAGATAATTTCCGGCTACTGTTGGACACTGCAACGGGAGACAGCTGATGAACACTACATTTTCCCAAAACCAAAACAAATCTTTTCCACCCTTTTCTCCAGACATCATCCTGTCCGACTTGTAATTTGTAATTTGGGCCATTTTTTAAAAGGTTAAGGAAATATTGATCGAAACTCGTTAGATAATGTATTTTCATTATTTCTTAGAAATAATCTCTCAACATTCTATTTAGAGGCGATTTAAAAGCTATCGATACGTTAGCAGCAATGCATTGAATAATAATGGAGCGTATTTTGATTGATAAAAACAGATTCGTTTCATTTGTTTTATTAAATTTCAATAAACGTGGATCATTTTTCGAATAGTCCACTATTTTTGTGTGATAACCCAAAATGCCTCATTGAGCTTTTATTTTTTGTATACTTATAAATTAGCATGAATCTAAAAATTTAATATTATATAAATTTTGTCACTCCTTCAACATTGCCTTCTGGTCTGCCGCAGTCTGTCTTTATCCACCACTGTGCCATGGCACCCGCAAGATCGCTTCCTCAGGTTAGCGACCTTCTTGTTGGAGTTCACGATCCCATTATGCTCCACAGGTTGGAGTAATTCTAACCTCTAAGTACCGGATCCTGCTACTCTGATTTCGCCAACTGGTTCGCTGCTTCCGGAAAAAAATAGTATGGTAGCGCTATAATTTTATATACGAAACAATTCAGAGCTGTCTACCGTCTTCTAGAATAAACAAACAGCATAGCCGCAGACTCTAATCAACCTGTAATTATAGCTGAGAAACCAGTTGAACTACTTTGACAATCTGCCTCAGTTAGTGTTGTAATTCGTCATTTTACAGTACTTTCAGTCCAATTTAGAGCACGAATATTATCATTGGCTTATTACGTGACTAGAAAAAAAATGACACATATCTGAAAAGAGTTTACACTATGAGAATCTATATTATATATAATATGGGGGTATAGATCATTTTTCCCGCTCTCAAGATTTTGATGAATGAGGAATGAAACGAAAGAGAATTTTATGAAGAAGCGATAAATCACAATAACCGAAATATAAAATAATCCGTGGTGGGGCCCGCTCACTTCCGTATTGGTGCCCACAGAAGAAGAGGACAAGCGCCAGGAAGACCTCTAGAATTCTGGACGTTAGGCCGAAACAAGAAGAATATAGAACACAAGAACTGTACATCATGTTAACTAGTAGTAGTGTGTTATTAAGCATTCATGCCTAATAACACACTATCGCAAACACCCTTATTGCTATACTGGCGTGGGAGGGTGGAATACATAAATAAATAAACAATCGAAATATAAATTTTAAGTTTTAATGAAAGTCATTAAATGATTGTGTTTGACGAGGATATCAAAACCGAATCCTGCGTTTTGATGCACAAAAGTGTCCCAAGATAAATCATAATTCTTGCTAAAAGCTTCTTATATTTTATGATATCTATGGGAAAGTTATCACAGTTTTGTTTAGGTTTCAAAAATTAAAATATTGTTATTTATGGTTGTCTCAGAAGAACAAAAAATCATTGAAAAGCTAAATGGAGGACAGTAGCTTAAATCTTAATTTTCTACTTAAAATTGGCTCATTGTTTATATGAACCTTTTTGGAGCTTTTGAGGTCTGCTAGCATTCCTATAATACTTTCCTTCTACTAGCTGATACAGGTTTTCTTTCACTTCAATTCATTCGGTATATTTTGCGTCAATATAAGATCGAAATTTATCTTAACTTCATAACACTTTTTTTTTTCATTCACCTAAAAAAGAGTCTCTGAGGCCATTATTGTCTAATAAAGGAGCCATTTACAGACCATGAAGTTGCTATATTTTAGAAGAGTTGAAGGCATATCATTAGGTCGACAGGCGTATTTTGAGAATGTTGAAAGCTTGAGAAAGCACCACATATCACATATTAGAAAAAGATGGTCCAGGAAAAAGACATTTGGATCAGTTTCTACAAGCGGGCTCTTCATACTGAAGTAGAGAGGATGTTGACTCTCTGTCTTGAACTTGATTTTGGCAGATGAATGTCATTTTAGGTGTGTGTGACTACCAGGCTGCCAAC
Source organism: Nezara viridula (assembly GCA_928085145.1). NCBI lineage: Eukaryota > Metazoa > Arthropoda > Insecta > Hemiptera > Pentatomidae > Nezara > Nezara viridula. The sequence continues at coordinate 129,846,278 of OV725079.1, forward strand.
TTATTCCTGTCCGAAACCACGCCTTGATGAAGACTTACAAAGTGGGTCGAAACGTCGACGTAACAAATAAAATACTATTCTTATAATATAGTATTTATATGACCGCACCCCCCGTCCAACTCCTTCTCATTAAAAAGAAAAAGCTTTAGCTCCATCGAAAATGTGTCTAGTGATTTAATCGCAATGTAATGAAATTCTTTACAATTTTTAGAGCTATTATTAATAAATATAAATAAATAAATATCTTTTACTATCTCCAAGGATGTCATTTCAACACAATCCAAAAATCTGCTGAAGCTGAGCAGGACCTTATATGCCTACCTTAGAATAGTGAAAGTGTGGTGTAAAAGCATTCACACATACACATACACCGATATATTTACTTCAATCTATCATGCTTCCAGTTTTATCTATACAAAATATAAATTACTTATGAAGGCAAGTGATGAAAAAACAAACCAATCTAGCTTTAGGGTGCAAATTGGAATGAAACTAGGGTTAGCATTTTTGAAGAAACAGATTGGATGGCGATAATGGTAAGCATGAAGAACTTATATGATTGAAAATAATAGATGAAAAACAGAAAAATAGTCGCCATTAATGTTAAGCCTGGGGGTAGGCTGCGTCTTCTAAGTGAACATAAATAGAAAAAAAAAATGTTATTAAGTCCTTATTGCTGAAGGACTTGAAGGCCAAGAGAATTTCTCGCACTGATATGGGTTCACGTGTCTACAAACCAAACAGTTTTTACCGGATTTAATCACCCATTAAATACTTATACTGTTATCATTTAAGATTAACATATTACAAAAGTATTACAGGTTCAATTGTTGCGTAAGAATTGTTGAACCAGTAATAATAATTAATATAATCTGTCTTAGGGTTGAATTATATAATGACACCAAAGGTTAACTAGCGACCAGCTGCAACAGAAATTAGAAAGGGCTTCGAATTTGAAGGAACCATCCATCAACGGTGGGAAACTTGGTCAATGTTACATATCTATTTTCTCAACTAGTTGTTGATTTAAATTAAATTTATTTTTTAAATCATAATATAGCAAAGGGGTTCTAAAAAAATATGTAAAAATTAAAAAAAAAACTGCACCACTGACAGCCCATGGAGAGTCTTGGCTACATCAGTACAATGTGAGGAAGTACTATAAATAAGAAAGTAATAAAGTAAAAATAAGAATGAAATCAATGTAGTTATCATACCTTTAAAAAAAATTAAAAAGGCATTTTTCTTTAAAATCTACTTTTCCATAAGTTTTTGTTAAATTAAGTTGAGGAATTGAGATAAAACAAGTAAATAATAATAAAAGTAAGACGATTATTACAACAAACACTTTTTTTTTTTTTTTTTGATCACCTAAGAATGAATCTCTTAGGCCATCATTGTCAAATACAGCGGCCATTTCTAGACCACTGAGTTGATATATTTTAGAAGAGCTGAGGGCATGAGATGACGGGGTAAAATCAGTTGAAAAGACCACCAGGAACTACCTTAGGTCGACAGGCTGGTCTTAAGAATTAGGAAAGCCTAAGAAAGCACCACATATCATATAATAGAAAAAGTTGGTCCATGAAAGAGACGCTTCGATCAGGTTCTACAACCGGTCTCTTCATATTGCGATGTTGAAGTAGAAGAAGTTGCAGAAGAAGAATGACTCTCATACTTGATATCAGAAAATGTGTTATGGATGGTGTCTGAATTAGGCATATGGATGTGTTTGAGAAATGGAGCAACGTGATAACACACAATGAAAAAGAAAGAAAGAAATATTTTTGTATTTGATAATTTCACTACAGGGAGACAACCAAAAAGCACTAATAATTTTGCAATTCATTTATACATCGAAAAAAAATCACTTAAAATAGGTTACGAATCATTCTAGTTTCTATCATCATATGATGACAACATATAAAATCAGATTAGGAGGATATACTTAGAAAGGCAAATAACTCTTCATAGGAGATTGTTTCAATAACTGATTTCCTCAGGACTAAAAAAAGAGAAAGATATCGATAATCAATTGACGAATGATATTTATTATTTTTTTAATTTTCGGAGCCTTAAACGTTAAATCCTATATAAAAAATAAATAAATTATCACGATAATTTTATAAATAACTTAGATCAGGAATTATTAATAATCATTATTTTGGGATCTTGATTGATTCATAGATATCATCAAATATCAAGATCAGAAATATAAAAATATTGACCATTTTAAAAAATGGAATAAACAATATTTATTTTAGATATATAATATGTATATTTTAGATCTTTATTAGAAATATGAAGATTCGGCCACAGTTTACCTATTTATGGTTCAATGGCCTATTGCTCATTATAATTCAAAGATTCATTTCTAATCTGTGACTTAATGAAAAGTGATTTATTCATTTCACTTTGCAAGAGAAAGTTCATGAATTATCGAACATTCTAAAACCATATATTAATATTAAACATATTTTAATAATTATAAATATATATTACAGGAAATATGACTATTGACGTGGATGGATAAACTTGTGAAAAATGTTTAATATAAAAACAAAAAAATGGAAAAAAAGATGACCGCTCCAGCCGGTAATATTGTTTCCTTATTATTTTAGCACTGAATCGACGATTATCTTCCAATACTTCACATAGGTCGTTATGGATAAAAAAAAAATAATTCTATGCTTTAAGTGGATTGTAAACAATTCTTGCAAATTATTTGAGATAGAAAACATCATGGTCAGAAAAATGTTCTTAGATGATTTTTTTCTATAAAAATAGCTTAGCTATAAATAGTTTTGTTTAAAATGGCCTTCATGTTAAAAAAATAATAATAAATAAGGATCTTTCCATTAATTGCATAATTACCTATATTTTAAGGAATATAATTTGTGATTTTGACGTTTTTGGAATGAAATCTTATCAAGGAAGAAGTACGACTAGGCTAATGCATGTGTAAAACATGGGTTTTCTTGGCAACATGATGATACATCGAATATTATGAGTTCAAATCCCGGTACCGGTGGACTTCTAACTCGGTATAATTCCCTTACCTCCGGTCCGGGAAAAACCTCGTATAGCGTTAAAGGCAAATAAAGAGGAAAAATATAATTACGATTTATAAATATTTTTATATGAATCACTATATATATATATATAGAGAGAGCATCAAGAGAGAGGGCGAAGAATGTATACCAGATTTAAAAAGGCCTCCTTGCATCGCGACGCGCACTCGTAATTATTTTAATTCATAAACTTCGGTTTGTCAAGTTGCAGGCAACGCGTGTTTTTCACCCCATCCCATTTTTAAAAACCATTTTTTATGGATTTTATTTTTTTTTAATTAATTTTTTTTTTTAAATGGTGGTATGTAATGATTGAGAGATTCAAAGGCACTATTTGTGATTTACGTATCTTTGGGATGAATTGATGGTTTTCTTTCTTTCATAATATTGTAATTTAGTTATGCTTATGCCGATATATTATGACTTCAATAGTATATAAAGGCTTTTTGAAAGACTTAAGGCTACTGACTTAAATTTCATAAAATACTCGTGGGCTCAACATAACATGGTATGTAAGACCACATCCATTTATATTTAAAGCGAATAATAATAAATTTAAAGCGAAAAGACCAACCGGAAGCAATGCTTTGGGACACCAGGAAGATAGTGTGTGCCTCGGATAGGTATTGCAGCCGGAAAATACAGCCACAAGCTTATGGTTGGGGTTGCAATATTTCCTCCCGCATATTTATGTAATTTATACCTTAATGCGGGTGCACAACTAACAGTTTAATACTGATTAATCCCTAGTTCAGACTCCTATTGGAACCTCGATAAGACGATGGGCTGTTTCCTTATGAAATTACTCAATTCAGAAATATCGTGAATTAATCATATAATATGGATAAAAATTAAATGAATAAGTATTCTATCTGTCTATAAATTAAACCTAATATCGAAGCTTCCATAAAACATTTCATAAACAAGTTTTTTTTTCAACCAGCTAGAAAATGATCATTCAACAGCCATCATCCTGAGCAGGCGTCATCACCCTTGAGGAGATGCAGTCCGTGGTACAGACCCCTTTTTACCGAATTATTAACATCCGGCTTTAAAGCAAACGAACAAGAATAATAGAAAACAAAAATAATAAAAAAATGATCCACGTGAATTTCCACGAAAAGAAGACTGAAAATAAATTTTTTGAATTTTGTTTGGGTTTGACAGGGATACTCATTAATCCTTAGTACAGACCCCTTTTTATCAAATTATTAACATCCGGCTGAAACTTGGTAATTAGTTTCATATCATCGTTACCTGCAACTATTTTATTTACGTAAACTCACATTTGCTTTCTACTTGGATCGTAAGATAATATCATCACAAAGTCGATGAAAAAGGTGGCCTTCAAAAATATTGAGCCGTATGGCGTGACCTGCACCCCAAATAAATAACGAGGTTATATGTGACATACGGCCCAATATTTTTGTAGGCCACATTTTGTATCGATTTTGCGATCAATTTATCTTACGATCCAAGTAGAAAGCAAATGGGTATTTACGAGTTTTTAGTACCTAATCAAATAGATAGAGTTTACCACCCCCAACCTCCAGATTGAAAACGCCCGAATTCCAAGAGTTTTCGTAAATAAAATATTTGTAGGTTATGATGAGATGAAACTATTTACAAAGTTGCAGTCGGATTTTAATAATTCAATAAAAAGGGGCCTGTACCACGCATTACATCTCCTCAAGTGTGATGTATTCCTTCCAAGAAAAATGCTCTTCTTAAAAACGGTACAAATGAGAGTAAAATTATAAACATTTTGATTTAGCTGTTTCCCTTGTTCTTTGGTTCTCCCTAATTAAAACCACAAAAATAAAAAAAATTGATTCCTTCCCAAAATTCATGAATCTATAAATATTTGGTTCCCTCGAAAATTCGTAATCTTGTAAAAATGTGTCCCCTCAAAAAAATTTAGGGAATTCCGTTCTTGATCGGGAAAAATAAATTGATAGGGAATCAGTTGACATGTTTCTGAATGTTATTTCATACAGTGAACCATGACGACCAAAGAATAATTATTAGTGAATCGAATACGAAAAAGGAGGAGAACATTCTTATGTATTAAACATGTCTTGAAGAAAGTTTGCATGAATGTGATAATGAATATAATAATTATTCAAAAACTGTTCATTCATATTTGCTGGGTTATAATCAGTGAAAGAAAACACAAATAAATTTGGCCCAATTCGACTTAAAAATTTCGAAGGAGCAATGCCGATTTCATTGGCACCAACCCAACAACTCTCAAGAAATAAAAACTTGACAATTCTGCCTTAAAGAAACCTATGACCTACTGATTTGGTTGGGTGACATAATGCCTTAGCCCACCATCCCAAGATTTGGGTGTTATATAATCGGTTTCACAATTTTGGAAAGTTAAGTGGTTTGTTCTGTCTCGTCCAAGTAGCAATTCCCTCGGTTTCGCTTTGTTAGGCTAATCAGGCTCAGAAGACTTTTGTTTCTTCGAATGATTTGATATGAAATGAAACATGAATGTACTCTTGTTGAGGCTATCTAAAAAATAAAATTAATGTATCTATTATTTTAATACTTTTTAATTAGAGATTGTCCTTAACGCTAATGTTTGTAACCTTTAATATGTGACATAATAAAAAACCTCTAAAAGAGCCATAGATTACAAAAATAAAATACAGTGAAGAAGATTTATGTAATATAGAGAAATCTATTATTTCTATTGTTTCTATACGATAAAAAAAATAACATTGATCTATTACAGTAGCCACTAATGATGTAATAAAAAAAAAAGAATCGAATTTAAACTCGGTGACCTCTAAAACTCCTGACAAACAATCAAATAAATATATGTATGATGAAATAAATTCGTAATATATGATGGAATTTATGCAACGTAACGATTGTGTTCCCAATAGTCTCTCCGAATTTTCTGCTTCTAGTAAGATAATAGAATTAAAACATTTCTGCTTTTGTAGGCATGTTACGTATTACCACTAGCGGATCCAGGATTTAATTTGGGGGGGGGGGGCTTCAGCCCGGAAGCTTTTTTTTCATATATGTAACGATAATTATTTGGAAAAACATAAAGATACTAACTACCTATATGAAATGGTGTTTAAGTGATTCTTGAAGTCCTATTAAATGTAATTAAACGAGTAATAATACTTTAAGACATCATTTTTAAACATAAAACATGATTACATTATACCATTTTGGGGGCTTCAGCCCGAAAGCCCCCCCAGTAAATCCGCCTGTGCGTATTACGAAACCCTGTTCAAAATCTCCATTAACATCCCTCTCAGTGCGTGAAAAAGAAGATGGGAATATAGATAAAGAGATAGATATTCATCTCAATCTCAATTTTGGCTGGTGATCAAGTAATTGTAACCCGGGATAAGAAGGACCCAAGGGCGAATCTACGGGGGAGGGGGGAGGGGAGAGGGCTTTCGTGCTGAAGCCCTCCAAAAAATGGTAAAATATTACCTTGTTTTATGAAAAAAATGATCTCTTAATGTATTATTGTTCGTCTAATTACATTTAATAGTACTTAAAGAATCATTTTACCTCTATTTCATATATCATGGATTATAAATATTCAGGACGCAGTCTTTTGTTTAAATTTTTTATTTGTGACAATGTTTCAACCCAAACATGTGGGTCATCTTCAGGGCGTGGAATGAAGGCTTTCAAGTACTGGATTTACTGTTACTATTTAAAGTACCTATTTTATATAGGTGGTTAGTTCCTTTCTAAGTAATTATCGTTATATATTTAAATAAAAATCTTTCGGGCTGAAGTCACCCCAAAACTACATCCTGGATCCGCTTGTGAGAGGGAAGTTATATTACACAGGAAAGTTATATAATCTAATAACAAGTGAGGATTTAATATGAGCTCCAGGAAAATAGAACATTAACTATTTACGGGAGATGTAAGTATTAATATGAAAAGTATTGATTGATTGTCACAAAATAGAAAATATGATTTTACGTAAATGCCGTATATAAATTATGACCTGGTAAATTCTTATTTCCTATTTTGTACTTATCAATCTATACTCTTCATGTTAATATATTGGAATATTATTAGAGACATCGTTGAAGCTTCGTCGCCTGAGGTAACTTTAGGAGTCTTTTTGCTTTCTTGAGTACCGGTTTGAAACCAGGTTTCGCAATCGTATACCAGAACTGGCCTTATCCCTGCGTTGTTCACCTTTAATTTTAGTTCTTATGATATTTCAGCATTCTTTAAAGAAAGAAAGAAAATTCTGCTAGGGTTTTTTATACGAAAATCTATCTTGGATAGATCGGACAATGAGGTTAGTGTTTAGTCGAATATGTGTATTTGAATATGTCTATTACCGGGAATGATTTGCCATCGGCTTACTGTCATATATATTGTTTTATCTTCAAATATTTGTAGGCTTATTTCCTATGCTCAAATCAAGTACCTTCAAGAGGTACATCTTGTTGATTGCTTCCGAGCAAATTCAAATCATCCGCAAGCGGTAGAATTTTATGTTCCATTATCACGTGGTGTTGTTCTCATCATCATTTAGATAATGGATATCTTATAGAAAAACAGATTCCAAATTGGGGTTGGTACGAGAGGGGCACTTTACCACTATTACAGTATCAGGAAAGAACCAGTTTGTACTAGGATTGAAGGATCAATTGTAGAAGTATATGAAGATACAGGAAAACAAAATAAGCGGGAAATTTGTTTATTAAACTTAACGAATTAAAGTCAATTTTCAGTGACTTGTCCTTGTGCCTAATTTCGTTTTAGTGTTATGTTAATCATTAAATATATATTTTTATTTTTTTCGTAAAACAAATCGTTTTGGTTGCACCTCACTTACTAATTTTTGAACTAATTTGATCAAGATCCTATTCATATTTTGTTATACAATGATTATGTTATAAGTTATCGTATTCTCAACTTTTATTAAACTTTTAAAAACAGTGGTACAAATTCATTGATTTCCATTACAACATTAAATACTAAAATCCATCTGTGTTGAAGTTAATATAGGTTTGAATTTAATATCCAGAATATCAGAAAAACATGAGTTGGTAAGTTTGAATTGTATCTATGGTTACGGGAGGAATTTTCTTAAGTTAGTTACGTTACGCAAAAATTATAGACAATGGGCCATGAATCGTGAATTTAATTTACTAATTACTGATTTAGTTAACCTTTTAAACCTATCAGACGATTAGTAGAACAGATTGGTAGTGCAGATTAAACATACTTAAGAGACAATGAAAAGCTACTTATTATGATTTAATGACACAAAAACTTATCTTTAAGATGGTTCAACTCTTCTTTAAGGTTTTGCTGCTTTTTACGGATATATTTATTATTTAGCAGAACAGTATAAGCCAATGGAAACAGTTATGTATCAGAACAAACTTCACAAGAGAAAAACATATTGGATCATTCATTAAATATTGGATCATATATTCGGATACAACATAATAAATATAATTTCGGTTATTATACTTAAATTAGTATTGAAATAAGTCGAGGTAGTATAACATATTGTGTATCACAATAATATTAAATTTAGTGCATTTCTAACAATTCTTGTCCGATGAGTTATTTTTTTCCTGTCGCTGATTTCAGAGCTGACTTTTTAGCTTTATGAATGATTGACAACAATATTTTTGAATTCCGAACAATAGATTTGAAGTAATCTTGAATCTGGATTTTCTTTTAATTCATGGAGGACTTTCAGTTTCGTTCCAGGCATTCACAGCCACTTTCCCATCCTCATCAGAGCGGAGAGATAACCGTTATCATCACGAGATCCTTCATGAAGCATAGAGATCTTGATGATGCTGCATTTAATTTACAGTAATAAATCATTAAATTATAATTTATTAAATGAAATGATCACATTAATCTCATAAATGTCAAAGTTTCCTCATTCAATGATCAATTATGCTTTAGATAACTTAACAGCACGATGAGATTTTTATCTCATTATTACCTCACTTTACCCACCGAGAATGATTAAAGTATTTAAAAAAACAAAGTTATTTTTCTAAAATCATAAATATATCTTTCGTTCTCTTTTAAGAATATATATTCTTTTTTTTTGGACAACAGCCATAATTACTTGACTGATATTGTTATAAGGCGTTTTTATTTACTCAAAACTCATATTTACATAGCTTGGCAAATTCTGTGTTTCTTTATAGTACATACCATACTTGTTGTGTAAAGGATAGGTAACTGCAAAAATCATAAAAATTTATGGTATTAGTGATAACAAAGAAACGAAGGAACTATAATAGTTGGCACGATGCGGAAGAGGCGCGTTGACGATCATTGCTGAATAGAAAGCAGTTGGCGATGTGACTTGAAATCGCCCTTGGAAATTATATCGGACGTAGCTCTACGAGATCTATTTTATTAATAACATGTTATTTCTATATAGTAACAGTTACGAATCCAACTACCAATCAAACCAGATTAATAATCCCATGATACTAGTCAAAAAGCTATTAAAATATTTTATTTTTATGTAGAAAACAGTATATTTAGTTTTTAAATAAATTTATAAAAAAAGCATTGACATAAAATGCTTGAATTGACATAAAATTTCGACAAATTATGTTAGAAAGATTCATTTAGTCAATTATTAGTAACTGCTAATTATCAAATTTCTCAGAGAAGGTCTTTTATTCTCATTTTTTCTCCAGAGGTGGTCATTGGGCTGGTTATTTGATTAAGTAGGGGTGCCCAGAAGGGCACTTAATTTTAATGGGATTTAGAATTGTTGAGGGAGACCCATTTTGACGGGGTTGAATTTTCTGAATGAAAAGTTTTTTAACCATGGGACAAGAGAAACACATGGACGAGACCACATCTAGTGAAATTGGATAAGATCTACACTACTTCTAATTCTCTTTTCACTTGCACTGCTTTTAAGAAAAGGACAGCAGTCAAATTTATGCACCATTGATCTTGGGAAGGATAGGTACCCCTCTGATTCAATATGCAATATCTTTTTTGGAACAACGTGAAATACTTAAATAAAAACTATGGAGAAAAGATTTAAAAAAAAAATGAAAAATATATGAATATTTTATATAGATGAATTAAAAATTAAGTGTTAATTCTTTTGGAACTGTTAAACAAATGGTCAGGTCCCAGACAGAAAGGTTTTTCCCCGGGAACCTTTTACGCCAGTTTCTCACACTGGGTAATCCCAATGTACTGGGTAATAACAAATACAACGCAAAACAAACTACTGTAAATCACTAGCGGATCCGAGACATTATTATAATTTTTTTTTTTGAGGACTGTTTTTTTTTTTAATAATTGTAGTTACTAGGACAATAACAATTAGAGATACAATTTTACAATTAGTAGCTGAAATCGATGTGTTATAATTTAAAAGAGAACATGTTGTGATTGCTCAAGCATTTAGTTCAGATCAATCATGAAAAAAAAATCCCATTCAGGCGGAGAGAGGGAAGGGTTTCCATACTTAAACCTCTCGACAAGCACGCCACGTGGATGAACATAAACTCCGGGACATGGGGGAAAAGAAGGCAAAGAAACAGCCGATTTCATATCCAGGAAAGACAATGCTAAACGGCCCTGAGCCACACTGTACAACGTCCCGGAACCAGGAAAGAAATTGAATCCGGAAGAACGAAGAAGGAAACATACTGCGCCTCAAAATCAGGTATGAGAAAGTTCAAATTCTTCATTAATATGTTATAGGATACCTAGGATTTCGTCCAGAGAGGATATTTTTACTCTATTCCCTCCCTTTTTTTTTAAAGATTTTTTTAAATGGTATTTTATGCGATACATTTCAGGACGGGACGAAGGGATTAGTGGACTAAATACTGTGTAATATATGCAGGTCTGGCAATCTGATGACCTGAAGATTACGGGTTTGAGTCTCGGTGCTAGGAGCATTTAACTTCGGAATTAATACCCCAATAGAAACCCATGTAGCCGTAAATACGAAGTAGGAAAAAAAAAGTCTGCTAAGTAAGGTCAATATAGCTTCCTCGCCGTTTTCATTGGCTAAAATATTAAAATATTACACGGTATACAATTTTTCGTATGAGAATAAAATCTCTGGGAGAAGCCGATTCGGAAATACAGTTACCCTTCAACATTCGCGGGTTTGATATCCACAGATTTCGTTTATCAGCTAATATTAAAACGCGAAAGAGTGCCGTATTTGAAGATTCCATATTTGATTATCCTTAGTTAAAAACCAAAAAAATGCATACTGAACATGCATTTCACTACTGTACAACTAAAAAGGTCATATGTAAAAATTGATTGTTTTGCAAGAGTGCATAAAAACACATTATTTCTTTATGCTTTATTAGTATAATTTCATATTTTATTGTCATCTATTATCTTCCATAGAAGCATACTACTTATATCAGTAGCAGATTACACAATGTCACCTTTAAAAAAAATAAAATAAAAGTTGAAAATTTTTCCATACGACCTTTTCCACTAATAGTGCAATAGTACCTATATACTTAATAGGTATCTTTTCTCTCGTAAAATGGATGGAAATAGAAAATCCATAGGAAAAATTCAACTTGTTGTTTGTTCGGAGTTAACGACACCAATACTTTCCTTCAGTCAGAACAAAATGCTTTATGCTAGAAAATATAAAACTATTGATAAAGTTCACATCGCGTTAAGGACAAAATCGAGACCATGTCTAACTGGTTGAACTTCAATGGAAATAAACACAATCACAAATAAGACTTTTTTTTTTGTTTACTAATCAAGAGTAAAAATTATTTTAAATGTACTGAAAATTATACGAAATCTAAGTAACGGCAGTAACGTTTGGAATCGACCAAACAGTATCAATTAATTTTTTAAATAAAACATAAATTTAATAACCCCATAACAGTATTGTATTAACTTAACCCCTATTACACATGATCAGTGCCTTCAACATTTTACAGAAATTATATTGTTAACAATTATTTATATTAATTTTAATTATTAAATGAAATTCAATTAAATTGATACTAAGAAATTTCTATACAGTTCTCCAAATTTTCTCGCAGTTTGGGTCAAATCGAATGCGCCGTTTTCAAACTATAAGCATATCAAATAACACATTTCCTTATCTAAAAGCGAAAGTTTTTTTTTTTTGAGTAGTAGATAGAATATTGATAGTAGTAGATAAAATTGATGCCTATTTCATTTTACGTTTACCAATCCCTAAATTCCCTCAAAATTCGAGCCAAATCGAAATTGCAGTTTTAGATATATAGACGTATCAAGGAAAACAAGTTTGCGCATATATAAGAGAAAACAACAGGCAGAATTCAATAAAATTAACTCTACATTATTTTTTCACAAATTTTAAATTCACCTTTTATCCAATTTTGAGCCAAATCTAATGAGCCATTTTTGAAATATTGACATATCTACAAAAATGCGTTTGCGCGTGCGTAAGCGGAAGGGATGGTTAGAATTTAATAAAATTGATATGGGACCATCTAGGCACCAATTCGCACAATTCCTGAAAATTTTATGAAAATTGGATGAAGGCTAGTAGGTGATATGCCCGTTACATCGATTTGACTACAGAAACACAGACAGACACCGAACCAAATTTGACTCTTGATGTCAAATGAAAAGTAAAACGCGAGTAGAAGTTTTCGATTCTGAGCGCTATTTTTTTTTTAACCTCTTGCACGAACACAATGCTTCCCTACCTTCGGTAGTAAGGAAGCAAAAGTAATTCGTTTTGAAATAAATATTAACTCAGAGCATACTTATCTTGTTAATTGAAGTAATGTCAAAACAATAAAAAAAAAGAAACAGCAACTTAAAATTTAAATTTACCTGGAGCTCTTTCCCTTTACAAACTGTTAAAGCTGTATTTAAATTAGGCAATAATTAAGCCTGAAGATATTATTAGATTGAAGGAAAGTGTTTCGTAGAAAGTCTTTGAATCTCTAGATGAACAGAGTACTATCTCACCAAAAGGTGATATGAAGCCGCCTTAACCGCCAGGTCAAGTAGGTGACCAATATTTTAAGGCCTAGATTCATCTTCCAAAGGTTTAGAGTCTAGATTCATCTAGCAGATACATGTGGGATCCTTTTCTTATTATAAAATGGTGTATTCCAGAAAAAGAAGATTATAATTTTATTTCAAAACGCATTGTGTTCCTATATGTAACAGAGCACTTTTTTCTCTGGGGGCGTGGTGGCCGAATGGGCTAACGCGAGTGCACAGCACCGCGATTTGCCCGACAATCAGATAACCGAAGTTATGAGATTAAAAAAGTACTAGTTCGCGACGGATTTTAAATTCCCCGCCCGCATCCTTCTGGCCGGGAAAATCACGTATAGCCTAAAAGGAGAGGTAGGGAAGAAGAAAAAAAAAAAAAAAAAGAGCACTTTCATCTGAATGTTAAACGTCTTCCATAGAAGACAACTAAAGTGGTTTTGAACATATAAGCAGGATGCACGAGAACCGAGACCCATGAAAAATAATGGAAGCTCGACCGAATGGCGAAGGACCCGGAATATCATAAAGACAGTACAGCTTGGCCATTTTGAAAGGAGTAAAAATCATCGAAGAATTGAAAACCGAAAGGTTTCGGTGGAAAGAGGCCGAAGAGGAAGATATAAAGAAGAATTTTTTTTTTAGAATTTCGAGAAAAAAAAATCCAAGTCGGATGTCAATCATATAAATGTTTTAGTGGTTTTATATTAGGTCGTGGTTTACACTATAATATCTAGTGTTGCCCTAATGCGAGACCGAGACGAGTCTTGGTCTTGCAAACTCAGTCTTGGTCTTGCGCAAGAGTCTCGCAGTTATTTATTAGCTTATTGCTATAGAGATAGTGCTGTAATTTTTTAGATAGGAGAAACCTAGCTAAGCCCAAATGAAAAATTAGAGGAGTTAAATGCAAAAGTATATTGGTCATATCAATTATTAACATGTAGTAACGAAGATTGTCAAGTATTAGGTAACTATTTTGCCTTAATTTTTATTTGAAAAATCAATTTTTTTACCAGTCCTGGTCTTGGTCTTGCAACAGTTATGCGGCCTTGGTCTTGGTCTTGCAAAGTGCAATTTTGAATAGTGAATATTTGAAACTACAAGAATCGAATAACTATTGATACTGTAGAACTGGGTAAACTATCGCAACAATTTGAAGTGTTCAACTCTTTATTACATATATTGTTTATTTAGCAGTATACATAAAAACACAGTTTAGTAAAATTAATACTTCTTCAGTTTCAACTACAATGTAGTGCTACCATCCTAACATCCTGAATATTGGAATCAAAGAATCTTATAAAATTATCTTATAAGAATCCTATTATTATAAAAATATAATCATACTAAGCATTGCATTTAGATACGTTGCAGCTTCATCGATATGAAATGAATATATATATAATAACTTACAACGATATATTATTTTAATAACTACATAAGAAGCAAGTCATTGGAGTCAATAAATAAGTAATAAAACGTAAAATATGGTTACGATAACTTTGTTAACAAGTTTTAGTTTAAAATTCGATTCCAAATAATGAAAAAATAGCAAATAAAATATGAATATAAGCAAATAATAATATGTGAATTTTAATTGTAATAATTAAGATCTTAATAAGTGGTAAAATAATAAAAAATATAATAAATTATCATAAAATGTAATAATAAGATAATATTCTGATTGTAAATTGAATATAAATCAATGAATGATATTCGAAAAAAGCACAGGGAATAGCCGTGAAATCGATAGTTACACGCTTCGATTTTGAGCTCTCACGGATTTCATTCACTAAAGAACAAATAAGGACCTTGACCAAGCTATTGTAAGAACCATTTTAGAAGTTATTATGTACACACAGCTTATTAACTCATCTATAGCTTGCTAGGGAAGGTAAGTACCTTGAGTTTTAAAATGATTCTAGGTAATCCAGCCAACATTGAAGAGTATTATTAAACTTGAGGGAAATTTAGTCGGAATATAACTTGCAATAACTCTGCATGGTATATGATGATTAAAAACTGACTGTGATAACTAACTTTGATATCCTGATTTCAGAACTGCTATTAGTTTCTACCAGGTGTTTTTTTCTCTATGGATCCAATTTGATATCCAAGATTGACACGTGTATTGTATGTCCCAGCGGATATGTTGTTTTATGGATTCTTTTATATATATATATATATATATATATATATATATATATATATATATATATATATATATATATATATATAAAGAGATGATAAACGTCATTGGATTGTGATAGTTAGGCCAGAGTGGACAAAAAAAATGCGTTTGGAACTAAAACATCAGCATGAAAAAGTCCTAAAAAAAATCTTCCTTCACTTGTTACATTCCTGAATTTAGTACTTCTCGGAAAATCTGGAATATTCTATTGAAATGCTAGGTGAAAACTTTAACTAGGATATTGAAGAGCTGGAATGAAGGTACTATGGAAACTGGGATAAGCCCTATGTTGTGCTGCTACTGTTAGATATTAAAAAAGGACAATAAAAATAGAGAATCAGCAAATAATTCAAAGAAATGGAAGTTTGAAAATCGGTTGTGAACGGAGTGACCAAGCGGGCTAACACGTGTGCATGCTCTGCCGTTGCTTAGCAACCTGATATATGGAATATAAAGATAATCAAAAGTTCACGTCCTGGTGCCACGGGAGCTTTTAACGCTTGTAACTCTCCCTCCCTCACATCGTGGTCCTGGGAAATCCAGTATATCCTAAAAGGCTAGGAAGGGGAGGACGAAAAAAAAAAGTTTGAAAATCGATGACATGTTTTGTTGCAAGATAGCCAAATGTTAATAGTTGAATTATTTGTGCATTGAAAAAATATCCATATAAAGTTTTATTACGTGAAGGTTGTTACTTTGCAATAAAGGTCTAATATCGACCGTCATCGTAAAGACATTAAGCAACACTCTATAAAATTAAATTACCACTCTGCTGAGACTTATCTTTATGCATTCAGGACATAGTGCACTTGATGTAAATATTTTTTAGTGCACTTCTTTCTTGCCACATTCCTGGCTGGTCGGAGATCTTTACCTTTGCTTTTGCAACGATCGTTGTATTCTAGGTATGACATCCTTAGTCAGATAGGCAAGTACACTGACTTAAAGATGTACTTCACGTTTCTGCCCACCTCTCGCTGTCCAATAACAGAACTGTACATCTGGTAGCAGGTCGAGTTTGCCTTGCATAGGATAAGTCTAAAGTTGAATTTCTGAATCCACTTTCCCTGACCGTTCCATGGCGTCTTCCACTTCTCTGTTTCAAACACCTAACATCTTCGTATAACCTTATTACCTGAAGAATATTGAATTTGCCACTATCGATTCTTCGGTATTTCTTTCTACGGAGTTATTCGTACCCTTCCGTCACAGCACTGTATAACTTATCTGCGAAGTCTGCGATGAGGACAATATCATATGCATATGGAAGCTGGATCACATATCCGTTGAAGGAGATCCATCCATGAAGGTCCTGTCGGTTCACCATTTGGAGATATGCTTAGCAAGGGTCTGAGAATGTTACGATTGATAAGGTCGAAATTCACAAACATGTACTCAGTGGCGTTTTTGAAATAAACAGAAATTGTTTCTACTCCAGTAGTTAAAATCTTCAACAAAAACATGAACTTATTATTAGGATAAGCACAATAATGTGATGTAAGGAAACTTATTTTAATTAAATAATCTAACAAAAGGTTTAAAAATGCTGACTGCTGTCACTAGTGGAATTAATCTATAGCTGACTGCTTTTCCATTATCACTACAGCTGCGAAGTGCGGTGTAAGATGTAGTGAAAATTGAGCTAAACGATTTATTTCAGTTCTAACCAGGTCAACAACGGACACGAAAATATTCGGTATGCCAATTAGCTCTGCGATGAAAGTAACCACTTTCTATTTTTCCAGGTTATTTCGCAACATGTTCAAGTACACGTAGGGTACTGTTACCTATTAATGAGGATATCTACTGGATACAAAAATTCAGGTCCAAATTGTTATATGCGATGATAGGCAACTTTCCAAGACCAATTGCTACAAATATCGAAGTTCGTTAGAAAATTTTAAAATAATGATATGTTTGAGAATTAGTTAAATAAAATTAGTTTTTTAAACTTTGCCTATATTCATTATAATTATTGCGTTCCATCGTGCTAACAAATTAGAAGGTTGGGTTTAATCAACGGTAAGCTAATAGATTTTTCTAAAACAATGTCATCAGATCAGAAACTTATACTCCGCATAAAATACAAACTCTATTTATTGTTAATTCATAGAAATAATAGAAAGCAAAGATTATTCTGGAACTGGGTCCCTTAAAAATAAAAAAAAATTGTAGGAATAAATACAAAACATAACTGACCAAAAATCGACAATCATAAAATTCAATCTGTTTATACATTATAAACGAGTTGATATTTAAACAATACAAAAAAGAAAAAGAGAATAAATGTTATTGAAATGAATAAAAATAAATAAATGAATACAAAAAAATAAAATGAAGAGAGAACAAATGTAATAAGAGTAAAAACTTTGACTTGATCAATTTAAAGTTTAAAGTTAAATCTTAAACCTGTTATGCATTTCTCATTAATATTCGATCCTGAAATTCAAATTTCATGATTGAAAAACATCTGTTTGGGTTATGAGAAGGTAATGGAAAAGGAGAGTTGCAAATAAGGATATGGCATAGAAGATAGTTCCGGGATAGGAGTGAGCGAGCAAGAAAGAAACGTTGGGAGGTTTTAGTTCTGAGGGTAGAAGTATAGAGATCTGAAATACGGAATTTCATTGGGTGGAACAAGAGTTTATATTGCAAGAGGCTGAAGTTGTATGAAGGAAGGTGGGTGTTGATTGCTTGTTACAGGAAAGGTCCGAACCAATATTGTCGATGGAGAAGGATAGGAGTCACTTTAGCTTGCCTTAAATGTAGTACATGAGGTCGCCTCGGTGTGTCGAAGACAAATCTTAGAAATCAGTGAAGCTGAATCTATCCTTAGTTAAAACTTAAGGGATAAGTAGTAAAAGAGAAAATAAGCTAGATTCAGGATGATGAAAGTGGTATGGGTGGAATAACTGAAGGGAGCTTATTGACAGTCGGGAAATTTGGACTATAGATATATATATATATATATATATATAAAACTAATAGGATGATCTATGACTAAAGTAGGGAATTGGAACCCATAACAATAGCCGAAGTTTTCATCGCGTTTAACCTAAATATAATTACTACAATTATTACATAGGCGTACAAAACAAAACTACAGCTAACAGATACAATTTAAAGTTTAAAAAGGGCTTAATAATAATAATTATTCCTATAGAAGATGTAGCTAAACTACATTACTGATGGTACACAGTTGACAATATGAAGGTTTGTCATGAATAATAAATTATCAAGAAAGCAGTAAGTATCAAATTAGGAAATTAGCCAGAATGATTACTGAGGGATGACTTGGCTCGGTTAGTTTGATTATTGCAAGTGACTGTTAAATATTCACAATTATATTTGAGTTGAAGATACACGAAACCAAAACTATAAAATTACAATCAAATTTAATTCTGAAAATGATTGAATATTTTTTTATACGAAAATTAAAATATAAGTAATATTAATGAATACATTTAAATTTGAAGGTGAGAAAATAATCTTTAAGTAGTATGTTTAAGAAATATTGTGAATCAAATAAGGAGAATCATTAATATATTTTATAATTTTGGGTATAAATTTGTTATTGTTTAGTTTATTTTGATTAGTAATATAATAATAAATATATAAATAATCGAACAAATGTTTTCCAACTAATGATTGACTTTTTAATTGTAATAACAATATTTACTATAAGTCTAACTGATTATTGAAAAATTAAATTTATGAGAGAAATTTAGGCGATATAATCTTAAGATGTAGTCCAGATTACGTGCCTGTCTATATTACTTACACAGCAAGCAGAAAATGAAAACTTATTTTAAAATATGTGGTATATATAAATATATATATTTATATATTACATTACGGCTGGTAAATTAAGCATGTTTTTTAAAATTACACTTTTTAGATATAAATATTAATTCATAATGAATGAAAACTTTCGATAAAAATGTGTAAAAAATTGCCTTTTGCCATTTTAGAACCGAGTCACAGATATATAGCACAGTTACGCGAGTGTGTCCCGCTGATATTTATTAAAACAAGGAATAGACTTGGTAGTGTGGAATTGTGAAACACTAGCCGGCTTGGCTTTCACAATTAATGTTGCAACGAAGTAAAAGTACCTTCATGTCCTTTACATTAAAATGCATAAATTAACTACATTTCATGCGGGTATGGTAGACATTTTTTTTTTTTATAATTTAAAGCGCAGCATTTAAAAGTAGGTTAACTATTTTTCGTAACGATTACATACATTTTCTTGATTTTCATCATTAAAAGTTTTGTAATTAAATTAGAATTATCCTCATTATAGATTATTTCATAACCATTGCAGTTCAATGATATGCACATACATTTTGAAATAATTTGGACATAAAAGGTTTTTTTGATAAGCGTGAAACCCTTGGCTGGTATATACTTCTGGTGTGGAATTGGAACTTAAAATTTCAATAGTTCTAGAAATCTCTCGGTCGAAAGCAAAAATGAATAATTTAAAAAAAGAATTAAAAAACTAATAATCAGAACTAATATTCTTAAAGAGGGTTTGGCACTTTTTCATGTTCCAAAAATTAATTAACGATTAATTTAAATTTAATTAGAGTTATCAGTCATCAGTCAATTAAATAAAGTTTCCGTTAATAAATAATTAGGAATCTATTTTGATCCGTCCAAATAGTATTGGGACATCTCTTATACCATTTTAAATAATGAATAAATTTGGAAATAAATATTAATTTTCTTTTTGATATTCTCCACTAAAAAGATAGCAGCGAGATGAATGTTAAAATTTAATAATTTGTGCGTCTTCAGATGAAATCAGACGACTAATTTGAAAAATTGAAAAATTGCTGTTATAGAAATCTACATACTGCATTGATCTTACTTTCAGATATTCTAAACCGTTTATTTGTTTAATTGCCTTTTAATTTAACCTTTATCTGTCTAACAGAAGCTGTAATCCTTTCATAAAAAAAATATTGTGATCAACGAAATCTGAATCTACTATTCACATTACTACATATAATAAGTCGACGTCTTGTTGTTTGAATCAGAAGAGATTTAGTTAAGAACTATAAACAAATTTTTAAAAAATGAGTAGCGACATACCTTATAGGTAGTGGATACAGGGAACTATCCAATAGACTAGCGAGGTGGTGCCGTGCCGCGTTCAAGCTTCCCACTGACCAATTCTTGGAGAGAGGTCTCAGGATCTCTTTTAGTGGGGATTACAACACACCCCTCCCCTCCAGATTCTGAGGTTTCTACCGGGTCTTGAATTATCATACGCCTAATGAATATTTGTATCGAGCATGTGTATAAGTAAATCATTCGAGGCGGCGAAGATCCATTGTGTTGTGGTGGCAATCTCTTAGCATCTCGAAGACGCACCAGTTCAAATCCGACCTGGGAGAGTTGAAATTAATTTCATAGACCCACGAAATGAGTCTATACCTTCCCACTGACAATAACGGGTTGGTTACTTGTTCCTATAATCCGTTGTTCTTACCCGAGTCGGCGTACAGAGCTTTTTGCTCAATTAAACCAAAAACTCATTCAAGCTTCTTAGCCAAGGCCCAAAATTCAACCTCATCGCAGGCGAAGGTTTAATTGTAAATTACAAAAGTGTACATTATTATGAATAAGAAGAACCTTGTCCGCCGTTCCCGAGCCGCTGCTTTCAAAAATGGCGGCTGATTTAAAGAATATTAGGCCAGTAATTTGAAGATCGTTGAACAAGAAATACATTGCGAAAAAATATGAGAAAAGTTTTAATTTTTGTAACTTGTATATATGGGTTTAGAGATGTAAAAAAACAAAATTACTAACGCGGGCCACCAATGGAAAACTTTATACAGCAAAAAAAGTCTTTTCGATATTATTTAGTTTTAACTCCTAAACGAGGCATCAAAGCGAAAAATGTACACTTTAATAAATTAAGGAACATTAAATTGTGCGTCGAATGAGTAGATAAACTTTGTAATTTGATTACGTAGTAAACTATAAAACCTCGGTCAACCAACGTTGATTTTTACCAAATTTGTCAAAAAGTGAGAAAAATTATTATAAATGGCCCTGCAACATGGAAATGAGTTCCTTAAGAGGGAAAACCCATGTAATCAAAGTTGTAGAACATCAAATTTTGCTTCCAGTGAGTACCAACTAATTTAATTTAGGTCACTCATTCCGAACAAAATCGGTAATCTCCAGGTTTGAAATTTGTAATGAAGGCAAAAGTGATTTTCAATATTTCAACAGTATGGGTGTCTATTCTACTGAGTTATTTTCGTTTAGAGTCTGTTACATGCCATACAAGCCTCTTTCCCAGCAGCGAAGTATTTTGATAAACGATGTGTCAAGAGATACCGAATTTAATAAAAGAATAACGAATCCCATGTCGAGATATTTACTTGGCCTACAATAAAAATGTCAGTACTCACTGGGCGCAAAATTTGATGCTCTAAAACTTTTATTCTATGGGTTTTTCATATTCATTTCTCAGTTACAGAGCCATTTATAGTAATTTGTCTCAGTTTTTGATAAATTTATTAAAAATTAGCGATGTTTGATCTTGGTTTTATACCTTACCTCGTAACCAAATTATAAAGTTTATGTACTTGTTCGACGCACAATTTAATGTTATTTAATTTATTAACGTGTACATTTCTTGCTTTGGTGCCTTGTTTATGAGTTATAGGTGAAAAAACAAAACCAGTATCGAAAAGCTGACTTTCTTGGCTGTAAAAAGTTTTCCCCTTGTGGCCCACGTTAGCAATTTTGTTTTTTACATGACTAAACCCATATATACTAGTTAAAACAATTAAATCTGGTCTCACATTTCTCGCAATGGATTTCACGTTTCGAATCTCAAATTACAGGACAAATATTAATTAAATCAGCCGCCATTTTTGAAAGCAGCGGCTCTGGAACGGTAGACAAGGTTCTTTTTACTTAGAATAACATACACTTTCGTAATTTACTATGATACCTCTGCCTGTGACGAGATCCATTTTTGGGCCCTGGCTTCGGCGCTATCATATTCTTTAGATTGTCATTTGTTGGATTGGCCATCCAACATGGAATCTTAATCATAGATTGTAAAGTCTATTATGAGTGATTATAATCTACTCTATACAGGTTGTCCCGTAAGTAGAGGGAAATATTTAATAGTTTGATAGTAGCCATCAAGATCTACAACAAAGTTCATTTGTCTTTTTTTAAGCGAGTCACGTTTTTTGTTGAATAGGAAGTGATTACGTAAAAAATATTTGATTTAAGTAATTAAACATTGCTCCACTGTAAACTAGACAAAATTTGCTTCAAAAGAAAGTAGAGTTTGTTGTTGTTAAAACTATTTAAAGAGAACTATTATTTAGCAGGTAAACTAAGCTAAATTCTGTTTTTAAAAACATCATAAATTATTCACGATCTTTTTTTATCATCATAAAAATATAATATAGATACTCCACATTTAGGGATACTTCCTTATTTAATAAGCTTTAAGTTTATATCAATAAAGTTGAGGTTTACCAGACAAAACAAGTGGTTATGAAGGTGTTTAAAAACATATAGTTTAAAAAAAAGTCATAAATTATTTGTTTTGTGCTTTTACCACTCTTCAACTGTACTTCTTTAACCCCAATTTTAAAAAAACTTCATCGTTTGATAAACTTTAAGTCCATTTTAATTAAGTTGAAGTTTATAAGGAAAATTTTTGAGATTTTCCTCAAGTTGTGAAAAGAAATGATGTTTCCACAGATCTTAAAGTGTTTTCAGCAAAAATGACTACAATTAAGGGTAGCACAACTTTTATTTCTTGTTTTTTCGTGATTTGGAATGTATTGTTATAAACATAATTGCCCAAAAACACATTCTCTTTATAAAAATAAAAAAAATAAAAATAATGGTTTTTCAAATATTTTTTATCTAAGATAGTTAGGGAATTGTGTTTCTCCCAGATTTCTGTCATAGGAATTGGTGTGTATTTATAAATGTTAAAATTAATGTTTCAAGCCCTGTTATTTACGTTTTCACGAAAATAATTGAAGTAATCAGCAGGTTTCATTATTTTAAACGTAGGAAATATTAAGTTTCTCACTTATAAATATGCATGAGTTCCTATGACAGAGATCTGGTAGAAAAACACAATTTCATAACTATATTACATGAAAAATCGTTATTTGATCTTGGCTCCACAATAACATCAATGAAACACCGACGGGCAGAAATAGACCAGCGTATAACTAGCGCAGACAGAGTTTTCTTCTCCCTCTCAAAGGTATTGAAATCTCCAACTAAGGGTGTACAATGCCAGTTATAATATATGGCTGTGAGATCTGGACACTAACCAGCACTCTCGAAAAAACTCTTGCACGAAATAAAATTCAATCCCTCCCAGACCGGATTCGAACCAGCCTCGCTAGGGCACGAGGATCTCGGTCTAGGGCAACGTTCCAACACACTCGGCCATCACGACCTTAAAGAATTGCTTACAGAAAATTGTCAATCAATATCGCATGATATGAAGGTAAGTTATTATTGGCGGGCATACAAGCATGTAGCTTGTAGCAATCACAGAAACTTCTACGTAACGATGAATGCCTCAATAGAAGGCAAAAGACCACGTAGAAGGCCCAAAAGCAGATGTATAGATAGAATCAACAAAGATACAATAGAGCTGCGTGCAGATAAATGGAAAGAAATAGCCCAAGACTGGCAGATTTGGTTCAGGCTTGTTAAGGCGGCAAAAGATCAACAAGGTCTGTATAATATATATATACATACATTTTTTTTTCGGTTGGCTTTACAGACGTTGTAGATCATTGGCCGCCTGAACCAGCCTTCTCCACCTCTGCCTATCTTGGGCTATTGCTTTCCGGTTTGCTGCATGAAGCTCAGCCGTATATTTGGTATATCCTATCTATCCATCTCGTTTTTGGCCTCCAAAGAGGTCTCTTGCCTACTACTCTGGCATTCATTGTCGTGTAGAGGCGTCCTGATGGATTACTACGAGCTACATGCTCTGCCCATCTTAACCTCCTTGCCTTCATGTCATGAGATATTGACTGACCCGTTTCTTTCAACAGTTCTTTATTGTTCCTTCTCCTCCATGTGTCAAGGTTCTGGTCCCATATAGGTCCTGTCATCCTACGTAGAACTTTTCTTTCAAATCTCTCAATTCTGGCTTCTAATGTGCCGGTTAGAGCCCAGGTTTCACAACCTATATATATATATATATATATATATATATATATATATATATATATATATATATATGGTACGCTACTATACATTCCTATTCGGGCTCCCAAGAGCGATGGATTTTGTTGATTGAGGCATAAAACGAATGGGAATTTCATGGAGGAGTGATACGCTGCCTCGATGTTTAATTTCCTTCAACAGCTTAAAAAGAAATTAAAATTAGCAAATATACATTCTGTCGTAATTTGTACATATCGCTGCTGTCACTGCAAAAGGTCGTAACAATTTCCCATGCTTAATCTATTTGTGCTAAAAGTAACATTTCGTAGTCTGTAACTGCAATGAGTTGTCTGTCTGATGGAAAATAGCAAAGTGAAATAAAACAATAAATTGTACTAATAAACTATACAGAAATTATCATTTATTAAAAATAAAAAACTCAATTTTCACTTAC
This sequence comes from Nezara viridula, assembly GCA_928085145.1. Lineage (NCBI taxonomy): Eukaryota > Metazoa > Arthropoda > Insecta > Hemiptera > Pentatomidae > Nezara > Nezara viridula. Next base: position 129,871,194 of record OV725079.1, read on the forward strand.
GACTTTTTGCTTATTATTATGTTTTGGATTATTATTATGAATGAACTAATGAACTAATTATTATGAAATGAATTCTTCCATCTCACAATACATCGCATTAACCTATTCCTGTATTACTGGGTCACATACCAATATACTATACGAAATATTCGCACGTGCCAACTAGTACTACAGTAATACATTCTTTATAAAACAGAAGTACGTACACCATGTATCACAAATCCATCATGAAAAGACCTTGACACAAAATACAAATGGATCTTTTTTATTTAATAGTACTTTAAAAATCTTTGAAATATGTCTCACATTTGGAAGTATGATGCTTTCCTTGCTTTGCTAAGAGTTTGTCGTTATTGTCAGACTTTCATAAGTGTCCAGGGGTACATAATTTTATGGAACATAAATGTAAAAGTTCATACAAAATGGTGGCTCAATCATTGTATTTTATGGGAAATATTTAAAGAGGTGAGAGCAGACCTCCTGTCCTGAACCAGTCATTGACAATTCTAAAATTAATAACAGTTTAAATTTGTATTCATTAAGAAAATAATCTATTAACATAATTTGCCCCATTTGGGCAAGTCTTAGTTAGTAATAAGCATGGTTAATGATCAAAACTTAACTAAAAAGTAAAAAAGTATACTAAAGTAAACTGAAAAGTATTCCAACAAATTCTCAGTCAAATACTTCTCAAATACACTTTACACTTTTTTTGTTGTTATTTATTGACTGAATGATAATGCCGAGGGTAATCCCATAGTTTGCAAATTTAGAATTTATAAATTTTAAATATTAAAAATTTAAGAATATCTGATCCTTTCTTTTTAAATTTTCAAAGAACTGAGATGACTTTATTTGATTTTCCAAAGAGTCATTTTGGCAACAAAAAAAAAAGATTTTTTTTCTGCTATATAGCACGTTTCGCAATCAAAACGTGAAAATATTATTTGTATATATATTTTGTTTTCACTTTTGTTTCTATATCCAGTCCAGTAAATTCAAAAAAATATCAATCAATGTAGCATCAAGTACCAGCAATACTTGTTACTTGACAATTTATTTTAAATAATTAATTTCTGTTCGTCAGAACATATTGTTCTATATCAAGAGCTTCACTCTCAGTGCCGTTTAGACGTAAAAGCCATGTTCATAGGTTGGACATATTCAGCGGTCTCTGGTCGCCACAAGAGGGCAGGGAATAGATTTGTAGAAACGAGCTTTTCTCGGAAAGGCACAATGAAAATAAGTGAGATCCAGTAGTGAAAGAGGGCCCTCATCTGATCGTAATTGGACGGTGGAAAAGACTTTATCAGGATAGCCTCTATTGGAGTCGTCAACCATCTCCGATTCTACTCTCATATTGGATCCTCTAGGAGGATTCTCTTCCAGTTCCTGAGACTATCTCCTGTCAAAGGGTCAGTGATCATTGACTAGCTTTGTTGGGATCTTTGAATAAATAGCATTTGGCGAATATTTTTTATTTTGATTGTTTTTCCCCCTGAAACATTACTATAGTTCCATAACTTTGGATAGTTAAAAAAGGAAAGTTATTTTATAATGAAAAAGGGAGTTGGGAAAGAACCTATTTCCTTTTATTCAAATTGCTTTTAGCCTGATATTTCGATAGAGTGCAATCATTACTTGTAATAATACTTCTAAATACATAAGCTATATCATTGAAAAATCTAATAAAAAAACTAGGAAGGGGGATAAATCATAAGTATTGATCGTAATGTTTGGAAAAGGAAATAGGCCCAACAGGCTTATTAAGCAATGAGTTCAAGATAACAATAGATAAGAAATTAATTTCATGCGTCATGCTTATTCAATTATAAAATTGAATATGAATGGACAATCTAGTTTCTCCTAATGTGCATATCTATTTGTAAAACTATTATCTGCCGTTGAGCAACGTCCGAGCATTTCCGTGCAGCTTTTAACATTAAATATATGCAATTTTCTAATCCGTTACTTTCCACATAGACCCACTTATTGTGGTAATGATTCCTATTAGTAAAATGATACCAGATTCATCAGAGTTAATAGCAAGTAACATTTTCACATTATTTTTGTACGGAAAATAAAATTATAAATTAAAACTGTCGCATATTAGAAGAATATAATTACTGTTAAACAAAATAATATATATTTTTGTCACCTAATATCGAAAAGACCTGGTGGGCGGATCACAAAACTATCATTTATCGCTCTATTTTAAACAGAAATTATTATCTGGCAAAATTGGGGTATTACTAACAGTTTTTAAGTGCCTTTTTAATAAAGCTAAACCTTAACATAAACATATTTGTAAATTTAGGTCATATTTAACACAAAAACTCATTATAACCATATTTTAATAGCAACATAAATACTATTTATTACTCATAACTCTCTCAGTCTATTTGAATCACATAACTCTAGGCTCAGAGCTATATATACAAAGAAAGATTTGAAAGTTCAAATATTTAATCTATGAATAAGTTAAGATTGTAGTATATAGTAAAAAATATAGGAATTCAATCTGTATCTATAATATTGTCATTTCAGAGAGGGGTAATTCATCAAATTATTCACTAATTTAATTTTGTAAAATGTTAATTAATCATTCTTTGGAATAAATCTACAGAATATATCTAATTATTTAAATATATTATCGGATTAATATTAATATATTAATATAAGTTATTAACCTTCAGAAAATGTATTTAAGGAAGTAAACATCTTGTTATACTCTTCAATGAAATATTTTTATATTCTACTTTTTTAACACAAGCACAATAAAATCATTGTTTTAACAATTCCTTTGCCTCAATTCAGTGGATTATATATATTTTATGTTCAAAATTAAAAATAATTTATTTTCTCCTTTAGTCATATATCAAATTCTTTCATAGTTTATATTGAACCAATTTTATTATTGCTAACAATAGCAGTTAATTATATAAAATAAACCAACTTAAAGGTACTTTAGAGGAGGCAATTTTGAAAATTGGACATTTAAGTCGTGTTAAGCGACATCAATGAGGATAAGATCTACCTAATTAAAAATTTCATTTAATTGTACATTAATATAGCGAGTTAAATCAAAATCATTAGAACCGTTTTAGAAAAAAATTAAAAACATAAGTAAAATTGGTGATTTAAGTTGGCACTTAATGTTTTGAGGAAAAAGTTGTTGAACATCCCAGACATATACTTACTTTAAATATATAATTACAGTTTCGTGCGACATTTCGGTGTTGAGCCAGTCTGTTCACATAAAACACACAGACCAATATGTGGGACTTGATTATTTAGGGTACCTCAAAATCTGTATTTTCATAGAAAATTCAGATTTAAAATTTTTCACGTTCGAAATACTTTCTCCTACTATACATTACATATACAGTGGTTCACAGTGAAGTCGAAACACCCCGTAGAAAAATAAGAAAAAATACTTCAATAGTTACAGTAAATAAATAAACGTTCCGCAGGATGGACCATTAAAATTTTTGGGGGCAGCACATTTCGACAGGTTTGAAATTTTTTAATAGAATTTTCGCAATAAAAAGTTTGAACCAGGAGACAAGAGTAAAAACATGGACGAGACAACAGCAAGTACAATTGTATAAGGGGAAGGGGTGGCCGAACGGGCTTACGTGTGTGCACAGCACCGCCGTTGCCCGGCAACATGATACATAGATAACCGGATAAAAATAGCAACGATTTCGCGTCCCGGTGCGGGGAGAGTCCTTTAATTCGTCGCCCACAGAGGCGAGGAAGGGGAGGACAAAAAGAAAAGTGCTTTGTATATGATCTACAATTTTTTCTAATTCTTCTTTCGCTTGCATTGTTTTTATGAACAGGAGAGCGATCAAATTTCGTGGAAAGGGGAGAGGAAAGATTTAGGCGCCATCGACCTTGGGGGGATGGGCACTCCTGGACAGAATACCAAAATATACATTTTGGAGGAATATTTCTTTATCGTAGAATATTTTAAATATGGTTATCCCAAGATACCTTGTCCATCAAATGTGACCTCAAGATTTAAACAGAGTCATGGAAGTGAGTAGGGAGGTTTAGTTGGATCAGTTGGCCCTGAGCAATGTAGCTGGTCATTGAAGGAGGAGGAAACGTCTTATGTCCCCATTAGTAAACGTCATTTGTCAAGATGATTCGCATGACAGTAAGGCGATTCATCTGGAAAACATTAGAAAAGAGGAAGTTTTTTGTTCCGTCAGTAATAGGAGGAAAGACAATAAAACAAAAAAGATAAAAAAATATTAAAATCATTATGTCTCTCTTAAGGCTTCTTATGGACATAGATGGTACCTATTTTAAGTACACAAGATGAGATAATTCCTAGAGCGATACATTATCTTAGTATATGACTCCCTAATGCATTCGACACGTAAGTGATTTAAAGTAACAACTTACTTAATAAGTGGTTTGCCTATTGGAAATAATTTCTCCGGTTAAACAGTGGAGCTACTTCTCAACTTATTCTAGTCCATTATTGTACTCGTTCAAGACCTATTTGTTTGGTGCCTTAAAGCCTTGGTTTGTAGTTTTCTATCTAATAATATAGAAATTTATGAAAGTATAGAAGCAGTACCTATTATGGTTTATTTATTAAAAATTTTAAAAAGTTTCATTCTATCTTTCCCACCCAATTTTCGACAACTACTGTAGTTATTGAAGAATATTAGGCATTGGGAATGGTCTAGAGCTGGCGAAAGGCGATTTTACTATAAAAAATAAATGAGAAACATTGTTCCACATATATATTTTGAAAGTAGATATGTTTACTGGCTTAACAGAACCGAGATTGTCGTACGAAGTACCCACACGATTGAAAACTGGAAAAACATTTTAAAGTTTCATTAAAGAAGACAAAAACTGGGAGTTTTATCCTATTATCCGAAACGCCCATGGATCATAAAGCTATTCATATTGTCCTCCAATTTTTCAATACATTTTTATTTCGTCGGAGACTAAAATGAAACGAATAATTTTAATTTTTACATGGGAAGCATTCCATGGCAACCATAGCATCTAAGAGATATTTGGCAAAAGTTAAGACTTATCTTGAAAACAGGACATCTTGTTTTCCACAGTTCCTTTGGATCTATTCCGTGTCTTGATTTCTCCATCGTGAACTTGAAACTTATAGTCCGTGGTACAGATTCCTTTTTATTGAATTTTAATTTCCTCCTAAGACTTTGTAAATAGCTTCATCTCATCGCAACCTACAAGTATTTTATTTACCAAAATTCTCGGAATTGAGGCGTTATTAATATGGAGGTCCGCAAACCTTTTCTATTTAATTAGGTAATAAAAACTCGTAAATACCCATTTTCTTTCCACTTGTATAGTAAGTTAATGTGATCACAAAATTGATAAAAAAAGTGGCCTACAAAAACATTGGGCCGTTTGGCCTATACGTAACCTCGTTATTTTAAAAATTTGGGATTAGGTCACGACAAACGGCTTAATATTTTTGATGTTCGTCTTTTTTCCCGAATTCGTGCTCAAGTTATCTTACGATTCAAGTGGAAAGCAAATGGGTATTTACGAGTTTTTAGTACCTAATTAAATAAACAAAGTTTGCCGACCTCCATATTGAAAACGCCCCAATTCCGAGAATTTATGTAAATAAAATATTTGTAGGTTTCGATGAGATGAAGTTATTTACGAAGTTTAAGCCGGATGTTAATGATTTGATAAAAAAAGGGGCCTGTACCACGGACTATTAATTTATCTCGTCTCGATTTGTTTAAAACCATCTAATTATTGAAGTATCCCAGTTTTATCAATGAATTTTACTAAGAAAATATAAAGTTAATATAAGTGTGGTAGCGACAATCCACTGGGGAAGTACATTACCAAGACTAGGTTGGCCGTCTTTCACCCAGGTGTACACACTTTTCGGCATTCAGCCCGACCTGATTGGACATCAACGCTGGACCTGCTATTAACCAGGGATCTGCACATCATTACGGATTGCCAAGCGCTTCCGTATGGACCGTCGGATCACCGGCCTGTGCTCTACACGATCGAGGGCACACCCGCCAAACCACCGGCGAGTAAATACTTACTCCACAAGGACGACTGGAAAGGATACAGGTCTAGCGTTGAATCCACTTTACCGGCGGTAACGCCGTGCCAGACAGTAGAAGAGGTAAACGAGGCGGTGGATGTCATCACCACCACTATCCAGGATTCAGCCAACCTGAACATCCCTAGGTTCGCTCCGCAGCCCAACGCCATCAGGAGACCACCACGTCACATCCTCGCCCTGATCAGTCAGAGGAACAACCTGAGGAACATCTTTCAGCGCACGCGTGACTACAGCTTGAAACCGGCCATCAATGCGATGACCCGGCAGATAGCCAGCCTCATGCGAGACTGGAAGACCTCACTCTGGCATGACCAGCTCCGGAGGACTCATAATGACCACCGCCAGTTCTGGAGACTGGTCCGAACGTTCGTTAACAAGAAGAGGACTGTCCACCTGACGTCGGGGAATGAGCTGCTGACACCTAAGGAACAGGCTGAACTCCTGGCCAAAAGCTATGAAGCGAGGGATGCTGAGCGGACGAGAAATGCACCACCAATGCCGGAAGGACCACTGCCCAGTCCCAACGAAGAACCCGTCTTCTCTATCTTCAACCAGCTGGAGTCGACGCTACGACGCACCAAAGGAAACAAAGCGTCTGGACTGGATGAGATTCCGTACGTACTGTTGAAGATGCTCCCTAGGAAGGGTAAAGCCTTTCTACTGAACATATTCAACTCATGTCTTCGAATCTCATACTTTCCTACCGCATGGAAACAAGCGATCGTTGTACCGTTACTCAAGCCGGCGAAGAACGGGGACTCAGCTGAGCACTATCGTCCGATCAGCCTCCTCTCGCACATCAGCAAGATTTTCGAGAGGCTAATCCACCATCAGCTTATGAAGCACTGCTGGAAAGAGAGCATCATACCACCAGAGCAGACTGGTTTCCAGAGAGGTGTCGCGTTTGAACACCACCTAGCTAAACTTCAGGCCCACACAATAGATGAAATGAGTCTCAACAGAGCTACGGCGCTCATCTCTTTGGACTGCAGTCAGGCCTTTGACTGCGTGTCACACACGCATCTACTTCGCCGTCTGGAAGAGTTCAGGTTTCCTACCACTCTATGCCGACTACTCAACCCAGTCGATACCACCTGCGGAGTACCTCAAGGGTCTGTGTTGGGGCCAATACTGTTCGTCGTTTTCACGGCGCCAGTGGTGGCACTCAAGCATCCAAAGGCGGTGGTAGCAGCCTATGCGGACGACATTGGCATATATGCTTCCAGCATCAACGCGGAGACTGCACTCACTCTGGCACAGAATGCTTCAGCCACAATTGTTGAAGAGCTAGAAGAGATCGGTATCAGAGTGAATCCTGCGAAGACTGATGCTATTGTCATGTCGTTTCAGAAGGGAAAGAAGCATCTACCCACACAATTCACCGTTGGAGGAGTTTATCATAAAATTTCTACCTCGATTGTCTACCTCGGCGTCACGCTAGATAGACATTTGACCTTCTCCAATCACGTTAGGCAGAGGATCAAGCTGGCACGAAAGAAGTCGCACCGGCTCTACCACCTACTGACGTCGCCGCAGCTCTCGCTGAGACTCAAGCTCCAAATTTATAAAGCTGTTATAAGACCAACACTGCTCCACGGGGCCCCTCTCCTGCGATACCTATATAAATCCACGCTTACGAGTCTACAGGGCTTCCAGAACTCTATCCTTCGGCGAATTGTCCGTGGCACCACCCTACAAAGGGCTAAGAATCAAACAATACGCGAGGAGCTCCAGCTCCCCTCGGTACCTGAGTTCATAGGCCGGAGGCACATCAAATTTTTTGATGGGCTGAAGGCCTGTGCAAACCCACTGTTCAATGAGATCTCACCACCACCCAGACCTGGGAGGTGGCAAGGTAAACTCCCTTTGGTGGACCTACTCGCCGAAGGATGTGGTCTGGTCTCTGCGGTCCAAACTCATTAATTTGTATATATTGTAAATAATAAAACATTAGCAGAACGGTCCTTCCCCGTTCAATGTCAAAGTCACAAGGCCTTCTGCCACATATGTAACCTTTAGCTATCCCCAATCCTTAAAATGCCCTCGGGCAGTGGAAGGAATTTATTACATGTTTATATTGTATTATTGTATACTATATATGTAATTGTTTCAATAAACTTTTTGGAGGGTAAGAAAAAAAAAAAAAAAAAAAAAAAAAAAAAAAAAAAAAAAAATGAATTTTACTAGTGAGCCCCGTCACTAGACTAAGACGAACCATAACTATGAATAACCACAGTACTCCCAATTCCCCACCCCACTCTTAAAATGCAGTCTGTGCAGTACAAGAATTATGTTCAAGCCTCGTACTACCACTCTGTTCTCAACACCACATCATGTGGGGTTAAGAAAAAAAAAAATGAATTTTACTTTAGTGGTTGAAAGAAAATAGAAATCGAAATCGAAATTGGAATTCGTCAGTTCTCCAAGAAATCTCCTCTTGTTTGATATACTTTTTGATATCTCCTCTTGTTTGACACAATTATTAGAAAATATAAAATATACCAACAAAAAAAGAAATAATAAAGTATATATCAGCCAAAAAAAAAGAGGGTGATAGAGTAGTAAATGCAAATCTTTAAAGAGGAAGAATATTAAGTATACCAAATCTAATGGACTGTATCTTTGTTAATAACTGTCCGATTTTTACGAAGTTAATCGCTTTTTGAGTTATTCGCAAATAAAGCGAATTCTTTTCCTCCATAACTTTTTTTCTAAAAAAATCAGGAGAATATGACTAACGACTTCACCTTTCAATGTGATGTTTTTCTCTGCCGTTAACTAAACATCGATAACAATCCACAAAAAAAGTCAAAGGATGCCCAGGCTGCAATTTGTAGAAAAAAAAAAATTAATTTTTCGATTACTTTGAAAATTCGTATCTGAGGGTCTTTCGAGCTGCGAAATACAAATCTCAACTCTGTTTCTCTTTAAAAAAATATTTCAATACACTTTGCCCCTTCGGTTGGTACAATTTGTTTCAAACTTACGAATTTCTAGTCGATTTCCATGATTTTTTGTTTTGTTTTGTAGATAATTCAGTAATATTTCTAATTATCATGGGTAAAATAAAGAAATAAACTGCACACTTAGTTAGTAATTCGCAGATAAAGTTTATTTTCCTTCATAATATTTTTTCAAACCATTTAGACATACGCCTCACAGATTTTCGGTTCACCTAAAAAGACTCACTTAAAAAAACTACAACGCAGAGCAAGATCGAAGTGGCATAGAACTAGATATCCAACAGATAAAACTCATTATACCCAACTGACTAACAAACTAAAATCAGAAATTAAAAAATACAAAATTCAAAATTTACTAAATTTTACTGAAAAACTTACACCTACCGACAAATCACTGTGGACGACGACTAAACGGCTCCTGAAATTTAAAGACTTAAATCATCCACTTCATACTGAAGCTCAAACTTGGTCCAAATCTGATGAAGAAAAATCCCAAATTTTTGCTCATCACCTCTTCAAAACTTTTAATCCACATCCTGATATCCTTAATCCAAATCAGCTTGAATGTATTGAAACAGAACTGGATATTCCACTCCAAATGATTCCTCCTCCTAAAGCATTTCATCCTTCCGAAATATCCAATATTATTCACGGATTACCCTCCCGCAAAGCTCCTTGCCACGACCTAATCACTTCCCATATTCTTAAGCTGCTTCCTCGAAAAGCCATTCTATTCCTCACTTACATTTATAACGCCGTACTCCGTTCCACATATGTTCCTGACCCTTGGAAACTATCTGTAGTCAAAATGATACATAAACCCAAAAAGCCACCAGAATACCCATCCTCTTACCGTCCTATCTCTCTTTTACCCATCATGGGCAAAATCCTGGAGAAGCTCATCTTAAAACGCCTGTATCCCATCCTAGATTCTAACCTCATAATCTCTGATCACCAATTTGGATTCCGCACATCCCATTTCACTATCCAGCAATGTCATCGTGTGGTAGATGTTGTCTCCTCTGCATTGGAGCGAGGAATGTATTGCACTGGAGTTTTTCTCGACGTTGAACAGGCGTTTGATCGAGTCTGGCATCCGGGATTGCTTTACAAACTCCGTAAATTCCTTCCCCCTACATATTTTCTTATCATCAGTTCCTATCTTACTGATAGACACTTCAAAGTAAATCACAATAATACCTATTCATCTCTCTTTTCTCAATCTGCCGGAGTTCCTCAAGTTAGTATCCTTGGTCCTATCCTTTACACAGTTTATACAGCTGATATCCCAACCCATCCTAACACTGTCATCACTACGTATGCTGATGACACATATATCCTGTCAGTTAATAATGATCCAATAATTGCATCCCAAACTCTTCAATCACACATCACAAACCTTGAAGAATGGTGTCAAAACTGGAGGATTAAAATAAATCCCATCAAATCACCTTTACCCTTCGTCGTAAACCAATGACTTGCTGTCCTATAGTATCCTTTAATAACACCCCACTTATCCCTGTAGAACAAATCCGATACCTAGGACTCCAGCTGGACAAACGTCTCACTTGGAATCCTCATACAAGACTGAAACGACAAGAAACTGCTCGACGTTTCCGCTTACTCCAACACTTACTGGACAAACGCTCTAAACTTTCAATGAATTACAAACGACTCATATACATGACTATAATAAGACCTATTTGGACTTATGGAGTTGAGCTGTGGGGCTCCACTAAACCATCAAATTCCTCTCGTATCCAATCTTTACAATCCAAAATCCTTCGTAAAATCCTCAATACTTCTTACTTTGTCACAAATAAAATAATCCATAAAGACCTCAATGTTCCATATGTTTCCGATTTGGCCAAATCCAGATACCTATCCTTCCATAATAAACTTCATAACCATCCGAATCCTCTTGTTTCTAACCTTGCTTCCTATTCGATTCCTGAAAATCCTCCGAGGCGTCTGAAAAGGAGGTGGCCTCGTGATCTCCTCATGTAGACAAATTATTAGAGTGCTACCAATGGGTGGTTTCTCAACAAGCGTGTTTCATGTGATTATATTCCTATGTACACATTTACTTGATGTATTCATACTAAATACAGTTGTAAATATCATAATAAATAAAAATAAATAAATAAAATTTTGGGAATAATAACTGCAGCCCCCTGGTATGTCAACAACAAGACTTTACATACCGACCTAAGACAACAAACCATTGACCAGCACATACGTACTCTCTACTCCCGATTTCATTTTAAACTACACGGACATCACAATGGACTTATCAACGACATGGCCACGGCTGAAATGCTCATCAGGAGGCGACTGAAAAGGAGCTGGATGAGAGATCTCCTTTCCTGATTTTAGGATGTAAACAGACCAGGGAAGAGGTGCTGTTGGGTTCCATTATTCATCATGCCTATCATGCCATTTTCTACCTGACAACAAATCTGCTAATTGTCAATACCATGACAGGTGCGGATGAAAAAAAATTGAAGAAAAAAAAAATATTTTAAACACTTATTATAGCTGGATTACTCACTCTTCGGTTTGTAAGATCGACATGTAATAATTTATTATCTTATAAGTAAAGATTATAAGATTGCTTAGTATAATCATACTAAGCAATTTTCCATTATTTTATATTGTATTTCTTTACTTAAATGTCATTAAAAATAAAACCCTTATTTGTATATTAGGTTTTTCCTCCCTCCTCTCACTTTTAACGGAAAATTGGCCGAAGTGATTTCAACGTAATGTTTTAATATAGGTTTCAAGGAATATCGGCTTGACATCCGCTATCTTAAAAAAAATGGTAAAGGATGAAAAATCAAGAAATTTTTTCTAGTAGGACTATTTTCTAACATGACTCACCCATATTATTTTCCCCGTTATTTTGAGCCGTAAAAGTGTTAAGAATGATCTCGAGACAAAATGGTACACGTACTAAAATTATATTTTATTTTATTCATAAAAAAAAATCTGATCAACAATATAAATTGGTGGTCTGTTACTATTTACTTACATTCTATATCTACCATATTCAGTAATCGGATAAATGTAGAGAACATGAGAAAGAGTAGGTACGCCACATATAAAACTCTAAAGCAAGACTTTATTTAAGACAGTGTAGAGTTAGAATAGAATAATTTTACTTGTCTTTACGTTCCATGCAGAATCTGTAGGTATGTTTCGACTATAAAATATGAGAATTTTAAGAAGGCAAAACAGGTTCTATTATTGGAATCAGTAAAGATCAAAACTGTTGAGGAGAAATTGAGAAAATTGCTTATTGAAGAAGATGCAAGTAGATCTGCCGAGAAAGGAAGCTGTTGCATAGTTTCACATTGTAACAGGCCACGATTACATTATGAAACATCTGCATAGAATATAACAGGGGAGACGGACTCTCCAATACGCAATATATGCATTTCGGGATGCATGCGTGAGCGACTAAAATAATCGTTCTAATGTTAGAGGGTTCAAAATTTTATTCTTTAATGTCCAAGAGTAACGGACATCCATGTTTATCAGGGTACACTTTCATAAAACTACATTTAAAAAACTTTTTTCTCAACTACTGTAATTGACCACGGAAGAATATATCGTCGCATTAGGTAATCTTTTCATGTAGTTAAATTTTTAAGTAGGGATTCATAAATTTCGATCATATTTATCGATATAAACAAAGTAACATAAAAACATATTAAATACAAAAATATTTATAATAAGTACATAACGTTTTGATGGATTTACAAAGTGATTGAGTGTGAATTTTTTGTCTGATATGATTTTCTAAAATGATAATTAATGATTTTTCGGAAAAAAGGCGATACGTATCAACTTCAATCACAAACCCAATTGTTTGAAAGAAGGGATGTTTTGCATCTTACCAAGAATTTATTTTAAACTGTTCAATAAAAAATATCAAACAAAGCTATCAATATACCAGGAAACATCAATAAAGCTATCAATATAACAAGAAACATCAATATCGGAACCTATCATTTCAAGTAATTAAAACCATTAAAACGATTCGTATCCGTGTTGGTTACATCTTCAAAGTAACGGAAATACAGATGCCACTGAAAACTCTATACACTTAATGTTCTTAAGGGAGAGATATTATAATTTTAAAAAAAAAATTATGGTAAAAAACTAAATGATAAACTAGCACTTCACTGATCATGACAAAACCAGATCTGAATTATTGTAATTTCAGCAGAATCAACTTAATGTTCTTGTTTAACAGTACAACAAGTTAGAATTACTTCATTGAAGTCCACAAAGACATCATAACTTGACATTTTTCCTTAAACTTCATTACAGATTGCAGCTAAAATTATTATTTAGATATGTTGCAGATTAAATAGAATTTGTAAAAGAATATACGCTTTTCGGATTCGCGGGCGCTATCTGTCTTTGTTTCCGAAACATTGAGAATAAGACCAGAACTATAAAGATGAGCGATTCATTATAGTTATTGATTATAAGTGGAATTTATTCTAATCCACAAGTTGCGCTTGGTTTATGATAGGCTCATTGTTTGACAGAGTAGTTAGCCATACCTTCAGGATGTCATAAAAGAAAATAGATGAATGGATGAACACTTATAAAGCAGAATGAACGAAGCAAATGGGATTTTTATATACTTAATATCTGTGTTCTCCTTGACTGAGACAGTTTGCAATAATTCTCAATAAACTTGTAAAAAAAAATACCGTTCTAGAAAAAAAAAATCTTCACTTGAGGCTAGCGGAAACGTAGTAATCTTGTTTGATACAATGGAAACTGGAAGATAACAACTATAAAGGATATTCGCGGATCGAATGTCCAACATAAAAGTTGAAGTAGCGACCTTAAAACAATAACATTTCCTATAGAAATGTGATTAGCGTTGAGCTGGTGGACAAACGAACGAGGTGAAGATTTAATTTAGGCGTGATCCTAAATATATTTAGGACTTAATGGGGATCATTGAAATAAGATTGCAATAATTGTTAATTATATCGGCCTTGTATATTGTACGTATTTATGTTGTTATGTGTGAAATGGATTTGGTGAATGATGAAAACAGTTCAATATACATTGATATTTAAACATTGGTAATGGATCATATAATTTTATGAATCGTGCTGATTTTATCGATTCCTTAAGTAGGCTGATGTAACATACCAGTAATAGAATCACTTGTTTATTGAACGAGACCAAATGCTTCTCATTCCTGACGTCATTGCCTGAAGATTGGTTTGGGATTTCCCATAGGCTTGCTAACGTCTGAGTTATTAGTATAACTCATATCAAGGTCTCCAGCCTAGCTGGTTTTGTTTGATTTAAAATTTTGTATAACATATTAATATAGTATATTTGATAGGAAGACCATTATTACGCCATTGCATGTTATGCAGACCATAGACGCAGACTTCTGAGTTCGACCGCAGAGTTCGACTGTCCCAAATAGAAACGTCTCAATTGAAATGATGGGCGAGAATATCGTTTCACCCCTCCCAAATAAGTTGAGTTAAAAAAAAATCAATAATAAATAAGCTACACGAATGAATAAAATGAGTAACTATAGATTTATAGAGTAAATAACCGATTAAGAAACTTAAGAACAAAGAGGCCTAAGGCCTTGTCTTCGAGTAACTGGTAACGAGTAACGGGTTAAGTGACTGGTTCCTTTAGGGTATGGCCAGTTAAAATAATTTTTACACCCGACAAAGTTAAAAATCATCCTTGCCCCACCCTGAATATTTGTATTAAATCACGTGGATGGAAAATCTCGAGGTGTTATGTCTTTTTCCGGCCTAGGGGACTGAAGAGGCAGCTTGCCCTACACAGACCGAGGAGATGGCCGTCTTAGCAGGTTTTGGACCTGGGCTTTGACTTGGACTCTTGTCCTCTTGGACATTCATTCAGCAGATGCAGTGATGGTACCTACTAACTACACCACTTCATAAACCACAGCTAAGTTTAAATTCCCACTGATAGATTTACTAATGTTAAAATATTTCATGACTTAATTCTCAAACAGTCCATCTGTATTAATCATATCTTCACGGCTAATTATTAAATTCATTGAATCATGTATTTAGTTTATTGTAAATAGTATTTGCACATTAAGATCTTCACATAAGTTTTATATATAAGTTATTAAATTTAAGAATAAAATAAGTTTTTTAGTAAGAGTTATTTTAATTCTGCTAACCACTTATATCATGGTGATCACAGGTAATGTTAGTAATTAGAAAGCATGATAAACACAAACCAGCCTTTGAGAAAGGCTCAAATAATTAATCCTGGACCAATCAATATATTATAGATTCAAATTTGTTTAACTAATGCTTTATTATTAAATAATTATTGATGATAATTATCCAGTGGCATCCCGAGTAAATTTACCTCAAAACATAGCAGTTACTTTTATTTAAATTGTCATTTATATTCAATGATGATAATATACATATATCTACATATCTTAGGATTTTATGAATCAATCACCCGTCGATTTTCACCTGATATTATTATCACATTTTCCCGACAAACTAGTTGGACTATGAAAAACATATTTTTATATGAAGTTGAACACACTAAGAAATCAAAGATATTTTTCACTTTTACATTATACATTTTTAACTGAAAAAGTCCTACTAATGTACCGACCGATGTTATGAATGCTGCCTACTCCCCTTCTATCCCTCCCTTCCCCCCTCCCCATCCCTCCCCGTGTTAAATCTATTTTTTTTTTGTCCATTCCTCCAATCAAAATGGAAAGTTTGCGCCTATGAAGCAGATCTTATTTTGACTTCTGGTCGTCACAAGTCTAGTTGTATGAAATGTGATATACTTATTTATTTTTTTTATTTAATGAAATTTACAATTGTAGATAAATAGATAGATCTATCTATCTAGATTTCAGATTATAATAAACTTATACATTTTAAATTCCGGAATAAATCATTCATTTCTGTTTAAAACTTTATGCAAGCGGTCACTAGGAATTTTTTAGGAACATTCGTATTAAATATCAAGTATATGTATTAATAGAACGTGATATTGAGGAAGGATTAAAGTAAAATGAACTTATGATACACTCACACACAGAAGTAAATAAATCTTCCTCCGGGTAAATAGTTCCCAAAAATGAACATAATGAAAAATGAACAATAGGAATTACATATAGATTTTGCTGGCATATAATGGCACGAAAAATATAATTATATTAAAAAACTATGTAACATTAAAATTGAAATAAAATATTGGATCTCACTTTTAAACATTCTTATTTATATCTTGTAAAATTTACTAAAATGGAGTTACGATGTTTTCATTGTCTACCATCGACAGGTAAAAAGTTGTCACACTAATTGTAATTGGATAATTCGTGATACCACAGAGAGAAAATTTACTTAATGTTTTATTCATCCATAAAATGAGTTTATATTTTACTTCCTCCGACATACAAGTACAAGAAAATAGTTTTTTAAACAATGTCATTGCCTTAATTTGTTGGATTATATATACATTATTTTTATAACTTAAAAACAATTTTAAAAGTTTAGATTTAATAGGAAATGTTATTTAATTTCCATAAAAATATTCTGTTTCCGTTAGTTTTTTCATCACTCTTCTTTACCTTCTAAGAATTTATATTTTAGATATTATATTTTCGAGAATCCTCAGCTCTTATATCTGTTATATTCAAACAGAATATACATTTACATTTTTACCTTATTTACTCAGTTATCAAATTCTTTCATGATTTATATTCAGCAATTATTTATAGCTACTGACAAGGAGAGACGGTAAATAATTTAAAATTAATCAAATTAAAGGTACTTTAGAGGAAGAAATTTTGAACTTTGGGGCCTTTAAACCCTGTTCAAAAGGGCATCAATAGAATAAGACCAAGCTGCAATTAAATACCACTCAATTAAACATTAATATACCATGTTTAATCAAAATCGTGTGAGCCATTTTTGAGAAAAATATAAACTGGCATTTCAGATAAGACGATTTCGAAGAAAAAGTTGAAGTAACATTCAAGGCATATAGATAATCTTATATCAATATTTCCTACAAGGATTCTGCGCCTCATCTCAGATACGAACAACAATCCTCGCAGATGAGTCGTCCTCTAAGTAACGTAATGCTACTCCATTACAATGGTATGCAAAGTAAACAATGCCGCCACCACTCCTGGTAATTCAGTAAGTGTGGCAAGAGGATGGGAACAATTGTCTCGTGGCCTTTGTTGATGTTGTGGCTATGGGTTGCTTCGTGCACTACATCTCCTACGCTAATCAATGTTCGAAGTAGTATATAATAGTAGTATAGTATAGTAGTATATGCGTCTCAACAGAGACGTGATTTCAAAAAGTAATTATATCAGAAGAAGGAAGGAAACTTCCATCTGTCATACGGGCATGAAATATACCTCGTTAAGATCTGTTTTACATTTCTATTCTTTTTGCGTTCGGAGGGATTATGTCATCAAGTTATGTCGTTTAAATGGGGTCTGGATCCTCGTGGAAAAAAAATATACAAAAGCTGAAAGCCTGATCTGCGATGAAATTAAAAAACAGCTCATTTTAGATTTTATGGGTCAGATTCTAAAGACTTAAGATCGTCTAAAAAAGCAACTACGGTTTGTGCTTAAGACCACTCTACAGAAGGGAAAACATCAACATGGTCAGATTAACAATATGAAATATAATTTTTTTTTTCTATATTCACAAAGTAGTAACATTTACAATATATATATTCTGTTGGCATTACAGACCATGTAGATGTTTTGCTGCCTTAACAAGCCTGCTCCATCTCTGCCTGTGTTGCGTTATTTCTTTCCATTTATCTGCATCTTTGTTGATTCTATCTATCCATTTGCTTTTTGGCCTTCCACGTGGTCTTTTGCCTTCTATTGAGGCATTCACTGTTACGTAAAGGCATCCAGATGGATTGCTATGAGCTACATGCCCCGCCCATCTAAACCTCCGTGCCTTCATATCATCGGATATTGATTGACCAGTTTCTGTAAGCAGTTCTTTATTGGTCTTCTTCTCCTCGTGTTAGTACTCCGATCCCAGATAGGTCCGGTTATCGTGCGGAGGATTTTCCTCTCATATCTGTCAACACTTTTTTCTAGGGTGCTGGTTAGTGTCCAGGTCTCACACCGATATATTAGAACTGGCTCTATCATAGCATTGCACATCCTTAATTTGAGATTTCTTGCGATTTTGCGGGATTTCCATACATTTGAGAGGAAGAAGAATGCTCTGTTTGCGCTAGCCGATTTATTATATATATATATATATATATATATATATATATATATATATATATATATATATATATATATATATATAAGATAAGGACAGGAGTCGGGCAGTATCAGCCTTAATACCTTCCTGGTATGTAAACAAAGCTCTAAAGTGTATATAAGAAGGATTACTTCACAAATAAAGCAGTATTGTTTCTGAAGCCGTGTGAGTCATTTAACAGCCCCTTTTCTCCTTTTTTTTTATCGTTTGAGTTCAAAGTCGCATAAGTTATATATAATTATAATTGTGTATAAACTACTTTTTGTTCTATATTCACAAAATAATAAATTTTACAATATACAGAATTTTATTGTGTATTAATTACTGTAGTAAACTTTGCTCTGAATGACCGACATTTGTATCATACTATAAAAATAATAAAATAGGCTCAGATATTTTAGTCCAAATGTTCAAAATAGTCGTTCAACACTATTTTCCCTTAATGCTTCTCTAAGACGGCTTCGTGTTAAGATACTCTTTTAAATAATAGTGCATCACAAATAGGGTAAACATTTCCCTCGCTTATAGTGTGCAGGTTCGCTGCATTTTGATCCATATGCAAAAACATCAATATGCTACTGTTAGTGCAAATGACAGTTTTACAGGAGATAAAAAAATTAATTATTTCTATATGATTTATTATTATAATATTATATTTTATTGCCCTCTGCCATTTTTCACAGTAGTGACTACTTATATCAATTGCAGACTACATAATGCCAAAAACAGAATACAAATTGAAAACTTTTACATACGACCTTTGCACTAACAGTAGTGATATATACTTAATAGATATGTTTTCACTCGTAACATGGATGGAACAAACAATTCAAAAAATGGAAAAATTCAACTTTTTGTTTGTTCGAAGCTAACGAGACCAATACTCTTCTTCAGCCAGAAAAAAAACTAATTAAGCTGTAATATAAAAATATGAGTGAAGTTGAAAAAATTTTGATATTTAAGGAAAAAAGCGAGACCAGAAAAATTCAATGGAAATAAACACAATCACAAATAAGACGTTTTTTTTTTTTTTACAAATTCAGGATATTTTTACTTTAAATTGACTGAAAATTACACAAAATCTATGTAACGACATTAAGTGTCATACCAGTACCGTTTGGAATCGACCAAACAATGCAGTGTAAATTAAATTTTTGAATAAAACCTAAAATTTTATAACCCCATAACAATATTCTAATAACCTGACTTCCACTCCATATGATCAGTGCCTTCCACATTTCACAGATTTTATATTGCTAACAATTATTTATATTAATTTTAATTATTAAATGGAATTTAATGAATTTGATACTAAGTAATTTCTATACTGTTCTCCAAATTTCCTCAAAGTTTGGGTCAAATCGAATGCGCCGTTTTCAAACTATAAGTATATTAAATAACAGATTTCCTGATCTGAAATCATTAGTTTTTTGGGGGGATATTAGATAGAATTTGATGCCTGTTTCATTTCACGTTGACCAATCCCTAAACTCCCTACAAGTTTGAGCCAAATCGAACTTGCGGTTTTAGAGATATAGACGAATCAAACGGAAAAACCCTTTTGCGCATATATAGGAGAGCATATATTGCCATGGACAGAATTCAATCAAATTGACCCTACATTATTTTTTTACAAATACCTACCTTTTATCCAACTTTGAGACAAATCGAACCAGCGGTTTCTGAAATATTGGCATATATACAAAAATGTGCGTAAGCGGAAATGCTGATTAGAATTTAATAAAATTGATATGGGACCATCTAGACACCAACCTGCACAATCCCTGAAGATTTAATGTAAATCGGATAAATGGTAGTAGTTGAAATGCCCGTTACATCGATTTGGCTACAGACCGACAGACAGACAGATTGAACCAAATTTGATCCTTGATGTCTGAAACGTTAAAGGCGAGTGGAAATTTTCGATTCTGAGCACATTTTTTTTAACGTCTCGCACGAATACAATGCTTCCCTGCCTTCAGTAGTGAGGAAGCAAAATAGGAAATTCCTATCTACTGAATTGTTGAATTTTAAAATTGAAATGAATATAAACAGAAAGTAAAGTGAATATAATTATGTAATTTAAATTGGGAAATAACCACACTAAGGTTAATAAATCCAGCGAATCTATCGACCCCAATAGCCGATGGGAACAATGTGCCATAATTGATCGAACTGATGAATGAAGAAACGCCCTTATTTCTACAGATGAGTTTAAATATGGTCTGCTTGTTTTCCAATTCCCTTGAAAAGCTGAACATTAAGTTTAGAGGCATTCCCATAATGGATACCTGAGAAATATGCGGGCTCTGGGATCGGAACAGAAGCAGTAGGTTTGCGCAACCAACTCGGGTCAGACGTTGTGTAATCTGCTCCAAGAAAACATTTTTCGAATCTTGAGAGTGTATACCACTTAGGCCATCTTTGTGGGGTTTTGTTCAGCTGTGTGCCATCCCATCAGTTTCGTGAAAACATTTTCCGGGTGTCGAAACGAATCGAAAATTACATCAGAATTTACCAACTTTTTTAAAAAAAGTTGCTGTTCTGTAAAAGGCCTTGTCCCGCTTTTGTTCCTGTTTATATTTCGTTTTATGAGTTTTGAAAAGTTTTGAGATACTGATTTATATGACTTTTTTTTAAAGTAATTCTATCGGTTAAATAATGATATTATTTATTTTTTTGCAAAAAAGAAATCATATTTATTCTTTACAATAACATAAATGTATTTCAAATATCCTTTATAAAGTTATTAAGGCAGAAAGTTTTACGATCTTCCGTAACATCTCTACTACTTTTTAAGTTTTACAATGGGATTTAAGTGCGTTTAAAGGTTGACGTAGGAGTTGAATTCCATATGAAGAAATTCAGCTCTTCGTAGACTTTAAGAGTGGCTGTGATAGTGTGTAGCGAGAAACATTATATATGAAAATGGAAAATTAATGTATATAATTCGTAATATATGAAAATATGCACATAGACAAAAATCATGGTACAGAATTAAAAAAAACAAAAAAAAACTTAATACATAAAAACCAAAACATCACAGTCGTGCTTCCCAATTTCACGGTGTGTCCTTTAAGTTGCCGCATCCTTGTAGTTTAGTTTAACTGTAACCCCTTGTGTAGCTTCCGCCGTCCCCAGTTCCATAACCAGATAAGCTTACTATTTTTCATGGGCCCAAATAAATTAAAGCTGAAAAAAAAACTAAGTAAGCCATGGAGCGTTCCAGTCGCAGAAAACGCAGAGAAAACGCCTGTCCTTACGCGACTAAGAATAGTTCATACAAGGCTTACACACCTTCATTTAATTATGAAAGAAAACCCGCCTATTTGTCAGAAGTGTGGAGAGAGAATGACAGTGGTCCGTATCTTCGAGAGTTGTGCCTTTTACGTCAGAGAACTAAAAATGAGAGGAATATCAGCAAATACACCGCCTGCTTTGAGAAATGATTAAAAATTCTTAGGCAAAATCATATTTTTTC
Organism: Nezara viridula; assembly: GCA_928085145.1. Lineage (NCBI taxonomy): Eukaryota > Metazoa > Arthropoda > Insecta > Hemiptera > Pentatomidae > Nezara > Nezara viridula. The sequence goes on from OV725079.1 coordinate 129,893,067, forward strand.
CCTCTGAAGAAGGAATCTTAAAAAATCTCTGAACCTCTCACGCAGTACTCCCCACCTCTTTCCCCCCCCCCCCCTCTTTTCTTTCTCTTTTTTTTTCTTTCCTCTTTTACCTAATGTAGTAACTTTAAAGAACTAAACTTCAATAAACAACTTTAACCTTAACGTGCATTTTACATCTTTTTAATTTTATCCAATTTTTAATATTCACATCCAGAAGATAAAATTATATATAATTTTAATTAACGGCGCTGATGACCAATAGCCTTTACTATACAACAAACAACCAACCAAAACATCATTGATTGTTTTTGGATAATTATTTAAATACATAATATTAATAGATTTTTATTAAAATCAGGATTATTCCTACAACAAATAAAAAAAAAAATTATTGTAGCTTTACCGCATTATCTCAGTCCTTATTATTATTAATAATAATGTTCCTATATTTATTAAATTTACTCTTACTCAATTTACTTAAACATGAATAACTTCAATATCTGAAATCTCTTTAAAAATTGTATACGAATTCAAAGTTGAAGTATCAAGCCAATTGCTTAAGAAAAAACAGCTTAGGTTGGATTAGATAAATGTTTTGAAAAATTAGTTTTTATTAAATAAGTTGTTGAAATTAGTTTTCTAGATATATAAATTATATTCTGGATTATATCATATAAACAGTTAGTTTTATAATTAAATATCCAAATTATGAACATTTTTATTCTATTATACCTAGTTTTGATGTTCGCCTTGGTGGACCAATCGTTGTGGCTCAATTTTTTTAAAATTCAATTTAAACATTTTATAACTTAATTCATTAATAGGAAAAGGTAAAATAATGAAAACATGTTTTCTTCTAATTTTCCTGAACATTAGAAAGTAATAAAAAAATGGAAATAAATTTATAATTTATAGTTTAAATAAACTGGGATTTCTGAAGGAAGAATGTTGAAAAGGATTTTGTATACTGTAATTTAGAGCAAAGTAAACATCTGAGCATTAATCTGTATTTATATACATGACATTAAAGTTTTATAACTTCCAATTGCAGAGGACGAAATCAAGAATGGTGAAATGTAGCTAACTCATTAATAAAGAATAGATTCATTGCATGGCAGCACAACTCCGAACCGCCTAATAAGCTTTCTCTTTCCCAATTAAGTTCATTTAATTTATTAAATTATTCGTAGGCCTGTTAAAAAATATTACACTATAATTACAATGATTATGAAGTTTATTATGGAAGGATAGGTAACGACAAGCAGTTTCTTGTCGTTTCAGTCTTGTATGAGGATTCCAAGTTAGACGTTTGTCCAAGATATCGGATTTGTCCAATCCGCTCGAAAGGGGGGTATTATTAAAGGTTACTGCAAGACAGGAAGTCATAGGTTCGCGACGAAGGGTAAAGGTGATTTGATGGGATTTATTGGAATTTATTTCAGTCCTCCAATTTTGACACCATTCTTCAAGATTTGTGATGTGAGAGTTTGGGATGCAATTGGTGTGTCATTATTAACTGATAGGGCACATGTGTCATCGGCATACGTGGTGATGATAGTGTTAGGGTGGGTTGGGATGTCAGCTGTATAAACTGTGTAAAGGATAGGACCTAGGATACTACCTTGAGAAATACCAGCGGAATGGGAAAAGAGAGACGAATAAGCGTTGTTGTGATTCATTTTAAAGTATCTATCAGTTAGGTAGGAACGGATAATGAGAAGATATGTAAGATATAGGAATTTACGGAGTTTGTAAAGCAGTTTCGGGAGCCAGACACGATCAAAAGTCTGTTCTACATCGAGAATGACTCCTGTGCAAGACATCCCGCACTCCAAAGTACAGGAGACAATATCCACCACGCGATGGCATGCTGGCCAAAATAAATAAAACATAATATGAAATACATAAACAGGAAAATAAAAATTTCCTTTTTTATTTTTCCTCCACCGTCTTAGCTTTAATTAATCTTGAACGAGCTTGTCTACAAACATCAACTTCCGAAAAACAACAAACATCGACCAGAAGTATGTACTTTTATGAGAATAGAAACAGCGTTACCTGGAAAAGCGAATATCTACTTTTTTTCATAATAATTATTTATGTTTTCTTGGATTTTTATATTTTAAATTTGTAAATAATGCAATTTAAAACAATTAAGCAATAAAATAAAATTTGATTCAATTTAGTAAATCTTTTTCTCTACTTCTTTTTAGGATCGTTTAGTTCCTCAAACCATTTATTTTATTAAAGGCAACTAATTTTGGTCCGTCATATATTTTTTATCATCATTTTCCTCCTCTAGTTATTAATATTCCTATGATAATATGAGTCGTCTATTTCAAAATAGATACAAACTGTTTTTAACCCATTTCCTCCAAAATAAATGTGATTCTTTTTTGCCAAAAATAAAATAATACCTTTTTTTTAAAGACATTATTTTACCCCGTGGTAATCTAGTATGTACAATAATTGTCAACTGGACGATGTGTAGATGTGTAGAATTGGGTTGGATTCATGAATATAAGAATTTCAGAAATAATTATTAGAAAGCTGGAAATAAAAATTTTAACTTCACTTCGAAATTTTAGATGATACATTTTTAGATAGTAAAACATTCGTTGCACTGAAATTGGTCTAGAACGACAATATTTTTGCTGTCTTCCTAAAGCTGAAATTTCTGATGAAAAATATGCCTCACTTTAAAAATTTAAATATAAAACTATATTTAAGGATGAGTCATTCTTTCGTGACACTTAAGAGTCAGGGCCATGGGATTCGTTACGGCGTCATTAAATAATGCTTTTAATAAATTATAAATGAGTTTAGTTGAAAAATATCTTTGGATCAAAATTGACTCTGCACCTTTGATCGAGGAAGGTAAGTATTTCATAAAATTAATTCTAAAACGTTTTATTCTATGTTTTGTAAAAGTAGGTTCCAAATAATCGAGGGAAACCTACTCAAGAATATATATTTTTCATTATTATTCACTGAAGGTGCAGATCTTCATTGTTATTTTTGTATGCATTAAATTCTAATAAGTTATAGAGATATAGGTAAAAGAGAAAGTTTGAAAAACAACAAGGTGAAGCACATTACAGTACCAAACCAAAATAAATAAGCAGAGACGAGACAGAATGAGGACTTATAAATGAAAAGAAAATGGTTTCAATTCGATGAAACTCTCCAAAATAAAAAAGCAATGCTTCGAGCATTACGGACAACTCAACCAGATTACTCCATGGCACCATATTCTGAATTTGCTGTTCTTGAAGGAAATAGAGGAGGAAGAAGGCGATCAAATGGACCATGTCAAATATGTCACAGACTATAAAAATCTTCAAATTAAAACTTTGGTGTCCAAATTACAGCTTTCTAAATCTAAGAGAAGATGTAGAAAGATAAAAAATGGAGCAAATCTATCTTTTGAGAAGCACAATGTTTTTGAAAAAATTCTGTCTGTGCAACTAACAGTCAGCTAAAAAATTAAGAAGCTGGTTGCCTGTCATTTTGGGCTCGTCGAATGAGATACACAAATACACACTTTTTATTTAAAACATATATTTACATACCAGTAATATGTACATACCACAGCATATAACAACAAATATTGAAATGGTGTTATTTTATTATGAAAAAGCACAGTTCCTTTGTATTCCTCCAATTGAATTATATTTCCTTATTTGTTTTTTGAAATTAAACGAAAAGTTAAGTTTTATCTTTTAAAGTAGGTGTCTATCCTGAAATTTGATTTTTCAGTGTAGAATGAATCCTTTCAGAGTGAAATATGATGAAATGTTCTCTTATCTGAGAAAACAAGAACAAACAGAAATATTCAGATACTGAGTAATAGAAAGAATCCTGCTGGTAGCAACTGGTGGCAATTAAGCAATTTTTTTTCATATGTAGAAGTTATAGAGAAATTTCATTGAGTTTTTTTTATTCGGAAAAACAAACTCAAGATACCGGCGAATTGCTCCCAATGGGATACTTCTCCAAGAAATTCACTCCAGCACAAGCAAAGATAAAAGCAATATATCTGGAATGTTGTCAATAAAAAAAGCTATACTGTTTCTTTCTTCTTTTTTTCTAAAGTAATTATCGTTATATATATGGGAAAAAAAACTTTTGGTGTGAAGCCCCCGCCCAAAATTAAATCCTGGATGCGCTAGTACCATAGATAATAAGACGGGTATCCTCTACAATTTATGAGATTGAAAATGGATCTCGGCGTTCATACGCTAATTTTGTTCATAGCAGTGTGGTGAGAAAGAGGAGGAGATGTAAAAGTGAACAGCACATTTTTAAGATAGATTTATATTATAATTAAAAGTGTTATAGTTTAATTATTTAAATTTTCCACTTGTGCAAAATAACTTTAAAAACTGATTTTTTTTTTTCAGGTAATTCAAAAATTGTAAATATTGTTTAGTATTATATATTTTGTTATTAATATCGAATACAATTTTTCTTTAGAGATAAAACGGTCTCAAGTTTTTTTCAAGCAATCCTTTGCCACTTTATGTAACTATCTAAGTAAAATTAAAATAAAATATAAAAAGTAATGAAATAATATTAAAAACCATTAAAGTCATGTTGGGTTTGTAGCCTGTTTAGTATCAGAATTTAGAAAGTGATGTCGGAAATATAATTAGAAAAGAAAATAGAAAGTAAAAATATTTGGAGAGCTGTGTAATATTTGTATATTCGTAAGTTATCGGGTTAATATGTACTTCTTTTTATTTTATTAAAGAAGTTTTTTATGAATAAGAGTTCATTACTTTTTAATCGATTATTCAAACTGTTATGTTTGGTTATATACAAAATCTGGTACGGCCATCATTTTTCTTTGAGAAGAAATTAATTTCTGTTCTAGCAGTGCTAGTTAATATTAATATTTACTAACGAATCTTATGTTATTAAAGTAATAAAAAGATATTAAAGGTTGGAACTATATGTTTTACCCATCTGTAATTTTTTTTTTTCTGTTGACATTAAAGACCATGAAGATCTGTTTCCGTCTTAACAAGCCTGCTCCATCTTTGCCTTCCTTCGACTATTTCTTTCCATTTGTCTGCTCGCAGCTCTATTGCATCTTTGTTGATTCTATCTATCAATCTGATTTTTGGCCTTCCACCAGTTCTTTTGCCTTCTATTGAGACATTCATTGTTACGTAGAGGCTTCTAGATAGATTGCTACGAGCTACAAGCCCCACCCATCTTAACCATCGTGCCTTCATATCATGGGATATTGACTGACCAGTTTCTGTAAGCAGTTCTTTATAGGTCTTTCTTCTCCATGTGTTAGTACTCTGATCTCAGATCGCTCCTGTTATCGTGCGGAGAGAAGCTTTGAAACAGTTAATTGTAGTCATTTTTCCTGAAAGCACGGGTACTTTTAGGTGTCTGGATAGAAAATCACATAATTTCTTGACACAACTTGAGGTGAATATCAAAATTTTGTATAATTTTCGAAAATAAGGCTGATACCCAAGTGTTGAAAATCTCTGACCTACATTTTCCAACTTTGTGTAAGGCGATCACAGACAGCTATTCGGTTTTCTTCATCATCCCACTCTATGTTATCTAAGCGAAAGAAAAAATACAAACTAATTGGGGTTATTGTCCTGACATGTAAAGAAAATAACCCGATAGAGGTAAGGATTACTTAAATAATAACCAACGATGTAAACAAAGCATTATTTATGGCAGAATTAGTAGTTAATTTTTCTGAGCGTATAATTTTTAGCACTGTTAAATCAAAAATAAAGTATAATTTTACATTACCACCCCTACCTATATCGTATAACATACAACTTGTTTTAACTAAAAGAATAAAAATTAAAGAAATAGTATTTAAAAACCAAAATTGACTTTGCAGTGTAAATAATTGAAAATGATAAATGTGATGGTCGTTTTAAAATTTCGTTGATTTTTTGTTTTTATCCTATTGTTTAACTGGATCGTCTTTAGATTTTATGTAACTAAAAGAAAAATCTTGCCAGAATGCCTCCTTTTTGTCCATAATATTGTGCAAGCTTCTCTTTGTTTTAAGTATTTATTGTAGCTAAAACAGTGGGTTTCTTTAGTCTGATGTAACCATCGCATCCGATGTACTATCTATGTTAAGTTGTTCGTGGCACCGTTTCGTTTCTCCTCCATTATATGTTGCGTGACATCTTTGAAAATAAGAAAGTTTCAAATCCTTAATTATTCAAATCCTTAAAGTTATTTAATTAATTAATTTTCAGGTTTACTTTTTTTTTTTTTTTTTTTTTTTTTTGTTCTTCCCTACCTCGCCTTTTTTAGGCAATACGGGATTTTCCCGGGCCGGGGGGTGAGGGCGGGGAATTTAAAATCCCCTCCGGCACCGGGACGCGAACTCGTACTTTTTATATCATCTCAAATCTCTGTTATCCGGTTGCCAGGCAACTAGCGGTGCTGTTACACACGCTTTAGCCTATTCGGCCACCCCGCCCCCATTTTCAGGTTTACTTGATTATGAATGCTATTAAATAAAATTGTTGGTTCATTTGGCATGGTTAAGTGATAATCAATCTTGTATTTATTGAGCCAAGTTCCTAATCTCAGTGCTGAGATCACCGATGGCATCGCAGATCCGTCAAATTGTTTCCTACTCGATCGTTATTAACCATCGATAGTATTCAGCGAGTTCCTTTATTAATCGACTGCTCTTTCTCCTCCTCCATCCAAAATATTAAAATTTATAAATATTTACTTTGCTGACTCACATTAGGCAGGTTATTGAAGATGAAAGACAATTGTATATGATTAAACCTGTTGAAATTGAAAATAAAATTGTCTAAAATCTGTATTTGATTTACTGAGCCGGTTTTTAGTGTTAAATTGTAGCATATTTAATCTAGTTTAAAAATTTATAGAATGTTTTTAGTCGAAAATGTACTTCTTCATGAACAAAATGGGGAAAAGCCGAAAAAAGTGCGAAAATATAGCAGTTTTTGGGATATTCAAAAGTGATCCGAGAAGAGGGGGTGGGGGGAGAAGGAAAGGAGGATGCGCGGAGGTCGAAAACTTGGATTTTGCATCTCGGTTAGTGTTGCCCAAATGCGAGACCGGGACGAGTCTTGGTCTTGCAAACTCAGTCTTGGTCATGGTCTTGGTCATGCGCAAGAGTCTCGCAACACTCATGCAGTTACTTATTAGCTTATGACTATAGAGATATTACTGTAATTTTTTAGATAGAAGAAACCTAAGTAAGTCCGAATGAAAAATTAGAGGAGTTAAATGCAAAAGTATATTGGTTATATCAATTTTTAACATATCGTTACTAAGATTGTCAAATATTAGTAACTTTTTTGCCTTAATTTTTATTTAAAAAATCGATTTTTTTAACCAGTCCTGGTCTTGTTCTTGCAACAGTTAGGGGTCTTGGTCTTGGTCTTGCAAAGTGCGGAACAAGAACGATTTTGGGCAACACTATTCTCAGTTATATCCCATCCAAAAAAATAAATAGAAACCTTCAATCCCCATTCAATGCAACTTACGATGATTATATTTGTTTTAAACTACATTTAATGTTTGCTATTACCTAGGACTCCATCTGGACAGACGTCTAACTTGGAATCCTCATACCAGACTGAAACGACAAGAAACAGCTCGACTTTTGCGACTACTTCAATACTTACTACTAGATAAACTCTCTAACCTCCCAATTAATTATAAAAGACTCATTTACATGATGGCCAAATAAGGCCTATTTGGACTTACGGAGTTGAGCTATGGGGCTCCACTAAACCTTCAAATTCCTCTCGCATCCAATCCTTACAATACAAAATCCTTTGTAAAATCCTCAATGCTCCTTACTTTGTTACAAATAAAATCATCCATAATGACCGTAATGTGCCTTATGTATCAGATTTGGCCCAATCCAGATATCTGTCCTTCCACAATAAACTTCATAAGCATCCCAACCCTCTTTTTTCTAACCTTGCTTCCTACTCAATTCCTGATAACCCTCCGAGGCGTCTGAAAAGAAGATACGTGGCCATCTTCTTTTCAGACGCCTCGGAGGGTCTCCGATCTCGGATCTCCTAATATAGAAATATTATTAGAGTGCTACCAATGGGTAGTTTCTCAACATGTGTTTCATGTCATTATATCCATGTGCGAATTTATCAGATGTATTTTTTTTATACAGTTGTAAATATCATATAAATAAATAAAAAAAAAAATGTTTGCTGCAATCCGAGGCTCCGCCACGCGAATGCCCTGTCACCACACATAGGGTAAAATGAACACCTGTTTTCGTAAAATGATGATGAGGAACCATAATGACTATAAAATATAAAAGTTTTATTGTATGTAAAATGAATTGGTTTTTCAATTTTAAATACAAAAAAAAAATTAAGTACTCGTTTTCACTAATTGTTTCTGGTTTCGGAACCAGTTATGTATAAGTTCATTCATTTCCTTCAAACTTCAGTAAATTCAAAATGTCACTTGCTCTTGCTGAAATGGCCCTTTGGAAAATTTTCAAAGTTACAATAGAAAACTCAGATTTTCCTACGAAACTAACACGACCGAAGACATGTTATGCTGTCATAATCATCCTTATGTTTGAACCGAAAGATTTCGCTGAAAAATGACATGATAAAAATCGTGTTTTCTTTTAGCTATAAAATCTGTAAACCTATTTGTCAATTTGCTTTATGTTGATTGATCACTGAGACATAGTATCATCAGACGTACCATCGTAAATATTGCATGGACCACAGTCTTGACCAACATTTCAATTGTTCAATCGCCATATTGTTTTCATTTGTAGAAATCCTATTATGTGACCACTTTTTGTGAAGAGTAAAATTAATAGAGCAACTCCTTTCGATACTCATGCCTAAATGAGCAGTAAGTTAAAGTGTATTGAGTTTTTCGCTGATAAAAGTACTTATCTGTCTTGTCCGACGCTGCTTTCCATAGTTCCCACATCCGTTAACTTTGCTTTCAGAGTTGTGAATACAGTTTTCTTATTTTTCGAGTTTAATAATTAATCTCTTTTTGTTGATAAAAAACAATATCAACATTAACAAAATTAAAATATATTCGTGTTATCGTGTTTTTCCTCTTGTTTTTGTTTTATTTTATTTTATTTTTTTCTCTAATTTGCCATTTCTTCAGGAAATTCGAATGTAGGTTTTAAAAATGAAAAAAAAAAAAAAGGTTGGTAGGGTTAGGGAGTTAGGAGAATGACTTGCATTGTTTTCAAGTTAACGTTTTATATTATTTAGATAGATTTTTTCCTTCTTCCTCTTTCTCTTCTTTTTTTATTTTAATTTATTTTATTTTATTATATATATAATATTATATTATTTTTTCTTATTTTATTATTTTTTTGGAAATTAGGGATTATTAAAAAATTATGGATTCAAATCCAAAAAAAAAAAAAAAAAAATCGATGACGATTAGGCATTGTTAAATTTGAAATTCACGTGAAAATTATGCAAAATTTGATTTAAACAATTATCTCTACTTTTTAAAAAAGAAAAAGAAATGTGGTCCCATACTTTGGCGAACACTTTGAAGAATTTCGTGCTATATTTTCTCTCACCGCTTGATTCATGTTAAACAAATGCAAAACATTCTTAGAATAAACATAGGAAACATTTGAGACCCAATTCGATTCATTGTAACGGTAGATCTAGTTACAGAGTTTAGACCAAGAGAGTAACAACTTGCAGTTTCCTAGGCAATTTAAAGCCCCACACAAGAATCAGAAGAAAAACACTCTAAACCACGCTTAGTCTAAGATATGAAAAAGTAGAAAGATCTTTTACCTTAGTTCTAAAAGATATAATATAAACAGAAACATGGCGGTCTCATATGTTATGTAAATAATTTAAATTATAAGCAAAATTCGAATTCATAATCAGTTCAATATAAAAATAGTTAGTTGAACCCGTCTTTTATATAATGTACAAACTTTAAGCTTTCACTGATTTTTAATATCCAGAAGAGTCATTATTTTAAATTAGTAAAAATCAGGTGGTGAGGATTTATATTTTTGTTTGAGGATTTACGCAATTGTATTAATATTTTTATTAGTTTTCTATTTTTATTGTTAATATGAAACGTTCTATCTCGATAAAGCTTATTCCAATCCTTGTTAACGAAAAAGTTGTTAAAATGTTATTGAATTCATAGGAATTGTATATAATTCCAAGGACTTTGGTTTGTTTAGTTTAAAATCTATCAGTCTGGCGTTCTACGTAATAGCTATGATTTAGTTCATAATCAGCAAAACCATAATTTAGTAATAAATGTTAGGTTGTACGTTGTACGTGCTTCTCCAAAATTCAATAATACAATCAGAAGAAGAAATTAGTAGCTGTGACAAAAAAAACAAATTGCAAACAGTAAACATTTGTCAAAAATTATTCAAGGTGAATAAATTTTGTACATCGTTTTGTTAATTTTTATTCAATAATCTTTCGATGAGATTTTACCACCAGGGTTAGAACAATGTTGCCCAAAATCGGTGAGAGCAAGGCTAATACTCGACCCTGAAAAAAAAAAAAAGTTAAATGAAAAAAGCGTTTCTGTGAATAAAAATTAAGGCAAAATAGTTACTAATACTAGAAAACTTTAATTACTACATTTAAAGAATTGGTAGAACCAATATGATTTTGTATTTAACTGTTACAATTTTTCATTCCGGGTTTATTTATGTTTCCTCATTCTAAAAATGACATTAGTATCTGTATAGTGTTTAGTGGTAAAATTTTTGAAAAGGTTATTAAATTTCCGATGAGACAATAAAAAAGGACCAGATTTAGCAACGTTGAGTGTATTGATTTATTTTAGAAAACAGTGATTAAATTTACTAATGTCAATAAAATAAAAGGGACTTTCATGAGGTCTAATAGGGGCGCAATACAGAGATATGTTGCTCGTGTATGTGTACTGTGACTACGGCAGTACAGCGGCAGTATTAGACTTCCCGGATGTCACATTTTATCATTGACTATAGTAAATTTATCGATCACTGTTTTCTCAACAAAGAAAAATTATATAATTTACGAAAGTGTATTTAGAATTTTTATTACTTCGAACAGTTTTTGAGCAATTCCTTCTGAATCAATAAAAAATATGACCAAACAAAATTAGTCTTAACTCATTTTCTGTCCGGAATCGGCTCCTACATCAACTGCACTTTTTTTGTTGGAAATTTTGTCTAGAATCATCCCCTCCCCCTTCTCCAGTTTGGCCATTAAGAACTGAAACAACCTGTATACCATAGGCCGATTAGGTGTTCAACTGTCGTTACTGCACAATGTTGCTTTTGCCGTTACTGAATGTTATATTCGTTAATCTCAAAAATATGCGACATTGTTCAAAACTAAAAACAACGGTAGATGCTTAAAATAAATCTCAATAATGTTTGTATCTCTTTGCTCAGTCTACAGGCGTTACCTCAAGGTCTCATTCTCTAAACAATTTATATAACTGACGTCCCATCCCATTCTAACTAGGTAACTGTCATCGAATAAAAATAAATTCCAATAAATCTCATGAATTCACCTACCTATACCCTCCGTCGTTAAGCTAGGACCTCTTGTTCTATTGTAACAATAATATTCAAATTATGATAGTGAATAGTCGTAACTTTTATTGAATATTTTCCCTTTCATTTTAATTTTAGACACTAACTTCGAAACAATGCAAATAGGTAAATCACTAGCCACTAATCACTAATGGAGCTCTCAATGTAGCCCGTTGATTGAAAAGTTTGGAGACCTTTATTCTATATGATACAGCAGTAATCGCGCAACCTAGCGAGATCGGTAATGATGTGAATTGGTACTGGAAATAGAGAGGACCATTAGAGGCGAGGAGCAACCTCCAACGGACCATAGAGCGTCGTTTCCTTCTTATTGATGGCCATGACCTCTAACCGACTAATTAGTAATCTTCTGAAAATGGTGAACGTACAGAAGAATTAGGGAAATAAGCAAAAGGATGGTCAATCGATTGCGGGCCACAATAAAAAGCGATAGTAGATACTTCATGTCGGAAACATTCAATAAAGTCAGAATCAGTAATTATTTATCTGGAAAGCTTGAGTTCGTTCAGGTTTAAAACAAGCTGACTCCCTTTCACCAGTCCACTTTAATTCAGCATTAGGATATGCAACTAGAGTAGTGATGCGAATCGAAAAAGGTTTGAATTTGGGTGGAACAATATCTGCGCTTGGCTAGGTTGATGATATGGTGCTGTTAAGCGAAGGCGTGGAAATTATAAAACTAAAAACAACAACTTTAATGAATACTGATCATAAATTTGGAGATTGGAATAAAAACGGACAAGACAAAATATATGTTCAGCTGCAAAACGACGATGATTTCGATATAAGAGGAAATACGTCCGAACAACATTGAGGAATTTAGGTTCATATGATCTATGATAACCAGAAACAACTAAATTGATCAGAAGATTATGGTTAGGAAAAAGGCGGAAAATGTATGTTATTTTTCTGTAGTAAAACTATTTAGCTTTCACCTCCTGCACCTAAACTTAAAAATTAGAATTTACAAAACCAAAATCCTAACTAGGATTCTTTATTGATGTAAAACGTGGCCGTTTGCATTAAGGAATGAAGAACGTCTTGTGGTTAAGAAAAATAAAGTAATGGGTATTCCAGACCGAAAAAGGTAGAGTCAACCGGCGAATTCAGACGGTTCTACAACGCCAAATTGTGTGATTTTTTCCGTAGTACAGGAGTTTTCCCGGGCCAGAGGAGAGAGCGGAAGATTAATTACAGAATAAAAGCTCCCATTATCGTGATTCGAGCTCTTCAATTTATCACGTTCTCTGGCAATGCGTGTTTTGCACACTCGTTGGCCGGCTCCGTCACTCCACCTCTAAATAATTGCGGGATTTGTATCCGTTAATATAACTGAGATTCCGTGCTTCTTACGTGCAATTTATGTTTTTTTTTATGGTTACGTGCAGTGTATGTTTTTTCAAGGGCCAGGGGAGAGAGCAAAGGATTAATGACAAAGTTGTAGCCCACATTACCGGGACTCGAACTCTCCAGTTTATCGGGCAATACTTGTTTTTCACATGCGTTTACCCGCTCCGTCACCCCGCCTTCCAAGATTAGCGAGATTTGTATTCGATTAATATAATTGAGATTATTATATGCAGCAAATAAAAAGTGGCTTGTAACATAGTTAACCTTAGTAACGAAAGAACCTCTTAAAGATTAATATGCACTGTGTCCACTGGTAAGCGTCCGAGCGATTGACCTAAGCGAAGGAGGTAAGATTACGTTGTGGCTAATATGGCGGGGCTGGATCTGGATGGTAGCCTGTAGATGGAAGTATGTATACAGCGATTGGTAGTATCGGTATAAAACCTTTGGGTTCGTTAAGTATTTTATCGAATTTATGACTTCGAATCGCCACTTTCATATGTGCTACCCACTAGTATGATTATATGTTTATAATAAAACTTTTTTCCTCTTTTTCTAGGAGAACTCTAAAAGGTTTGGGTAATAGACACATTTGTTTTATTAACGTTATTTCAATTCAATTACATTTGAGGATTCGGCGATAATCCATCTTTAGCAACATCTGAAAAAATATACCATACAGATCTATTGACTCATCTCAGGAATATACCTGACTTAAATACGTTTCAGTGTCTTACTTTTTATTGTTGTTTTGAGTCACTCAGTTCATATGAACAAACTTAGAAACATGCAACAAAAAAGAAGATCTATGTCCTCATCGAGAACAAGACCGTCCCGCCAATGACAGAACAAATACACGTACGTACTACAAAGAGTTTGTGTACAGGTAGAATTTGTAGAAGTTTCGGAGAATTTGATGCTCGGAAGAACAAGACCTTTAGAATTTTAAGAAGTTTTATTCTTTTTTCATTTATCAATTATTTTTACCTAAACTACCCACTATTATAGCAGTGCGCATCATCAAAGTGACGAATTATAGTAATTATAATGAGTAAAGTAAGTTAATAAATAACTCAAGGAAGACAAATAACTATTATATTTGGAAATTCCGTGATTTATTGCTGAGTATCTTCACAGCTTAAAAAAACTTCGCCCTCAAACGAGTCTAAAAATAACATTTAAAACAAATCAAACAAGTTTTCGTTTGGAGCTATGCTGGATCTACATGATGAAAAGTTCCTTAATCGAAAATCTAAACACATAAACAAAATACATCTGAATTATATCATCGGAATCATTTTAGAGTAACGAATGTGTAACATTTGTTATTTTAACATGTTTTTTGGTGCCGGACTCGTTAAATTTCATTAACGTAAGTTCAATATGTTGAAATAATTACCTTTATTAGACAACAATGCTGTTCGTCTCCAAAAATGATGTTCACTTCCTCATGCGGAAGTTTGAGGAAAGAACTTCTCACGCGTGACCTCGATTCGAGTTTATGTAACGCTGCGGATCGCCCTCCGAAACCAGGCCAGCGACGTATGTAAGCCGTGGCATTAAAAAGGGTTGTTAGCCAATACCATAATTCTTAGGGTCGGTATAGATTTTAGAAATCAAAGGCATAAACTAGGCGCTCTCCATCTGAGGGTTCCTAGTCTTCAAATGCACATTACGTCCTCTTTGTAGTCGGTTCACTTCATAGCATGAGACATTGTGCCTCCTTAATGGTTATCCTGTGAGGTAATAACCTCCATCGTCCCAGATTCAAATGATCCCCGGTTCATTTGGCTTATACGACCATTTCGCAGAAAGAAAGCTATTAATCTAACTTTTATGTTACTATTAAGTTATCATATTTACTTTTACTAGTGTTCGCTCAGTGATCGAAATTGGACCAGAATCATTATTGAAAATTCGAGGAAACATAAATGAATCCAAGATTTTTTTCTATTTTTGTATATACATAGGTACACTTTAATATTTACAATACAATACAGTGCAGTACCATTTGTGGACCTTTTGAATTATTCGCAAATAAAATTCTGAATCCATTGTTACTTTTTTCAAAGCAATATTTGAACCCACTTTGCTCCTTCGGTCGGTTTCATTGTTCTCATACTACAGCAATATGTCAAATATAAATTTGCCTTAATAGAGCTCTCTTAAAAAATATAAACCGAAAAAAATGTAATACAAATTTCTTATCGGGCGTGATTGTTTTCGATTTCGATTAATTTTTTTTTTTTCATTTTGTGGGAAATTCAGGAAACTTTCAAATACTAGTTGGATTAACGAACTGAAAATTGTGTACTTTTTGAGTCATTCCAAAATAAAATTTTGAATCCATTGTTTTTTTTTTCTTCCTCTTTTCAGGAAAGTATGCTATATAGATTAAAATGGCTTTAAGGAATAGACTTTAGTTAAGTTTCATTAAAATCGTTACAGCCGTTTTGGCGCATTAGTATAAAGAGACACACATTTTTCTTTCTCTATTTCCTTATGATGCTAATGGAATGAATGTAAAAACAATCCAGTATCTGATTGCAACGTTGTATCAAATTTTCAAAACAATTGGTGAAGAAATCTTGGAGATTAGTGGTTTTGATCAGACTGACATGTATATTTTTTTTTAGATACACTATTTTCAATTTTTTTTTTAATGATAACACTAAAGCTCGTTAGTAGCTAGTAAACAAAAAAAAGAAAATTGGTTGAGAAATAGATACTGAAATCTTTTGTCTTTGCCTATTCATATAATAATATATAACTTGTTTAAGTCCAGTTACAAGGCCAACAAAATCTTAAGAAACCTTTTTAACCTCACAGTGATATGTTTGTTTTAGTTTTAAACATTGTGTCTTCATTCTCATGTCTTGTATTATTTTAGTTCATCTATATTTGATATTTGTTTTTCCATGTAATTTACATTTGTTGTCTAAAAAAAAATCGTTTTTGAGGAGCGGCAAAAAGCTCCTCTCCCCATCTACATGGACAACTGTCGGCAGATCTAGAAACAGTACTTTCAAGAAAGCGTTGAACCAAAAACTCTTTCGTAAAAGATTTTTTTTTTTTTGCTTATAAAATACGAAGTAGTACAAGAATTGGGAAAATTTCGATATGCTTCACTATCGCAAATTATAGGAAATATAGAGAAAACTAATTATAGATTGAAGAGAAAGTGGTTAGGGTTTTCAGTCAACATAAAAATCAAAGTAAAACTTATTCAATTATTTACAACAGTCAACCCACAATCAAAAAACTAATTTTGTTATTTTGATAAAACGAAAATAGTTAGTGCACAAAATTGCAATAATTTATATTAGCTGTGTTAATTTTGAATCATATTGTAAAAGTCATTAAAAGTAAGTAAAAGTATGATTTATTAACTTAAAAAAAATTAATTTATACTGAAAGTATAGTTGTAAATTGAGTTTACAATGTTAGGGACAACAGTTTTTGGAAAGAAAATTCATTGATTTTACCATTCTTTTTTATTTTTTTTTTTCAGCACACTTCACCAATTCTTGTGGGAACCAATAAAATAACTATCGCGAAAATCGTTACATCAATTCGACCACAGGCCTCACAAAATGTTGCGATTTCTTTTTAGTTAGGTTCCATAATAACTGGAAATATCCAGGTTCTGATAAGAAATAACATTTTGGAAAATTAGAAAATCATTTCATGTTTTAATTTCTTTAATATCTTTGTTTTTTCTTTTTTTTTTCACGGATATTTTCATATATCAATATACTTTCATTCAAATTGTCTGTTCTGTAAATCAATACAGATGGGTGCATTATAGGTACGCAAAACCTTAATAAAAATGAGTGTGGTGGCGTAAGAAAGTTAAGACCACATGAACTTATGCAAACTTCATCTCCAACATCAACTCAATCTACTTACAAATTTTTAACTCTCTAATTCATATCTTCTGCCCTCTCCTATGTGATTTATATTTACACACACACACACACACATAAATATATATGTGTTGGTAAATATACCATAAACTTTGTCTATTTAATTGGGCACTAAAAAACCATAAGTGTAGATTTGATTTCTACTTGAATCGTAAGATAATTTGATCACAAAATCGACAAAAAGGTGGCCTTCAAAAATATTGAGCCG
Organism: Nezara viridula; assembly: GCA_928085145.1. NCBI lineage: Eukaryota > Metazoa > Arthropoda > Insecta > Hemiptera > Pentatomidae > Nezara > Nezara viridula. Next base: position 129,910,150 of record OV725079.1, read on the forward strand.
TTTGGCGTGACATACAACTCCAACACTTGAAAATAACGAGGTCATATACGACAAACGGCCCAATATTTATGTAGGTCACCTTTTTTATCTATTTTTGGATCAAATTATCTTACGATCCAAGTAGAAAGCAAATGTGTATTTATGAGATTTTAGTACCTAATTAAATTGACAAAGTTTGCCTTTCACAGGGCCGTTGATTATGCGTTTTACAGTAATTTAAGTAGCCTGATATGCAGTATTCTTTAAATTAATCATTATATGAACATATTGAATCCATAAAGTGTTATACAGAAATCATAAAAAAGACCTTTAATATCAATATTTATTTATAATCCTGTCCTTTATGCTAGACAATGTAGGTGGTGGCACAACGGAGAGCTACACATCCCTGAGTTATAGCTCACCACAAGCGGATCCAGGATTTTTTTTTGGGGGGGGAGGCTTCAGCTCAAAAGCTTTTTTTTCATAAAAATAACGATAATTTCTTTGGAAAAAAAGAAAGAAACTAACTACCTATATGAAATGGTGTTTAAATGATTCCTAGAGCCCTTTTAAATGTAATTACACGGACAATAATACTTTCAGAGATAATTTTTTTCGATAAAACATGGTTATATTTTCCCATTTTGGTGGACGGAGGGAGGAGGGAAGGCCGTATATCCGCCCATGTTACTCAATACTACAATAAAAATCATGACATTTTTGTAACTCTAGTTGTCCACACAGCTTGGCTGTTCTTATTTCAACCGTCCTCTTCTACTGTTTCCGGCTGTCTTAATTACCCAAGAAGTGGATTTGACCCATTAATTCTTTCCTTCTTCCACCAAACTACAAAATGACCTAGTAGTCAATGCCTGGGAGGAAATTAAAAAATAATAACTAAGCTGATGACAATAATTAATTTTAGCCTTATTAATAAAGAAACTGAATTGAATACATATTGAATGAAATATAATTAAAATATCACGCAATATAAATCAGCTTAGTAAATAAATTTAATTTTTGAGGGAAATGGCGTCATTATCTGAGGGCGCCAATGTTACTGCTTTAGTACGAGTATTTTTCCTTGGTCATTAGCTAAGAAAGATCGTTCTCCATCAGAACGGATGATATGAAAATCTCTAATGATGAAAATGTATGTACATTAGTTATGAAGAATGTTCCTGTAACAATTATAATATCATTTGAGATGTAGGAGTTATTATGTATAATTGAATTGTACTATTAAAAAAAATGTAACATTGTATTCACAATTCAACAAACAACTCTACTCGGATTTAGAAAAACTATCCTAGAACTATTCGTTTTTTTTCCATGTTGGAATGTATCGAAGTAATCTTTTGAGACACCTTTGGAAACAGATCGAGGAGAAAGGTTATGAACTAATGGTATTTTGTGGTTATACAGCTTACATCGCAATGAGTTATATCTTTTTCAAGCCGAATCTGTTTCGTATTGGATAGTTAAATATTTATAATGAGTTTTATTTAAATTATAGTAAGGAGTATCGAGAATAATGGGCTAAGGATTTTGGAATGGAAGGATTGAAATATGATGATTTTCAGGAGACCTAAATTTTACTAGTCATAGTATGTATGATTGAGTTTAGCCAATTTGGCAATATGGATTTAAAATTCTAATTAAATTAAAAATCTAATTGAGTTAATTAGATATACGGTTGTTTTATATGGCTGAAGAATATATAATCTGATGATAGTATAGTATTATACATACATAAGTGGCGAGACATCCCGTCACCGAGACTGGGCCTCCTCCAAAAGTATCCGCCAGTTTGTTCGGTCGTTTGCTGCAGCTCTCCAGTTTCGAACTCCAAGAAGGGCCGCGCGGCGGCAGAGACCGAATCCATCCATCCCACGTTCGGTCGCCCAAATCACCGTTTCTCGTAGAGCTCTTCGGTAATGATCATTTTCAGAATCTCATTGACAGCCATTCTTTGCACGTGTCCTATTTGTCGAAGTCGTTCGAGCTTTACGAACTTGACTATCTCAATATAGCATTATACGAACATTAAAAATATTTTTTTGGAATAAGGATATGAGAAAAATGAGTCCTATATCTGGAGAGCGGAACAGACACATCCATTATAAAGTGGGCACTCTTAATTAATGACTAATTAAGGGGAAAAACCTAGTGGTTGAGCGTGATCTCGGTAAAATAATCTTTTAGCACAACTGTTAACAAAGAGGCCGTGAGCCGACCGTGGGTAGGTAGGCCCTTCTGGGGCATACTCAGCCTCTATAAAGTGGGTACTCTTAATTAAAATAATTGATTAAGGAGGAAAATCTGGCGGTTGAGCGTGATCTCGGTCAAATCACCTCCTTGCACAACCATAGACCAAGAAACAGTGCTTTCCCTAACGAGTACTGAACCCAAGACCCTTTATGGGTTGTAGTGGTACAGGTTAACAAAGAGAGAAGACGCGTGGATAAGGCAGTGGAGGGAACAAAAAAAAAAAAAAAAACAATATGAAGAGTTCATAGTATTCTTGAAAACAACGTTATTTTTATCCACATTCTCCTTTCAGACTCATTCAGTTTTATCTTTGTTTAGATCTTCATACAGGACAGGTATGTATTTTCTACTTTTCAGCCCTCAGTTCCAATTGCTGTTAGATAAATTACAAGCTGGCTAAAGCTTTATCGGCAGTGGTTGGAAGTGCAGAATTATTTTTTGATACAATAAGGAAAACTGTTAATTCTGTGGAAATTTGCTACTGGCTGATTTGGAGCAATATGAAGGGTCACCTGACAAAATTTCGATCCTGGTGCCAAAATCCCACACAATGGTGCTGTTGACAAATGGTCTGTACTTTCTTATAAAGTACTGAACCCAACACATAAAAGGTTGAAAAAGTAAAACAGAAATCTCTAGGTTTTTATTTATATATTTTTTTTATTGTTAACAAAATATGGATTGACATGTGCAGACATAATAGGTTGAAGAAGTTAAACTGAAAACTGTAGGTTTTTTAATTTGTTTTATTCTTAGTTCTACAATTGATTGAAGAGATGAATATTTTTAGAATGGACTACTAATTTCTATTAAAAGAAGATAACAATCATCAGAAATTATCTGTTTACTTAATTTAGTATTTAAATATAAAATAACTTGGAAAATCAGAAGTAATGTTTATTACAAATTCTATCCAGCAATTAGCAATAAATATTTCAACTAACTTTTATGAATAAGGGACATTTATGAAACAGGGATATGACAAGTGAAATTTCTTTTTGGGAGCTATTCAAATCACTACTAAACCTATTTATTTTAACAAAATCTGTATAGTAACTTTTCAATTACAGATTAAAAGATATTATTTTCTTAACCCACACACATCATCAGAAAGAAGGATATAAAGTGGCCTGCAAAAGATGTAACAAAGGTTTTCGTACATATTCATAATTTCTTTATTTTTCTTGTTCCAAATTTTGCAGTCCTTTGTTTTTTTTTAGTACCATTTAAGTTATTTGGGAATTTATGGAGTCATCTTGAAATTCAATTGGGACAGTATTTCCTACTTTATTCCAACAATTTAGGTTTAAGATATTTTACTGACGTTAATTTTTTAATTATTAAACTGCTAATCAACACAAATCCATAAATGTTGGTTAGATTTTAATCTGGACTCTGAATAAGTGTTTCGTGTTCATTTAGATAATTATATGGCAGCCATTCTCGTGTTTAGTATAGACCTTCTGGCTAAGGGTTCTGGTAAACTTTGAATTTTTGTTCAATACCGATTTTTGCTGTTACAATCTCTTAAATTTCCTTTTAAATATATACTTCTTGATCACTCCATCGATTAAACTAAATTCCTAACTCCACATGCGGATATACTTAGTCAAAAGAACACTACTGTATCCTGATTTCTTAGTAGCTGATGAATTTTTCTCCTAAAATTGCTTTCCAGCTTTCCTTCACATTATCTAAATTAATTTTTTGATAAAATGTACTAGTATTATAGAAGTTACCTTCTTTTTTAAAGGCATGACAGACACAGCAGGCAGTCTTTGGCCTGCTCCAACACTCTTGCCATATGCAGCCAGATCTGCAGTTACACTGTCCCTTCATCTTCCTAATGGTCTTCCACGCGCTCTCACTCCCTCTGGATGGCTAGAATAGAGGTTTTTAGCTGTCTGGTCATTGTCCATTTTTAACAGATGCCCAGCCATCTCAACCGTTGTAATTTTACGAATTCTGAGATTCTTAGATCTCTATAGATACTGTCAATTTCATGCCACTCTCCATACTCATAGATGGGACCCAGCACATGTCTTAGCAATTTCTGTTCGAACTTGTCAATTTTATGTGCTGCTGTACCATTTAACACCCATGTCTCTCATACATAGGTCGCAACGGGTCTTATTAACATTTTGTATAGTGTTGTGAGTCTGAGCAATCAACTTTATAGGAAATGCATGATTGTGTATGTATGCATATGCTTTATTGGTAACATCAATACAAGCTTTGATCTCCTCCTCATCCAAGGTCAGATTTATTCAGTTCCCAAAGTTTTTAAAACTAGTGACATTTTCAAAGGAGCTGTTGCCAAGTATATACCTCTTCTGAGAATGCCTCAAATTCTTTCTCCTCATTATCATTATCTTGACGTTTACTTGCGTACTTACCTTTACGGTTACTCGAATGAATCTTTGATATTATGGAGGGCCCTTCTGATAGTGAAATCATCTGCGTATGCTAGTAGGTGATAGCTATTATTGAACATAGGCCCTCTTACGTCCAGAGTTCTACGCATGAAAATGTATTGTATGATAACATTAAAGAGAAGTGGAGCCAAAAAATAACCATGCCTGAGACTAGTGTTGACACGGAATATGCGAGTAAGTTCTCCGTTCACTTTGAGACTACTACACATTGTCCATTTAGTGAATCTGATGAGCTTGGGAGGAATACCGATTTCTTTCATTCTCCCAAAAAGTTCTTCTCTCACAAAGGTATCATATGCTGCCTTAAAATCAATAAATAGAATCCACATTTTATTCCCACATTCCCATCTGGAACTCTTCAATTTTTCAAACGTTTGCCTCAGAGGAAAGATCTGGTCAATGGTAGATCTATTTGGTTCAAATCCACCCTGATAATCTCCAAGCTTTCTCTCTACATAATAAAGTAGGTGGTTACAGAGGACTATAGAGTGTATATTTCAAGAGGTAATTAACAAGCTTATTGAAGTTACACTTAGTGGATTCAATTTTTAAAAAATAAGTATAAAAAATCGTTTTTATTGATATTTTTAATTTCAAGCAATGCATGTTTGAAAACTTTTGCTGGCCACTGTGTGAAAAACGAATCCTACACTATAAAACAATGGATAAATGAGAGAAGAAAAAAAATCAAATTAATTTTCTATAGAACAATAATATTGAATTGTTTAGATACGAGGGCTTTGTAAATTATAGAAATAGTTATCATAAAACCTCAAATAGTTATTATTTTCACTACTTTGTTATAAAACAAATCATTTCATCACTTCTTTAAAACTAGCATAATAAGAATAAATTTATTTAGACCTTTCCAAAAAAATGCTGTTAACCATTTGTCATTATGAATTCATAATTGTTCAATCACACAAGAGGTATTATTTGTGTTTGGTTTTATTAATACTCAAAACTAGAACTTTTTTAAAAAATAATAATTTTGATGTATAATTAAAAAAAAATATATATATTTTCTACTTTTTTGTTTGTCATTTCTATATTTTGAGAGGACTAATCTGGATGACCTTTACTAGTAGTAATTGGGTGTGTGCCTGTCAGTGGATGTTGTAAAATATATAAATCATAAAATCTGTGTCAAACAGAAATCTGTTTATTCTAACCTACATAGTTATTTCTGTGGAATTATAAGAATTCTATTCTAAGAAATATTTATAACGATAAATGGATAAAACATAATCATATTAAATGAAAATAAGCTAATTTGTTTTTTATTCAGTAAGAAAATATCATATTTTTACACAAATCTTAAACATAAAATGAAACAAATCCTTAAGTTTTATAGAAGGAAGTTAGTTGATTGTATTACATATCGCAGTATTGCATGTAATACACATGCATTACATATCACTGTATTACATATGGAAGATAAATAATCAGGAAGCATTTTTGAGATTTTTTATTATTGTTGCCAACGTTTAACCCCCAAAAAGTGGCTCATCATCAGGACATGTTTGGATTGAAATATTGGTGACAATAATAAAAAATCTCAAAAATGACTGCTTTCTGATTATTTATCTCCTGTCCTAAAGTGTTTTAGATTAGTATCACTTTACAAACTGATTTTCATAGCCATAGTTATTGAATTATGAGTCCATTTAGCTCAGTATTGTTACCATGAAGTTACTATTCATGTATTCTTTAACCATAAATTTAATAATCTTGTGTGATATGAAAATAAAATTATTTTATCATATTTAATCACCATCTTTTCTTCAAAATCTGTTCTGCCTTTCTTTTCTACAAAAAAGGAAATTATATTACAACTGTATAAAATAAATTGTATTTATCATTTGATACTTATTAGAAACAAACTCAATTTATAACACAAGTAAACATTCTTCATTATTTAAAATAAATAAACTTAAATCTTACATTCACCGTTATGATTTATAACCAACTTCTATATTTTAATAACATTAATTTATTTTGATACATAGTAATTCTGTATTTATTATGTTATAAAGTAATTACAAAGTAGGTCTGATGTATAAATAAAAAAGTTTAAAAATCCATAAAGGTAAACATAATTCAGGAAATAAAAGTTTATTTATACCGACAAACATTGGCAGTGTCAAGAGGGAGTAGAGGAAACTTTCCTTACCTCCTCAACTCTGGCATAACATAAAAGTATCTCCATCCTAATAAAATGTACTATACTATAGTATTAACAAGGCCATGATAAGCTAGGCCCCAGGTGCTAGGGAGATGGGAAGGTCTAGTGGGCTACACATGTTTTCACACATGCTGCCCTGCAACCTGATAAACTAAAGACTACATGTTAGAGTCCCAGTGCCAGGAATTTTTAACTATGGTATTAATCTTCTGCTTACTCCTCTGACCCTGAAATGCCGTGTATTGGCGAAAAGGCTAACACTGCAAATGGCTAACAACATCTTTTTTATTGAAATTATATTTCACTCCTATGCATCAAGCCTCAATTCAAGAAAAATAAAATATGGATGTTACATTAAGTCCACCTTGGAATGTGACCATTAAGTCAGCGCATAGCAATAAATTTATTTAAAAATTCCCTTACTATTAGAAGCTAAAAATGATCTTAAAATGGCCAACAGTGACCAGCAGTATCCAGGAAAACCTGTTCTAAACTATTGGAAAACTTAATAATTTGATACTGAAGAACGTTGTTCTATTTTTTAATAAATAATATTAATGGAATCATTTTAATTTGTTTTTGTTATTTGAGATTTGCATATGCAAAACATATTTAAGGAGCATAAGCAAGTAATTTTATTCAATGAAATTATTTTAATAGCTAATAATATTAAATATTTAAAAACTAAGTAATTCTCTTGAGAGAATACAATCAACATAACATTATGATTTTAGGTTTTTCGAATTTATCAGAAATCTGATTTTCTTTTTTATTGCATTGCATGAGTTATTATTCAGCTGTTCAAAATTATTTTCCAATGAATAATTCAATTTTGATGAAGTTCAGTTTATGCATATATGTTTCACATGTGCTCAACAGCAAATAATTCAGTTAAAAATTATCAAAACTTTAATGGGTAAATCATTAACTTTTAAAAAAAAAATATTTGTATTATAACATCAAATTGTATCTTACCATTAAAAACCTTAGAATAACCTTTGATCAAACTCTTTTCTGGAAAAACATTTATCCAATATCTCCTGCTGTGCCTTTTCCACCTTAAAGTAAAAAAAATATTTCCATCACCTATTTCTATTTGAAACCCCTAAGCTTCTGGTTACTTCCTCAATAGTTCTCCACTTTAATTAATGTTGGGCAGTTTTGGTGGTGTCTTTGGGGATCTCAAGTCTAAACTAAAGTGATTGATAAATTGCTATGTTTGTTTCATCTTCGGGATCCCACAGGACGCCTCTGTCTCCTGTTTTTAAGAAGAATCGAATTGAATTTATCCTTCTTATCCTTAAGTATTTTCTGGCATCCTTTCTCTACCAAGTTAAACAATCCTGCCATCCATCATATGTCTCTGAGCTCCTTCAATTCAAACCCTCTGTCCATTCCTCCAATATGCCCTCATATCTATATACTATGCCCCACCGATCCGCAGCATTCCACAGAACTTTCATTATCCGATCCTCATCCCCATGGAATTCCATCCCCTCTTACATCTGTAATTCCAATAACCTACGCACCTTTAAATCTCGCCAATTCAATCACTTCCTATCTATCCAATACCCAAACAATTGTAAACAGCTTTTTCTGTATATATGTATATAAATTGCTTGATGCTAAATAGCTCATTAATTTGACAAGATAAACCTTTGTTGTACTGAAAAGTTCAATTCAAAAATTCAAGTTTTTTCTACTTGTATGAAACCATCCAAATTTTTTGGGATTGTTCATCGTAATTTTTTTTTTTTAATTCTTAATTTTTTGTATATAAGGTGTGAATGTGTTCATTTATCAATATAATTATTGTCCCTGTGACAGAATATTATATGTCTAAATAAATAAATAAAAAAAAAAAATTCTTAATAAAATATTTTAAGTTTAATGAATGAAAAACTAGGCATAAGAAATTCCGGTTAATAACAAAAAGTGATTAAATAACATCTCATAAAATTAAATCACTAAGAATTTTGATGAATTTTTCTTCTGTGAAAAAAGAACATTTTCCACTTAATGTAATATTTGTTACATAAAAGATTTTGTGTCATTTTCTGTATTTAATGTTTTTGTATTGAAGGTAAAAATTCATATTTACATGAAAAGTAAGTACATGAAAAATGTACTAAGTGGATTTTTCGCAATTAGCCAAAATTTTATTTTTTTGTCTTTTAACAAACAAAAGTAAGAAAGAACAACATATATATATATATATATACAAATATAAACATATAAACATATAAATATACAAAAACAATCAAATATGAGAGTTTGACAAAAAGGTGGAGTTTGTACATATCAAGATTTATAAAAATGATGTCATTCACCTATTATATAATAAAAAAAAGTATACTGTGAATAAAAAATACAATAAAGTAGATAATTATTAAATGAATTTGCTAATGTACAGTTAAAAATCACATCAAATGTTAAATTAAGAAAAAAAAAGTTCTGATATGAAAAACACATTAAAAAATTAAAATAAATAAATACAAATTATTTTCATTAACTACAGTAACTTTATTTATTTAATAATGATATCTGTTATTTTTACTAGCAGTATGAGTTTGAATTCCTAATTGACATTTATAATTAAGTTTCTTAGTTTAATATAAAATTATAATAATTTTTTTAAAAGTCAGCTAACTATAATAAATAATATAATAATAATAAATAAATTTAAAAAGTTAGGGAAGAGATTAAAAGAAATGAATAGCAGATAAAAAATTCCAAAGTTTGAATGATTATGAATTGGGGTTCCATGACAAGAATAACTTGAAAGTGGAAGTGAAGTCAAGGTTAAGACTAATATCTGAATACTTGTCATTAAAATAGCTCACTGACTTGTGTCTGAATATTGGTGCTTACATAACTAATAAATAGGATGGTGGCAGTCAGTGTATGCAGCTGAAGTATTTATGTGCAAATCCTTGATGGTCCTGCAAAAAGATTATTGGAGATCCTCTGCAATTATTGGAGATAAAATAATGTACGTTTATTTAAAAATTCTTTTTGTGATGAAATACCTTATATCATATATTAAAAAATTTATCATTATTATCAAAGATTTCTTTGTTTTTTCTATTGTTAATTGCATTATTGATTTGAATTAAGACATAGTTCGTTAGACTGGCTTCTTAAAAAAACTATTTATTACTTGATATAACAAAACTTGCCATTTAGGATTGTTAATTCTTATTATTGGGTTAACAAGAAATAAGTATAAAAAGTTGAAACTCAAATTGAACTAAAGAGAATTGACTTTTTTGGCTTATTAATAACTGTTTATCACTGGAGGAATTCGTAAGAAGATGAAGTATAGCTTTCCTGGACAAAAATAAATAAAAAAACACAGGTTCAGATGAAGGATAATCTGAGCCAAAGTGGATAGCAGAGAACAGGATTAGTGGAAGATTTGAGATGATTATTTAGATATTGAATTTTATTATGAATTCACTTATCTTTTTTCCTTAAAAATAATCATTTAAAATATGAAAATACATGCATTTTTCAAAAATATATACAAAATCCAATTTGAACTATTGCCTACTAAAAATGTTTAATCAAAATAGTATTTTATTTTGCATGAAGATATATGTATTTTATTCCAGAAGTTAGTTGGAGGTGCAGATGGTAATAAAAAAAAAACAACACATACAAAGAAGAAGTCTTATATTTATGTATGCCCACTTTCAGGCTAAGTTTTAAGCTTTCATCAAGTCTAAGTAAAAACAAGAAAACGACCACGGCTTAGTCTCTAAGGCTTTATTTTTTAACTTTAAAAACACAATCAAGTATAGATAACATTATATATATTGTAAGTATGATAATTACGTCTCATCTTTACATACTATTTTTGTTATATACTTTATAAAGGTTTCTGTTGAATTTTAGTGAGGAATTTAATATTTGAGAGAGTCCAAAAAAATTATACTACGGGCTCTTGCGGTCTTTCCATGGTCCAGTTTAACAGTATACAAATATAGGATAATGATAATGATATATTAAACTCCTCCATACTTCAAATTCCTCCATCATTGTGAAGATTGAGCTAATCTTTAATAAATCCTTTGCAATATTTTTTTAAGAGTATTCACAAAATCTTGCAACTTACTACATTTGTAAAGGTAGTCATTCTTGAATTTTATTTCTTCAGTACTAATTAAAAAACGTTTGTTTTCAAAGAATAAGATTTTGATTCATTCTTTGAGAAAATTTAAGATTATCAGTATATATTTAGAATTCTTGTATTGGTAAATCAGTAAATTCATCATTGTGATATGTCCTTATTTTAAAAATATTACAAAAAAAATTAAGTTTTTTCAAGTCTCGAAAATTCGAAAGATATTACAAGTAAGTACACCTTACATCATGGATGGGGAGAATGAAAATCATGAATTGTTATATTATAAAGAGTGGCAAAGTGCTATTGCTGAAGATTGCTATTTCAATGCAGTTTTGTTGAGTGATATCTTTCAGGAAGTTGAGGATGACGGATGTCTCCGCATCAAAAAAGAAAGTTGATTCATTAATTATGCTTCATATAGCGATTTGCATCCATTTGCTGCAATGCATGATGTGATGATGCAGTAAGCAGTGATTTATTTGATATAATATCTAGATAAAAGGTGTCAGGTCAAGCAATGTAGAAGGGTCATGGAAGTGAAAGTAGGAAATTGGATGATTAGGCCAGGGATTGAAGATGAACACTTCTAGAATTCTGAACTGGTGTCAAAACATTTAAGAATATGACATATATACATAGCATCGTACCTGACATTTAAATACCTTTTATTTATTTATATTTTATGCAATTTGCACCTGCGTGGCTGCGCATCTAGCAATTTTGTTGTGATACCTAAAAAAAAGAAAGAAAAGAAATGTTTATATAGGGCTTTAACGATCAATTCGGACGGTTAGTTACCTACTTACATTTTTGTAACGAGATTTTGTGATAAGTAAAAAATTATCGATATACAAGTGAAGGTAAGTCTAGTTATTATAGAAAGAAAGAATGGAATGAACAACATTTTTAATTTTGGGGCTCAATAATTGCAAAAATTTGTTTTTTCAAAATTGGCGATTATTGAGAAAACTAAATGAGATAACTCCGAAACTAAGTGAGATAGAGTAAAAATGAATATAACTAATATTGTTGAAAATTTTATAATATTTAATTTTGTAAAGAACGTCTTTATCCCTAAGATGCATGGTTTCGTTGATGTAATCGACAAACCGAAAAAAATTACGTTTTGAGCCTCCACCTCCCCTCCCCCACATCCGCCTCTCCTCCCAGGAGTGGGTACTTGTACTATGTTAACCTCCTAAATAGTGTGAAAAATGTGACCAAATCAAAATTGTGCTCCTCCCGTTTCCTCTATACTTCCTTTTTGAGCACTCATTGACTGGACTAAATGGTTTCTAAATACAATTATTTCGACTGAATTTACAAAGAAGACGAAAAGAAGGTGACGACCTTACCAAATTCCTTAGTTATCTTTTGAAAATAATGAAACAGATATATTCCGGCACAACCAGTTGTTTGTTGACCCTAAAAAAAAGTGATAAATTAAAATTAATATCGTGGGATGAAGCGATAATAGATCTGAGTGATAAAGAATGTCACGTGGCATTGGTTATTTATTTGTTCGCCTCACAGCTGGGCTCTCTATAATGTGTAACTGGCGAAGATTAAATAATGAAATGAGCACTTTTATATTTGTCTTTCGCCGTCACATTTCTTATTGTCATTAATATAATAATCTTCTTAAATGCAAAGTATCGTCATTAAAATTTTAAGCCACTCATGGTAAAAGGTTTAAGAGAAAATTAGTTTTGTATTGCAGTCGTAAATTTATTTTTATATATTATTTTTATAAATTTATTTGACGTTTGACTGCATATTTCGAAATTCATTAGGAATTCATTAGGACATATTTATGAAACGACAATTCGGAAATTAATAGAATTAAGTTTATTGAAGGAAGCTAGTCGACTGTTCTACATATGTGTGATAAATAGTCAGGACGCGGTCATTATTAAATTTTTTTATTTATTTGTGCCAACATTTCAACCCAAACATTGGGGTCATCATTAGGGCGTGGTTCGAGCACTGACGTCTCAAGTTAGTACTTAAAAGCCTTCAGTGCTCGAACCACGCCCTGATGATGACCCAAATGTTTGGGTTGAAACGTTGGCACAAATAAATAAAAAAAATTAATAATGACCGCGTCCTGACTGTTTATCATCCAAGAATTAAGTTTAATGTGTATATGTGGGTGTGTGTATTTATTGATTAATAAAAGTAACAATGGTAAAATATAAAGAATTATTGCTGCCTCAATCAGCACTGCTTAACCTTATTGCACTAATGGAACCAGGATTTAAGTTTTGGGGTGAGGGGCTTTAGCCAGAACGATTTTCTTTTTATGAATATATTACGATAATTACTTCGAAAGAAAGAAAAAACTAAGTACCTATATGAAATGGTGTTTAAGTGATTCTTTATGTCATATCAAATGTAATTTGACAAATAATAATACTTTTAGAGGTAACTTTTTTCATAAAACATGGCTATATTTTATCATTTTGGGCGAGCTTCAGCCCTTAGCTCCGCCTGTGCCTTACTATGGCCTCTAATGATAAAAATTTTTCCCACCTGTGGCTTTGTTTCTAGTATCTATTGAAACATTAACTTAGATTAGTCTTAAAAATACTCAAAAATGTTTTGTTTTGTAACTAAGATTAAGTAAGCACTGGAAACAAAACAAACTCTACTCTCTTTTGTTTCCTGAGGGAGATGACTAATTGATGTTTTAGCATGTGCATGTACTCTTACATCTTATTGTATCTTGACTATCTTTTCTAGATGGTTGGATGTGGCATGCCATAATATTGTATATAAAATAAGTATCTTTTTTTTGTTATTTGTATTACCTTTATTATCTTAAATATTTTTCTTCTTATCTTTAATTGTATACAGTAATTATGTTTGAATTCCCTCTTTTTCCTTGTATTTTATTTCTTTTTATCGTACATAGTATTAATTCTGTAAATATTTCTTTTTGTAAATAGATCTATTAACCTTTTTTGCTGCTTTATATGCCCCACGTTGGGCGCCATTATTTATATGACCAAAAAAAAGGATAAAATAAAAAGATAATAAAATAATTTTTAATAAATATAATTTTCCATAGGAACTTTTATTTGTTGGGCGCCTGGCTTTACTAGCCTTCATTTCTAAAGAGATAATTATAGAGAATATATGTTACTTACCCCTGATTTGGCCATGATAAACCATTTATTCTACCATGCTAGCTCAGGTGAGAAGGGTTAGGTTGGATACTTTTTTATAAAGCAGCAAAAAAGGTTAACAGATCTATTTACAAAAAGAAATATTTACAGAATTTATACTATGTACAATAAAAAGAAATAAAATACAAGGAAAAAGAGGGAATTCAAACATAATTACTATATACAATTAAAGATAAAAAGGAAGATAATACAAATAACAAAAAAAGATACTTATTTTATATACAATAGTATGGCCTGCCACATTCAAAAATCTAGAAAAGATAGTCAAGATACAATAAGATGTAAGAGTACATGCACATGCTAAAACATCAATTAGTCATTTCCCTCAAGGAACAAAAGAGAGTAGAGTTTGTTTTGTTTCCAGTGCTTTCTTGATCTTGGTTACAGTTTTTTAATTGGGTTTAAAAACAAATTTTTCCCCACGGCTGCCATAATAAAACGTCAACCGGACAACCAATCGAAAATTTTATGAAGAAATATCTCCAAGAGAGAAAAAAACAAGCAATAGAAAAACCTCCCAGCCTCGGCACAGCTAAGTTTCCCGTTGAAAATTAAGAATTCCGTGTTGATATTCTCATTTCCGTAGCTATTTTGAGAATCATTAATATTAATTCGGTATTCATCTTCTTTTTTCCTTCCTACCCAACCAATAGGCATGGCGGGTATTATCTTAATAAAATATAGGTTTTGTCTGTACATTGAATAGAATCAACCCGTTTCATGATATCTTTCCGTTTCATACATTACAAACACCAAATCCACTTTTAAAAATGTTTTTGTCTGTCTGTATGTCCGCATTATCCAACGAAATTTTGTCAGGGGTAAGCACAGCAACGGCTAATGGTAGACTTTTGAAATTTTGACATTATATTTAGCCTTGCTTGACTTAAAACGTAGGCTTTAAATGAAAACAAAATATTGACTAGGACCAAATTTATGAATTCTTGAGTAATTTGTCTAGAGATCCTGGTTAGGCAGTTACTTACTACCTATCGATTCTCATCTCAACCTACTCTACCGCGAGCCACATTTAAAAGTTGTACTGTTCAACTGATGGAAAAAATTATACACAACCCATTGGGAAAAATCCGAAACACCGAACATCTGTAATGCTTAAAACACTGGTAAAGCACAGCCATTTTTCAAATTTGTCCGATCGTCCCGCTCAAGGTGTCATTCGATTCAACTTCCCGAGCCTAACAAATGTTGTCGTATACATTTTTAGAATTAACCAAACGGATTAGCAAAAACTCGGAAGAAAAAAATCCCAAAAATTTCATCCCGCCCGCCACAATATTCAGATAAAGTTCTACTTTTACACGGATGTAGGTGACTCGACTCAATGTCCAATGTTATTTTGGTTATTTTGTCAGCGATAAAGTCAGCAGAGTTTAAAGAAGTGGTGAGACTACAACTCTTTTTGATTATTTCGATTTACTCCACAATCTCGTCGCTTCATTACAAATAAAAATTAAACATTTGAAACATTTTAATGGATCGGCGGTGGTCGGTTTAGTTGTGTGGTATCTAAACAAATAACCGAATAACAAAGTTTTGATATGACCAACGCGAAAACTGGACATAAGCCCTTCATAAAAAAATTCAAAACAACCCTCCCTCACCCAATTTTATAAAATTAAATTAGGATCCTCTCTCCCTCATAATACAAAATTCTTTTCAAAAAAAGATGCTCAAATTTTAACTATACACCCGGCAACGACGGGTACATCAGCTAGTCTTTCATAAACAAATAAAGAAATAGAACATTACATTTTAAAAATATATTTAAAAAATTTCCAGGCTAAGCTGATTTGGGCGGCTTTGGAATGTCATTCTTCGCCTTGGACCGGACCGTAGTGCAGAAGAGGTGTTGCTGACTCTTGCTTCTCGAAGGGCAGCCCCTGAGAAGAACGCTGTAGTCGACGGGGGGCGGCCTGCTGAGGTAGTAGCAATTGGGCCCGAGCTCAGTCCGGGGGCCGTGTATGACCCAGGATAGCTGTAGCCCGCGCTTCCTCGACACCAGGAAGGCTCCCAACAGGGGTATCAAGGATATGCCCGTCAGCACCACCGATGAGAATACTCCAGGGCACAACTGTTGCGGAAGAAAAGGTAGATAACAAATTAGATATCGGACCAGAAGGGTACCTTGAAGCATAATTAATAATTAAAATTAAAATCTGTTGTTTTTTGTCAAAATATAGTATAAGTATGCAATGACTAGTTTAGAAGACATTATGCAATAGAGAAATAGTTGGGTTACATTAACTGTGGATAAAAATAAAAACGTTTCTGAAGTCAAAAAATTATTGTTTTACCAACGTAATTGTCTTCTTGTTAGGGGTGCCTACTCCCCCCTCCCTCCCACCATCCCCCCATAAGGTGCAACGGGACTTTCAGTGGTCTGTTCTTTGCTTTCATGTTTTCCCCAGGTTTGAAACGTTCATTTCTAATTTATAATCTTGTGAAAATGTGCCCCATCAAAAAATTTGATGGCGCAACTTGCGCCATAAAACCTCTTTCTGGACATCCCTGCTTCTTGTAATTTCAAAATAATAATAGGAGATGCCCAAGGCGGTGTTGGATCCAGGATTTGATTTGGGAGGATACATTTTTTTTTTTATTAATTGTAATTAAAGGAATAATAATGCCTTTAGGGATAATTTTTTCTTGACACAAGCCTTACATTTAGTAACTGAAGTACATGTGTTTTAGTTTAAAACAAGAACATATTGTGATTATTTAAGAATTTGCTCACATGAGTAAATATTAGCCGGCTAGTTATATATTTTACCTTTGTAATTTAGTAACTTAAATTTTAAATACTCGCTTTTATACAGTAGCGGATCCAGGATTTAATTTTGGGGGGCTTCAGCCAGAAAGATTTTTTTTTTTTTATATATGCATACCGTGTCGATGGGGCAACTTTGGGAAAGCGGGTATAATTTAGTTTGTGGTGATTTCGTGGTGGATACTTTGTGTAGACATTACAGTGGCTTAATAATATTATTAAGCCACTGTAGTAGCCATGTACTGCGCTGCTCCCTTGCAGCAGTTTGAGAACCCTGGTTCACTACACCACGGGCGGATCTACGGGGGGAGCTTTCGGGCTGAACCCCTCCAAAATGGGAAAATAATATCATGTTTAATCGAAAAAAATATCTCTCGAAGTATTATTGTTCCTGTAATTACATTTAAAAGGGCTTTAGGAATCACTTAAACACCACTTCATATAGGTAATTAGTTTCTCTCTTTTTTCCCAGAGTAATTATCGTTATTTTTATGAAAAAAAAAGCTTTCGGGCTGAAGCCCCCCCCAAAATTAAATCCTGGATCCGCTAGTGCACTACATTCGTTGTGCAGTTAGGTTTTATTTGTTTCCATTGTTTTTTTTTCAAAATTCTTCTTTTTCACAAAACTCTCCCTTGTGCCTCAAGAGTAGTGTGCCGGAAGGTAATAGCGCAGTGCATGCGCTGTCCATGCAGACTAAACCACAGTATTTCCACCACGGAATCATCACAAACTAGATTTTACCCACTGTTCCAAAGTTACCCATCCAGTCCCAAAGTTACCCCATCTTACGGTATGTATAAAGATAATTACTTTGGAACACAAAGGAAGAAGCTAACTATCTTATTGAAATAGTGTTTAAGTGATTCTGGAAGTCCTATTAAATGTAATTACACGAACAATAATACTTTTAGAGATTTTTTTTCTCATAAGACATGGCTTATTTTACCATTTTTTGGCGGGAGAAGCCCGAAAGCCTCCCCTCTCCTCCCCCGTAGATCCGCCTGTGCTATTATATATAGTACACACACTGACTACACACTCCATGTAATTTCTTATCTACATGTGTACATGTGTACTTACTTTTGATTATTATTTTGTTTCTATTTATTTTATTTTATTTTTAAACATATAGTGTGAATGTCATCCTACCTCACTATAACTAATGTCCAAGAGACAGATTGTTGTAATACTCAATATAGAAATAAAAAAAAAAAACATGTGTATTCCTTGTTTTTTTTAAACTATTTTATTTGTATAAAATTAATTCATACGTCTTTATTTTTTATTTTCAGCATTTTTTAATTTTTTGTTATCTGGTTTCAACCCATGATTAATTTTATAGTGTCCTTCTCATTTTTATGTAATTTCACTAAAGTATGAAGAAATTCTTCAAACGATGGTTCATCATTAGATTTAATAAATTAACGAAGATATAGCGCGCCGAAAATAAATTACATAAGTAAAATATAATGCAAAGAATTGGCCGAATAGGTGTGAAGGACTGAGGCTTTTCTCATAGATTACCAGAGTAAACTTTACTATTTCTTAAATAGTTAAAGCACGTAAGCAAATACTACTGTTATCTCATTGATTAATAAATATTATCCTATACGTACCCAGCCTTATACTGGAAGAGTGTAGTAGAGATTTTGACATATAAAACTAAAAGAAGAGTTTCAAACGTAAAATAGGGGTGGGTACTATGGATGGGATGGTATTTCTAATGGGTGTAACACAATTATTATATTACATTCTTTAGTAATTCCTAATTAATTATGTATATTTTCTATATGTATATAAATTTTTAGTAAAAAATTGAGCAGTTTCATGTACAATGTAAGAAGAAAAGAATGTAGGGTTCGGAAGAGCATTTGCGTGTATTGGTGAAGTGGATTTCGGATTTCAGTTGGAGTCGGAAGGAGAGTAATGAGATTAAATAATATAATGTATGAAGGAATGAAGGAAGCATAAGTCGGTTAAAAGGGAATAGCCAACTCTGGTATTTCAGGAGTCCCTGAAGATGAATTGTTATATAATGTAAAATTATATATACACTAGGGGATTACCTTCTGACCGCCTAGCGGCGGACCAACCCCCAATTTACAGATTATAGAACTCTTCAACTTTTCATTTAATTGTACGACTCGCTCAAATTTTATAATTGCAATTTACATGTATTCTGTAGTTCAGTTTGTATTAATTTTATGAAAAAAATAAACTGGACGAAACCACAGTTCGGACAAATTTTTAATTTCTTTAAAAATCTGTGTTATACATCGCGCCTTATTATCAATTTATATTATTATATAATTACGATTATTCTTATTGCCAATTTGTAACCATAATATATATTCAACTTGTCCAGCTTCATAAGAGCCCAACATCAATTTGAGCCTTTTATTTCAAACATTTTCATTGTACGCTATATTGTGCTTCCTTTTCTATTTCATAATAATTATAATTATATCACAATATGATATAAAATATATTATATATAATATAATAAATAATTAATATAACTTATTTCATACAAATTACTGGTCTAAAATCTTTATATTGCATTAGGAGTATGGGAGCTTAAAGGAGCTGAGTACTGCAACCAAGATACCAAGGTGTAAATCTCTATTTTGTATTTGGATAGTAGGAGGTTACAGGAGTTCAACACATTAGTAATTAAATGAACAGCTGTATAATTAGTGTTGATTATAGAGTTAATAAGAGGTCCTATAATTTCCTAATCTCCTAATACTAAAATAATAATAGAGAGATATACATTTCACACTAACCGATGTGAGTTGAACTGTTTCGTAGGGAATAATAGGAGTGATATCTGGAGCTTCATCAGTACGATTCCATTCGCCAATAGAATCGTTATTCGGTCTGGAGATAACGGGTCTTATGGTAAATATCTTATCTGGAGGTACTGGATCAAACAAATCAAGTCCAAAAGTGTCTGAGTATCTAACCGCTGTTTGGAGAGAAACAACAGTATCTGTTGATTGTATATATTTAATGTAAATAGGGTTCGATAAGGTTCCTATCGGAACCTTTTGTCAACAGTAGCTCTGGGAACGAGGATTGTAATTATTTACTAAGTAAAGTAATTACCAATATTTCAATGATTCATTAATAAGTTGTATATTTTTTAATTTCACTATTGCGATAGTGAAAATTTTTGAATCTGAGTTTTCAAAGGAAATACACGTTTTGAGGTCCTCTGGGTCCAAATAACCAAGTTTCGCAAAATGGTCTGTGTGTATGTGAGTAGCCTAGCTCAAAAACGAAAAGTTGTACGAAACTTAAATTGCGTATTCAAGGTTATAATATAGTTCCGATGTGGCAGCAACTTTTTCGTTAAAATCGGCTGATCGAGAGTGCCATTTTATATCAACGCTAAAACACATTTTTACAATCTTCTTTGAAACAGCTTTAACGATTTTGATTAAACTCGGCGTATCATTATATAATGAAGTGGTCTTTAAGATCATTTAGGTATTATCCCCATTGATGTCACTTTACAGAGTTTAAATGCCCTGTGTTCATATAAGTTTTCATCTAAAGTATCTTTAATATGGATTATTTTAAAAAAAATTACTCTCTTTTATTGACTGTAATTATAAGAAATGGCTAAATATGAAGTTTGAAAGAATATGATAATTGGAAACTGGAAAAAAAAAATAAAAATGTTTATCCAAGTTGAAAATGAATCTCCGGAAATAACAGTCGGAATGTATATGCATAATATATCGTTGGAGAGCGGAGAATTTGGAAAAATTAATATCAAAGAAATAGTTGCCCCTTGCGAATAATTCGCATAGCCATTGTACAAATAGCAATATGGAATTAAGTAATTGTAATGTATTCTTGAATACACCTAAGTTGAAAATAATCCATTTTCTATGATTTGTTTCCTTTTTGTATCGAATTCGGAAATCATTCTTATTACGGTGGATATAATCTGTCTCCCCTAGTAATGATAAAAACACTACAAATTTCCTGGAATTTATTTAATTATAATGACCCGAAATCGTCTAACAGATCTCTCCTCGAGAATGTAAAGCGAAAATAAGGATACAGAAAATAAAGATTTCAAAATTATACAATCAGCGTTTCCTAAGTACCCCACAACTATTCTCCTGCTTTTACACTTTTAATAGATTTTTAGTTTGTCATAGATCATAATAAATAGTAATATTTCAGCTTTTAAAAACCTAAACAAATTGTGATAAGAGGCTTAGGACAAAAATCTGGTGCGCACAACTTTCGCTTACTGCTCTACTTTGGATTGAAACTATTTTCTGCCAATGTCGGGATATTATAAAATTTTTGAAGTGCATTTTAAACAGAGATAAAGCTTATATCTTACAGATTACAAATCATTAAGACCACTAAAATAACAAAAAGTCTATTTAATACATCGACGGTAGGCAATAAAAATCAAGTTACCATATGCATTTATAAACCACACAACTCCAGTTTCTGAGCTTTTCAGTTCACAGAATGAACAACTCCAATTTTAAAATTTTTGAATAATGTCATTTTAGTAATATTTCTAGTTGGAAAAGTTGTACAGACAGTGAGTAAGTTGATTCCATAGTAGATGATTGCAGTGTTGAAATATAGACCTGTGAATAAAGGTATAAATTTTGCAACTAGAAACCACTAAAATTAATAATAAAGAATGTTGAAATTGGAGTTAGTCATTCTATCAACCGAAAGACTCATATATGCCTACAGAGGTTTGAAAGGATATCTGAATATTTAACCTATAAATGATTATCGATTGTAGGACTATAATTTATTAAACTATTTTCCAATGCCGTCACACTAGTGGATAATGCCGGATCATCAAATTATAATTTAAAAATAATGAACAGAAGATATAACTAATTTAATTTTCTAAAAGGTTAATTGATTATTTTTTGTAATAAAGGGCTAATAGATGCCTAATTATTTAAATATAATATCATATCTAGAGTTATTAAAATACAGTAAATGTATTTAATAAACATCAATGGGGATAAGAACTAAATTATATTGAAGACCACTTAATTATACAATGTTATAATCAAAATCGTTAGAGCCATTTTCGGGAAACTAGTAAAAATGTGTTTCACAGATTATATAAAGTGGCACTTTCAGTTAGCCGATTCTAAAGAAAACGCTGATGTCACATCTAAGGCATATACCTATATTTAATAAGTAATATCAGTTCTATACGACTTTTCGTTTTTGAGCTAGACTGTTCATATACACACAGACACTTAGACCATATTGTGTGGCTTGATTATTTGGACTCAGGTTGGTTATTCGAAAATTTTCACGATCGCAAACTTCCCCTTACTATATATTACATATATAGGTAAGTGAAAGTAAAAAATACCAAAATGGTCTCCACTAGTTTGTGACCATGGAGGGGCTGTATGTTCCACAAAGCATGTTATCACGAATAATCTGAAAGCATTTGGACTTTTCCATGTTTGTATTACTTTTTCTAGATAAACGTCGACAGTGGTTTTAGTCCTTACTATACACCAAAAACACAAACAAAAATGTGATAAGTCTCTCATGGCAACTATGACACTTAATAGGCTTTCTGAATGAATTACGGTTTACGTAATTACGTTAACTATCCATTTTTGAGCTTTAAAACGCGTGGCCAAGTACGTTTTTCCAAAGGGATCGAATCGACTTACAAACGTCGGATTTTTGGAAACTCCTACTTTTTCGATGTCTTTTATTAAAATTGTGGCAGGAATTCTTTGACTTACCGCTCTACTTTGAATAGAAATTATAGAAACGGAGCTAAAGCTTACAGATAACAAATCCTTAAGACCATTAAAATTACAAAAAGTCTATCTATTTTTTACAACGTCCGAAGGCAATAAAAATCTAGTTACTCCATCTGCTTTTATAAACCACACTACTTCAGTCTCTGAGCTTTTCTGTTGACAGAACGGCTAACTACAATTTCAACATTTTTAGTAAGTTGATTCTAGAGTAGGTGATTGCAGTGTTGAAATATAGAACTGTACAGAAAGGTATACATTTTACCAATAGAAATATCACTAAAATTAATAATAAAGAATATTGAAATTGGACTTGGTCATTATATCAACCGAAAGGCTTACATATGCCCAGAGAGATTTGAAAGTACATCTGAATATTTAACCTGTAAATGATTATCGATTGTAGAATTATTAGCTACTAAACTGTTGTTTTCAATTGCAAAGTTTATTATAATGGTATTACGAGATTTTCATAGCCTCGCATGGATAGGTCAAGTAATATGATTGTCAATTGCACAATTAATGGGAAATTCTTTCCGATTTGATTAGTTTCTATTGCAACACAATCTTACTAGTCCACATTTTATAAACAAATGCCATATTCATTGTTCTGGAAAAAATAATAGCTACACGAATTTTTAAATATAAAAAATTGTTTTGTAGCATGTATTCATGATTCATTTTCAGATTCATTTCCCAATTTCGAGTATACAATTTTTTGAGATGATCAAAATATTTTAAAACTTAAAAAATCTTTTTAAACTATTGGAATGATAATTATTCAAGGACTAGTAGGCCCGTGCGAAAAATTCGCACAGCATATTGTTATCAAATGCCAAATTAAGAAAAAAATAAAATAATGCAACCTATCAAAAGATAAATAAATGAAATGTTACTTTATCGATAAATATAATCGACAGAGAAAACAAAAATTAATTTAAACCTTCATTATTGTTTGGAACCAATATGTTTACAAATTTCTGTAAGCTGTATCTATGCTAAAAATTGTCCGATTTCAATGATTTTTTTTTTTCCTTTTGTAGGGAAAAAAAAATAAAAGATTAAGTAATCTTTTATAAACTCCTCCTCTCTCGATCATAGAGATCTCAAGTCGACCAAATGAGACATGTATTCAATGACAGTACGACAATTAATGTAAGGTTGTGTGGATGGGAACCCTATTCCTTGCGTTTTCTCGAAAATAGTACGTTTTTGGGCTTAAAAATGCAGGATCCGATAGTTCCGGACGAACTACCCGGCTCTTGCTGTACGCATCAAAATCTTCTAGATCCAATTTGTCCCGTATCGATCTACAGAACTGCCACTGTTCAGGTATTGAACCCTAGCAAAATGTTTGTAAAACTTTATTTATTTTAGAAAGAAAAACAAAAGTGGAGAATACGATTCGCTAACCCCCCCATAAATTCTGAATCCAACGGTACCCCATTCATGGTATTTGAGCATGACAGGAGCTTATATTTGGTACAAAACCGATTTCGAACCTTACTGTAATAATATATGTACGGATTTGGCAGTTTTAGATGTAAATTTCTAAATTTAATTAATTACGATTAAAGATCTAATTTTGTTAATTATTGACCTTTTTATGATATTAATTAATAATTGATCTTCAGAAGAGGTCAAACCGCATTGGGTTTATTATCATTAGATTCGGTGCTAAAATGTTTCACGGATATTGTAAACAAGTGGCTTTTGTTTCATAGCGACGGCTGTTTTCTAAGAGTGCTTAGGAAAGTTGACAGAGTTTCAAACTTGGTAATTTTAGGCCAAAACGTGTTTCTATTTCTACAAAATCACATGATCATCAGTGCGATATATTGATCAAATGTTCAAAATTCCGAAACATTTTGATCATCTCACATTTTAAACTTTTTCTGCTACAATTTTTTTTTTTATTTTGTTCTCCCCTTCCTCGCTTTTTAGGCTATAAGAGGTTTTTTCCCGGGTCAGAGTATGAGGGCGGGAATTAATGCTAGAGTTAAAAGACCCCATCGGCACCGGGAAGCGAACTCGTAATTATTTTTATCACATGATCTGATATATCAGTTTGCTGGGCAACGGCGGTGCTGTGCTCACGCGTTGGCCCTCTCGGCCACCCCACTCCTTTATTCTCAAAATTGTGAATGTAATCTGAGAATGATTTATAAATACATGCTACAAAATAATTTTTAATATTTAAAAAATCATGTAGCTATTATTTCCCCCATCACAATGAGGACGACATTTAAACATTAGTTTTTTATTACATTTTTTCTTTTTTTCGATTGATTTTATTTTGGCCAGATGTAATCTTTTAATTTTGTTCTATTTTGTTATTATCAAGGGACTGTGTCCCAGAATAAAGTTATTTTTCTATTCTAAACAATGTGGGGCGGCAATATATATGTTACAATAGAACCATCGAAAAGAAATCCCTATTAATTATGCAATTGACACAATTTATCAAAACTAGCTAATGAGCACAAAAGTCAAATGTACAACAAGACAATCAAGATAGTTATAATGGCAAATATATCAGCACCATTCAGCACATAATGCGGATCTCTAAGGTCATCCATGGTTTGCGACTCTTAAATCTCGTCTCGACCGCTCCAGCTTCGTAAATATGACCAGGCTTAGAATAAATCATGGTAGAGCTAATAAATATTTACATCTAATGGGTATAGGTAAGAATGGTCACTGCCCAACATGCCAATGCTTGGAGGATCCAAGACATATTGCCTTCAAGCGCAAAATATTCGAGAAGCGAAGAAGAATTAGTTTAGGATCGCAAACTAAAATGATGGAGCTAACTTTCTTCGGTCGATGGATAAAAATAACGCCCGTGACTTGATGAAGTTTTTAAATGACATTTATTTAATATAGAAATAAATGTCATTTAAAAAATTTATCAAATCACGGGAATTTTAAATGACATAAAAGCAGTTATATAATAAAAATCGCCTCTTATTCTTATTTAATTGTTATGAAACTACTGTCACCTCAGTTTTTAACTATTAGTCTTTCTATTTTAAGTTTTATAGAAGTTACATTCAATATTTAGTTACATTCAGTGATCATCTATTTATAAATAATTAATAAGTATCCAGTGTAATTTCATCTTACTATGACAATTAAAATATTTTAATGGCAAAATAGGACTTGCATTTACAAGTCTTAAAGCTAGAAAAAAGAACAAATGTCATCCAGGCCTCCAGGAGTATTCATGGATTTATCTTAATGTAAGTGTACGGAGACAAGTACAAAAATGGTATAAGCGAAAGTATAGTGGTTTTTACAGTTGTATGGACTACTGTCGTTTTTTTTTTTTTTTTTTTACTTCGCCATTACAGATCTTTTCAATAACAAAAATTTTCATGTATTGTGGAGAAGTGAATAAGTACCTAACGATTCTTCGAGGATGAGCAGTATTATCTATTTTTGAAAACAGCGTTTTCTAACTTGGAAAATCGAGTTGTTATGATAACTAGTTGCCCATAATCACACAGGTATTTTCAAGAAATTGAAATAATTAATACAGGTAATTGGATAACAAATTTAATTATACAATTACTATTAATTCCTACTGATCTCAATTACCCCTGATAAAAATATAATAATTTACGGAGAATAATTCAAAGAAATTTCAAAGAATAAAATATACAACCAACGAAATAATTTTCTTGGGTGTCTAATATTTAAGTTTTATATTTACCAAATATCAATAATACGAAAATATGTTTTGAAAGGATCACGCAAACATCAGTCTAACATATGAGCCACTGACGGAATTTGGGTGTCCTACATTTCCCTGCCCTCTTTGACCGCCATATGCTATTAAATATTTTTAAAGCCATTAAGATTATCTTCTAAACAAGTCTTTAGGAAGAAAAAAATCACAAAACTAAGTCAAGGTCGCTGTAGAAGGCCTGTTTTCGCTGTTACTTCTATATTGTTAATGATAACTAATCTCTACGATAACTAATACAGATAGGATAAATAGATGAAAGGTGTGATGTGTTCTATTTTAGCATATGTATTTTATTGTATCATAGAGATCTGTTTCGGAAATGATCTTTATTATAGAATTAAATGTAACCTCAATTATTGTGTCACAAAATGGATAATTAAGGGATATCAGACATTAAGTTTTAATTGCCTAATTAAAATGGAAATATCCAACGAGATGTTATCAAACTAGACATTTTATGGTTTATTATTTAGAATGAATCGTTGTAATATAAAGCAGAAGTTGAAAGTTATTTTTTTTGTACAAATTAGTTCAACTTTAATTGTTTGAAAAACATGTTTATCAATAAAGCGAACAAAGGTAAACAAAAAAATTCAAAACTGCTAAATAAAAGTTCTAGCTTAAAAAAGTTTTTACTTTTTTAATACATATACAAATGTCATAAAAAAGTTTATGTTAAACTTTTACTTATTATCTCTAAAATAAAAAGTCATAAGTACAAAACGTTATAAATTATAATAACGTTAAAATTGTTAATCAGAATTGTATTAAAAGTAATAGCTTTAATGTTTTTGAAGTAACATAATGCATCCTATCTTGTTCCACACCTTTTAAGCTTTGTAAATATTTGCAATGTTAAATGCATAGACAAATTATTATACGGAAACCTATGTGGACATATGGACTTGAACTGTGAGGGACAGCAAAATTTTCTAACATCATTTTCTAAACGCATTCAATCCTTTCAATCTAAAGTCCTTCGAACACTATTTGATGCTCCATTCTATGTAAACAACAAAACCCTACACCATGACATTAATATCCCATTAGTTTTAGACCTTATCCCAGAAAAATTTTCCACATTCCACCAGAATCTTACCTATCATTAAAATCATCTTGCACAATCCCAATCCAGTACCACTAATCCTTACAATCCGCCTCGAAGGTTGAAGCGGCAGTGGCCCAGAGACCTTTTGTGAATAAGTATACATTGGAGTTTTGGCAATGGCCAGATTCTCCACTCAAGCCATGTATGTGTGATTATAGTGCCTCTAATCAGTCTCTAGTAGTCCTTAATACCCGTAATGCGGCTGTTTTAGAGGCGCTGGGATCTTCTAGAGTCCTGCCTTTCCTTCCTCAAATGGGGAGAAAGGCTTGGGTCGGACATCTTGGCTAAATGATTTATTTTTATTTTTTTTAAATATTGTATAGAAGCGTGTGAGTATATGAGTAGTTGTTTTTATTAATTTAGTTTCTATTTGTTTAGTTTAGTTTATATACCTTTACTTTTAGTATTATTGTTTTTTCTGTATTATTTATTGTTGATAGAGCGTGAATGTGCTCTCTGAACACTATTATAAATTACCTTATTTGTGACGGATTTTAATATTTCAATATAAATATACTTTAAAAAAAAAAATGACATCGCTTAAAAATTTGAAATCGGAGTTAATCATTCCGTCAACTGAAAGCCTCAGAGAATGAAGTATGGTTTATAAAAGCAGATGGAGTAACTAGTTTTCTATTGCCTATTGCCTAACTACTAATAAATAGAGTATTTGTAATTTTAATGTTCTTAATGATTTTTTATCTCTAAACTTTAAGTAAGTAAGCTTAAAAATTTTATAATACACCAATATAAATAATTTCTATTCAAAGAAGAGCGGTAAATGAAAGTTTCAGATTCCTCTAGTACTTTTTTATTTATATTTTATTCGTCGATTTAGATAGATTTCGTGTAAATGACAAATTTCATTCCTCCAACTGAAACTGGTACGATTAGGTTGCTTATTCGGGACCTCATCAATTTAAAAATATTACTCGTCCGAGGTTTATTTATATCGGTGTCATAATGATTATTGTTTTGTTTTTTTGTGTGTGTTTTTTTTTTTTTTTTTGTATCATCTGAGTTCAAGAAAGGTCAAGTTTGGCTATCTTAGAATTGGAATTGGTTCCATATTTTAATTTTTTTAATTGACCTTGTGACTATGAAAAAAATATAGTCTGACACTATCGCTAGTGGTGCGAATCAATGATTTTTTATGACCATTCTTCAAACCCGTGGTATACATACAAAGGATTAAAAAAAAAAAAAAAGCGTGAGCATTATCTGCTTAAATTTTTTTCTGCTTTATTTAAAAAAAAAATTATAATTTTTAATTTATTGAAATGGCGGGGATGGAAAAATAAAACGAAACCCCGGCACCAGCTCAGTTCCCATAAAAAATTTCAAATCTCTAACACAATTTGGAGGAATTGATGAGTGGCACAACATATTAAAAACCGTTGAAAATGCCACAAAAATGGTGGGGGTGAGAGAAAAATACTGTGATGAAACTTCACGTGAAAAAATAAAAAATACTTTTTCAGTTCAAATAATTCGCAACATGTTATGTTTTAATTGAAAGGAATGTTTTAATTTTCTATTCCTAGATCTTTTTAGTCAAGAAACCTATTTAAATATCACGTTAAGGAAGCGGATGATCTTTAAGATAGGTTTTATAGAAAATCGGACCGTCAAGAAATAAGGAAATGTAAGTCTGCTAGAAAATATTTAGAATATTCCTTAGTCCTGATTTAACCTAGAAAATTTAAATGGAATCCAGTAGAGAAATAAAATTGTAAGTAAGAAATTCAGCAGATGGACAGATGCAGATGAAGCAAGAGAAAGAAGAATTTGAACAAGGAAAGAATTTTTTATCTGATGATTTATAAAAATATACCTCATTTTACTTACTTAACCATGTCTGAACAAAAGGGGGTTTCAAAATTTTTTAGAGGCGCATATTTTGACGGGTTTTAAAATTTTTGAGGAGGACAAATTTCGACGGGTTTTAAAATTTTTGAGGAGGACAAATTTCGACGGGGTTATGCATTTTCGGTTTAACGAACAAGGAGAAAACATGGAACAGACCGCAGCAAGTGTATTGCATTTGATCTACGATTTTTCTAGTTCTGTCTTCGCTTGCTCTGTTTTTAAGAAAATGTAAGCAATAAAATATCTTGAGAGGAAGGTGGGGAGTAGTTTATTGAGCCATCGACCTTGGGGGGATGAGTAACCCTATACTTAACTTGTAAGCAAATTACTTATAACTTAATGATATAACTTAATACTTAATACTTATAAATTAATAATATTATAACTATTTGGCTTATTTATAAATATTAATAATAAATTGTGCTTAAGAGTAAGTATGAATACTACACAGTAGCGCATCTAGATCAATTGAGACCCAGGGAAAATTATTTTTAATAACCAACCATTGTGATCGATCAAAAAATTCAAAAACTTAACCCCTTCTCAAAATTTGAGGTTTCACGTTTAAGGACGCGTAGAATTCGAAAAACGCATAAAAAATTTTTTGTCCGTACGCCGTACGCCGTCCGCCGTCCGCGCATTTTCTTCGAAACTACTGGACCGATTTTTTTCAATAAAAACAATGACGTTGCTGTCTGATTTAAAAAAAAAAAAGTATATATATATATATATATATATATATATATATATATATATATATATATATATATATACATATACATATATTTGTTTTTAATTTATCATTTAATTAAAAAAAGAGGCTTTTCATTGACTCCTTAAGTAAAAGTCTCCGGAAGCAGAAAGTTTCCTTCGCCACACTCTAGCTTTGCTACCGGTGCTGCTCAAGTATTACACAAATTTAATTGCTAAAAATTATATTCAATTTAACTATTGCAAAAAGGGTCTATCTATTCAAACATTAGCGTGTTTGAAAAAGTAAAGCTAATATTAGAAAATGGTATGAGTGTAAATATATAATTCTATTTATCGCACAAAAATAAATGTAATACTTACACCAAGGTAATCATAAAATGTGCACGTCACCACGGCTATAATTTTTGTCCATATTTCATAGGCTTGAGAACAAAGGGTAAAAGCCATGCACCACTTGATAATAAACAAAAATCATTATTATTTATTGTTCTTATTGACGAATTTATGAATATATTAATAATATATCTGTATTACAACTAAATAAGTGGTTTAAGTAATATATTTTGGAAGTATATTAGTTTAAGGACTAAAACAAATCTGAACCACTTGGTCAACGATTGTACAAGAATGTGATTTGACCGAGATCACCCTCAAACGCAAAGTTTTTTTCCTTAATCAATTATTTAATTAAGGTTATGGGATGTTCAGGCCAGGGGTCAATATATAACTAACCAGTATATTTGATTCCTAGGTTCAAACAAAATAAAGTTGAGTACACTAAAATTGAAATAAACTAACTTTTATTTCAACACAAACTTTATAAAGAGATTTTAGAACTTGAGAATTTTTAACTTTTTAGACCTTTTACATCAATTACAATTAGTTTTCACATATGAATATTTTTAACACTGTGAAATCATTTAAATATTTATAAAATAAAAATCACTTTTGACTGATTTCCTAACAAAGGGAAGGTCTCCCGACTCCAGGATCGATCCCCGGACGATGAACAGAATATAATAATTTCTCTGCCATCAGCCGGACTTGAAATTGGGACCTTGAGCATTGGAAGTCAAGGTCCTACCACTGAGCTAGCCCACTCCACTAATTTAATGACTAGGTATATACAAAAAGTAGAAGATTAAATTATTTGCTAGCCCCAACTGTGATGGCGCATGCATCCCCTTTCAAAAACATTGGTGTCCTTTATTGAATACTATGCAAGTGAAAATAAAATTATGAAAATTGTAGTTTAGGTTTTTCCCTTATTCCTTGATTAAATTTGATTTGATTTGATTGATATGAAATCACAAAAACCTATTCTTCCCTTCAAAAATTCAGAGCCCCATAAATATCTAGGCTTTCAAAAATTCCTGACTCCGTAAAAATGTGCTCCCTTCTAAAGATTTGATGGCGTAAATGCGTCATGCAACCCCCGTCTAAACATTCCTGACTTATTCACCATACATAAATATATTTAAGAGTGATTTCCATCCAATAGACAACTAAACCTTTATTTATTTTTAATTTCTGATTAAAGTTGATACAACAAACGTTTTAGATAATGACACAAAAGAAACAATCAAGCTCCATCAAAAGCATTATAAATAGTGTGGGTTAAAATGTTCTATTTGTTTCATTAAAGTTTTGTGATAGGGTAAATTGAAGGGGTTTGAACTCACTGACAAATTAACAAAATGTTCTTGTTTACATACATTGGAGGAAACTTTAACTTAAGCGACTTTGAACCACACCAACTTGATTAATACTAATAATAATTCCCGATGATTGAAAAAAAAAACATGTTGCGACTTTTTACTACAATCATGGCAAGAATTCGAAACAAAGTTCAAATTTTATCCATCACTAAGCCGTTAAAATAAACGGTCCAAAATAATTCGATATTACATTAATCATATGCTTAATGAGTCAAAAATGTTACCCTGAATGCTCCGGCAACCCTGTTTCTCTTCGGAATTGCGTATTTGATGACCTTTTGGAGGAAGATGAAGTAGCTGATGAAGAATATGAAAGTGGGTACGTAGGGTAGAAGCCCCCATCCTTCAGCTCTAATACAACTAAGGACATCTGTATTCGCTTCATCCATCACACTCATCCACGGTTCTTCCTGTTTGACCTCTCTTCATCCCCTCTCAGCCTTCACCTCTTTACTATTGATGCACAACCTGCATCGGTCCTTTGTACTATGATGTCTCACTCAGGTGGAGTTTAACTGTGTAACCCGTAGCAACCATTAGTTCCATGACATTTGTATTCTTGATCGATTTATTTTTAATTGTAACTTGAAATCAGTAACGCTTAGCAATTAAAACGGTTTCGCATATGTCAACTAAAGGTAAATGTATATAATAACTTCTCTGTCCCTTCTATTCATTTCTAAATAGAATAGATGTTCCATGTTACTTACACTGAGCTTATCATACGATGCGCCATATTCTGCCTTCATAATCCAAAAACATTAAAACCATGCCTTTTCTTATTAATATTTCTATATACACTATATAAATATAATTTGTTTGATGTGTGATTGAGGATGATGTACAAAATACAAACAAAAATCAGTTTATAATCTGTCTTTAAAGGTGATCAAACCTAGTGATTCAAAAAAAAAAGATAGATTATCATAATATTATCATAAAGAATATCGAGGGCAAAAATAGAGGCATAAGGCAGGAGCTAGCGTGAGAGGGTGAAGAGGGGGACAAAATATATACGATTCATAATATTTTTGAAAACAAAACTATTTCAAAAACTTTCTCATTCATCACTTTTCATCTATCGTTCCGTCAATCATGACGACTTTTCAAGTCGAAATTATCATTTCTAACCTCAGTTCCACAAGCTATTGTTAAATTTTGTTTTTCTTTAATGGATTTTATTACATTTTGTCACAATTAAGGGCAGTAGTAATAGTGGAACAGGAATTCATTTACACCGGATGTACAATAAATAAGAATAATTTAAATGGAATAACATAAAATTATAATACTATTAAAAATAAATATATATGCGTGTTTAAAAAATAAGGATGAATAATGGTCAGGATGTGAAGTCAAAAAATTATGTTTATAGAGTTTGCCGACGTGTCGACTCAAGCATGGTCATCCTCAGGGCTAAGAATTAAAAAATGCAAAATTACAACAGAAAAGTGATAAATAGAAAAGTTTGTAAATAAAAGCAGAAAGGGATAGAACGTATAAATGAAATCACAGTAATATAATAAACATAACAGTAATAAAAACATTGCAATATGCTAGGAAAATATTTTTGTGTTATAAATAAATGAAAATATAAGTATAAAAGACAAAAAAGAAAAACAAATAAACCAAATAATTAGTATAAATAAAACAATTCTATAAATAAGGAGTATAGAAATAAAAATGAACAAATATGTAAAAACAAGATATCGAAATAAAAATTAAAATATATAAATAGTTTCTTAACAATTACCTCTGGTTTAATTATGAATTATTAATTTTAAGTTATAATTCTGATCTTTTTAAGAAACTTTATATATTTCTTATTTTCTATTTCTATATGTTGTTTTTGCGTATTTGTTAATTTTTTCTTGTTATACGTTTTTTTGCCATACTTCTTATTTACGGAATTGTTTTATTTATAATAATTATTTGGTTTATTTTTTTTAATAAGTACATTTTTCAATAATTTATTACATAAAAATATTTTCTTGACACATTGTATTATTTTTATTATTGTTGTGTTATTATTATTATTTACTTATAATTGTTACTATCGTGATCTGATTCGTTCGTTCGACTTCTTTCGTAGTTCATTTACATAATTTTATATTTATCATTTTTCTGAGGTGATTTTGTATTTTTTAATTTTATGCCCTGATGATCCACATGTTTGGGAAGAGACATAGGAAAACTCAATAAACATAATTGTTTGACTACAGATCCTGACCATATTTTATCCTTACAAAATCAACAGTCAGCTATATATTCATCTCTCAATTTGTTCTAAAAAATAGCAACCGGAACTGAGACGGCAGGAGATTTGCAATTTATGGGAAATCGGTCCATGGAAGGTGCTTCGGGCTGAAGCTCTTTCCCCCAAAAATGGATAAATATTTTTTTTCAATGTTCCATATCTATTTCTGTGCTAAGTACTGAGACTATATCTCAGATAAATACTTAAAAAATCAAACTATGTACTCTCCTTAAAGTGCAGCTTCTAAATGTCAAATAAACGAATAGAAACGAATTATCTATAAATATTTTGTATAAATTATCTATAAAGTATATAAAACATTATTATTCCCATAAAAATATTTTTTTATATACCTTTAAGGACCGCGTAAACATTACTTTATATGTTTTTCTTTTTGTTGCAGAATAATAACCGTTATTAAAAAAAGAAAAAAAAAACCTTTTATAATATATGCAATGGAAATATTAGACAAATATATTACATAATTATTATATAATATATGTAATGTTATCAAGTTATCAGTGATTTATTTTGATTTGAATTCTGAAGTTAAAAAAATAAAACCTTGTAGGTCAAGCCGGGATAAATTCAAGCCTGACTAAATAATTCCACGCTCCATCACACATCCAACCTCTATGCTCATCTGAATTGATTTTTACAACATTTAAATAGACAAATCTCTCTATTACAGGTTGTTGTTTTGGACTTTGTAAAAATTAATTTAAAAACGCCTGTTGAAAAGTTAGATTAAAGAAGGGATTAAATTTTCAAACGACTCATACATACACCTCAAGTTCTACAATGTACGCCGAAAGTTTCACAACCATCCCGTTCCATATTCCAGACAGAATAATTAGCCGTAATTGCAGCTAAAGAGAGAACAAAGGAATTTTCGTAAGTATCTATTTTAGTCTATGGTGAATTATGTTAATCTTTATTTTTGTATTTTAGTAGCGGATTTACTTTATATTACGCACAGGCAGACATGGGGCTACAATTTCAGGAGGTAGCTATTTCTGAAATAGTATAGCGGAAATAGTGCAAATATTAGTGAAATTAAATTATTAAATCAAAGGAATTCGGAAGTATAAAAACGAGCTCCAAAAGATGGACGGAAGATCGCACAGGAGAGAAGCAATAGAAGGATCTTATCTTAGTATGCAGAAGATGGCGACTTTATCAAGTAGATAATGTTGGTAGTTGATGTACTACGCGTTTCCGCTTAGTGCTACCATTGCTTCTTGTACTGCCAAAGGTAAGGCTAGGGTGTAAATAAATAAAATCTAGAAATAAAAGCGTTAAAGGAGCACTTGTGGAAAGACCCTCATTTTCTGCCTTACATGTGAGAACATTATAGGTGTTTTTCAGATAAAAGTAGTTTATTGTTGCTAAACTACAAACTTTTGTTATAAAAATATGTGGTTATTACTATATAAACTCGAAATGTACTTCGGCTCTCAATTTAATATTTTTTCTTTTTTTACTTTTATTTGTGACTATAAGTTCCAATAAAATATCAACTACCTATAGTTGAAGTATAACTACATACATCGAAATTTTTCTCTTGTTCATTCAACTATCTATTTTGGAATG
This sequence comes from Nezara viridula, assembly GCA_928085145.1. Classification (NCBI taxonomy): domain Eukaryota; kingdom Metazoa; phylum Arthropoda; class Insecta; order Hemiptera; family Pentatomidae; genus Nezara; species Nezara viridula. The sequence goes on from OV725079.1 coordinate 129,945,928, forward strand.
ATTTAATTATGGCTACTGCATTCATTGGCTTTCGGGCTGAAGCGCCGCAAATGGTAAAATATAATGTCTTACGAAAAAAATTATCTCTGGATGTTCACCAACATGTTCACAAATTTCAGTAAGCTGTATCTTTGCCTAAAATTGTCCGATTTCGATGATTTTTTTCATTTTGTAGGGAATTTAGTAATCTTTTATATAATCATTGGCATAACCAAGGGAAAATTGTGTAATTTTTTAGTTATTCGCAAATAAAGTTTGTTTTTTTTCATAACTTTATTGCCTGAATTTTCGGGATGATTAGACTATTTTGTCCGCCTGAAGGAGAAGGAAAAAGAGTTGTTCCAACAACCAGTCCGTGCAATGTAGCAAAGTTCACCATCCGTAGCCCATTATCATTTTCCTCGAAAGAATATCCACAAAGCAACATGGATCTCTCCAAATGGGCAAAAAACATCACAGATATACCATGTACTTATTAGTGCCCGTCACAAGTCCAACATGATAAATGCAAGATCTTATAGAGGTGCAAATATGGACACGGATCACTATTTGAGCATTGCCGAGGTCAGATCACGAATTTCGCTGATTAAAAACCACCACCAACGACCAAAGAAGAAGATTGATGTAGCTAAAATTAAGGACTCAGACCACCAATATTCGTACCAACAAGCTGTGGAGACGAAACTTAATGAAGATGTAATTAATGACAGCTCTATGGTCGATGAACAGTGGAGGAGATGCAGCAACGCAATGAAACAGGCAGCAGAAGAATCTCTTGGCTACGAGACTAAATCTAGAAGGCCTCCATGGTTTGATGCTGAGTGCCTTCAAGCAGTAAAAGTGAAAAATGAAGCCTACAGAAAGAAGGTTCAGCGTCCCACAAGGCTCTCCCAAGAAACATATCGAAGAAAAAGACGCGAAGAGAAGAGATTATTCCGCGGAAAGAGAAGAGCTTGGGAAAACAAGAACATGGAGGATATAGAGGCATTGCGCGGCCAAAATGAAAGTCGGCTGTTTTTTCAGAGAATAAACGAGGGTAGGGCAGCTTTCAGGCCCAGAGTGACGGCATGCAAAGACACGAATGGATCTCTTTTAAGCCACAAAGATGACGTACTAAGGAGATGGGTACAACATTTTAAAGACGCATTAAACAGAGGAACGGTGCCTGGAGAAGTAGGAGTAATGAAGGAAGACTCCCTGAATTCTATTGAACCCCCGGATGAGGAGGAAATGGAAAATGCCCTGATGAAATTGAAAAATGGAAAGGCGCCAGGCCCGGACGGAATCCAGTCAGAGCTGTTGAAATGTGGAGGTGAAGAACTTAAGAAAGCTCTGCATGATTTAATGCTGACCATCTGGGAGAGGGAAGCTATGCCTACGGAATGGGCAACAGCCATTATCTGCCCAATACATAAGAAAGGAGATCAAACAGAATGCGCTAACTATCGAGGAATCTCACTCCTTTCGTGTGCTTATAAACTGCTCTCTAACATTCTTTTTGAGAGGATTCTCCCGTATTTTGAAAAGGAACTGGGAAAATATCAGGCTGGATTTCGAAGAGAACGCTCAACCACTGATCAACTGTTCTCTCTGAGGATGATCCTAGAAAAGACTATGGAGCATAAGGTAGTCACCCACCATTTATTCCTAGACTTTAAAGCAGCATACGACAGCGTTGATAGAACGCAACTATACTGTGCCTTGGAGGAGCTAAGCATCCCTCAGAAGCTCGTACGCCTAATCAAGATGACCATGGACAGCTCGAGATGTAGAATACGCGTCGGTTCTGACGACTCCGAAGAGTTTAAAGTGAGCAGTGGGATTAGGCAAGGGGATGCCCTCGCCTGTCTATTGTTCAACTTGGCAGAGGAGAAAGCTGTAAGAGACCAACGATATAATCTTCAATCGCCTGACACAGCTTCTTGGTTTTGCTGATGATATTGACATAATAGGTAGGTCTGAATAGGCTCTCAGAGAAGCGTTTATAGGCCTTGAAGCAGCTGCAAGACAACTTGGTCTAGAAGTCAACGAGAGGAAAACTAAGTATATGAGAGTTGGTGGTGAGGTGGATCTGAACTCTCCATTTGAGGTAGGTTCTTTTAAGTTTGAGAGAGTGAAAAGTTTTATATACCTTGGGTCTGAAATTAATAGCAAAAATGACATGGCTCAAGAAATACAAAGAAGGATCACGGCTGCCAATAGATGTGTCTATGGACTTGGCCGACACTTAAGAAGTAGGTACCTCTCAAAGAAGACCAAGCTGATCATATACAAGCCTCTTGTTCGGCCTGTTTTGTCATATGGCTCAGAGACTTGGACGATGACCAAAAACGATGAGATGAAGCTGAGTGTGTTTGAGCGAGGAGTCCTCAGAAGGATTTATGGTCCAGTAAAGGAGGGTGATGTATGGAGGAAAAGAAAAAATAGGGAGCTCAGTTCTCTCTATGCAGACATCGACGTAGTCACCTATATTAAACTGGCCAGACTAAGGTGGGCAGGGCATGTGGCCAGAATGAGCACCGTTGAGATACCCAAGAAAATAATGATGGAGGAGCTGCACCTCGCAAGATGGGTAGGAAGGCCGAGGACGAGGTGGTTGGACAACGTGGCCTATGATGCGAGAACCCTGCTTGGTGTACGGAACTGGAGAGCTGCAGCAGAAGAAAGAGCCAACTGGCGGAGGCTCTTGGAGGAGGCCCAGTCTCGGTAACGGGATGTCGTGCCACACATGAATGAATGAATGAATGAATGAAGGAGAAGGAAGCCTTCGAAATTGGTGGCTCAATCTTGAGATTTGGTGAAAAATTGACGATGATATGGCTTGCCGATCAAAAACACCATCGGTAAATAATATAAACTCCTCCTCTCTCGATCATAGAGACCTCAAGTCGACGAAATGAGACATGTATTCAATGACAGTACCACAATTAATGTAAGGTTGTGTGGATACGAACCCTATGCCTTGCGTTATCTCGAAAATAGTACGTTTTGGGGCTTAAAAACGCAGGATCCGATAGTTCCGGAAGAACTATCCGGGTCTTGCTGTACGCATCAAAATCTTCTAGATCCAATTTGTCCCGTATCGATCTACAGACCTACCACTGTTCAGGTATTGAACCCTAGCAAAATGTTTGTAAAACTTTATTTATTTTAGAAAGAAAAACAAAAGTGGAGAATACGATTCGCTAACCCCCCCTGAAATTCTTCATGGTATTTGAGCATGACAGGAGCTTATATTTGGTACAGAACCGATTTCGAGCCTTACTGTAATAATATATGTACGGATTACACGAACAAGAATACTTTAAGAGATAGTTTTTAATATTTTTTTCTGTAAAACATAGTTATATTTTACCATTTGGGGGGGAAGGCTTCAGCCCGAAAGCCCCTCCCCCCACCCCGTAGATCCGCCTGTGGTATCAATAGAAATAAAATAAATAGTTTTGTTTATCAGTGCTGTTAGTTAAATTACATAATTGTGTTCCCGTAGTTTGTGAAATGCCTAAACGCACCTTTAGATCACTCGAAGTAACAATTTTGTCACATTTTGGGGCGTTTTTAAAAAAAAAATTTGATTTTGGGGGTGGGACTCAAGTGAAAGTCTCCCTCCCGTAGCTCCACCTGGAATTGGTAAAAACACTTTCTTTTTTTTTAAATCCACCTAGAGGAAAATAAAATCATGTCAGTTTACTTTCATATTATAACAGCAGATGGCACTTTCTCGATCTATTGTAAACTTATAAATAAATACAATATTCTCAGTTTTCTATGTAATAAATAATATTGATAATAAATTTAACTTTATTTTGAAATTTAATTGAGGTAAATTTATTGGCAAATACTCGGTTACATTTCAGTAATATTTTAAAGGCCGTGGTATGTGATGACGTAGGTTTCACAGCTGACATTCAGTTGTAAATATTATTGTTACCCAACATTCCAGGTTACTGTGCTCCAAAGTTTGTATGGGATGTGATCAAGTACTTTTAAAGTTGATTTGAAATACAGGTATTGTGAAATTTATTAAAATTATTTATCAAAACATTATATAATTGTACCTTGTTATTTTTTTTTTGTATTCTTATTATTCATACATTTATATTTTTTGGTTATGAATGTGAATAATAATTATCCTCTGGGGAGTATCATTAAAAAGTAATGTAATGTGGTGGATCTACAAATAAAGTAGAACTCAGTAATTAAGAAAAACACTTACTAAGGTCATTTAGCTTAGTAAAAAGTAAATTATATTGAAAATTTTTGAGATGAACAATCTGCAGTTCTAATAATGTTTGCTGTTGTATAATAAATTGTTGATAATACCAGTGACTTAGGTAATCAAGAGACTTAGGATGGTTTCATTAATCAACAATCTATATTAATTTAATTTTAGAGTGTCAACTTATTATTTTCAACTATGAAATTATATTCCTTAAGGGGGTTACTTAACTATGACTAATCATTGAAGTTACTGGGACAAAGGATTCACTATCAGCAGTAAGCGGGTTCCCATGAGACAGCTTGTCATTCCTCTATCTTATCTCATATGCTATCCTCATTCAATTTTCAATTCAATTACAAAAGAATTTGCCTTCTAACCTAAAGTAAAAAATTCCTAATTTATTATCTAAGTTTAAAACTGAAGAAAGTTATTACAGATTATCATCTTTATTATTCTATATGTATATTTTGGATATTGTATAGAATAAGTATGCCAGTCTTAATTACTATTCACTAAATATGATAAAAAATCTATATGGAAAATAGGAACCTTTTTGAAAAACAATATTATTGAGCTGTTATTCTAAAGGCTAAAATTTCAATTATTGTTCAACTATGTTCCTGAAAATATTCCTAAGACGCGCTAAAATTTATTTTTACATCCCTTTGATTGTCAATTGTATAGCAAAATTTCATTATACTTCTTTCACTACAGCATACATATAAGTAAAATACCTTTCGATATTAAAACTGATTAGGCACTTTTAAATTTTTAAGGTTATATTTATGTATTAACATATGATCATTGAATTTTCTATTAGTAATTAATGATGGTCACTGCAGTTACTGAAAAGTAATTGGTGTAGCTATTCTATAAAAGAGCCCTTATTTTATGATTTTTGATCAAGATATCTTTACTATTATTTATAAATAAAAATTAACTACAAACCAGGATTATTATCTTTCTTTCTATTGGAATTGTGAAAACTATATATATATATATATATATATATATATATATATTTTTTTTTTTTTTTTTTTTTACTTTCTATTTGTAAGTTTATGAGTGCAAACATTCAAAATATGAAAAATCAAGAACTAATTGAGCTTTTAATAGTTAAATAAAATGATGAAAATGAATCAACTTCATAAATTAATATGTTAATAATAAATATTTTTAAAAAAGTATAAATATAAGTTATAAAATAAATATAAATATAATAGTTATTTTTATTTATAATACTTTTTTATTAATAAATATAATAATATAAATTAAATTGCAATTGTGTTTAAAAAAAAATGTGCCTTACAGAGGTATTTTTATAAACCACTTAAAATTAAGAGATATTAATTTCCTTATCTGAATTTTGAAATCCAGTTATGGTATGCTATGTTGTGTTAAATAGTTACCTTTAGGTGGAAAGATAATTATTGTTTTACTTCATAATTTTTGCCTTAATTAAATTAAATTTAGATTTTTTCAAATTACCAAGTTCTATATTAATTATTTTTCAAGTCTTTGCCCTGCAAACTTTTAAGATACCAGAACTGGGTATATATATATATGTTGTCTAAAAGCAGATATTTGCTTTATTTTAAAGTAAACAAGTTGTGCACCTATGATATTCATTATACATCTTTCATTCGGATGTTTCATTACTTATTCAATAATTTTCTTTTAACTCTGGTTTAAAGATTCAAAACTTTAAAAGAATACAGATATATTTCTATTGTATGATAAAATGTAAGTAATTTTACCATTTTTTATCATTGAAAATTATTTATCTTTGAATGAAATTTTACATTTTTATTTATATTTCTAATGGGCATGATTTCCAAAGGTTTACCACAAGGATGGTTGACACACCATTATCTAATGTTAAAGTAAGTCTTCAATTTGAAGCCTTGCATGATGCTTAATTTGAATGCTTCCTTGCTTGAATTTTTTACATATTTCTAAACTAGCGTTGTTTTGTGCTTGATAATAATTCTTAGAAAGAAATGTGGGCCAATACGTGTTAGCCGGTATCAGTTTTTCTGTTCTCAATCGCTATTAAATATCAGTTAGTGGGTTATCATTTGTTTGTTAGGTAATAAAATTCTTTCTTTGATAAATTGGATGTAGCTCATTTCATACATTCAGTTGAGTGTAGATGGTCGGGTTGGTCACAAGAAATGGTTTTTTCAGGGAAAATAGTATGTATTTTTGAATATTTAATTACCAAATATATTGTAATAATGATTAAATTAGTAATTATATTATTGAAATAATTTTTTCGGTTGATAAATTTTTCTATTCCATGTATAATTATCAGAAATTTTAATCACTATTTTTTTTCTTTTGAAAGTGCTGCTCTTTAACAATAATTAATTTTTTTAACACTAATGTAATAATGAAATAAATTTAAATCTAGAATAACATCCTTTATTTGTGCAATCACTGTAGCAATGAAATATTTATTTTTGTTATCAAATTAATAACAAGAAACAAAATCAGCCGGAAACTGAGGCTTTCTTTGAGTCCAACTAAAAAGCCAATATTTTTCGTTAGAAAGAGATTTTTTACCTCTTAATTAAAAAAAAATTGTGATATCTCATAATTATAATTATGAGACAATAATTTATTTTCTACTGTTGATTAGTAGTGGTTTTTTCGAATGTTTAATTTTTTTATTTATAATTTATGCATGCATATGTTGTCATGTATTAATCAATGTTTGGCCCATCTGCTAATAGAATCTTTCCTTGTGAACTGCGTATTGGTTTTGTAAACAAAGAACCTGATTGAGGTCCAGCTTGCTATCTCCTCTTATTTGATCAATGTTACCATTTCTGTTTTCGGAAAATTCCTTCCCCTTTGTTGACTTTGTTATCCTTCCTTAATAATTCTCCTCTCTCTGTCCTTCTCAGTCCTGAATGAAAGAACCCGGAGAGTGTCATTGATTTGCTCCTGTCTGTTTAGCCGCATTTTACAGCAAGTATGGATGGAGATTGATTAGCTATTTTCCTTTTTTACTTTTCAAAGTTTCTCATAAGAAAATTATTTAAAAATGTAATTTATTAAATGAACAATTATTTATTCCGATTCTAGTTAGGTGCGATCAAAGGCAAAGGCCAGAAAATGAATGAAGAAAGGCAACCCCTGCTGGTCAGCAGCAATGACATTTCCAATGACAATTATGAAAGGTAATTTATTTATTATATGAAATTTATTATAATATTTACTAATTTTTTGTTTACAAATTGATTCATAACAAAATAAAATAAAAATAAGGTTTATGTAGTGAAATGGCTGGCAATGTAACGACAATCTTTTCTTTTTTTATTAATTAAAAAAAATTACAACTAGATTTTTTATTTTTTTATTTACAATCATAAAAAAGATATTTTTATTCCTTAATTTTATATTTATTTATATATTTTTGCCACTTATTTAATTTGTTTTTAAAATATAAAAGATAAATGATCAAAATATTATCAGATCAACTATGTATACACGCGTTTATTTCATGGTTCATATACACTTTTTTTTTTTTTATATATGTTGGCCATAAGCACGTCGACTCCTAATGGGTCCATTGTGCTCCAATTTCAGTTGGTCGTTCATATACACTTACTAATAATGAAAAAATATACGGGTACTTTTAAAATTGATTTATCACTATTTCTTCAAAATATATAACTTTATATTTCAATGATAAATTTATAATTAAATTCAAATTATTATTAACCTGACATTTTTAGTTGTTGTTAATCTTATTTATTATTTTTATTTATTGATTAAAAAATTGAGAGAATTTAATTATTTCTTTTAACTGTATCACTTAAAATTAACAACAAATGTTAAATCTTATCAATCTCTTTACTTCTCTTAATATCTCTATTACATTGTATTATGAATAGACTTCATCAATTGACCTTATTTATGGAAATGTCTTTTGTTTATTGCAGTATTTAAACAAAAGTAGAGAACTTGTCGATTAAAAATAATTATTAAAATGCTTCTTAATTTTTTTTAATATTTGAGAATGAACCCTTTGCCTGTTTTTGTATGCTCATTTTTTTATACCATTTTGTATTATTTGTCCAAAATATAATATTATTTATTTTACTTTTTAGGAAATTTCATTTATTTTTTAATTTTAATTTATAAATTTATTTGAAATGGATGATATTTATTAGATGAGTAATATGATACAGTAAAAGAGGATTTAAAAAGTATTTGTACCAATGTTCTATTAAATTTGATTATATCTTTTGATCAATTTTATGGACAAATTATATTAATTTTAACATGCTTTTTGATTTCAGTAAACTACCAGTTGAAAATGAGAGAGAAGAATCACTCATAAATTTGCCGCCTGAAGGTGACTATGATCCTCTTCTTAATAGGCAGCTTGAACATCCCACTACGTGAGTATAAGTTTTATATATTTAATTTAGAAGTAAGACGTTAATTTTGTTGTTAAACTTGAAATTTGTTAGTATTTAACTGGCGTATACTCACTGAATGTATTGAAGTAGATGTTGACCTATACAAAAGGTCCACACCATCTTTAACAGATTAAGGCTAATACTGGGATTTGCTGATGATCTAGATCTGATGGCACATTCCTTTGAGTCTCTTAAAAGTGCATTTTTAAGGTTGGCTGAAGCGGCAGAAGCTTTGGGAATGACTGTAAATCAGAAAAAGACGATGTATATGTGAGCAGGATCTGAAATCGAGACTGTAGTGCCAGTACCGGTGGTTATGAGCCCATTTGCGTTCCACAATATTGACACGCTGGAGGTCAACCAGCGATAAATAAGGGCAAACAGGTGCTATTTTGGCAACACCTTAGAAGCTCTGCCATCTCCCGTCATACAAAATGCCTCATATATAAGACCCTCATTAGTCCTGTTATCACATATGGATCGGAAAGCTGGACCCTCTCCAGTAAAGAAGAAAAAGATTTACTGATGTTTGAAAGGAAGATCCTTCGGCCTATCTTTGGACCTGTTAAAGTCGGTGATGATTGGAATAGGAGGACTAACAGGGACCTATATGATGTGTATGGGTAGACAGATATGTTGAGGCGCATCAAGCCTTGGCGACTACGTTGGGCTGGCTATGTGGCCAGAATGCCAGAAGAGGAAGTCCCAAGGAAGTTGCTTGATGGGAAGCTCTACAGGACAAGAGGGAAGGGCCGACCACGTCTAAGATGGGAGGACGTCATCATCTGGGACGCCAGATAAGTATTGCATACCCACAACTGGCGAGCGACTGCGCAAGATAGAGCCATCTGGCGAGAGCTCATTGAAGCGGCCAAGGACCACACCGGACTGTATTGCCATGGAGTTAGTTAGTTAATTAAATATAATTTTCATTTTAAATATAAATTTTTCAATTTTAAAACCTTTTAATTAAAAAAAAAATATAGAATTCTTTACATATTGGCTACCCTGTCAATATCACATCTTAATTGAAAAAATAAAAATTTTAAGAGTATGTGTATTAAAGTTGAATTATCTCCAACATTGTTAAATCAGATATTCGTGTCTAATCAGCTGTAGAATCTTATTTAATTCCAGAAATTTTTCTATTGTGCACCTGTGTGGTCTTACAAAATAAGTTTTCATTGGTAAAATCTGTTGCCTGATATTAAATGTTCCTGAGGAATTAAGCATTTCCGTTAGTATTCATTTTAAAATGATGCATTTTATTATTTATAATTGATGGTTGACGTTTCGAGGCAACAGTACCCTTCTTCAGAACATTCTTTACTTGTCATTTTAAATTATTAAAGATGAATCATCTTTAAAGTCAATAAAATGCAAGTCTTGATACATTAAAAGGTATATTTCCGTATTCACTGCACACTTTATCAGTTAAAAATTTATGGGATGATGTTGTCCAGTAATTATAAATAATAAAATACATGATGAAAAGATGGATGCTTATTGAAATGCTAAAGATCTTGGATAGAATTTATTTGACTTTCTACTCAATTTGGATATACTCTAATTAAATGTTTCATTTTTTTTTTTTTTCATATAGGAACCTTGACACAATGATCCACCTAATAAAAGGGAATATAGGAACTGGTATACTGGCCATGCCTGATGCTTTTCTCAATGCAGGGCTTGCTCTTGGTACGTTTGGTGTTTTACTTATAGGAGTTATTTGTACTCACTGTATGCATATGTTGGTAAGTTTATATTTTATTTGAATAAATTTTAATCCTCTATGGAAAAAGAATTTTGTGAAATCATATGTTTTTCTCCTTCCCAAGGTACGCTGCGCCCATGAACTATGCAGAAGAAACAAAACTCCATCTTTGGGATTCTCTCAAGTAGCTGAACTTTCTTTTCAGAGTGGACCAGCTTGTCTTCAGAAACATGCAAAAAAAATCAGGTTATGCTCTTATTCATATCTTTATTTTAAATGTTATTTCAAGCAATTTAAAAAAATTGAATATCTGAAATTTTTCAGAAAAATTATCTGTTGACAAACTTGCAGAACCTTTTAAATAACAAAGTGCAAAATTAGAAAAAAATTTCAGTAATAAAATAAAAATGAAACTTTTTCTATAAGCTGGAAATTTTTTGAACAATAATGAATCATTTAAAAATGAAATAAAATAAAGAAATAAAAATTTAGAGTGTGGTCATGTTAATTTATGAACTAATTTGAAAATGTTGTGTTTTAGGATTGCGGTAAATGTGTTTCTAGTCATTACACAACTCGGTTTCTGCTGTGTATATTTTGTGTTTGTAGCGAAGAACTTGCAACAAGTAAGTGAATACTCAAAAGTTAAAATAAATAAATAACATCTTTCAGTTAACTTCATAATTGGTTTGCCATTGATCATACGATGGGGGACCTTTTTAGCATTAGAGGCCACAGTAATGTTAGGCATTGCTAATGGAGGCCTCAAAAATTGTTTATATTTTGTTGATACTTCAATTTGTCACTAAAAACACATATATTCATGTACATATATTCAATTTAGGCCTATTAATTTTTGTAACTTAAATATTAATTAATTCTAGCACTAGAAATCGTGCAAAAATATTTGGTGGCTGCAGTTAGATCAGGGAGCCGCTAGAGCTGCAGGTTTCCGATTTATGCCATAGATTATCCATCACCTTTCTCAATTGTTTTTAACTTTTTAGTTATGAAAAAAGTCTGCCAATGTCTGAAAAAGGCAAGTAAAGTATCCCCACTGTTTTCATCGGCTGAACAATATATATATTTCAAAGTCTATAATTTTTCATGGGAGAAGCCATTTTCGGAAATACAGTAATTCCTTAACATTTACAGGTTTGATATCCACCAATTTTGTTAATCTACAAATACTAAAATGCGGTAGAATTCTACATTTGCAAATCACGTATTCGATGAATCTTGATTTAAAAAAATCCCAGTACATACTGGAGACGTAAATCATTACTGTTAGTGCTAAAAGTTGTATATAAAAATTGAGTGTTTTATAGAAGAGTATAAAAATTAATTATTTCTTTATGATTTCAATAATAATAGTCCATGGTACAGATCCCTTTTTATCGAATTATTAACATCCGGCTGAAACTTCGTAAATAGCTTAATCTCATCGTAACGTACAAATATTTATTTGCAAAACTTCTCGGAATCGGGGCATTTTCAATTAAGAGATCATCAAACTTTGTCTAATCAATTATGTACTAAAAACTCTTAAATATCCATTTGCTTTCAACTTTAATCGTAAGATAACTTGAGCACAAAGTCGATAAAAAAGGTGGCCTTCAAAAATATCGAGCCATTTGGCATGACTTACACCCCCAAATTGTCAAAATAATGAGATTATATAGGCCAAACGGCGCCCTAAAATAATCCCTTGTACTTACCCACAACACCTGACATTCAAACCACATTCTTAACACTACATACTAAACATCACACAATAACTATTGCTTCAGTATATTGTCCTCCGAGATACGTATTGATATCAATTCAATGTTTTGCGATTATTTTCAAAGAATTGAGCATTGCTTCATAGCGGGTAGTGACTTTAACGCAAAGTACTAAATTTGGGGGTCATGGCTATGTACTCCAAGAGGAAGAAATCTGAGGGCTGCTATCAATGAACTTTCATTAGACACTCACTATATCACTTGATGCACCGATATATTGGCCAGCTTTGCGACAGAAAATTCCAGATCTACTTGACTTTTTTATAACCAAAGGACTACGCACCATACCTCACACCATAAGTACAAGCTGTGATCTATGCTCTGATCATTCCCTTATACACTTGGTTATACTAGATGAGCTCATCAACGGTAAAATGTATTGTGATGCTTATAGGGCATTTCTGGATTCAGAACTGTCAATCCCTTCATCAATTAAAACTGAAGAAGAACTAGACGAGGCAGTGGAGAAATTTACTAAAAATGTTCAAAAAGCTGCTTGCCTTTCATCTCTTCCAGTGCCATCATGGCCAAAACATTTGCCTAGATACCCTCAGTATATAAGGGACTTGATCACAACAAAGAGAATAGCTCATAAGGTAGGCAGACTAACAGACTTCCTTCAGATAAACAAACATTTAACAGACTGAATAACGAACTTAAACGACTAATACAAAAATTCAATGCGACAATTCATGGGCTTTGTCGAATAGGGAAAAATCTGAACTATTTGCTGACCATCTATCATCTGTATCTATCTACTGACTTTATGAAAACAGAACATGAAACCATTGTACTAAACACTTTAGATATACCACTACCATTGACACTATTACCTCTTTCGTTCACTCCTTCACAAGTTGCACAGCAAATCAAACATCTACCCAAATGAAAAGCCACAGGTTATGACTTAATAACTGCCGAGGCGCTCCAGCAAATGTCCAGGAAAGCACTAAAGTTTCTTACAACTGTATCCTGAGGACAACTAAGTTCCCACTGCAATGGAAATATTCACACATCATAATGATACACAAAAAGAACAGACATTTTCTATCCTTCATCCTACGGTTCGATAAGTCTTCTCCCAATATGTTCTAAACTTTTAACTAAACGAAAAATTAATATACAAAAGATTGGTTGACATACTGACAGGGCAAAATATAATTTCTGACCATCAGTTAGGTTTTCGTACATTCCATTCAACAACACAACAATTACACAGAGTTACTGACTACATTGCTGGAGCACTAGAGCAAAAACAATGCGCAACTGGCATGTTTCTGAATGTTGCCCTGGCATTCAATAAAGTCTGGCACCAGGGACTTCACTTTAAACTCAAAACACTACTACCTCATACATATTACCTCGTTCTCCATCCTTTCGTTTTCGACAGATTTTTCTCTGTCCCACAGGGCATAGAAATTTCCTCAATTCGACCAGTGTTAGCAGGAATACCTCAAGGATCAATACTGGCTCCTTTACTCTACACCATATGTAAGCATGACATACCTATCAACTTCAAAACATTGACCGCCACCTACGCTTATGATACAACAATTTCAACTAAAGTATAACCCCACCTAGCCTCAATGAATTTATAAAATCATTTACTGACTTTAAAAAATTGGTACTCATTTTGGAAAATAAGATTAAATCATGACAAATCACAACATATAAGATTTACACTTCGACGAGGAATGTGCCTACCAGTTTATATAGTAGAGAACCAAATTCCTCAGACAAACACAGTATGTTACCTTGGACTGATATTCGGCAGAAAGATGCGCTGGGCCCACATGTCAAAATGAAACGACAAACTGTTAACGGTTATTGAAAATACTGTACTTAATTTTTCTAAATCGAAATTGAATGTTCGACAAAAACTTAATACATACACTTACCTACTCAAACCCATCTGGATATATGCCTCTCAGATTTACGGTAGGAGCTCTCTGGTACGTCTACAACAAAACTTTTCATAACGGCTTACTACAACTAACTATAGACCAATACAAACCTACTCTCTACTCTCGTTTTCATCTCAAACTACACAGACACACAGACTTATAAACGACATGGCCACTACTGACAAGCCCATCTGGAGGAGACTAAAAAGGAGCTGGATGAGAGATCTCATCTAAATCAAGGAAGTAAATAAAGACCATGAAGAGGTGCTCCTGGGTACTATCCTTCCTCATGCCAATAATGCCAACCTTTATCATCACAACACATCTGTTGGTTGTCAATACCATGACATGTGTGGATAAATAGTTAAAGAGAAAAAAAAAATTCCTTGAAAACATGTGATTTCCGTTAAATAATATTAGTTTTTACAACTCTCCATTACCATCTATGACTCTCTATATTAGATATTGTTTTTTCCTAAAATTCTTCTTTTTCCAATGATATATTATATGTATACTTTCTGACTATTGTTTCCGTAGATTCATTTTCGACCTGGATAAGCATTTTTCTTTTTTTTCCTTTATTCAAAATTGAAATTCTTCGAAAACTTATATTTTGCCTTTTTTCGTAACTCCTAACATGGAGAGATAGTTAATTACATAAAATAAATCAAATTAAAGGTACTTCAGAGGAAGACACTTTGAGCATTCGGCATTTAAGCCCTGTTATGTAACATCAGTATGGATAAGACCTAAATGATATTAAAGAATACTTAATTATACATTGATACACCGAGTTTAACTAAAATATTTAAATCCGTTTTCGAGAAAATCGTAAAAATGTGTTACATTGATGATATAAAGTGCCACTTCTGGTGTCATAATCTACACAATTAAATATTAATTAATACTTCAATATAGCCTTTATTTTGAGCCGCACAATAAACTCTTAGTGACCACAAAAGGTTTTTTAACTTCAAAAATTAGTAATGAATAATGCAAAAATATTTTGGGAAAAGAAATGCTAAAAACACTTGAAAACAAGCTTTGTTTTTATTATAAGATTTTATAGTGTTTCAATAATTACTGAAATGTGTATAACTTGTAATTATTTTAACCTTTCATACTAACAATACCAAAACTGTTTTATTGACTACAAAACAAATGTCATTAAGATGTAAATATAATGTTAAAATTTACTCTACTTTCAGGTTACTGAGCAGTACACGTCTGATGTTCCTTCTTATGTATTCCTCCTTGTTCTCTTACTCCCTATGATTGTCCTAAACTGGGTTACTAACCTTAAATACCTTACACCTGTATCCCTTTTTGCAGCTATCCTTACTGCTACTGGACTCGCAATCACTTTCTTTTATATTCTACAAGGATTGCCGAGGACTAATACTGTGAAGATGTTTGCTCCATGGCATCGTCTTCCCCTTTTCTTTGGAACAGCCATTTATGCATTTGAGGGAATAGGCATCGTGAGTATTAACAGTTTCTCTTTTTACTTTCTTTTTAAATTTTACTATTCCAAAACATAACCCTTTCTAGTCCCAAAATGACCTAGATCTGGCGTAACTTGGTGTTTCATTATATCTCATGGGCCAGTCATCAAATCAGTCAGTCCAACTGGTCTGTTGAAGGTCTGTCAAACATATTTATTACTAAAGTACAACAGATCTTAAGACTGCTTCTCACTGCCATATTTCTCTCCTTCTCATTCTTTTCTTTCTTGATCCCAAGAATAAGTTTTGGGTGATAAATATTCAGGACGCAGTCTTTTTTAAATTTTTTTTATTTTTGCCAACGTTTCAATCCAAACATGTGGGTCATCTTCAGGGCGTGGTTTGAGCACTGAGGTTGTTCAAGTACCCATCGAGCACCCAGGCAGTACTTCAAGTACTCAGGCAGTACTTGGAACAACCTCAGTGCTCAAACCACGCCCTGAAGATGACCCACATGTTTGGGTTGAAACGTTGGCAAAAATAAAAAAAATTTAAAAAAGACTGCGTCCTGAATATTTATCACCCATGATACGTAGAACAGTCGACCAACTTCTTTCAAGAAGAATAAGTTTTGAAATCAATTAAGGTTATATCAAACCATAATGGTTACTCAATTAAATTTCCTTATACTCTTTGTGTAAAAATATGTGAACTAGTTGCCTTTGGGAGGCCCAATAGTAATTTTAGAATTAACAACTTCAGAACCTTACAAAAAATAAATACCAAATGCTTAGTTAGTTCAAATATAAAGTTCAATTTGATATAAAAAGTTTTCTCTTCATAAAAAATAATATAAACCGTTATTGATGATTTTGCACACATAAAGGGAATTTTTAATTTTATCTACAAAAATTAATATTACATATCAATTTGAACCAGATTAATTAAAAATAATTATAAAGTAATAATAATAAACTATTATTTACTATATAACAAAGCCATTGACATGAGAATTCTTTCTTTTGTTCATAAGAGATTTTCAAGTTTTGAACGAGATACATTCTTGAATTATGCAAATGTATGTTAATCTTAATCCTTGGATTTTTCAAAAAAAAAGTTATGATAGCAAAACTATAGTCCGACTTGAGTAAAGTAATGAGAACATTACCGATGAGTGATAATACTGATTC
This sequence comes from Nezara viridula, assembly GCA_928085145.1. Lineage (NCBI taxonomy): Eukaryota > Metazoa > Arthropoda > Insecta > Hemiptera > Pentatomidae > Nezara > Nezara viridula. The sequence continues at coordinate 129,962,620 of OV725079.1, forward strand.
TATATTGTTTTTGTGGTATATTATTTTACTATATAAGATTACTATCCTGGTACATTGAGAGGATGGCCGAGCACATTGGAGGGTGAGTCACAAAGTCTGTCTGCAATAGAGGGCTGTCTAATTTTCTAAATTCTGATCCTAATTTTGTCTATTCAAACCATATTATTAGTTAATTTTGTACTTTTATTAGTTTTAAAAAATATACAATTATTTTGACGTACAATTGCATGTCATTAAAAAAAGACATGGAGATTTAGTGTGAAATTTGTTCTATGTTTTTTATATTATGATTTATAATGCTGACATGTCTTCATTTAATGTTATCTTTATTATGAATTTCAATATTTGTGATAGTGTGATTTTTTTTTTTTTTTAAATATTTGTATGTATATATATATCTGTTTATTTTAGGTGCTCCCTCTTGAAAATAATATGAAGAACCCGGAAGACTTTGGTGGCTTGACTGGTGTTTTAAATACAGTAATGGTGATTGTAGCTTGCTTGTACACGGGCGTTGGATTCTTTGGTTACCTACGTTATGGTGAACATGTGAAAGGATCTATCACTTTAAATATTCCTCAAGATGAAATGTAAGTCAAAGATTTGTCTATCAAAGATTAGTCTATAATATAATATGTCAGCTATCTAAAATAAATAGAGTCTATTAATTATTTGAAAACAAGTTTTTAAATCTTTGCAATTTTTTTACTATTCATCATCATCATCTTGATACCGAAAGTGATCTGAATTGCTGATACAAGATTAATCTACCTTTATTAAAATATATATAAAACTGTGTACACAAATATCTGAAATATGCTACATTGTCAATGTTCTTTCTCTATATCTTTTTGGATCTTGAGATTATTTCTTTCTCTTTCTGGATATTTATTGATGATAGGCATACCTAAAGCTTCACCTTTTATAACGTGAGTTTCTTGCGAAAAGTCATTAAGTTACATTTTATAAAATTAAATCATTAAATACTTTGATGAATTTTCCCTCTAATGAAATCAGAACATTATTTTCTTAGTTTAATCATTTTTGATATATAATAAAACTTGGATCTTTTTTATTTATGATTATTTATTATCTGTTTTCTAACTGAGGTCAATAGTAGAGATGATAGAGAATAATATTTTTATTATTTTTCAGATTGGGACAGTCCGTTCGACTAATGATGGCTATTTCCATCTTCCTTTCGTATGGTCTTCAGTTCTACGTACCTGTAGGTATAATTTGGTCGTCACTAAAAAAGAAGGTCCCTCCGGAGAGTCATAAAAAAGTTGAACTTGGCTTGAGAACTGTACTAGTTTTGTTTACTTGTAAGTATTTGTTGTCATAAAAACAATGGCATCCTTGTTCTTGTAATGTTTTAAAATTATTTTTGCCAACTATTCTATTTATTTTGTTTAATTAAATTTTTTTTTCAGTTTGTATCGCAATGGTTGTTCCTGATTTAGGTGTTGTTATCTCTTTGGTTGGTGCAGTCAGCAGTTCAACACTTGCTTTGATTTTCCCACCAATTTTAGAATTAGTGACATTTTGGAATCACGGCCTCACGACTTCGACGTACCTAAAAGATTTGGCTATTTTATTATTTGGTTTAGTCGGTTTTGGTTTTGGTACGTACGTAAGTGTTCATAACATATTGTATCCACCTCATAATTGATGAGGTTATTTAGGGTACTTTTATACCCTTTTATTTTAAAGCAATTTTACTGTCTCAGATTTATTTATGCTTTAACTGTGATATTTGGTGTATAAAATAATGTATTAAGTATTTCAATGTACAAAATAAGATCTATTTTATTAATTCTGAGCAATTATTTGAAAAATATTTCTTTTATTAATTCAATTTTATTTAAAATAATTTTGTTTCGGTTATTTATTAAAAACAGTTATATGGATTGTTTTTTAATTACTCTCGCTCGAAAAGACAATTGGCTTAAAGCAATGACTTTAATGTAAATTAAGAAGTCTCAAAAGTTAATGTTATTATTATTCAGTATTATAATATACTTTGACAATTTTAAGAAACAGGTGATAAATAGTTTACAGCGCTATATTTTACGAGTTAGTTATGATTTAATTATCAAATTAATTAGTCTATATTGAGTAGTGTTTTTCACTCTCAATTGTTGCTATAAGGCAAGAAATTGTAACAATGAAAAAATTGATAACATTTATTTTTTTCTTGCTGTGATCTTAAATTAAATTTTATTATTTTGAAAAAATATTTTTTTTTTTTAGTTTTTGCAAATTTATTTTAGTTTTGCATTTGCAAAATATGACATTTTATTTTTTGTTTGAAAAAGATATTTTTTTCTTATTTATAATATTATCTAATTTATCTTTTAGTGAAAAAAATTTAATTTTAATGATTATTATTTTTTGTTGTTGATTATTTTAGGTGATAAACTTTAAAGTAATTCACTTAAAATTATGATTTACTTTTAAACTTGTAAAATATTTAATATCATTCTGTCTGCAATCAGTTATTTATTTCAATTATTCATGAAATATTCTTTGTATTATTTTAAAATATTAAAATTTTCAACATTTAACTAAAGTTGTAAATTTTTCATATTACCATACTTAGTAAATAATGATTTTTTTAAGAGTTATTTATCACCAATTTCTGAGGTTGGTTATTTTGGATGGAACACTGCTGTCTTTTTAACCATTATCATTATGATTGACTATTTTGAAATTAACAATTTTTTTAATATTTGATTTTTCATATATGATTTAACATAAAATGATCCCAAATTAAAATAATTTTAGAATTCTGTTATCAAAAGATATAATTACAGCTCTTAACAGTTGCTGATTATGAAATGAAATCTAATGTTATAAACTCTTTAAATAAATTATGTTGACTATCGCATAATATTAGTTTTAAGTAATTGTTATTCGTATCTATTATGAGAAGGAATTCAGTTTGTGTGTATTCTTAAGTACTACTTTGTTCTACTTAGATAGAATAACGTGTGCGAATCTGTAAATTATCTGCTGTCGTTTTGTGACTTGTATATACATAAATGAAGAAATAGTTACCATTGTTATTCCTTATTTATCTCTTTTTGCCATATATCTTGCATTCCTTCTTAGCATGAAATTGATAGTAATTTTATCGTATTTGCATATTAAGTTTGCATTTATATATTTTGTAAACTTAGTTCAAGGTCTTCTATTAAAAATGTTATAAAGTTGATTTATTGGAAAACATGTGTGTTGACCATTTATTAGTTACGAAATGGGTAGAGAATTGTGATAATAGTTTTCGTTTTAAAAATGGCTTTAAACAAATAATAGTAGACCATGAATTTAAAATGGCCTTAAATGGGCATTTATTTATTTATATATCCTCGTTAATTGATAATCCCTGTGATAAGTTTGCATGTTTTGATTTTAATTTCATTTTATTTGTATTTTGTTTAAATTAATTTAACTTTTATAGATGTAAGGCGTATCGATTATATATAATGATATGAAAATGATAATAAAATCTGTATAAACAATAATGTAGGGCTTCCAGATGAAAGTAGTGATTTATTTTGTTAAATATTTAATAAAAAAATAATTTAAAAAATCACTTATCATGTGGCATTTATTTTAAACAGATATTTAAAGCTCTAGAAGTAGAAATGTAACCATGATCATTAGTATTTAGTGTCTTTATTTTATTTATTTATTATTAAATGTATGTATTATTTTATGAATTTGACATTCTAAAATTGTTATCTTTTCCAAAAATGGTCTGTTATAGCAGACCATAAAAGTAATTTAACTGCTGAATATTCTGTTTCTGTACTTTACATTCCAAAATATCTTCAATTAAAAAATTATGTTAAATGCATTTTTGATTAAATCTGCTAATTAATTATATTTATTATGGTTTCTGTTTTTATATTGTTTAGAAAATCATCTCATTACTATAATATAAAGTTTATAATAATTTATTTTGGAGATTTTTTATTCTCTCCTCTCTAATAATACATAAATATATGAAGGCTCAAATGGATAAAGGCGATAAGTGATGTTTTTGGAAAGGTTTAATTGCTACTAAAGAAAAAGCTATTAAGTGGTATAAATCTCCTTCCTGTCACATAAATTCAATAGTTCGTTAAGAAGTGAGTTGGTAAAGATGTTAAGTGACGATACACTTCTGCTTTGTAATGGATTAAGGTGATGTATGCACTTACAATCTTCATCAATCGACAAGTTTCCTGTTATTAGTGAAATCATTAATAATTCAGTCGTCAGTCTAAGATTTCAATTTAAACATTTGGATAATCCCGGTTTAGTTTTGTGTTTGATGTTTTTCTAAAAGGAAAAGCGACAACCGGAAATAAGATGATTTTAGATTTAGAATAGAAGGTATAAAAAAACATGTATTACTTTTGGAAAATAAATAATTATTAAAAACTGAAATTATAACATCAGGATTGAATGGGAACTTATTTTGTACTGGAAATAGTGTTCTTCAGGGAAATACACTTGTTGCAGAGTGGTGGGAGAGAGGGAGATGTTTTTAGTTCTGGTATTTATTCTCCGCCCTCTCCTCTGGTCTGGAAAAAATCCTGTATGGCCGAAAAGGTGAGGAAAAACCCATATAAAATTCAAAATGATTACTTTCCATCATGTTCACAGTCATTTTATCAACTGTCATTAAAAATGAAAAGATATTTTTGATAAACTGGTTCAGTTGAAAGTTATGAATTTTTGAAACATTAGAACAACAAAATCTATACTTATTTTAAAATGACATATGTTACAGACAACTGACATCTTAATGAAATCGATAAACTTAACATAGTTTGTTCATTTCTGACTGTATGAACAGAACAGATACAATTTTATAAAAAAAAACCTTATTGAAGGGACCTAAAATATCTCAGGCTTTATTTATAAAACAGATACAAAAAAATAAATATTTTTTTTCAATATATTAAACATGTATTGAAAAATTTGATAAAATATTCATTTTACTATTAAATTTTAATTTCATTCTGCTTGGTTAAATGTTTACTCTAATAATCGTCGATTTTTTTGAAGAAGTTTATGCCATTTAATTCTAATTGCCAGATCAATACTTGTATCTCCACGTAACAGACTTTTTGCATGGGATGTGCATAACATTTTTAATTAAACTCCTATGTCGGGGTACTCCATAGGAGAAAGATCAAAAACTTTTCATGTTGAATCAGTCACTGTGAAACAATTTTAGCCGGGAGTTATTAACTTTTGCTGTCTCTTATGATTTATATTACATTTCATTTTTGTAAGAACCCATGCAAGTTTCATGAGATGGCTTGCGTTTCATGGAATGAAAACAGTAATTAGGTTAATTAGCGCATATCATTTCTATATTTGATCACTCCCAGTTCATTTTATATGTCTGATTATTTCGTGTGGAATGTTAAAGCATGACTGAATGTTGGTTTAGGTCACAGGGGGAGGAGGCTTTCAGGCTGAAGCCCCTCCAAAATGGTAAAATATAATCATGTTTTACAGAAAAAAATATTAAAAACTATGTCTTAAAGTATTCTTGTTCGTTTAATTACATTTAATAGGACTTCAAGAACCACTTAAACACCATTTCATATAGGTAGTTAATTTCTTTCTTTTTTTTCAAATTAATTATCGTTAAATGTATATGGAAAAAAAAAATATTTCGGGCTGAAGCCCCCTCCCAAAAAAAAATTAAATCCTGGATCCACTAGTGGTTTAGGCCTAGCAGGGACACTCTGATGGCAGGAGAGGACTATAGAGTATTGACAAGGACCTAGGAGAAGCGGAAGGTACGGTAGCAGTCGTGACTCATCACTAAACGCCTGTGATTAAACCATCATGAGCCATTCACCTTTAGTTGAAAAATATCGTATCCAGCCTCTGTCTTCTCCATTAGTGATAATTGTTTAACATGATCCTCCTTGGCTTCTAGGCTTCCACGTCTACGGTCCCCAAGTCCTTTACTTCGTCTCTGGGTACTGCTCTTCGGTGAGTTAGCATCCTTCAAGTGCTTCAAGGTTTAAAGTTGTCCATAATAAGAAAAGTTAACATGTATATATTAACCTGGCCCTACATTTGTTTAAAGAATAATTACTATTGAAAAGTTGGCGCAGTTGTGTTTGATATACTATTGAGATCAGTGGCGTAAATACCGTTGAGCAATTGGAGTAATTTGCTCCAGTCGCGGACTCAAAAGTGATACCACGTAGAGAGAAAATAATAGATAACATTAACACAATTTACAGTTATAATCATTCCAACCTCATAAACATGATAGATATTGCTGTTTTAGTTATTTAAAAAAATTATTACATTTTAATCGCTAAAAAAAAACCTCTCAAGTGCCGGCCTTAAACATTTGGTATCCCCGAGAAACAATACGAGCACGTTTAATTTAAAATAAGTTTAATAATCTATTGTATTTTAAGACTGTATTTCAAAACTTTTCTTTGATATTATTCAAAGCCTTCTAGGTAGTAGTGCCCAGAAAGGGGTTTCATGCTGCAAGTTGCGCCATCTAAGTTTTTGAGATATAAGATATTTGACGAAGATATAAATTTCCAGATTGAAAAGTTTCAAAATATAGAACTAAATGGAAACATTGGACAGACGCCAGCAGTATAATCGTTTATGATCTACGATTTTTCTAATTATGCTTTCGTTTGCACTGTTTTTAAGAAGAACAATTCTTGGAGAGGAGGGTGGAGGGAGGAAGGAATTATGCGCCATCGAACTTGGGAGGGATGGGCACTCTTGCTTCTAGGTATTTAATGTTCTGATTTTATTTGTATATGTAACCTAATTTATAAGGTTGGTATTAAAAGAGATTCAAATGTCAGAATTTATTTTGACTCTGACAGTTTAACTTTTGTATTACTCAATAAGTTAATTCTTACTATAGTCGTCGATTTCTCTTTCTGCAAAACAATTTAATGCCTAATGAAAACATTCAAACAAAACTATATGACTGCAATAGTAATTTATTTTTCATAATTCTACAAGTGCGTACGCAGCTTTCATATAAGAGAGGGGCATTGAATACAATATATGCATAGAACTACCATTTTTAAAAATTAATTTTAAGTAAACCTTCTGAAATATATTATCTTTTTTTTTCGTTAAAATTATTTAGGGTAGCAACGGCCCCTCACCCTGCCCTCCTCTGAATACGCCCATGGAATTCTCCCTACTTGGAATAAAAGTTAGAAATAAGATGAGACTACTAAGATGTCGTATTTACAGGAAACTCTGAACAAATTAATTAAAACTAATCCATGACTTTCCTTCAATTTTAAACCACTTTGAACTAACCATTCTTGATATACAGGCGCTTCTTATTAGATGTTTGCGCACCTTACTACCGATGACTAGGTACTAACAACGTTGATAGGTGGTTTAGTCAGATAGACATGAAATTAAATTTGTACCTTGATATATAAAATGTAAAATCCGAGATGGACATTTCGATTCTTAGGACAAAAATTTGTTTAACATTCTGCACGAATATTAAGCTCGCTTGAGAACGCAAAACCTAATTAAATCGTAAATAAAATGTAAGATAATCAATATTGACTGAATTACTAAAAATATATTAAATCATTAACATTTATTGCTATAAATATTTATTACCAGAGATTTCTACTCTAAGATAGTTCACCAATATGCAATATCAGTCTTCAACATGAAAGAATCGGAACGGTTAAAGAGTAAATACGTTTGAAATGGACTTGTTCTTCAATGCCAATACTACTGTTTTTTAATTGCAACACTACACATTAACGTCAAGTTAAATGATTTATATAAGAAAAAAAAACAGAAAAAAGAACTGACCTCACTTTCTGAATATTTCCACTAGTCGTGCCAATATGAACTGCAGCAATAAATGAGTTCAGGATAAAACAGGAATAGTTAGTTGGGTTGAAGCTTTGAGATAAAAATCATTGAAGGAAAATAAGAGCAGAAAGTCATAACCTGTATACCATATGACCCCATCTTGTTTTCTTTTAATTAAGACTCAACGGATTTTTTATGTTGGATCATTTGAAAACCGGATCGGAGTGATGGCGACAATTATCCAACATGACGTTCGCTCTTACTGATTAGGAATTTATTTAAAGTATTACTTATAGACCAAGGAGCTTAATTATAAAGATTATAAATCAGATTATAAATCTCAGTTATAAACGACTCGGAATTATCTAGGAAAAGAGAAGTTGAACCGATCTGTCAGTTATCGGAATGAGGATATATATTAATCAAAATGAGTTCCAATTATTCGTCGTGCCTTTCATATTCTCATGATTACCTATGCCTCAATCAAAATAGAAATGTCCATATAGGCTTGTAATAATTAATTATATTATCTCTTAATTATCTTGTGTTTCACATTGGATCGATACTTCTTCATTCAACTAAATGCCCATCAATCTTTTAAATATGGAACCCATTCCAGTTTTAGTAAGCATAAGTAGTGTCATGGAACATTAGGAACAATAAAGTTAAATAAGCATGAAGTTACACGATTTTTTTAAGTTTTCAGAAAGTTTTTCATATTAACTTTAAATTATTTTAAATCTTAAAATAAAAAACATATGTAATATCATGATTATAATATGCAAGTAATTTATATTTTATGTGTCAATTAGACAAGTATTATTTTTATTTTCATCCTGAAATCAATTTATAAACAAAAGTTTGTTTTATATTTTTTATTTATTTGACACTCGATACGTAAGGAAAAATAATTCTGAAACAGATAATATTTAAAAGATATAAAAATTACATCTTCAATTTATGCTATCCTGTTACCCAAATTGACTGTATTTATTAGAAATATGTGCATGTCCTATAAATTACTTGCTATCTCCAAAACATCCTACGATAATGGTATTATATATCATCTACATATTGCTTATGCAAAAAATGTATTTGAATGTATAAAAAAAAACTATATTAAAATTATTAATTCCAATTATCTTTCTTTAAAGGAAAAAATGAGATATGTTTGGATTCAGTGCAGATCTCTCCGAAAAAATTGGTACTTTCAATAAGGATCAACTCAGAAAAAAATATTTTATTCAATCAATATTTTTTTAAAAGAAAAATTTGTCAAAAATGTTATAATTGACCAACAAATAAAAAAACAGACTACGTAGATATTAATTTCAAAACAATTTTTTTTGACAATTAGATTTAATAATACCCGTTCCTTAAACAATTGGTCATTCAAACATTTCATTCTGGGAGCATCCACCAAAAGATAATTAATTCTATTAAAAAATTAATACCAACGATCATAAAAAAAAAAATAACGATCAGTTTTATTATTTAACGGCTGCTTCTCAGTTTTATAATGTATTTAAAATACAAAATTGAATACATTCCATGCATTTTATTTTGTATTTTAAAATATTTTATTTGAAATACTGTCAAAGTATCGCAGGGCCTACTTCCTACTTAAAATTGGAATACATACACAGTTACAACCTGACAAAATATCAGATGGAATGTTTTTGAAAATAAAAATACCACCAACAATTGTAAAGAATATTTTTGTTTAAGTTAAAACTGACTTTTTTAAAAATATGACCAATAAAAAAAATAAAATGTTTCTACTTTAAGATGGTAAACAGTATGTAAAAGTGATCTGTTTAAAAATAGCTAAAATAAGGCCGTAAAATTACAAATAAATAAACAAGTGATATTCCTTGAGGAAGGTTTTTAATGTAAATAAAGATTTTTATTTGTTTGTATCTTATATTAGGATGAAAGAAAGAGCCCTATTTATTGATTATTAATCAATTAACTTTTTTATTAAATCAAAATATGGTTTTAGCAAAAAAAAAAAAAAAAAAAAAGATGGAGATTTAAAATACCTTGTTCGATTAAGTTTGGCTTTTGCTGAAAGTAATAGGATTTTTGTAAAATAAGTGGTTCTACAAATTTCATAACGTCAATTATACAATAGTCACTTTAGTATGATATAAGTTAGCTATTGAAAACGAGCGAAAATTAAAATATTTGTTTTTAATTTTAAATAACAAAAAGCGAAATCAGCAGGGGACGATTTGTAAAAATTCTTGCTAGCTAGATGTAATATAAAATTTCTACTTCACTATTAGTTATTTCATTGACATTTGCTGTATGCAGTAGAAACGCCATGTTTCAAAACAACAATCTTGGAAGCTGATAAAAAATTGCGGTTTAAGTTGGGTTGTGGTATAAAATGTCTCTCCTCCTTGGCTAGGAGCATTTGTAAAAGTCGGCAGATCTCGAGATCTCGGGATTTATCGTCCCGGGGAGGATCGCGTGTCGGCCTTGTGTACCCTACCACAATTTATTTTATTTTATTTTTTTACATTTCTAGCAGCTATTCCTTCGGAGGCGGCTGGCCATCCAGGAGGATACAATGAATCACCTGCCACCAAGATTCTTACTGAGGTTGTCCTGCGCCTACAAGCGGAGGTGTGTATCGGCACAAAGTAGTTCTTGAGAGATAGGGTATGATTGACTTTCCTTTACTAATCCTTCTGAGAGCTTCAAAGCATGTTTCGGCCTATCAAAAGGTGACAAGTTAAATAACCTAAAAATGAAATAATGGTGGAGAAATGGTTGACTGTAGTAATCCCGTGGCATAGACTCCTTTTTATCAAATTATTAACATCCACCTGAAACTTCGTAAATAGCTTAATCTCATCATAACCTACAAATATTTTTAATTTTTTGGAATTGGTGAGTTTTCAGTGTGAAGATTATCAAACTTTGTCTATTTAATTAGTTACTAATAGCTTGTAAATACCCCCTTGCTTTCCACTTGAATCGTTAGATAATTTGAGCACAAATCCGAAAAAAAAGGTGGCCTTAAAAAATATTGAGCCACTTGGCGTGACCTCTAAATTGTCTAAATAACGAGGTTATATAGACCAAATGGTCCAAGATTTTTGTAGGACACCATTTTTCTCGATTGTGTGCTCAAATTATCTCTTGGTTCAAGTGGAAAGCTAATGGGTATTTACTAGTTATTAATACATAACTAAATGGACAAAGTTTGATGACCTCCAGATTGAAAACGGCCCTATTTCCAGAATTTTCGTTAATAAAATATTTTTAAGTTACGATGAGATGAAGCTATTTCCGAAGTTTCAGACGGATGTTAATAATTTGATAAAAAGGAGTCTGTACCACGGACTATAAATTCTTATAAGAATGTTTGTTGGGGATTACTGTTATTATTAGTAGACAAAAAAAATTATTTTAAATTTTATCAAATCCTTTGAACTTAATCGTTATTATTCTTAATAATAATTATTTTATTTTGACTGATCACCCCAACCATCCTTCTCTTCAATTAATGATTATTCTTTCTTTTTTTGTTTATATTAACTGCTTTCAAAATGGTTTAATGAGAATGGTTAGTTGGTTACACGAGCATTCAAAATGTCTTTTCGCCCTGAATTAAAAAAATCCTATATCTGCGATAGTCATTAAGCTGTCCCACTTTTTCATGATAATCCAAGTACTTTCCAATGTCTCTAATGATTTGAAACTACTTTATGCTTTACTGAGCAATCGATTTGAGGGTGTTTAGGAACTCCAATAGAACTGAAATATTGGTCGCTTCTATATATTCAATCATGTGCTACTCAATATTTTATTTAGTCCTTCTTCCCTTGCCTTTTAGGCTATGCGGTTTGTTTTTATCCCGGAAAAGGGGAGTGCGTGGGCATGAGATTTTAATGCCAGAGTTAAAAGCTCCTCTGGCACCGGGACGCGAACTCATGAATTATTTTATCATCGTAACATCTGTTTATCAAGTAGCCGGGCATGTGTTTTGCCACCTTCTTTCTCTTCTCCCCTCTTCCCCTCCCTTCCTTCGGATGGAAGCTTATATATAATTAGAAAAATCATATATTAAGTACTATCACACTCTTTTATTTTTTAATTTATTTTATTTTATTTTTTTTTATTGTTCTTCCCTAACTCGCCTTTTTAGGCTATACGGGATTTTCCTGGGCCAGAGAATTTAAAATCCCCTTCGGCACCGGGATGCGAACTCATACTTTTTTTTAAACCTTCTCAAATCTCTTATCTGGTTGCCAGGCAACTCGCAGTGCAGTGCACACGCTTTAGCCCATTCGGCCACCCCGCCCCCAAGTACTATCACACTTCCTGCAGTCTGTTCCATGCTTCCCCTTGTCTTTTTATTTGAAACTTTTCATTCCAAAAATTCATAACCCCGTCGAAATATGCCCCCTCTCAAAAATTCAAAACTCCGCCAAAATGTATCCTCCTCAAAAAATTTTATGACGCCACTTGCGCCATTAGATCTCCTTCTGGACATCCCTGCACAGTTTTAAGTTTTTGACGAGATGTTTAGAACTAAACTTAATCATTTTTTCAATTCTTTAATATAAAATTATATTAACTATTTCAAGTATGGTATAGGTAGGTATTCTATCAAACGAAAATATGAAAAAGAAAAAGAAAATAAATAAAAGAAGCGTTTTGTTGGATGGAGAATATTCAGGTCCGCTGGGCTAAGCTGTCTTTTCTCTTTCATTTGATGAATCGTAGTCCTTGACAATTTCTAGCTGCTCTCTTATTTATTTATTTTTTTATTCATTTATGGGCAAATATTTTAAATTGTTTATCGTCCATTATTTATTTCTCATACTTTACAGTATTCTTATATTATTTATTTTACTAAAATATTAAGTTCCGTGAACACAACCGTAGTTTGGCAAAAAATTTCCATCACTCTGATTCTGTGACCTTACGAACTCTTGTATGAGATTCTTTGTTGATCCAAACGAGTTATTACAAGAAACTGGCTGATAAGCATAACCTTGTAGACCGCTAAAGGGCCAGACAACTTCTGCTTGAAAAAAAAGGGTCTCCACATTTTTCTTTAGGATTTCGCTTAAACTTTTGAAATCAGAGATTTTGGGCCCCCAGAAATTGATTGGCGCAATACTTTGCCTCTTATTTGGTAAAAAAAAAATGAAAAAATAAAACCAAGCAGCCCGTTGGAAAAAAAAATTAATAAAAAAAAACGAAATGCTCAGCATTAAACCGAATTAACGAAGCAAGGCAATTTATTCCTGTCAAATCTTAGTCAAAGAAATATTTTTTAAATAAACGACTCGCTATTAATTTTTTCTTCAATTGTCTGTCCTTTCATTTTCGCTAAAGTATTTATATTCATATTTCAGAATTACTAATATAATTAACAACATTTAAGCAAAATTGAAGAGAGTGTAAAATGAAATTTTAATGATTAAGGAAGCTAAGAATCATATTTTTATAATTTTAACTCCTCAAATGGTTATATATTTTATATGTATATTAATATTTTATATAATTATTGTACTGTCGCGAGTTAAATAAAGTGAGTAGTTTACTTTAGAAGTTACTTTCGTTGATTTTTGGATCGATTCTTTGCATAAATCGATTCCCATCGCTAGCGGATCCAGGATTTAATTTTGGAGGCTTCAGCCCGAAAGATTTTTTTTTTATATATATAACGATAATTAATTTGAAAAAAATAGAGAAAGAAATGAACTACCTATATGAAATGGTGTTAAAGTGATTTTTGAAGTCCTATTAAATGTAATTACACCAACAATAATACTTTAAGAGATATTTTTAAAAAATTTTTCCATAAAACATGGTTATATTTTACCGTTTTAGGGGGGAGGGGCTTCAGCCCGAAAACCCCCTCCTCGTAAATCCGCCTGTGATTCCGATTTAGAAATACCCAATAAAACCGATGGTGTAATTTTCTTTTCTCCAGAAATGAATCAATATGTTTAAAAAAGTGGTGTGAGAAAAAGTTTATTTCCGAAACCTGCATTTTTTTTTTAAAGGAATGTTATGAAACCTGCATTTTTTAAGTATTCCTAAAAAAAATTAATTCATTAAAAATTCTATCAATTCTTTTACTCAAGTGAAAATTAAAAATAAACTAATTTTACAGTACTATTATTATTAATGTTTCACAAAAAAAATAAGTCGAAAAATGATCGTTCCTCGCATTTTATTTAAACAGCAAAAATTGTTGAAGAACCCACCCCTTACCATAAGGAAAACAAAGGATTCCTACCTAATTATTCTCAGTAATCGTAGCGTAATTCAGCCTTATAAACAATTTTCTTTTCTTTTTTTTTTTGCGCCTTCTTTATTTCTTTATTTTAAAGACAATATCTGGATTCGCTCCTGCAATATAGTGATCCTCCTTGGCGAGAATCTATTCACGAAGTAAAATGCGTTAGAATATATGAATCGAATTTCCTGGCGACATAATATAAGTGGCACAAGGCCGAGCTGCCGCTAATCGAAACTGCATCGGTCCCGGAGACACTGCCCTTGAATGGCTGGTTCTTGCACGACTTCCGAGCCAACATCCCCGATCGTGTCCGACACCCCATTAACATTTCAGCTACAATCAGATTGGGAGATACCAAATCACTAATTTAATCGCTCCTATTGTTAGCATTTGCAAAATTACAAATTATTCCAATCTGGTTTACATATTACACGGGATTATTTGAGTACAAAAGACGTCTTCTACATAGATAGTGCATCTATTAAATTTAGCAGAAAAATTAATTTTATATGTGAGACATTTATTAATTCACCCTATTAGAAGTACGAAAAAAACAAAACAACTGTTTGTGCTTTCGACTACACGATAGAAGTGAAAACATATCATCAACAAGGCAAGATTAATATATGAAATATAAATTATAAATGATGGCTCGTTATAAATATAATAAAACGGTGAATATTTCTCTTGCTGAAGGTATGCAGGTCCGATTTTTAGTTCCTGAGATATTTTAATCCATATCTTCAATAACTCATTATCATTTAGTTTTCGACACTATTTTTCCTTCTCTCCTCTCTAACGCGGTTAAGATACAAATTCGAATGACAGCCCATTGGAGAGAGGATGAAATGCTGAACAATTTCCTCGTTTATAGTATGCAGGCCCGGTTTTTAGTTTCTGAGTTATTTTTATCCATATGTGAAAACATTTCAATTTGTTGGCTTTAACCGACTTCATCCGAGCGTTAACACTACGGAAATCTGACGGATCAATGTCCACAAAAAATTGCAAAACGCTCCTAAAGAAGTTTTGACTTCAAAAAGGAAAATTATGGTTTTGATAATTTGATAATTATCATGGAGTTCATTAAATTATTAGGATAAGCGGATTTCAGAACTAAACAGATGAACATGTTATGGCTACAGAAAGGAATGTTATTTTTGTTCTGCTGAATTTACCTGATTAAGTCAAAAAAGTGCAATAAAAAATCATTAAACTAGGTTTTACTGATTCAACTTGTAGTGCCATAAAATAGTTTTTCAGTTTTCAATTTATAGATGGCCACAGACATAGGTAGATAGGTGGAATAAAAGAGAGGGATCGAGATGTCTCTTTCGCCCCCTTCTTTCTCTCAGTCAAAAATTCAATGCATACTAATAATAAAATTTAACAACAAATAGTCTCCGTGAATGAAAGTATGTAGACTAAAACTAATTTAGAAAATGGGAAAAGTCGACTAACCAAAGGCCCAGAAGAGCATAAGTATTTTATCACACACTAAATGTTCCTTTTATTTAAATTTCCATTTATACTAAAAAAATAAAAATTTATAGCAACAATATAAGTAATCAAAGCTTTATAGTTTATATGAGTGCCTTGAGGCAGTACAAGGAAAAAGGAGAAATGGATCTTATGTATATGTTGTAATTTGTACAATAAAATCGTTGGAGCGTGAAACAAAATAATAAAAGAAAACGTTTATAACAGAATAAATATGCATATATATATATATATATATATATATATATATATATATATATATATATATATATATATATACCTACATTTATTTTTTAACACATAGTATTACATCTATTGTTCCTTTTATTATAACTTTTTTGAAACTTCTTAATTGAGAAATTTCACAACCTGTCTCAATAAAGGACATTTATAATAGAGTTCAGAGAGCACATTGAATTTATAGCACATTCAATGTATAAGCAAATGTATACCATATTTACAGCAAGATTAATAAATAAAGTAATAATATAAAAATAAGAACCAAAATAAAATATGATTTGAATAAAAAAA
Source organism: Nezara viridula (assembly GCA_928085145.1). NCBI lineage: Eukaryota > Metazoa > Arthropoda > Insecta > Hemiptera > Pentatomidae > Nezara > Nezara viridula. The sequence goes on from OV725079.1 coordinate 129,978,773, forward strand.
AAAAAAGTACTTTAAAACTTAAATAAACATCTTAGACACATGTCTACTTATATACCATTACAACCAGCCATGGGAACTCCGAACCAATCTTGTCCCTCATTATGAAGGGAAAAGCAAGGTCACAGAAGATCCCAGCTCTTCTCTCTCAACTTCATTGTTATTAAAAGCTAGTGGAGGTTGAGTAATGGCGCTACAGCCACAGACACTCATGACTTGAGTGAAGAATCTAGCCATTGCTAGAACTCCAATACATATATATTTACAAAAGGTCTCGAGGCCTGTGACGTTTTTAGATTCTAGGAGTGGTTGGTGCTAGATATGGATGCTACGGGATTTGGATGATGAGTAAGGTTTAGATGAGATTTGGAAAATTTGTCTGGGATTAGATCGAGAATAAATGGAATATTGTCATTATGCAGAATTTTATTGGTTACATAGAAGAGGGCATTGACTATTCTAGGGCGTACTTAGATTATTATAAATTTACATTTTTTTCCGGTCCATCGCCCTATTCCCAATCAAAATGGAAAGCCTGCGCCTATCGATAGTAGGCCCTTCTCTATTTATTTCTTGTTCATTATGTCACAGGAGATTAAATAGATTAGTAATAACGTAAGTACAGTAAATCTGTTATTATGAAATATAAAGTTGTGAAATATTTATATATTATGAACAAGTCGTATGGAATATAATGGATTATGACGGAAATGTATTAGGCTACAGGGAAAAAATAATGGTAAAAATACAAGGATGCATTTTCATAAAAATAAGTGCACTAAACCGATAGTAAGAGAAACAACAAATGGTAGAATAAAAATGAAAAATGTTTTTTTAGAAAGATGGATGAGATCTCTGCTTGATTTTAAACTTTCCCAAGATCACTCGCTGGTGAAATGGTTTCCTAACAATTCATTTTTAAGTTCAATGTGTATATTTTACTTTCACTCACCTATATATATGTAATATATAGTAAGGGCAAGGGTTGGGATCGTGAAAATTTCAGAGTCTTAGTTTTCAACGGAAATACACGTTTAGAGGTACCCTGAGTCCAAATAACCGAGTCCCGAAAAATGGTATGTGTATATGTGAACACTCGAAGTTCGAAGACGAAAGCTCGAAAACGAAAAGTCGTACGAAACTGATATTACGTATTTAGGGTAGGTAAATGCCTTAGATGTCCTAGCTATTTTTTCTTTAAAATCGGCTAACCGGAAGAAGAAGAACTTTATATCAATGCTGAAACACTTTTTTATAATTTTCTCAAAAACGGCTTTAACGATCTTATCCCTGTTGATGTCACATTGGCTTAAATGCCCAATATTCTTATGCATCTTCCCCTTCTTACTTAGGAAGAAAGAATTTTTTTTTAGAAATATTACATTCTGTCACATCAAGGACATTTATAATAGTGTTCAGAGAGCACAATCACACTCTATTTACAATAATAAAAATAAATAATACAGAAACTAATAATAATAAAGATAAATGTATATAAACAAAAGAACTAACCTAATCATACACACTCGGGCTTGAGTGGAGGATCTGGCCATTGCCAAAACTCCAATAGATGCTTATTCACAGAAGGTCTCTGGGCCACTGCCGCTTCAATCTTCGAGGAGGATTGTAAGGATGGATGGTGCTGGATAGAGATTGTGCAAGGGGATTTAGATGATAGGTAAGGTTTTGGTGAAATTTGGAGAATTTTTCTAGAATAAGGTCTAGGACAAATGGGATATTAAGGTCATGGTGTAGGATTTCGTTAGTTACATAAAACGGAGCATCAACTATTGTTCGAAGGACTTTTGATGTTAGAAACTTTTGCTGTTCCCCACAGTTCAAGTCCGTATGTCCATATAGGTTTCAGTATTGTCTAGTAGATAAGTAATTTGTTTTCAATAGAAAGTTTGGATTTTCTGTTTAGTAGTCTGTATAGATGGCCGTATCGTCGGTTGAGTTCTTGTCTTTTGAGTCTAGTATGTGGGTTCCACGTTAGTCTTCGGTCTAAATGAAAGCCAAGATACCGGACTGTGTCTGAGTAAGGAAGCTGGATGGAATTAAAGTGTACTGGTGGACAGGAATTGCGTCGGAGTGTAAATGTAATATGTTGGCATTTAGATTCATTAACTTTAATGCGCCAGTTATTACACCAGTGCTCAATCAAGGTGAGGTGGCTTTGGAGATTTAAGGATGCTATTTCGGGATGAGAGTTGGATGATAAGATTGCGGTGTCGTCAGCGAATGTTGCAAGAAAAGTGTCCGGATGAAAAGGGATGTCAGCAATAAAGAGGATGTAAAGCACGGGACCCAAGACGCTGCCTTGGCGAACACTGGCTTTAACAGAGTAGATATTGGAAAATTCTGTTCCACAGCGAAATCGAAAGGAGCGGTCAGAGAGGTAGGATCGGAGGACTAGGTACAAGGACTGAGGTAAATGGATTTTAAGCTTGAAGAGCAGTCCGGAGTGCCGTTCCCGGTGAAATGCCTGTGCAATGTCCAGAAATGCACCCGAACAGTATTCCTTGTTTTCTAGGGCTGAGGAAATATGATCAACAACTCGGAGTCCTTGTTGAACAGTAGGATGTTGAGAGCGAAAACCGAACTGATGGGAAGGAATATTTTGGTATTCTATAGTGGGTAGGATTCGTTTCAAAAGGATCTTTTCAAAAATGTTTGAAAGGATTGGGAGTAGGCTAATTGGTTTATAGGATGTTGAGATATTGGGAGGTTTGTCTGGTTTCGGGAAAAGGATAATAGTGGAGTGTTTCCATAACAGAGGGAAGTGGGTGGTGCGTAGGATACAATTGTAGATATATGTAAGGAATATGATTTGGATGGAAGTTGTCGAATGATTTGAGGTGTAAGGAAATCATGTCCAGGAGCTTTACGGGGGATTAGTTTTTTTAATTGAAATTTCACTTCGGAAGGATGAATAGCTTTTGGGGGCAAGGAAAGTGGGATTGGTGATGTAAGGAGTTCTACTGTTACGGTGTGGGCGGGATGTTACGGATGTGAGGATGGGATTCCGGATGTGAAATAAATGTATTGGGTAGGTGAATGGCGAACTACTCAGCCTTATCTTCGTCAGAAGCTGCCAAGGAGCCATCATCTCTTCGGAGGGGATGGGAAATGCGGCGAGGATTTAGGATTTTTGTTGTGGTTTTCCAAAGGGAATTGTCGCGAGAAGAGAGGGGGATAGGTTGGAGTTGAAGGATTGTAATCTGAAGGTGGCTAATGCCAGCTAATTGGGCATTGGATATGAATCGGTTAGGAGGGCAATACGCTGATGCAAGGGTAACCGGAAAGGAAAAGGTTTTTATCACGATAGCGGTGGACTGTAGGAAATCATGTATAGGTAACGGGAGTAGGTAATGGGAGAGGGATTGGTGTACAATGACAGCAGTATCGGCATGTGCTTTTCCGTCAGAGTGGTCAGTACGATATGTCAGGTATTGTGGTATTTTGAAGTGTTGTTTAGTGGTTAGTCGAGTTTCAGTAATTAGTGCCACGTCAATATTCTTGTCAAGTAATAATGTTGTTAGTTCGTTTGTAGGATTCCTAACACCATTCGCATTCCAAAGGAGAATGGATAAAGGTTTATTGGAAGTCATTTAAGGATTTTTCGGGGGACGTATGAAATGTGATACAAGATTGGTGAGAAAAGATATCAAAGGAGTAAGAAGGGATCTGAATTCGGAGAGGAAAGATGTAAGTAAACTGGTGAGATCTGTGGTATTTGAGGGAGGAAGAATGTGAGAAATTTGGTGTTGATAAAACTGTTGATGATTAGGTGAAGTTTGATTAGGATGTTGAGGGTAGGGTTGAGAATTTTGAGGTATATGTTGTTGTTATGGCAGGGTCTCACAATAAGTAACATCATTCATCAGCAACTGTGACACTGTACTATTTCCCTCTTAGGATATGGCTTCTCTACTATAACACTTGTGTAGTATATTCTTCTTATTTCGTATATTTTTTTGATCCCTTGAGTTGGCTCCAAATCTACGAAAAATAAGGGTAGAGGAACTTTTACTCCTGGCTGTTCTTTACTCTCCTTCTGTACCTTTGTAATCTGGCGCACTATGGAACCTAAATTTTTCAATTCTTCTTCTATTGCTTCGGTTGGTGTTGGGAGGTGTTATGACTACCCTATTTCTTATGACTACCCTCAAAGCTCGATCTTGCCGTAATTGGTACGTATGAAAATCCGCGTTGGTTTCCGTTAGATACTTCACAATTTTTCTATAGGTTTCAGCTGTTTGATGCTGAAGTTCTTCAATTGTTTGTTTTGATGATGTTCCTGGCTGGGTTTCATTTTCTCTGGAGCTAATAGGCGTTACTGCAGGTGTTTGTCGACATTGGCGAGGCTTTTGTTTGGCTGGCGAAGAACAAGGTGTTGAGCCTAAAGGCCGAATTCTGTTGATAGACGCTCTACTAGACATGGCCTGATGGTGATATCGCATAAAAGAAATAAAAGGGGGAAAAAAAAAACCTTTAATTTATAACAAACAATAAATATCAATTGTTCTTATGTACTCTTGACCTGCATTGAATAAATAATCTCAAAGATTTTACTGAAAATAAACAAATTCTGAGAGACGATGTAGAAACACGACCTTTCGCATCAGCTGATGAAGAAAGCCATCTTCCCCTAAAGTACCTTTAGTATGGTATATTTTAAATAATTAACTATCTCTCATTATTAAGAGTTACGAAAAAATGCTAAATATAACTTTTGAAAGAATTTGATAATTGTATAAAGGAGGAAAAATAAAAATGCTTTTCTAGTTCGACAATGAATCTATGGAAATACTAGTTGTAAGGTATACGTATAATATATCAGTGGAAAGCGGAGAATTTTAGAAAAAAACAGTATCTAATATAGAAATTTGTAGAAGAATTTTTATTTCATATATATTTACTTATCGCCTTCAATATACACCCCTCTATCCCTATAATGCTCCATACGAATCTTGCATTATCTGAACCAGTGCAAGAAGTCTTCTGTCAGCTCCTTCAGGAGGTCTGCCGCTTTCTCCATCACAGCTTCGAAGGACTCAAATATTGTTCTTTTTTAATGGAAATCGATGAATCGGGTTTTAAAATTATAATAATGATACGAACCAAAAGAGCTCGAATGAGCAAATCAAAATTCAAAGCAATGATGATTGTTTATTTGATATTTATGGGTTTTCGATATTGTGCATCTGGATTTTGGAATTTCATACTATTAATCAACATCACTACATTCAGATTTTTGATCCAAGAGAATAAGGCGCACGATCTGAAGGAACTGAAATAAGACTTCCATCAGCAATGTTTAAGACAATCTAAGAGTCGCATTGAGTGAAGGTGAGGGAGGGTGTATATTGTAGTTAATGATATGTAAATGTGTATTTAAAAAAAAATGTTTTACAGCAACAGTCTCGCTATTTAATTGCTACATCTTGTATTGATTCCATTTAATAATATATTATATTCTAGACTTTATTAATGAGCTTTAGGAATGCTGTGTAATTGTGAAGGAGCTCTAGAAAGTACAATAGAAGGAAAATACTTTCACCTCGGCTAACAAATGGTATCCAATCCGGAGCGTCACGTTGGAAAGTGTTAAAATAACTTTATCAGATGCTGAGCTAATGAAGTGCATTACACGGCGCATAATGAGAGTTGCATCCAGCCAGCGCGGCTGCTAATTGTCCTGGACGCTCTTCGGGCACTCAATGGTGTCCTCTGCTCCTCAGCGACCTTCTTCTTCTTTGGCTGGTTCGAGCCTGCCCAAAAATAAAAACATTACTTTTCATTAAATACATTAATTGTGTATCTGAGTGGGAAAGGAGCGTCTTACTGAATTGGTATGTAATCATCAAAGAACATACGATTTGATATATTAATCTCTATGATGAATCGAATATTTAAAATGTTTGCCTAGGTCGGATCGCACCATTTTGTTTTTTGGAATACAACCAAAACTGTATTTGGGGGGATTCATTATTCTACAGACTTTGCGATATGGCACAAACCTTAACTCTGTAAACAAATTAGAACCAGACATTTAGATTGTTTTTTTTTTAATTCTTAATGATATTTACAACTGTATTAAAGAAATAAATTTAGTAAATTTGAACATATGGATATAATCACGTGAAAACACTTGTTGAGAAACTACCCAATGGTAGCTCCCTAATGATATGTCTTTATTTGGAGATCACGGGGCCATCTTCTTTTCTCACACCTAGGTTAATTACCAGGAATGGAAGAGAAAGCAAGGTTAGAAACGAGAGGGTTAAGATGATTCTGAAGTTTATTATGGAAAAATAGGTATCTGGATTGGGCCAGATCTGCAACATCAAGGTCATTATGGATGGTTTTATTTGTAACAAAGTAGGGAGCATTGAGGATTTTACGAAGGATTTGGAATAGTAAGGATTGGATACGATAGGAATTCGGTGGTTTAGTGGAGCCCCATAGCTCAACTCCGTAAGTCCAAATAGGCCTTATTGTAGCCATGTATATGTAATTAATTGGAAGTTTAGAGCGTTTGTCTAGTATTCGGAAACGTCGAGTGGTTTCTTGTCGTTTCATTCTGGTATGAGGGTAGATATTAAGAATAAGAAAACATTTGAAAAGTTATTTTCTCCTACTTTATTATAAAGAAATAAAATCTAAACGTTTTGATATTGGCTGGAAGACTGGTTATTCATCTTTTCAACGAACAAATAAAAAAATAAAGAAAAATAACAAAAAACAAACAAAGAACATTCAAAATTAATGTAATAAATAAATTTTATTATGTGTTCAGAATTAAAGTATAAATTATCAGATATCATATTATGATTTTGCAAAGCAGTTATTAAAAATTAACAATTATTATTACAAGAACATGATATAATAAGAACATTATTACATTAATTGTGTATCTGAGTGGGAAAGGAGCGTCTTACTGAATTGGTATGTAATCATCAAAGAACATACGATTTGATATATTAATCAATGTATGATTTGATTACTTAATCAAATGAATATCAATGCTTCATTATTTAAGATATAGGAAATCTGTCGTAGTTTGAACCAGAGGTTAGCTTTATAAAACACATACATGATGTTAAATATATATATATTATATATTTATACTGTATATTACTTTGAGTGAGAAAATATATCGAACAGACATCTTTTTTCGTACAATTTGATCTGACATATTTAGGAATGGAGAAATGAAAAATATGCTCTTTTTATATTATGGCTGTCTCTTGGTTGGGGGCTTCTCAAATTACAATTGAGATTCACGGAGTGACCTTTTAGAGCAGAAATGATTCCAATAACGTTTAATTTATATTTATCATGCTGTTTTATTTAAATCTAAAAAAAAAAAAAAAAAACACTGGTATTTCAAATAAACGATTCAGATTCTACATGGTGATATTTCCATCAATTGTATCCAAAAATCGATTTTGACTTAAAAAAAAATGTGTACACAGTTTTACTTTTCTTATATTATAAGACCATGACATTGGATTCTATTATTTTAATTGGCATCTATATAGCTATTGAAAGGATTAAAAAAGGAAATGCTTCTAACAATATGTGAAATGATTATAACAATAATAACATTTTTTCTAAATTATAAACTGAAAATATCTCTTTAGGATTAAATGAATAAATTTCGTCGTCTTTCTCCTATTAATAAGAATATTCATAACATGTTTTGTAAGACGTTTCGGAGTCAATACTATCCCGTTTCAGGTATAATACTATATTTCACTGTGATCTACATTACATTTCATTCTCGTTGTAATAATATTAATCCATAATAAATTTCATCAATATCAAAAATGTATATAAAAACAGTGCATGTATTCTAGGCGTGTCCCATGCAGAGCTGCCCAGAAGGGGGTTTCATGGTGCCATTTGGTCGCAATTTGCGCCATCAAAATTTTTGAGGGGGGCACATTTTGACGGGGTTGTGAATTTTCGAAATGAAATGTTTTAAATCAAAAGACAAGTGGGAGCATAGAACAGACTGTAAGATGTGTAATTATTTATAATCTACGATTTTTTAAATTATCATTTTGTTTGTACTGTTTTTAAGAAGAGGAGAGCAATACAATATCTTGGGAAGGGTGGGGGGAAGTTTATGCGCTATCGGCCTTGGAGGGGATGGGCACTCATTGTCCACATGTCTTATCCATTGTTATCAATAGAAGATAGAATATTTTTAAAAGATAAGGCACTTATTTTTCTCATAATTTTTTTTTCATAATTCCATCTTTTTTATTTCTTGACATTTGGTTGGAATGAACCTAACCAATCTATATCGGAATGAAAAACATTAAAAACAAAAATCATAGATGTGATTTTTGAGATTTTCAAAATTTAGAAAAGAAGCTAAACAAAAAATTGATTGTCATGTTACATACCAAACGGAATACTGTACAATGATAAACAAATCTATGATATTTTGTGATCTATAACACGCTGAAATAAGCCCTTTTTGCTATTTTTAAAAATCTATGTTAAAATAAAAATTATAAGGTATTTATTGGGAAAACTAATATTCCTGATTTGATAGTAGCAAAACTAAAAACAAATATTCTGTATTAAATTTTATATTTAACTTGTTTTTCAGTTTCATCCTAGGGCAGTTTGCATCTAGTACACTAGTACATATTATTCCATGAACTCGTTAATATCAAATAATTTTTGTTTCTTGATGATCAAGATATTTGTGTTTACATTATTCCTAAGCTAGGTATTCATACACAAAAAGTCGTATAAATTAGAGCTATTATGACCACTAATGATTTCGTATGGAATCACCTACTTGTATTTCGTAAGATAAGTTTCGGATTCCAACTCAATTTTCATAACTTTAAAATGACAGTTTATTGCCTGATTTCATTGATAACTAACTCCCCGGAGTTACAGGCCAGCATGACCCTTGGCCTCCTAAGTTATTTTTCTCCACTTCTCTCTGTCCTGTGCTACTCTCTTCCAATTGCGAACTCCTAGCTTCTTTGCACCTCTCACTTCATCCATCCATCTGCTTCTCGGTTTTCCTCTTTTCCTCTTCCCACTGAAGTGTGCTTCCAATATTTTCCTCTGCACCCACTCATTCTCCATTCTGACTACATGTCCTGCCTTTCTCAGCCTACTTGACTTGATATAGTTAGTAATGTTTTGATTCTCTAATATAGCCTCGATTTCATTGTTACTTTTGATTTTCCACTCACCATTAGCACTTGTAGCACCGTAAATCCTTCATATGATCTTCCTTTCGAATACTTTAAGTTTACGGCAATCCTCTGGCTATAAACACCAGGTTTCCGCTCCATAGATGACTACTGGTCTAATAAGCATTTTATACAGCTTTATTTTTGTGGCTTTTGACAACAACGGAGTCTTGAGAAGTTTTAGGTTTGCATAGTATGCTCTATTACCAGCCATTATTCTGTTGTCTATTTCTCTGCTGATTACATTTTCATTGATAATAACTTTTTTCTTATAATGTATGGGATATTTCAACACCAAAACCTCTTGGATACTTTTTGAAATATTTGAACAATATATGGTTACCATTCGATCGGACAAAAACCGGGGCGAGCTAACGCTATGATGGATATTAGCAGAAAAAAAAAGGTACCATTTGGAACTTTTACAGCATTAGTGACAAACTAATATAATTTCCTCTTCAGTTGATGATTAAGTTATAAATTACTGGACATGAAGTGGAAACGATATTGTTCGTGTCACTAATACAGTAAAACTTCCAAATTGTAACTTTTGTTTTTTCTCCCAAAGCCTATGTCCAACCGTAGCGTTAGCTCGTCATGGACATAACGAGTATAGGATATAACGAAACTACTTAACTCGTCGAAGATCATTCAGGTCTTATCCCCGTTGATGTCACTTTACATGGCTTAAATGCCAAATGTTCATATGCATCTTCCTCTGAAGTACCTTTAATATGGTTTATTATAAATAATTAACTATCACTCATCATTGAGAGATACGAAAAAATGCTAAATATAACACTTATATACATTACAATATAACATTTGAAAGAATTTGATAATTGTATAAAGGAGGAAAAAATAAAAATACTTTTCCTTTTTTGTATATACGGTGTGAATGTGTTCATTTATCAATATAATTATTGTCCCTGTGACAAAATATTGTATGTCTAAATAAATAAATATAAAAAAAAAAAATATTTAACGTAAATCACATGTTTTCGAAGAAATTAAATAAAATTTACTAACTAAATGTCAACTTTTAAAATATTTTAAAGTTTGAAATGAGTATTTTAAATCCACCTAATCAAGGCAATGACATTGTTTAAAAAACTATTTCATTGCACTTGTGTGAAAGAAGAAGTAAAATATAAAATAATTTCATGGATGTATAAAGCACATGTTTATAACCTCAAATACATTTACTGCAGTTTAGTGGTTATACATCTGATATTATATTTAAATAATTAGGTATCAACGTCCATTTATTCCGAAATATTGTCACGTAACTTTTTAGAAAATTAAATTAGTGAATAATTTGATGAATCTTGGCTTTGTGATATTCCAACATTATTCACTACTATTTCATTGTAGTTATGTGAAAGAAGAAGTGAAATATAATGATATTTCATAGATATGTTTATAACCATAATTCTATTGACTGTAGTTTAATTACTCTAGATCTGATATTATATTTAAATATTTAAGTATCTATCGTCCGTTTATTTTCTAATTAATAATCACGCCAACGCCATTGTTTAAAATATTATTTCGTAGTAACCTTTTAGAAAATTAAATTAGTGAATAGGTTGATGAAATTTCCTTTTGTGATATTCCAACGGTATCCACTTCGTATATCCACCAGTATAGTATGCCCTAATTGTGACCAGACCAAAAAACCTAACACTGAGCCGTCCGCCTCAGAAATACTGGCAGCAGTAAATCGCTTAGACTCGAGTGTCAATGAAGGCATGAAAAACATAAAAGCAACCCTCGATAAATATGGAGAGCTTAATGAAAAATTATCGAAAATTGAGAAACACCTCGAAAGTCAAACCAGTCATTTCGAAAAAATTATCCTGGAAAATGAAGCCCTCAAATCTCGAGTGGACAAATTGGAGGTTCGCCTGAATAATGCAGAGCAGGGCTTGTTATCCAGATCACTGGAGATCCGAGGGATACCGGAGCGAACTGGTGAAACGCCCGCCGCTTTGGTGACCAGCATTGGAGCAAGTTTGGGTATCAGGCTCAGTACAGATGACTTGGACATAGTACATCGCCGCAGAAGTAGAAAAGATGATCCACGACTGCCGCCTGTCATCGCACGCTTTGTCAAACAGTCAGTCAGAGACGACTTAATAACGAAGAGGAAAGTCAAGAGGGACCTCACTACTCGAGATATCGGCTGGCAGGAGAATGACGGTCACCGGATATTTCTGAGTGAGGAAATGACTCCCACGAACAGACACTTATATTGGCTTGTCCGACAGAAGAGAGCTGCGGGGAAAATCAAATATACGTGGTTTGCCGCCGGAAAGGTACGATGGCGGAAGGAAGACGGGCATAAAGTTATTCTGATTGAACAGGCCTCGGACCTCGATATATTTGGCTGACCACGAAGAATTCGTCTACTCCTCATCCTCATTAAAATAACGTTGAACTCAATTATCTACAAAGGAACATTTTCACTTCTACGCATAGAGATATCTCTTCACATTTACACACTAATTTATATTTTATTGACCATATGTTTTTTATTATTTTTTTTGGTTTCTGGTTACACTTTCTTTTCTGCTATTTTCATTAATTGTAAACGCCCTTTCGTATTTTCTATTTGTTTTAGAGTTTCTCTACCAAACTCTGACAGTTTCCTTCCCAATTCCTCTCATGTCTAGTACCCTAATCACCTGTCATGTTAACTCTCAATCCCTCCCTGCCCACTATGACGAGTTCCTGCAATATTTCACTCAAAACTTTTATCATATTATCGCAATCTCTGAAACTTGGCTTAAACCTTACATCCCATCCTCTTCTGTTTCCTTGCCTAATCACACCCTCCTCCGTCATGACCGGGTAAGCCGGAATGGCGGAGGAGTATACATGTTTGTCCATAATAGCCTGAAGACTCGAATCCTCGATTCCTCACCACCCTCCGATCATCCTCAAGTTGAATATCTTCTAGTAGAAATCCATTGTAAGGATCTTCCTCTCCTTTACACTGTGGTATATCGTCCTCCCCATGTTCCATTTGATTAGTCCTTTGAATCAACCCTATTCAACTTTGTTCCTCTATATCCCAGAATATAGAATACTTTGTTCCTCTCTAACTCCAATGACAAATCCTATCTAGAAAACCTAATTTTCTCTCTGCACCTCTTCATCGTTCCATTTTCCCCCACCCACCACACCAGCAGGTCCGACACTTGGCTAGACTTCTACATTATAGACTCTGTACAAAATCTCCTCTCCTCCTCTCAATTGTCATTCCTATCATCTCACGATCTTATACAAATAACATATAATATCCGAACTCCTTCAATCCAGCCTCGAACTATCACCTTCCGTCATCTAGATACCCTTACTCGAGAAAAAATATTACCTGACCTAGAAACCCTAGATTGGAATGGAATATATTCTTGCTCTTCTATCGACTCCATGGTTGACATTCCTACCACTAATCTTCTCAATATTCTCAATACCCATGCTCCCCTCAAAACCTCTACCTTTATTCACCGGCCTGCTGCTTGGATGTGCCAGGAAATCAAAGATCTGCAGAAAAGGCGCGACGCTGCAAGAAGACGTTTTAGACGTACTAGGTTTGCAGATGACTACCAAGCGTTCAGGGTGCTTCGCAACTTGGCACAGACAAACATCCGGCGTGCGAAAGCTTCCTACTTCCATGAAACCTTTTCCTCAGCTCCTGATATCAAATAGAAATGGCTACTGCTTCGTAAACTTTCCATTTGTAATCCTTCCAGATCCCCTTTTCTGCATCCTCCGATGATTTAACTCTTATTTTATATCTGTCGCTATATTGATAATACCTCTTCTCTACCTTCCTCTTCCGGCTTTTCTCAAGAGATATCCTTTATTGACAATAACTTTTATTTTTCCGACATTTGTCCCACAGACCTGTTAATCCCCCCTCCCCCCATGAAATCCCACACCAATTCCATAGGGCCACACGGCATCCCTGTCAAATTAATAAAAATATGTCTCCCTGAAATCCTTCCAGCTCTCCTTTTTATCTACAATTTCTCCCTTCAGTATTCCCAACCTCTTGGAAAAAAGCCATTATTCTTCCTTTAAATAAAAAGCCTAATCCATCCTCACCCGAAGATTTCCGTCCAATTTCAATTCTTACTAACTTCTCAAAGCCTCTTGAAAGACTGGTGCAATCCCAAGTCTCCAAGTTCCTCGAAAAGTCCAACCAATTTGATCCTCTCCAATCTGGTTTCCGTCCCGGCTATTCCACACAATCTGCCTTAATTAAAATTACCAACGACATTCAATCTGCAATAGATGGTAAAAAATTAACTGTCCTTATACTTCTCGACTTCTCCAAAGCCTTCGATTCCAACAACCATTCCATCCTCTTCAACAAACTAAAATCATTATCTTTCTCCAATAGTTCCATCTCTTGGTTCCAATCTTTCCTCTCCCAACGCACTTAAGCAGTCTCCATACCCAATCTACCACTATCTGCCTATCTTCCTCTATCCTCCGGAGTTGCCCAGGGTTCAAGCATATCTCCTCTCCTTTTCAGCTCCTACATTAACGACCTTCATAATTCAATTCTTCATTGTTCCTACCACCTTTATGCAGATGATTCCCAGATATACCTATCCTTTTCTCCCTCTGAGTTATTGGTAGCATTTGCCAAGATTCAAGAAGACCTTGATCGAATCAGTGCCTGGGCAAATGTAAATGGATTAAAGTTAAATGCTACAAAAACTCAGGCCATTGTCATTGGTTCCATGCCTCTTATTAGATCCCATACTGACTTTCTCATATTACACCTTAATGACCAGCCAATTTCCTTCTACTCCTCTGTTAAAAATCTAGGATTTTTCATAGATCAAACCCTCTCCACGAACTACCATATTTCTCACATTTCCCGTAGGACAATTTCTACCTTTAAACTATTTCATCGCTTCCGCCATCTCCTACCTCAACATACCCGTAGACTCCTAATTTCCTCTCTCATCTTCCCCCACTTTGACTACAGCTGTGTGGTGTATGATGGCCTCTCGGTGGAGCTCCGTGATAGACTGAAAAGATTAATGAATAGCTGCGTAAGATTTGTTATCGGTGCCCCGAGGTACTCCCATGTCTCTCACCACTACACTGAGTTAAGGTGGCTCTTCCACTCCTTTAGAAGACAATATTTCCTAGGTACATTCCTCTATCAAATCATTAACAACCATCGTCCTTCTTACGCCTACAACCTTCTCCAATTCAAGTCCTCAGTCCATTCCTTTTCAACAAGATCTCGACCTTCTGATCTCTACATCCCTTCGCACAGATCTGCCTCATTTCAGAATTCCTTTATAGCTCGCGCTGTCAATTTCTGGAATTCTCTACCTATCAAAATTCGGCATTCCCCCTCCATATCCACATTCAAATCCCTCCTATTCCAATTCCTATCCCAAAAACAGACAGATACTTGCTAAACTTTCGATATTATACATTTCTAGTCATCATCAAATGATAGTGCTATTCTATACTGTGAACTTCACTAGGGATATTACAATATTTTCCGGCTGTTAAGGCCACTGACCGCATCTATTGTTTGTTTTTTTATTTTTATTTTTATTATTTTTTATTGGTATATAATTAAATCTGTACCTCTAGCATTTGACAATGATGAGTCTACATATTAATCATTATTTAAAGACACTGATATTTTATATTGTCAGCTTTGTCTTTTCTTTGTTAGCATAAACACACCTCATTTTAAAGAAAAACTCAATGTATTTTTTATAATTTTATTTTTCAAAAGGGTATAATTATAATTTTTCCTACTGTACATATTCTCAACTGTTTTATCATAGTTTTAAGTGTTTTGTATATAGCTTGTTTAACTAATATTTTCTTTACTTTCTCTTTTTTATTATTGTTTTATTTTGGCCAGATGTAGTATTTTAATTATGTTCTATTTTGTTATTCTACAGGGACTTTGTCCCAGAATAAAGTTATTTTCTATTTCTATTTCTATAGTCGTACAATCCATAATCATTTATACATTAAATATTCTGATGTGCTTTCAAATCTCTCTAGGCATATATGAGCCTTTCAAAGTAGAGCGGTAAGTGAAAGTTGTGTGTTGCGCGCACCAGATTTTTTCTGATGTATTAGATATTATAATTAAATCAGTGTTTTATTTTTTAAAAATATTTTTCTTTTTTAAATAAAACAGTTTTTAATTTTTAAAAATGGCTAGATGCTATCCTGGCTATATGGAGCGACGGATACTGGAACGTTGGTATCTACTGTCACATCTGACACTGCTTGTATATGATTTATAAGACCAATTAGTCTCTGTGACGTTTCGGATTCTAAACATCGTCCTCCGGGGATAGTTTATTAGCTTGAATAAATAATTAAATAATGGATGATTTTTACTTTTTTTTCTCTTCTTCTTCTGTCAATTGGATTAATGTGGAGGGCTAGAAGAGATGGTAATCAGAGGATGTTTTGAATTTTCTAGGATTCCGGTCGGGATAGAACCGAATAAGTGACATTTCAGAATCTCATTAATGGGTTGAAGAATCATTCCCGAAGGATATATGGACAACCAGGACAACCTAAGCTTGTCCTCAAGACTCCTCTGATCAATAAATTTAATTAACTTTTCTTTTTTTACAAATATTGATTCTAGACTATGTTCAGTTAAAACAAGGTCAATTATACTTCAAGGCTGTGTTGAAGACAGTTCAAAAATATCATTTTTTTCAAGTTTAAACTTCTTTAGGAGCGTTTTGCACTTCTTTGTGGAGAGTGAAATGGAGCAATATGTCAGATTTTTGAATTGTTAACGCTCGGGTAAAGTCGGCTAATTGAAATGTTTTTATATATGGTTTAAAATATCTCAAAAACTAAAATTCGCGCCTGCGTACTGGAAGCGAGGAAATTGTTCAGCATTCCATCCTCTCTGTAATAGGCTATAATTCAAAATTGTATCTTAACGCGACGTTTTGGAGGCAAAAAAGAAAAAGTAGTGTCGGAAACCAAATGACAACGAATTTAGTTGAACATATGGATTAAAATATTTCTTATAGTAAAAATCGGACCTGTATACTGTAAGCAAGGCAAATATTTAGCATTTCGTCTTCTTTGCAATGAGTTATTATTAAAAATTCTATCCTAACCCAACATCGTGTTAGAGAGTAGGAGAGGAGAAAAAATAGTCTTCAAAACCAAACGATAACGAGTTTATGCTAATATAAAATTTTAATGTTGTAATAATATACAACATTAAAATTTTATTTTGACAACATTATTAACAATATATAAAAAATAAGAAGAGAAATAATATACATTTTTATTAATGATATTGATTAAAACATCTCAGAAACTTGAAATTGTAACTGCATATTGTAAGTTAGGGAATTGTCCAATATTTCATCCTCTCTGTACTTGGCTATTATTCAAAATTCTTAACGCGATGCCGTGTTAGATAGGCGAAAAGTAAAGAAGTATCGAAAACCAAATTAAAACAAGTTTTATGGAAGATACAGATTAAAATATCTAAGAAACTAATAATCGGACCTTCATACTTTAAGGGAGGGAAATGTTCAGCATATCATCCTTTTTATAATGAGGTATTATTTATAATTTATATTTAATATTATTAATCTCTCATTGTTGATGTTTTCACTTCTATCGTGTAGTCTCAAGCACACGACTTATTTTTTTAAGTGTTAACTATCTGTATTTTTAACAAAGAAAAAGACTTTCTGAAGAATCCAATTAAATATTAAGTAATGAAAATGGAATCCAAATTTCATTACCTTAATTCTTTTCAACCCAACACTAATAATATCTGATTATCTAACTTTTGGTAGTGTTATAATAATTTTTAAAAAATAATGCTGAAAATAACACTTAATTTTGAAATGATTTCTCTATATTTTCTGGAAAAAATGACCATAATCACAGCAAATTTAGTTACTGAATGAGAGCATGATATCTATGTCGTCGGTTTGTTGTATAAAGTCACTAAATACATTATTGAGGGTGCTCAAATTTTAAACGTGTTTTTGAAAATTTCTATCTTATTTTTTGAGGAATTGGTCGGGGCTGCGGTCAAATAAATACTAAATTCTTAAAACATGGTATAAAAAATATTTATTTAATAACTTTTTTTTAAATAAGCTATGTAGATAATTATAAAAATTGCCAAACTCGAATTAGGACGCTACGGGTAGGTTTATAAATTTGAAATATATAAAAAAAAATCTGGTGTGTCCACTCACACGACTTCCTACATATTTCAGAAAAGTTTTTATATCTTTACGTATGTTCATGTAGAAACAAAAAGAATTGAACTAGATACATTTTCCTGAAAATTGATTAAACATAAGATTTGAGTACGATTTATTTGATAAACTAAAGCAATGTAAACCGGCTTAAGTAGATCAGTGTAAAAATTTCAATACTTCCTAATATTGCTGATCAAAAACTTTTTGCCATAGCTTAGTGGTGTCAAACAATAATTTCTGTTAAAAGTAGAGGAAATATTGAAGATTGTGTGATGCGGGCAACAGATTTTCTTACTTTCACTTTGTCATCTTTATTCTCTCGTTCATCCTTTTCTGACACCATGATATGAAACCGTAATCTTACATTATAAATTGAATAGCTGTAACTTCGTTAATAGTTGTCCAAAATGAATGATTTTTTTAAGGCTTTGTACGGAATTTCAATACCTTTCAAAAAACAGGCTACAAGTTATTTACTATTGTTATTCAATGACTGTTTGTTACATAGCTACATTCCAGTTTTACTATATTTTAATTTTACTTAAGATATCTGCATAGTCTGTTTTGTAATTTACTATTGTTCTATTGTTTTTTGTGATGTGGATATACATTTTTTTTTCTTATGGAAGCTATGCCGTATCTTCGTTATTACTAAACTGATTTTGATTTTTTTTTATCGTTTAAAAAATTTAATTATCTTTGAAATATATTCTAATAAAAATGATCGAAAAATGAATATTTTTTTGTTATACGAAAAAAAAATTGTATTCATCAAAACTCCATTTCTAGTCCTTTTTGAAGAAATGTGTTATGTTCATAAATTTATAGAGTTTTTAGGGAACACTTTAGAGAAGTTATTAGTGAAACCATTACAGCTGTTTTGATGCTTTGGTCTACTGAGAAACATTTTTTTCCGCAGCCATCTTGAAACAAAATGGTACCTGGTAATATGACCTCCCAGTGGCACCTCTTTAACACCAACTTAATATAGATAGAAAATTTCAACCTTCCAACTTATTTAGGAAGGGCTGTGGAGATGCACAATAATTTAAAAACAAGGAGAAAACTTTTGAAGAAAATTCATCAAAATTCTTAGTGATTTAAGGTTATCAATTGTTTCTTAATGTATTTTTCCAAAACAATTACAAACGAAAAATAAATTTCATTCACTGCCATATTGATCACTGTATCTCAAAACTCAATACGCTTTTAATTACTAATTCTGAATTTGAAAAGCGTTGTACCGTAAGTTGATAAAAACAATTACTTTAAAATTCTAAAAATAAAAATTGTTATCTCTATAACAAACGAAAACTATATATCTCTCCTGGTAAATTGCAGGTATTTACTTGAAAACTAATTAAATTGCTTACAACTTTAAAGAAAAATTTCATCAGAAAAAATTCATCCTAATCTCTCAATTATAATGAAGGCTACAGGAAATTTTAATTTTAATCTAACTTTTATTTTATCCCCTAACTTTTATTTTAGAGTCCGCTTCTATATATGTAATAGATTCATTTAAATAACAGAATTATTGATGATATGTTTCTTAAGATCTCCGTAAGCTTTTATATGAATTAAGTTCTTTATCATTTTTAAAGTTATATCTGGCCCTTAGCAGAGAAAATTTAATTGAAATGGCGGAAAACAGATATTTGCAAGTAAAGCATCGAAAGATGATTTAACGATTTCAAAATAGTGATATTAAATGACGGATACTAAGTATTTTTATCCAAATTTCAATTAACCTGCATTTTATGGGGGTTTAGTGGTTTGTGTACTTACTTTTATTTTATTCCATTATACTTTTATTAAAATATCTGGAGCGAAAAACGGTTATAAGCAAAATTAACTAGGTTTCATTGAAGCGATTACTGCTAAAAATTAAATGCTAATAAGCACATTGACTTTAAAACTACCGTTTCCTTCTCTTTTATAAATTATATATTTTTCTCGTACAGTTTTGTTGCTGTAACGGGAAAAAATACATTTTACCTTGTTAAAATCGATTAAAAAAATAAAACTTTTAATTGGTGAGATAAATAACTGATGCTACTTTTTAAGGAGGGTTTCAATCATATAAGGATAATAAAACATTATCATATAGATTAAAATTAAAAAAAAAAATGAATCACATTTCAGGATTAACATTTAACAGCTGTCAGATATGTTAAATTTGTTAAATTTTATTTTATACAAGTTAAATGTATACAAGAATATCTTCTTTTATTATCTTATTTAATACAATTTTTATTGTGCTGTTTTTTTTTTTTTTTTTTTTTTTTTTTTTTTTTTTTTTTTTTTTTTTTTTTTTTTTTTTTTTTTTTTTTTTTTTTTTTTTTTTTTTTTTTTTGTTTTGTTTTTTAGTAGTTATTTCTTTAAAAAATACCAGGCGACCAGTGTTGAACAAGAAATTGAATTTTACAAATAAAATTTTTGTAACAAATAAAATTTGTTTGGATATATTGTTTGAAATATTTACCGACATATATATTTACACACTAAAACAATCATATGTAATATATTTATTTTCCATGGTCCTGTACAGGAACCCGGTATATGGTGTGGCGGACTCGATGATAATTTATATGTATATTTTGTCATTGGAAAGTAGGAAATTAAAGAAAAATTGATATCTAAAATAGGAGGCTCTTGAAGGTAACCGAAAGTGACGAAATGTAATTTATAATTTTTATTATTTCTCCATAGCTCCAGTCCGTAGATCCAGACGGACCTCTGGACTGTCTTGCAGACCAGCAACTTGTCTTCAACTGAGAGCTGAGATTATCCAGCCATGCAGTATACTTCGCCGGCTAAGTTCCTGTCATTCGAGTCCAACAATTGGGTTCCATGGGCCAGTCTTCTGCCCAAAAGGAAGCCAAGACGCCTAATTGTATCTGAAAAGGGAAAAAAGGTGCATGATCTTCGTTGAAGAATGAGATGCATCTAGATCAACCCATTTTGATGCACCAATGTTCTACCGAGGAGAATTACCCTTTCAGATTCAAGGATACCATTTCAGCACCTCAGCTGGATATAGGATAGCGATTTCACCAGCAAACATTGTCAAGAAGATATCGAGATGGACAGGAATATCAGCGACAAAGAGGACAGAAAGGACGAGACCACCCAACAAGCTTCCGTAAGTAACACAGACCTCAACTAGATAGTGATTGTAAAATTCTGTATCGCAGGGAACTCGAAAGGTGCGGTGAGATAGGTAAGAACGGAGGACTAACTATAAGGACTGGGGGTACCATAAGGAAGTAGGTGGGTTTTAAGCCAGAAAAGCTGCCCGGAGTGACAATTCGGTCAAAACCTTTGTCCAGAAATACACCCGAGCAATTGCATGCTTTGCTGAGGAAATACGATCAACAGCTAGGAGTCCTTGCTGCACAGTGTATTGTTGCAAACGAAATCCGAACTGGTTCGATAGTTGGGATTCGTTTCAGGATTTGAGCTGAGTAGGGAGTGTTACCTGGTTTTAGAAAAAAGGTAATAGTGGAATGAAATGGAAACATTCGTTTTATTTTAAAGTTTATAACGAAAAATGTGTAATATATTAAATTGTGGTAGTGCAATCGTTTTAAAAACCATTTAATTGTGGTATTGTGGGAGAAAACTTGAAGAAGTGTATGTTGCTGAAATTCGAACTTTTCTTTCAATTAAATTCAAACAGGATTCATTGGTTGAAAAACTTATGATAATCACTTAATAACTTTATTTTCCTTTAATAACCAGGCCCAAAATTTGATTTAAACAATTAAATATAAACTAACCCTATTTGAGCAAAAAAGAGGTTGATTCATTAGGGCGGTAAGTAAAAGTTGCGTGATGTGTGCACCGTACTATTTTAACCCTTACTTATTAATATTTTGGACACAATTACATAGTTTATATGGTATGTAAATATTACTCCATTATATTTCATCATTTTATAATAATCACAACAACTTGTGGGCCCCATCAACCTTTCCCTCTATCTCCGAAAAATAATTCTATACAAGTTATTCAGATGCTTAAGAAATTTTAAATTTATTATAACAAGGTTCTATAAATATTTGTTGGTATCATGATATTTTGAGAATAAATTATGAAGAATATTTTGTCCCTTTTTAAAGCCATCACATGAACAGACGACAGTGATACCAATCATTAGAGCAGTAAATGTGCCCTTTCTACGAACTCTTTAATAAATAATACTGATCGAAATCTTCCGGCTGCCATTCATTGTCCAATGCGATCCCTCAGGGAATATACTCCAATGGCCATCCAATAGATCTGGTGACATAATATCCACATAACCAAACTGAGTAACTTGCGTGTCCAACTGTTATTAGCCATCCTCCAACAGCAAGTCAATGATTTAGAAGTTCATTTCGGAGGAAGGGCACCCACGATCGAACCGATTTGAGGTGGCTGAGGGCATGGGTATTAATAAATATTTTTAAGAATCGCCATCGAAGAGAATATCCGATATTGAAGGGTGTATCGCTCAGTGTGACGGCATTTATAGATATAAACGAGGATGAGGAAGGAAGAAGATATAGGAGAGAATAAATAATGAGGCTAACTATATAAAGGAACCGGTGTGTGCTAACAGTGAGGTAGACTTTGGCACATTTTTCAGGATGAGTGTCCTTCGCCCAGGATATAATCCCCCTTCGGACCACAGTTTTAGTTCGCATAACTTAGGATATCTTTCCCTAACGGCCTTGCGATCTCCGCTCCGGCGCTAGTTCAAAACAAAAGGATATCTTAATTTTCTTGACTCTCATGAGATGATAAAGTCATTGTTGATGAAGAAATAAGTTGAATGAATCAAGACTGGATACAACTTAAAGATTATATTGAGCGCTGGCGGGCCCACGTAGGGAGGAGACGCCAAGCCCCTAAAATATATTATGTAATAATATAATAATAAAAATTAGTATTTCGTCTGAGCTAAATACTTAAACATTTACGATATTTTCTCTTTTAAAATTATAACGCATGTGTTTTTGCTAGTCAGTGTAGGCCCGTGTCAAGAAAAAAATGTCAAAGATATTATCCCTAAAAGCATTATTGATTCTGTATACAGTTTTTTTTATTTATTTGTACTTTTTTTCAGGCCGTCGAGAATCACCCTATTAAGTGGGTACCCTTAATCAAATAATTAATTAATGGAAAAAACATGGCGGTTCAGCGTGATACCGGTCTAATCACCTAACTGCCTTGAAAGAGTTCTTCATTACAAAATGCTGAAACCAAGATTATCTCTATCTATTGTAAGGCTATAAAAAAAATTATAAATTATAAAATAATTTATTTTTCTAATCTATTATTCATTACAAACGTTTATCGATGTGCCTCATAAACCAACTGTCTTGTGCCTGCGATTAAAATTAATTTTAAAATCCTACTAGGTATTATCTTTTTTTTTTAACTTGAAATATAGATGAAAGCTTTTGCAAAAGTTTAGTTAAATGGTTTATTGTCACCTAACAGTCATGTTTAGTTAGCATTTTGTAATTTTAAATCCTCGTTTTTCTTTAGCAGTTTTTTTATAGACTTTGTTTCCATATTTAAAACCAATACCATATTGAAAATACACCGAAGAGTTTCAGAAAAGATAAAAGCCAGCAGCTGAGGAAACTAGCTAGATTGAATCAGTGACTACAAGCTTATATTTTAACATAATTGGTATCTAATGGAATGTTAGAAAAAATGAAATAAAATGATTCCATCTGTGATTAGAAGTTTTTAGCAAGAATTCAAGAAAAAAGCACCAAGTTCATTAGCGTGAAAAAGAAAAAAATCGTTTGAGTTGCTCAACTTATTTTTAAGAAATTGTTTTTTCTTTATTAATTTTTTTTCTTATAAATATTTAACAAAATATTCAAGTTTATTTTGAACCAGTTTTGTGGATTATAGAAATCACTTTGTAGGCAACAAAATTATTTCATAGCCTTTTAAACGATATCATTCCATTTTATTTAATTCTGTAAATAATTTGCAATCATGAAACAGATGTGACAAACTAAGCAGATGGAACACATGCTTTGACACCATGAGATGAGCAAACGGATAGAAAAGAAAGTTGTTTTCCTATCCAATACCAACTGTCGTAGAAAAATAGATACAGGCTTTCTATTTTCCATATTATTAGACACAGACATATTTCCAATATCCTGTTCTTGCTTTCTTCCTTTGCTGTAGTTCAGGTTAGACCATGTGTCAGATTGTGCAAGTTCAACAAGTCTTATGAAACCATATGCTAATTCAACGCGCCTTGGATCAATGAATAATAATGACTGAAACATTTAATAAAATATAATTCAAATTCAGTTATTTTGGAAAACTTAAGATTCTGATATTAGGAAGAGAATAAAATTGATATTACCTCCCTAGATTCTCACTAATTTTTATTTTTTTTTTTTCGTTTCATGGTTGCAACAGTTGGTACAATAACTGTAATATCATGTCGGTATGTATATAAATAAAATTAATTCGATAAAAATATTCCAATAGAAAAGATATATAGCATGTCACAAAAAGAAATAGTTTAGTTTCTGCAGCTGACAGGCAGAAAACTTAATTTCAATATGTATTTATGATTTTTTTTGCTAATATTAAATAACAGTTAAAAGTAACAGGTGCTTGTGAACGGGAAAATAGAAAAATCTGGTGCTTCGTACGTATTGCATAATTTTCACTCACCATCCTACTTAAATAATTAAACTTTGGATATATAATTGTTTAAATTTATTATTAAGGCTAAAGTTATTAAACTATAGTTGCCAAAGGTAATTACCGTAAAAACTGCTTGAAATATATTTAGCAACATCCACCTTTTCACGACTTCTCTCACAATAGTACGATCAAATATATTTTAAACAATATCCGGAGTCATAGTTCGTAACATTTTTTTATTCTTGTCGCGCTTAAAAATAATTGTTAAAGTTTTCATTTAGTTTCCATGACAAATAATATTGGTTTCCAAAAGTTCTAAAAATTTAAACCTTCTACGACTTTATAATTTAGATGTTATTATTTATTTTTATCTTTCCAACAATATGTTATACAAATATTACTACTCTTATGTCCTTAAAATTTGTTTTCAACATGGAATGTTATATTTTTCTTTACTTAGTCGCCAAATTCTTACATAATTTATAATTAGCTATTTTTAGTACTAATATCTAATTTTTTTTTCATACCCGCCAGGAATTTATTTACTATACAAAATAAGATATATAAATACATAAAGAAATATATATATATATATACAAAAATTTCTAATTTCCTTTTATTGCCCAAGGGCATTTTAAGGTAAAAGGACTATGCACGCTGTGTGCGTACTTTGCATCTGTGGTCAGAGGCCTACTAATAACTAATGAGAGATTGTTAATTATTAAAAAAAAAACATATTAACGTTTTTATAGAGAAGAGGTGGTACCAGAATTAACTACGGATCATTCTTTCCTATGATTCAATGTTTGTAACTCTTTTATATAAAATAAAAATATATTTTACAATTAAAAAAAAAAAAATTTACAATTAAAAAAAAAAAACTAGTGAGTTTTGTTTTGTCCTCGTCGCCGATATCATGATTACACTAGATGGCGGTTGGTTATCCTTGGTTAGTTTTTTACCAACAATTTTTACGATAACATTTATCAATTATAGAAGCCAATGTTTTTTCTCCTGTAAACTGAGACTAAATTTGCAACTCTATACAGCCTTTTTTATGGCACCACTAACCTTGCCAAAGACAATAACAACTCGGGTAGAACTGATGTACTAGGCACCCATATTACTTGGCATACAGTCGCTTATTTACGGCTGAGTTTATAAGCCTAGGGTTCGATAATATGTAATATGAGCTTTATGCATGCGTTGGTGTACAAATGGCCTGTTGCGAATATGAAGACAATGTTATATCAAGACAACTGCTTTTAATTTTGCAATTTTAAGAATGAGAAATTACCGATGTGGATATTTTAACTTGCGAGAGGCACTAAGGAAATAAAATAAACGCGAGATTATTAATTTTTACTTTCACATACCTATATATATGAAATACAAAGTAAGGAGCAGTAATGCGATCATGAAAATTTTCGACTCAGAGTTTTCAACGGAAATACCTATTTTGAGGTCTCCTGAGCCCAAATAACCAACTCCCGCAAAATTCCATGTGTTTGTGAGTGTCTGTGTGAATAGTCTAGCTCAAAAACGAAAAGTTGTACAAAAGTGAAATTTCATATTTAAGGTTTGTATATACTTCAGATGTTACAGCAAATTTTTCGAAAAAACCGGCTAACCGGAAGTGCCACTTTATATCAACGGTGAAAGATTTTGATTAAACTCGATGTACCATTGTATAATTAAGTTGTCTTTATTATTATTTAGGTCTTATCCACATTGATGTCACTTTACAGGATTTTTTTTTTTTAATTTTAAGTCTTCAACCACTGGGGTCATTATTGCTTTATTTTCATCGAAAACTAGATTTACAGGACTTAAATGCCCAATGTTCAATCTCTCATTATTAACAGTACGAAAAAATGCTAAATATATCTTTTGAAAGAATTTGATAATTGAATAAAGGATAAAAAAATAAAAATGAATCTCCTGAAATACAAGTCATAATGTACACGTATAATATATCGTTGGAAAGTGGAGAATTTTAGAAAAAAACAATATCTAATATTGAAAGTTGTAGAAGTTAATGGAGAGCGGTGAAAAAAATAAAAATAATAATTTTTGAAAAGTTATATCATTTAACCTAAATCACATGTTTTCAAGTAAAATATATGAAATTTATTAACTAAATGTAAACATTTAAGTTTGAAAAAAGTATTTAAAATCCACCTAATGAAGGCACAATTAGACAACCTGACACAATTAGAATTATTGTAAGTCCATTAAAAATGTCATTTAATTAAAAACAAGTCAATTTAACGAATACATTTATATTTTTAGTTCACGTAAAAATATTTTTTAAATACTTATCAGCTTACTGTCATTCAACCCTTTTCGAAAAATGATAATGCTGTTTAAAATATAGATGTATCGAACTACCGATATTTCATATATATATATATATATATATATACCGATTATTTTATATATACCGATAGTTCTGTAGGTTTCACTAAACATTCAATCTAAAAAATGACTTTTATTCATTGCTATTCAAACAAACCTTTAATTTAAGCCCAATTAATGTTTATTTTAAATTTAATGGAACTTTGTTTAAGAAATTTGCCATAAAAACTTTTATTTATGAACTTTTTTTCATAAAAAGTTTTTAAAAAATTTCCATAAAAATTATAACCCCTGGTTAGAACACACTGAAGGAGACGGATAGGAACATAAATATTATTTTATTTGTTGAAATGTACAACTGTATTGAATAAATTCAACTATTAAATGAAAATAAATCAAGAATAATTACATAATTACATACTTGTGGAGACACTAATGAAATGTCATTTCCTTAAGATAAATATATATTTTTTATATATTTTTATTTTTATTTTAATGAAATTTACAACTGTATTACATGAAATATACGACAAGTAAATGTGACATTGGTAACATGACATGTACACAATGAAGAGAAACTACCCATTGGTAGAACTCAAATTAAAGTTCTATATTAGAAGGTCCCGAGGCCATCTTCTTTTCAGACGCCTCGGAGGGTTATCATGGATCGAGGAGGAAGCAAGGTTTGAAAGGAGATGATTCGGATGGTTCTGCAGTTTTTTATGAAAGGATAGGTATCTGGATTGGGCCAAATCGGAAACATGTGGAACATTAAGGTCTTTATGGATGATTTTATTTATGACAAAGTGAGAAGCGTTGAGCATTTTACGAAGGATTTTGGATTGTAAGGATTGGATACGAGAGGAATTCGTTGGTTTAGTGGAGCCCCAAAGCTCAATTCCGTAAGTCCCAAAAGGTCAATAATAAATGTCATATATATAAGTCGTTTGTAATTGATTGAAAGCTTAGAGCGTTTGTCTAGTAAGTGCTGAAGTAGTCGAAAACGCCGGGCGGTTTCTAGTCGTTTCAGTCTGGTGTGAGGTTAAATAAATATTTAGGAAATATTTTTACATAAAAAAAAAAAAAACATAAAAATGTATTTGTCGTACTTATTAGGAACAACATTTGAACATGTTGTATTGAATAACGGGCGAACGACTAGCCTTGAAAGATAACCAGGGATGAGCAAGAGTTTAAAAGTTTATGGGATAATTTTATTCTGTTGCAGTTGATTCAGGTTTTGACCAGGTTCTGTGAATATTATTGGTAGTGCTGGCAGGGATCTCGGAGATTATTATACATGGCTCCATCCGTTGACCAGTTGTGTTATAGGACAATTTTCGTGAGGATACTCGTTGTTCTTACTTCAACATTCCATATCTCTGCCAATTTATTGATAAAAATAATTTAACCTTGGTAATATTAATCTCGAGCGAGCGGTATTTCCAAAAAAAGTCCGAGGAATGCGAACTTATAGGAATTAATGCCGGCTGTTAGGGATGATATAGGAGAGGGAGCGAACTATGCGACGGTGGCTGTATCAGCTCAGTCCCTCGCTCCCCGGCTAATGATCTCGGGACAAATTTGTCCCCTGCCTGCTCCTGCCAATTTTTTTTTCTCGTTTCTACCCATTTTTAGCCTAATCATTTCCTGCCCTTAAATAATGCTGCTATAAAGCCATTCTGCTATTCTATTGCTTCTCTTTGAAGTTTAATTTTTAATATTGAATATTTAATAGTTGACCGCTGCATTAAAAGGAAGGAGATGGTCCGGGGTGGCGGTTATAAATAGGCTAAATAGTGACAAAACTATTTTATTAAAAGCCGACGTTTCGACCCGACTTTGCAGGTCTTCTTCAGGGATGTGTGTTCAGCTAGGAGTTTCACTTAGAACTCTTAAGTTATTCTAAGTGAAACTCCTAGTTAAACACATCTACAACAGAATATGTAACACATCTAACATAAGAATACATTTTGTCAGAAATTGGAAATGGCTCAATTGTGTTTTAAATGATAGTTTTAATGATAAAGATAATAGTGTTGATAATAATTTATATGACTGCGCAAAGCAACTTTTACATTAATTATATATTTTTTATTAAATAAGTTTATGTTTTATATTAATTTATTATTTATTACATTGACTTAATTTTTACACTTGTTGGTTAGCTCGATTTGTTTGAACCTAACAGAAACAATTGAATCAGAGATAGCTTGGAAGTTATCGGTAAACATAATGTTTAATTTCTGACATAAACAATGAGAAAACACAAAAAGGTGCTTAAGAATATCAGTTAAGCACGTCGTTTTGAATTGGATAATAATTTGAACGTTTATGGCATCAAGACAATACAACTTGACTCAATTGACATTTAAGATGTACTTTGGGTTACCTAATGGATAAAAACCTATCCATCGAATAGTGGTGAAAGCTAAGTTAAGTTACCAATCAAATTGAATTGTCGATTTGAAGAGTAATATACTCTCAGTATCTTCTTATGCATCATTTAGCTGTTTGATATGTACACACACATATATATGTATATATATTTATTTATTATTTTCCCTATCATGTAACCTCACATAAGGATCATTTATTTGATTCGCCTTCATGTTCCATGCCTTAAAGGTATACTACATGAATTACAATTATTTACATGATTTTCTTTTTTAGTTTTACATGACATGAACTTATAGTACAAAATCATATATATACAACATTTTTTTTCACCATCCATGAGCGATTCATAAAATGTTAATAGTTCTTCGTTTTCTTTGCTCTACCGAACTATTACCCTATCATAACTCTTTGTGCCTGAAATGGAGGCCTTGCCTTTTTTGTTTTCACGTAAAAACAAAAACGATATTAAAATTTATTTTAAGTATAGTATGAATTTCTCATAAATTAGAACAAATATAATTAATATTTGTAATTGATTTGGGGTATAATCGACAGTGCATTAAATAAATTTCTTATGTCACAACTTAAATATAAGGAGTATATTTTATTTATTGGTATAAAGAAAATGATAATAATGACTGTTTTTCTCCCGAACATGACTATTTAAATTTCGACCAGAAGATTCAAAATCCTTTAAATAATTCTTTTTTTCAGATATCTTGCTCAAATAAAACTCTTCCAGAGTTGTTGCCTTCTTGTATCTCTTCAAAACACTGTGCGACGGTGGTTTTGTTTGTCGACGTGTTCTACCAACAGGTAGCGCTGTAAGTCAATAGTTGGATACCCTAAATCAGCCCTTCTTGTTCCTATCCGATGCCTTCTGTGGGTTTTAACCAGGATCTACAGAAATAGATCATATCTAATTGACCTCGCCGACGACTACGAAACCATTATAGCAATCTCTCGCGGCTATAAATAATGAATTATTCTGTACATTAGGAAGGCATGATCAGTAAGCTCAGGGGTGCCCATCCTCCCCCCCTCCCCAAGGTCGATGGCGCAGGAACATAGGCTCTTCCCTTCCTAAAATATTGTATTGCTCACCTTTTCATACAACAGAGCAAGGGAAAGTAGAATTAGAAAAATCGTTGATCATGCACTTGCTGTGGTCTGTTCCGCGTTTTCTCCTTGCCCCTTGTTCTGAAACTTTTCATTCAGAAGATTCATAACCCCTTTGAAATTCCCTCCCCTCCTCCCTCAAAAATTCGTCAAAATATGTCCCCCTTAAAAAGTTTGATGGCACAAATTGCGCCATAAAACCCCGTTTTGGGGACCCTAGAGCAGCGGTCGGCAAACTTATTAGCCAAATATGAACATTACAACAATTTTAAAAAAAATTGGGAACCAAATCTGCTTGTTTAGTAAACTTTTATTACACTAAATAAGTAGTACACCAAATAAAACTAAATTTCATAATTAATAAATATTTATTAATGCGAACAATGTGCTTACATCTCCTTGGAAAGTTTGAGTATGTCAGGTTTGTATGTTGTTTTTAATTTTAGGCACGATTCCCAGTTATCATCAATAAGGCGACTTCTCAGTTTACTCTTGATAATGTTCATGCTGGAAAAAGATTGTTCGCATATAGATGTAGAACCAAAAAGGGAAAGAACAGCAAACACGAACTTTTTCAGCTGATCGAAAGAGTCAGGAATACTATTATTTTGTAATTATTTTCTTACCAAATTTTTTTTTTTAATGAAATTATTGCGGCTTCCGTGGATATTTGTGCCAGAGCCGCACTTAAGGAGCCAAAGAGCCACATGCGGCTCTGCAGCCGCACTTTGCCGAACACTGCTCTAGAGTAAGCTCAAAAATCTTCAAATTTCTCATCTTTTTGGATTTTCAAATTATTGAGGAATGTTCACCCTTCATCCACCCAGTCCCTTCCATGACGACGTATTTGATTAAAAAAATACATAAATAAACATAGAATAAGAGATAAAGTGATTCGAAAATGAAGATTTTTAAAAATATGGTTACACCTTGTTTCTAATGAACCATCGTTGCTCTGTAATACACCCCACACCACCCCCACCAAACCACCCACCCTCACCCACCACCCCCCACCCCCCCACCCCCCACAACCACCCCCCCCCCCCCCACCCACCCCCCCCCCAAACACCCCCCACCACCCCCACCCCCACCCCCCACCCCCACCCCCACCCCCCTCACCCACCCCACACCCCCCCCCCCACCCAACCACCCCCACCCCCCCCCACCCACCCCCCCCCACCCCCACCCCCCCCCCCCCCCCACCCCCCCCCCACCAACCCCACAACCCCCCCCCCCCCCACCACCCCCACACCCCCCCCCCCCCACACCACCCCCCCCACCCCACCCCCCACACCCCCCCCCCCCCCCCCACCCCCACCCAACCCCCCCCCCCACCCCCCCCCCCCCACCCCCCCCCCCCCCCCCACCACCCCCCCCCCCCACCACCCCCCCCCCCCCCCCCACCACCCAAGTTGATAATGTTGTTTAAGTGAATTGAAATGAAAATTCGAAAATATTGTTAAAAAAAATTGCTAATTGTTTACATTTTCATTCATGTTGTACGAACTTCTAAATGATAACAATAACTGTTATTATAATCTATTTGTACCGTGTAACAACTAACTCAATAGACCACGCTATCTTTAAATATACTTTGATTTATAGCAAAAAAACGTTTCAAGAACCTATTTTGATAAAATGAGACTTTTTTAAAAACAAATTATATAAATTGAAAACACCTTGAACGATGACAGACGAACGTTGTAAGAATCAAAGAGATTCACTAAGTATCCTTCTGGTAAAATATTAAAATAGTTCTGATAACTAATAATATTTAGAAAAAAAAATGAAGCATATTTAAAATAGAAAAAAAATCATTATAAACATCTGCAATGTGAACAGATCTCTCTCAATGGACTACACTTGAATATATAGTTCCAATTGCACTCTGAGGTTTAGGTGGAATAATGGTGTGGGTAGGGATTTTCTAAGGAGGTTGCACCTTAGGTTTTACATGGATTAAAGATATTGTTAAGAATATATCTAAATCAAGTACTAGACATGTTAGCAGCAAAAAAAAAAATAAATAATAGTGATAATAATATTTTCCATTATAAATTAAGCATTTCACCAAACATTGGTGAAAATATCCATCGACACCTGAAGAAATCTTATAGATGGTTACTTTTTATAAAAATCAAGAATATAAGAAATAAGAAAATATATACTAAGAAATATATTATAGAGAGGAACACAATATTATCACACAAGGAAGCTGCTGAATTACGGGTTTCCTGTATACATGGCGTAATGATAGATAAATCTCTTAAAACATCTTTAAAACTTATACATAAATATATTCTTATACTTACAACATTTGAATATATACAAATATGATATATATTTTTCTTTTCACCAATTTTTGTTTTTTTTACATCCAATATCCTTTTTTTCTTCTCCT
Source organism: Nezara viridula (assembly GCA_928085145.1). NCBI lineage: Eukaryota > Metazoa > Arthropoda > Insecta > Hemiptera > Pentatomidae > Nezara > Nezara viridula. Next base: position 130,011,220 of record OV725079.1, read on the forward strand.
TTTTATACAGTTTTCTTCTATTCAAAAAAAAAATCTAATTCCTATTTTCTGTAATCCTTAAAAGTCATAAATTTAGTGAGGTTTATCGAACAACTAACATATTAAAATGTCTAAAATTATATATGATATATGCAATACAAACAACTCTGTATATACGTGTATGAAGAGTTGCTTACGCTAAAGTTAATCTTGAGGTATTGTCCGAAGATTTTAAAGAAACAACACATACTGAAAATGTATGTATAGTATTGATTAAAACTATTAATTGGTCTTAACATGAACTTTTAGTCATTGAAAAAACAAGTAGGTGAAAATGCAACGAGTAAAAGTCAAAAAGCAAGAATAGTAGATACAGTAACAACAACGGATGAAAAAGTAGATGTTCATATCAAGCTAGAACAGTAATGTCAAATGAAATACCATTAAGATTTCTTAAGAAAAGTGATAGAAAATAAAAGTATAATAGGAACACAATACATTATAGTTGCAAGTGATTTGATTGTCATTGTTAATTGAATATTTCCATATGGTAAATTATTAATAAGCTAACTATTAGTTTAGAAAGTGAGTTTTAATTTAATTATGATGGCATATGCTGAGGAAAAATATTTACTTCGAGACAAATTAATTGATTAGATGATAAATAGGACAACGTTTAATAAAATTTCTAAAACAATTATTTGTATAATACTATAATACAAGAGTTATAAGTACCGATGGTGCATTAGAGGTTGCAGGTGCTGAAAATATGGCACACTATAAGTGCGCCGCTGCATCTATCTTCCGTACCAGAGCTTGACTTAGCTTCGAGTGGGTACTGATGGCTAGAGACTCGTGTGTCCAATCTTCAGCTTAGTCATCTCCTACTACCGTTTAATGGTAGGCTGAGCTTCGTCCTTGATGTTCTTCGGCTTATATATGTTAGGTATTCTTCTCATCTAGTTGGACCAAGCCTCTTAGAACTACTAGTAGATAAAACTCTGCTAATCATTGAGGAAGGTTGATAATTTCATATTATGGTTCTAATGGAAGTGGGGAGTTTCAGTGAGTCCAGGGTCCGAGACTGGCTGTACAATCAATTCTTTATACTGCTGTATCAGCCGTGGATCCTGGGGTTCTTTCTGAGAAATGCCAACAAACCTCTATAAATTGGACATCATTATTTGTGAAAAAACCTGGTGGTTGAGCGTGATGCCAGCCAAATCACCCTGCCCAACCCTCGGTCTAGAAGCTTGGTTATCATGGTGAAGATTTTTCTACTGGAAATGAGTCAAAGAACTTCAATGAAGACGGAGGCACAATTTAATAGTAGGTACCAAAATATCCATTATGTATTATAACTTTGGATGTTGAAAAATCTAAGAATCACTGTTCTTATGAATAATAAGGAAATGGGATATTGGATAAATTACCACCACAATGCGTACATAAGCTGATTAGAAGACTCCTAACATATTCAAAACGTGTATCAATCAAAAATGCTGAGAGAGAGAGAGAGGCCAATCTTGAAAGGAAAGTAATATAATTGATGACAAAGGGCAAGTAGTAGTGCAGAGTATTCTAAACGAACAGATGATTAGCTATTGGTTAATTGATCGTTGATGACTTCAAATACGCGCGATGAAAGATTAAGCTACACTTTCGCCTCTATTGTCTTTGAATGAGGATTGTTTTATGGAAATTATTAAGGTAATTGGAGAGTTGGATGGGCATACGAAAAGATCGGCAACCTGCAAATCTTCTGTTTTGGTACATTGCTGATTAACGCATATCTTACTTTTAGTAAGGAAAGTCGGTTTCGAAGGGATCTCCGACTATAGTTTTAATAAATAAGTAAGCTTGTTATAATAATCTTTTTTTGGGGAGCACTTACCAAACTTCTTTTCGGACTTCCAAAAGTATTTCCTTGCATCTTAATCGTTGACATTTCATATTTAAGTATTTTTTTGTGTAGGTTTATGGTTTTCAAGTAAATGTAGATTTTATATGTGCTAGTATGCATGGCCAAGTATTTTTCTTTTATAATTTATTTTTCTCGCATATATTTCTCTTTATGCTAGCATTTAGTATTAAGTGTTTATTTAGCATACATGGAGGAGAGTTAATATGAGGAAATATGTTGGAAAATAACAACATTATTATAGAACATTGATATTTATAATACATCATTCTCCACAAATAAATATATTTATGTAATTTATAGGAAGACAAAAGTAGATTTAAAAAATGTTATTGCTTAATAAATATACGTTTAAGTCACTACAGAGCCAAATCTCAAGGAATAACAAAAAAAGTGATCATAAATTATAGTAGCCTGGGATGGCAAGAATCTGGACTAGATTAATTATAAAAAAATATTTGAATTATAAAAAATCTCGATTACAGAAATAGGTAAATTTTATTCATCCTGAATAGCATGTACTTTCAGATCATCCGGCTTCAATCAAATAGATTTCGTCCCGTGTATCGGTGTATATGCAACATCCGATTCTTCAGTTTAGTTCGGAGGTGGTAGGCAACCGACTGCTAAATCAAGTTTATATGTTCGTATATATCCATTTCCCTACCGATCTACTAATATCATGGATTAAAATGAAAAAAAAAAAACTTTTATTTTTAAAAAGTTTCGGTATTGCTGGAACTTTTATAGTCGGTAGTTTTTCAATTCTCTTGTAACCAGAACTTTTCCCTCGCAACTTTTCAGTCAAAGGTTTTAAACAACTTCTATTTTTAAAGAACCTTTATTTAAAAATTCTGTCTACTTCGCTAAAAAGTCGATCTAAAAAATTACTTTTATGCATAGCTACTCAAATGACATATTAGAGCCATTTGTCATTCATTCAAGAAAAATTAAACTCCAAAAAAAAAAAAAAAAAAATCCAAGCAAAGTGACTGCTTATTTTTTTTAACAACTTAATAAATAAGAGTTAAAATTTTACCACAAGCCTGCAACTTATAACAAAAAAAAAGTTTCCTTAGAACTATTTTTCCAACAAAAACTCTTAAAATGAAACTTTTTCCTAAAACGTTTCTCAGAAACTGTTAAAATTGAACTTTTTTAGTAAATATTTTATAAATATAGTGTTTATTTAAAATATTATTTTTAAATATCTGTTAATTGTCACTACCATGACAGGTGTGGATGAAGAATTTGAAGAAAAAAAATATTCTGGTGCAGGCAGCTTGCATCACACAACTTTAACTTATCAAGCTAATTAAATAATTAAATAACTGCTCAAATAGGAAAGATTCCTGAATTCGATTGCAACGTTCAATCAAAATTTTAAAGCACTCGACGATGGACTTTTGGAAATTAAGGATTTTGAATAACCGAACATTTACAGTATTATTTATATAGTGTATACAGTACTATTTATATGTGTATACAGTATTATTTATATACTGTTTCCAAAAAAAATTATTGATAACACAGAAGATCATCAATAGCTACTAAACACACACAAAAACGAAAAACTACACAGTGTGCTTAAGACCACAAGATAGAAATGAAAACACTATCAAGGTGGGTTTTATAAATGAATTAAAATTTTTGTTTATATTTTCACAAAGTAATAAAATTAAATTAAAATATATACAATTATAATTGGGCATAAACTATGTTTTCTCCAATATTTATAAAGTAATAACATTTATAACATATACAATTGTAATTGTGTATAAATTACTCTGGTAAATTATTCTTTATAATGAGCTATTATTCAAAATTATATCTTGATCCAATGCCGCGTTAGAGAGGTAAAAAGAAAAAAAAAGATAGTGGCAAAAATCAATTGATAGCATTTAGTTTATATCAATAGTATTTATGTCAAATGATAGTTTTATTTTTATTTTTGTGGTACTATATTTTTCTCTTTTTGTCTCTTTAACAAGGTTTCGTCAAGATACAGTTTTGAATAATTGCTCATTAGAAATAATAATTTACCAGAGTAATTTATACACAATTACAATTTTATATGTGTGATAAATGTTAATAACTTTGTAAATAAAGGAAAAAATCATAATTTATGCCCAATTACAATTGTATATATTGTAAATTTTATTACTTTGTGAATATATAAACAAAAATTATAATTCATTTATAAAACCCACCTTGTTAATGTTTTCATTTCTATCGTGTGGTCTTAAGCACACTCAGTAGTTTTTATTTTTGTGTATGTTTAGTAGCTGTTGACGTGCTTAGTGTTATCAATAATTTTTTTTTTGGAAACATTGTATGTAAATAAAAATGTAAATGTTTGTTTATTTAAAATAGCTAAACTCCAAAAGTCCATCCTCGAGTTCTTTGAGCAGTTATAAGTTGTAGCAGCAGTTATAATTTTTATTTTTCTGGTTTTATATTTTTCTATTTTTGTTTCTCTAACAAGGTTTCGTCAAGATACTGTTTTGAACAATAGCTCATTATATTAATTTATACACAATTACAATTGTATATGTTATAAATGTTATTACTTTTTAAATATAGGAAAAAACATAGTTTATGCCCAATTAAAGCTGTATATAATGTATGCAGTATGCAGATCCGATTTTTAGTTTTAGAGATATTTTAATCCAATTAAAAAATTAGTTTAATATACCCGAAGTAGCGTTAAATAACCGAGCGTGACGGCTCATTCTCATTCACTACTAAAAAAATGTGCATAGCGCATCTAAAGAAGTTTTCATTAAAAAGAAAAAAAAAATGAAAATTAAAATCGTATGACAAACAGAGGAGAAAAGGGTACTGTACTGTTTTACCTTTACCAATTTATATATAAATATCCTTAATGCTCCATACTTTGTCACAAATAAAACCATTCATAAAGACCTTAATGTACCACATGTCGCTGATTTAGCTCGAGCCAGATATCTATCCTTTCATGATAAACTTCAGTCCCATCCAAATCCGCTTGTTTCCACTCTTGCTTCTTTCTCGATTCCTGATAATCCTCCTAGGCGTCTGAAAAGGAGATGGCCTCGTGATCTTCTTACTTAAAGTTATTTAGAGAGTGCTACCACTGGGTAGTAACTCTTCAAGCCTGTACATGCCATTATTTATATTTACTTGTATTTGTATACAGTTGTAAATTTCATTAAATAAACAAAAAAAAATATATATATATAAATATAATATGACAAAAAAAAATTATATATTTTCAAGTTAATTTATTATTAGCAATATTTACACCAATTTTTAAATTTTTTTGTCACTTAATGACTACTCATCACAATGACGAAGTTTCGGCTCGTCGAGCCATATTCAAGTCTAAAAAAATTTTCATTTACAATCATATATTAACTTTAACATATTTCAAATTATAAAGATTCTTATTATGTACCTAAAATACCCATCATGTACCTGTCCTTTTCACTTATGCGAATTGCAAGCGTCAACTCATAATAAAATTCCTTATTATTGTCATGTTCACCTTGTAATTGTGATGAGAAGTCATTAAGTGACAAAAAAAAATTTAAAAATTGGTGTAAGTATGGCTAATAATAAATTAACTTGAAAATGAATAGTATGCACCGATGAAGAAGTGAGAAATATTGTGAAAAATATTTCGTTGTGTCATTAAATGTTTTTTGATTATTCCGAAGAAAAGTACTTAAGAGCGTAAGAGGTCTTGAGTATAAAGCGTGTTAGTGGCCAGGAGTTGTTTGAGGTAAGCTATATCACAATTATTTAGAATTTACAGAGCTGGAGTAAACGCTGTGGACAAGTAGCGTACAAATAGTGATTATTTATAGATGATAGCGGGCGCTAATAATTGTCAAATAGGGAGCCGGCGGCAGAGGCGGTAGGTGATGCTCTCTACCTGAGCGGTCGGAACGCCGGGTATGGCGCTGTTGCCACGTCTCCCCCGCACCGCTCCGGCTCTCGCTCCCGGTGTGTCTCTACGCACTCCTTTATCTCTCCCCGATAAATCTGTGTCAGATCATCTCCTAGCCTCCTCCTGATAGCGGCCTAATCTTCCTCTGATTAGCGCCCTCATTGTCTCAAATGTCGAACATGGAACACAACAAGGGGCTCAGTATTATTATTTTTTATTTTATTTTTGCACAACACCTGAATCTACTTATACGTCATAGCCGGCAGGTAGGTGAAATGGGTAGGAGAAACGATATAATGAAAGTGTTTAGAATTGGAAACCGACTTAAAACTAATTATAATTACTAGTAGGCCCGTACTGAAAATTCGCATACCTTATTGTTAAATGATCAAATACCAAATTAATAAGAAAACAAAATAATGCAACGTATCATAAGATAAAGAAATCAATTGTTACTTTATTGATAAATATAATCGATAAAGGAAACAAAAATTAATTTAAAACTTCATTAATGTTTGGAACCAAAATTTTTTACAAATTTCAATAAGCTGTATCTTTGCTAATTTTTTTTAGCCTTTTGTAGGTTATTCAGTAATCTTTTATATAAGCATGGACAAAACATTAAGGGCAAAGTGTGTAATTGTTTAGTTATTCGCAAATAAAGTTTCTTTTCTTTCATAACTTGTTTGCCTGAATTTTCGGAGTGATTGGACTATTTTTCCCCCCTGAAGGAGAAGGAAGCCTTCAAAATTGGTGGCTCAATCTTGGGATTTGGTGAAGAATTACCGACCAAAAACACCATCAATAAACAATATAAACTCCTCCTGTCTCGATCATAGGGGCCTCAATTCGACGAAATGAGACATGTATTCAATGACAGTACTACAATTAATGTGCGAACCCTTTGCGTTGCGTTATCTCGAAAACGGTACGTTTATGGAATTAAAACGCAGGGGGAACTATCCGGGTCTCGCTGTTCCCACCAAAATCTTTCAAGCCCAATTTGTCCCGTATCGATCTACAGACTTACCACCCTTCCAGGATTGAACAAAACCGAAGAATACGATTCGCTAAGCCTCCGTGAAATTTTCAATCCAACGATACCCCTTTCATGGTATTGAGCATGACATAAGCTTATGTTTGGTACAAAACCTATTTCGTGCCTTACTGTAATAACATATGTGGGAATTTTATTTTTATTTAAAAAAATAATAATAAGTTCAATCTCCACCCCTCCCCTCAAAAATCGAGAAACGAAAATTTTATTTCGATATTACTTTAGAATATTTTGTTATCTGAAATTCGTTAATGCACTTTAGAAAAAAGATAGCAAGTTGAGGCAAGGCAGGGGAATATGGTCGATTTGGTATAAGTTACATTTCCTGAGCACGTAATGTAACATGTTTGTTACTTAAGTTAATAGAAACGACTTGTGCTGAAAGTTTAAGTACATTACAATAAAAAGTTTTTTCAATGTGGTTATTTTTTTCTTTCGGTTTAATGGTTAAATTCGCATCCGTCAATATAACATTGTCGACAACCTACGGAGTAAGTCATGGTTATAGATGAACTTAAATATTACACTAGGTCTGGAAAAACATATTATATACGTCTCTTAGTCTAATTGTAAGTATATCCTACTTAGGCTATGTACGGTGAATAGGACGATGAATAAAATCAATCAAAAGTATGAGGCAGTGTTTCCAAATTAGACTCCAAATATTGAAAATCATTTAAATTTTAAATCAAAATAGAACAAACAATCTGAACATGAGATATATGATTCGAAATCAAAATCATCCTTAAATCTATTCCGGGATCCTCAAATGTTTTTGTGATTCATTTACACTGATTCTGTTACACATTTATTATTTATTTTAGATGTTTTATGAAATTTATTCGTAGTCAATTTTCTGATTTTTTTTTTTAGGAAAGGGTCATCTAATGAAAGTGAAGACAACAATTCAAATATAGGTAATGTATCAACAAATCTGGTGAACTTAAACGGCATATTTCATTTCATGATGGAAAGCCTTAGAATCAGATCATTTATTATGAAAAATTAAAGGTCTGTAATATTAGTTTGTTTAATAATACAATGTTAGCTGAAATATTTACCACTTAAAGCTATTCTATAATCTTCGACTAAAAAGTCCTAGACTGATTATACTATGTATCATTGCGTATTGCTCTATTATATTGTATATTGTATGATATATTTGCTTCCTCACTACCGTAGGTAGGGAAGCATTGTATTCATGAGAGAGGTTAACAAAAAAATTGTGCTCAGATTCGAAAATTTCCACTCGCGTTTTACGTTTCAGAAACCAAGGATCAGAGTTAGTTCGGTGTCTGTCTGTCTGTAGTCAAATCGATGCAATGGGAAAATCACCTATTACCGTTTATCGGATTTTCATGAAATTTTCAGAAATTGTGCGGGTTGGTGTCTACATGGTCCCATATCAATTTTATTGAATTCTAACCAGCACTTCCGCTTACGCAAAAGATTTTTTGTAGATATGCCAATATTTCGGAAACGGCTCGTTCGATTTGGCTAAAAGGTAGGTAATTGTAAAAAATATGTATAGTCAACTTTACTAAATTCTTTCCATTGCTTTCTCTTATAAATGCTCAAACGTGTTTTCCTTGATACATCTATATATCTAAAACAGCAAGTTCGATTTGGCTCAAATTTGGAGGCAATTTAGAGATTGGTAAACGTAAAATGAAATAGGCATCAATATTATAAAATTCAATCTAATACTCCGGAAAAAAATACTTCTACTTTCAGATCAGGAAATGTGTTATTTGATATGCCTACAGTTTGAAAACGACGCATTCTATTTGACCCAAACTTGGAATAAATTTTAAGAACAGTATAGAAAGTACTTAGTATCAATTTCATTAAATTCGATTTAATAATTAATTTAATATAAATCATTGTTTACAATATAATAGCTGTTAAATGTTGAAGGCACTGATTATATGGAGTGGGAGTTAGGTCATTACAATATTGTTATGGGGTTGTAAAATTTTATGCTTTATTCAAAAAATTAATTTATACTGTATTGTTTGGTCAATTCCAAATGTTACTGGCATGACAGCTATTGCTGTTACTTAGATTTTGTGTAATTTTCAGTAAATTTTACATTTTCAGTAAGTAATTTTTACTCTGAATTAGTAAAAAAAAAAGTTTTATTTGTGATTATGTTTATTTCCATTGAAGTTCAACCCGTTCCTCTTGGGCTCGATTCCCTCCTTCAATAACGAAGTTGTTTGAAATACACTCATATTTTTATATTCCACCTTAATTAGTTTTGTTCTGACTGAAGAAAAGTATTGGTCCCGTTAATTCCGAAAAAACAACAAGTTGAATTTTTCTTATGGATTTTCAAGTTCCATCCATTTTACGAGTGAAAAGATACCTATTAAGTATATATCACTATTATTGGTGCAAAAGATCGTATGTAAAAATGTTCAATTTTTATTCAATTTCTGCTAAAGGTGACTTTATGTAGTCTGCAACTGATATAAGTAGCCTGCCACTATGGAAAATAGCAGAGGACAATAAAATATGAAATTATACTAATAAAGCATAAAGAAATAATTAGTTTTTATGCTCTCTTGGAAAACATTCAATTTTTACATACGACCTTTTGCACTAATAGTAGTGATATGCATGTTCAGTATGCATTGGTATTTTTTTTTAAAATTAAGAATCATCAAGTATGCCACTCTTTCGGATTTTAATATTAGCTGATAAACGAAATTAGTGGATATCAAACCCTCGAATATTGTAGGGTAACTGTTCCGATTCGGCTTCTCCCAAGGATTTTATTCCCAAACGAAAAGTGCTTGCTTGGAATATTGATATATTTTAGCTAATGAAAACGGCGATGACTGACCTTACTTGGCATACGTTTTAAACATTTAATAGGAAGATATAACATATTGTTACTATTTTATATTCTATTTATTATACATTTATTTAATTTTGTTTTTGAGTTTAATATTTTCAAAGTTAATAATTTCTATTTATATTGTCCTACAGTTTTTTTTTAAAACACATTCCGAGTAATTTATTTATTTTTCTTATAAAAAGTATATTTCTCTGCTTTACTTCTATATTAGTGTAATTGCTTATTATTGGATCTCTATACATATTAGGATGCATCATTCCCTATCCTACTTTCGATCAATCCCTATCCTGGAAACCTCACATCTCCCAAATTTCCCGTCGCACTATCTCCACCCTAAAACAGTTCAATCGTCTACGATATCTCCTTCCATATAAGTCCCGTCAACTCCTAGTTTCCTCCCTTGTTTTCCCCCACTTCGACTATGGCTGTATGGTGTACGGTGGACTCCCGGGAGATTCCGAGGCCAAACTTAAACGCCTAATGAATTGCGCACTACGATTTGTTTTCGGAATCTCAAGGGATACGCATATTACCCAGTATTACACTGAGTTGAGGTGGCTCTACCCATCCTATCGCCGTCAGTACTTCCTAGCCACCTTTCTGTACCAAATTATTAGACCCTCGACCCTCCTATATTTTTCACAGCTTACAATTCAAATATTCCATCCAATCCCGTCCCACCAGATCTCGTACTTCCGACCTCTATCCTCCTCCTCACCGAACTGCTGCGTTTGACAAATCCTTTGCAATACAAGCCGCCTCCCTCTGGAATTCCATCCCAGCTGATATTCGACACGCTCAATCAGTTTCCTCGTTTAAACCACTCCTCTTTAAGCACCTACTCCTTTCTCAATCCGAATGATTGTGAAATATATCTTAGAGAAATATCTGAGCACCACCAGAGACTACCTCAATTTATTAAGGTTATTTTAGTTTCTCATACATATGTACAATTTACTTGTTCTTTTTTCTTCTCTTTTCTGTATTTTTATCGTAAGTCAACTTTCATTGTAAATATACAATTTAATTGTAGCCACACAGACATATAGTCTGTATTCATATTTTGTTCTTAAGGGACAACAGTCCCAGAATAATAAAACATTTTTTTCATTTCATTTCATTTCATCATAATATTGTAATAAATGAAATAATATTCAAATACGAGTATTTTCAATATTATCAATACCTTCTTTTTTTTTTTTTTATGTTTGTTTATTTAGAAATATCACATTCTGTCACATCAAGGACATTTGTAATAGTGTTCAGAGAACACACTCACACTCTATTTACAATAAATAAATAAAATAATAATAATACAGAAACTTAATAATAATAAATACAATAAAATAAAATAAAAATAAATACAATAAAATAAAATAAAAATAAATACAATAAAATAAAATAAATGTATATAAACAAAAGAACTAACCTAATCATACACACTCGGGCTTGAGTGGAGGATCTGGCCATTGCCAAAACTCCAATAGATGCTTATTTACAGAAGGTCTCTGGGCCACTGCCGCTTCAACCTTCGAGGAGGATTGTAAGGATGGGTGGTGCTGGATAGAGATTGTGCAAGGGGATTTGGATGATAGGTAAGGTTCTGGTGAAATTTGGAGAATTTTTCTGGAATAAGGTCTAGGACAAATGGGATATTAAGGTCATGGTGTAGGATTTTGTTATTTACATAGAACGGAGCATCAACTATTGTTCGAAGGACTTTAGATTGAAAGGATTGAATACGTTTGATGTTAGAAGCTTTTGCTGTCCCCCACAGTTCAAGTCCGTATGTCCATATAGGTTTCAGTATTGTCTTGTAGATAAGTAATTTGTTTTCAATAGAAAGTTTGGATTTTCTGTTTAGTAGTCTGTATAGCTGGCCGTATCGTCGGTTGAGTTCTTGTCTTTTGAGTCTAGTATGTGGGTTCCACGTTAGTCTTCGGTCTAAATGAAAACCAAGATACCGGACTGTGTCTGAGTAAGGAAGCTGGATGGAATTAAAGTGTACTGGTGGACAGGAACTGCGTCGGAGTGTAAAGGTAATATGTTGGCATTTAGATTCATTAACTTTAATGCGCCAGTTATTACACCAGTGCTCAATCAAGGTGAGGTGGTTTTGGAGATTTAAGGATGCTATGTTGGGATCAGAGTTGGATGATAAGATTGGGGTGTCGTCAGCGAATGTTGCAAGAAAAGTATCGGGATGAACAGGGATGTCAGCAGTAAAGAGGATGTAAAGCACGGGACCCAAGACGCTGCCTTGGGGAATACCGGCTTTAACGGAGTAGATATTGGAAAATTCTGTTCCACAGCGAACTCGGAAGGAGCGGTCAGAGAGGTAGGATCGGAGGACTAGGTATAAGGACTGAGGTAAATGGATTTTAAGCTTGAAGAACAGTCCGGAGTGCCATACCCGGTCAAATGCCTGTGCAATGTCCAGAAATGCACCCGAACAGTATTCCTTGTTTTCTAGGGCTGAGGAAATATGATCAACAACTCGGAATCCTTGTTGAACAGTAGAATGTTGGGAGCGAAAACCAAACTGATGGGAAGGAATATTTTGGGATTCTATAATGGGTAGGATTCGTTTCAAAAGGATCTTTTCAAAATTTTTTGAAAGGATTGGGAGTAGGCTAATTGGTCTATAGGATGTTGAGATATTCTGAGGTTTGCCTGGTTTTGGGAAAAGGATAATAGTGGAGTGTTTCCATAGCAGAGGGAAGTGGGTGGTGCGTAGGATACAATTGTAGATATATGTAAGGAATATGACTGCTTTGGATGGAAGTTGTCGAAGGATTTGAGGGGTAAGGAGATCATGTCCAGGAGCTTTACGGGGGATTAGTTTTTTTAATTGAAATTTCACTTCGGAAGGATGAATAGCTTTTGGGGGCAAGGAAAGTGGGATTGGTGATGTAAGGAGTTCTTCTACTGTTACGGTGTGGGCAGGATGGGATTCCGGATGTGAAATAAATGTATTGGATACGTGAATGGCGAACTCCTCAACCTTATCTTCGTCAGATGCTGCCCAGGAGCCATCATCTCGTCGGAGGGGATGGGAAATGCGGTGAGGATTTAGGATTTTGGTTGTGGTTTTCCAAAGGGAATTGTCGCGAGAAGAAAGGGAGGATAGGTAGGAGTTGAAGGAATGTGATCTGAAGGTGGCTAATTCCAGTTTTAATTTTTTGCAGTAATAATTATAGGAGCAGCGGTCGGCAGGATGTCGGGTACGTTGCCACAATAATCTGGCACGGCGTTTGGTGTGTATTAGGTCAAGGAGGTGTTGGGGTAGAATGGTCTTTTTAGGAATTCTGGAGGAGTCTTTTGGGAAGGAAGCAGTCCAGGCGGCTTGTTGGATTGTGGTAGTAAAGGAATTTACGGCACTATCAATGTCATCGGGAGTTTTGAGGGTTATGTTAAGATCAATTTTATCGGAGATGATTTGGCGGAAAAGGTCCCAGTTAACTGGACCCCTAATAAATGACGGTGGAGAAGGTTTGGGAACGGGTTCAAGTGAAACATTAAGGATTAGAGGACTATGGTCAGAGGAAAGTTCATTTAGACGTGTAATGGAACAATTGAGGGGACTTAAGCCGCTGTGGATAAAGAAATCAAGGAGATCAGGATTACGGTTGGGATCTGTAGGCCAGTAGGTAGGAGAGTTGGGGGAAAGGAGGTGAAAACGTTGGGAATTGAGTGCAGACAGCAGAGTTCGGCCACGAGTATTCGTGGTTCTAGAACCCCATTGAGCATGTTTGGCATTTAGGTCTGCACCCAAGATGAAGTGATGTCCTAAGGAGTCGAGGAGAGAACGGAATTGGGCATTGGATATGGATCGGTTAGGAGGGCAATACGCTGATGCAAGGGTAACCGGAAAGGAAAAGGTTTTTATCACGATAGCGGTGAACTGTAGGAAATCATGTGTAGCTAACGGGAGTATGTGATGGGAGAGGGATTGGTGTACAATGACAGCAGTACCGGCATGTGCCTTTCCGTCAGGGTGGTCAGTACGATATGTCAGGTATTGTGGTATTTTGAAGTGCTGTTTAGTGGTTAGTCGAGTTTCAGTAATTAGTGCCACGTCAATATTTTTGTCAAGTAATAATGTAGTTAGTTCGTTTGTATGATTCCTAACACCATTCGCATTCCAAAGGAGAATGGATAAAGGTTTATTGGAAGTCATTTAAGGATTTTTAGCTGGAGGGATAAAATGTGATACAAGATTGGTGAGAAGAGATATCAAAGGAGTAACAAGGGATCTGAATTCGGAGAGGAAAGATGTAAATAAACTGGTAAGATCTGTGGTGTTTGAGGGAGGAGGAATGTGGGGAATTTGGTGTTGATAAAACTGTTGATTAGGTGAAGTTTGATTAAGATGTTGAGGGTGGGGTTGAGAATTTTGAGGCATGTGTTGTTGTTGCGGCAGGGTCTCACAATAAGTAACATCATTCTTACCTCCTAATAAGTGTGCAAAAGACACCGTTGGGTCAATTATTTTTGAAGGTCCTCTTCTTGATGCGTTAGGTTCTCTTCTTGATGCCTCTGCTTCTTCTTAGGTCCGGGATTTTTGATATCTTGATTTGATATTCTTGTAGATCTGACAGCCTTTATAGTTCGCTGGATGTCCTTCAAGGCACAAAGCACAAACTGCAGGATCCCGTTTCGGTTTTGTGCACTCCCCGGATTTGTGCTGCTCTCCACACTTCACACAGCGCGGAAGATGATGGCAGTAAGTCCTGGTATGGCCATATACCTGGCAATTGTGACACTGTACGATTTCCCTCTTAGGATATGGCTTCTCTACTATAACACTTGTGTAGTATATTCTTCTAATTTCATATATTTTTTCAATCCCTTGATTTGGCTCCAAATCTACGAAAAATAAGGGTAGAGGAACTTTTACTCCTGGCTGTTCTTTACTCTCCTTCTGTACATTTGTAATCTGGCGCACTATGAAACCTAAATTTTTCAATTCTTCTTCTATTGCTTCGGTTGGTGTTGAGGGGTGTAGATTTCTTATGACTACCCTCAAAGCTCGATCTTGCCGTAATTGGTACGTATGAAAATCCGCGTTGGTTTCCATTAGATACTTCACAATTTTTCTGTAGGTTTCAGCTGTATCTGGTGATATCTTCGTGTCCTTTGTTCTGCTTAGACATGAATAGCTTCCAGAGCCTGTTATTTTGTTCAGTTGTGAGCATAGTAACTGAAAATTTTTTATGTTTTTAACGAATATGGGTGGAGGTCGGGGATCTCTTGGTATTGAAGCGGATTCCATCACTTCTTTATCATTCTGAAGCACCTGATAGGGGTTAGGGGTGAAAAACGGAGATTGTTCGGTTATCTCTTGTGAAGATGTACCTGGTTGTTGCTGAAGTTCTTCAATTGTTGGTTTTGATGATGTTCCTGGCTGGGTTTCATTTTCTCTGGAGCTAATAGGCGTTACTGCAGGTGTTTGACGACATTGACGAGGCTTTTGTTTGACTGGCGAAGAACAAGGTGTTGAGCCTAACGGCCGAATTCTCTTGATAGACGCTCTACTAGAAATGGCCTGATGGTGATATCGCATATAAGGAAAAAAAAAAAAAAAAAAAAAATAAATAAATAAAAATAACCCTATAATTTATAACAAACAATAAATATCAATTGTTGTTATGTACTCTTGGCCTGTTTTGAATAGATAATCTCAAAGATTTCACTGTAAAATAAGCAAATTCTGAGAGACGATGTAGAAACACGACCTTTCGCATCAGCTGATCCACCATGTGTCCGCATCAATACCTTCAAATTATTAAATTATCTTTTCAGAAATAACTGTCCCACGGCAACTGTGGAATCATGATCCGTCATTATCTCGAAAACGGACAACTTCTGGCCGTTAAAATGCAGGCCCAGCACATTTCTTTTACCGAGTTTTGATGCCCGCGTCGAAATCTTTAAAAGACAACTTATCCCGTTTTGACCCTTCGAATTAGCATCGTCGACGTTTTAAGATTTGAAATTAGAATTCGTCACCCTCGAAAGAAATTCCCTTCTTTTGACACCTCCTTCGTCAAAATCTATCGCTCCTGAGAGCCGAGACAGGAATTTATACTACTGTATTGAATATATAATAGATAAGGATGCTTAAAGAAATGTTTTCAAGGCAGCCATCGATCCAATGTTGTATGGGCTCGTCCTTCACATTTACAACAAGTCATTAGCGAACGTTTTGTTAAGTGAAGAGTTTGATTACTTCATTAAAAATTCATAGAACATAACACAGTATGATTCAGGACATGTCTGTTTATTTATCATGTTTACGTTGTCAACACATTAACACTGATTACGACCTCCTACGTGTTTTGAGATTTCATACATCTTGCATGACGTAAAAAAAACGTGTTAAACGAGTTTATCATTAATAAATTAAAAAAAAAAAAATGTAATACAAAGATCACTTTAAGAGTTATAAACCTTTACAATAAAGTTTGCATGAGAACTCAACTATGATTTTAATGAAGTATTATTTTTGATCTTGCATTTAGTTTTCTAAACAAGGCTGTGAAAAAAAAAAAATGAAAAATCACATTTGAGTTAAATTTTTGAAGAATAATATCAAAACCAAAAAAAACCTAATAAATAAAAATACTGTTTTTTTAATGAGAAATTTCATAAAAGTTTCAATTTCTACTTGCTTTGTGTTATATACATCTGAGCATAAATATGCAGATGCCCACCATAAAAAAAAATCTGAAAGAAATAATATGAGAGTGAATAAGAAATTCGCTCGGTGTAAAATTTAATCAATAGTAAAAGGTCTATTTATTTCATTTCTTTATATTTTCTATGTCACCAATTGTTCATCATTTAGGAACTATAATACTGGAATTACGGAAAAGGTCTTTTTTTAAATTAAATCTTAATAAAACATAAGTTTTTAAACTGAAAATTAAATATTAAAAAAAAAAAAAAGGTTTTTTTTTATTCACTAAACATTTAATAAAGGTTTGAAATTAAAAATTGTATTGGCTAGTGAGAGCAAAATGTAAGGAAATCACAGTGCACCTCCTCACGCAACGTCACTTTGGGATCACAGCCAGACTGTCCGAAATTGATTTAAGTCGCCTCGTTATCAATAAAATTTATCAATAATTGAAGGGGATTGCCGGTATAAGTAAAAGTGGATTAGGATTGAACTGAAGGATTTGGATGAAAATTTTAACAGCACTATACAATATTAAGTAACATTGTGTGAAATCTCGGAACACAGAGCATAAGTGAGAACAATCTATTTCTGTAGTATTCCGTATTCTGTTAAAGTGTTATTTTGTTATTATATAATTAATATAATTCATTTTGTCATTTATCAGACCATTGTTCAAAAATTAAAAATCAAGTATGCCCATCACACTTTCACTTACCACAATACGTTGGGAAGAAATTATTTTCTAGCAAAATTGGGGAAATACAAAAAGGTTTTTAAAGATTATTTTTAATAGAGATGAACCTTAAATAACACAATCGTGGATTTCGGTCATATTTAACAATGAAATAAGGCTCCAAACGCAGCAGTCGTAGATAAGAGATCGTCCTCACGCGGCTAAGGATACTAGACTAATACTATAAAACATATAAGGATACTAGTCATTAACATATATAAGGATACTAGTCATTAACTATAAAACATATTTTGGAAGAGTGCCCTTTTTACACCGCAAGGTTAAAAGATCTCGGAATACCCTAGAATATATCAGCATCCCTGGGAAATCAGAAGAAATCCTTACCAAAGTTATGAAGTTCCTAGACCATGAAAAAATTATAAAACATGTATAGCAAGTTTATAACTAATGATCCTTTGCAGATTTTTTTTTTTTTTAAGTTTAAAAGTTCATCTTATTACCTATAAGTGTCAATTATTATCATTATTTATTTATTTTATTATATTAATTCTTTTATTTTAATCCTTTTTTTGAACTTTTTCTTTTTTAATTTGTGCACCAACCACCTGAACAGCTATTGTAGATGTAGAAAAATAGTAGATCGTATACAATTACACTTGCTGCGGCCTGTTCCATGTTTCACGTCTGTACCTTAGTCCGAAAATTATTCATAAACCTGTCGATATTTGATCCTTCACAAACTTGTCAAAATATGTCCAACTCAAAAATTTTGGTGACGCAATTTGCACCATGTAACTCCCTTATGGTCTCACCTCTGCTTAAGAACAATAAAATAATTCATTGCCTCGATTCAGTGGATGATATATACATTTTTTGTCAAGCTTGGAATAAATTGTAAAGTTTTCTGGTTATTTTCTACGGAAATTTCACTAGTTTCCATGATTACATTAATTTTCCATTCAATAACATAAAAGTGGAAATTAACTTAAAATAATAATTATCTAAAAATGTTAGTCATTAGTTTTTTTTTATATTCTCCAATGACTTCTCTAACTTTGTATATTAAATATTATTTTTCCTAATATTTTAAGCTTATTAACGATATATTATACATTTATATTCTGTCTATGATATCTGAAAATTCATTCTCAACTTGAACATTTTTTCCTTTTTTTATCCTTCAGTCAATAATCAAATTCTTTCATAGTTTATACTAAGCATTTTTTTTTATTACAAAAAACAATTAGAGATAGTTAATTATTTAATATAAACGAAATAAAAAAAAGGAATGTTTTTGTGCACTGTTACGCTATATAAATGACAATAAGATCTAGTTGGTATTACAAACCATCTAATTATAACTTGATATAACAAGTATGATCAAAATCGTTAGAGCCGCTTTCAAGAAAATTGTAAAATCGATAGTATAAAGTGGCACTTCCGATTAGCCGATTTTAGAGGAAAAATTGCTGTACGTTTCAGGAATATGCAAACCTAAAATATGTAATATCAGTTTTGCACGACTTTCGGTTTTTGAGCTTGACAGTTCGCATACAAACACACACACATATAAGCCAATTTGTAGTACTTGGTTATTTGGAATTAAAAGACCTTAAACGGGTATTTCTGTTGAGAACTCAGGTTTGAAACTATATGAATAGTTGAGCCCATGAGTTGGCAATACTTTTCCTTGCTGTATATTACATATATAAGAGGGTGAAAGTAAGAAGTGGTTTTGAGGAGATGTTATACCATATTAATTCTTGTTCATAATATATAAAGTAAATTATGTTTCTGTTACGTTGTTACTGACATTTTAATCATTCAAAAATTATCAATAAGATAACATAATCTTTCAGATTAATTCACTCAGTGAACGTGCGTGATCTTCTTCGTAATGGGACAGAAGGAAGCAAGGCCAAAATGAATGTAGATGAAGAAAAGACGCCATTAACTTCATCAAACATTCCCTCCCGAGGGCCCCAAGAACTCATTCAAATTCTAGAAGGATTGGATAACGGAGCGGAATAGGATTCCTCGTAAATATTCTCCTGTTTATATTAATATGGTGGAATTTACATGGGGCCATTAGTAAAGCAAACTTGTTCAGCTCCTACCGTCGTACTATTGGAATCTATAGCCAACCCTCATCGACAGTTCCATTATTTTAACAATCACGACAGCAGCTTCCGTAATTTAAAGGGATTCTCGAACTGGAATATAAAGAAAAGTTAAGAATTTTATTTAGAGATGAATTTTTCCTATACACATAAATAAATTCTCAAATCATTTTTGAAACAGTTTTGTACTATAGAATTATTTAATCAGTAAACATATTCATTACAAGAAAACAAATATATATATATATATATATATATATATATATATATATATATAAAGAAAACAATAGATATTAAATTGACTTGACGGTATTAATTATGATCACGTAACTAGTTACGTAAGTAATTAAATAGATTATTAAAGATCTGGTTCGTTTTTGCCATCAGGTTATTTATATTAATACGAGTATATTGATAGCACTTCACTAATAACGAAACAAATAGTAATTAAGTAAAATAAAATAAAATGTTTCAGATAATAATTATCAATGTACGACATTTTAATATTATTCGTTTCCAGTGGCATCCTAGGCCCAACTCTTTCAAATAATCAGACTCATCGATCCGATAATCAACCGAAGACTTCAGAGGCTCTATCCCGAAGTGCTGGAGATCTAAAACTCTTAAAAGAAAAAGTATTTGACCATTTACACAACCGCTTGGAATCTGAACCTCTCCAATAAAAGCCGACGATCGCTTTGAGTAATGCAACTGAAAACTTTTAGTTTTATGGGCACACCTTTTTCAAAAAGGATTTAGTTGCAAGAGTAGGGTTTTTTTTTCTTTTCTTTTCAGTAGATTTCACAAAAGCCTTCTGGATCGGATTCCACTTTCTCACAGATGGCAGTGATCAATGACTTTGAGCCTCTCAAAATGGATATGCGCCAGTATCTTCTTGAGGAGTAGACGCCGCCTAGGAACTTTTCAAATTCTATAACGAGCGATTCGCCACTGCAGCATGTCTTATAAGAAGACAGGAGTTTTTGTACTCCTGATTTCACAATATCGTCGGTCAATGTGGATTTTTCTTAAACTACCAGTTAACTAACTAAAAAAAAAAAAAAAATGAAAATAAATTTGGTTAAAGAATCTCACTCATCCGGAACCCTGATTGTCCCAAATTGTTTTCTTTTTGGTAATTAAAATTAAGTCGTTTTGCATTATTTATTTATTGGACAAATGTCATTAGAAAAGTCTATTGATGATACATTTTAGCATTGCAACTGAATTATTTTAATTTTATTTGTTGTTTTTAAACTAACGTACATTTAAATATTTCAGTATTCTATCTCACAATTGATTTTAGAAAAATCGACATTAATACAAATTGGATCTCATTTGGCAGTATTAGAGAAAATGAATTTGTATTTAAAATAAAATATTACAAAAATATAATTTATATAATATTCATTGCCTCATTTATTGTTTTTACAGTTTAGTAATATATAATATTTGATTAAATTTCTTTATTATAAATATTTATTATTTAAAAATTATATTGACTTAAAATTTAATTCTGAAATTTACATAACAATTTAAATACACTTACATAACAAATTAATATGTTAAAGAGCAAGTGTGAAAGAAGTTAAACGGTTGTCAAAAAACAATTAAGTATTTGTATGTGGGAGAGTCTATAAGTACAACAAAACATTGGCTAATTTTAATATTCTTCTTTTTTAACAGAATTTTTGGCTTTTATAAAAATGTTTGCAATAATCGAAGGAAATCAAAATCACAAATATTTGTTTAACAATGATGAACGTCAGACCCAAATCATCGCATCTTATATTACTACACCGATAGTCAACTTAACTGATATAAGGAACAATTTAAAAAATCTAGTTTGTCTACTCATACGACTTTCCTACTTATTTCAGATAAGTTTTTATATCTTAAAATATGTCCATTATGACATAAAACAAAATAAAAATTGAATTAGATTTATTTCCCTGAGAATTGATCAAAGAAAAGATTTGAGTACGATTTGTTTGATAAACTAATGAAATGTAAACCGGTTTTGGAAGATCATTGTAAAAAATCCATACTCTCTAATATCGCTAATCAAAAACTTATTGCCTTAGCCCAATTTAGTCAGACAATAATTTCTGTTAAAAGTAGAGGAAATAGTGAAACTTGTGTGATGTGGGCACTAGATATTTTTACTTTCACTTACTTTTCTTTTTTCTCTCTCCCCTTTCTGGCACCAGGAATCGAACTCATAATCTTACATAAGACATTGAATAGCTGTATTTTCGTAATAATTGTCTGAAATGAACGATTTTTGTACAGTTTTGTAAGAAATTTCGTCGTCTTTCGAAAAAATACATAATTTATGTGTGTTTTGAATAGAAACATCAGTATTCATAAACCCAGAAAGTAAAAACAGAAGCAACAAAATCGGTCAAATAGTTCCCGAGATAATCTTAGCTCAGACAGGCCAATGGCTCAAAATGTGTATTTAGGGCACAAGGGGCTCTGAAACGCACGGATCCGTCGAAAACCGCAGTTAGGAAATTCGACCCAATCGCAATACTTTCCTTACCTAGTATCGGTAGAAAAGTAAAAGATTTGGGAACTGCTGGAAAATATCTAGTCTAGGTCACCATAAATGTGTAACGTACACGTAAAATATTTATAAAAAATACTAAATATACACAAATACACAATAAAAGCAGTTAATTAATATGGAATTACAGGACATGTTTTTTGTTTCTTTTTTTTCATTCCAAACTATAAAGTTTATGCTTACAACATATCGTCGACCCCATGTTAAAGTAATGAATGGGCAACGTTTAAAAGATTATGATTCGTTACTTTAACATGGTGAAATGGATTATATTGAATATCCTAGTCAATGTTTTTTAATTCTGAATTTTTGAATATCGAATGAATTGGCTGTAAATGAAGTAAGACATTCTAATTATAGTTGCGACTGGTGAATGAAAGCATTTTTTTCAGCAAAAAAGAAAATAGAATCAATTAGATCAAGATATCACAAAATAATTTCACTCCATGATTTCTCAAGAGATTAACTTGTAATTAATCATTCGTTATTTCACATAAAGTTGTTAAGTTATAATTATTAATATTTTTATTAATATGCAGTAGTAATTGGAAATATAATTGAATGAAAATATTATAAAACTCTAAAGAATGAAGATGAAGTGAATGATGAATGAAGTGCTTAGATCTAGTCAGTAAACCTAAGATTATTGGTCGCATGAATTCTCAATTTTTCTTTTTTGTAAAAATTAAATATGTAATATAATATCTTCTTCCATTGACACATTCCAGCATTAAATTTGATAATTATTTTTGTTATCAATGTTAATATTTTATATATGCTAATACGATGGGAAGTATGATCCATAAAATCATTTTTCATTTTATTTCTATCCCTAACTATTTTTGATGTATAATGAAGACTTCAGCTAGGTGGAGAAACGATCAGGTATATTCCTTTCCCACACTATATTTGAATTGAGGTAATGGACCACCTTATGACATCCATATGCCCTCTTTGGGATCTCATGAAGAACTGTATTTACCGAGTACACGCGAACAGAAATACCCACTCTATGTGATGGCAGCTGTACAATAATAGAGTAGCCGAAGATATATTTTTAATTTACTACAGTTTTCTTGTCATTCATTAATTCACCATTAAATAAATTAATGATAGCAAAAAAAAAAAAAAAAAAAAAAAAAAATATATATATATATATATATATATATATATATATATATAACGCAACAATTATGGCTTTGCTATAATTTCTTGTTTACCTTTTTGCTAAAAACATGGATACTTTTAGATGAGAGGGTCAAATCATCTAATTTTTTTTAGACAACTCGAGGTGAATCTCAACTTATTTCTCAATAAACTTCAATTCAATTATAATGGACTTAATACTTATTAAATAAGAGATTTTTTTTTAAAGTGAGGTATCTACAGTTTAGTTGGTGTTTGTTTAAAAAAATGGCGGTTAATTCGTGATTTATAAAAAAACAAAAAACTTAGATAAATTTATTCGCTCAAAATGCCTCTTTAAATGGTTTTAAGGTAAACCGCTCTAGTACAATCTCCGCTAGGTCTAGTACCAGTGATGCAGTTGAGAGAGTAGCACAGGGAACTCCTGAAGATCTGATTTTCCCTCCATAGTTGGAGGAACAAGCCTGCATCTGAGTTCTCTCGCCTGTATGTTTGTCTTGCTTTTTTAAAGTTATTTTATTTTATTTATTGTATATACTTTTTGATTATTATTTATTTGATACTTTGCTTTTGTTTATTTTGGAGTGGGGTAGCTCCGTGGTAGGGCACTAAGCTTCCAATGTTCAAGGTCCCAGGTTCGAATCCCGGCTCTTGGAAGAAAAATTATTTATCCTGTTTCATTGGCCGTGGGGCGACCCTGGGGTAGGGAAATCCTCCTGGGGCACACCCAGCCTCTACAAAGTGGGTACCCTTAATTAAATAATTTATTAAAGGGAAAAACCTGGCGGTTGAGCGTGATCCTGGTCTGATCCCCTCCATGCACAACTGTTATCCTTCAAACAATACTTTCCTTAAATAGTACTGAATATCTTTATGGGTTGTAGTGGTACAGGTTTTTTTTTTTTTTTCATATTGTATGAATGTGGATCTTACCTCACTATAAGTAATGTCCAAGTGACAGAATGTTAAGTATATTCAATAAATAAAAAAAAAAAATGGTTTTAACAATGACAAACTCTAGTTTTACTTCAAGTAAATTTTGTCTAGTTAACTGTGAAGCAATTGTTCATTACTTACATTAAACACTTATTGCGTAAGGGCTAAAAATTAAATGAGCCTCAGTGGTTAAGAAATCGCCATTATTGGAAATAAATAAATAAAATAGTTTTTTATCTATCGCTTTCTATTTATAAAAAAATGGTTTACTTAAAAACCACAAAATTTAAATGTTCTACTTTTCTGCGGGAAATCGGCCCATTGTGTCTATAAACTTTTTTGTAGCTCTTGAGATCTTCGATAATTCTTTTAAACACTTCTCTCACTTTATTTAAGAAATAAAAAATTAGTAAAGCAAATCAATGCAGAATAGGAGTAACACGTCTCGTGTAAACCGTATATTAAACACTAACTTAATAGAAATAATATAACACCATATTCAGTTCAAAATTTCAGTATTTAGTTAATCCATCATAATAAGATGTGCTATATCCATTTTGAACTAATTTGACATTGTTTTTTATACTTTATACTTATTATACTTATTAGTTATATATATATATATATATATATATATATATATATATATATATATATAGAGAGAGAGAGAGAGAGAGAGAGAGAGTAATAGTTTTTTAAGTCTTTTTTAGAAATTGTAATCGGCTATATTGAGAACTGTCAGCATATAATAAATAAAAACAAATATTTTATATTATTCTTACAGCTAGTCATTTACTCATATTTGTGAGACTTGAGACTTTATTTTAGAATCTTCCAATAGTTGATCTGTAAAAACTTATTCATGGTAGTTTTGAAAGGACTTTAAGTAGAAAATTGTAGGAACGTTTCATCAAAATCGTTGACGCCATTTTGGCGCGATAGTCCAACGAACAATGTGTTTTTCTCCAACTGCGCAGGAAGTACCCAATTTGTTTCAAAGGCATCGGTGGTCACAGCTCAACAAAACAAACGAAAAAGCACAAAATAGGTCCACTCGTTTTCGAGATAATCTTGCCACAGACAGATCAATGGATGAAAAAGTTGTTTTTTCGGATTCCAAAGGCTCTGGAACGTAAAGCTTCAGTGAAAACCGCACATCAGAAATTTGATCCGATTGCAATAACTTTCTCACCCTGTAGCGGTAAGAAAGTAAAAAAAAGACTAAAATGACTACGGTAAAAGAAAAATGAAAATTTACCAAGAAACCAGATGATAAGTTGCATCCTCTGATATGTTCGGGTCTGGCTGTTCTGATGTGCATCAGTTAAGGACCTATCGGAAGGATAAAAATTATGCTTCGAGGGTAATCAAATCTTTCGGTATAAATGCAGTCTCCTGCTGGTCCCTACAAGACAAAGACATTTTATTAATACAATTATCAGAATTTTACTTTTTGTTTAGCGTCAGGATTTTTAAAATTGCTTTTACCAGTTTTTTATTTTTAAAAATTAAATATTTCTGCTTTCTTTAGATATAAAGATATATAGTCGGTAAATTACAAAAAGTCAATTAGGACTTTTTTGATTAGTGCTTCTTTAATTAGTGTTTTATTGAACTTTTAAGAACGTATTTGTGAATTTTGATCTTATTTATTTAAAAATACCACAATAAATGCATTAAAACGACACAAACCCTTTTTTATATATCAAAAATCTGGTGGGCACAACACGCAACTTACACTTACTACTTTGAATAGAAATTATTTTCTGGCAATGTTGGGCTATTATAAAACTTTTGATTTTTAAACTGAGCTAAAGCCCAAAGCTTACCTCTAACAAATTATTAACACCATTTAAATAACAAAAATTCTATTTATTATATCAATTGTTGATTATAGATTGTACGACCCGTTGATTATGGATTGTACAATTTTTAGTTATTAAACTGTTTTGAAAAAGTTAACTAAAATGGAATAAGAAGATTTGCATTGCCTGTCATAGATAGGCCAAACATTTTCACACTAATTGTCAATGTATACTGTCGGGATATTACAAAGGGAAAATTCATCAAACTATTGATTAATTTAATTTTATAAAAGTTTAAATGATGATTTTTCGAAATAAACGGACGATTGATACCCAATTGTAATATCAGATCTAGAGTTATTAAACTACAGTAAATATATTTAAGGTTATAAACATATCCATAAAATATTTTTAAATTTCACACAAGTACAATGAAATAGTATTTTAAACAATGTCATTGGCTTGGTTGGGTGGATTTTGAATACTCTTTTTCAAGCTTAAAAACAATTTAAAAGTTTACATTTAGTATGAAAATCTCATTTAATTTCCTTGGAAAGATATGATTTACGTTAAATAATGTTAGTTTTCAGATATTATTAATTTTTTTTCGTAATTTTCAATTTACTTATACAAATTTATTTATTAGATATTATTTTTTTATAAAATTCTCCGCTTTCCAACGATATATTATACGTATACCTACTGACTAGTATTTTCGGAGATTTATCTTCGATAAGCATTTTTCTTATTTCTCTCTTATTCAACTATCAAATTCTTTCAAAATTTATATTGAGTTTTTTTTTTATAACTCCTAATAATGAGAGATAGTTAATTATTTAAAATAAACCAAATTAAAGGTACTTTAGAGGAAGACTGGGTATTTAAGACCTGTAAAGTGATATCAATGGGGATAAGACCTAAATGATATTAAACACCACTTCGTTATACAATAGGAACGCTGTGATCACTAAAAGCAAAGGACAGAAAATACTGGACTTTCTTTTACTATACATTACAAGTGAAAGTAAAATTTATAGTGGTTTGCAATAGATTGGTGATTTGCAAAACTATAGACAAATTTCGATTTTTTTACCACACAAAAACTTCCAACCTTGATAATTGTTAAAGTATTTTATAAAAGTGGTTATTAAAAAACAAAGAATGAAAATGATTAGGCAAAAACTGCTTCTGGCAGTTCATTTTTTCTTTAATTGCTGCAGCTGAGGACAGTTTCCTCTTAGTAAGGTAATTTCTAAGTAAAAAATGGAAGAAGTTCTACTAGGTGGCTGTATAGCATTCTTGAGAATCTTCAGAGTGGAAATAAGCAATTGAAATAAAAACAAATAATTGTCCTGAAGAAGCAAAGAATGGCCCTCTCACATTGTTAAATGTCCTCTTCTTGTACTACTTGTTAGACCATTCAAGGATAGGTATATTCTGCTAGGAGTTGAGCAAGAGATCCAGCGAGGGACCATATAGGCTCAGCCTGTAACGAGCGGATGGCGTGATTTCACAAGGGATCGCCGCTCAAAGAGGACTCCAACAGGTCAAAGTGAGGCGTCGTTGTGGTATAAATCTCTTCTTCTAGTTATTGCCACCAATTAAAAGACCGTTTCAGTCCCCAAGGACGACGGCATGTACAAATACAGCGCTAATTATGTCTGTTTCTGGTATACTTTCACCTTGTCAATCACATTAACATCACGAATTAATTGCCATAAAGAAAAAAAGAAGAAAAAAACTAACATGGAATAAATGCCAAACGCTAATTAAAATATGTAGACATCTAGTTCTTGATAATAAACTCGGTTCTTCGACTATTCGTTATTGAAATATATATACTTATCTTGGGCGAGGTGGCCGAATGGGCTAAAGTTTGTGCAGAGCCCCGCGAGTTGTGCCCGGCAACCAGATAACAAAGTTTTGATATTGAGGGGATTTTAAATTCCCCGCCCTCACCCTCCGGCCCGGGAAAATCCCCTATAGCCTAAAAGGCGAGGTAGGAAAGAACAGAGAAAAAAAAAGAACATATTCTTATCTTTCAGATGCTGAAAAACGAAGTTTATTCACGTATGCCTAATGTTATAGATGAGTAAAAACATTATAAGCGATAGAACCATAGGTTGGTGTTCCAGTACCTCTACTCTTCATTGCCATTGAAGATGACGGTGATGTTAAAGATGTATATCAGTTTGAAGCTAGTTTATATCATTAAATTATCACAGATATTTCAGTATATGATCCAGTTTTCGAATAATTCTTTTGAATATATGATATCTCTCTCTACCATTAATAATGCCATTAGTGGGGCCCAAAATAGATCTCCATCTTGCACTTTGCAGACCAAGACCGCCTAGTTGTTACAAGAGCAAGACTGGTAAAATTAATAATAAATAAAAAAAGCGTTTTTTAGATTAAAAATTAAGGCGAAATAGTTAATAATACTAGACAATTTAAGATAATATGTGTAAAGAATTGTTAGAAACAATATACTTTTGCATTTAACTCTTCCAATTTTTCATTCGAGGTTTAGTAAGGATTCCCTATTCTGAAAAATGACAGTAAAATCCCTATAGTAAGTAGTTACAGTGTATTAAATGTTGTCCTTTGGTTTTAATAATTGTTTACTTATCCATTTACGTTGCTTTAGTTCATCAAAGAAATCGCACTCTGATGATTCTATTAATAGGCAATCACAAAAATTAATCTGATTCAGTTATACTATCATTAATGAACACACCAGCTTTTTTATTTAAATAATCGGTGACAATCTTTACTGTACAAAGTCCATTTCAAAGTGGGGCCTACTAACTTTCTTGACAATATCTTTAATGTATATTCAAGTTAATTTTATTAATTTCATTAGACTTTATTATTTTTATTTCAATAAAAATTCAAATGTAACTATTACGTAGCGTTTTTATGAGATATAAAGTAACATGTTTGATAAATAGCAATAAGCTAAGAAGTAACTGCAAGACTATTACGCAAGACCAAGATCGAGTGCGCATGACAAAGTTTAATTTTTCATTTGGGCAACTCTAATTGCTATTAAAGTCGTTGGCTCTAATTCAATGGCAGAATCCCCATATCTTGGCGCAACTTAGCCAGCAGAGATGGCCGAGTGGATTGAGGCACATGCAATACGTAACAAGTTAATTAGCGTCAAGTGCGGTAAATACTTGGATGGGTGACCGACTTCCGAATTGGATGACTGTCCAATGGGGAAAGACAAACTACCCGATACCCCTCCCGGAATGCAATTGCAGTCTACTGCAAGCAATTCATACCTATCGGGCGTAGAAGTGGTGACCCTACCCCGTGTACTTTAATCGGAGATTGCGAGGTGGGTTTCTCGCATGTCAGTAGCTACCCTGAGGTTTGGGCTACCGTTGGTCTGTTTCATGAAAACAAATAAAATAGGTTATCTTGAATCGCTAACTCTGGGCAGCCATAATCCATGGATCTAGACCGGTTTGTCTCTGCTGTTGAACCCGAGCTAAACGGTGGAAAGGGCATTGCTTGCAAAGTGAGAGTTGTGGGTAGCCTGCCGTTGCACCATGGAAACCATGATCTGTAGCTACGTGAGGTTAGGTGACTCCCTTCATACTATCTGTATCCGCCATATTGTGCAAGCAAACATCTACATGACGTCAACCGAAAAAAAAATATATAAAAGGGAAGAAGAACTGACGAAAACAGGCCTGAGCAACGAAGGATTGTTGAGGAGGCCAAGATCCTGGAAGTGACTTAGCGTAATCCGATGATGATGATGATCCTGATTAAAATTTCTCTCTAAAAAAATAGCAATATATGCAGGTATATTTAGAGGAACGACATATCTGAGAGCAAAATTCGCAATACAGAACGAATGCCATACCAACACTTTTCTTACTTTTGTCTAATAAACAACACCAAAGAGATTATTTTGAAATGTGATTGATGCTTATGAAGGATTTTTATGTGAAGTAAAAAGTATTGTTTTGTCAATGAGTATAGACGGTAAAGAAGGACGGTTCTGTCGTAAATCACATTCATATACAGAATAATGTGTTGGGCCCATAACATACGTACTCCTGCTTTAATTAACTTGATGCTAGAGAATTATAACAATGAATTGCCTCTCGGTCAAATAATGGTATAAAGTAAGTAGAATGAAATATAATATTGAGATGACACCAAGTACATTATGATATAATAGGGGCAGAATAGATAGATATGTTTTAATGATTTCTTCTCGAATTTCATTTAATTCAAATATTGAGATCCAAAGTACTTAAGCTTCCTCCATTTTGGAAGGCATTCTTCCAATATCTTTATGGTTGTTTTGCTATAGCCATATATTTTAACTGTCGGGACCCACCTATGTTTTACTATCATCTATAAGAAAGTTTATTGTATTTAATTGTTCCCTCATGTTTTCTCAACAGAACAACATAAAAAAAAGCCCCTTTACATTAAGAAATAAGTGCTCGTGAAAACTGAGTACTAAAACAGACATCAAATAAAATAAATAAAAAGGTTACTTTATACTTAAAGGCTTCGAAACTAAATTCATTTCTCTTAACTTTGAGAACCGTATAATGTTCAGAGAGCAATCATAATATATTTCTCTATCATAATAGCTCTATTAAATAGATTTAAATTTCTGTCAATTGTCCAAAGAAGTTTCTAGATAACATCCTTCTCATTATTGGTTCTGTTACTTATTGTAGTGCTAATTTTAAAATATATTACTTGAAAATATAAGTACAACTTGAACCTATGTTTAGATAGATCACACAATGTATCATGTTTTTAGATAACTTTTGAAAAAAAAATATGTTTTTTTAAAATTATACAATTGTTTCACCACATTCACTAGATTTGTTTGAAACCGGCATATTGTTAATGAATAATTTCATTAAAGAAATATTTCAAAATGAAAACTAATATGATCTTCATTTCTGGAATTTATTCATTTAATTCTAAAACATCTCCAAACGCGGGTTAAAACCTGTTGGGAGTTGGTTGAATCGTTATGAAGCTAACGACTTCCTCTGATTCTCTATTGTTAAAATAGTCGCTATATCTGTTATCTATTTAGTAATGGTCGAAATACTTAGGTCCAAATCAAGTCATAACTGAAGAAATATGTTTAATTTGTTTACTTTGACAAAGCTGTATTCGTTTTTCGTATTGGTGATCTAACCATTTGTACTTCAATGCATTTATTAAAATATTACCTTTATATTTTCTTTATGTAGCATTACATTGCCTTCTTACCTACCTTTAATTTTAAATCACCTTCTTTATATATAAAATTAATCTTTAGAAACTTTGTTAAATATCTAGGATAAACGCTGTAATATAAAACAAAAGTTATAAAATTCTTGGTTTTCAATATTTCTGTAACTAGCAGTGTATTTTTACATACGATGTGTGTTCACCTATATATACATGCGAAACCGAATTTTATTACACTTTGGATGAATGTCCAATACAATTATTTACTCTATCAATGCTATGATGCTATGATTGATTGATTTAGTTTTTTTTATCGATTGTGTGAAATGTTCAAATGGTATTTTAGAATAAAGTTTTCGAAAGTTATTAAAAAAACAAAAAAAAACTGATGGTTCATGGAAACCTGTGCAAAGTATTTGTAAAGACACGGGTAAAGATTTTAGTGAGCTGTCTGTATCTTCGATAATATTGGTTGGATTTTAATATAGATTTTATGGGGTTCAGTCTCCTATCAAATCGTCATAAATCATTTATCACAAAATATATAAATATAAAATTGTACTATGCATAAATAAAATTATATTTTTCATAAAGAAAGATGTATATTCACAAAGAAAAGCTCCTGCTTTTATTTTATTTTGGAATTCTTGTGGTTGGATATCAGGGAGTGAAATGATGTTTGGTCTATTTTCTTTTCTGTTCTGATGCTGTCTGAATTGTCAAACCGTTAACAGTTTATTTTTTTTGTTTGTGTTTACCTTTACCTGCTTTTGGAAGATAAAGACTATGCGGTTGATATATACATATACAGTACAGGTTGGTCGGCCTCCATCTTAAAAGCAAACGGCGGATGGTAATGCCGAGTTCCGACGATCATCGTTGGGTGCCCTTTGATAATGATACCGAATCTCAAAACTATCCGTCCCGTAGCCTCGGAGAAAAGACACGGAGGCGTATGGCGAAAGGACGATTTTTTTTTATTCGATATTCGGATTCTACGTATCTTGAAACGTAATCTCAACTTTTGAGGTGAGGTTAAATACATTTTTTCTCGGTCGATTACAAAGGTTGATTACTGAAATTAATAAACCAAAAGAGCAGCAAAATTAGTACATACGCTGATCAATGCGTCTTTTGGCTGTGAAATGTCAACATCCAAAATTAAAAGTACACTTCAATAATTCGAACCAATAGCCACTAAATTTTCCATACTTACTAGCGGTAAAAAGGAAAAAAGAATAATTTTTTGCTTGAAAAATCGTTATTGCCAGTTACAACTTTTACAATTTTAATTCTTCTCGTTTTGTTAGCGAAAAAGTTCTGGTTTAATTTTGATCCTTTTATTTAACCAATGTCAAAAGCTAAATTACAACTATGTAAAGTATACTTGATAGATTTCATTATCAAAGAAAAAGCCTTAGCGCATCAATTTTTCAAACTCAAACCTTAAACTTAAAATTAAGGTTAGACCTGTTATAACGTTTCCTTACAAAGCTAGCTTTCACATGTTCCAATCTATTGGGTCGGCGAAAAGATCCTTTTGGTTTTCCAGGGTGAAATAATACTCAATGTACTATAGACATAAAATTTATTTTAATCTACAATATATTGACCATAGTTTACTATGATTTTTTCCTATCTTTCCACTAACTGCATAATGCCATGTTCATAGAATATCTACAGTTTATTGTTAAAAATATGATCCAAGTGTTTTTTTATGTCCTCTCCCTTCTAGAATTTCTTTCCATTCATGGAGTTCTGCAGAGACCGTCATTAGTGTATTCACTTCACAAGGTCTGGTGAATAGGAAGGTTGGAGCAAAAGGTCCCATCCAAAGCTCAATAATTTATTGAGATTGACCAAAGAGGTGTGGAGCCTATCGTTGTCTTGGTGGAACACAACTTCCTTCCGATTTGCCAGTTCTGGGCGTTTATTTTTAATTGATTGATACAATTTTGTTAATTGTTAGCAGTTTAGAATTGAATCAATTGTTTGTCCTGATGGCAATAGCTCATGGAAAATAACATCCTTGAAATCCTGGAAAACATTATTATCTTTAGATGCAGTTCGGGTTAT
The DNA here is from genome assembly GCA_928085145.1 of Nezara viridula. Classification (NCBI taxonomy): domain Eukaryota; kingdom Metazoa; phylum Arthropoda; class Insecta; order Hemiptera; family Pentatomidae; genus Nezara; species Nezara viridula. The sequence continues at coordinate 130,044,228 of OV725079.1, forward strand.
TTATTTATATATTCCATCCTCCCATGCCACTATTACAATACGGGTGTTTGCAATAGTGTGTTATTAGGCATGAATGCTTAATAACAAACTACTACTAGTTAACATGAGCAAGGATGTGCACACATCTAGCAGTTCTTCTTTTTATTCTTTTTCTTGTTTCGGCCTAGCTTCCAGAATCTGGAATTAATCCTGAAGCTTGTTCTATTCTTCTGCGAGCACCAATACGAAAATAAGCTGGCCCCATTGCCGTCTTCCATCCATTTATGAACTCCTTAAACTACGGGAAATTTTCCTCACTGACTAACTGAGGAAACTCATATTTAGTGAGGACATAGATTTCCACGGCTCTTGTCATAGTCGCTATTAACGTTTCAAATGCGGTGCAGGTCATGACCATGTGCTCTACAGTTTCCGGAACACTACAGGGTGGGCATAGAGGATACACATCAATGCCCAGACCGTAAAGTTTAGCTAGAAGTCCTCCATACACAGTGAGGAACTGGGAAATCCAGTAGTCCGGGAGGACCCACTTTGCCTGAAGCCTCGACTGTACTGTGGGAAAGTACTTCCTCGATGTACTTTCTTTAAGAGTTGTACCTTCAATTATGTCCTCCCGGAGTATCTTCTTCCGGAGTATCTATTAGGCGCATCCATAATCATCACCTGCAGATTGTCCGAAAATACTGTAGAGCCTTCCCTCTTATAAAAATATTTCGTCACGCTAGGACTTGCACCGCTTCATGTGAAGTCGTCCTGTATGCTCTGGTTACCCGAAGCAGATCTGTCCTCTGAGTCGACGATCGCCTTTTTCTTGTCGCAGTATGAGGTTCCGGGACCAGAAGGAGACGCATACCTCAGGATACCCTCCACAACACCTTTATGTACTATGATTGTGGCTGGATACCTAAGGTCCCAGAATGCGCACCCACGTGAGTTAGACCGTTCATTGTTATGGCCACCCTACCTGCCAGATATTCCAAGTGATGTGTGCCCTGTCAGTCTTTGCACTATTGAATCCGGGTTTTGACATTCTTCTTGGAGCTCCTCACTACTAGGTTCCCAAGATTTTCTACGGATTACATTATCGCAAAATATCCATTTTTCATCACCTGTTACCAACCGTTTCAAAAATGGGTCGTTTTGTTGCCGCTTCCGTAGTGAATTACAAACAGAAATGCGAGTTGCCAAGTTGACGTCGGTTATCATCATTGATATGAAAATTTCCTGAATGAAATTTGGCAAACCAACTTTGACAGGTGCGTTCGGGTAAGTCATCATCCCTACATACACTGCAAATTTTTCTATGAGCTTCTGCTGCTCACATACCTTTTTTAAAATAATACAACATAATATGAATGTTGTTTTCCTCCATATTCACAGTGCAATAGCAAACACAATACTAATTAGTTTCAACAAGAGTTAACAGGTAAAATTGTTGACTTATTACAAACAGGATAAACAATCCATCTTATGGATTAATTCATCACATAGGAAGTGTATCATAGAGACATGAAAATAAACAGAAAACCGAAAGGACTTATTTGTCAACCGAATAATATTTTCGAAATCGGAATACACTCATTTTTCTTCTATGAGATTAAGTTAAAAATATTTGGATAGTTGACCTTAAGAAGGAAAATGTTTAGAGTAAAGGTTATGTTAAAGCTAAAATAATTAATCAATTAATTCAGAATGCTTGATTTCTTTAGTCATTCACAATCACCTGTTGGTCAGTGCGAAGGTGCATAGAAGCGGTTTACTACGCAAACTAAAGTCATCGGATTGACTTTTACTTCACTTTGGTAAAAATAATGTACCTTAAGGGCATTTTATTTATTTTTCTATTTTAAATTTATCTTAAAGCTAAGTATAATGATCACAGTTATGAATAATAAAATAATAGCATGCCCTAATGCTTCACTTTCATTATAATTTAGTTCCTATCGTTTTTTAGACCTGTTTTAATTAATCTAGTCTAATGTAGTCCTTTTTCAAAATTACTCAGAAATCGTTTTCAATTATATCCAGCAAGATTGTTACGTCCAGTAAATGACCAGCCATGAAGGTGATTTGACGCATAACAGAAATTACACTTTTCTCAGATCGGTGTTGAAGGATTTCGCAATGATCGTAATTACGAATCTCATTTCATCAAGCGGACATTGCAAGGAGACAAGAGAAGGTCGTACCAGCAGAGAAAGTTCATTGAAAAAAAAAATTGTTTTTGATTGCTTCTTTGCTGCATTGTGTAAGGGAAAAAAAAGTCAATAATTAACTGAAGGCCTGTAAATCTTTAGTAAATGGTTAAATTGTGCGTAATAGCAGTATAAAATATTTCACTTTATCAAACCAAACCTAGATAAAACATATAGAAATCCTTACGAAAACCTGGCATTGATAATGAAATACCGAGTTTAATTAAAGAAATTTATGGAAATTATCGGTGCCAGGTACCATTATACCAGGTCCATTATCAGAGGTGTATTCCTCCCCTCCCGATAGAAATGGCGCGTTCGATTCGCAAGTTCGATTTGGCTCAAATTTTGAGGGATTTATTGATTGGTAAACGTAAAATGAAATAGGCACCAATTTTATCAAATTCTATCTAATACCTCCAACCCCCCAAAAAAAATACTTCCGCTTTCAGGTCAAGAAATGTGTTACTTGATATGCCTATAGTTTGAAAACGGGGCATTCGATTTGACCCAAACTTGGAGGACATTTAGAGAACAGTATAGAAATTACTTATTATCAATTTCATTGAATTCTATTACATAATTAAAATTAATATAAATAATTATTAACAATATAATGGCTGCGAATTGTTGAAGGCACTGATCATATGTAGTGGGAGTTAGGTTATTACAATATTATTATGTGGTTATAAAATTTTAGGTTTTATTAAAAAAATTAATTGATACTGTATTGTTTGGTCGATTCCAAACGTTATTGGCATGACACTTACTGCCGTTACTTACATTTAAAGTAATTTATACTCTTAGTTTGTTGAAAAAACAACGTCATATTTGTGATTGTGTTTATTTAATTTGAAGTTCAATCAGTTCGTCTTGGTCTCGATTTCCTCCTTAAATATCGAAGTTATGTGAACTTCACCTATATTTTTATATTTTCTAGCTTAAAGCGTTTCGTTCTGACAGAAGGAAAGTATTGGTCACGTTAATTCCGAACAAACAACAAGGTGAATTTTTCCTATGGATTTTCTTTCTCTTCCATTTTACGAGTTAAAACATACATACATATTAAGTATATATCACTATTATTAGTGCAAAAAGGTCGTATGTAAAAATTTTCAACTTTTATTCTATTTGTGCTAAAGGTGACATGTTGTAGTCTGCAACTGATATAACTAGTCTGCTACTATGGAAAATGGCAGAGAACAATAAATCATAAAGAAATAATGAGTTTTATGCACTCTTGCTAAACAATCAATTTTTACATCAATTACCTTTTGCACTAATAGTAGTGATATGATTGTTCAGTATGCATTGTATTTTTTTTTTTTTATTAAGGATAATCAAATATGGAATCTTCAAACACGGCACTCTTTCTGGCATTTTTATATTAGCTGATAAACGAAATTCGTCAATATCGAACCCACAAATGTTGAATGGCAACTGTATTTCCGAATCCGCTTCTACCAGAGATTTTATTCTCATACGAAAAATTGTATACCTTGTAATATTTTAATATTTTAGCCAATGAAATCGGTGAGGAAGCTATACTGACCTTACTAGGCAGATGTTTTTTACTTGTTAACTTGAGTTCTTCACTAATAAAATTCTAAATCGATTTCATCTTTTTTTACAGCCTCTTTTCGAGGAAGTATGGGTAAATTAAATGGACATCAACATGAAGACTTCAGCCAAGTTTCATTAAAATCATTACAGAGGGTTTGGCTTTACAATCTAAAGTGACACACGTTTTTAGACCGCCACCCAAACGAAATACTGGATGGTAATGTAATGTTAATAAAAACATTTCTGAATTATTGCAAGATTGTGTCTCAATTTCATTTCAATTTTGGAAATTCGCGGTTTTCAACAAATGAACATTTAAGTTTTTGTTTATATAGATTAATCGACGAATGCTTAAATGGTTGGATGAGGAAGAGTGGAAAATAGGTATTGAATTAAAAGAAAACAACCTATGTCATTTATTATTTACCGATGACTAGGTGTTCATTGCACAGGATGAGAATTAGCTACCGGTTCAGAAAAATTGTTGACCAATACGAATATGGAGGCCTCGAAATCAAATTCAATAAAACGAAGTGCGGAGAGATGAGAGAGCACCGATACAACATTAGGAATGCTGCTTAAATTAGAACAATTCTAATATGGGATCCATGATATAAAGTGTACCCCTTCACTTGTGTGGAAAACCGAAAAAAAAAAATACGATTGGCAAAAAACAGTGGAAATACTTACTGTGGAGGAAAAACATTTTAATGAAATGAAAAATAGATCTATTAGTATTAGTAGAAAGGGTTATGTTATTATGTTACATGAATCGGAAATATGGCTCCTAGGGAAAGAGTTTCTTGCAGTAAAAATGGATTTTTGGAGAACGGGTCAGAAGCATAAGTGAAAACTTGGAAGTATAACAGAATGTCCTAACGTTGATCGAAGAAAGAAGAATCAAATAATATGGCCACGTGAGACGAACGAATGATAATAAGATACCAAAACTAATTGTGGATTGGGAGACAGAGGGTAGAAAAATGAGAGGAAGATCCCCAGTAAGATGGATTAATTAAGTGGTGGGTAATATGACTGGTAGGGGACTGTCGAAGGAGGATACGGTGGACCGGCAGAGACGGAGGAATCGGTTGAAGAAATTTTTAAGACAAAAACAAAAAAATATCCACCTTGCCACAATAAAGTTTTTCACTTTGGACAATGAGGATTGTGAGGGAACGAGGATTGAGGATTTGATATATTTGTCTTTAAGAATACTTTCCTCCCTATATTGACGTATGCAAGCGAGTCTTGGACCCTCACTGCCAAGCACAAAAGCCAAATCCAAGCTATGGAAATGCGCTATCTAAGGAAAATAGAGGGAAAAACAAGAAGAGATCGCTTTAGGAATGTGACCATACGAGCTAACCTGGACCTGAGGCCTGCAGAGGAGATAATCCAAGAGAACCAACTCAGGTGGTTTGGACATGTCTCGCGAGTGGCTGAAAACAGAATTGTCAGGGCAACCTATGAGGTCAGAGTGGAGGGAAGGCGGCCACAGGGAGGACGAAGAAAGAGATGGAAGAAGGAATTAAAGAAGCCTTTGACAGGAGAGGAATGGACTGGAGTAGGAGACGACAGCTGGCCCAGGATAGAGATTCGTGGATCAGCCTCTAAAAGAAGGAACCTCACACTGCTCAGCGGTAACAGAGGACTGGATTGAGTAAGTAAGTAAATGGACATATTCTATAAATATAAGTCCAGTGGTCGAAATTTAACCATAATCATTATTGAATATTTGAGGAAAAATAAACGAATTTGCATGTTTCCAACATTTTTTTTTTATACTTATATATTTGCACATTTACTGGACAGTGCAATACCGTTTGTTTACTTTTTGAGTTTGAGGAAATAAATATGTAGAATCTATCGTAACCTTTTTTAAAACAATATTGGAACTCATTTACTTCACTCATAGAAAATATGAAGCAAAACCTTTTTATTTTTTTATTACCAAGAAAATACGCATTTGGGTTTTTTTCTAGGTATGAAATATCAGTCTTAATTTTATTTCTCCTTCAAACAAATATTTGAAACCCATTCACTCCTTCGGTCAGTACCAAATTGTTTCATTTCAATATAGTACTTATATTATAGCTATATTCAAAAAATCAAAATAATAAACCGAAGAAAATGTAAAAAAGAAAAAAAATACAACGAAATATCTTATCGAACATGATTCTTTTCGATTTTGATCATTTTGTCTTCATTAGTATTGAATTTAGGCTTTTAAGTATTAATTGGTTTAATACGTTATATCTCTGCACCAAACTGACCAATGTACTTTTTGAGTTAATTGCAAATAATATTCTGAATTCGTCGTAAAAATGCAGTTTGTGTTCGTGAAAAATACCCTGCATTTGATTGCAACGTTTCGTCAAAATTTCAAAGAATCGGTGAAAACTTAATAATGTTTTGAACAAAGTAACATTTATATTCACACTATATATTTATATTTACACTATAATTTTTATTTATTGATAAGAATCCCGTCAATAGCTACTAATAGGAAAAAAAGAAAATCGGTTGAAAAACAGAGGGTGCAAATCATTGTATAGGAAAAAGAGGCTGAAACGTTTTGCCTTTGCCTGTTTATATAATGATTTGCAGAAAAAATATATGTAAAAATAAACAAATTACTTCAAACTGGTTTGAATATCACCAGCAAAAAGACAAATGAAGTCCATGAAATTTGTTGTATGTGGGTCAGCTGTCGACTGATTTGCTGGGCCAGAAGGAAGTGACTGCAAGTTAACATACGAATGACGCCAGTTAAAGAGCAGTAATGGATAGTTAGCACACCAACGATTGTGTGGGCACCGCAAAGGTGGGTTTGGAAGCCTTCGCTAAATAGGCTTTATAAAGTTGTAGCGGCGAACTATGAATAAACAAGGAACTTTTGCGCTGATAGCAAAGGAATTTCGAGTTTCTTACATTTACATATAAGATTAATTTACCAACCATTTACTTCCTAGGCACAAATGCTGTCTTGAGCCAATGTCATGTTTAACTAATGGTAGAAATAAAACAGCTCTTTTGGTCGTTAGAAATGGGCGTATGACAGATTAATCCAAACAACAAATAATTTATAATCTCATTTTTTCTTCTTATAAAGATTACTTTTGTGTAATATATTTATCTCTTCCTCAATCCAACTCCATCAATATATTTACATACGAATAAATAGATAAAGAAATAGAATTATATCATTTTTAAAAAGAATTTTAATTATGTTTGGAGGATATTGATTTAATAATAACAGGAAATATTCTCATGATAATGCAATGACTATTTTTTTTTTACCTCACCTTTTAGGCTATGCGGGGTTTTTCTCGTGTCAGGAGGTGAAGGTTGCATAATCAACATAATGCAAGAGTTAAAAGATCCCCCGGACACCGGGACGCGAACTCATAATTATTTGAATCAAATTATCTCATATATCAAGTTTGCGGAGAACGGCTGTGCACATGCGTCAGTCTGCTCCGCACGTCAAAAAATTCGAATCGAAGACCTCATGAAGTACTATGGAGATACCCTCCCATGTTTATAATTTTGCTAGGAATCGTTGGATACCGTCCATATTAGTTGTATCGTAATCAATAGTTGGTATCAGGCTTGAAATTTATGGTATGGTTTAGTAGTTAGGCGTTGCTGTACCTGATAACTACCCAACCGAATTATATATTAAAATAAATCATCATCATCATCCGACAGCCCCATGGTCCTTGTTGAACCAAAGACCAAGGACCTGCTCTACTATCTTGCTTCAAATCGATCAGTCTTCGGCAGCCCTTCTCCATCTGCCTATACCCTATTAATTATTAAACTAAATACAATATTCAAAACCTACTTATTACATGAATTAAAGTATTTAATAAATATATTCTATATAATAGTTACTGCCACCTAAGGTATGGATTATAGTCGGATAATAGGTCATGAAATACACTTAGATGACTTAAAACAACTTCTGTTTATTCCATTTATTCAAAAACGTTTTGATCCCTGTTTTTAACATAAATAATGGGATCCTTTTCAGTACTGGAAAAACAATACCCATCATTGGTATAACAATCAAAATTTTTCATACATTTTAACAATAAAACCAATTTTTTCTTACTTTTAATTGAGAATCGATACTCCAAGCCGGGCAGCATTTTATATAATATATAATACTATAATTCATATCCTTATTTATAATATATAAAGGTCGAATTATAAAAAAACATTGTAATAATAGTTATTGTCCACAACTTCCTTCGCACGGCCTTCAATTTAATGCGATAATATACTTAATAAGAGTAATCGGCATTTATTTTAATAATCCTGATAAAAAGAATGGTTTTGCGTTTTAACTGAGCTTTTTGATACACTATATTTTTTATCTTTGTGTCTAGATCCGAATATTCGAATAAATCAAAAGATTTTTTGAAATAAAACATAGTACATGCAGTTATCCATGTGAGAAGCACGGAATTTACTTCACGCACTTTTAGCGTTTGAACGTTTACTTCGTGGATATTCATTATGAGTCGCACCGGAAACAGGCAGATTTGATTTGAATACGCATTTGTAGAAATTATTGCGATGCTTGGGAGGATTACATCTTAAAAGCTGTATAAAGATTTTTGTTACTTTTATATCAAATCGTCAAACAGAAGTACATTTCCAAATCAAAGACATTTATTGTACTACAACCCACATGAGGATCTACGGGGTGAGGGTTTACGGCTGAAGCCCCCTAATTTCTCCAAAATGGTAAAACGTAACCACGTTTTAAGGTAAAGAATATTTTTAAAATATTAATTAAAGTATTATTGCTCTTGCAATGTCATTTAATAGGACTTCAAGCATCACTTAAATATACATACTTAAATATATATATATATATATGAAAAAAAAAGATTCCGGGCTGAAATCCCCCCCCCAAAAAAAAAAAAAATAATCCTGCATTCGTTAGTGCAACAGCCAGAAAAAAAACAAAAAGAATAAAACTTGGAATATAAATAAAAATAATTAGAAAAAGTAGAAAACTTGTCTAACAATGCAGTATATGATTTTTTCAAACTGAATCTCATACGCCATTAGGACATTTAGCGTCAGAGGCATTATCATTTTGGTGTTAAAATAACCATTAAGTGAATTATAGGTATCTTTCTTTTATAGGTATATAACACTGAAATGAGTTCTATTGAAACATGCAAATAAAATTTGGTTACAAAATAAAGAATGCTGTTATTAGATATTATAATTTCATTTTTTGAGAATTTAATTGTCATTCAAATAAGTTTTTATAATGTTCGGTCCACAAGTGAATGAAGATAAAACAAAATACATTATAGTAAAAATCAGGAATCATGAACAATATTAAACGTTCTAGGAGAAGTATAGTGTTTGAATTTTTTAAAGAAGTAATATTTATCTAGGTTTCAGATTTTTTTTTTCGAATAGGGCTTTCTCAGTTTTTGGACACTGAGATTACTAAGTCAGTGAATGAGAGGTGTCTTGTTTTTTTAAAGATCTTGTTTTTTTTAAATACATAAATGTAACAAGTCCTTTGCTTAAGAACCTCTATTGAGAAGTTCTCTAAAAAGATATTGTAGTCGATTAATCGGACGTTATGTATGAACAATCAAACTACGAATATAACAAGATCAACTTTGAACTTTGGTTAATAGTCAGAAAACTTATTATTATTATTATACTTCAAGTTTTATTTAGGGTATAATTAAAAGGTTTATCAATAATAAACATAATTAATAAATTATTTTTACATAGACCTTATTTTTAAGTGCCGAACTATATCAGCTTTTAATATCGATCTTCAGAGAGTACACGATCACCACGACCTCCACAAATAACTGTCCGGTGAAAGTTAATAAAACCGATAAATGTGGAGCGAAGAAATTCGTCAATTATTGATAAATTCTTCTAATTGAATTAATGGCCTAAAGCAATTTACAAAATGGTTCCATTGATTCGGAGCTTTTTAATAGTTTCTCACAGGCAATCTCTTCGAGATCATTGTGCCCGCGATTAGGATACTTTCTGTTATACTAAAATACAAATGACCATTTACACAACCTGTGTTTACCACGTAAATTATCATGTGTTGATTAGTTCCTCGTAGTAAATTTAAAATATCCAGTCCGTAGCAAAACCTGACAGTTAATCAATATTTTACTAACCATCTGTCTTCGTTAATGGATTGACAGAGCTTGAAAATAATATTTTTGAAAATGTAAGGTTTGATTAATTTATAAATATTTACTTTTTGGGATTACACTTCAGTTTTTTATAAACTACATCACATTACGAGGTTTTATGCACATTAAATTCCTGTTTTATCTGAACTATTAAAAAAACGTGAAGTATTCAAAATTGTGGGTTAATGTTTGACTGTCGTGAATAATGAAGAGAAGGATGGCTGGGTTAATCACAAATAAGAAGGAAAAATAAATAATAATATTTATTCCAACATTTGCCGACGTTTTGACCTGAAGTTCAGGTCTTCATCAGGGCTAAGAAAAGAACAAGATAACAAGGTATGAGAAACATAAATAATGTAGGTAAAAAAAAATTAAAGTAAAATGAAGTGAGTAGAATAATGACGATAATAAGAACTAAGAGATAAATAATAATAACCGTTACAAAGTGTGGAAAGTATTCAACGTAACCGGTATTTTTATTTATTTCTTCTTGAAGTATAAATATAGTCATTTCTGAACTCCTTCAAATATTATCACATTTTGGCAGAAATGTATCATATCTACAAAGCCTTCTTATATATTGAATCGATCTGTTGAAAAAATAAAATGAGAGAAGTTATCGCGTTTTATCTATTCCCGTCATCATTAAGAAAAGAAGGTGGTTTGGATACCGCGGCGGATGATTGAGACGCAAGGACAGACGAACTCTTCCAGGTTTGTGAATTCCGCCGGGCTACGGGCAGTCGCCTGCCTCCAGGGCAGCGGGGGGAAGGAGGGGGAGCTCATTATTTTAGGATTCATGAGCTTCGTGACCATGAAATAGAACAGAGCCAATAATTGATGAGCTAAAAGTCAATCATTAGCCTTGCTCACTGGTAATATTTTATCATTCATGATATATGATTCTTTCTGGCTTTTTTACATGAATTTATTACAGCCTCCTCCTCATTACCTTTCCGTTCTCATCTCGCTTCGTAGGTACTCACTGGAACACAGTTCTCATTGTTCTCATTGGAATATGATAGGATAGTCAATAGAATGAGCTCTCATTGATGTTCATATTAATCTGTAATGTGTGGCTAAATTTCATTTTAGTCTCATGGAGTATCCAATTGGAGAATGTATTCTGTAATACTTCAACCACTTATCCCTGTTGAACAAATCCAATATCTAGGACTCCACCTGGACAAACGACTCACTTGGAACCCCCATACATGACTGGAACGACTAGAAACCGCCCGACGTTTTCGACTAGTGCAGCACGTACTAAACAAACGCTCTAAACTTCTAACTATTTACAAAAGACTCATATATATATTACTATAATAAGGCCTATTTAGACTTACGGGATCGAGCTTTAGGGCTCTACTAAATCATGAAATTCCTTTCGTACCCAATCCCTACAATCCAAAATCCTTCGTAAAATCATCCATAACGATCTTAATGTACCATATGTTTCCGATTTAGCTCAATCCAGATACCTATCCTTCCATAATAAACTTCTGAACCATTCGAAGCCTCTTGTTTGCAACCTTGCTTCCTCTTCTATTCCTGATAACCCCCGAGGCGTCTGAAAAGAAGATGGCCTAGGGACCATCTAATATAGAAATATAATTGGAGTGGTACCAATGGGTAGTTTCGCTTCATGTTGTACATGTCATGTTACTTAATTCATATTTACCAGTTGTATTTATCATCTAATACAGTTGTAAATTTCAATAACAATAATTAAAAAAATAAAGACTTTGCTTGATGAAAATAACTTCATGTGCATCCTCTATTGGTTTGCACTAGCTTCTTTGCATCTGGAAAACCTGATGTTTAGGAGAATATGGATGGAGCGAGGCCAAAACGATGAATGCACACACTGGTAGCTTATGTATAATATCAAAATTCCACTAGTATAAAAAATACATAAAAGATAACTATGTCAGAGCCGAACAATTGCTCTAGAACAAAATTTATCTCAAGCTCAATAATAATTTTTTTTAATAATTATAAATCTAAATTATTTAACGAGCTATAACAATCTACGATGGTTCATTAAGTTATTTTTAATTTTAAAAAGAAAAAAAATACGACATTCATTTATCCTGGAAATGAAGGAAAATTCTTATCTAAAGGTTTTGTCCACTAGGTCGGTATGAAGGCGCGGCTCGCTTTTCCGATGAAATAATACTATTAGAGCACGCGACCATTCCGTGCCTACACACCGACCTGGTGGTAAAAAATTAAATAGAACATAAATAAAAATTGTACATACATAAAAAATATTATGAAACTTAACGAATCAATTGTTTATTGTAGTTATAATATAATAGGTGTACTGTTAAAGAGGTTTAGGCGTATCTACCAAAAAGAAAAACGAGGTTTTACTGAGTAGTTTTATTTATTTATTCTTACTGAGTAGTTTTATTTATTTATTCTTACTGAGTAGTTTTATTTATTTATTCTTACTCGCGAGAACCTTTATTGGTACCTTTGTGAGATAAAAACCTTCCAAAATTATTACTTATATAACTATTTATTTTGTTTTTGGAGGTATTAATATGGATTGGTTCTCGACTAAAAATACTCTGACGGGAAGGGCGATTTTCGAGTCATGGAAGATCAAAAACAATTTATGTTCCGTCTTTATCAAACCTTAATGTGCATTAATTTCAGAAAAAAATCGAAACATATTTCGATAAAATATTAGTTGCATTTCTTCAATTTTTTGTAATCTGAAGAATAAATTCTGTACCCCGAAAGTAAAAAACACTATCTCCATTTTTATGTTTCCTCAGGAGAGCCAATGTCCCATAACTTCGAGATATTATAATTTGTTTCTTAGTTACTAAATCTGTACTCCGAAGGTAAAGATAAAGGTAAAAGACACCCTGTTACATTTTTGTGTCAGGGAGCCAATTATCCGTAACTTTGAGCCACTAGTGGATCCAGGATTTATTTTTGGAAGGCTTCAGCCCGAAAGATTTTTTTTTTCATATATATATATATATGTATATATATATATATATATATATATATATATATATATATATATATATATATATATATATATATATATATAACGATAATTAATTTGAAAGAAAAGGAATTAACTAGCTATATAAAATGGCTTTTAAGTGATTCTTGAAGTCTTATTAAAAGTAATTATACGAACAATAATACTTTAAGAGATAGTTTTTAATATTTTTTTCTAAAAAACATAGTTATATTTTACCGTTTTGCCTCCTCCCTCTCCATAAATCCCTAAAGCTTCTACCTCGTAGATCCGCCTGTGCATTGATCTATTAAAATTTGTTTCTCAGTTATTAAATTATTTAATAAAAATTGGCCATGGTGTCCATTACCTCGGGGGCAGAGAATTGTTACCATTTACCATAATAGTTGCGATGTTGAAGATTATGAGAGAAATGGATATGGAATCTTGAAGAGCAAACTGCTTACCCACACAATCTCGTGACCTTGCTTCCTTATTATCCTGCAAAACTCCTCAACAGAAAATAGCCATGCGACCTCCCCACTTACAACAGTCATTTCCTATAGCTATTTATAGAATTATACCTTTCTATACCTTCCCTGTCCTCAGCTGATTATTATATTATATGGTATTTTAGAAATCATAAACAAATAATAGAAAATATTTTGGTTCACTTATTTTATGAAGAAATATCCAATTCTAAATATAAAATTACTAAAAATAATATAAAAAATTTAGTATAATTAAGTTTAATTTAACCTTATTTATTCTAATTACTAATTTTTTTAAGCGTGAAATTCCATATGAAAATACTAATACAAATTCCAACAACGAAAATGTGGAAATTTGAAACAACTGACGGATAAGAATTTAATTCTGCCAGCATCTAGTTCTTTTTATTAATATTCATAAAGCTCATTTAATTGGCTAGTTAATTTGGCAAGTTCTGAATCTTATTATTAATGAAATGAAATAGTCAAAAATAAAATGTTGATAAGGGATACAATATTTCAGCCAAATCATTATTTTATTATAATAATATCTTATTTAGGTACTTAATTATTATTTAAAGAAGACTTATATTATTTGATTTATCAATATTATTGCAGTTCTATCTATTTATTTTTCGATACGAGCTTGTCATTATCAACAATCAGTAGATGAGCTGGTATGGTTATCAGATAATAAAGAAAAAAATATATAAACTATAAACAATTTCCGATTTAAATTATTAATAAATATTTTACCAACTTTTATTATAAGTTTAACTTTTTCACCAACTTTTTATTTTTAAATTAAATATATGTTTTCAATTGAAATGGTTTCTCAAAATCCCAGCTTAGTTTTCTACGATTTACTTTTGAGGTTTACAGAGATTCATATTGGTTTTTTAACATTGGAGATTGAGAGACATTTCACATGGGTTATAATAAACTAATCCCATCAACCACTTTCAGATCTCCCATTTTTCATCATCTTCCTTCATTTTTTCAGTTTCTTTGTTTCTAATATTAAATTCATATCAATACAACAATTAAATTTTTTTTTAACTTAATATAAAAGAAGAGAAGAGGATTTTAGGGACGTGGAACTGCTGCTCACGCTTTTTAATTACTGTAAGACTGTTAGCAACTTTACTACAAATACGATTAAAAAAGAATTATTCAGGTTTTTTTCAAAACCTAACAATATTAAGAGATAATTCACGGACTTGGCTTTAAAAATAAAAAGATGCGGTTCCCAGAGAAGAAACGTTCTGAGGATTAGCCACACTTGGGCTCAATGAGGCGTGAAATCATGCTGGGCTCTAGGAAAGTGAAAAGGAGTCAATAGCTGTGACCAATCTTCATCCGACCATTCACAATAAGAAGCCCTCCGTCGCGAAAAAAAACTCCATGCTTCCAATCGACAGAACTAGAAAATAAACCACACGCACAAAAAGTCAGGAATGCCTTGAGAAGACACGAGGGTGTGTGTGAGCGGAGAGAAAAATAATATCTGTATGATGTGGAAGGGAAAGAATTAAAGTTTTTTTACAAGGCTCGAGGAATAAAGACGCGTCAAGTACCAGCTTCCACAAGCATCGCCAAGTAGCAAATTCTCCACCACAATTATATAAAAAAAAGTGAATATTTTTAAATTTAGACGCACCTCACGCAAAAACTGCAATCTTTTAATTCCAAAGTTTTAAGATTAATAGTAGCAGTTCCTTGCAAGTTAACAACAAAACTTTACACACCGATTTACGGCAACCATCACATACCTACTCTATAATTCAGATTATGTATTAAAGTATACGGATATTACAAACTTATAAATGACTAGAGACCGGATTTTTGTGCTGTAAAAATCCGGAAAACGTGCAGTAAAAATCTCAAAATGTGCAAAATCGTGGAGTATAAATCCAAAATACGTAAAATTGTGTAATTGGTACCTAAAAACGTGTAAAATCATCAATATTGTATAATTTATAACATTAATACATTGAGGTCTTTAGCGAAACGAGAGATAAAAAAAAAAAAAAAAAAAATTGGAATGCAACATTGAAAATGAAATTCCAGATTATAATCAATCATTATAATAACGATTATTAATCAAATAATGTAGAGCATTGAAAGTTTGAAAGAATAAATGAAGGCAGGAATTATAGGTGCCTATGTATATATTAATAGATCAGACCAATTTTAGATATATTACTTTTATTAAAAATAATAACGAAAACTTTATTTTTTAATTGAGTTGAAATTTTCTATATTATACATTCCAAAACGTTTTTGCTAAAATTGAAAGAATTTTGAAAAAAAAAAATGAAATAGATTGTAATGTTTGAGATTTTCAAGTGCTTATAAATTAGCGTTGAAGCTGTTTTTCTATACCACTAAAAATATATATTTTTGCGAATTATGTTTTTTTTTTAAAAAAAAAACATTCAATTCTTCGATAAGAATATTTTTTTCTTACTTGTTCTCCAATGAGCGCCTGTCCGTGATTTCCTATCATCTGATTGATTCGTAAAGTGTATAGAACTTTCTCATCAAATTCTTTGTCCTCACATTTCAAATCGGGGTATTTTTATATCCAGATTTTAATTTTTGACGGGAGACTAGATTTTACTTTCAGCAATAAATATTTTTTTTTTGAAGAATGAAATTTCTACAAATCAATCAAAGCTAGAAAAGATACTGAAGGATTGAACGGTGGGTGAGGATTCAAGCCAAAACAATAACTATAAAGGTCTTATTATCCAATACTTTAGGCATGTTATATTCAAGAATAGATCTCACTTGTGTTTACTTTTTCCTTTTGTAATGAATACGATTTTTGCTTCACATAGAATTATTTGTCTCCCTTATATTTTTCTATTTTGATTTATGAATTTAACTTGAACAATATAGAAAATAAATATTAACACACTCACTTATACAATTGTATTTATAAATCGTCTAATTTAGCACAAAATTGCAAAACTGTGCAATTTAATGCAACAAAAATCAAAATCGGACAATTGAAGCCAAAAACGGCAAAACGTGCAATTTCGTGCATTATAAAATTCAAATATGTTATTCTGCAGATTCTGAAACGGATAGATGTTCGGGTCCGGAGTTTTTATACGGAGTTTCCTGTCTCTAGCCATGAAGAAGACTGACATGCCCATCACAAGGCGACTGAAAGGGAGCTGTGTGAGAGATCTCATTTCCTGATTTAAGGAGATAAACAAAGAGTAGGAAGATGTGCTACTTGCTGGGTACTATCGCTCCTCATACCTAAAATACCACTATTACCAATTCAAGAACAACAACAATTCAGTTGATTTTCACTTTCCCCACAAGTGTAAATGAAGGAGGAAAAAAATATTAACTTTTCTCATGAATGTCTGTTTTTCTCGCAAATGTCTCATAAAAACAGGGAACGATGTCACACACACACACATATATGCACGTCGCACAGTGGGACGTAATGCCCGATTATCTGAACATCGGTTTTTCATCCAGAAGATCTTTTCATAATTTTAATGAGGTTCATTCTATGAAATTCGTTGTACTGAATGAAATAGTTACTTTGTTGTTCATTTTTTAGTTGGAATGATCTAAAAGATTTTTTTCTAGTTTCTGTTATAATCCAAACAAATTTAATATCATCCAAACCTAAGAAAAAATATTCACTTGAAGCGAAAATCCCCTGCAAACGCAATATTTATAAAAAACAGATATGAATAAAAATACTCTAATTATCTGTATTCAATTGTATTTAAAAATATAATTTCTATCATATATTAAAGAAACACTTTAAGTAGATTTATAGAGAAACAAATAGACCTTAAAGTCTTAACAGAATGATTTCTTTAAATTGAAGTGGTTTATAATATTTTCATGTTGGGAAACTGATTTGATCCTCCCTCCTCCTATGACCTATGTTACAGTAAGGAAAATCGATTGTTGTAGGAGAAAATACGACGGTAAAACATCGTAATCAGTCTTTGAGTAAAAATATTTAGACAAAAAGCGAACCTTAAGTGTACTATAAGAATCGTAAATTTTGTTTAATGTGATCCTTTTTAATATTGAGCGACATTAAATTATTGGAGAATATTGCATAATAACGCGAGCCTTCTATATTAAACCGTACACTTTGCCTTCACTCTCCTTCCTACTTCTTGTTGCATATCTTAAACCAACCGGTGCATAAATCATGCGATAAATGAGACCCGATTTGTTTGTCCTTTTTTCTAGCCGTTTTCATCTGACAAATTGATCGTTGTTTATTTGTCGCATGTATTAATACGACCAACAAACGAATCATCAAAGACCTCTATATCGACATAAGAGGCTGGTCCCAAGTCAATACAAATATGTTCAAAATATTTTACGTATAATTAAATTAATCATTTAAATTGTGATGGATTGAGACACTGGAAGGAGATGTTTGTTGTCGACGTTTTTATGAATTGCATACATTGTGTATCAACAACAACAGTTCTCTTGACATATATTGGTAGCTGAGAATTGGTACTTTATAACTGCCAAATGTAGTTTTCAAGTTATCTATATCCAGGAAATTACACGACATTAACTGGTTGTCTTATTTGTAGGCGATGGCGGATACGTATGAAACTTTACAACAATTTAATAAATTTAGACCCAGTAGTAAGTTTATGTAAGCCATCGTGGAATATTATAGAAAATTAAATCAGTAAGTAATTTGATGAATTTTCCCTTTCTGAAATCATTGCGCTAATGTTGTTTTTAATTGGGTGTGTTATTTTTTTTTTCTTTGGGGTTTTTTCATTGATCAATATAGTCGAAAATCTGAAATGTGTTCTTTAAAGTTTTGCTCCATTAAAAACGCACTTGAACGACGTTTTAACTCTTAGGAAGAAAATAATTTCTCCTTGAAATAGAATGATAATTGAATATTATATGTGATGCACGCAACACATATATATATATATTTTTTTTTTAAAGTGAAGTCTGTTTTATTAGTGGTTGGCGCTAACAAGAGACGTGACAGTGAAGATGAAATGATCATCCGTGAGCAATACGTCCCCGTAGTCGTTGCTATCTTCTGCACGAAGTGGAAGAACGGATTGCTTTATCAACTCTACTATCATCCTTTCTCACAGCCAATATTCTGTATATAATCACTAAAACAGCAGAGTAAATGACTCGAACAGGACTTAAGGTTTCTCCTTCCGTTAGCCAATCAATCGGTATAATATTTTCTTGGCTTCTGAACTCAATTCAGAATTTCAGTTCAACACATGAACTCCGGAATTCTTGCTGTTTACTGTGGCGAATCAGAAGTTAAAAACAACTTAATGAAAATATTCATAATCGCAGGTTATTTTCTCGTATTTCTACAAGAGGTAACCTTAAGTTTTTAGTGACTTATTTTTAATAAAAATAGACCTGACTAGTAGGCCCATGCGAAAAATTCGCACAGCATATTGTTATCAAATGCCAAATTAATAAGAAAATAAAATAATGCAACGTATCAAATGATAAAGAAATCAAATGTTATTCTGTCGATAAATATAATCGACAAAGAAAACAAAAATTAGTTTAAATGTTCAAATTGTTTGGAACCAACGATTTTACAAATTTGTCCGATATCGATGATTTTTTTCTTTTGTAGGGAATTCAGTAATCTTTTATATAATCATGGACATAATCTAGGCAAAAGTATGTAATTTTTTAGTTATTCGCAAATCTTGCTGTACGCATCAAAATCTTCAAGATCCAATTTGTCCCGTATCGATCTATAGACCTACCACCGTTCCACTATTGAAGCCTAGCAAAATGTTTGTATCGACTTTATTTATTTTAGAAAGAAAAACAAAAGCAGAGAATACGATTCGCTAACCCCCCGTGAAATTCTGAATCCAACGGTACCCCATTCATGGTATTTGAGCATGCAGGAGCTTATATTTGGTACAAAACCGATTTCGAGTCTTACTGTAATAATATATGTGGGGATGGGGATAATAGATTTAAATAATTATATGTCGTACGTTTATGTAAGTCATCATGCTTTTAAATTTTATATAAGCCATTACATTTTTTTCTTCTTTTCTTTGGACGAAGGTTAAAAGAAAGGTTAACAGTTCACTGTAATTTCTCTACTTAAGGCTTTCGAACAAGAAGATATAAGTCAATTGTTTCATATTTGACCACCTCCATTCACTCAAATTTCAATTTCTAGTAGCATTTCCTATTAAAAATAATTAATTTTTAATAGCGAAACATAATCAGTATTTAATTTCTTTTAAATAAAATAATAATACAATATTTTAATATATGTTATTATTACCGATTAATTTATTACAGGAAAAATAAATTATTCCTTATTCCTAACATATCTGTCTATTTCTTCAACAACTTATGGTTAAAGAAAATATTTGATATTTTATGATTTTATGAATTTATTACATTCATTTTATATTTTATTATGTCTGCAAATGACATCTTTAGATTAAATAAATCCGTGTTGAAATTCATTATTTTCTGTATACTTCCTTGTAATAAAAATAGCTTCTAGCGTTTTTTGTATTTTTGTCCTGCTTTCAATGCCCAAAATTTCTTCGTTATGAAAGCAAAATTTATGATTTTTCACTTTCGCTGTATGCGGTTATATTCTGGTCTGTAATTTCTTTGATGTTTCTTCCATTGTCTGCAATTTGTATTTGTATTTGGTATTGCTCAAGTATTTATCTAATTTATTATTATTATAAATTTATATTTTCGTGGTCTTACTCTTTCAATATTTTTTTTTTATATTATCAGTCAAATTTGGAATATAATTTATGTTATTATACCGCCTTATATCTTTTTCCATTTTTTTGATTCATTTTCAATTTTTTTTTTCATTTATATTATTTGTTTTGAATCTACTCTCTTTATCAGTAAAGAAGAAATCTGTGATGGTTCTTTTGTTTTTATTTATTTTCTATTTTCTATTTCATATTTCTCAGAACATGTGGCTGTCGTATAGTTTGAGACGAATTAATATACGTACTGTAATTGTCGTTGATAAAAACATTTGGACTGTTGGGTGCCCAGGAACACAGAACGGAGGACAGAAATTTCTTTCCCAATAATGGCTGTTCATTATCATTGGTCCAGTAATTGGATACTGATTTGCCCCGCTGCCCACTTTATTAATCACAGGGGAATAGGCCTTCCCTTTCTGTTAGTCTTTTCCGTTTAATTAATCAAATGTTAATCAGAGCCACTAACCTTTGAAATTATTTATCGTCGAGGCGAGAGAAAATAGAAAACTTCCTCATTCGAACCTAAGGAGCTTATAAACACACCTCGAGAAAAAAACAATAAATACAAAAATGAGGACTGCAAAAGGACTTAAGCCATCCATAACGACGAGGGATATGTTTGTTTACAGAACAGGTTAGATAAATACCTCGATTCTAAATCCCGCAGAAGTGGCGTAGGTACCATCAATTAAGGCGATATTCTGCCGGATCTGGAGGTTGGCAAGGAGCTTGAAGAGGAAGAAAAAGAAACAAGACGTGGATGATCATCCTCTTTGACCTATATGCGAACCATTAGAACCTCAACCGTCTATCATTAGCTAGAGAGGCTCAGGTAGCTTTTAATGTGTAAGAGTTGTTTTAAAATTAGAAATACTTGAGTTAAATACATGTAATTCTGCTCATCGCTATTAGAAATTGTAACTATTCTTCAACCGACCTCTCTTCTGCATTACTTGTCTAATAATAATAATAGAAAATTTCCATCAGTTCATTTTAATCTGACTAGAAAGTTAAAGAGCTCGTTGGAACTCATTACAACCACTTTAGGAATTATATTAATTAGGTGAAACACTCAAGCGCGCGTGTGGTTCAGTTGGTATAGTGAGTTAGATTTCTTTGAAGGAAACAATAGTATGATCCATTAAAATTGAAAAAAAACTTTAGGAACTTGACTGATCACGTGTGCCGAACAACTACAAGCTTTAAACCTGTAATATAGTAATATAAATTAATAAAAATGTTTTTTTTTTTCATAAATAGTTTTTACAACCAATACATCGAAGGATTTTTCATTATGACCATCAGCCAGAATGATTAATATTCATTATTAATCATTAATATTTGCAACTACATATACTCAATTAATGATATCAACAGACAAAACAGATCAACACCCAACAGAACAACGAAGGACAGAATACACCCCACATACATACAGAAATATCCCAATAACATAATTTTTTTTAAATGTATTTATAAATGTTTTGGGCTCTTCAACGACCTGGGTCATTTTTGCCCTATGTTACATTTGTATCAACTACTACATAGGCATACATATCAAAACTACAGCTAACAAATAGAATTTAAAGTTTAGAAAGTTAAAAATAATTACAGTTAAATGTGATATTACAATTGTATTAAAGTTATAAAAATTGAAAGTTAAAGATTAAAAGAAGGTAAGTTAACAAAGACAATTAAAATAAATGTTAATGATTTCAAGAATAAATTAAAAATAAATTTAAAAAAATAAAAATTAATATTATAAGAAGAAAAGTTGAAAAGTAGAATTTAAATATTGAAAGAAAATTTGAAAAAACCAACGTTGAAATTAAAAATTAAAAGAAGAAAAATTAACAGGTATATTTACAATTTGAAGAAGAGCCTACAAGCTTAAAAAACTTAACAGTCAATTATGTGATTAAATTTCGTGGAAATATTTTGATTTCCTTAAGGAACAACGTAAGTTTTTAATAGCATTGGGGTCCTTTAAGTCCAAATAAACCAACGGGTTTTGATAATCTGGCTGTTTAATGCCATACTAAACTCCAACTGAACAATCAAAATAAAAGCAGAATTAGAAAACACATTAAACTATGTATTAAATTGTATCATGCAAAAGCTAAATATATCTGGAAATTTTGGTATAGCCTTTGTGGTCTTCAATCACATTTTAGAACCTCAGATAGTACACCATCCCTAAAAAATTTTCTTATTGATCTCCAATTTTTTTCATAAGCGGAATTAGGAATGCGGAAATTAGAACTAACAACACATTCGAATTTCGGCACACCATAAGAATCATGACTCTAACCAGCAAGCACTATAGAACTCGATATTCGTTTTAAAAATTCTTACTGCTTATAAAACGCATACTCTTTAAACATCTACGAGCACTGACGATTCATTATCGGAAAATTGAGCTGAAAGCAATAAATTAGATTTTAATTTGCAATTATTCAAGACCACCTACACAATATGTAGAAGGATACAAAAATTTCTAAAGTAAATTTTAAAACTCAGTGACATACGGAAACTAAGAGACTATTATAGAAGTATTATCTGATAGGAAGCTCAGCTTGATGAAATCGACACAATAGCAATCAAACCATACATTGAACGAACTATAACTATTACAGCAAGACACTTTGTAAATCAAAGCAGAAGCACTGAAAATATGTGTAATTATTTCAAAACTTCTTTATGCAGAGTCTGTCTAGAAATTTATTTATTATTTACACATATTCCTGGCTCAAAATAAATTTGCCATTAAAACTAAGAAATTAAGAACGACAAAGGAAGTGAACCTGGAAAGATCAGAAAGGATACAAAGATTAATCTGAATTAAAATCAGTAAAGCTATCCATCCCAAGAGGGATCACGGCTGCCAATAGATGTGTCTTTGGACTTGGCCGACACTTAAGAAGTAGGTACCTCTCAAAGAAGACCAAGCTGATCATATACAAGACCCTTGTTCGGCCTGTTTTGACATATGGCTCAGAGGCTTGGACGATGACTAAAAGGGATGAGATGAAGCTGAGTGTCTTTGAGCGAGGAGTCCTCAGAAGGATTTATGGTCCAGTAAAGGAGGGTGATGTCTGGAGGAAAAGAAAAAATAGGGAGCTCAGTTCTCTCTATGCAGACATCGACGTAGTCACGTATATTAAACTGGCCAGACTAAGGTGGGCAGGGCATGTGGCCAGAATGAGCACCCTTGAAATACCAAAAAAAATAATGATGAAGGAGCTGCACCTCGTAAGACGGGTAGGAAGGCCGAGGACGAGATGGTTGGCCAACGTGGCCTATGATGCGAGAACCCTGCTTGGTGTGCGGAACTGGAGAGCTGCAGCAGAGGACAGAGCCAACTGGCGGAGGCTCTTGGAGGAGGCCCAGTGTCGGTAACGGGATGTTGTGCCATACATGAATGAAAGCTATCCATACAATCTGCCTTCCTCCTTACCAATCAACTGTGATGTTTTATTTCATATCCTTCCTCATTTACTTTTTTTTTTTCATAATTGGTAGGATTTTGTGAAGGTATAAGCGAACATTCTTATAAACAATATAGCATCATCAAGATTGTCAATACATACAATTGGTAAAACTTTGTATTTTACCATGACTGTTAGCAACAATTTCATTTTTGTACACAGTCTATTGTGGAACAGTTAGACCCACTGGAAAATACCTCTCTAGTTTAATAGTTAAGTAATAAGATACTACATATAGTTATCCCTGAACTTATAATAATCCATTGTTGTAATCGTTTGATAAATTGCTTTGTACGATTCATCTTCGGGATCCCAAGGGACGCCTCTGTTTCCCATTTTTACGCGGAGTTTAAGTGGCTTTATCCTTCCTACCGTCGTAAGTATTTCCTGGCATCCTTCCTCTTTCAATTCATCCAATCCCACCGTCCCTCATACATCTCCGAGCTCCTTCAATTCAAATCCTCTGTTTGTTCCCGCAATACTCGTTCCCGGTCTTCTGATTTATACACAAGGGCCCACCGAACCGCTGCTTTAGACAAATCGTTCATTATCCGATCCTCATCTCTATGGAACTCCATCCCTTCCCATATCCGTCAATCTGATACCCTTCCTACCTTTAAATCCCGCCTGTTCAATCATTTCTTATCCATCCAGTCCCCATAAAATCGTAAATAGATACTACTGAAAACATGTACATAAATTATTAGTTCGTTCTTCATTATTTGTACTCCAATTTTTATTTATCTATTTTTTTTCTTTTTTTTTTCTTTTATTACCAACTGATCAAAATTGGAAAGCAACTTATATGTATATGTGTATATATATATATATATATATATATATATATATATATATATATATATATTATATTTTTTAACCAAGACTGTTCAATTACTCTGTATTTTTATTTATATATCTCTGAGGCTCCTTAGCCCTCATTTCTGTCTTCCTGTATTATTCTAAAGGGACTCGTCCCAGAATAAATAAAGTATTATTATTATTATTATTAATCGCTGAAGATCTATTTGTTAGAAGAAAAGTCTTGGTTTTACTCAGAGTATAGAATTCTATTCCGGAGATTATAGAAATCACACTGGATATTTTTTATTTATTTATTAAAAATATCAAAAAGTTTCTTTCTATATTATTCTAAGGATCCAAATGATCAAATAGATTTTTCCAAGAAGGGATCAAAGATATTTTCTCGTTTCCAATAGATTTTCAGTCGTTAGATGGCTATAATAAATAACAATATTTTAATTTTTAAAAGCTAAATCTACGATATGTATCCCATGGCAACCATAGTATGTAAGATGGAATAGGCAAGATTTATCTCGAAAACGGTGTATTTAAAACACAATAGGTCTTTAAAACACAAGTTATCATTATTTCGACGACTTTAAAAACCATCTGAGTTTTGAAACTTCTTAACTCTTTCAATGACTTTTATTGTAATTTTAGTAAGGTTTTGTTCGTCACTTCTCCATGAAATTTTCTTTCGTTTGATACATCATTCATCAAAATCCATCGATCCCGAGGGCCGGAACAGGGATCTATACTACGGTATTAAGTATAGTGTAGATAAATATCTGTTACAATATCCACCAGGGGCCATAATTGACTAATAGTATAATAGTACATTTGGTAAGTATTGACAGGAGTGATCCTCCTGGATGGCAGTTCACCAGAGCCGCCGACGATGGCCCCGGAGAGGACACAGAGAGAAGAGTATTAATCTGCTCAGGTTTCACGGTACCCTCAGTAATGGCTTTATGGTCAGCTGTGCAGATGGGCTGAGGCCGTAATGCCCGCTATTCTATCTGTGAAATAGAACCGACCATCTTCGCCCGCCTTTACAGCTGTCCTTTCCACTTTCAAAAACATTTCATGGAACATCGCCTCTAATTAGTTATTTGCTCTATAAAACCTGGGAGGGTCTCTCTCCGAAGTGCTTTTGCTAATTAAGCCCATTCCTATTCGGCATTCAATAGCTGATAACCAGAAAAGGTCCAGGAATATAATTTGTTTGATCTACGTATAGTACGTATTCCAATTATTCGGTAAAGCTAAACTGTAAAACATATTTTAAGTTACATAGATAACCCTGCATATGACAACAATTTTTCCTGTTCTTGGAGTATTCTTGGCATTCTCTCCTATACCATTATAATGCTTTAGAACTTTCTCTCTCTTTTGTTTTTGTGGAGTTGTACAATAAAATAAACATGTTCTAACGCGTTCCATGTCTTGTGGGTTGACTAGCAGATAGGACTCATTTAGTTTTACTTCATGGGGTCTTTGTTTCGAATTTTTTTAGGGACGGGGTGAAGCGTGTGCACCGTCGTTGACGTTGAATTGAATGTTAGTAACAAAAACAGTCATTTAATTGAAGAAGGCATATACAAATATTTCTTTAGTGAAGTATCAAGAGTTACTTTAATTCGCAATACGTTTTTCTAAAGCATGTTCAACTTAACGCGGGCCCCTGCAACGTCCCTCGTCATGAAATATACTCATGAATTTAGAATTACCATTTCTGACAAACACGGCCACTTATTGATCATCTCGAACTAATGGCGCTAGTACGGTGCAGTTGAAATGAGATTCCAGAGAAAATTATACTTTAACACTGCAAGAGAAAATAAAAAAAATAAAATAAATATGTATTGATTCGGGATTGAAATAAATACCTGCAGTTTATTGTCAGTCTTCTTTAGTTACTAGTACCAGAAATGTTGGAACATTTCAAAGTCTAGGTACTTTATTTTGTCAGACTTGGCGTGCTATAAGGGTTTCTCTTTTGTTTTCAGTAGCCGATTTAATTAAATCTTAATATAGGGACATTTTTAATCAAGTAGAAGGTGATAATTGTATTAATTCATTAGAATAGAGATTAAAAATAAACAATAGGACACCTTGTGAAGACTAAACAGCACTAAATGAGGCTGTGAGATAGTAATTTGCTAAGTGTTCTCTTTTTGAGCGGACTGGAATCAATTTCTATCAGACAGAACAAGCGGAGATAAGCAACTACAGCAGGCTAGGTGTGGGCATTGTTCCACTCTCCTCAAGATTTATCGGCTTCCACTCCGCGATAAAACACGGCTCACCGTCCCCCTTCAAACTGTGTGTCGACCCCTATTGCAGCATTTCGTAAAGAGGCGATTGTTTAAAAAAAAAAAAAAATTCTTAACCACTATATCTTAATAAAATAAGTACCAAACTATAAATAATAGGTTCTGAGTACTGCGGGACCCAGGAATGGGGCGATTATACGCTCTGCTACCTCGGTAAATGCTACGTAATTGGCCATAGCGAACCCACCGAGGAGATAAAACTGTTTATGTTACGAGTTTTAATATAGTACTTTAGATTTGTTTTTCATACTAAATCTTTAACAAACATAAGTAATCAACTAAAAAAATAGAATATAAATGAAAAGTACAAACTATAAACCCTTGATTCTCTATCATACAGTTGAACAATCAACAAGCCAACTTTTCACCAATTCAGGCATCATCAGTTAAGATATCACTCATACCAGAGATCACTCTTATGTAAAAGAAAAGGTACAACTAAATTTTCTAGAGGTACAACCAAACCTATTTTAACCAGGGGGAAACCTCGAGATTAATCGATCTCTATGCATACTTCATGTACTTCGCATTTCAGAAAAATATTAGTTTAAATTAGATTAGACCTTCCACAGATGTTTGAATATTATTCCCAACAATTTGGATTGCGTTGTTATTGATAGTAACTCAGTTCTTTCATACTTCCATACGAGGTTGCACCATCTTCATATTAAGTGTCCCTAACATGTGTTTTAAAAAATATTTTTGTATGATAGGTGTAGGGAGTATCATTAAATATCCTAACATTGTTGATTGCACAGGTCAAATCACTAACGGATGCAGGAATTAGTTTTTGGGAGGGGAACTTCAGTCAGAAAGCTATTTTTTTTTTCATATATATATATAGACTGAAAAGATTAATGAACAGTTGCGTGAGATTGGTAATTGGTGCCCCGAGATACTACCATGTCTCTCACCACTACACTGAGTTAGAGTAGCTCTTCCTCTCCATTCGAAGACAATATTTCCTAGGTACATTCCTCTATCATATCATCAACAATCATCGTCCTTCCTACGCCTACAACCTTCTTCAACAAAATTCGACATTCTTCATCCTTATCTACATTCAAAACCCTCCTATTCCAATTCCTGTCCCAAAAACAGTCAGATACCAGCTAACCTTTTATGTAAAAATACATATTATTTATAATAACATATTAACATATAGCTCACAACCTTAATACTTATTATAGATTCGACTTTCTTTTTCCTCTTTTTTTTTTTCAACAGAAACACAGATTTTACTGTTAAGAAGAATTTACATTTATTTTTTCTGTATTTTTCATTCTTTCTAAATGGGTTTATTTATATTTTAACATTGTACATAGTTTTAAGTATCTTAGTATGGTTTCAAGAGTTTTGTATATAGATTTTTTTTTTTATTTTGCATATAGTATGTATAACTAATATTTTTTTTCTTTTTTTTTTTTACTGATTTTTCTTTATCTTAACTTTTTATGTTTGTTTTTATCTGGCCAGATATAAAATTTTAATTTCTGTACTTTTTTGTTATTCTGAAGGGACTTCGTCCCAGAGTAAAAAATATTTTTCTATTCTATATAACAGAATGCCTTAGTACAATTTGTCAATGGAACCCCAAGACGTTCTCGTGTTTCCCACTATTACGCCGAGTTAGGGTGGCTCTTTCCCTCCTACAGAAGACAATATTTCGTAGATACATTCCTTTGCCAAATAATCTATAATTATCGTATGTAAATTTTTTGATACAATATTGTTATTCTCAAGGGTCTTTGTACCAGAATAAAGTTGATTCTTCTAACGATAATTAATTTGAAGAAAAAAAAAAAAAAGGAAAGAAATTAACTACTTATATGAAATATTCTTATATGTGTGATTCTTGAAAGTCTATTAAATGTAATAACACGAACAATAGTTTGAGCGATAGTTTTCAATATTTTATTCTATAAAACATGATTATATTTTACCATTTGGGAGGGGGAGGGGAGGAGGAAAGCGGAAGAAGCTTCAGTCCTCTCCCCGTAGCCAAGTCTTCTGTTCTGCTGTAACATTTACACAGACCTTGTCCTCAAATATTTTGGTTTGAAGCGCCTCGGACCCAAACGAACACCGGCCGCTTGAGCAGATGCAATTTGTAACGGTAATGCCCGTGGCTCTTCCTTTCCCGCCGGGAGCAGTGATCCTGGAGCTGGAGAACAAGGGGAGATAACCAACTACATAGGCTAAGTGTGCTCTATTGTTCTTCGCTAATAAACAATGGCAACTTCTCCAGGAGTACGTCTGGAAGCACTTCTTTCTCTCTTTGTTAGATTCTTGCGATCAAGAAGAATCTATTACGATTCATAGCTCATCTTAGAGTGATAAAATGATTTTAAATTTAATATAGTCCATCAGGTACAGGAGTAAGTTAAATGACTGTTGGAGCTTGCCAACCCTTGTTGTAGATATAGTCGTACATGTATCAACGAAATTGAAATTGGCAAACTGCCCATAATAATTACTGTACATAATTGATATTTGACGAAATATGTGCAAATACAAGTTGTTTCTTTTATTTCTTTTTTTTTTTTATCCAAAACAAAAAATAAATAAATGAAATCATATCATACAAAATAAAATAATTGTTAGAACATTCGATTACATTTCAATTTTTCATACACAATGTTTTTAATAATAGATGAATGATTATCAAAATATTTTATTAATGAATATAGCTTACCTTACTTATTCTCGAAGTTTATATAATAAAACTGATATTAACCTATGACTCAAAATGGAAATAACAAAACAAAAATTATTTGTGGTAGGGATAAGATTGACCGTTGTTTTAATTGAAGGAATAGTTGGTCGGCTGGTGCGGTCAATAATTTCACAATATTGTGATTTAATATTTATTATTACCATTTAATATTTATTATTATTCATTATAATAATTATTAACACCTTAATTCTTTCTTTAATTTTAACATTTAACTTGTATATCTGTACGAGAAGTCACACATTAGATATCTGTGCTTTTGTATAATACATTTGAAATATAAACTATATTATAACAAATTTTTATTTTTATAATGAATATATTATTATTGGATTAGTGCAAAATTTCAAGATATTCGTTTTTTAATTTTCTCAATTATTACAATTGACCTTTTGGAGACAAGCATAGATACAAATTTCCTCACTATTGCGAAATTAAAATATCAACAAATCATGTTTATTTTTGTTTTAAATGTCAAAGAGGTATTTCTATACTATCCGAGGTGCCCAAGAGATCTTAAAACTATTATTCTGTCTTTACTGTTTCAATGGGCCTTAGAGAATAACCATTAAATTGACAACAAAAATGAATATAGCATTAAACTAGAGAAGAAAGATAAAAGGCATGTCAACAAAAAAAGCAATTTCGGTCAAAAATTCAACTAACCAAAATGTTTTTGTGAATAATGTTGTAATAAATATTACACCATAATTGTCCGCGATGTTGAATGCACGCCCCCAACCAACTACTGCTTCAAAAATATTATTTTTAGTGTACACAAGAAATAAACTAAATTGATAACGGTCATAAGTGATATTATTAGGGCGAAAAGATACGAAACGATTGAGACTTAATGTTGTGTTCGATGCTCACAGACCAGAATAGAACTGGCATCAACTTCTATCTTAAGCAAAGCGGCTTGGGTTAGTGTGAAAAACAACGAAAAATATTTAAAAAGTAAATAGCTTATCTCGGTGGCCAGGTCTCCAGGTGATAAAGTAACTATTTAAATAGTCATGTCGTCTCTTGTTGACTTCAGAATTTACCGACGACAATTTACTTTATTATATTTATATTTATACTTTATTTTATTTACTTATGACTGATGGTAAATTGTTAATCTATAACTGTAATAAATTATTTTCTTTGTTTTTTTTGTTTTGTTTTTATTTATTTATTTAGACATATAATATTCTGTCACAGGGACAATAATTATATTGATAAATGAACACATTCACACCGTATATACAAAAAAAATAAATAAAATTAACAAAAGTAAAATAATAACTAAATAATAATAAATAAAAACTATATACATTTTAAAAATATAACCTAAATACAAGTAAATTAAAAACATAAAAACAGTCACACCTATATACAATCAGGCGGGGAACCCAAATCCCCGCGCTGCTCTCTCAACCGCCCCACCGGTGCTAAAGCCGGTGGAGTTTCTTTGTTTTAAACCCTAAAAAGTCCGTAAGTAGTTTCAATGTAATTTCTATCTTTTATAATTTTTATAAAATGAGATTATCATCCGTATTCATATTTTGTATTTGTAAAATATGAAGTAAAAATAGTATATGAGAAGTAGTTGATCGGGGGGTGCGATCAAATAAATAGTATTGTTTAATTTTTGCCGACGTTTCGACCCACTTTGCAGGTATTCATCAGGACGTAGGATGTAGCACTGATGAAGACCTGCAAAGTGGGTCTAAACGTCGGCAAAAATTAAACAATACTATTTGTATAATTTAGTATTTATTTGAACCCCCCCCCCACCCGGTCAACTCCTTCTCATAAAAATAGCATAAGTGAAAATTAAGATTTACATCTGATGAAATTAAATACTGAAAACGTGTGTGATCATAGAAAAAGAAAGAAATTATTTAAAACTGAATTGAAACTAAAATTACATTGGTTTCTTTTATATGGCTTTGATTTTTTTATTAGTTTCAATGTAATTTCCATTTTTTATAGTTCTTATAAAATGAGATTATCATCCTTATTCATATTTTGTATTTGTAAAAATGAAGTATAAATAGTATAAATTAAGATTTACGTCTGATGAAATTAAATATTGAAAACATGTGTGATTATAGAAGCAAGTAATATTATTGAAAGAAATTATAAAATAACTGAACATACACTAAAATGTATCGGTTTATATTATATTGCCGTGCTTATTTATTTGTTTAAATGTATTGTTTAAATGTATCATCTTTTACAGTTTTTGATTTTTATAATATGAGATTATCATCCTTATTTGTATTTTGTATTTGTATCGCTGGAGAAGACACTAAAAGTTCGTAGATTGACAAATGTCGATGTAAATTAAATCGTTATGAATAATTCTCTTTAATATTTCTATAACGATTATCTCATAAATCACTATAACAGCTATTTTATAATATATATGACATATCGAAAAAAAAATTGTGTCATTTTTTTTTTAAATAAATGTTTTTCTTATTTAACAAAATGTATCAACGAAATTGAAATTAACAAACTTCGCAAAATAATCACTATTCATAATTGACATATGAGAAAAATATATAAATACAATTGTTTTATGGTTTGGGACATTTTTACGTTGTAAGCATTTTCTATAACCAGCAGGAATATCCTATGGGCTTAGAAGCCTTCAGGTAGACCTAAGTTTCTTTTACTTGAACAATCTTTTGCTCTATGACGCCAACAAAGTTTAATAGTGTCATTATTTAATTAATGTTTAGGTTTGATCGAGTCATATGTTTGTGATTAAGATAAATCTACCAGCTGCATTACGATTGTAAAAACACTCGAAACCGTCCTGTATCACTCACATCATAACCTTAAAGTTCAACAAAGACACATTTCGAAAAATCCCGATGGAATCACAATTTTCTCGAGTTAAAAACCGTTTAATATTCAATAGGAGCTTACATATGAGAACTAATTGGGAGAAATAATAAGAAGCGAAACAGCTGGCCGAGAGAACATCCCGTTAGATAAGGAATCATATGCAAACGTGACTCTAATCTTAATGGGAGATGGTAATGGTTGATAATGCTATGATTGCACGCTCTTACGGTCGCTTTGCAGTTAATACATCCTATCTCTTATTATTGCTTTTTACTATTTACAATTTCAACCTAAGTACACCAGGGCATTTGGATTTTTAAACACTAATTTCAGGGCTAATCAATCTTATACGATTGAAAAAATATTCATTATCCAAACGATTATTATTAATTTTTATTTATTAATTTAATATTCTGTGAAAATATAATTTTTTCCTTAATTCAAATAATAGTAATAATTAGGTAAAAAAACAATAGAATATTAAATATTCTTAGGATTATCATATTTTTGGAAGCGTAAACATATTTATTGAAATCATTCAATTCAGAGCAGTCAAAGTAGGAAGAATCAACTACAAAAAAAATAAAATAAAAAATACATGTTGCCAACATATTTGATTACTTTCAATATTGGCAACGAAAGTTGACAGCATGTAACTAATGTAAACTAAATAATGTAGACGGGTCTTTAGTACAGAAAGCCAGCGGGAAATGTTGAAAACACGAGAAGAGGACGAGATGGTCGAGCACTTTGAGGTCCCAGAGTACCCGGTTCTGAACGTTGTTGGTTCGATTCCCGTCTGGGTTGGTTAATTCTCATTTCTCCGTGGCTTCAGGAAATGAATCTTGACAATACCCACTCTAGTAAGAACGTGGCGGCAATCTCAAGATTGTTAAAACAAATGTTGTTCTTGAATATGTCTAAACGTTGCAAACATTGTTTAGCAACAATGTAGCTAACTCCGGCTTTAGAGCAGCTGTATGCGTCCAATTCTATTAATTATTTGTATATAAATTGTGTGAAATCACGAACCAATTACTGCTACGTAAAAATAAATAATATGTAAATATGTACATGCAAAGCACAGTCTTTATAGTTTGGTAAATTCGTTATTTGGAGACCCCTTCTAATTCGGCGCTCAGGGAATGTTGGTTGGTTAACCATTCATGATTCTAAATATAAGTCTGTATAGAAGTATTTAAGTTATAATTATAATTAGAGACCAGATTTCCGTGTTATTACACTTTTTATTCGCTTGCGTGTAAAAACTCCGAACCCGAATATCTATCCATTTCAGGACCCGTAGAAAAACATATTTAAACTTTATATTGCACGTGTTGCCGTTTTTAGCTTAAATTACACGATTTAGACTTTTTTACATTAAATCGCACATTTTTGCACTTTTGTGCTAAAATAAACGATTTGTAAATACAAATTTATGAGTGAGTGTGTTAATATTTATTTTTCTATATTGTTCAAATTAAATTCATTATGCAAAATAGAAAAATATGAGGAAAGCAAATAATTCTAAATGAAGCAAAAATCGTATTCATTACAAAAGGAAGAAGTAAACACAAGTGAGATCTATTCTTGGAATAGAACTTGCCTAAAGTATTGGATAAATAAATTAATAATAATAAATAAATAAATAAATATTGGATAATAAAAAGCTCCTTTCCTAGAATTAGCTGCTTTGTTTGTAAGACATTAATAGTCATTGTTTTGGCTTGAATTCTCACTCACCTTTCAACACTTCAGTATCTCTTCTAGATTTAAATTGATTTGTAGAAATTTCATTATAAAAAAAGAGAAGATAATGCTGAAAGGTAAAATCCTCTCTCCAAAAATTAAAATCTGTATAAAAATACTCTGATCTGAAATGTGAGTACAAAGAATTTGAGTAGAAAATTCTATACACCTTATGAAAAATAAACCAGTTGAAAGGAAATCACTGATAGATGGTCATTGCGGAACAAAAAATAAAATTTTCATTATTATTTTTAATTAAAGTTAAATATCTAAAATTGATCTGATCTATATAATATATAAGTACCTATAATTCCTGCCTTCATTTATTCCTTCAAGCCTTGAATGTTCCGCATTATTTGATAATAATCGCTATTATAATAGTTTATTATAATCTATAATTTTATTTTCAATGTAACATTTCAATTTGTTTTTCTCTAAAAAACTGATACTATCTAAACTAATTGAAGATCTGATAATATTTCGATATTATAAATTAAATAATATTGATGATTTTGCAGGGTTTTAGGTGTTAATTACACAATTTGACGTATTTTGGATTTTACTGCACGATTTTGAGTTTTTTTACTGTACGTTTTCCGAATTTTTACTGCACGAAAATCCGGTCTCTAAATATAATATAAGTCTGTATGTGGTGTGAATTTGTTTTCTTGAAAATAACTGAATAAAAGAAAGTGATATACGGCTGTATTAGTAATATTTATATATATTTTAACGAAGCCAGGGTTTCGAAGGCGATACTGTCATGATTGGAAGATCATCCGAAACGGAATGGCGAAGAAGAGAAAGTTCAATATCGGAAATGAGATAGGATGAATATAAAATGGTTAATAGGTACCAGAGGGAAAGTAGCTTCTAGGCCAAAACAATCAGTTTTACTGGAAAGGGAGGAGAGACAAATAATGATTATTAGAGGTAGACGAAAACCTAACCAATATGAAACAAAAAGACAAATGAAGATTGAAGTGATAACCTCTTATGAAAACAATAAAAAAGAAACATCCCAATACGAATCCTTCAGGTACAGGTTAAGCGGTGATTCTATAACGTTTCTTACAACGTGTTGAGTATTATTATTTTTTAAAATTAATTTAATAGAAATAAAATTAATTTATTTTTTTTAGGTTGAGAGAACGCTTCTGTGTAATAGAGATATACTTTTTCCAATATTATTGTCGATATTAACTATTTGAAAATAATTTTTTTATTTTAGAGCCTGAATATTAACCACAATGTACAATCTCGTATAAAAAAAATCGTTTTATTAAAAATTAAAATAAATACATGTAAACGAAGACAGAAAAACTATGATAATAAGCCGAAAATTCCAACTCAATAAAAGAGTTTGCGTAGAAATGAAATCATTCTCGAGAATAGACAAATTCAAATACCGCGGCTCCACAACAACTTCAATAGTTAACGAATCGGAGGCAGTGAAGACTTTATAAGCAATGCTTTTATTCATAATGTCTGTTATAAATGGCATCTAACATACAGAGTAGTATACTATGGATATATGGGTTGACTACACGAGTTCACTCCAGGTCTTCTACAGTGAAGAGTGTGACTTCAAGAATGTAACAGCATGAGTGATTTGGTCTAAAGAGACTGGGGTTTATATACCCAAGAATAGCAAGAGGGTGAAGGGAAGTCGAAAGAGGACGGCAAAGGAAATTATCGATAGTTAATATTCTTAAGATGAGGTATGTGAGAAAGTACCCTTTCGCTAAAATCGGTTATTGTTCCCAAAGTCTTGATAATGGGTCTTCTGTCCAGTTGGTACATTCTAGATAACTTTTTCTAAGCTATCAGAGATAGCTTGACCTAGCACATATGATTCACCAATTGGCATATTTAACAAACCCAATCATTAAAATAAAAGGTAAATTAATATTATTATTATTTGTTACGGATTAAGTCCATTCCGTAACTAATGAATAACCAACGGTCGGAAATAGACCAGCGTATAAATAGTGGTTTCAGAGCTTTCTTTTCCCTTTCAAAGCTATTGAAATTTGAAATTGAGGGTCTAAAATGCTACGATAAAGCCATTTATAATATATGGCTGTGCGACCAGGACACTGACTAGCACTCTAGGAAAATGTATTGTAAGAAATCCTCCGCATGACGGCCGGAGCGATCTGGGATAAGAGTACTAACACATAGAGGAGAAAGACCTATAAAGTGCTGCTTACGGAAACTGGGTAATCAATACCTCATGACATCAAAGAAAAAAGGTTAAGATGGGCGGGGCAAGTAGTTCAGTAAAATAAAAAAGATCACTTGGAAGGCCAAAACCCAGACGGATAGCAGATGGATATAAAAAGCAGATTGATAGATGGAATCAAGAAAGATGCAATATAGCTACATGCAGATAATTGAAAAGAAATAGCCCAACTAACGGAGAGATGGAGTTTGCTTGTGGATGTCTGTAATGACAACAGAAAAAAATAGTAGTCTCCACACCCTAATCAACATTTTGGACTGGCTTGCAAAAAAATAAATAAACAAAAAATAATAATAACAAAAATAAAAAAAAAATACGTAGTTTATTTTAGAACTCATGTTAGCAAACTATGACACACACGAATGGTGAGATGAAAATACCAGCCAAGTAAGAACAATATAGCCCCCATAACATTCTTGTTAAATAATTTGCTGTATTAAAAAAAATGTAGACATTTCAAGAAAATACATTGGCACACTGTACAGGGATGTACTTTAAAAAAATTGATACCCAATTGATCGTTTTTTCTCCGATCTCTGAGTTTTTGCGTTAAACCGAACTAACTGTTTTTGAGATAAAGGCGCATCATTGAAAAAAAAACGTTTGGGCATATATAAGAATAAGTAGAGAATAAAATTCAATTAGAGCTTTTCAGTAATACTTACTTGTCCATCAACTTCGAGCCAAATCGAAAGTTTTTGAAATATAGCTAATAAAATACATTTATGATCAGTATCAGGGCTGAGGTATTCATTCATATAGTATTTACATACAATAAAAAAAAAAGAAATTAATTAAAGAATTAGGAACAGTAAAATATATAAATAGTAAATTTATAAAGTAAAGCAAAAATGAACAAACAAATAAATAGAATAATAGTAATGATAAATAGCAATAAATTAAATAATATGATCTTCTCAAATAAAAGTTAAATAAAATAAAATAATAATAATACTAAAAAGTTATCTAAAATTAATTTCATAGTTTTCAAACCTATATAAAATATTTACATTCTTCAGAAAGATTTCGAGCCAGGCTTTGTTCTCCACATGTGAAAGGCAAAGTAAGACTCCAGGTGATCCCAGCGCCTCTCTTTCTAGCACGTCACTGGAATTGGAATAATAGAACAGTCAATTACAAAACGGATATAAAAACACTTAGGAACACACTATTCAGACATAATACACAATATTAAAATTCAAAAATAACAATAGAGAATAAAAACACAACAAACAGCCCTAATGAGGAATAAGAGGACAGGTACAAGGTGCAGTAATGGAACTGGAGGTAGCCAGATGCTGGTTGGCGTGATAATCAACAAGAAATGAATGTTTAACAAAAAAAATAATTAAATAGATATGACTATTATTGAATTTTTGACAACTGGTGCCACATCACAAAAGCAAGGTAGATAATTATACAATAGATAGAGTGGATTAACAATGTAATAAAAGTTCTTTTCAAATATGCATGATTGCAGTCAACATAAGGAATACTCTGAGGATGGGAAAATTGTCCCGAAACGTAAGATATAGTAGATGTAATTAAAAAGACTGAAGAAAAATGGAAGTATTTTGGCCTCGACCTTAGTTAAAAGAAAAATAATAGTGGGTGGGGTGACCGAAAGAGCTGACGCGTTGTGCACAGCACCACCGTTGCCTGGCAACCTGATATATGACAAATATGTTATAAAAATAGTCACGAGTTCGCGTCCCGGTGCCAAGGCGTCTTTTAAAATCTCCGCATAGCCCGGGAAAACCCCGTATAGCCTTAACGTCGAGGAAGGGAAGGACAAAAAAAAAAAATAAATAATAATAATAATCATAATACTAAAAAGTGATCTAAAATTAATTTCTTAATTTTTCAGACATTTATTAAAATATTTACACTCATCCGAAAGACTTCGAGCCAGGCTTTGTTTCCCACATGTGAAAGGTAAAGCAAGACTCCAGGTGATCCCAGCGCTTCTCTTCCTGGCACGTCACTTTCATGGAAGCCAGTTACTATACTACACCATTCGTAAGTCGACGTACCATTGCTTCAATATTTGATGGGGTGATTTTTTTTCTATTCAGCAAGATAAGCGTACAACTATTTTTAACAACTATATAATTTGTCAGACATAATAATTATATTTAGCATTAAAATCCGTGCTGGATAAAATCATAGAAGAAGGATTATCATGAATCAAAAATTGGACTTCGAAGCTAAAGTAAAGAGGTAGATGAAAGATGAAGCAAGCGATACAAATAGACAATAGGGGTTTAGAAGAATATGGCATCGGGACTCGAACCTATTATTAAACTGCATCTTCCTTGACCCCTCACTGCACGACCCAGAGCGAAAGCGGCACCCGGATGCTGGGAGGTGCAAGGAGGAATCTGAAGGATTGGATACTGATGGAGAAAACGGGAGAACAGTTAGTGGGGAGCATCATCGCGGTAATGGTCATTGTGTGCCAGCGGTCACTGGGCTAAGGGGCCAACAGGGGTATTCTGCAAATCGGGCTCAACTTGGAAACCATCGTTACAATGTAGCTAATATGCGATGAAATATGTAATAGATATTTCAGTTCCGGGGAAATAAAGACTTTTTTACTTTCCTACCTATACTCGGTAAGGAAAATATTGCAATCGGGTCAAATTTCCGATATGCGGTTTACGACGGAGAGTCCGAAAAAAATCGTTTAACCTGTCTTTTGAAAGGTAATGAAATTTCCTACAAAGCCATATAAAAATCGTTCATTTTGGACACCTATTAACGAAGTTACAGCTCTTCAATTTCCAATGTAAGATTACGGGTTCATATCCTGGTGTCAGAAAGGAATAAGAGAATAAGAGAAGAGAATAAAGATGACTAAGTAAAAGTAAGAAAATCTGTTGCCTGCATCACACAATCTTCACTATTTCCTTTACTTTTAACACAAATTATTGTTTGACAATATTAAGCTATGGCAAAAAGTTTTTGAACAGCAATATTAGTGAGTACTGAAATTTTTACACTGATCTACTACTTGCAGAAGATGAACTTAAATAGCAATATTTTAACTTTTAAAATCTAACCATTTCAAAAATATCCAATGGCAATCACGGAAAATAAAAAGATTTCGGCTAGAATTATGATTTATGTTGAGAACAGCACATTTTAGGGTTTTAAAAGGTCCGACTCAGTATAGTTCCTTCGGGTCTTGATATAAGCGTTTAAATGTTCAAAACATAATTTATCTCTTATCAATCCGCCGACTTTTTAAAACCATCTGAGTTTTGAAACCTCCAATTTTGGTTTATTATTTTCTATAATGGACCTTTGTAATCGACCGAATAAATCAAAAAGTTAATCTCCTCTCAAAATTTGTGTTTTTACGTTTCAGGATATGTAAACTTGGAAATTGAAAAAAAAAAACACTGCAACTTTAAACTTTTTTTTTTAATCATTAGTAATATGCTAAAAAAAAAAAACTAGCATTACTTCAGTAACACATTCAAAATTTAAAAACTAAAGAAAGGATATAACGTTTGGAATAGAACATATGAAAAAAAAAAAAACCGGAGACCATATCTTTGCTCCTAAATGTCCGATTTTAACGATTTTTTCGAGGTTTTTAGGAAATTTCGTAAACTTTTAAAAAACCATATACACTAAAGTGTAAACTTTTTGAGTTATTCGGAATTTAATTTTACCATCCCTCGTAACTTTTTATCCAGCTTATTTTCGTTGAAGTATGTATATATAGATAAATTTAAAGGGCGTAGAGAAAATGACTTTAGCGAAGTTTCATTGAAATCGCTACATTCGTTTAGGCGCTACAGTCTATAGCAACGCAGGTTTTTCGGCCGCCATTTTGAAAGTAAAAGGCGGGTAGTAATGTCGATGAAGGAGGATCATTCTCGGGTGAACTCTGATTTTATATCCAAATTAGAAAAAAATCGGTCCAGTAGTTTCGGAGAAAATGCGCGGACGGCGGACGGACAAAAAAATTTGTATTCGTTTTTCGAATTCTACGCATCCTGAAACGTGAAACCTCAAATTTTGAGAGGGGATTAAGTTTTTTAATTTTTTGGTGGGTACAATGGTTGATTATTGAAAATAATAAACCAAAATTACGTATGTCAGCCGTCCGAGACTTTTCTCTGAGATGACTGGACTGATTTTTTTTTCAGATTTGGAATCAAAGTCAGAGGTCACCCCAGGATGTCCTCCTACTTCGACATTACTTTCCGCCCTTTCCTTCCAAGATGGCAACTTGGAAACTCTGGCCGAAAACTCTGTTTTGGTTTGTATTGTAGCGCCTAAACGAATGTACGAATTTCAATGAAACTAGCCTGAAAAAAAAAAAAATTCTTCTCCTCGATGCCCTTTACTTTTATCTGTATAACGTTCTTCAACGAAAAGAAACTGGAAAAATGTTACGAGGGGTGGTAAAATTAGATTTACGAATAACTGAAGAAGTATAGACTTTTTTTGTGGATGATGTATTGTTTTTTTAAAAAGTTTACGAAATTCTCTAAAAAATCTTTTGAAATCGGACAATTTGGTACAAAGGAATTTGATGTTGTTCAATACAACAAAATACAAAGATGTTCTAAATATTTTTTATAAGTTCTACTGCAAAGCTTATATCTTTTGTTTTGGTTTTTGATTTTTTGAAAGTCCTACATCAACTGAAACAATGTTGTCTATATTTTTTGGCAAATTGTCGATGATAAAAAGAAAATTAATCAAGCCAATATTAGGGTTCCCTCTTTATTTATATTCCTTAGTGTTACCTGAAAAGTAATGTTGATTTTAATGTTAATTTGTTTGGAAATAATAAACCCTTTTGGTGCAATTTGCAGCGGGTTTTTATTAGCTGACTACGATGAAGACTGGAGGGAGTCCGAGTTGGGAGGGGCTGTTTGGGTTGAGCACCTCTGTAGGTATATTATTTATTTATTTATTAACGAAACAAAAATATAGAACATTTGATTAAATTTGCAATCTGCAAATTTCTTTGCAATGAGCAAATTTTTTGTCAGCTTCGCAGCTTCCCATCACGTCCGGGATATAAATCAGATCAGCAGATCTCTTGGCCAACGCCAACGTAATCGTCGTAGTGGGCTGTACGGGTTTCTTGTACGATGAAGAATTTCTGTCAGGGGATTCATGTTGTATGTCAGTCTTTGGTGAAAGTTATTGTATTTCTCTTTTGCAGTATCTAAAATTGTAGGTACGTTAAGTCTTTATGTAGTGTATCATTTGCGACATAAAACGGTGCGTCAACTATCCTTTGCAACACTTTTGACTGAAAGGACAGAACTTTTTTAATGTTAGAAGTTTTAGCAGAGCCCCACAGTTCTATGCCGTAAGTCCAAATAGGTTTAAGTAAAACTTTATAAAGGGTCAGTTTGTTAGTTAATGATAATTTTGAACGTCTGTCAAGTAATCTCAAAATAATGCAAACAGAAAATTATTAGTCAGTAATGGTTTATAGTATACCAAGTTCGTGACCAAATCTTATTGTATATGTTGATCATTAGCATATTGTGAATACATCAGATAATAAAAATATAATTACTTTGAAGAAATCGGCTACACTTTATCCATCTCAAGGGAATGTACCTTACGAAACTAATAATTGCATTGGTAGATTATAAAGGAAATCGACGTCTGCGAATATTTATACTCGGGATTGTTGTCGGATGCCTTCCACTACTGATAACTGCCCAGGAAAGGGGATATATTGCTATATTCGTTGCATGTTAACATCTGAGAGAATCTTGAGTTTCGTTCAGGGACGGAAGGCACCCGGAAGGCACAAGTTTAAACATTCGCAGATGTCAATTTCCTAAAAATATCTACCAAGAAGCTTAAGCAGATAGATTGATCCTCTTAGGATGGATAAGGATATATCGGTCGGTTGGTTTTTTAATACTAAGATGTATTTTTTTGTTTTCTATACTATTTGGCGATTCGATATCTGGGAGTAAAGAAGGTTTAAACTTTGTAAGTTAATCGAAATTCCATTTCAATAGTGAAGATCAGGTAGATCATAACTCTTAAGTAATACACGACGCCAAAGATTGTTAACTATTTATTAATTTGAAATAAAATCTATTAATTTGATTGGAATCCCAAAGTTTTGTTTAAAGCTTTCACTAATGAACCGTCTACGATTAGGATCCGTCAATAAGTCAAAAATAATAATTCGCAACAGGGAAAGCTTTACCGTTCCTGAAATATATAACTTTGCTAACAGGACCACTTATAGACTTCGTTAAGCCCCTCATTACTAGATACTTGGCATTGCTATCACGTTTTACACATCGGCATAACATCGTTTCCTTTACGTAAGCACCTTCAACTTCTTTGTTTTCCGAGACATCGTCTTCGCGCTCTCCAGACTTCGTGACTCCGCTTGCCCCACTAACTTTCTGCAGGCTTAGAACTGTAATGCATAATGTTAATGCTAATGGCCTCTTCCATCTCAGGTTTATTTATGTTTATATGTAAATAGGCTCTTAAGATGTCTATGTTTTTTATGTCGATATGTATGGGACGATTCCGAACTTCTTAACATTTCAAAACAAATTAATAACATCTTTAAAGAAAATAGAAAGAAAAATTTGTAAGCAATCCTATTAAACCTTAATAGCTAATCCATGTAATTATTTGAACCCTGGCTGATCAATTTATGAAATGAAATAAATGAATGAAAGAATGAATAAATGAAAAAATAATTTTATTCTGGGACTAAAGTTCCCTAAGAATAATAATAACAGGGTACAAAACATTGGTCATTTAGTCTGGCTTGACAGAATACTAAGAGGTCATTTGAATGTTTTTGCTTGATAATGCCAAAACTGCCATTATGAGATCAAGGTAAGTATTTTTATGCTTTTTAACATTAAAGAAATATTTTTGGGCCTATCTAGTTCAATATGTTTTTACAATAATATTTATATTGTTCATCTAATGTCCCCCTTATTGTTGTGTTTTATTCAAATTCTGATTTCTTCAATATCGGTCATAATCAACAAAACAAATCTCTATACTGAAAGATCTATAAAGTACATGCCAAATGACTTTTGGTCATCAAATTTATCTTCTATCTATTTATCCAGAGACAAGAAACACGACGAAGAAGCCCGCTGTATATCTGTGAAGAGGAAGGCAGTGCCAGAGCCAGAGATACTATCGGTCGAAGGAAGGAGCCTTGTAAAGACAAAAGGCCGAAGACAATGTCCGCCAAGACAAAGACTGCGCATATGAAAGGTTGGCAGGCCTTACACTCACACTCAGCATTATTGAAACCTCAACGTCCCCACTTATTTTTCATTCCTGTTACCTAAACTTCTGTTTCAAAAGTTACCGTTTTCGCATGGAGTATGTTGAGAACCGAGAGTTTTAACAAACATTGCGACATATTTACATTACAAATACAAATACTGCTCCTAATTTAAAACAATCAAAGTAAGATTTTTTTTTCTTTTTTAAACTTGTTCCTGGTAAGAAAATTTCCCCCCTATCTAGCTATTACTGGTATATGCCATTTTCAGTAGCATTGAGGTAGTGTGCATGGATTTTATGATTGTCTCTGCCATTGACAAAAGATGTATTTCTTTAATTGTCCCTCCTGAGCAATATTTTAAGCAAGTTTATTTTTAATTTAGGCTGTAAACATGTGGAACAAGTAGATATGATTGTAACGAATTTATTCTCTCAAACAAAATGCACACAAAATATTATTTGAACACTACTCTAGCAGATCTTCATTTTTCATTTCAGCAAAATGCTACATTATTCATTACTTTATTATTTTACTTACGTTTTACAGAGGGATATTATGGGACCCATATGTTAAAATTAAACATAAGATCCTTAATAGACGATTAAAATTACTTTATTCACTTTTTTCTTAATATTAAAAACTACCTCTAATCACGATTTATATCTAAAGCATTTTGTTTCTTGATTAACAAAATCCTACAAACTGGATAGCCCTGGAGCCAGGGCCCAAAAATCGATCTCATTCTTTCAAAAATGACGATTGATTTAAAGATTATTAGGCTAATAATTTGAGTATCGAAACTCGAAATCCAGTGCGAAAAAAGGTTTAATTTTTTTGTCTTGTACATATGGGTTTAGACATGTAAAAAACAAAATTGCTAACGGGGGCACTAAGGAAATTTGTTTACAGCCAAAAAACTCAGATTTGTTTCGATATTTTTCATCTATATCTCTTAACAATTGCATCAAGGCGAAAAATGCATTTTTTACTAAATAAAAGATCTTTACATTTTTTGTTGAACGAGT
Organism: Nezara viridula; assembly: GCA_928085145.1. Lineage (NCBI taxonomy): Eukaryota > Metazoa > Arthropoda > Insecta > Hemiptera > Pentatomidae > Nezara > Nezara viridula. The sequence goes on from OV725079.1 coordinate 130,088,931, forward strand.
ACAATGAGTACAAAATTTATAATTCGGTTACGTGGTAAGGTATAAAACAACGGTCAACAATCGCTGATTTTTTACCAAATTTTTCAAAAACTAAGACAAAATACAATAAATGAGTTCCTAATAGGAAAACCCACAGAATCAAAGTCCAGTGAGTACCAACTAATTTAATATGGGTCACTTATCCAGAACAAAATCGGTAATCTCCCTATAGTTAGAAATTGGTAATAAAAGTAAGCATGATTTTCAATATTTCAACAGGATGGGTGTTTATTTTACTGAGTTATTTTCGTTTAGAGACTATTACATGCAGTACAAGCCTCTTTTTCACATCTCAGCAGCGAAGGATATAGATTAACGATGTGTCGAAAGATAGCGAATTTCATAAAGGAACAACAAATTAGATATATAATTGGCCTAAAATAAAAATGTCAGGGCTGAGTGTACGCAAAAATTGATGCTCTACAACTTCGATTCTATGAGTGTTTCCTCTTAGGGAACTAATTTCCCAGTTACAGGGCCATTTATAGTAATTTTTCCCCATTTATTTATTTTTCCCCCAGCATTGGTTGACCGTGGTTTTATACCTTACCACGTAATTCAACTAAAAATTTATGTACTCGTTTGACGCACAATTAACGTTCTTTAATATTCAAAAGTACATTCTTCGTATCGATGTATCGTTTAGGAGTTATGGGTGTACAAAGTTTTCTGTTGGTGGCTTGCGTTAGCAATTTTGTTTTTACATGTCTAAACCCATATATTCATTCATTATTGGCGTGTAGCAGTCCTAGGCCTGTTCAATCTCCTTTGCCCAGTGATCCCTGTTGGCTGCGCACCTGATGGATATGCCGTTTTTTCTCAAGTCTTCTTTCACGTTGTCTATCCATCTTGCCTTCGGCCTTCCTCTAGACCTAACTCCCTCTGGCTTTCCATGATAAAGCCTTCTCGCTGTCCTCGCTTCATCCATTCTCAGGACATGTCCTAACCATTTCATTCGCTGCACTCGAGCGAATTGGGAGATAGATAGATCACCGTACATTGAGTATACCTCCTTGTTTGTTTTCAAGCGGAGAACTCCTTCCTCCAGTTTAGGTCCTGTTATCCGTCTTAGTATTTTCCTTTCAAATCGATCTATTCGTTCACAGCAGCCGCCTTTGTTCATGTTTCACACGCATATGTTGCAAATGGCCGAATAATTGTTTTGTATATCCTAAACTTCGTTGTACGACTTAACAATCTACTTTTCAGAAGGCTAGCTAGAGAGAAGTACGCTCTGTTGGCAGCCATTATTCTAGCTCCTATCTCCTCCTTTTCGTTATTGCTATTGTTAATTATGGACCCGAGAAATCCATATATACAAGTTAAAAAATAAAGACTTTTCATTCATTTTTCGCAATGGATTTCCCGTTTCGATTCTCAAATTATTGGTGTAATATCCTTAAATTCAGCCGCAATTATTTAAAGTAGCGGCTCTGGAACAGTAGATCAGGTTCTTCCTTTCAGAATAACATACACTTTTGTAATTTACAATCAAACCTTTTGTAATTTACATTCAAACCTCTGTCCGTGATGAGGTCGATTTTTAGGCCCTGGCTCCAGGGCTAGGACCCTATAAAGACTTAAAACGGAAAAAAAAACAGAATTTTTATTTTTGATAGTATTGCACTTCTTTTGAAACTAGAACTTTTCCCTTTCAACTTTTCAAGTAAAGGCTTCACAGAACTTCTTTTTTATTGTTCTGTCGATTTCGTTAATAAGTCGATCAAAAAAATGACTTTTATTTCTAGTTTCTCAAACAAGTACTCAAACAAGCGACACAGTAGAATCATGTGTAATAAATTATAACTCTAATTTAATCCCAATAGCTGTCTATTTTTCATTTATTGAACTTTTACCGTAAACCTGTATCCTTTATTTCTACAAAAAAAGTTTTTTAGAACTTTTATTTTAAAAACTTTTCTAAAGAATTCCACAGAAACTGTTAAAATGAAAATTTTTAAAAAGTTCCATACAAGTTTCAATCCCCGGAATCTACAACTGTCAACAGGTGACTAACAAATAAGGAATGCCTACCAACTATTTCGTACTGATGTGGCTTCATCTAATGTGCCCATCAATACGATAGGGGGACTAAAAAGGCGAGAGATCTTGCCTAATGAACCATGGTAAACCAAGGCAACCATTGAATGACTCAAGGAAGAGGTACTGCTGGGTGCTGTCCTTTCTCATGCCTGACATTTCAATTATTTTCTACTGACCACATGTTAAATGTTAACAGTTTGTCGATATATTCATCTTAATTTGAAGCTAATTTTTTTTTTTTTTTTTTAAATTTCTTTATTGAGTATTATAACAATCTGTCTGGTAGCTAAAATTAAAAAAACGAAACAAAAACTGGTAGATAAAATCCCTTATCCCTGAAGAAGAGGTATAGAGGTCATAAGTTACAGAAATCTCCATCATAAATGACCACCAACAGTTACACTGACGGTATTGACGAGGGGCAAACGAGCTCTTGATAACTGTAGACCGCTAAGATACACCCCGGACTGATCCGTGACTAAGTTATCTCATACGATAAGCAGATAAAGCAGGCCTCCACACTTAAAGGGGCTTTAATGTTTCTTCGATAAAATTCTATTATAGAGGCCATTACAGGGCGGAATGTCCACGACAATTAAACAGCTCATAACAAGGAGGATTATAAAGTGGTGCTTAGCGATAAACCAATCTCCATTGTTTCTCCAACATAAACTATTCTGAGAGCATAACATTGTATAGGTGATAAATAAATATAGATGGTTTCTCTCTTAACGGTCAAACACAGGGTTTCGACTGTACTGCCCAAAAGGAATTACTGAAGTAAGATAATATACACATTTTTCTTAAATGGTGTACTACATAAACTTAGCATAAAGTGTGAAGAATAATAAAAACCCCTGCCAAGTAAGGTCAGTATAGCTTCCTCGCCGTTTTCATTGGCTAAAATATATCTATATTACAATTTTTCGTATGAGAATAAAATCTCTGGGAGACGCCGATTCGGAAATACAGTCACCCTTCAACATTCGCGGGTTTTATATCTAAAAATTTCGTTTATCAGCTAATATTAAAATGCCAAAGAGTGCCATATCTGAAGATTTCTCATTGATTATTCTTAATTAAAAAAAAATTACCAATGCATACTGAACATGCATTTCACTACTGATAATATAAAAGATCGTATGTAAAAACGCATTATTTCTTTATGATTTATTGGTATAATTTCATATTTCACTGTCCTCGGCTGTATTGCATTGTAGCTGACTACTTATATCAATTGCAGACTACAAAATGTCACCTTTAGTACAAATAGAATAAATGTTGAAAATTTTTACATACAACCTTTTGCACTAACAGTAGTTAAATATACTTAATAGGTACGTTTTCAGTTCGTAAGACGGATGGACGGTGTTCTCTAAGTTTAGGTCAAATTGAATGCATCGTTTTCAAACTATAGGCCTATCAAATAACACATTTCCTGATCTAAAAGCGGAAGTATTTTTTTTATTTTTTTTGGAGTAGTAGATAGAATTTGATAAAATTTATTCCTATTTCATTTTACGTTTACCAATCCCTAAATTCTCTCCAAATTTGAACCAAACAGAACTTGAGAAAAAGCAATAAACAGAAGTAAATAATATTGACCCTACATTATTTTTTCACAAATACCTACCTTTTATCTAAGTTTGAGCAAAATCGTACCTGCCGTTTCTGAAATATTTGCATATTTAAAAAAAAATAAGTTTGCGCGTGCGTAAGCGGAAGTGCTGGTTAGAATTTAATACAATTTTATGGGACCATCTAGACACCAACCCGCACAATATCTGAAAATTTCATGCCCGTTACATCGATTTGACTACAGACAGACACCGAACCAAATCTGATCCTTGATGTCTGAAACATAAAATGCCAGTGAAAATTTTCGATTCTGAGAGCAAATTTTTTTTTTAACCTGTCGCACGAATACAATACTTCACTATCTTCGGTAGTGTTGAAACAAAAAAGATTCCACTAATACAAAACTAAATAAAAAACTTAAACGGATTCTTTCAAGAGCTAAGCACTCAATTAAACAGTGAAGACAAAAATAAATGGTCAAATTATTTTAAAAGGTTCGATGCAAAATCGTTGGAATTTTTTTTAAATTAAAGTTTTCTAATCAAGTTGACGTTTATTACACAATAAATTGAGATTCACCACAAGTTGTGTAAAAAATTTTTCTAGTCATACCAAAACTATTTAAAAATAGATGGTAACTTTTGAATGCAAGCCCTATCTTATCGCATAAAAACGGCATTTTTAGAAGTAAGGTGAGGTTAAAACAACTCATTCACAACTTTTGTAAGAACTACATATTTTGTTAGATATATGTTATTTTAAGGGAACGTTTTTATTTCATTGATGACTATAATAAATCAGTTGTAATAGAATGATCCCCTAAATATGTTTAAAGTCGCTAAAAATTTATATTAACATTTAAACACAACACAAACACAAAAAATTATAACTAAAAAGGTTATTTGAATTTTCATTTGAATTTTCAAGTAGAAACGTAAAATTTTCTTTTTCGAAGTTGAAGGAAGAAGGTGTGAAAGTGAACATACGTAGTTGAAGGTGATATCCACCGAAAAAATGGATCCCAACCCAACTACAAATGCTGTGGTAAGGGACGAAAGGATGGACTTAATCGACGCTACTTGTGGTGATGCTTGGGCATTGGTGACGGGTAAAAAAAGAAATTTTCCTAATGAATCTAGGGATGCGAGAAAATACAAAAAAACCGAAACAGAAAATGTAACAACTCCAATATCTGTAAGTAATTCTTATGATGTACTTAATACCATTACCGAAAATGAACAATCCGCAGTAAATGTTCAAACAAACGAAAAACCACCACCAATACACATAAACGACGTTCAAAATTATCAGGCATTGGTCCTATTCCTTGAAAACAACGCAGCTCCAAATTCTTTTTTTCTGAAAACAACTATCAAAGGTGTAACAGTTTACCCGAAAACACCTGACGTATACCGTAAACTAGTTAGTAGTCTTAGAAATGGAGGTGCTGAATTCCACACATATCAGCTACCTGAGGACAAAAATAGAAGAATTGTCATTAAAATTTGCACCACACCACCCCAATCTCTGAAATTAAAAATGATTTAGAAAAACATGGTTACATTGCAACAAACATCACAAATGTATACTCTCGATTCAAAAAACCTTTGCCCATGTTTTTCATAGACATAACAAAGGCCACTTTCAATGAAAAAATTTATGAAATCGAATCAATTTATTATACAAAAATTGTTGTTGAGGAGCCTCAAAAAAAAGAATTATACCTCAGTGTATAAGATGCCAACAATATGGTCATACAAAATCATACTGCAACCATTCTCCACGATGTGTTAAGTGTGGCCAAGGCCACGAAAGTGTATCCTGCTTGAAGACCAGAGAGACAAAGGCAACTTGCGCAAATTGCCTTGGAGACCACCCGGCCAACTAACGAGGATGCCAAGTCCTGAAGGATCTGAGGGCGCATAGGAGAACAGCAAGAACCAACCATCCTCCTAGATCCCCACCTCTCCTTCCACCACCAAGTTTCGAAGAATTTCCGACTCTTCCGCAGCCCTTGCGAAAAGAGCAGCCGATACAAAAAAATTCTTCGCAGAAGGCTACGCCAGCTCAGCTGCAGGAACCATCAAGAAACCAGATGACAAGAAGAGATAATGCTACTACATCTGCTCACATCAAACCATCATGTTCAGGTATGAGGCGGGAAACTACTCAGCAGCCACCTTCAGCTGAAAATAATGCCCCACCTCAGTTGCTCCAGTTACTCAATGGTTTAAACTCCCTCATACAGCCCCTTTTTACTATCCTCCAACAGCTTGCATAGGTGACTCAAGCCATGTATCCACAAAATGACCGCTAATCAGCTGACTGCAGGCTCTTTGTCCATCCTTCTGTGGAATGCAAATGGACTGGCACAACACAAAACTGAACTGGACTTTTATCTTCATGAAAAACGTATAGATGTAGCCCTGATAACGGAAACTCACCTTACACCACGATCGAAATTCGGTATTTCTGGTTATGTGACACACAGGACAGACCACCTCGACAACACTGCCCACGGCGGCACTGCTATACTTATAAGATCTTCTTTATCACACAACCATTTACTTTTACCAACTACACCTGACATTCAGTCCACAGGCATCACACTATACATGAAACACAACACATTGACACTAGCTTCCATCTATTGTCCTCCAAGATATGTGCTGACATCTTCGATGTTTTGCAACTTCTTCCAAAGCTTAGGTCGATGTTTCATAGCAGGTGGTGACTTCAACGCAAAGCACCAACATTGGGGGTCACGGTTATGCACACCAAGAGGAAGAAATTTGAGGGCTGCTATCCACGAGCTTTCATTAGACACTATAAATCCTGATACACCGACATACTGGCCTGTACCGAGACTCAAATCCCCGGACCTTTTAGACTTCTTTATTACAAAAGGACTGCGTACTGTACCTCATTCCATAAGTACGAGCTCTGATCTTTGCTCTGATCATTCAGCGGTACACCTTATTGTACTCGACGAGGCCGTCAACGTGCAAAAAATACCAGCTCTCATCAAAGGACCAATTGACTGGGATGCATATAGAGAGTTTTTAAACTCTTCGCTTTTGATCCCAGTGTCCATAAAAGGTGAAAAAGAACTGGAGGAGGCTGTGGAAACATTCACCAAAAATATTCAACAAGCTGCTTGGACATCATCAATACCAAAATTCAACTCTGCGACAGCTGAGCACTTGCCGAAATATCCTCAGTACATAAGGGACTTAATCAGAGCAAAGAGAAGAGCGCGTAAAATATGGTAGACTGACAGACACCCTTCAGATAGACAGACATTTAACCGACTAAACAATCAACTTAAAAGAGAAATCCAAAAATTTAACAGAACTAACTATGACGCATACATCAGTGGTCTTTCTACTGACGATGGGAGCTTGTGGAAGCATACCAAAAAGTTGTTAAAGCACCGAGAGCTGTCAGCACCACTTAGAATAGAAGATGGATCCTGGGCCGTGTCGGATGAGGAAAAATCTGAACTCTTCGCTCACCACCTTTCTTCTGTATTTAAACCGTTTACAAACTTCACTAACACAGAACATGAGACTATGGTACTTAACACATTAGACATCCCACTTCAGCTGACACTACCACCTCCTTCTTTTACTCCATCTCAGGTTGCGCTTCAAATCAAACAATTACCGAAAAGAAAAGCTCCTGGTTATGACTTAATAACAGCCGAAGCACTCCAACAAATGCCCAAGAAAGCTCTAGTATTTCTGACAACAATTTACAACTGTATACTAAGGACGTCAAAATTCCCTTTACAATGGAAATACTCACTTATTAAGATGATTCACAAACCCGGTAAAGACATATACAGTCCTTCATCATACAGACCCATTAGCCTCCTTCCTATATGCTCTAAAGTTTTTGAAAAATTAATATACAAAAGACTTGTTGACATATTGACTGACCAACAGGTAATACCTGACCACCAATTCGGCTTTCGCACATTCCATTCGACGACACATCAATTGCACAGAGTTACAGACTACATTGCTGGAGCTTTAGAATAAAAACTATATGCAACTGGAGTATTTTTGGATGTTGCTCAGGCGTTTGATAGAGTCTGGCACCAGGGTCTTCTCTTTAAACTTAAGACTATACTTCCATACACCTACTATCTTATCCTTCAATCTTTCCTCTTCGACAGATTTTTTTCAGTTCGGCAGGGCTCGGAAGTGTCTTCAGTCCATCCAATCTTGGCCGGAGTTCCCCAAGGTTCAATACTAGCCCCTCTACTTTACGTTATATACTCTTACGATATACCTATTGACGATGAGATCTTGACAGCTACATATGCAGACGATACAGCAATCCTCACAAAACATCAAGACCCTACACAGGCCTCACTAACTCTACAACATCATTTGCTTAAACTACAAGATTGGTTCACACTATGGAAAATTCGACTTAATCATGACAAATCCAAACATATAACATTTACTCTTCGAAAAAACACCTGTCCTCCAGTTTATATTGACAACAATCAAATTCCTCAAACGGACACTGTACTTTACCTTGGACTCACCTTCGACAGAAGGATGACATGGGGCCCACATGTTAAAATGAAACGCATGACACTTAACAAACGACTCAAACTACTTTACTCTCTTTTTGCCAAATCTTCGAAACTAAAACTAAAACAGAAACTGAATACATATACATACTTACTTAAGCCCATATGGACATACTCATCACAAATATACGGCATCGCTAAAAAGACCCACCTACAAAAACTTCAAACGTTCCAATCAAAATTATTGCGACTCATAACAAAAGCACCTTGGTACGTGACTAACAAAACTCTACATACTGACCTCCACCTTCCAACAGTTGACCAACATATAACGACCCTATATCAACGATTTTACACAAATTTAAACGGACATAATAACAGACTTATAAGAGACATGGCCACAGCTGACATACCTCAGAACATGAACAGGAGACTAAAAAGGCGTTGGATGAGGGATCTCCTTCCTTAGACAACCTAAGTAATTGGAACAAGTTAGGGAAGAGGTACTGCTGAGTACTTTCCTTCCCCATGCCTGTCATGTCATTTTATCATTACCGCCATCACATTTGCTGATTGTTAACTTATTGTTGACAGGCGCAAATACATATTTAATAGACAAAAAAAAAAAAAAAAAAAACATTTAAAAAAATTAGAATTTCTTTCTAATATAATTTCCTATAAAAAAATACTCACTATTGAAGAGAAGAAGAAAAAGTCTTTTTATTAATTAAAATTACATAATATAAATTACAAGACAATACAAAATAATATTTTTGGAATTAAAACCGAAAATCAGACGTCCTACATGGTCTGCTGACCGTCAGAGGAGTCTGTGTTTTATAACAAAATTATATTTCAATCTATTTATATGCAACTAATTAAAAAGAAATTAAGAACAATTATATTCACACTGTAAAAGTTATATAAATATTTTGATTAGAAAAAGAGTGGTACCAAAATTCTCCAATTTATTAATTGTTTAATTCTTTGGTGAGCATTATTCTATAGGAGAAAGCAGACTTGCAGTAATTTACTAACGCTATCCAATTGTTCCCATTTATTAAATCTATTACTTGATTCCGTGATAAATTTTTAGATTTTAACCATTTAATTCTAAATTCAGAGAGTATCGGACAAGCAGCCTGGAAGTAATAGAGATCTTCTATGCCACAAATATTATTTGTTTGCTTGAAGTGTTTATAATTTAAGTTCAAAACATCAGCTCTAATTACCCATCTGATCACCTTAAACGAGCTTTTGTCATCAATATAATTTACTGAAATTAAATAAGGATATAAAGTGAAAGTTTTAGAACTCTGGACTTTAATTGCAAACTCACTATTGTTTTCTTTCTCTTTTTCTTATTTTTCATACGTTTAATAAATTTTTCAAGTGCCGCTATTAAAGAATGGCTGACATGTCCTGTTAGTGTATATTTGTTTATTTTCGATTATGATATGTATCAAGGTTTTCCTAGTTTTTACAATTGATAAAACAATATTTTGCACGTTTCATTATTTTATTTTCCCTTTGCAAAGTTTGTATTCCTCAAATTTATGCAGGACGAAAGTCTGGTTCTACCTGATAACCAATTGCAAATTTATGTTCAGTTCACTCGCTCACAGACTCAGAGAGGATGAAAATGAAGATCCCGATGAACTTTCACCCCAGGCAGTGAACGGCTGTGAGAGGCGATGATTGTCCCGTAGCGGTGCTGCCTCAGTTCCAGAACGTGCGTGCGCTCCAGGCATCCTGATGAGCTGGATTGAAGTCCGTCCGCACTTCCTCCAGCCCAGGTGGATTGAACATATTTCAGTACTATATTATCGCGCAGGAGGAAGAAGGTTTGAAATGATGCTCAGAGTAAATTTCAATAAAATATTTTATTTTATCTGATCGCGTGATCACGTCATCTTATGTATGACATTCAAAACGAATATCAAGCATTTCAGTTACGAAAGTTCAAACAGCTATTCCAAGAGTCTAAACTGAAAACTTATTATTCCATATCTTTTAGGCATTATTCCATACATCTGGCTGGTCTTATCAGATCCTTATTCATCACCCTAATACTTTAGCACAGTCTCTAATTTCACCACAGAATGGACGTTTCAAGGTTGAAACGACAGTTGCGCCGAGATCTTTTACTCGTAAACCAAAATAACACAGTCTTGAGAATATACGACTACGGCGCTGTCGCTCAACCTCCACCATCTTCCAACGTGAAGGATAAGATTGAGAGAAAAGCGCTTGTTTTACCTAAATTAATCCTTTTTTGAATCATATGAAAGATGAGCTTGGTTCTACGTTCCACAATCCCAGTTTAAATATTGTTGAAATTTATGCCTGTGTTTATTATGTTATTTCATTTTGTTTAACTCTAAAAAAATTAAATTATTTTTTTCTTATTTTATTGTTGTCTTTAAGTTTGAATGATGTTATATTACATTACATGATGGGGTGGGAACCTCTTATTATAGTTTTATACTAGATAAATGCTATATCTGTCACTCATGTCTATTATTATCTAGGCATTGAAAACAAATAAAACAATCTTGTGCGCGTAACCCACAACTTTCACTTACCTCTCTGCTTTGAATAGAAATTATTTTTTGACAATGTTGAGAAATTATAACATTTTTGATGTTCACTTTTAACGAAGCTATATTTTAAAGTTTGGAGCTAACAAATCATTAAGACTACTAAAATAACAAAAATCCTACTAATTATATCAACGCTAGTCAATAAAAATTCCATACTCCATCTGTTTTTGTAAACCACAAAACTTTAGAGGAAGACATGTTGAACATTTATGCATTTAAGCCATGTAAAGTGATGTCAATGATATAATAGCTCAGTGATATTAAATATCAATTAATTATACAATAATACACCAAATTTAATCAAAATCGTTTAAGCCGGTTTTGAGAAAATTGTAACAATGTGTATAACCGTTGATATAAAGTGCCACATCCGGTCAGTCGATTTTAACAAAAAAAGTTGCTGTCACATCCAAGGCATATAATTATCTTAAATGAGTAATAACACTTTCGTACGACTTTTCGTTTTTGAGCTACAGTGATCATATACACACAGACCATTTTGCGAGACTTGGTCATTTAGACTCAGGGGACCTCAAAACGTCTATTTCCTTTGAAAACTCAGATTCGAAAATTTTCATGATCCCAATACTTTCTCTTACTGTATATTACATATATAGGTAAGTGAAACTAAAATAACGTTTAAGAATCAATGAAGATATGGTTGATTTCAATCAAATAACACATTCCTTTTCAATAGGCCTAAAAATGCTTATTGTGGAGATATATACATTATAGGTTAGGATCTGGTGACGTATTTTATTTATTGACCAAAATTATTTATACATAAAAATCATTTTAAATTCTAGATAACACATATCTGGCAACAGCGTTCAATAGCTTTGTATATAAAATATCGAATTAAATCAGGATAATTTGTTAATAAATAAAAAAAAAAAAACAGCCAACTTTTCACATTTTCTCAGTCGTTTGTTTGTAATTTCGAAACTATGGATTTTATTGTGAATACTGTGCTATACAAAGTTGAAGTTGACAAAATATAACATAGCTCATAAATTATAGAAAAAAAATCTATAATTTATTTTATTTCCCAATCCTGTTTTAAATTAAAGTAAATTAGGCAACTGAAATGAGTGGGAATGATGGAGAGAATTTAACTTTAGCGAATGTGGCTGCTAGGATCTATCGAAATACGCCTCCAAGTCCCTGCGATTTAACGACCGCTCACTTCCTCGCATGTTAACGACTCTACATACGCTTTGCAGGACATTTAGTGCTCTTTCAATTTTGACATGAAGATTTTTTTTGAGAATTTCGTGGATTATAAATTAACAGCGAAAAACCAAGAAAGAATATTCTCTTTTTTGAAGTACGCTATTATTTTACTTTCTCTAAGCACCTAATACGTTGATCCTCTATTAAAAATTTATGCAGGAAATATTCGACGAATTTCACCTACTCTGACACTGTTTTCACGATAAAATGCATAGTTTTAGAGAACTGTTCAACGGGAAAATAATTAAGGAAAATTTGAAACGTTCGCTGATTTTTTTTTTGTGTTATATTTTATTTATTTATTGCAAATATTAAACTCAGATTCAGCACCCCAAAATCGTTTGGACTGCAGAGAAGGTAACTAGTTGAATTTTGTCCAATTACCATTTGACTGGACTTGATTGGTGCGAATGCTATTAGAAATGGCAAATTTCTTGTTCAAAGATCATTTTCGCTATGATATAGTTGATAAAAACCTTAAGGTTAAGACCGGTGAGGCCTTTTGCTTTGTCCTGAGGTTCTGCAATTAGAAGAACTAATCAATCTCAAATTATTAAATTTCTACAACACCTTATTTTTATTATGATTATTATTTATTTTTTTATAAATGATTTATAGATTCACATCTACTATAAATTTACAATTGACCATGAATATACACTTGCACAGTCAATTATTTTAAAATCGAATATATTACAATTCAAATGTATTGAATGTATTGGTAAATATAAACATAGAAAAAAAAACTAATTCTCTTTTATAATGAGACGAAATATAGCCTATTTTTTAGAGGAGGATATGTTCTTTGGTGTTTATATTGCGGTTTCATTATTTCTGTATAATTTCCTATTTCTGTTATGGGCGGAACCAGTGGTAGCGTGATTGAAGAAATTTAGAATTATTTAATAAATGTATTTCTGTCTGTAATGAATGTTTAATTCTGAGTGCATTTTAGTTGTATTGGTACCACTGTTGATGATTCTTAGACACTTGTTTTGAAATAATAGTAATATTTTTATAATAGTTGCTAAATAATTTTCTATGTAGATATATTGAAGAAAAGTCACAAATCAAGTCAAAGCAAAAATAAATAAATTATATTATTATTTATTTTTGCTATTTTTTATTTTGACTGATCATCCCAACCATCCTTCACTTCAATTATTCATTACAGTCAACCTTCGACCCACAATCAAGATTTTTAATAGACCTCGCAAACATTCCTCTAGGATATAAGAAAATATTTTATGTATATCGACACGTTTATGTTTATATCATATTAGATATTTTCATTAAATATTATTTCATCCAATTGACATTGTAATTATGGATTTTAATATACATATATTAGGTTCTGAAATGTGTATACTAACTTTAAATAAATTATAAATCTGAAAACTTGTGGCCTTGATTTGAAAAGGTTCTAATTGTATTCACTACAATTTTGATTAACAGAGCTTCAAAGATATAATTTACTATAGTATAGATATTTTGCTACTTAGAAAAATATCTTGAAGCAGTGAATCGTCGATGACTTAATTGTACCACTTATGAATTAATTTTGAATATTAATTTTTTTCAGTTAGAACTTCGTCATTCAAGAATGCATTTTCGTGGTGAGATAAGGTTCTAAGTGCAGAGAGCAGAACGAAGAATTATTTATATAACGAAGAAGATTTTATTTAATTATCTTGCCATATTATTCAGCTTGTTATTTTAAACAAGCGATGTTAAAAAATATGAATTTTCGTACAAACGTTTTTAAACATAGAATTAATAACTGTATCCTTTCCGGTATACTTGTCTCGAGTCATGAAAATATAATGAGTTGTAAGAATGATAAAATGTAAACACGTTTCTTTCGATATCCTTTTTTTATGGGAAACGTTTTATTTTTAAAATTTTTATTCGCAGTAATATTCGTATCTTGATGGATTTCTATTCAAGTATTATGTCGATTCAAATATGCTACATACAAGGAACAGATCTTTACTAATGAGATAAATGATATAATTTCATATTTAACTCTCATTAATATAAATCAAGTAAGTATAGCAGTTAGAACCTTTTCAAACCAATTACTTTCAATAGTTGTCTGTAGTTAAAATCATGGCTAGGTTCTTTATTTTTTAAATGATTGTCCTAAAATTCATTTGGAACATAGATAACTTTGTTGTAAGTGATTTCTGAGTGACAACTCATTTTACCCAAATTTGTTAGTTAGAACCTTTTCAAAACAAGGCCGCGAACTATCAATGGCAATACAAACAAGATGAGTACCAACACGTTGGACTAGAACCATTTTCTTTAATTATCTTGCCATATTATCCAGACTCGTTTGTATTCAACAAGCGTGAACACGGCGTTGTTTTGTTGTCATTCAAGTGCAACCACTTCCACCCACGATTCTGTAATCGAAACACGCTGACAACCTAACTGCATCAAATATATTCAAATCAACTGGTCATTATTGCCAATATTATTTTGTTTTAAACAAGGAATCTTAAGAAATTATTATTTCCGTATAAATATTTTTTTTTAAAGTATTAATTAGTCTATCCTTTTCGGTATATCTTTCTCAAGTCGTGAAAATATATCATTACCGCGAATGAGTAATAAGAATAATAAAATGTAAACAGGTTTCTTTCCATATCCTTTTTTCATAAGCAACTATTTTTTTTTTTTTAATCGTAGTAATATTCTTATCGTGATGGCTTTCTATTCAAGTATTATATCGATTCAAATATGCTACATACAAGGAACAGATCTTCACTAATCAGATAAATGATATAATTTTTTTTTGTGATTATCAAATTCTCCTGATTAAACTCGATATTTTATATACAAAGTGACAGCTTTTAAGCTATTGAACTCTGTTGCCAGATATGTGTTATCTAGAATTTAAAATGATTTCTATCTGTAAATAATTTAACTCTCATTAAAATAACTATAAATCAAGTAAGTAAAACAGTTAAAACCATCGATGGATTTAAAAAAAATTAAACTCCAATAAAATTGAACATTATAAGAGGTAAGAATATATTTCCGTTATGTTTAATTATTGCCTACTTCTTAGGCTCCAATGGGAACAATTTAATTTATTATGGGTAGTAACACGGGCGGATCTAGGGGGGGGGGAGGAGCTTTCGGGCTGAAGCTCCCCCTCAAAATGGTAAAATATAATCATGTTTTATGGAAACATATATTAAAAAATTGTCTCTTAAAGTATTATTACAGTTCGTTAAATTACATATTTCTAAGGACTTAAGGAATCACTTAAACACCATTTCATATAGATAGTTAGTTTCTTTCTTTTTTTCCAAAGTAATTGTCGTCATTTTTATGAAAAAAAAAAGCTTTCGGGCTGAAGCTTCCTCCCCCCCCAAAAAATTATATCCTGGATCCGCTAGTGGGTAGTAAAGAACATCATCTAAACAACCGAAATAGCCAATAGTGAGGTTTGAATGAGTTCGGTATAGTATAAGGCAAAACATCCAGTAAACATTATATCTTGATTAATTAGATTGCAATAAAGCATAAAATAACTTAGTAGTTTCCCAGAAGAGATAAATTGTTTACAGCTTTATGAACTTACTTTTACCAACGATTTTTTATGAATACTTGACATATAGTTGAATTACACGACAATAAAACAAAAATTGGGAAAAAAAAGTGGAATTGAAATAACTTTTCAATTATTAATACGTTTTGAATTAGACTACGCTCAAATTTCTAAAATATCCGGATCAGCACAAGCATTTCCATTTTTATTAGAAGGAAATAGACCGGGAAAACATTGTCAGGAGTTCTTTGTTTTAATATTAATAAAAAATATATATTAAATGTAACAATTATATTTGAAAAGAAAAACAACTAAAAACAAACAATTTTCTGTTTATTTCCACATCATAAACCAAATTATACGTTTATTTTTATGTTTTAAATTGAAAATATTTTAAGATCAAATAAACGATTTCTATTTAGAAGGCCATTTCCTCTTTTGAAGGATATAGGTCATTGAAGGGCATTCAAAAATGTACAAGATACTGAACTTTAACGTGAAAAATTGACGTTGTTTGTCCTATAAGCTTAAATATTTATTTCTTGTTATGAGTCATTTGCATAAATTAAAAGTTTTTTTTTCGAGCGTTTTATTTTTTAATATGTTATCTTAATAAAAAGTATGAAGTTTATATCCTTTTTTGTATCTTTTTGAGTTTTTGTTGCTCGTTTTTGCAAATTTACAGTTTTTTGTATCACTTTTTTAAGGTTTTCACGGCATCAAAATCCGATCTCTAGTTATGATAGCGAAACCAGAATTGAACTATAGGATACTCCCACCAAGGCGGCGATTTGAATAACTTTCAGAGCCCTAATGGGATGAGAAATATCTGTTTAAGAGAAAACATAGATTGAAGGATGAAATAATATGTGAAAGAAAGTATAGTCTTGAATGTAATTTACCTAAATTAATTTGTACAGAAGGTAGGATAGTAAATGAAAGTTGTGTGATACACTACGCGACAGGATTTTATTATTTATTTACTTAATATTATAGCACCTTTTTATAGAAATTCTAATTTTATTTGTTTTTCTCATTTTATTCATCTCTTTCATAAAAATATCATTTATGCTGTATCTCTAAATAGATTGTGAATTGTATTATATAGTGTTATTTGGTTGGTTTATTCCATAATCATTTCTGAGAACTTAGGCTTTTCAGGAGAGTAAATAAAAGCTTTTAAAAAACAGAATAATATGGTACCACCACTAAGACTAAAACCGTACAGAGAAACATCATAAACACGTACAAAATGAAGTAAATAAATAAAAGTCGACTTCCTATAATCAACAAAATTTGCTATAATATGAAATAAACATAAAAATAAAAAAATAAAAGGACAGAAAATTCGGTGCACTCATCAAAAGTCTTTCACTTACCGCCTTCCCCTCTGCACATGTTTTTTCTCGATAAACCGTAGAAATTAATTTTAAATAAATTACAAAATTAGAATACCACCTTTCATATATTATCTCATCTATCAATCTTTTCTCTTCGAAAGATTTTTCCCAATACAGTAGGGTTCGGAAATTGATTCTATTTGCTGTTTTCGCGGGAATAATCTAATTCTGGTTTCTCTATTATACATGTACAAAGCTATGAATAGAGAAAGAATTCAGTAAACAATTTTGAAATGTGCAATATTAAAATCAAAACATGCCAAAACGAGCATGAAAACCTCAATACGTGCATTGAGAAGTTATTGAAGTCATATTAATAGTCATTTAGTGGGCACCATGTTAATACAACGAATCTTAACCTGTTTAACGTTGCACATTCGTTACATTAACATGGTGCCGACGATATTATACCAACTTTTATTTATTATTTTCATTTTGTGCATTTTCATAATGTTGTTTATGATCAATTCTAGCCCTGGCCATGGCCCGAAATATTTCTATTTTTATAATCAATTTGACTGATTATTAAAAATATAATACTAAGAACAGGTTATAGAATAAAAAACCAAAGACCACTGATATAATTCATATTAATTTTTTCTATTAAGTCCAACCTGTGGGATAAGAGCAGGGGAGGTTCTAGAGGTGCAACTAAACATATTATAACTGGAATGGGAAGGTTGAGATTCATTTCGTGGGTTCAACCAAGGAACAAACTTCAATTTGACCATGCCGAATTAGAACTGGCCACCACGACTTCCACAATTCACAATATATTTTTTCTTCCTTTTCCTTTTTGATTATAGAGAGAAGAAAACGGTGAATCAATGTCAGAGTAAAAATCTTCTAATTACCGGGATTTGAACTCATAATCTTCGGTTTATCAGGTTACCGAGCAATGCGTACCTGGTACACGGATTAGCATTCTCTAGGGCACCCCTCTACACAAAATTTACAATCTATTCATTCTTAAAGTCCACCATAAATCCACAACCATAATTATGATCTAACAAAATAGCAAATATAATCTGATGAAAGATTCTTCAGATAAAACTTTTTTTTTATATTTATGCGAAATTTACATCACATTAAAAATTCAAAAGAAAAATTATTCTTATCAGTAGTACGAAGTGATTTTTATCTAGAAGTGTTTCCATATTTAAATAACTTTATAACAGCTCAGGATTATTGTTATATATATTTTTTAATGAGCTGTGAAAGATAAAGTGAGGTAATGACGTAATTGTCGTTGAGAGGATCCGACTACTCGGCTATATTGTGAGGCTAATGACAGAGAAGAGGACACCCCCCGCGAATGGGGTAGAGGTGGGCGAGGTAGAGCCGGCAACGCCGCCTCGAATACCTGGGCCAGTCAGTCGAGGGCCGAACTGGTTAGCGGGCGGTGTGTTGTGTCTTGTGTCTTCTATCTCTTCATGGTTTAACGCACTTATTGTCGTCTCAGCCACTCTCTTCATAATCTCATATTCTCAACTTCTTCTTCTTTCAACAGAAAATTGAGTGAGTTATTTAGCATGTTAAATATAGTGACAAAGGAGCTCATTGTTTGCCTGTCCTTTATTTACTCATCTATTCAAGGTGTTATTATTTTTTTTTTTGTTAGTGTATAAACAACCTTATTCAACTAAATCGGTCTTTCAGAACAATCTCGTTAGTACGTCTAAGTAGCATTAAAATGTTCTGTGATATCGACCGTTAAAGTCTCCGTCAAAATGAGCCGCTCTGGCGTTGAAGTCACCAGTTGTTAACAACTTCACCAGTGTCAGTGGTGTTAACAGTGCGTATTGTGTGAAATAATCGGTTTTATAACTTCTCCAGGGATGTAATGACCTGTTGGGATACCTTAAAATCACGAAAAGTGATGTTATTTGTATGAATTACTGGACCTTAACACTTTTATATTACATTTACTACTTGCCATGTATCGTTTGAGGTAAGCATATTCAAAACTATATGGTCTAGGAGCGATCATTCTTATGACTAATAAAAGCAAATATATTCAATCGTTTGATTAATAACCGGAGTATGAAGTATTTTCCATCCAGTGTTACGTATACAATCACTGTTTAAACAATACGAAACGTTTATTTCCAGTGTAAACCTTAATAATTATTAACAATTTTTCAAGAACATTACGTTTTATATCCCGATTGGAGTGTCAAAACAAATTAATAAGTTAAGAAATGCTTTATTTATGGAATATATTTCTGGAAATCACTTCAATAACATTGAAACTTGGATAGGTTCTCTTTTGGAATGAATTAAACTTCAAAGCCCATTTTCAAACAAAAAGAAAGGGGTTAATTGGGGTTTGCTTTGGAGAGAAAAATGATTCATGATTCGGGAGAGATTAAGTCATAGTAATTGTACTATAAAAAATTAATTTTTGTTCACTCTAATGGCTCAATAAAATAAATTTACTGTTGATTATGATTTGAATAAAATGGTTAAACAACTTTTTGGTTAATTGATTACCATGCTCATGCTTCATTACATTCCTTAAAAAAAACTCATTTTCACTTTTTTTCTTAAACAACTGCACCATCGGATTCATTGAGTGTTTTAACATGAGAATCGATACTAATCTCAATTTACATAATTGAAATAAATAAGTAATTCATAAAGAGTATTTAATATCTTTACTCTAAAATTTCTACACGAATTTGTGAAAAACAGTTATAATCGGGTATTTCCGTTAATGTAATCAACAACAAATTTTAGAATTTCTTTCTACCATTAAAATCTTATTTTTAATATGTAACTGAAAGTTTAAATAAATTATTTTTAATAAGATAAGATTATTTTGCAGGCTATACTACGATAAATCATTGTCGATAGTGCTATCAACACGAAAATACAGACACGTGGTTAGGAAACAAACACCGTTTGAACCAAGCATCGAAGAGGTCACAGAATTCAAGGCTGTAAATCGGAGAACTCTTGATCTAAGAACACTAAGGAATCTGCTGTAATTTCCTAAGTGATATAAAAGTTATATATGTATCATGTATTCAACTATATTTAAACATCTTTAATTAACGTAAATGTATTTCATACAAAATATTCCGTGGTTATAATTCAGAAATCATTTTTGAGGATAGTGAATTAATATACTATTTTTTTTTCATTAGTATCTTTCAATAAAATTGATTGATTTATTTAATTCCAATTAATTATTTTAAAAATATAAATTAAAAAATATTAACTTTTTCTAGTTATGAGAATTTTAATTAGTGAGTGAGAATAAATATAGAACATGAAAACAAAATCTATAATCATTTTCTCAGCCCAAAATAACATTTTAAAGGATAAATTGATTATGAAAATTAAGTTAAACGTTATAATCAACAAATATAGTAAAATCAGCAGGATAAATATAGTTTAAATTATCAATAGTTATGGGACATAAATTTATTTTTAAAATAACGTAAAAAAATTCAATAATACATGTCCGTTAAAACGCTACGCTTTGATCATCTAAATCTTAAAGATGACATTAATATTTATATATTGTACAAACCTTGATGGTCATTCCTGATAAATAAACAACTGTATTTGGGCGACGTTACGAGACTTAATTGTTCATTCTGAAAAAATTTCAGAAAATATTTGTTACACACTAAAGTTACAAACAATGCTAAATTAGTTTTAATGAAACCAAGTGCATTGTAGTTTATTTTTGAAAAATACTATTCATTATGTTCTACCGTTAAATTAAATCACTATATTACCGTATTTTTATATTTATACATAAAAAATTACTTCAAGACCCTCAGATAATATATATTTTATAATCAGTGCTGCCCAAAGTCTTAGTCTTGGTCTTGCGAAAAGGTTACGCAACAGTCTTGCAGTTACCCAATAGTTTATTAATATAGAGATATTACTGTCATTTTTTAGATAGGAGAGACCTAACTAAGCCCGAATGTAAAATTAGAGGAGTTAAATGCAAAAGGACGATGGTTTTACCGAACCATTACATATATCCTAACTAAAACTGTCAAGTATTTATTTATTTACTATTTTGCCTTAATGTTTATTCGAAAAATTACCAGTCTTGGTCTTGATCTTACAACTGTTAGGCAGATCTTCGTTTTCTCATATAAATTGGCCTTTTTCTTATTTCAAATAGTTTTATAGAGTATATTATATGTTTCTTCAGTAACATATAACAATAACATTCAGTGACAATCCTTCACAAATTAAATGACGCTTTTATCTAAGTTATAGGTAGTTAAAAAATGTATAAGAAAATTCGAAATATCAAGAAACAAGAATAAATCATAACAAGATTAAATATTACTCCTATCTTTAGATAGATTTAGGACTGAACTGATTTCTAATTATTATGTTTAACCTATCGGAATTTTACCTGCAAAGTCCCAGGAACCCCAACGGATTTTTCCCGGTCCAGTTAACAATAGAAACTCCTAAAGCCCCTTCCTTACGAGGGTACCCACAACATTAACTGAACCGTCAAAATCTTCCGCCAATTCTAACCAACAAGAAATAAAAATTGTTGGATTATATTAAATGTTAGACCGCTTGTACCTCATATCCTTCCGTCAATATCCAATAATAAAATAATTAACAAAACAGATATGTGTTACATAAAATTTAATATTAATTATAAATATGAATATTAATAAATCTAGCGATTCCCATAAATAATGTTGAGATGATAATAAAACATAACTAATACATATATACATTTTTTTTTCAGAACATGTATTAATGTTAATAAAATATTTGACTTAATTAAATTTGAACATTAATTAATTTTGAAAAAAAATCACCAATTAGAAATTATAACAGGTTATGATATTTATTTCAGATTAAAATGGTTATTATTGATCACACTTATTTACTTCCAGGCAGGAAATTCTAAATCTATCAAAATCGATCTCATTCTTAATTTTTTTTATTTCTGTTAAAAAAATCAAACGTTATAAGCAAATTCTATAAGTTCTGTCAGTTCTTTTTTAAATATACCTGGATGGAATAGTAGAAAGTTAAGCAATTCTCGCTAGAAATCATAAAAACGATTAATGTGTTAATAAAATAAAATTAAAGCTCCGAATCACAATTTGTTAACCATTCAAGTTCTAAACTACAATAACTCCGGATTTACAATTTAACATTTGTTTACTACTAATACCATAATTTAAATTATTCATGTTCACTTTGCAAACCAGAAAAATAATGTTAAATAAATAGATGGTTACAGTTAAAAGTCATCCATTTTGTCAAAGTTTAAAAGGGAAATCAACCATGTACTCTACAATAGAGTTATAAAATAAAAAATAAATATAATTGATAATTTCAAATTTCGAACAAAACACGCTTATAAACATTTGCAGATATACCGAGAAGATTAACATTATCTTAATAAATAAATGAAAGGTTATATTATACTGAGAGAAGAAAGTGAAAATTAAAAAATAAAATAAAATGAGAATCAGAGAATAATTTTCTGTAAAAAAAATCAATGAAAATTCTGTTCGCTATGTAATCTAAAACTTTAGTGAGTTTAAAATTTATGGTTTGATTTTATCATTTTAATTAAATGAAATCTACATGACCGATATTTAGCTGATTAAAAGATTAAATTAAAGTAAATGAGATCGGGCAGATATCTCAACCCAAAAATATTTATTAATAGCTTCAAAAAAAATATTCGTGATTAATTTAGAGTTTTTAATTTTTAAACTTAATAAGATTTTTTTTTTAACATGTTTGAAGTATCTTTTTAACTAAAACGAAAATATTGCTTCTATAACCAATTTGAAACTTAAATCTCAATTTTAAAAGAATTTAATAACTTTTAACTTTTTGGAACGGACATCTTCAAATTAAATTTATGAAGTATACTACGTTTTTACATTAAACGAACACCTGGATGTTAACTATTCAACAAAAAAGAAAAATGTATTTAGGGTATGTTTATGAGCTAGTTATATCTGACGAAGAGGAAGAAAGGCGGGGGTAGAAGAAAAAAAAAGTTTTCTTGTTAAAAAATTAATTCAGTCAGTGACTGGGGAACGGGTTACCATCCCTTCCTATTTCATCCGACTCAGCAGGGTCCTAGACTTTTCTAATAACAAACTTTAATTGGTTCCTATTTCTACTAAGGATTATCTTTCTAGCATAGTACAGTCTTACCTAAAATGTAATCTTATAGAAATCTAATCACGTATTTTTGTATAGCTCAGCCATTAATCCATAAACCCATCCTGCTGTCAAGTGTGAGGTCATAATCTGTTAAGTATTATCATATTCATCTGTAATAAAAGTTACTTATTAATTATTAAACAATCGTCTTTTTCAATAATCTGAAAAAATATCGATGCAGTAATAATCATAACATAATAATAACTTTTTTATTTTTCTATTTTTTAATTTAAAAATATAGAAAATCACCCTAGAATTCCTATATTGTTATCTTACTTATAATAATGTGTCTTTTAGTGTTGTATGCGTTTGTAGGCTTTATCTTTGAATAATGAACTGATTTCGGTCCATCCTTTTTTTAGATTGAATTCTTTTTTTTGAAATATTATTTTAAATATATTAAAAAAAAAAAAATATCATCTCGAAAATAGGAAAAATGGATTGATGTATTCATTCGTACTTTACAGACTAAATTTCCATCAACCATCAAAATATAGCTATCTATGTATCGTTCCTCAAAATGAAGGTTAATACAATAAAAGATACTAATCAGTATGTTTTATTAAACTACCATTGATGATTTCGAATAAACTGTTTTCCAATATCTGAAATAGTTGCATTTACACTATTTTAACCTAGATGAGCTATTTACGAAAAATAAACCTTTAAGTGATATTTTAGATTAAAGGTCGTATTTTGCCTCTTATACAAAGAAAACGCTTGTTATTATTATTATTTTTTTTTTTGGGTACATTATTTTCAAATTAGGAGTATTTTTAATGAACCTAAATAACTACAGTAAAGACAGTAAATATGATCAAGAAAATTAATACAGTATACTTATGTATCTCATAATTTTGTGGCATGTTAATTCTATTGTAGTAATTTTAAAGTGCCTTAAAACAATGTTATGGATAAAAAAAAATAATAATCAATCAATTCAATTTGATTTGTTCAAAAACTGGTAATAAGCTTGGGTCCAGACGATGGTCTACATGCCTCAACTTTGATAAAAACAATTTTTTTATTATTTATCTGTTAACAAATTGGGTATGATCATTCATTTTATAATTATTTTTTCGGTTGGCTTTAGCCGCCGCCCAATGGGATAAAACGCTGGATTCTCCAGACATGGCTCTTATACCTAGATATCCTCCGGTAGAAATCTAAATAGGATATATACTTTATATATTTTGTCGTATTAAATGGAATGGTGAAGTAAGTGGAATGGTTCCTATGATAAACTTTCCCAATTTTAAATCCCAAAGTATTCGGAATGAAAATCAAAACTCCAGTAATAATTCTGAAATGAAAACTAACTTCCAACCGCAATATTTTTTTAATATCTCAAATACATAAATATACTCTACTTATCTACTGAAGATACCTAAACACTGAAATAAGATAGACAAGATTATGCAATCTTTCATATTATTAGATAATTTCTAACATACATGAAGCCATGTAATAATGAAAGAGATGTGATCGTAACTATTATTGTCTGTGAATTATTAAGCCAAAAAAAAAAAAAAGGCCTGAACATGTCTAATTTATTTTTCGTCTATAAATAATATTATATCAACTCCTTATTGTCTTTACATTATAGCATAATATCTTTAATTATTCTTAAATTAAAATTAATATTTTTATTAAACGACGTATTCGTTTAATAAAAGAAAAAAACTTTTTACCAAACCATGAATCTCTATTCATTATATTAAATAAAAATAATGTTATTGTTTAATCAAACCTAATATAATGTGATTATATTAATTGTAATTATAAACTTATAACTTAGATTACCTTTCTTCTTAACAATAATTTAGAAATGTACATTTAAAATAAATTTAAAACAAGATATATTTTTTTTTTACAATTGACTAAATAACATTTTCAATACTTACTTATTTTCCTATTCAAATATATTTTAATATAAATTATAAGTTTTCGTGATGATACAATATATTAATAATATGAGTTAATGTACAAATGTATTTCTAAGGTTGACCATAGTAGGATCCAGTTTTTTGGATTTTTTTTTAAGTCCTTTTGCCAATAGACTTTAATAATTTGTTTTATTTGTTGTATTTCGGAAACTTTATCAACATAAAAAATTTATATCCGTAAATAAATTATCAAATAAGATAATTAAATAGATAATACCTAATTTTTTAAAAATTTTAATATCTTAAAAATATAATATTTGAAAAATAAGATCAATAAAATTGAGCAGCAATAGATTTAAAAAAAAAAAACATAATTCTGATGTTTATAAATTGAAGTGTCCATATTTTTGAAGAATTTAAATAAAAGTGTATTTATAGATTATAGATATTTGGAATTTAGGCTAGTTATCACTTACTTACTTTACAAGTATTCTCTTACCTCTGTATATTTCTTGTATTTATAAAGGCATACTTATATTAATTGTTTGTTATTTTTGAATAAATCAGCTACTATTTTAAACAAATATAACCTCACAGCATGGGATCAATATGTTATTTTAACTTTTAAATAGTTATAACAAACGGATATGGTTCATCGATGAAACGAATATGACCGGTGTTACATTTGTTGTAAATATTGTCAAATAATAAACATAAAAAAATATATAAAGTTAAAAATCAACTCACATAAGCGTGGTAACGGCCAAGGATACCTCTTATTAATCTTGAAAAAAAATTTGTTCATTTCGGGTTTTCTAATTACACGTTGTAATTGATTCCAATCTATGAGAAAAATAATATTGTCTGCTGAAAAAATAGAACAAATAAATATAAATCGATGATATCATTTCTAGTTTCTTTGTAAAAATTTAAATTTAATTAATCTTTGTATATAGGTATGACTGTGTTTTAATGTTTTTAAATTTACTTATCTTTAGGTTATTTTTATTATTTTTTTTTAACGTAGTTTTTGATTATTATTTTACTTTTGTTAATTTTATATTTTCTGTATATATGCTCATGTGTGAATGTGTTCATATATCACAATAATTATTGTCTACGTAACAGATTATTATATTTCTTAGTAAATAAATTTTAAAAAATCTTTATTTATTTTCTATAGTTTTCAAAGTTTTATTTCAAATTTTATATTGTTTTAATACTATAAATAGCTCTTCAGGTTTTTATCAATAGTAGTCCTTTAGTGGTCGTATAAATACAATTTTAATCAAAATTTCATCAAAATTATTTAAAAACATGAGGCAAAATATTTCGAGAATTCTAATATATTTTTTAAAAGTAATGTTTTTCCAAATTAATCTTAAACCAAGAAAAAATATCCAGCTCAAGCGTCAAAGAATCTTAGAACAAAAAAATGCAAGTTATGATTTCTAAAATTTTGTCACTTTAAAATTTATATTGTTACCATTGAATAAATTATTTATCCGAATGATCATTTGAAAAAATCCCTTATTATAAGTGGTAAAGAAGCTTTTTTAATGATTTATACTGTTTAATGATTTATAAGATAAATTATATGTAGATTAAAAAAAAATATTATGAACTTACATTATCTATTACAAAAAATGCTAATCTCAATTAATTGATATAATTATTAGTGGGTTAAAACTACAAAATTTAGTTACAAGCGACCTAAGACTTTTTTTTTTTTATTTCTACTTACACTTCTCACATGATGACATGGAGGCTGATTATTATATTTAAATAAATAATTACAATACTTAAGCAATTAATGCGCCATAAGGTTAATTATAGTATGGGGCAGATTGTGGTTTTATAACAGGGAAACCTTTATTGGTTAATGAAAGTCATTCATCTCAGTACTCCAGAGAGTCCAGAGAGATCCGGAGGAATAATGGGAGGTGACTAAAGACCACTTTTCTTCTCAGGGCGGTTGAAAACTATTACTTACAGCTTAAATATAAAGCTGTTGAAAAAAAAAAAAAATAATAAAAAAAAAAAAAAAGACGATGGCGGAGTAATGTAGCGGTGTTAGTTAGACCGCCTCGAGTAGCAAATAAAGACATAATTTAGAGAAAATAGCGGCTACTTAGTGACCAATGGGGTACCACGGCTGCAGTTGCGCAATCGACTCGTAGGACCTCGCTATCGATAGATGGAACTCTCCAGCAGCTACATGTAGGAAGTGTTATCCTGTTATGTTCCGTTCTTCTATTATTGCGGTCTCGGGTGCCTCTCTGCGGTTGAGGCTACCGTTCTCTTAAATTATAAATAAACCTCGCAGATTGAAGAATGCCACTGCTGAAAAAAAAAATATAATAGAAAAAGGAAATGGGATTTTTTTTTCCCGCAATATTTGCACGCTATTGTAATTGTATTCTTCTGAGAACGAGACGAAATATCGACGGATCGACTGCTATTGAAATATATTTAATTCGTTTTTTTTTTTTCGAAGTGAACACTAATCGTTATCGACAATTTTTTTAAAAAACTCGATAACTATATTTTCTATTCCAATCAAATTCTTTCTTTGAAGTACTTATTTCCGACAATCACTGATTATTTCATTAGTTATTAAAAACACTGAAACTTAATTAGAGATCTGCTTTTGGAAAGAATTTCAAGGCCCGTTTTTAACAAAAAAAAAAAAGTTTATTGGAATTCGGTTTCGAGGGAAAAATAGTGTATGATTGGTGGAGAAAACTGTGATAAAAAAATTAACATTATTTTTACAATAATATACAATAAAATAATAAAAATGATTTTTTTTTCAAATTTCATTTAAATTGAATAATTTTAAAAAACTTTTGATGAATTATCGTTTTAAGAATACTTAAAGAAGTTTCATAATATTACTGGAAAACAAAGCCTGTTTAGGAAATAAACGTATTTCCTCACGATTTTTTAAACAAATATTTAGATTCGTTTTGAAACATTTTAAAACTTAGTTTCTTCCATCTATTCGAAATCCAATTATTTTTCATTTTAATATCAATTAATTACTTCTGATGGCTGTAATATTTGGCATTGTTTTGTAATTTTAATTTGTTTCTTCCAAACTATTGCAGAGGAACTACAATACCGATTGGTAGTTTCAAGAGATTATTGAAAAGTGAATTTTTTTTTACTTAATTTCTTCATCCAGAAGTACAGAGACAATCAGTATGTCTGCTTTTGTAAATAAAGTGTTTACAGACACAATAATTATTTTAGGGATACAATTTTAATTTTATTTTTCTTGAAACGTGCATACATTTAGTAGCTGAAATACATGCGTTATATTTTAAAAAGAGTATTTTTTTAAACTTTATTATTTTTTTTATATAATCCCGTATCGGAAAATATTAATACTGGCTTGATCGGCGTGAGGGAAAGAAGTGCTCAGCGGCATCTCTTCTTGGCTTGAATTTAATATATTTTTAGATGAAGAGATCCCTCATCTAGCTTCTTTTGAGTTTCCAAAGCGTGCTTTCGTGCATGTTAATTGTTTCCATGCCTTATATCAGTGTGTCCATGTAAGTGATTGTGATTTTTTTTGTAGTGTGTCCGTATTTGGTGTTACCTGTTGGCATGTTTAGATCTTTATGTAAAGTGATGTTTTGTGACGTACCAGCTTTATTTAACCTAACAGTTTTTGACTGAAAGGTTTGTAGCTTTCGTATGTGGGTCGTTTAGGCTGTTCTTTATATTTGAGAAGCATAGGTCCATATAGGCTTAGTAGTTAAATGTAGGTGTTCAGTCTTGAGGTTTAACGTTGTTCTTTTTTTGTTGATATGTTGGCCCCCTGAAGATATCTTTTAATAGTTTAGTGTTCAGCTCAGATCATTCGCAATAACAAATATGGAACAATGAAAATGAAAATTGTTTTTACATTTGGTCGGAACTTCAGCCCGAAAGCCTTCAGCCCTTAGAACCGCCAATAATGAAAGTTACATGTAGATAGTGTACGAATATAATAACTATATGTAATTTGTTGAGCCAAGTACAGCAGGATTTAGTAATTTGGGATAGAGGTATCTCTCTAAGGAAATAAAACTTATCATAGGGTAAGGAGACGATCTTAATATTAACTTTAAATCTTCTTCCTTTTTGGTTTAATAAAAAAAAAAATCAATTAATAAAAATCTCTCATGGTCAAGACTTTTTATAATTATTGTTACTTATCTATTGATTAGTTAAAATGGATTCCGCAAAAAATAATATATATAAATAAATAAAATATTCAAAGGCAGATAGACAGACTACATTATTTAAGAAACCTTGGTTTAACCTAGGAAAGTTCTCATCCTATTTAATAACATAAATTACTAACAAATATGAATAACCAACTTTCATTTTCGATAAGAAGAGATAAGAAACTTTGAATTGAGAGTTAGAATAATAAAATAAAATCGTTGTTTTATGAACAATGAAAAATCTTTATTGCTAACTGCAAGGGGTTCGACTTATGGGATCGCTTCTAGAATTCTAAGAAGTGAGTAGCTGCGAGGTTCTTAACCCTTAGAGTCAGAATTTAGTGCCGCCACTAGGAGCAAGTTCAATGCCTGTCTACCATCACAACTGCCTCGCATAACGGTTACGTCGGAGGTACTTAAGTCACCTGGTTCAGTGAAGTATCAACTCTCAAGAGCCGACATCTTCAAGGGTGGGGTCCAGATCTTACGGGCCTACGGTACAGAGGACGAAGAAGAAGAAGAAAATGGAAGAAAGCACCTTGCTCAATGTCATTCAATGTCCTTATCAATCTGCGGTTTCTTGTATGATATGATATCATTTTTGTTGTCATAGACCGGGAATGCAGCGTCCTGTTATTATCGTTACAGCCTCTCTCTCCAATTAAAGTAAATGTATTAGTAATAGACAATTATGAAATATTTTCATCATGTATGTGAACCTCAGTTTTAATTCTGATGGTAGATATTTACAAATGGATTTAATATAGAGCAAACTTACATTGAGCAAACTCTATTCATTTGTCGTTTTTTTTTTCTATACAGTAAAATAGTTAATTATTCATGAAAAACTTAAAAATGTTTACAACATATGTTGCATCAGTAATAGACACTCCGGTTTTGGGTCAACAGGTTTTTTCATATAATAAAAAAAACCATCTGCTCTCTTTCAAACTTAGAAATGTAAAATGACATACAAATGAATTAAAATTACCCAAAAATTTCAAACTTATCTCCTAAAGAAAAGTTAAGGAAACCTACCTGAAACAAAAGCCCTTGCACCATGAAAAAAATCAACTGTTAAGCAACTATTGCTCCATATCACTTGAGATTAAGGCATCACTCTCCTAAGTGTTCTAGCTACAAATGTACTCATATTTGCACTATATATAAGGCATATATAGGCAGGGGTGCCCATCCTCCCCTCCAAGATCGATGGTGCAAAAACCTGTCTTCCTATTCCCAAGATATTTTATTGCTTAGCTTTTCTGAAAAACAGAGCAAGCGAAGGAAGAATTAGAAATATTGTATACAATTATACTTGCAGCGGTCTGTTCCAAGTTTTCCCCTTGTTACTTAGTATGAAACTTTTTATTCAAAAAATTCATTTCCCCACCGAAATGTGCCCTCTTAAAAATTCAAAAACCCGCCAAAATATGCATCTCTCAAAAATTTCGATGTGGCAAATTGCGCTATCAAACCCCCTCCTGGGCACTTCTGTATATAATTATTATTTATTAATGAGTTGAAAACTACATATTTACGGTACAGTGTCATTTACTGGTTTTCATTTACTTGTGGTCATGAAATGGAACTTTTACAGCTTATGAGCTGTTTAAACTTCATACAGTCACTGAAGACTCTGATCAAACTACTACCTAGATATGAATCTAGATCTAAGGATCGTTTGTTGGGTTGAACATTAAAAATTCTCGCACCTCCAACTGGAACAGGAAGGTATCAAA
Source organism: Nezara viridula (assembly GCA_928085145.1). NCBI lineage: Eukaryota > Metazoa > Arthropoda > Insecta > Hemiptera > Pentatomidae > Nezara > Nezara viridula. Next base: position 130,119,969 of record OV725079.1, read on the forward strand.
TTCTTCGGGCAATCAAACTCTTCTAGCCATAGTTGGAAAGTTGAGATTCATTCCGCAAGCTCGCAACGAATTATCATTGTGGTTTTATTCAATTCCGTTAGATAGTTGAAGGATTTCACGAGATAAATAATGACAAAAAAGATTTTTGACTGTCAAGGAACCGAAAGAGGGGAAACAATTTAAAAAAAAAAAATTAATGAATCTTTATTTTCTTCCAAATTTCAGTTTTAGTAAAAGATGCAGTTAAAATATTAACTTTTGTGTTCGGATATTTTTGGATGTATTTCATTGGAAAAAACATTTAAAAAAAATATTTTTAGACGATTCCATCAAGAAAATTTTGCTGAAGACATTTATGATGAAATATTTTATTTCTTGATATTTTTCTTATTTGCCCATTTTGTGCATATATGTATCCTTTTTTTCAGTGAAAAAACAGCCTCTTTTGTAAATAAAGTGCTATATTTTATGACGTTTTCATTATGAAAAAATAACTTTTTACAGTTCATAGATATTTTCATTATTTATTCATTATAGATCATCTTTTAATGTTTCTCTTAGTTCAGGATTTCGTTAAAAAAAAAAAAAGGTCTCGTTATACGTTGTAAATTTTTTTAATCACAATTGAAGTGGAGAAAATATTTTGATCCCAATGTCAAACAAAATATCTAAGATAATATAAACACCTAAAATATTCACCTAAGTCATTTTTATTAATTAACGATTTTTCTAGATGTTTTCGTTGACACTAAACTGATTCAGAAACTATATAAAAATATCTCATTAGATTAATGCATCCATCTAAGCCGATAACACAGATTCAAGATATTCAACCCTATATGAAAAAAATAACATTTTAATCCGAAGGACCTATTTATAATTTATATAAATTAAATAAATCCTATTTAAATAATTAAATTCTGAGAGAGGAATGTTAGCTGTCAGGTGTTGCGTGTAGTGGGCGAGGCGGCTAACGGCTCGTTAAAGCCTTTTCTCGTTTAATAGTCAATAATAGAATCTCAAACCATCAACTTAACATAAACTACAACTTCTCTAAATATATATATATATAAACAGATGGATTACTTTATACATAACAAACTATTAGTATATATACATCATCGAAAGGGATTAAAAAATAAAATATAATAATGCATGTATATATTTTTAGGTATTTATGAATTGAAGGGATGCAAAATAAATAAAAAATTTGAAACGATCAATTCAAGGTGTTTAATTTGGAATCATCATTTCAACTTTGGATGGAGGATGGGATCATCATTTCGACTAGAGTAATAAATGAAGTACGACGTGATTAAGAATGCTTTTAGAATCCTGAGCATCAAGCAGGAACGAATCCAAACGTTTAGGTTAACTCGAGACTATATATTACTAGGACTTTTCGATGGAGGAAAAGCTTAATTTTGCCACTTCTTTCATCTCTTCTCCTCCGTAATAAAAGTATATAAATCCATAAATATTTTTATTTGACCCAGCAAAAGAAAAAAAAAAAATCCGTTTAAAAACACTTGTTTGATTTCGATTTGTACATATGGGTGCTAATCATACTGTATTATTTTTACAAATATATAGATATATAATATTTGTTTCCACTTGAGTAGGTATGACTTGTTCTTGAATATTCTTTCTGATAAATTATCAGCAATTTAAAATAAGCAGAGAATTAATTTTTATGTTCTCCTACAGTTATAGGTAATTTAATCAAATGTTAATGATTTTAGTTTAGCGTAAAAATAGCGCTTATAAACATACTTATATAAAAAAACATTATCTATATTTAATTGAGTAAGGAGGTGGTCCGATGTGGCTGTCATAGAAATACTAAAATAGTAAAAAAAAAACTATTTTATTTAAAGCCAACGTTTGATCCGACTTTGCAGGTCTTCTTAAGGGGGGTATATGGAGTTTGAGTTGAAAATAGTTAGACAGTCGAAACTCCAACACCACGGTCAACCATTAAGTATTTATTCAATCAATCTATTTAATTGTTTAAATCCTTTTTTTTTCTTTTGTTATATTGTAGAAAAAGTATAAAATATTTGTGACTTTTACAGGAGTTAAAAGTTATGACTTTAAGGAGTTAGGGAGTGGGGTAGCTCAGTGGTAGGGTAGTGAGCTTCCAATGCTAAAGGTCCCAGGTTCGAATCCCGGCTCATGGCAGAAAATTTATTTATTCTGTTTCATTGGCCGTGGGGCGACCCTGAGTCGGGAGACTCTCCTGGGGCTCACCCAGCCTCTCTGTAAAGTGGGTATCCTTAATTAAATATTTAGTTAAGGGGGAAAACCTGGCGGTTGAGCGTGATCTCGGTCAAATCTCCTCCTTGCACAACCATTGACCTAGAAACAATGCTTTTCCTAAACAGTACTAAACCCAAGACCTTTCATGGGTTGTAGTGGTACAGGTTTTTACAGGATAGTACGCCCTCAACTTAGTTAAAAACGTTGGAGGAACATTCAAACTTAGAAATCTAGATTGAATTTAAAATATTTTTTTAAAATAAAATGATACATTCTACTTTTTACCTCTATCAATAAAATAATTTTCATCCTAGAATTATTTCTAGAAGGCAAAAACGTCAAATTAAATAATTTCAACGACTTGGCTGATAATACTTAATTCTTATCAGACTATAATTCTATTGGCTATATAGCCTATAATTGGTACTATATTGAATTATCAGTCTTAATAAAGCAGAACGCTTACTTCTAAGAATCTTCTTAAACTGTAATTATTGATATTTATTACAGTAATTAAGGGAACAATTACAGAGATAACCAACGGACAGGTATTAATAATTACTACGGTATAAATATCAAATAAGGACATTAATAGCTGACACGGAAGAAGGGGGAGTCTCTTTTATCCTGCTAGGAGAGCGCTAACACCCCATTACCCCGGGCCGAGGTATTCCCGTCTTGAGGAATCTGTTATTACCGACAGTTGAGGAAAATTAGAATTTTCCGCCATCATCCGCCCATGTACTATCGATAAATCAAACAAGAAGATTACAACATGGAGGCAAAGCATGTTGCATACTGACGCCATGTAACCTTCCGGCCTACATTTCATCCTCACTGGCCTCCTATCCTGTACTTCGCGATAATAGTCACCTAATAAATATCGGCTCAAACAGGATTACGTCCTTATAACACTAACAAAATTGTAAAGCACACAGCGTGAGTTCAAAGTCTTTTGACATTTACCACCGATCGAAGCACATTTGTTAATTAAAATAATAGGGAACAAAATGTTTAGTAATTTAAACGACATTAGGGATTTAAACATACTAGTATAACTATGATAATACGACCTATGTTGCTACAAAATCTTTATTAACTGCCACTTTAACGATTGCTTTATCTCCTTTTACCGTTCTGGATGCCTAATTCATGGATCCTAGAAAATATTTTCATTAGTCATAATTTTAGTGGATAAAATAGAATTTAAATGTGTTTGAAGATGTAAAACACTACTTTGAACAGACATATGACAGGAGGCTCCCTTATCAAAAATGTTAAATCTCAGATTACAACAATTATTCTCACTTCTTTGAAGACATTCAATTATAAAACTAAAACAGAACAGTAAGAACTATAAATAAAGTTCCATAGTACGTCACAAATATTACTTTACATAAAGACCTTCGGATACCAACAGTGAAGGTACTACACAAATGGACTCAATACGTAAGATTTCACGATAACTTACACAAACATGTTAATGCACTCATGAGATATGGTTACAATTAACGTGTATGTAAGATCAGTAAGGATATCCTCGCTTAGCTGTAAAACGTTGTAGGAAGTAAACATATCGACGGCACCATATTAGAGTAACGAATTTGAATTTGTCTAATTTAAACTTTCGATTATGATTATTCGTTACTACAACATGTACATATTCGACAAACATATAAATTCGTAAAGGTGGTATTACTTATTCCGGTCTTATAGTTACCGTTCAGATTCGTGATTTTACCACAAGGTGGGTCTTATGGAGTATGGTAAACGAACGAAATTAAAAAATGTGATATCCCACAAGTTTAACATGATGCCGACAGTATAATGATGGAAGATTGTATAAGTTTTTAAACTATATTCCTGCATTCAAATGTGTGTGACGCTTATAACTCTTAGTACATTTGATGGAATGTGAAGGTTGTGGCACATAGATTGTCCAGTATTAATTTTATCAAATGTCCTCCACTTGTTTCGCTTAGGGATGCGTATTTATTTTTTAAATGTCACTTAGATTTTGTTTTTAGACGACTAGACACATACCTTCAAATTACGTGACCAATAGAAATAGCGAGAAAGTTATACTGACTCTACCAGGCATATTTTTTTATCTCGTCCATATTCTTATCCATCAGTAAGTAGATTTTTCTATTGATGGTACAATACGTTGAAAGATAATGAAGTACGAGTAAAACATATCACTTATTATTAAGTAACTTCTCTGAAAACCTAAATGGAAATTAAAGCAATATACAGTACTGAAAACTAAGACGTCATATTTCATTTAAAGAATCGAGAATATGGTTTTAAATCAGTGGTCTAAAGATTTAATTTAATTAACATTCAGATAATTGACATGAATAGCTTAATGAAAAAAAAAAAAGCACCTATGTCTCCACAAAGAGGTATAATAACATAATTTATCGCTGTGGCCAAAGGTATCATTAGACAGTTGCCAAAACGCACCAAGTTTCTAGGTTGGTAGTTTGAAAATAAAATGAATATTATTTGACTTCCAAATTTAAAAGAGTGGTTGAATTTTGCATACCGGCGCCAGAAACATTATCTGAAATTATATGGTACCTCTCTGAATTTATGAGCTTCACCTTTACAGACAATTCGACCTTCTCTATGTCTCTATGAGATGTTCTATTAATACAGCCAATCCCAAATACTTTCTTTCCTTATTCATGTCATTGCCGAATAAATTACGCCTTCAAATTTTGATGTTTTTACTTGGACATTATTTCTATTGTATCTCAAAAAAATATCTGATATTGACATTCCTGAACATTTGATATAACTGATGCCTCTGAGGTTTTACGCCTTTAAACCCAAACAAACAAACTTTTCCTTCTAATTACTCTGTCTATGAAATATAGAAATCATTAGGATGATAATATCGTTAAAAGTGACAAAAAAAAAAAAAATAATAATAACTAAACATACAGGTAAAATATATTTGTGGTTTTTACTATCTATCAAATAAGTCCCCCTGTGCACAATCGTCCAAAAACTCTTTTTTTTCGACTTTTTTTACATAGGCTTTTTTTTTTAACACTAGAACAACCGCTTTCTAAATCAAAGAAAATCAAATGAACATAATGAGATATTTCTTTATTTAGTCAATACATCTTGTATTATTGTAATATAACGTCATTTCTTGCCAACTAAATTTGCATTTATCGTTGCGTATTACATATATAAGCTTGCATTACCAGATGGCAGCCCACCTTATTCTCTGCTTTAAATATTGGAAAAAAGATTATTTTTAAATTTTAACTGGGCTTTCAACGAGAATTGATGGGGAAATACCGACTATGATGGGATATCATACGGTTATGAACGCAACATAGTGTGTACACAAGATCTGTGTATTCACAACTGTTAGTTCATTCCGAAACTAAAATTTGGAAATCTGATTATTTCAATCATAATGTTTTTTATTAAAGTTTAGAATTGTAAAGTATAAAATACCTTTTCCCTTTTCCTTTGATTCACAGATTTCAAATATTTACAGATTAGGACATTGAACGCCTGTGCTAAAAAAGTCATTACTTTATTCTGAAAAAAAAGTGAAATATATAAGATAGTGGATATACAGTTGTTCTGCTTTTTACCACCGATATATATTACGTTGTTATCGCTATTTATTACTGTTGGAGTGAATATTGTTTACTCCTGATTCTGGATAAATTTCAATGATAACCTATTTCCTTTTTTTAGTAGTGATATGTCACAATGGCGATGTTTATGAATATGTCGTCAAGAATAACATATAGGTTTAGACTATTGTTAACTTAACATATGTTGAGGTGGCCAGGGAATGGAAATGAATGACGAATAGCCTTTTATAAAGTACGTTTATGCGCACAAGGCCGAAACAAATATAATACTACTGCAGGGACCTCGGTCTGAGATTTATACTGCCCATAGTCTCTTTCTATAGCTAATGAAGCCAAGGAGGTAACAGTTGTATTCATATTATGGGGGAGGGAATGTCTATAAACTGAAATCACCGATTATTCTTAATTTTAACGGGTACCACAACGATTTATTTTGAGGGGTTGTCACTAAATCTTGAATAAGGAAAAGTAGCTAGAAATTTTGGATCATATGTTCAATCATAGATTTTGTGTACAGATCAGGAAGACTCGTAGACACTAATCAGCACTCTAGAAAGAAGAATTGAAAAATTTGAAGGAAAAATCCTCTGCTAGACAACCGGAGCGACCTTGGACCAGAGGTTGAAGAAGAAGGACCAAAACAACTACTTACTATTTATTGTATAGTATGTATATAGTTGTATACAAAAACTTGTCATTCATTCTCAACATATGAAGACAAGGAGGTTAAGATAGGCGGAACGTTTGCCTAGGAGCAATCCATCAAAGAGCCACTACACAACAATAAATGCCTTTACAGCAGCATTAAGCAAATATGCTGTAGAGCTCTATGCAAAAAAAGAAATGTCTTAAGATAGATAGATAGATAGATAGAAGGCTAATTAAAGCGGCAAATGATATAAAAAGCCTGTATTGCCAACAGAAAATAAAAACTTCAAATCGATTTGATCGATCAAAGCGATACGATTTAGAAGTAAATTAAATTATTTAAGGGTCAACTTTATAACATTATATTCAAACAGATTAGTCTAGCCCATACGTAGTCTTTTGATTACTAATATAACTGATTTCAGAGCAAATGTACAAGCCATTTACGTTTCATGTTTTAAGAGACAATAGTTTTGTATATATCGATTATTACAACCAGCGGGGTTATGCCTTTTCTTTATTTGAGAACACATACTTAAATACGTTCCTTTCAGCTCATTTTATTTGAGCCTCACGTTTATATTTAGTATGATTTCTCTGTTTTATCATCTCCAAGATTTCTCCATATCCTTTCAAACGTTGAAGTGTATTAAGACCTGCCAGAATGCCTATATATATATATATATATATATATATATATATATATATATATATATATATATATATATATATATATATATATATATATATATATATATTAATGCTTATAAAAATATATGTGGTTATACCAATAGATTGCATTTATTTCAACGACAATGCCAAACAAAAAAAAATCTTTAGTTGTGGAGAACCATGGCCGAATACACCGAGGTGGTTGATCAGGTGGCCATGAGCTGCACCACCAACCCCCAATCAAAAGGTCTTAACGGTAATAAGTACTAAGAACACACAGTCATTGTTTTAAATTTGAAATACTCGGCGGCTCTGATTGGCTGGGTTCGGGCAAGGCGGGGCTTCAATTAATTGAAAAAGAATTCCATAGGTCCTAAAGCAAGAATAAAAAAAAAATAATAATAATAATAATGGTGTTGGAAGAATAAATTAACAATTGAAATTCTAGAGGTATGAAAGGATAATAAGTATACAATTCGTTGTATTTTGGAGAATAGAATTGAAAAATGATGTGTTCATGTCTGTATTTCTCTGCTTTTACGATTATTGTATGGAGTGTTTTACACTCGAATCGAGCCATTTGAACTATCCTATCATTTTCTGACAGTACACTATTAGTCTTTGCTCTCTTGACATAGATCTACACAATTCTAGTACGATCCTCTTTTTACTATGATTCAAGAAAAAGGAGCGGTAGTTATTTTAAGTACTACATGGCTCCCAATAAAATATATGTCGAAAAATAATACCAGCTAAGGATTAGTGTATATAAGGTGTAACCAAACGGTTTTCGTCTGATGGCCCGTTCAAGTACCACGGCTTATGATGAAAAAAAAAAGCTTGTAATATAAATGACACTTCAGTTATGAAGTGAGCTTTCTAAGAGAAACATATAAAGAAATAAAAGTTGTGTTTGAGTGATTAAATAAAATAAATTTCGTATTTGTAAAGTGATTTTTAAAATTTTACAAATCAAAGAAACATTCGCAATCCGTAGTTTGGTGGTGATGTACAATATTTGGAAGAAAACAAAAAAACACATGAAAGAACATAAGTTGTAAGGAAGACGCCATGTATAGTGTAATATAAAGATATATAACATTGTCTTAAAAAAAAAAAAAAAAGAAATATATATATATCGATACTATTTTAAATGTTTTCCACCGGGAAATCATCGTAAATAACTTTGGAGAATTCAAATTAAAATACTAAATTAATTTAATTGGCCTTCCCAAAAACAAAACAAAACATATAAGTTATTGAAAAACGATGACACTTCAATATCTTCAATTCTATAAATATTCGTTGAGTTCTTATTCTGACGTCATGAAAAATTGTTCATGTATAATTTAATGGTACGCCATTTGTTGCATGGCATATCTTCAAAGAATGCTTAGCGAAATTCGACTAATTGGAAATGCAAATGCTTCATGCTAAACAAGTTCATTAATGACTTCTGTCCATTCTTGAAATTATTTCAATTATTCACTATGTATACTTCTAATCCCAAGACCAGCCTGGTTTCCGGCAATCTTTATTATTATTTGATTTAAAGATTTTGTTTTGTATAATGTACTTTAGTAAATTTCTATTAAACTTAGGAAAAGTACCTAGAAATTATATTGTGTTATTAAGACAAACAGCTTGTTTAAACCAAACGTTGATCCATGTTACTCGTTGTTCTTAATTAGTTGAGTATATATATAATTAGCAGTATATATTCATATTTAGGCACAAGAATATTTAATAACCTTCTACTCCTAATGCTTTACCAAAGTATTTAGAAAAATTAATATTTTCAATTTATCATAATTATTTTCAAAACATGTTTATATATTTCGGCATACTTATTAGTTAATATAATCCTGTAAATTTTCATGGGATTTTCTTTTGTGAAACAATGAAAGATGTTTAGAAACGAATTTTTTGATAACCGAAAATGTCTTTAATAGCTAATAACGAAAAGAATTTTTCTGATATTACATTTTCAGTTGGATTAATTTCAGAAGTCTAATTTGACTTCAGTATGTTTACTGAGCAATTATTATTGATCAGTAAGGTTTGAAATGGAGGTAGTTAAATAATAGTTAAATAGTTGGGATAAACAGCCAATGAATAACTATAAAGTAGAATCAACCAACTGATAACCTTTTGACGGATTGACCAAAACGTAGACGGATGGTTATTATAACTTTTGAAATTGGAGATTTTTATTTTCATATAAGTCATATATATTCATATTCATATAGTGTAAGAAGTGAGATGGTTTTTCTTCATGCACGGTTGACAACAGTTGGACCTAGAGCAAAATAATTCAGCGGGCCCCTCCCATTCAATATTTAACTTGTTTTATTTTTGCTAATAATATTAAAATATATATCAAGGTATTATTAAAATGAAACATACTATTATGTTTTAATGATAACTAACACTTAATAATGATAGTATAATTTAGTAATAATTACCTAAGTGAAGTATTCATAACTTCAATATAGCTCGAACTATTCTAATTAAAACCGTTATTCATCATAATAATTCCGAAAGTTAAATATTAGTCACAACTCAATGCTCTTGCTAACCTAGACTAACCTAGTATCATTAAACTATAAACTAAATATGAGCCGTTTATTTTGAAAGCCACTCTGCCCGGTTGACCGTCGTCACATGCAAAACTTCAAGGCATCTATCAATAAAACATTTGAGGTTACTTATATTCCGAGTAATGCGGTAATTTTGGACATTTTTAGAGTTAGTTGAATAATTGATCCGTTAACTATGAAAGTGGCCTAAGTAGTTCTTTCGTCCCCACTTCAATGTATACTCAGGGTTATGGTATATAGTGGTAACAGATGAACGGGTGCTGCTTCTTGCCTAGCTTACGATGGAGCGTAGAGAAGAGAGGAAGAGAGTAAGGACGGAGAGGTGGGGGTGCCACTCTGCTACTGTTTAATTCCTACCGCCATTCCAGCGATTAGCCTCCAGGGGGACCTGGAAACTGGTTCCAGCGCTCAAAGCTTCTTTCTCTTCCACCTTCAGCTCCGTCCTACCATCGCATCATCTCGATCCTATGGCGTCGTGAACGCAAAGTTCAACATCATACTGCCTGTAATTTATTACGAAAACATCTCATCACCTATTGCTTTGCTTTTTGATGTTTTTAAAACATACCCTAATGCCGTCCGGTGAGCAGCTGGAAGAAAATTGAAACGTAATATAACCTCTCCTCATAAAGTGTTCTTGTTTTGAATAAAACAAATTGACCGTAATTTTTACCTATTACGATATTCCATAGCTACAGCTGTAGTTAATTTGGAAAATTTCATGCTTCAGTCACCTCTGAATTAGCGTTCATTGAAGGTACAAAAAAAAAAAAATTCAATTTGTGTGTAGACACATAATAACCTACTGCATTAGGCTCGCTTACAAATGATTACCATCTAAGTGTTTTCACCGTATTAACATAGAATACACAGAGTTCCAATTGAGATAATGTCACATAATGACGATTTTATAACAATAATATAAGCGTTATCAAGGTATATTTTATTTTATACAAGGTATACGAACCATCTGATTCTCCTTGGAGTTATTATTTAATTTTTTTTTTTGTACAATGAAGTAACTTTTTGATAGGTATGGTTTTCATAAATTAAAAATATAAATATATATATTTTATTTTTTACACAAATTAGACCATTCTTTACTAATAGTTTATTTATTAGCTATTTATTACGACGTTTCGACCATACTAAGCTCCATTTTACATGACGTAGGGAAAACTCTTAAATAGCAGAACAATTTAATTTTTCACTGATCAAATTAATTCGACATTAATAATGAATATCTAATGGAGGACTCTTTAAGACTTGAAAATGGCCCTTAGTATGGTCGAAACGTCGTAATAAATAGCTAATAAATAAAATGTTGGTGAATAATGGCCTAATTTATGTATAAAATAAGACCTCAAGACACCGATTTTAGGAATAATGAACAGAATAAATATATATAGTTATCATTAATTATCAACGTTTGTTGTTTTTAAAGATTCCAAAACAATTCTTATAGTCACTCAGATAAAAGTAAAAAACTAACCATATATTTTCATAATTTAGGTGTCTTCCAGAAAAACAAATATAAGGTCACATAAATCTTACATTAACGGTCTAAAAAAATAGTAAAAGTGACTCGACGTCCCACAAGTTATTTTTTGAGGATTTGTTTTGAAAACACAGAATAATATCGTAACAATATTTTTATTTGGTTGGTCTGTTATTTGTTTGATTACTAAAATTACATCGATGGTTATTCTGGATATGATTGAACAAATGCTAAAATAATTGTTAGACATTCGCAATAAACTCATTTCAGTATCTTTCTCTTAATTTTCGAAAGTAAAAAGAGGACTAGCTATCGACCTAATAATGATCGATATTGGATTGATTGGAAGGAGACAGAGCATTCGATCCCGCTCCGGGTCTGAGATCCGAGAAGGAGGGAGGTCGGCGGAAAACCAGTTTGGAGACCAAGCGGAAGGAAAAAAATAAATAAGAAATTTATATTAAAGGAATTATTAATACTCAAAGTAGGGATTTATTACGGTAGCGGCACATTTCAAACCTAACCCTTTAGTTATATGGATATATTTCAACGGGTAATTCCATATTTCTATTTTCATTATATTTAAAACAAGGAGTTGTGTGACCAAGTTATTTTATAGGACACAGCTGTGGTAGCCTACATGTCTCTTCCAACAAAGGGCGACATACTGCAGTTCTCGAAAAGGAGCTGTTTATTTTTTTTTTTTATAATTAACGGTAATCTCTAAATTATCGTCAGTGTCATAAAGAAGCTAGGTTTTTGAAATTTAACTTATCGTTTAAATTGTCAAAATTAATTTGGCCCCCGCAAAATTGGATATTAAACAGTTCGTTTAGCCTGAATCGAGAATGATATATACAATCCACTGAAGACGAGCTATAAATTTATAAGATGAAACGAACGAGCACGTCAGATTAATCATGAAACATGAATTCTACACCGAATTGGAATTCGTTACTTAACGGTAGCTTGACACGATTTTCAATTTGAATTAAATTTTGACATCCGATTCGAAAATAAATAACTACATTTATAAACCAAGGACGTTTTCTTAAAAAAAAAAAAAAAAAAAAAAAAACAACTTGACAACGTGGTAGTCATAATAGTTCTTCCTATAACTCCACTAGAATACCAACAAAAAATAATACTTTTATGAAACTCGTTAAAAAAGAGCTCCTTTCAGCCAGAATAATTTCAGTGATGCATGCATAAAACCATAACTTAATTGTGATTTGAAAAAATCCCGTTACCTCCATTACTAATTTGGTGGTAAATCTCAACGTTTTTTTACGAAAGTATTCATCCAAGAGAAGAAACATCTAGTTGGCTGAAAGGAATCGTTTTTCCTTTAGATTCATTAAAATATTCCTTTTTGACGGAACCGGCAGGTTGAATTTTAGAGGAACTATGGATAACAACCGTGGCCCTGTTACCTCGGTATGAAAATCCCTTTAAGAATTAAATTGTTTAGAGATAAAATTATTTTTCAGAATTTCATTTATTCAAAACATTAACAGATCAATTTGATAGCCAGTTCTATAATTAACAATATGTGAAAAAATCATCTAACTTGTAAAACATTCTGAAACACTGTTGGCTACATTTGCTGATGACTCGGCAATATTAACATCTAACAAGGATACAGCTAAGGCTTCTCAGGTACTTCAAGAACACCTAGGCGACATAGCTTGTTGGGCTAAAAGATGGAGAATAAAAATGAACGAGTCTAAGAGCCAATTTGTTTCATTTGCACTTAAACATGACTTGTCCTCCAGTGTTCTTTAATAATATTGCTCTAACACCTTCAAAAACTGTACGATATTTGGGTCTCCACTTGGACAAACGACTGACATGGACATACCACGAAAAAGAAAAGAACTTAATCAGCGATACGGACTTCTTTCTAGACTACTTGACAGACGTTCTAAATTATCTAATTAAATAAATTAACTATTTACAAAGTCCTCATTAAACCACTTTGGCCATATGGGATCCAACTATGGGGAACATCAAAGAAATCAAATATAAAAATTATCCAGTCATTCCAGTCAAAAGTCCTTCGGAAAATTGTAAACGCACCCTTTTATGTTTCAAACCTCACGTTAAACACTGACCTTAACACTCCTTTCATCGCAGCAACTGCCACTGACCGCTTTAATAATTTTCATGACAGACTGACTCTAAATTCCAATCCACTCACTCAAGCTCTATCTACTGCCACAAATCCATATAATCCGCCCAGAAGACTCCTGAGGCCAAGAGACTTATGGCATTGAGTTACTTGCTGTATAATCTTTTTTTGTGTTTGTGTGTGTGTTTCTTATTATGTCATTATGTATGTGTTATTTTACTACTTTTATTTATTTATTTTTTTTGTCTTTTTGGTTTGTTATTACTATTCTTTTTTTTTTATGTAATCATTTGTTCTCCTTGATATCATATTTGATGAATACCGAGGTAGATGGCAAATTTATTCTGAGCCACAAATATGTATAACTAATAAATATGTACAAATAAAAATGTTTATTACTATTGTACAATTGCTGCTCAAAAATGCAGCTATTTTTAAGGCCCAATTCGGAAATTTATAGCTGAACTGCACATGATACTCTAAACTGATTTTGAATCTCAACATAACAAAACTCTGAAAATGAAAAAAATAAATGATTACACTGAAAACAATAAAATAAAGTGAGCCGACAATAACCGATGTGACCTGTGACTTGTTCGATTTTTCGTTGATTACTATCCTATTAAATACCATTTTAATGAAATGAACATCGATATTTGTAAATTACTGCATCAAATCCTTTCTCAGATAATCGATATCTGAGACAGTTCTGTATTGTTAAAGCAGTAAATCGAGTCGCTTCCAAACAGATAGAGATATTTCAAGTATTCGTGGTGTTCTTGACTCGATGGTATTTTTCAAGGGTAAGTCAAAAAGCATTTGATGATCCTATTGGAAATATATATCTTCATACATTACCTTCTTCCTTCACGATGTTACAGTTTCATTACCTAATGACTGATATTTTATAAAATTGAATTGTTTACAAAAGGGGCAATGCGCTCACAACTTACCCATTGCACTTCTATTTGATTGCACATTATTAATAGACCCGTGTTACCTTGAATAGTTAAACGATTAGATTGTTTATCGTTATTGAAATCGTTGGTGTCTCAAACCTTCCACTCACCATAATCAAGAGTAATTTATAAAATCGGCCTCATACTTATCTGGAAATGTTTAACTCAAATTATTACGAATATGCCCGTTCATTTATTTACGATTTGTAATGACTTTTTTTTAGGCCGAATTCCAACTTACAATTACAGGTCGTCGATAGTTACTTCGAAGTGCACTAATAACAAAATCCGTTCCGTTAATAGGTTTTCACATCGAATAAGTGAAGTGGGGAGTGCATGAAAGGATGCTGGTGAACTGTCATTAAATTATATTTCTAATTGGTTGAAGAACTTCCAGCTAATTGGTTACAGAAACCTTTAATATTTCTTATTAGAATTGGTGATGTAATTAGATATACTTAATTAAAGTCTCTTCACAATTTTTCATCAACATTTGGTAGAACATTATCGGCGACCACCGAAACTATTACAGAAATCAAAAAGGGCATGTTAGACATGTATAATGAATCAACCAAATTTTCTTTATTATAAAATAAGGCTGTGCTTTATTTCTTCACCATATTTATTTCAATTTACATAGCTTACGTTTCGGCCGGCAAGCCATCTTCAAGCAATCTATGAGATAAAAACCATTAATTTTATATTCGGACCACCATTATAGGTGTTGGTCCTATTTAATTTAATATTCTATGAATTATAACTCTAATTAGGTTAAGTCAATTTTTAAATTTGTAATTATAACTACCAGCTAATTTGTGAATTAACAGTGCCATTAGATAGAATGAGGTTGCTTTTTTATTCAAATCTAAATATATCAAGGTAAGATCAACAGACATAAATTATTTTAAAACATCCTTACTTTATCTAACCATGTTTTTTTGCATGTAGTTTAAGTCATTAAATTATAAGTATTAATGGGAGGTTGCACATTGTTATATCTTTGTTTATACTGCTTTAGTCCTTTTGGATCTGCTTGGAAATTACTTACTGTGTCTAAATTTTTGGAAATATAAATGGATTCTAAAACTTTTCTTTTGGAGGTATTTTTTTCACTTATTAGTATTTTAGTGTTGTTAAAATCAAAATTGTGTTTTTGTTGGGTGCTCTATGTCTTGATAGTTCAGCGCATGTGTTACATTTTTTTATTTTAGAATTACAATTACTTCTATGTTGGTTAATTCTATTTTTCAAGTTCTATTTTGTTTGTCCTATGTAACTTGTGATATTTTGCTAAATGTTTCTAAGTATCACGATAGGAGGCACTAGCGGATTCAGAATTCATTTAATCATTTTCCTTTATATATATATATATATATATATATTCACAATATTACTCAATTCTTCTTCGGTGCATACTATTTATTTTCAAGTTAATTTATTATTAGCCATATTTACACCAATTAAAAAAAAAAAAAATTGTCACTTAATGACTACTCATCACAATGACGACGTTTCGGCTCGTCGAGCCATTTTCAAGTCTAAAAATTTTTTTTCATTTACAATCATATATTAACTTTAACATATTTCAAATTATAAAGATTCTTATTATGTACCTAAAATACCCATCAATTATAAATTACAACAGTAACAAACAGATTATTGATATTAGCGATGACAGGAGCGAGAAAGTGAAGCAAAATATTAAAATTAATAAAGAACCGAATTTAATAACAAATTATTTTAAAACTGAAAATGCAGTAAAACAAAAACCTTCCATGGACGATATACATGACATTAAGTAACAAATTGAAAAATGTAATGGGAACAAACAACAACCTAAAAAATATTTTAGCGTCTCATATATTAGAAACTTAACTGATAAAATTGAAAGAACATTTAAACAATACGATGTAAATGAAATTAAATTTGCAAGTAAACCAATTAATAAATTAGATACAATTTATTCGAAAACTAAAGATAAAGTACCTATCGATAAATTAACGAATATTATTTATAAAATAAATTGTAAAAATTGCAACAACAAAGCATATTTTGGACAGACATCCCAATGGTTTGAAAAAAGGCTTAAACAGCATAAACAAAATTGTAATTCAAAAAACACAAAAATTAAATTAGCTACTGGGCTCTCTCAACATAATATGCAAACTAAACATGAATTTGATTTCAAAAATGCCAAAATCCTACATAATGAAAGAAATACGAATAAAAGAAGAATTAAAGAAGCCATATACATAACTAAAAACTTAAAAAACTCAGTAAATAATCATACAGACGTGGATAATATGAATACTTTTGACGCTAGTTCAATTGAAAAAATCAAAATTTGAAATAAATCAGCTAATATTACTTAAAATAGATCCACATGTAATATTGAGTAACAGTATTATATATGTTCATAATAAATAGTCTTCCTCTACTCCTATAAGAATAATCAGTCACTTAATAGAAATGAGATGGAAGACATGTGGATGACTCAGAAACAAGGTAATTTTAACTTATTTTGAATCATTTAATAGTAAAGAATTGAGTAATAATAATGTTGTTAAATAATTAAAGGTGAACATGACAATAATAAGGAATTTTATTATGAGTAGACGCTTGCAATTCGCATAAGTGAAAAGGACAGGTACATGATGGGTATTTTAGGTACATAATAAGAATCTTTATAATTTGAAATATGTTAAAGTTAATATATGATTGTAAATGAAAAAATTTTTTTAGACTTGAAAATGGCTCGACGAGCCGAAACGTCGTCATTGTGATGAGTAGTCATTAAGTGACAAATTTTTTTTTTTTAAATTGGTGTAAATATGGCTAATAATAAATTAACTTGAATATATATATATATATATATATATTATATATATATATATATATATATATATATATATATATATATATATATATATATATATATAAATATATATATATTAGAGTTACTCTGGATGAAAAAGAAAGATGATAAACTATATTAAATGATGTTTAAGTATTTCTTAAAGGCCTGTTAAAAAAAAAAAATAACAAAACAGTGAATAAATTCTTACGATTTTTTTAGTATTAGCTTAGATCACTGAAACAAAGAAATATGAACTAATAAAAAACAACAACATTATTTTTCCATTTTGGAGAGGGGAAGGAGCATCAGTCTGAAAGTTTCTCCACCTTAGATCCACCAGTGACAGAAGGTCACTCATTCAACTCCTTTTCTTTTCCTTCCAAATGTGTTAACATTAGGGAGCTAGGGGGGGGGGGGAGACAACCTCATAGCCTGAAGATTATGAGTTTGAGTCCCGGTGCTTTGGCATTAATTCCCAGCCCTCACCCCTTGTCTGAGAAAAGAAAAAGTATAACCGAAAAGGCGAGGTAGAAGAGAAAAAAAAATTAGTCATTTTCATGTATATTTGTGGTCCTACATCATCTTCTGTATTGAATAATTATAATTTTATTTTAAGAGTTCTTGTAATGTAGGAAATTTTAAATAAATTAGATACCATCTCAACGATAACAAGCATTCTACGAAGGATGAAGGCTTACCGATGTTGTAAATATCTTAAGAGAAATTTCATGAGCACTGGACATGTAGTGTAAATTTTAACAAATAAAACAGGAGTAACACTGTTGAAAGTAGCAATACCCGGCCCCTTGGGCTCGTATCTCAAGCTATAAACTGGTTCTCCCACATATGGCAAGTTACCTACCAGTAAATAAACTGTTACTATAAATTCTTAAGAAAACATTAATACAATAATTACTAAAATAATTACGACTTGAGATATTAATGTTTCCCCAAAGCTGGGCAACCATCGCTGGCTGGGAGTTGCGTGTTGGATGAGGTATTACCCCAACAGCTGCTAGTGTTGTTATAAGCCACTAACAATTCTGAAGGCTCCAAGCCCCTTTGTACTCGAGGGCTTAACTATCGTGCTATTCATTGCAGCAGCTATTTTCCATATTACCTTGAATTAGAGTTGGTATGAGAATTTCGAAGGAGAAAAAAAAAAAATTCGTTTGGTAGGAATTAGAAAATTTATTAGTCATCATCAACATTTGTTGATCATAAGAATAAGATAATGTGTTATCATGGAAATTTTCAATGATCCCTTCCCTCTCTCCCAATATTAAAATATAACATACGCCTCACAGACTCAATCACAGACAATATCACCTAAACAAATTCTAGGACTGGTGCAAACTCTGGAAAATACGACTCAACCAAGATAAATCACTAAATATCACTTTAACCATTCGACGTGAAACTTGTCCTGCTATTTACCTTGACAATATCCAAATTCCTCAGAAAGAAAAAGTTCAATACCTTAGACTGGCCTTTGACAGAAGAATGATATCGGGCCTCACATATCAAAAACAAAACAAAAACTCTAAACCTAAGACTACAACTACTGTACACACTTCGTGCAAGAAATTCGAAATTAACACTTAGATAGAAATTGAATACATATACTTACCTACTTAAGCCTATTTGGACCTACGTTCACACATATACGGGACAGCCAAAAAGACTCACATACGTAAATTACAGACTTTTCAATTTAATACTTTCATTACTATCACCAAGTCAGTAACGTTACTCTACATAAAGACTTCCAGATGCCAACAGTTAACGACCACATACGAACATACTACAAAAGATTTCATAATAACTTACACGGACATACCAACTCATTGATTCGAGGCATGACCACAAGTAACAAGCCCGATGGCACCCGAAGGACGCTTAAAAGAAGCTGGATGAGAGACCTCCTCCACTAACAATAAATATTACACTCAAGACAAGAAGGACGCCGCTGGGTATTCCTCTCCCTTAGGCCTATTCCAAGACCAATCTACATCTTAACATCACACTCGCTGATTGTCGGAACTACTGACAGGTGTGAGTTGAAGAACTGAGTTTAAAAAAAAAATCAACAACGCCACTCCTAATAAATTTGTTAAAATTTAGACTATTGGTCACGAAATTTCTCCCAAGATATTTACAAGATCGGTATACCGGATTCCAGCTTGGAATGCTTTATTGATAAGATACTATATTAACAGAAATTTTAAGATAAAATATTTTTATGTGTTTTTAATATGATTTTTGAACAGTAATTAAAAGCAGAAACTGATATAGAACTACAAATACACATAAAGTGACTACTGTTAAAACATATCGCTACTGTTAGTGCAAAAGGTCGTATGTAAAAATTGATTTTTTTTTTACAAAAGAGCATAAAACTGATTATTTCTTTATGATTTATTAGTATAATTTCATATTTTATTTCCCTATTCTATTTTCTATTATAGCAGACTATTTATTGCAGTTGCAGACTACAAAATGTCACCGTTAGCACAAATAGAATTAACTTAGAAAATTCTATGACATTTTGCTCTAACAGTAGCGCTATAGAAGTTAATAAAGAGGAGTTGAAAACAGTGGCCTTCTATTGCCTTACTTTGAATATTAAAAATGCCATTAAAGTTATTCATTCTTTATATCTAACATACCTTTGTCTCTGATTTTGAGTAATTAATATCAATATTGTCAAGTTTTCTATCGAGGTAATAGTAAATAGTAGGTGCAAATCGACCTAATTCTATTCTTCTTGATACACTAGAGATGTTGTTTAAATATGCAGGAAATAAATAAATAAAGTAAAGCAGTAAAAAAAAAATAAATGCAATAAAAAAAGTTATTAATACAATACTATACGAATTCGAATTCGAATTGATACTCATATACTAACAAAAATTCATTATACATAGTATTAATATACATTAATAAAATCAATAAACTTTAACCTAACTTTTTGATATCTCAGGATTTTAATTTAAATATTTTAATACATTTTACGGCATTTTAAAATTAATCCAAAACTAAACTGTTATATAAACTTGATTGGGGAAGGCTTATGCTGTTCTGCTTCAGTAGAAGTATTCACCTTCTGAGATTTTGGGGAATCGGATGCCTCAAAGAGAGCTATTGGAAGTTGAAGGCCGGATTTGCAATTTACATTCATGGGGGGTTGTCCGTCTTGACCTTGCCTTATGGGTTGCATACTTTGCATTGGATTAAGCACCGCAGGAGTGGGAGATAGTTCGGTCCTTCAAAACTTTGGAGAAATAACACAACACGATTATTCTTATCTAAGTTCGATGGTACCGTCATTAAAGCAAAGAATTGATATATGAAAAAATGATAGTTAATGAATATTTTATCAATAGTAAAAGCAAAACATGTAGTTAATCCTGGGAATTGGACTCGCTTAGAACTTATTTAAACTGAGGCTAACAGGTAACGGATCAGACGACTCAAAAGAATCATATTATATTTATGATAAATCAATATAATTTTTTACTATTTGTATAAATGAATACGGTAAAAATGTGCATTTCTCGATAATTCAAATATTGAATACACCATTAGAAGTGAAGTAATGTGAAGTTTTAAGTAAGAGAAAAATATTTAAATCAATCAACAAAAATCATTAAAAAAACTCACTATTTTCAAATTTATATTTTTATTTGTCGTGTTCAGAAATGACATAAAATAATGGAAACAGTTTATTTAATATTTTGAAGTACACGGAAGATTTTTCAGCTGGACTAAATAGAAAGTTTACATTTTTTTCGAGTATTGTGCAAGAAGCACCATGTGATAACACGGTTTGACGTTAAAGCTTATGCACTACTCAAATAAATGTACACCTAAACGAAAATGAATTTTTAAAGAAACGTGCTGTGAAATATAACAAAAAAATTCTTTGTTTGTAAAAAACCCTTGTGTAACCTGTTGTTTATAACGGATTATCAACAAATATAGATTGTGTCCTATTTGATTTTTCTAAAACTAAAAAAAATGAATGACATGATAAACAAATTATGTCTATGTTTAAGGTACCGAAATGAGAAGCATTGATTATTGATCACCTGGAACTGAATCAGTTATAAGAAGACGGGTTATTGTTTATGATTAATATGTTACACTCGTATGTATAGATGTAACTTAATAACTGGTCAATTTAGCATTCAATAGCTAATGCAATTGATTGCCTCAGACACTAGGGATTTTCCTTGGCCAAGTTTAACCTCCGGCAAAGAACAAACACAACCTTTACGGCCTTGTACATAGAGTAATTGTTTAAAAATGCAATCACTAAAGAAACAATTACCTCGTCCCACGTAAATAATTTCGATCTGATTTGCATTGCTAAATGAGCTAATTGTTTACGTTCCATTATCTGGGCGTCGCATCGACCGGGAAGTGTGGGGCGGAGGTCATCCATGTCTGCCTGCCCTCGACCCGGGCCTCCTGCACCTCCGTACCTTCCGAAGATGGGAGTACTCCGACGGAGCAAGAAGTGGAGGCTGCCAGGAAGCTCACCATATGGTCACGGTCGGCGCCAAAGCCCAAGGACCAATTGCGCCAGACCGGCACGCCCTTCACTAAGCATCCACACCCCGCGATATCGCGGGATCTGTTATTTATGTCGTTACTGGCATTAGCGTTCATTAGATTTTTATTTATATACACAACTAACAATATTCATTATATTGATTTTCAACAGGCTCTATCTTGAGCAAATGGTCCCTGTTACATCATCGTGGTCATGAATTAAGTCGGTGTTATTTTATTTTTCATTTTAGTTGTACGTAAAGTAACATATGTTCCCAGGTAGATATTCCTGTTTTGCTTTAACTTTCGTGTTTTGCACTGGATATAATCAACTACCCCCGGAAGCTTAAGTACCTAATATTAGGGGGAGGGGGGATTTGAACCACGATACCTTACCAGGGCGTGTGTAAAACCAGAGCTAAATCTCAGAATGAAAATATCCTGGAGAGGTAACAGAAATCACAAATAATTATACAGTTCATTCACACACATCAAATAATTGTATTTTAGTTGCTTTTGATTATTTTTTAATTAATATATCACATTGCTATTAATTCCTCAAGTTTTTTTTATAGAAATCTTATATGTGTTTCAGTAAAGTGTAGTACTCAATAATAAAGGTCGACGACAACTAAAAACTAAAAAAAAAAAATAAAATAAAAAAAAAATAAATAAAATAAAAAGGTCTGCTTGTTCTCAATGAGTATATTTAATTGTTCAATTAACACTTTTTTTTTTACATTGGAAATGTATCTCATTTTCACCAACTGGCCTTCATGGAATTTTCGATCTTTATCTGATATCACTTATGTTATCTCACTGTGCTTTCTGAAAATTATTGAAACTAATAACGTCTCTCTATTCAAATCTACAATTTTGGTCGAAGCATCAGCATTTGATAAATTTCTATCACTATTTTATGTTACTTCTCAACGCTACAAATTAGAATATAAATATATAAATAATAATGAGTTTTTTTTTTCTTTTCGATTTTTTTGTCTAAATAGTTTTCATTAGCTTAAGACCCTAAACACTTACTTAAACTAGTACAATGACTCCGCATTATTTCTCATGGTGTAATCAAGACTTGAAATATCGTCTTGTGACGAGAAATTAATCATAGCGAGAGAGAGAAAAAAAACATTGCCATTCTAAGCAGTTATAAAGTCCGATATAAAATCCAAATAGATTAACAAACCGAGATGAGAAAGCCGTGTCGCGAGGAGCCATAACATTTTTTGTTCTGTGGTGGAACCAATTAATTTTATTTAAGCTTGCTTTATTACATTTCCCCCCTTTTTGTAACTGCTCCTTTTTCTATTTGAGAAAGTAAAACCAGTTCCCCATTCCTCTTTCTTTTTTTTTACACCCCGTCTATTCCGCGCCTCCTCATATATAAACGACCTGCTTATGTCCTGACCCAAATCCCCAATTTCTTAATAATTGATAAACACCGTCTTTCACCTCGTATATATTCCACGGACCAAACACCGGAATTAAATCCCTAGATTAGCTTTTCTTTCTTTCTTTTTTTTTTTTTTTTTGTTGGACTGACATATCAGTTTAACTGGACCATTTGAATTTCTCTGCTAGTATCGCCTATGATTGCTTATCGTTAAGTTCATTATACAGGATAATTTCTAAAGCCATATGGCGGAAATCATTTTGATTGCAGACTATCTAGAACTCCATTTGACAATACGAAAAATAAGATAATTTATCAAACGCAATTTATTTTAACATGTTATTAAAATCTTGATGGCAGAAGGGTTTTGTTACTAACGTGTAAAATACTACCATTATAACTGGTATTTTTAAATGTATCTTTCTTGTGGTTTTTGTCGTTAAAAAACTTCAGAATTATTAATACTTTGTATTAACAGCAATAGTTGGGCTTCCTTGGTCTTGGTCTTGCTCGGTGCAAGACCAAGACCGATTTTGAGCAACACTAATAGTTCCTTTCCTCATCTCGTGTACCGGCCAGTTTCCTTAAGAATAGTCTCATATATAACTTATAAGCATCTTTTTTTGTACATCTATCTACATTTGCTAAAGTGGACGGTACCCTTCGAACTGGATGCTGCTAAAATTAGAAAGTACTAGGCAGTTACCACTCCCAATGAATAGCGATGGTGTTGTCGTTTTATTTCTGTTCTTCCCTACCTCGTCTTTTAGGCTATACGGGTTTTTTTCTGGCCGGGACGGTGAGGGCGGGGAATTTAAAATCCACTCCGGCACCGGGACACGAACTCGTACTTTTTTTAATCTCTCATAACTTAGGTTATCTTCTTGCCGGGCAACTCGCGGTGGTTAGGGCCATTTCGGCCACCACGCCCCACGGGATGGCGTTGTCTGATAACTCAGCCAAAACTTTTTAAAAAAAAGATAGGAATAACATATGTCAATATTATAAAAAAATGAAAATTAATACTGTTCTCCCTTGTTTCAACAATTTAAATTATTTTAACACACACACACACACACACACACCACACACATACACACACTATATATATATATATATATATATATATATATATATATATATATATATATATCCCTGCCATGTTTAATTTTAAACAGATGCCGATGATGCAATTATATCCTCAATACAAAGTTATAAAGCCATTAGAGCTTATTAAGGATGTTGCTTTTCTATAGTTGACAAGATCTAGTACAAATGTTCTCCCATAGACTTTCCGTGAAAACAGCGCTCACGAAGCATCCTATAAGCATTAATACAATCATAAAAGGAGAAGACATCTTCCTAAGGACTTAACAATGGCTTCAATAGATTGCAAAACGGTCTGCAATTAAAGCTCGCGTTGCAGAACAAAGACAACCCTCATAAAATAAAGTTTCTTTCTTGTGTTCCTTTAATTTATTAATGCTCAAACTATATTTTTTATATTTCCGTCCGCCTCGTATTATTTCATATCTCTTATATAAATGATTTTTAAATTTAATCACTCATAAATACCTTTTAAAAAATCTAGATTCTAGTGGAAACCTATTTTAAGGGTGAATTTAATATGTGTGTAAGAGTACTTGGGTAAAATAAATCAGGTCTGTCAAATAGAGTTAATTCATTACTGCTTTTCTAAAATTTTTATTGATTACATAATTTCGTATTTTTCAAGATCCTTGATTTGTTACTCGAGAATCAAATTTACAGAAGCCGTTTTTAAAATATTTTTTAAAAGGAAAAACGCACGTCTAACGGAAAGAATTAGATAGAATGGACTTGGACTCTACAACAGATAGAGATATATTTTAAAAAGCTATAACCTCATACACCTGTAGTATAAATATTCCTTCGTATAACTTCACAATCATGATATTTTCAACATTTGTGTATAAATTATTTTATTAGTTAAATGGAAATTTGTGAAATTTTTATCCAATCATTTGTATAATATTCACATAATTTTCTTCAGACCAAACCAAATGAGCAAAATATGAAATATTTGCGCAACCGTAAACAAAAGTATTTTTTGTAAGTAATAGATGAAATTTTACAAAACAGTTACCTACTGGGTCATTTCTTCACCAATAACTAACATCTCTCCAGCATTGGGCTAAATTGAAAGAGCCACTTTTAGAAAATAAATTTGCACAAGTGTAAAAGGAAGTATAGTGGATAAGGTTCAATAAAATTGATACGGTATTTTTTTTTTTTAATTCTTAACTTTCCTTTAACTTTAAGCCTAATCGATTAAGATATTTATAAAATTGGCATATGGGTGTCTAAATATATATATATATATATATATATATATATATATATATATATATATATATATATATATATATAGAGAGAGAGAGAGAGAGAGAATTGATGTTAGACGATTTTTGTCCATTTAATTATCCTTGGAACTAAGGTCCTACAAGACCCCGAAGCTTTTCTTATGACCTCACTCCATTTTCCTTTACCGCGAGCGAGCATTCGTTTAACAGTCGTAAATTTACCAGAGGTAACAGAGTAATATATCCGTAACATGGATTTGGCAACTCTGGAGGTTGCGTTGGCCGAGCGTATTGGGGTGTTGCCGACCGTAGTGTTGCCCAAATGCCAGACCAAGACAAGTCTTGGTCTTGCATACTCAGTATTGGTCATGGACTTGGTCTTGCAAGAGTCTCGCAACAGTCTTGCAGTTACTTATTAGCTCATTACTACAGATTATTATTACGGTTATTTTTTAGATAGTAGAAACCTAACTAAGTCCGAAAGAAAAATTAGAGGAGTTAAATGCAGAATTATATTGGTTTTAGCAATTATTAACATGTAACTAAGATTGTCAAGCATTAGTAACTATTTTGTCTTAATTTTCATTGAAGAATCATTTTTTTTTTTACCAGTCCTGCTCTTGGTCTTGCAACAGTTATACAGCCTTGGTCTTGGTCTAGCAAAGTGCAGGATCAAGACCGATTTTAGGCAATACTAACTATAGCATTCTCGAATCTAGCTGTGCCGGTTCCAATCCGCTCTGGGTGGATTGAAATATGTTTTGTGGCGGTACGGAATGTATCTTGAAGTTCTCTCTTTTGTTAGATTTTGTTTGGTTATACCTCTAGAACAACTCCCTCTTCCTCTCCCGCATCTGTATGACAGAAACCTTTAAATAATACCGATTTTAAATACATATTATTAAATAAGGATAAGTTAGGAAAAGTATCCTCCCACAGAATTTCACTTTCATTCGACACTTGATGTAATTTCGTAACTGTACAAATAAATACCCGAGTTGGTTTCAGATGTACTAAGGCTCAGTTACAAGGAGGCTCGTGTAACTTGCACTTTCCAGACCCTCACTTTCTTTTTCCCACAATGGATATCGATATCTAATAATTTAGCCATCGATAGAAAGTAAACGGCTCTTGGAATCTAGAACAGATTTATTTAAAGATACCGGCGAGGGCTGGGGCTTAAGAAATTGCGCCAATTTGCATTAAAGAATGATTGCCATTAAATTTCGAACGACCTCTAATTGGTGGGTAGATTATTTTCTTAAATACCATTACATAAGAACCGAATTACTCTCTCACAGATTGTAGTTAATAACCACGAGGTGAAGAGGGAGTATCAGGCTATGGATTCCAAGTTTGCTTCTTCCGTTTTTTTATAGTCATTCATTCATACCTACATTTTTTCTTAGATATAATTTAAAAAAATATGATGAAGGTTTAGGCATAACCATTCTTATTTTAAATACTCTGTAATTTAAAAAAAAAGAAAAAAAAAAAGTGTTCATTATAACTTCGTTGAAGTCAAATAATTAAGGTAACTTCTCAATGAAAAAAAAATCAATAAAATCGGGTAAATTAAATAATAATAATATTTTTAAATTCTTATCTGTATGCTCCTATCTTACGATAGTTTATAGTAAAAAACGTATATATTCATTCATTATATTATCTACCCGTGAGAAAACAAAAAACGAATTTTTAATTTTCGTTTTGTGTGTCCTTTTAAATTTTCTTGTACCAGAATGGTGAAGAAAAAAAATTATTTTCTAATATACCTTCTTAAATATGCTTTTCTGAAAAGTAACAAATTGTTAGACCATTTTTAATGATCTTAAAAAAAAAAAAGATATCGATGTTTTCACATGAGTTATATATGCTTGCAATAAATAACATGAAATTCGTTTAAAAACGAACTTTATTATGTTGTTTTGATGTTGATCAGTTGTATAAATATTTCGAATAATGATATAAATTAACGAATATATCAACCTCGGAGGGAACGTGATATATTTACATCATTTAAATAATTCACTGGAAGAAAAGCTATTTTGAATGGAAATGGTTTTATCAATTTACAACGATAATATCAAAGGCATACATTTAAAAATATTATAATGCTTAGGAGTAAATTATTAGCATAGAAATACATTATAGAGGCAAATGTCAAAATGATAAATAAATTGAAAAAAAAAAGAAAAGAAAAAAAAACCGACAGCGTTAACAAGGACAACAAAAGGAAACCACTTTACTGAGTTGTTTATGGTTATTTGGTTTTCGCCTAGATATTTATGCCCTTCCCAAACAGGAGCCGAACCAAAAATTGAACACGTTTTTGTGTTGGGTGAAAATATTGAGCGGAACTCGTAACACCCAGCCAACCCACCTGAATTCCTCGTTCCTGCGACAAGACGTCCGACCCAAGGACATGAATAGTTTTATCTTTTCCTGTTTTAAATTATAGTTCTAAATCATATTCAGTCCGATAGGGGGCAGTTGAAAGATCTATCACTGAAAGATAAAAAATTATTCTATTTATTTATAAATTGTTTTATTTATTTCTAGCTAATAAATTATTTTATATAAATATATTCTAATTATCTATTTATTATGTTTTTTTTATTTCTGAATAAAATGTATTTCATAAAATAATGTCGTTTCAGTATTTCGTCCGTACTATTACATTCATTTGTAAATATATATACATATATAGTCAGACAAATAATTGAGATCGTGAAAATTTCGAATCTGTATTTTAAACGGAAATACATGTTATGAGGTCCCCTGAGTTCAAATAAATAAGTCTGATAAAAAGTTCTGTATGTTCAGAAACATCAAGTCGTATGAAATAGATATTACCTATTTAAAGCGTGTATGCATATACATATTCAATTGCATATGCATTTATTTACCTTAAAGGCTGGATAACCTTAAACTCGGCAATTGCTTTGGGGGGACCAAGTACATTGGCGTTCACCACTTGTTAAGAATTTAAAAATATATAAACAAAATGTATTAAAATAATTAATTTTAGTCTTAGTTATTTGGCAATGATTACTTCCAAATTAGCAACAATTGAATATATTTGTTGTATTATCAAAATTGCATGTTTACAAGTTTACGTTTCGGGATATCTACTCCCATCTTCAGACCCATAATCCGTTGCTCAAAATAGGTCTTGGTCTTGCACTTTGCAAGACCAAGACCAAGGCCGCCTAACTGTTGCAAGACCAAGACCAGGACTGGTAAAAAAAATCGATTTTTTGAAGAAAAAAAAAAATAAGGCAAAATAGTTACTAATACTTGACAGTCTTAGGTACTATATATAAATAATTGGTGTAACCAATATAATTTTGCATTTAACTTCTCTAATTTTTCAATGGGGCTTAGGTTTCTTGTATCTAAAAAATTACATTAATATATCTATAGTAATAAACTGATAAGTAACTGCAGACTGTTGCGAGACTCTTGCGATAGACCAAGTCCATGACCAAGACTGAGTTTGCAAGACCAAGACCAGGACTGGTAAAAAAAATCGATTTTTTGAAGAAAAAAAAAATAAGGCAAAATAGTTACTAATACTTGACAGTCTTAGGTACTATATATAAATAATTGGTGTAACCAATATAATTTTGCATTTAACTTCTCTAATTTTTCAATCGGGCTTAGGTTTCTTGTATCTAAAAAATTACATTAATATATCTATAGTAATAAACTAATAAGTAACTGCAGACTGTTGCGAGACTCTTGCGATAGACCAAGTCCATGACCAAGACTGAGTTTGCAAGACCAAAACTCGTCTCGGTCTCGCATTTGGGCAACACTAATAACCACTGCTAACTAAAGAACTGCTATAGCAGTTCTTGGAAAGACAGCAATCATTGCCCTAAAGATGACCCACATGACTGGGTTAAAACGTTGGCAAACTTAGTAAGTAACTAACATAAATGGCTGCATATCCATTTTTCATACTTATAATTTAAACAGTCAACAATATCTTATTCTTATTCTTCCTCTAACTCATGTGTTCCTTCAAGCGTGGAGTTGCAGTCTCGGTTCATCTAGCTCTCTATCCCTCGTTAGTCATTTCCGAGATGGTGCGTCCAGGTTTGCAATATAATCCCAGTTTATGTGCTTGCGTCTGTCACGAAAGGTCTTCCTTCCGATCTTGCATCCAAGTACTTCCTTAGAGTACCAAGGCCAGGTGATTTGGCATGCCTTTTTGGTATCGCCCATTCTGCAGACATGACCGTATCATTTTAATTTCTGTATTTCCATGGTGTTCTACAGCAGTCCCTCTTGGTCTTAATAAATACGGAGCAATCTCATTTTCGCAAATGTGAAATGGAAGAAACACCGTTTTAAATATCCGAATTTCGTCTTCTCTTCTATTGACCTCTAGTTTGCTTATAACAGTTTTGGCCTTAATGAATATTTGCATTAGTCAGTCGATTAAAAATCTCCTATTTCACCATCTTTATTTATTACTTAAAGACTATATTTTAATCTCTAAATTAATTATCTTTTTGTAGATTGTTTTAAAGAATTTTAATTATAATATATTTTAATCCTAAAGTCTGAAGAAAAAGAAGACCCTTGTTAAATTTGGACGAAAATAGAATTATTAATGCATTAGACTTCCAATATGGATACTTGAAGAGAGGTTGTCTTAAATTCAGCCTTATCTTGCCTTCAAGGCTTTGAAAAATATATATTATTCCCAACGTTTTCAATTAGCTAAATGGACGAATTTATACTACGTAAGGTATGTTAGTTTGATGCTTCCCAGGATAAATAAATTACATGCGAAGAAAAGCTGAACGCTCTTTGCCATCACGAACCGATGACAGGAGTGGACTGCAGCAGGTCCCGTCGCCTTCGGTAGGACACAGTTATTGATCTGTCAAGTAGAGACTATTCATTGGACCGGTTCTTGCCGTCTTATCTTCGGGACCATCTTTCTGATAAGGTTCTCTCTCTCTTTCTCCCTCACTCACTCTCCTGTGCCTGCTTTATACTAATAAGTATTTATCTCTTAGCTACTACACGTCAAATGTCCAATCAGGAGTATATTGACTATAATCTACAACTCAAAACTATATTTAGTTATTGTTTTAAGCCTTACTGGACAGACCTTAGTGTTGCCCAAATGCTTAACCATTATGTGGTCTTGCGTACTCAGTCTTGGTCTTGGTCTAGCACAAGAGTTTCGCAACAGTCTTGCAGTTGCCTATGAGCTTATTACTAAAGATATATTACTGACATTTTTAAGAGATAGTAGAAACCTAACTAAGCCCGAATGAAAAATTAGAAGATTTAAATGCAAAAGTATATTACGAAAGTAGTAACTATTTTGCCTTTACCTTTATAGAAAAAATCGATTTTTTTTTTTTGGTCTCGGTCTTATAATAGTTAGGTGGTCTTGGTCTTGCAAAGTCTCGACCAATTTTGGACAACGCTAAGAGACATCATTGGCATTTTTAGAGTAAATGAAATCTGTTGTAGTTTATTTTGAGGATCTGTCCAAACTAAATGAGTGTATTACACACACGAAAATTATTTTTTTAAAAAGTCATGTGTTCATATCCAATTATCATTTGTTTAAATTTTATTGGCTAATTACACATTAGCAAAATTTCATAAATAAACAATATTTCACAGATATATTATCAAAATTATCAAAATCTTATTTTAATAAATGCTTGGAAATATCACTATTACTTCTAGTCATTTTCGGCTTCACCCTGAAGGTCCTTTCATTTTAGTGAATTGCATCATAGGAGACAACTACTATCCAGATTTTTTACGATTTTAATAACAAGGGCTATTAGCGTATGTTCCACTTAACATTAAAATGTATTTTTTGCATGATGGGGCTCCCACTCATTTCGCTTGTGCGGTGAAGTAACGTTCGGTTGAAAGGTTTCCAGATCGTTGGATTAATCCAATTTGTTGGCCTCCAAGACATCCAGGCCTCATAGTACTGTATTGTTTTATGGGACAGGTTCAAAGATGAAGCATCCAAAGTATAAGTAGACACTCGGAATGCACTAATTCAATGGATTAAAAATGCTTGAAACAACCAGGAGGGTTACTGCCACCCTTTTAAGACGGAGCTAATGATGCATTTTCGAACACTTATTAAAATAAAACTTTGATAACGGAAATGTTAATGTATATATGAAATATTCTTTTTAATTTTTATTAGTCAATAAAACGTAAATCAATGAAAATTGGATAGGAACATGTGAGTTTTTTATTTATTATTTTCCTGTGTGCAACCCACGCCTATAGTTTGGCCCGGCTCACTCAGTATTTCAATATTTTATTAAAAACTTGAATCGAATGGTTTGCTTTCTCAGCTCTATTTCGTATTCTTTCTTATCTACATTTTACAGTGTCCATACAAACCTACGTACACAACTGGATACCAATGTTCAAAACTTTCTCTTCACATTATAAGGTTCACTGTTCCTTGATAAAAAGAACGTTTCACTCTAAATTTAATAAAGCCATTCCGATCGGCAATAAAACTAACAGAACTGTGGCAATAAAATATCTCCAAACAACAAGGGACAAGACAAGAGAGAAACGAAAGCACAATCTGATTTCTGCTTGCATATCTGACCCAGAAAGGGAACTGGATGTCGACCGGTCCTCCTGCTCGGAGAACAATCTGCCGGGGAGAAAGTTTAAAAAGCAATTTACTCTGAAATAATTCAACTCAAACAAGAAGAGATTTACGACGAGGATATCCAACCTTCTCACGTGGGCCAATAGTTCCAATCCCACCTCAACTCAATTTCTTATAATATAAAGTTGAGCAAACATGTTTTCAGCATACCAATAAACTTGTTGAAACAATTATAAAAAATCGTAATTAAAAACCACACTTTGTACTGCATTCTATATTATTTTAAATTTTATTTATTTATTGAATAAAAGTTCAAAGATATGTACACAGAAATCCAAAAAAATATTAACAATTCAGAACAAAATAAAAAATAAATAAATAACAGAGTAAATAAAATGGACATATGAAATCAAAACAGTAATAATAATTTCTAAAAAAAGTGGAGAAAATCTCGAAGAACAAGAGAAAGAGAAGGTTATCATTTCTCAGAAAGATGTACAGAATGCCAGATTACCAAAAATGATATCCGGCTACCTATTTAACAAGAAGGTTGAGTCAGGTAAAATGTACCAAGAGTTTCGAGAACTAGACGATCAACTGCTGTTGCCCAAAAACCTCTGTCCACATGAATTCCGCCAAAACCCAAATCTTCTTGGTTGGACCTAAGGTGATCGTCTCGTGTGAAATTGGTTCGGATGAGGGCACATTCCTGTCGGGTAAGGGCTGACTTTTTACTGATAATCTGTGGGCCAGACCCCCTTACCGTGCACCCCCCCCCCATATCCCTATAAATTGCATATCGTTGTGTTCCTTGTAACTATTTATTTAAAACAGCCAGTGTTCTTACGACATTTTATTTTCAACTTGAAATTTTTTTTTTATAAACAATTGATTTTACTAGTGTTTTTTTCTTGTCTAAGCCAATTATTTTTTCATGTTTTATTATTCTCTGATTGTAGCTCCAAATAACTCCAGCTCTAATAAACGACCAATCATGACGAAATTAAACCAAATGCTCATTTTCAGTGATCAAAAAACTAATTAAAGTAAAAATCGTAAGTCTGCCATGTTTGGGCGCCATTTTGAGGCAGTGCGTTCACTTTGTTTGTAGGAACATTTATAAGTTTTTAATAAATAGTAACAAGGAACACAATGATATTTATAGAGATGTGGGGTGAAGAGGGAGGTTTTTTGGAGGGGGTCTGGCTCTGGTCTGGTATAATAATTTAGTATATCCAGCTTATATAGGAACATTTTATTCGGCGTAATGTTATAACATCAATTAAAATTAATCCATTACCTACCGCAGGTTTCTTAATTCAGCCTTGTTAATATTCCGATTACCCATGTTTCTTCATTACAAACATTCTAAGCAATATATCACTTCCAAAAACTTTGGGTGTTATAATCAAGAAATCTATGTTTATTCATTTTTTTACTTTACCATTATTCCTATCAATAACTATAATTAACTTAATAGTAAGCAAAATGAAGTCATTACCAGAGTGGTCAATGTTTGTGCTGAATATATCTTTATCAGATCAGAATGGTACATTCTCTGCAAGTAATTCTTTTTTATGATTTACTGAATCTTTCGATCTCTCTGTTTTCGACAATTAATAATATATAAATATCTATATATTAAAAAAACAGAAGTAAACTTTTCCTGGAAATATAGATTTTTTCACCGTAAGACCCTTACCCCGTAACGGGTTTTAACCATTTAAAATTTTATTACCTCCGGCCCCCGGCACTATTGCCACTTGGAGTAATGAAAGGCCTTAGCTTGTTTATTACCAATTCATGCCGAGTTAGCAAATAGACGTGAAATTGAAGTCTTAAACAGTGCATGCTACCCATGAACATATCGACAACCCAATCGACATTCCAAAAAAGATAAAAATGGTGATTAACATTTTTTTTTTTTTTTTTTTTTGTAGAGCTATGGCTAGTTAGACAGATTACTCGAGTTTGCAATTACATTTTAAGTGATGTGTTAATAAGAAAAATAGGATACATTTATATTAACACATAAGGGGTCTTTTTGACAATTATATTGATTTTTACTATCCATACTGTTACAAGATATATAAAAATACCTAGTTCTGTCATAAATATTGTTGCAAGGAAATGTATGCAGATTTCAACAGAAAAATTAATTTTTTTCAAAAATTTTATTACAAAATAAAACTTATATCAATAGAGAGTAAAGCAAAAAAGAAATTACTCAATTACACTGTATCAGATTGTTAGAATTGGACTCTATTCTTGAACAAAGTACTTTAAAAATAATAAATGAGTTCTGACAAATAAATACTAATTCTGGTCCTAAGAGCTATTACAATGGTGTATTATAGTAACCAATTTTTAATGGTTTATTTAGTCATGTACTTGTCTATATGAAATATCCTTCACTAAGTTCTGATCCTTGTTCTTTTTCTTGCCATTAGGACTTTTCTTAAGAGTTTCAGTAGATTATGCACAAAACCCAGGATCAGATCAAAAGGTACAAATCACATGTAATTTTTTTAGCATTTTCATTCAAAGTCCATGACTCATAGAACTGTTGATAGCATTGAACATCATTCTTTCTGCCCTTTTCCCCCTCTATTAATTCAGGATCCATTTTCATTGAGATTGACACCTACGGAAGGAAAGTAATCGAAGCTCCATTTGTTCCAGTCTGAAACCAATTACTCTCAACACATGCATAATTTTTCTAGACTTATTGATGAGTCGTCTAGTCTTTCAGATTTGTATCGCGTTTTTTATCAATGAATATAGGATAATTCTCGTCTACTGTAACGGCTCACTGCTGAGATATGGATGGATGGCCTATTGCATTAAACAACGGGTATCTATTAAAATTCTTTTGATTCAATTCTCTGATTCATCAGTAGTATTAAAACATTTCATTAATGTTAAAAGGGCTACAGAAAGATATCATTAATGAAATTAAATTAACTACAATACTTCCTTATGCATTTGACGTATAAGCGACTACTGAGAATCATGTTTATTCGTATACACAATATGCTATGATTAGAGAAACTTTTTATCATTAGAAGCCGCAGTAAGGTTAGGCAGTGTTAATGGAGGCCACAACAATTCTTTATATGTTACAGTCGTTATTTTTATTTATCCTTAAACAGGTACCCATGATCTCCGTAGACTGACCTTACCTGGTACCGATCCATATGCTAGAAGGTACGGTACTACTTGCAGGGTCCAAGTTGAAGTTCATTCCGGATTAACTAGATAGATAGATAGATATTATTTGTTTTTGGGGGGAGGTTCCCCATACAAATAGAGCCTAGTTTGACTATTGTAAAGTAATATGGTTTTACAAATTATATACATATCATTTAAATATAAATACAATTTACAATATTATACCTTTAGAATGGTTTTTACAAAACACGAATAACAATAAAAATTAAAAACATAAAACGATTACTGCATAATAATAGTTATATGAACCTGTTACTATGATAGAAACAATAACAAATAAAAATATTTATATATATCAACAAAATATTACTTTTAAGATAAACTAAAAATAAACACTTAATAGAACCTGGACTATGATAAACAATTTTGTGTATGCAATTTGTGTACTCCCATCATATAATAGAAAATTTTATTTAACTTATCTATACAATCGATATTCGATATGGTTTCGATGTTGTGGTTTTTAGAAGATTCTGAGATGAAGTTTTGAAGGGATTTCTGTCTATAGTCATTGTATCCGGGGCAGTGAAGGAGGATGTGATGTAGATTATTGTAGATAAATTGATTATTGTAGATAAATTGTATGATATACAATTTTCTTGAGACTCAATCGAAAAAGTTCGATTTTTTGCATAGATGCTGATATGTTCTGGGTTTGCAACTCTTAATTGTTTAACACATCGCAATTTCTTTATATGGATATTGAATGTAAGGTACGTTTCGGGATCGGGAGCATTGTAACTGCATACCATTCTGTATAAAGTGTAGTTAACTACCCTTTATTCCAGATTAACTACGTCCCAATAAACTTGGTGTTCTGACTTGAACTTCAATGAAGAGAATTAGTAGCTTTTTTCTATTCGGCCACACACTAAAAATTACTGTATTAAACATAGCTGTTATAATAAAACCAAAATCAATTGAGAACGATTGACATATATTAATCTATTTTTTCAATTTCTTTTATTAAATTCACACAATCAGAGTTGCTTCATACTCAATAACGACTGTAAAAATTAATTAAATTCGTTAATTGTGGAACGAATGTGAGGATTGAAATTAAGATTTGCCGTTTCTGTCTGAAATTCTCTGATAATATCTCACTCCACAAACTTCATCGCTCCTGAGAGTATAGATCGCAGGTTTTTATTTTTTTGGGTCCTCCCCTTCCTTGCCGTTAAGGCTATACGGGGTTTTCCAGAGCCAGGGGGTGTGGGTGGGGATTTAAAATACGCCTTGGCACCGGGACGCGAACTCGTGATTATTTTTATAACATTTGTCATAAATCAGGTTGCCGGGCAACAGTGGTGCTGTGCACACGGGTTAGCCCATTCGGCCACCCCGCCCACGTATAGATCGGAAGTATCGTTTGAAAATTCGATGAAAATATGCCAAAAGTCGATTTACTGTCGAAATCGGTTCTGGTATACGACTACTGCACTTCCTAATCAAGTCCTCAAAACCTTTCAACGGTCCTCAGAGAAGTAGGAGAATAATAGAAGGTTTTAGTGAGCCTGATGTTGAAGAGAGGCAGAATGAATCTGATAAGGAGATTGCACGGCCCTGTCATTGCAGAGGAGCTAGGAGTTTAAATTAGTTAAAAGGCTCGCAACACAAATCAACCGCTTTCCCACCCTACTCTTCTTCTACAAGCTCTTATTTTACACGTCATCAGTTTCCATCGCCCAGATAAGTCATTTCCTTCTCTGGATTCCTCTTGAAGAACATTTTACCTATACAAGGATGTTTTCTGGGAATATTTTGATACTCTGTGGGATGAACTGCAATAAATCGTTTATTGCAAAAAAAAAATGCTGCAAATTATTATTTCTAAATATTTATATATCAAATGTAACGCTACATTCTTTACCACGTCGGAGAAAATAAATGAAAGGTGTTTGTTAATTTTGGTATGCTTACAATTTTTTTTTTTCATTTCCAGACTCGATTACTTTAGTTGATGTAAAACTGTAGAACCAATATGTCAGTTGATGTTCAGTAATCAAAAACCAAAACAATGGAGATTAGCGTTCCAGTAGAATCTTTGTTAAATACTCAGAACACTATATCTCTATACCAAAACGTCTGATTTCGATGATTATTTTTTTTATTTGTTTCGAAATTTCGTGAGCTTACGTATATATTTTTTTATTTAATCTTTATTTGTTTTGAGGGAAGAACCCCATACAAATGAAGTCTACCTCTGTATTATAAACACTACTATTTTTTATTTGTTATGCTATATTATAAATATTATAAAATAGTTAAGTATAACTGACAAATCATATTTCGTAAAAATCAAAAGGTTTAAATAATGCAAAAAAAAAAATGAATATAATTCATTTAATTTAAACATACTACCTTTATTTTCACAACCTTCTTGAATCCTTTGGACTGAATGATGTATTAGGTACTAAACATCTTGTTTAATGAAAAAGTGTTTTCAGTTTCAAAACTTCTTTCCAAGAAATATGTTATTGTTTTTTCTTTCACTTTGTTGTGTAATATTTAGTTTAAAATGTGTTTCCACTTATGTTTTTTCGCTGTAACACTGTCATTTAAATTAAATTAACATTAAAGTATTCATTTAAAGAATTCAGTTGAATAAAGTTAAAACTAAATTTTTGCCATTTTGTAAAAACTAAATCACATTGGATTTTATTTTTTATCAAAACTTCGGCATTTTGAAAATGCAAGCATCAATATAAAATCTTAAATTGTTAATAGAATACATAAACAACAACAATAAAACTATTAATACATTTTATCTTTTAAATATTAAGAATTTTCATGTATAGCTAGTTTGAGTAATTCGTAAATCTAATTTTGTTTTTCTTGTAGCTTTTTTCCAGCTTCTTTTCAGGGAAGTATGAACAAGTAAAGTATGGAAAGGGCGGACATTTTTAGATGACCTCTGACATTGATAACAAATTTCAAAATAATCCACCCAGTATTTTCTGAGAAAAGCCGCGGACCTTGTATGCCGGACGGACAGAGCTTTTAAATTCGATTTTCGAATTCTATCTACCTTGAAACGTAAAATCTGAAATTTCGTGGAGGAGAGTGGTTAAATTTATTTGTCTTGGTTGGTTGCAAAGGTTCATTCTTGAAAATAATAAAACGAAAATTGTATGACTAATAAAAAGTTTTTTTTCCTTATGATCTGGAGTATTTCAATCTAGTTAACATTGATAAGTAGCGAAAATACGAATCC
Source organism: Nezara viridula (assembly GCA_928085145.1). Lineage (NCBI taxonomy): Eukaryota > Metazoa > Arthropoda > Insecta > Hemiptera > Pentatomidae > Nezara > Nezara viridula. The sequence continues at coordinate 130,158,599 of OV725079.1, forward strand.
AGTTAACTGCTTAAAATTTTCTTCAAGAATTTAGGTGATCCGTTCAAGAAATATTTAAGATTTTACCCAACTATGATTATTTTGTCTGTCAGCGAGAGATCACTTTATGTTGCAGTTAAATCACTGTGAAATATTTGCAGGAAGCATCGTATATTTGCGTAATAAATAAAGTTAATTAATTCGCAAATACAATCAGGAAATTTGCAAGTTCTTTAGGAGTGAGGCTGTTCTCTCTGAATTGAGGCTGAGCAATAATGTTCCGCTTGGTTTATAGTTATTGACTCAACATGTCAACCTGGCACCAATATACCAGTCCTTGCACGCCCATTTGTTTGCATACTTGGAAAGTTTATCTAATTCCCGTGGTACCCTGTTAATTAAAATGGTTTAAAGTTTCAGTTCAGCAGTTTACGTTGGATTGCGTGCTGGGTCGCCTGGTGTTTATTAACTGTTTACGCAACGCATGTAACGCCCAGGTCGAAGCCGATGTGACTGCGATTGATCATTGTACCACTGTAAATCGTAAAATACAAATGTTTTATAGAGATTTTATTATCATAGCTGCAATGACTGCTACCAAGTCGAAATAATGTCAAGTGTTTTTTGTAGTAGTATATGACATAATCCACGCACACATCCGGGGAAGACCAATCTTTAATAAATTCTTAACTTTTTTTTTTTGTTCTAGAAGTACAACTAAACCTATTCTAACCAAAGTGAGAAGATCGAGATTTGTTCCGTAGGTCTGCCGTGAAATAAATTACAACCCGTCCAAGGCGGGTTCGAGCCGACGTTGCTAGACTCGAGAATGTTAACTCTTTGACATGATCGGCCATCACTACCTCATTCAATTTGTTTTCTCTCCTACTTCGCCTTTTTAAGCTATATGGGTGTTTCCCGGACCAGAGGGCGAGGGAGAGGATTAATTCCAGAGTTAAATACTCCACCGGCCTCCAAGGTTCAAACTCATAATTATTTTAATGTCTCCTTTTGCGGTCATCAGGTTGCCGGACAACGCGCGGTGCAGTGCAAACGCGTTAGCCCGTTCGGTCACCCCGCCCCTTACCTCATTCAGTTCTTAACTCGCGTCTTATTCAGTTAAGTTTTTAGAATACTGTGCGGCATTGATTATTTTACAAACCCGGCATAGCAAGTAGCTTCCCACCAAAACCCTGCTTTGTAGAATCACAGACTCAAACTGACCAAGCCGTATATAATGCACTTTTTCCAATCAGATCCACTAACACACTTTTAATTTCATTATTTTCCTTCTACGTTGCGGTATATTTTACTTCAGGAAGGGTTAAGTTTTGCGCAGCATAATTTTATATTAATTGCAGGGATTCCCATCACCGAGGTTTATGACGCATGCCTCTTTTACCAACAAATTTTATTGCTCTCTTGTTTTAACATAGTACAGACAAAGTATAATTAGGAAAATTGTAGTTAAGATATACTATAGACTTCTGTTCCATGCTTTCACGCTTGAAAACCCGTCCCTCCCTCTGGTTGAAAAGTTTTTCCAAATTTAACCTAATAAAAAAATCATAAGCCCATCAAAAAAACAAAAGGCCATAAAAATGTGCCCCAATCAAACATTTTGATAGTGCAAGTTGTGCCATGCAACCACCTTCTGATAACCCCTGCGATATCGAGCCAGTTTAACGTGAACAACTATCTCTGTATAACACCGTATAATCCACTGCCCAAATTTGTTAATGTAATAAAATAAGAATAAGGAAAAATAAGAATCGACAGAAGAACAGAAGACATAATAATCGATATGTAACCCTGAATATGTTAGAAATCTTAGAAAAAGTAGTTTTTAATTATTACAAACTAATGAGATTTAATTACTGTATTTTAATTAATCGGTTTAATTTATTTAGTAATTGATAGTTGAAATTAATTTTAATAATAATTTTTAATTATATAATAATTATTTTTAATTATTCAAAAAATAAAATATAATATAAATAAAATATCTTTTATAATATTTAATTTTCACAGTATATTGAATGGTTGAATCGATTTATTTAATTTGAGGCGGAATAAATAATCATTGATAGTCCATGATACAGACCCCTTTCTGTAAAATTATTTTTTTTTTTAATTTCTTTATTGAGTATTATAACAATCTGTCTGTTGGACATTGGTTATAGTGAGGTAGGATGACATTCACACCATATGTACAAAAAAATAAAATAAATAGTCTGGGAAGTGTGTGTCAGGTGATGGCACAACTGAACATTGATCGTACATTGATTTAGTGCAGATCTGCTCAGTATAGTGTTATCACGTGGTAAAATTATTACAACTTTTTTACTAACTGAAAATTTCGGAATTGGGGCGTTTTGAATCTGGATGGGTAAACATTGTCTATTTAATTAGGTGCTAAAAACTCATGAATACCCACTTGTTTTCCACTCGAATCGTAAGATAATTTGATTATTAAATCGAGAAAAAAAAGGTAGCTTACAAAAATATCAAGCCGTTTGGCCTGATCTCTATCCCGTTAAAAGTAATTAATTAATTTGTGAAAACGCACAATTTCAGAGGATTTTCGTAGATGAAAGTTTTGTAGGTTGTGATAGGATGAAGTCATTCACGAAGTTTCGTGAGGATGTTAATAATTTGTTAAAAAGGGATCTGTACCGCATGAATGATTGAATTATTGTATTAATGCTTTATGGTGAGTAAATACTTAGTAAATCTAACCACACCATGTTTTCATGTATATAACAAATTTTTTACTTGACGAAGATATGAGAGAAACTTATACATTCGTGCGATAACATTAGATACGTACGAACTTTTTTTTCAATCAGCATATTATTAACGAGGATTCGAACACGGTTTCAATAACTATGCAATTAACAGGGCTGGTAGAAAAGATCTGCATCTTCTGGCTGTTGGGTTAATTGAGCAGAGAAAGCACGAATTGGCTGTTAATTATGACGGGTTGGATCGGCTGTCCTGGGAGGCCCGTTCCAGATCCCGCGGCTGTCCCACTTGAGAGTCATAAGGATCCAGATGGACTACTTTCACCCTCTGGTGGCATGGTACCTCTTGCGGTCGCTGCGTCTCTCAGTCGGTTCTCATCTAAGCAGGAAAGTTCTGATCTGGTGGAAAACGGTTTCTCATGCCTCATTCTTATTTATATTATTTTTTTTTTTTTTATAATTTGGAGGAGTAGGATAGAAAGGTACTATAGATCCATACCCAGACTCCCAGGAGAATATTGAAACAAAACAGAATTTCATGGAGAAGTGACGAATCACAATTTCGTTCCTTAAATTTCTACAACTTTTCTAAAAATTATTGAAAAAATGTATAGTTTTAAAACTCCAATAGTTGGCATAACATTACAATGCAAACTATTGCAGATTCACTTTGTAAGACAAAGACCACCTAACTTTTACAAGACCAAGACTAAAACTGGAAATGAGATCGATTTTTTAATAAAAATTAAGGCAAAATAGTTACTAAAAGTTCACAATTATAATTAATATATGTAAAGAATTGGTATAACCAATATACATTTGTATTTAACCCTTCTAATTATTCATTCGGGCTTAAGTAGATTCTTACTATCTAAAAAAATACAGTAATATCTCTATAGTAATAAGCTAAGAGGTAACTGCAAGACTGTTGCGAGACTCTTGCGCAAGACAAAGGCCCAGATCAGGACTAAGTACGAACGATCAAGACTCTTCTTGGTCTTAAATTTGAGTAACACTAATAAAGAACTTTAAAGCGTGTATACACCAAAGGAACTACACCGGCTCCTGAGTTTTAAAGCCCTAAATACACCGTTTTCTAAATTCGCCATAATTCTTGTTGAAAGAGACAAAAAGGTTGACATTGGGTACTTTGACATGCTTGAGTTTTAAAAAATAAAATATTGGCTACATATGATAGTGTTTGTCCGCTAATCCTTTTTAATTCAATACTCCTTCCCTACTCAGATACAGTCCGTTACCTTGGCTTCCTTCTAGACAAAAGACTAACTTGGAATCCACACATCAGACTTCAAAGACAAGAACTTAACCGACGATATGACCAGCTATATATTAAAATAAACTTTCAATCTACAAGATCATACTGAAGCCTATCTGGACCTACGGATTTGAGCTGTGGGGAACTGCTAAACATTCGAATATCAAACGCATCCAATCCTTCCAGTCCAAAGTACTTAGAACAATAATCAATGTCCCATATTATGTCACAAACAAAACCTTACACCGTGATCTTAACATCCCATTTGTCTTCGACATCATCCCATCCAGATTCTCCAACTTTCACCAGAACCTTATTCATCATCCAGATCCTGGAGCTCAATCCATATCCTGTTCCCATAATCCCTACAATCCTCCTCGAAGGTTAAAACGGCAGTCACCACGAGATCTCTTGTAATTATGCGTCTGGAGTCCTGGCAATGGCCAGCTTTTCCACTCATGTCCGGAGCATCTGTGGCTCTAGTGCCCTCCTTCAGTCTTCACTGTCTTACCAGTGACGCGGCTGGAAGAGAGGCATTGGGATCTCCTAGAGTCCTGCTTTGCCTTTCACTTCTGGAGGACAAAGCTACTTGGCTCGGAGTTCCCTGGGCGAATGTAAATATTGTTCGTAGGAATGAATGTTCTAAGAAGATTTATATTATTTTTACTTATTTATTTATTTCTTATTCTTTACGCTTATGTATTATTTATGTATGTTGTTCTATTTTTATATATACTTTTTTCTTAGTTTACTCATTTATTATTATTAATTCATTTATTTTTTTTTATTTCTATATTATATGTATATATGGCATGGATGAACACATTTAGCCTTATTGCTTGTTGCCCTTTAATTGTAATATTTACTGTTCAAAAAAAAAATCTATTGGATAGGTCGGTAGAGGATAGCTCTTCGCTCCATTGGCTATTCGGATTACATACAAAATAACTTTCGGATAATTTAAAAAAAAAAAAAAAAATTCCAGGGATGTGAATGTTTTAGTACTTAAGTATTATACAGGAGGGATATTTTAAAATGTGACAAGCTATTCTCTTATTAAAAAAATTGACATTTACATTCTTACTGTCGTGGTAGATCATGAAGCTACACCGATTGTGTAAATTAAATAGACTATCTTGATAATCATTTGGCTGATATCACTAATTACATGTCAAATGCGTTAGGAAAAGAACACCTATCTAATGTGAGAATTCTTACTGAGGTATACTACTATTAAATTATTATAATAAATACTTAAACTTGTTTTATTCATAATTATTCTTAAATTATTAAATGTCAATCATTCTCTATTGATTTTTGTTTTATTTAAGCTGCTTCGAAATATTATATGAATTTTGTTTACTACAGTAATTTTTAGTGGGCAATCGAACAGGAAATATCTACTAATTTCTTTCATTCAAGTTCAAGTTAGAAAATAAAGTTTATTGGGCTTTAGTTAATCCGGAATGAACTTCAACTTGGACCCTGCAAGTCGTGCCTTCCGGCATAAGGATCGGTACCAGGAAAGGTCAGTCTGCAGAGATCGACCCACTTCTCAAGCTAGCTCCCAACTTTTACTCAGTTAAATGAACTTTCTCTGTTAAGAAAAAAAAAAAAGAAACCGAGATAAAAAACCTGTCTTCCGATGCATTGATAATTATATGTACTTTGCAATGTTATAATTATTGGCTATTTAGTCAAACAAGGACGGCGGTTGTTTTTATCAGTTGAGGTCGTTAGGATTTTTTTTTTAAGAAAGAAATTTGTTTTCTTTTTTACGATTGGATCTGATTGGAGTTCCAATAATCTCGGGAAGAGAAAACTAGAGATATGTCATCAATATATGTAGACACCTTTTTATTTTTAGAAATCTCATATTTCTTAATTAGGGAGACCAGATGAATCAATTACAGCTATGAAGAGCTTTCATAAATTTTATAAATGCTCATAATAAAGAGCTAGGACTTACAGTGTTATTTTCCCACGTCAGAACGAAGCAGGTAATTCGTCGTTTAGAAGAAAAAGAGGAAGAAAAAAAACAGTAAAAAAAAAGATCGGTTAAGCAATTTTCTCTACTATTCGCGAGGTAATTTGCCCCTAAGAGCCAAAATTACGGCAACACACCCCTCAGTTAAGAGGGTTGTCTATTCCTCGACAGCTTCTCAAGTCGAGCTCTTCAAGTAAAATAATGAAATGTAGGAATCTAATTTTATCTGATGGATTGGAATCATTTTTATTTTTATTTTTCTAGAAGACAAAACTTATTTTCACACCAATTTAATTAATTTTTTGGTTCGTAAAATATAATAGCAATATTGGATTGATTCTGGGTTTTTAAATTGGAATTAATACTTTTCTCGATTTTCAAAATACTTAATTGGTTTCTTTGTGGAAATAAGTGACGTATTTCTTATGAGTATAATTTTTTTTTTATTATAGTTAGATAGCATTACAAATTTCAGTAAACAGGAACTCTTAATTGATGAATTAAATTCTCCAAGAACTTTCTCCGTTACAACAAACTGAGGTTGTACATTGATAACAAATAAATGAGATATAATGTTCAGAGTTTACTCTAAGGGCAAAATGCTATGAATGAAATTCGATTTACATCATTGCCTTAGAATGATATGTCGTTGATAACTGTACAACTATTACATATTATGTTTAACAAATGTTTCTTACAAATAATGATATACAATTGATGTGTTGTGACCACAACCGCAAGGTTTATTAAAACAAAAATCAATGGGCGTCGACTCGGACCCGGTCAGCTTTTATCGGCCGGTGAGTAATGGCCATTGCCCAACTTGCCCCCAGGTTCACTCAGGCCTCGCCCTAGCCTACTTTTGTCAAAGTATTCTCAATAACTCGAACGACGAAAGGGACTTGCGAATCTAAGTGGAATGCGATGTAGTAAATTCTAATTAACTGGAAGATCCCTTGTTTACACTGCTCAATGAGATAATTAAATGAGATATACGATATCTGAAAGCCTATATTTCACAGAAGAAGGAAGCCCAGCAGAGCAGATCATACAGATGTTAAGGAGAGGTGTTAATCTGGCGGAGATGATGTTTGTTCTTTAACGCACCGGCTACCGAGCAACGAGCGTGACCGTTAAAGACTTGGGCGTAATCTCTTCTCTGGAGGAACCAACCTCCTGGAAAACTGGAAGCAATCCTCGCGCTTTTCCATTAAGTATAATTGGCCCTTCAGACTTTTTTTTTTTTAATAGCTTTAATCAGTTGTGTTTATTAGTTTTACTGAAAAAAGCTTGGGATTTGACCTATGGGAGGAGGCTGAAATTCGATTAGAAACGCAAAGCAATTTCCTTTCTAACGTTATCTTCATAAATATTATGTGCCAAGAGTGCAACATACTTTAATTTGTTCTGATAATTTTCTTAATTGCCTAAGCATTAGTGAGTAGAGAGCATTAGTTGGTGTTTATTATCCACGAACATTGCTGATTGTGTTATAAACGCATTTTTTATGTTAATTTTTCTTTTATAAAGCTTCTCAATTAATACTTTTATAGCTGTGAGTTATTTAAAATATGGATTTATCATTCCTTTCCTCATATATATATTAAGCTGTCAAGAGAAAAATAGCAAAAAAAAACTCCATTTTAATACTGTTCAGGATAGCAAAGAACACTTGACCTTTATTATCGAAGCATTAATTAGAGGAAAATGAATTATTAACCTTTATGAAATAGAGATAGACATTTTAGAATGTTACAAATTCGTTTTTATAAGAAGTTTAAAGTAAAAAAAAAAAAAATAAAAATAAATAAATAAAAAAAAAAAAAATAAACAGGATTTTTCTCCACAAAAGTCACACATTTCAAATACCATTTTCTTCTATAGACATATTTTACAGATATTTATAGCTTTCGTCATCATCGTTGCCTTGCAACTTTTCATAAAACTCCTGTAATCCATATTTAGACAAAAACTGCTTCAGATCTTTTATTTTAGATGGATTTAAAGTTGCCTATGTATGATGTGAATGTGTTCTCTGAACTCTATTATAAATGTCATTAACTGGGACAGATTACAGTATTTCTCAATACAAGTTAAAGTTAAAGTTAAAAAGTTATTTAATTGAACTATGTTATTATTAATAGAGTTGATGTGGTCAGAATATGAACTTCACTTGTTTCGTGCTCTTCGTTATGGAAAAAAAATAATACCACCCTGCATCAAGCCTATCCGTGTTCGATGATCATGAGGTATATGGAAAACCTCAATTCTTCAAAAATAGATGGGCTTTATAAAATAGCTCACTGTAGAGAATTGCTAAGAGAAGTTTCTATTTATATTGTGGTCTCCAACTCCTTTCACCAACAATTGAAATTGAAGCTTAAAAGGGATTTTTAGGTTAAATGTTCAAGATACAAAATAAATGTACTAGAATTATCACAGTACATCACAAATCAAGTTAACTTTCATATAATAATATCCAAATAAAAAAATGAAGCCTAGTCAATAAAATTGAACGAATTTCAGCTGAAAATTGAATTGATAGTTATGAGCATATCTTTGACAAGGTGATTAGTAAAAAAACATTGATGGAAATCATCTGCAGTGGAATGTTTTTTAGATTGCTATAGGAAATAATTAAGTTATAGATAATAATAAACAGGTTTTTAAAAAAAAAAGTGAAAATTAATAATCATACTTTTTATTTTATTTTTTAATATATTATTAAGTTTTATTAAGATGGCTCAATGTATTAGCGTTGGTCTTAATGACTCCATCAGGCGAGCTAAGCAATGTGAGCGTTTAACGATTCTTCTTTTTGCAAGACACTGTCTTAATCGGGTCTTCAGTACACAGTTTGTTCAGCCTTTATATGATTTAGCGATAATAATTCAGTATTTACGACGCAGACGTATTCTTATTTAATGACTCATAATTACGACGATTTATAGAACAATTACTAAAGGCAGAGCCAGCTCAAAGGCATTTACTAATTATGACTATTTTGAAATCATTTAATTTATTTAAAATAATAATCAAGGACGTGGAATTAATAGAAAAAAAATACCTAAGTGTATAATCGGTTGAAGCAGATTGGTAAGAATAGTTTCATGAAAAGAACAGCGTAAAATAGTTGTGTGATAGCGAATGATGAACTGTAAAAGTATATAATACATGTTTTCAGGTATTTTTTTAAATTTAATAACATTTGTAGATACATAAAAAAAAAGCTTTTGTAACTCAAATTAAATATTAAAAAGTATTTTTATAACAACCAGCTAGCTTAATCTATTACTAACTTTGACTATTGTTGTCTAATTTTCTGCTTTAAGCTAAATCATTAAATACACTACTATACATAAAGGTATATACAATATAAAAAATTCTGAAGAGAAAACACCGCCTGGCTCAATGCCTCGTTTCTATGACGACTATACTGTACCTGCAGCAGCCACATCCATTTTGTAAACTGAGCTATGTTATGAATTATGGTGTCTTGGTACTGCCACATAATGAGGTTTTGCTTGATAGTTGACAGTATCGCGGTAGCTATAGCTATTTAGTATAAACTTAATATTGAATTATTATCCGTATCGAATATAAAGTGATTGCGGACAAAAAACGTTTACATATATTCTGAGCTGGGAATTTATTCTATCCAACATTCATATGCTACTGTGTTTTAGAAATTATAAATGTATACAATTTGACTGAGTAAATCAGTTATTGAAAATAATTTTAAAGATTTTTTTCTTTGTTTCTGATTGAAGTTGCTAAACTTCTGTAGAGAAAAAAAATTACAAATTCAACACCATGTTATCCAACATACTATGATGAGAATTGAAAAAATGTGTTACTGTTTTAGTTTTTTAGTTAGAAACGAGTTGCTGTAGTAAAAATAATCATGATAGTTGTTCTTAATCCTATATTTTTTCAGACTGTAACAAAATTTACTGTCAGCTTGTGAATAAGGGCTCAGTCGATGCCTCACTGTCTTGACAATCCAAACACGTTTCATCGGATAAATGAGGCTTAATAATAATATTCCATAAGTGATTCCTCGCTCAATCAACCTGCTCATCACTAAATTCAGGAGTGGATCTAGAGGTAGATTTAGGAGAGAGGGGAAGAGAATAATGAAAAATCGATTATCGAATTATTTCTTATCTTCATAGTCTCAGTTATAAAAAAGTCAAGTAATTTTTTTTTATTACCCTTTATATTGAATGACCGTTTGTTCACAGTTATTCATGATTATTACTATTTGAGAAAAGCTTTTCTTATTGGTTATTATGGGAGTGAAAATTTTCCCTATTTGCATTTCCGTCTCAGCGGAATAGGAAACTGAGTAAATGTAGAACTTTATATCTTCGTGATATTTTCAAGAAAAATATTTTTGAAATACAGATAGAAGTTGTCATTTAAAACCCCTTCTTGTATTTATTATTTTTTGTTATAATAAATTTCACTGCAATATGCCATTGTCGATAGGATAAAGCTCCAAGATATTTAAAAAATGTTTATTTTTATGGCATTACCTTTGCAATTTAATGAATTACATATACCCAAATTACGTGTTTTAATAACACATTATGGTACAATTCCATTCTAATTTAGATATGTATATAACTAACTATCTCGAGGTGTATAGACGGCGTTTGGACCGACCGGTTAGGCTCCGAAATATCATGGACCACCCAAGGTAAAATTGAGTTTGTTTCACAGAGCTATTTTTTACTTCTATCCCTTTACACACAATTCACTTTGAGTTATTACCAAATAAAATTAACCGTACACCTCCACTAATGGGTTAATCTATTTTCCAATTTTCATTTGATCTCACATTCGTATTATTCAGTTTCGAAGACAGGTTTATCTGGGTAGCTTGGCGACGTTTTATCTTCTTTTGCTTTTGGATATTGTTGTAATGGACTGCACTAAGTCGTAGTGGGCGTAGATGATAGTTTCTAGTAATGATGAAGTATAAATGCCATTAATCGGTGATTTGAATAACGTTTCATCAAGTAATAATAATGATAAAAATTATTTTTAAAAAATATGGACATATATTTAATTTTGAATTCAATGTATAAATATATACAAATTTACCCAAATCGGAAAAGTAAGATCATATTATATTTTTTATAAACATATTAAATAAATATTAACAGATTAAGAAAAAAAAAATTTTTTTGTTTAAGAAGTTCTTAATGTTTTTTATTCATGCACCTCACAACTAATCTTCTACAAAAAACAGGTGTCCCCTAAATATTTAAACTTATTTGATTCTTCCATTATTTCCATTATATCCTTAACAGCGCTCACGCACGCTACTATCTCAGTTTATTCATAACATTTATACTCGCGTCGCATCTAAAAAGTGTGAAATTCATTCTGCGTATAATTTACAAAAGGGTTATAAAATGATTCCTCAAATTAGGATGAAAAATTATATTGCAATTTATTGCCATATTACCACAATTAAAGTTACAAGTATATTATATTGCTTATTCTTTTATATTTTTATTTTTCAAATAATTACCGTTTATTTATTTTGTTTCCTTTAAACTCTAGAGAAATTGGCGAACAGTTCTTTATGAATTCACCTTTATTTGTTTATTTTCCCCCTTCTTATGTGTTTTCCGAAGTCATTTTGACTATACATCTCGATATCTCTCCAATTCTTTCAACTGAGCTAGAATTTTTACTCTTTCCTGAACTAGTCCTTTATTTCAATCGTATAAAACAGTGTTAGTTAAAACCGCATAAGTTCTGAAAAAAACAAAAAGTAGTTCTGTATCTTATAGGTGAAAATATGTTTTGAGGACTCAACTGAATTATTTGTATAAAAATAACAAATTAATAATAAAATTTATCTTAAATATGAAAATGAAACAACTTGGAATAGTGTACCTGTGAGGTGTTTCCGTGATCTAGCCGACTAATGTCGAAATAAACATTAGACAAGTGAGTCGACGAATTCGGAAGGATAGCTAGCAAAAGTCGGTTGGCTCAACTCAAACCATGCGGGAAATTGCTGAAAAGTACTGAATGACCTTTGCAATGACAGGACCAGAGGCAGCTGCTCTTATCTGAATCTTGTTCTTCCTGTCTGCAATTTATTACCGCTTTTGCAAGTAGGATCTTGCATGCATTACCAACTAGTTCTGGCTCGCCCTGCCTAGACCTCCGCCAACGGCTCATCATTGGCCAAGCTGTTGGCTAAAAAAGTATATATGTGTTTATAATGTATTTATATTTATATACTATTGATAGTAGACTGTGAAATCCATTCTGACTAGTTGATGCCATTCTAAAAAAGCTAAATATTCAAGAAAATATATCTGTCGCGTGGGCAAAGCGCGTGAGACAATTGTACGTAAGAAGGCGTGACAGTTCATCAAATCAAGATAATAAATAATATACCTGAGTACAGTACTTTTGTGTATTTATTTTATTTGTTCTGATTCATTCCTTTTCATCTTTGTTTACACCTTCATACAGAAATAGTTTTCACACAGAAATTTAAACTTCTTACCTCAGTCCTGTTGGTATTGTTAGACAAATGCTTAGCGTCATAATACCTAAATGAATTATTACAAGTTAAGTGAGTACTCCTATTGCGTCATAATTTATCTCTGCTATACGTTCAAGAAAGTAATGTTATAATTTTATTCCCACTCTTATAACCTCTTTCCACTCTCTCGCCACAAGATCTCTACACTCTGACAATATCTCTTTTCATAGATTTGCCTCATTCCAAAACTCCTTCGCTGCCCGCTTTACCAGTTTTTGAAATTCTGTCCTTCTTAAACTCCGCCATAAAGTTTCTCTTCACATCTTAATTAGACCCTGGTTAAATATTTATTAAGCAATAAGTATTTTTTTACAGTGGCATTGGGAATAATTTACTACTAGTAGGTCCGTGCGAAAAATTCGCACTGCATATTGTTATCAAATGCCAAATTAATAAGAAAATGTAATAATGCAACGTATCAAAAGATATAGAAATCAATTGTTACTTTATCGATAAATATAATCGACAAAGGAAACAAAAATTAATTTAAATCTTCATTAATGTTTGGAACCAACATGTTTACAAATTTCAATAAGCAGTACCTTTGCTCAAAATTGTCCGATTTCGATGATTTTTTTTTTCCTTTTGAATTTAGTAATCTTTTATAAAATTATGTACATAACCCTATGAAAAGTCTGTAATTTTTTAGTTATTCGCAAATAAAATTTGTTATCTTTCATAACTTGTTTGCTTGAATTTTCGGGGTGATTGGAATATTTTGCCCGCCTGAAAGAGAAGGAAACCTTCGAAATTGTATGATCAATCTTGAGATTTGGTGAAGAATTAACGATGATATGGCTTTCCGATCAAAAACACCGTCGATAAATAATATAAACTCCTCCTCTCTCGATCATAGAGGCCTCAAATCGACGAAATGAGACATGTATTCAATGACGGCACTATAATTAATGTAAGGTTGTGTGGATGCGAACCCTATGCCTTGCGTTATCTCTAAAATAGTACGTTTTGGGGCTTAAAAACGCAAGATCCGATAGTTCCGAAGAGCTATGCGGATCTTATTGTACACATCAAAATCTTCAAGGCCCAATTTGTCCCGCATCGATCTACAGACCTACCACCGCTCCAGTATTAAAGCCTAGCAAAATATTTGTATCGACTTTATTTATTTTAGAAAGAAAGACAAAAGTGGAGAATACGATTCGCCCTTCCCCCCTCCCCCCCCCTGTGAAATTCTTAATCCAACGGTACCCCATTCATGGTATTTGAGAGTGACAGGAGCTTATATTTGGCACAAAACCGATTTTGAGCCTTACTGTAATAATATATGTGGGTATTACTACTAATTTAATTATCATAGTTCCTACTAACTAATTGTAATTTAATATATTTATCACATTTTTAAACAATTATGTACATTTATTTACATATATTTTTTATTACCAGAAATAACAATTTATTTAGTTGAGATATTTTCCTTTAATACAATGGCCATTTATGTCTCGTTATATTTAAGTAATTATCTTATCTAATTTTTCTCATCGTTTTCGAATATATTTATTTTATTTATTATTTTATTTTTGTTATAATTATGTACATAAATTGGTATTTACTTTACTTTCTTATTAAGTATTCGTTCTTATGGCCAGAATTGATCATAATTTTTATCTCATTTTCTATTCTTATTATTAGAAGACTTAATACCATAATAAAGTCGACTTTTCTATTCTAGTCTAATTTAAAAAAAAAATAGATATATCTTGACCATGAATTATAAAGACTGTCTTCACCCCTCTCCTTTTACAATCTAGCTTTATTCTCCCCTCTCCCTCTCTTCTACGTCCCGGCCATCGCTAATCTACTCGGTCTAAGTATTCTTACGGTTCCTTCTTGTTTAATTTATAACTACTTTTTTAAAGAGCCGAAGGGTTTCTTGGAGAGTCATCTATAGAAAGCCTAGATCCAAGAAGACCCGTAGAGAGCCGCCCTGTAAGATTTTGATTGAGGCTGATCAGGGAGGGCAGTGGCTTGAACTGTAATTGACAGAACCCCGGATGGATCATATATCAGCCAGCACCTTCCTCTCCGGGTTCAATAAATCACTCTACTCTCAGTTATTTGTTAGTCTTTTTATATCTCTGCGTCTCATCTCTCCATTTCTGCATTTTTCACTTCTTCGATTCCTCACATCTTTCTTCACCTCCCTATCCGTATTGAATAATAATCGATTTGTTAATTGTAACATTCGCTTTTGATTGTCCTAACGCAAGGATTCATCACTTATTTAACTCATTTAATAGATGAGACATCGTGAATAATATTCCCAATTGAAATTTTAATTTTGGAGATACTAAAAACTACCTCAAGAAAATAAAACTGCTTCAAGAAAAATATTTAATATCCGATTGTAAATTCTACAAATGTAATCCTCCATACAATACTTCCATTTGCGCTTGCGTAAGTCTATTTTTTTAAATTTTTTTATCTTTATTTTATAAGCGCCTTGTTTAATTTTGCTCAAAATTGGTTGAAAGTTTAGCTTCATTGTATAATCAATCATTTATCAATTCTATGGAATTCCATTTAGCAAATCAAATTAATGTAATTTTTAAAAATATTATGACTGCTACGCGCGATAACCCATTAACATATCAATATAGGGAGTACATATTTTAATTTAACTTAATGAGATTTATTACATTTTTATAGGATTATTCTGTAAACAATTTTTAGTATTTAATTTGAGTGATTTATACTTCTGTACGGAGTTTCCATTACATGCAAGCAAACAAAGGATAAATATGAAACCAAGATAGTGAATGTTAAGAATATGACAGTGACTCTGAAAATATAAAAGAGAGAAATTTTTGAAACATCTAAATGTAACGCAATGACACTAAATTTTTTTGTACATTATTTTCTGAATAGAAATGATGGAGAAGTTATGCTGGCTTACTTGGCAAACGTTTTTGTATTCATATTCTATTGGAATATACAGTTTAAATCCGGTAATCCAATTTGCAATTGAAGCAACGGCGATTAACATAAATACTAAAAAGTATCACTGATAGCGAAAACGTATCTTTATACAGTAAAATATTATTGAATGAAAATGTATAATTTGTTATTAAATGAAACCAATTGACCTCTTTTTAGTCTCAATTTTACAAAAGATCTGTAAAATCAAAAGAAAAGAAAACTATCCTAGGTAGAACCTAACTAGGTAGAAAAAAAATCTCCTTAGTTACCCCTAACCAAGGAAAGGTATTCTTTTGGGCAGTTCTAGTGAAAAAGAGTTCAGAGAAGTTGACCTGAAGTTCCATTCTATTTCTCTGTTCACACAACTTACAAAAAAAAAAATAATCTGAAGTCATTTTAACATTGTGTTAATCTCACAAACTAAAACGATGAGTAGGTAACGCTTCGTTCATCAAACTCTTCAAAACAAGTAAAAACTTTTATTTTAAACACCAAGGAATGATTCAGTTCCATATCCGTAATTTTCAGTTAGATGTTCCTCCTTCACCGGTAATTTCCACGATATTCGGCTAATTATACCTTTTGGATTCCTTGAAGCTAGTTCTCCGATGATTCCTGCCATAAACATAGATATGGCCCCAGGTTGGAGCGTGATGAACATGTACTACAAAACCACCGGGTTCACTAACTGTTTTTGAAAAAAAGTTTTGAGAAAATCGTTTTCGTAAAAAAGGTACTAATTGGCACATTTTCGCAGACGGCGTACTTAACCTCAGGTGGCGCCAAAAGGCTATTGAACTGTTAATGTAAGTTAGGAAATTGTACCATTCCTTACATCTTATAATTCCAGAAATTAAATTATAAAATGAAATAAATAGTTAAAGTGGTCAAATTTCCTAATAATTATTTTCCAATTTTTTTTTATTAAGTAACGATTTTCTTTTATCTGGTAATAATCATATTTACTTTCGTGTAAGAAAAAAAATATGTCATTTAAATATTGTTAAGGTAAGATCTTTTTTTTTTTTTTTTTTATTCTTACGATTAGTTACAATTGTGTATTTCGTTAGACAATAGGTCTTATGCGTTATCGTCGGTATTCTATGACAGTCCGATAGCCCGTAAGAAAATTCGAAATTATTTGATGAAATATTTAAAAATATTTCTTGAAAATTTTATAACATTTATGTTATTAATGAAATGAGAGCCTACCTATCGGATCTTGCTACCTGTAAAAATGACGGGTGATTTAATGAATATTAGACCAATAACTTGAGGATCGGATAGGGAAATTAATTGTGAAAAAAAATTTTATTTCTTTAACTTGTATAAATATTGTATATAGGCATGTATGTGTTATTTTATTTATTTATTTTTAGGTTATTTTATTCTTATTTATTGTATATATGTTATTTTTCTGTATAATTTATTTTATTTACTGTACATAGAGAGTGAATGTGATCTGTTAACACTATTATAAATGTCCTTGAGACAGATTGTAATATTTTTCAATAAAAAAAAAAAAAAAAAAAAAAAAAAATTGTATAAATGGGTTCAGACATTAAAAAAACAAAATCGCTAACGCGGGCCATCAAGAGAAAACTTTTTACAGCCAAAAAAGCAGAATTGTTTCGATATTTTTTTATTTTATACCTATAAATCCTAAACGGTGCATCGAAGCGAAAAAGAAATTAAAGAGCGTTAAATTATGCGTCGAATGAGTACCTAAGCATACCACTTTTTTAAGTGATATAGTCGATAATCATGGTCAATGAAGGCTGATTTTTACCAAATTCGTCAAAAATTGAGATAAATTACTATTAATGGCCCTAAAGCTTGGAAATGAGTTCTCTAACAGAAAAAAATCCATAGAATAAAAGTTGTAGATTAGTAATAGGTATTATATATATATATATATATATATATATATATATATTTTTTTTTTTTTTTTTTTTTTTTTTTTTTTTCTAAGTCTTGCATTGCGAAAGAGTTAAGGATAATTTAGAGTGTTTGTCAAGTTGCCTGGGAAAGATTACAAATCGTTTGTTCAGGTTTTTTCTTCTATTGTCGGCCCAAGACTTCCATCGTTCCGTTCTTATCTTCTCAATGTAGTATGAGTTCTCCATAGGAAATATGTATAACAGAAAAATATTTACAGTATATTAACTATAATATAAATTCATAAAAGAATTATTTTCAGTTTCAAGAATAAATTTAAAAATTAAATTCAAGTAGTGAATTTTTACATAGACTATTTTATACATTGTGAAAATAATCACCTTTCTATAACGAGAAAGGTGTTAACTTTTTTGAACATAATATATTTACAGAAAGTTATGGATGTAAACCATTTTAAGTGTAAAAAATGTCGCCACATAATTTGATTGTTCTTTTAACAGTATCTAACGATACAAATCCTTTAACAGCATTAGTAGATTTCAAATAACTTCAATTATTATAAGTTGTCCCTAGGTGATTAATATATATATTTTTTTATTTTAAGTGAAGTGTATGGAATATATATAACATATAACTGAAATGATCAGTTTTTGATAAGCTAAAAAGTACATCAACGTAAGAAGGTCGGACATCGTCTTCTCCAACATAATACAAGTCTGGCGGTTCCTTAACGAGCCATAATAAAATATTTGCAGACGCCTCCAGCATTCGGACAGGAGTATTGACTGAAAGAGAAGACAGATTTGCGAAGGGGCGGTTGAAAGTTGTGTTCTTTGGCTACCTGTGAAGCAGGCACGGTTCCTTCAGTTTAAATAAACGAATCTCATTCAGCCTTACCGTTGGGGCATGATTCTGATATTTTAGAGAACAGAGCGATAGCAGATTGTTAGTAATAAAAAATTATATATTGATAAATCTTTAGCCATCAACGTAACCACGAATAAAAGTTATGGTCAAAATTTCTTTATGTAGTGGTCAGGTCAAGTTAGACGACCACTACCTGTTATTGATTCATGAAACAGTACCTAATCAGTAACCGTGACTCTAGTTTAGCTTAAAATGTTTTTTATTATAAAGAATTCAGATTAGGGAATGGTTTAAAAGCTTTATGTTTTTCAAAATAATCACAGGGGGTATTACCTTCCGGGTTATATTAAATATTTGCATTTTTTATACAATTACTTCTATCTACAATCAACTGCAATACATCCCCCATATCATTTCCACCACAGGAGACGGCTTCGCTCTGCTAACTTCTCGCTTAAGGAATGAGGTACCATAACACACTGACCCTTTGAGAATTATCGAGATGATGGGGGCTAGGAGGCAGGCGAGGCTAGAAGGCCAAGGTTTTTTGCTTCGACCCTCGGCCATGTCATCTTTATAAATAATTCAGGATGGGACGAGAAGAGGAGGGCGGAGGACCCGGTGAAAAAGAATGGAACAGGATTCCGAAGGGGGGATTATAGCTCCCGTCCCTCCGTTTGTCTTAGCGGCATCACAACAAGTTTTTCTCTCCTCATTTGACCGGTTCTAGGGCTCCCCCTGGAAGGCTGGGGGACCTTCTTTTTGACAAATACCGTCTTAAAAACATTTAATGCCAATTATTGTCCGTGTTTGCTTAGCTTCTCCCGCTCCTTCTAAGAACACCCTCCCAATCTTGCCGAAAAAAACTACGAATCTCCAATGGACATTTGGTAACACAGCAGTCTTCTCCGGCATCTAGATTATATTAATTCCTATTAATCAGATGTCTTTCGTTAATTAAATAACAATCTTGAAGTTTGATTTCATAGCCATTAAAACTACTTCATCAAATAATATCTACAGTAAGAAGAATTATTTGATTAAACAAGGAAAAATATCATATTTTTTTTTAGCAAACTCATGTGTATTTTTACGTCATACTCACAAAGTTCATCGAGATAACGGAATTTAATTGTTATTGTTCTTGTTATTGTTTTTTATATTGTTATTGTTATTAACTAAGTGTTATTATTTAGGAATGTTGGAAAAAATAATAACTAATTGTTACATGATGTTTTCTGTTTCAGACGGGAGATGCGGTGGGACGGCGAAGACGAGCCATGATCCTTGTTCTCCTACTAGTAGGGGCGGCGGCGGCGGAGTACGGGGCCCAGATGCAGTCCCGGGCGGTGGAGACCCGAGTCCAGTTCGAGGTCCCAGAAGGAAGGCCCAAGGGCACTATCGTCGCGACTATCCCGACCAAACCCGGCTTCACCTACCGCTTCAACGAGCCGCCCCGGGAGTTCACGCTCAACGGCACCACTGGGGAGATAAGGACTACCACCGTGCTCGACCGGGAAGCTCTCCACAACGACCGCTTCGACCTCGTAGTGCTCTCCAGTCAACCTACCTATCCCATCGAAGTACGGATAGTTGTAGTCGACATCAACGACAACTCGCCCGAATTCCCCGAACCGAGCATTGCAGTGTCTTTTTCCGAAAGTTCTGTAGCGGGGACGAGGGTGCTACTCGACTCCGCTACTGACCTCGACTCAGGACAGAATGGTGTTTCTGACGATTATAGAATAGTAGCAGGTAATGTCAAAGACAAATTCCGGCTAGAAGTTACAGCCAACCCCAGCGGGGAAACAAGTTACCTTCATTTACAAACGACGGGGGATCTGGACCGAGAAGAAAGATCACATTACCAACTCAATATTTCTGCAAGAGATGGAGGAACTCCAACCCGTTATGGATACCTTCAAGTAAACGTTACTATATTAGATGTAAATGATAACCCACCAATATTCGACCACAGTGACTACAATGTATCCCTCAACGAAAGTGTAGTTCCCGGAACAAGAGTCTTACAAGTCATGGCGACAGACAACGACATAGGAGACAATGCTAAAATCACATACTACCTTTCAGAGACCGAAAGGAAGTTCACTGTGGACCCGGAAACAGGTGTCATAACGACGGCTGAACCTCTCGACTGCCCACAACAAAATTGTCTACCATCACCAAGGTTCGGAGGCGGTTGTCCGAAAAGTTGTGTGTTTACAGTGTACGCAAGGGATCATGGATCGCCCCGTCAAGACGGAAGGACGTATGTGACAGTGAATCTAGTCGACGCAAACGATCATGATCCCATAATTAAATTTAGGTATTTTCATTCTGCAAAAGTAGATTACGCCACAGTCGATGAAAACGCGGTGAATGGTTCTGTAGTAGCAGCAGTATCTGTAATGGATCCTGACGAAGGGCTTAATGGAGAAACCAGGGTGGAAATAAAAGCAGGAAACGAGCTTAATCATTTTAGTTTAGAATACAGCGAAACATTTCACATAGTAAGAGTAAATGGAATATTAGATAGGGAACATATTAACAAATACAATCTGACTATAATTGCAACGGATAAAGGCACTCCACCGAGAACGGCTACTGCATTTCTGATTATTCATGTAAATGATGTTAATGATCACGAACCAGTTTTTGAAAAGACTGAATACTCTGCTATACTGAGTGAACTGGCTCCACCAGGTACATATGTAGCAGGGATCACGGCCACAGATGAGGACACTGGTGTCAACGCTCAAATATATTACGCTTTCGTCTCAGGGAATGATCATCTTTGGTTTGAAATGGATACTAATTCTGGATTAATAACTACAAGAGCACCTCTAGATAGAGAAATACAAGGAACAGTTGAACTGAAAATATCAGCACGAGATGGGGGGCCAAATCCGAAATGGGCATACACACATTTGAAAGTTATAATATTAGATGAAAATGACGAAAAACCTAAATTTTCTCAAGAAAAATTAAATGTGACCCTGTTAGAAAGTAAGCCCGCAAACACCTTAGTTGCAATGCTGACGGCGGTTGATCACGACCAAGGAACCAACGGTAGTGTCACATATTCCATAGATCCCGATTCAGCAATGAGGTATCCAAATGTATTCAATCTCAATTCTCTAACAGGAAAGTTGACCATAAATACCAAACTCGATAGGGAGTCAATATCACATTACGAAGTCAGAGTAATAGCCAAAGATCAAGGAAATCCACCACAATCTTCAACAGCCACCGTATTTCTCAGGGTTCAAGACGTCAATGATAACAGTCCAGTATTTTATCCTCAAGAGTATTTCGAATTACTGAGCGACAACCACCCAATTGGAACCTCTATAATTAGGGTTACGGCTAGTGATAAAGACGAGGGTGAAAATGCTCTATTAAAGTTCCACATCGAGTCAGGAAGTGATGGTATATTTCAAATCGATGAAAAAACTGGCGTGATAAGTTTAAGGCAACACATTTCTAACTTACAACAAAGCATGTTTAAATTAAAAGTCTCGGCAAGAGACAAAGGTGAAAGGAAAGCAGTTGAGGACGCAGTCGTGGAACTAATCAGAGACACGCACGCATCCCAGCTAGAGTTCGATTATGGAACGTACACGTTTAGCATTCCAGAAGATCACGACAAGAAGGAAGCAAGAATAGGACGTAAAGTAGGTCGTGTGCAAGTGAAACAAATGCAACCAGAGTTAAGATATTCTATTGTTTTCGGTGATCAAGAAAGAAGTTTCAAAATCGATGAGAAAACCGGTGAAATATTTACGAAAAATAGAATAGATCGAGAATTATTTCCTATGTACAGTTTAACAGTAATGGCCAGAGCGGGAATATCATATGGGAAATGTACTGTTAATATTACAATTTTAGATGAAAACGATAATGCACCTTTGTTTAAGAGACAGAAAGAACATATTACACTACCTGAAAATGCAGCAGTAGGCCAAGAGGTGTATCTTGCCATGGCTAGGGATAAGGATGCAGGTACAAATAGTCAAATCACATTCAGCTTGAGCTCGAATCCCGACGATAACTTTAGGATAGTAGATACAGGTGTCGTATATTTAAACAAACCAATAAGGGTTGAACCAGGAACGTCATTAAGTCTCGAAATCAAAGCATCTGATTCTGGAGATCCTCCTTTATCTTCAAGGCATACGGTCATCGTTACAATCGAAGATGTAAACGACCATACCCCCATATTCGACCACACATCCTACGAAACTTCACTACTTGAATCAACAGCAGTCAATGACAGGTTTTTCGCATTAGCGGCTAGTGATGCAGACCTAGGAAGAAATGGGCTCATATCCTACTTAATTACAGAAGGGAATTCGGAAGGGAAGTTTGGAGTGTTTCCAGATGGTTACATGTATGTAAGAAGTCCATTAGATAGAGAGAAAAAAGATTATTATTCATTAACACTAATGGCAAGAGACCATGGAAAACCACCGAGAAGCTCAATCGTTCCAGTCGTAATCCATGTCATCGATGAGAATGACAACAGACCTGAATTTACGAATGAAACGTTCAAGTTCTATATTCGTGAAAATGAGCCTCCGGACTCATTCGTTGGCAAGTTGACAGCTACAGATAATGACATAGGTCGGAATGCAGAGTTGACTTTTTCAATTAGTAATGCTAAGAATGATTTCGCTATTGATCCCAAAAATGGTTTTATAAAAACACTTCATATGTTTGATAGAGAAGAACTTTTGGAAAGAACAGGTCAAGATTTTATAACATTAGAAGCTACTGTATCAGATAATGGCATCACAAGATTGAAGGACAAGGTGAAAGTGGACATTTACGTGACTGATGTTAATGATAATCCTCCTGAATTTTTAAGGTTACCATACAAAGTTCAGGTGTCGGAAGGATCAACAGTTGGCACCCAGTTAATCAGAGTATTTACCACAGATGCCGATGATGGTTTAAATGGAGACGTGTTTTACACATTATCAAGTGGAAATGAAGAAGGCAGATTCAGTATAGACGAAGCAACAGGTCAGATCACTATTGCAAGACAATTGGATCGAGAAACAATGTCCAGGTATCAGCTTACAGTAGTCGCCCATGATGCTGCAATAACCGGTCGTTTAAGTGCTATTACTACAGTTCTAGTCGATATTTTAGATGAAAATGATAACGCACCAGAATTTACACAAACAGAATCTAATATTTTTGTCAAAGAGAATACGCAAGTAAACACCAAACTGATGGAGTTTCGAGCATCTGATGCAGATTCTGGAATGAACAGTGAAGTTTTCTTTTCCATTGGAGGAGGAAACAGGCGAGATACCTTTCATGTCGATGCTGCCACTGGTTCATTATATCTTCATAAAATGTTGGATTATGAAGATTTGAACATTTATGTATTAAACATCACAGCGTCGGACGGAGGGAATCCGAGACTTTCAACAACCCTACTTTTCACTGTTAATGTAGAAGACTGCAACGATAACCCTCCTGCATTTACTAATACTGCTATTGTGAGGCAAATAGACGAAAGAATTTTAGAGAACACTCCTATAGTTACGGTTACAGCGGAAGATCCAGACTCAGGAACAAATGGAAACATAACATACTCCATCATAAAGCAAGAACCAGAAGATCCAAACCATCTAGAGAGATTACATTTCCAAATAGATCCCAGGACAGGTGTGATTCGGACGTTGCTTCCTATTGATAGGGAGGAAGTAGATACATTCAGACTGACTGTTGTTGCTACAGATCAAGCGGAACCTCCATCAGCAAGGTTATCGGCTGAAAAATTAGTTACAGTCATTGTGGAAGATGTCAATGATAATGCTCCAATCTTTGTATCAATGACAGCAGCAGTTCTACTCCCGCCGAGATCTCATGGTCAAAGAGTCACGCAAGTCTTAGCAAGAGATTTAGATTCGGGGACAAATGGTCTCGTAACGTATGACTTAATCAGTGGTAATACAGACATCTTCAGAGTGGATAGAAACACTGGAGTGATATCGTTGAAGCGGTCGATTCCCGACCCTGAGTCGAGATACCAGATAGCGGTAAAGGCCACAGACGAAGCTGTACAATCAGAGAGGAGGTCTATGGATGCCTATATTACAGTATTATCTGTAGACGGAGAGGGTGGTTTACAGTTTGAAGGAGGAGATCTGTTTGGGGCAGTGGCAGAAAACGAACCGCCGGGATACAGTATAGTGCGCGTGCGAGCGAGTGGAGGACCGGGCGAGGAGATTGAGTTCTATGTGACCAATGTGACCAGTGAGGGGAGGCAAGGTGACCGCCTCTTCGACATAGACAAATCAGGAGTCTTGTCTACAGCTGCTGTTCTCGACAGGGAAACAGGATTCGAAGAGTACCTTGTCGAGATCTACGCCATCGTAGTCAACTCGCCCAAGCCTAGATCTGGATCCACACAGGTGAGCTAATATTTATACTGCTTGTTGTATTATAGAAGTAGCTCATAAATATTTGTTTAAAAATGAAATGAGCATATGTTTAGTAAGGTTGCCGGCATATCGATCCATGTTGATGATCCACATTACCTAAAATATATCTTATTTATTCTTAACATTAGTTGTACCTTTTTACTAGATGCATCTTTACCACTTCATTTATTTTCAATCCCCTCTAAAAAAAAAAATTAAATCCTGAATCTGGGATTGTCTGTCAGTGTAACAAATCACAGCTTCTTGCCCTTTCAACGACCACTTGTTAAAAACATTTCAGAAGTTCAGTTTTTATTTTAATGAATGATCCTGATGTCTTTAATGCATTATTCAATCAATGGTAAGCTGGTTTTGCCATAATTTAAATAGTTATTTTTTAAACTGGTGCTAAGAAAGACATTCGAAGAAGTCTTTAAATGCATATTTTGGAGTTAAAAATGGAAAACCAAGGCGAAGTGTTAAGAGAGGAACAAAAAGACGACTAATAATGTGTAATTAAGCGTAGGCTATCCGGCAGAGGTACGTGCGAACAATGACAGGACCTTTGGGGTACGTATGACGGCGAGGACAGGTTTCCCAGGAGTGTTAAGGCGTCGCTCACGATCGGTCCGTTCCACCGAGGTACAAAGGAGACTTCACACCTGGGCGATACCTGGCTGGACTTTGCCAAAGATATCCAGGTATTGTCCCCTCCGCCTTGTAATTTATAATGACCCGTTTCAGCCTACGTCAAGTAACACCTCAGGGTGTGTCAGCCAGGGTAACTATTAGTCAATTCTCGGAGCACGCTATATTTTCGTAGATATCACTATCATTTCCAAATTGGACGATTTTTTTTTCTTACGAAATATTTTGTGATAATTTATAGTTAGGAAACCTGTGGTCTCGAGGACGAATGTGACATCCTAACGTTTTTCCACGGTATCCGTCAATCTCTCAAATTAATTACTATTTAATTATTTAGGATACGAAAATTTGAAATTAAATTAATTATAATTAAGTTGAATATATGTATATGGGTATGTATTTACTTATTAAAAATAGCTATAAAAAATTATTGCGGCCTCCATTATTATTTCCTGGCCTTAAACTCTACTGACAAAACGGTTCCCCCTATGCTACAAATAATAGCATAGTATAGATCTCTTTTACGGCTCTCAAGGGAAATGGACTTTAATGAATGAGGAATCAAACTAAGGGATTTCTTGGAGATTTTTTAAGATAAAACATTATTACAACTAAAATAAAATACATTTAAAAAAATGGGAGGTTTAAAAAATAAATGGATCTATACTGGATAAATTCTATTTTAAAGATATCGACGTAGCTACCTGTAACCGGTATAGTCAGTCCAAAGCTACCGGGCCCTGTGATTAAATGTAAAAAATGTACTATTTTTGGTATAATCGTTATCTAGTTGATATCCTGTTAGGTGATATGGTTTCCATGGGATAATTTATCAAATGTTTAAGTTTTAAAAGTGATAATTTTGCTAATTATGGTAGTCTTGTACGAACTCATGATTATTAATAATTTTAATAAATTTACAGAAGAGGTAAATGTAAGAGGATAGCTCTATGATCTCTTTGACAGTTCGGATAACATGAAAAGAGATTGTTTGATATTTTTAATAAACAAAAAAATCTAGGTGTTCTTTAATAGAATGGTTAAACACGTTTTTTTAAAATGTTGGTTTAACACTAAATTTTTGGAAGTTCATTAAGATCTAGATATTTTTATAATTACTTTAATGTGTTATAAACTAAATGGCTCAACGGATAATACTCATAATATATTGGTGAGAAAAGAAAAGACAATATAAGATTGGAATGAGTAAATGCAATGAACCATGAGAGGGAGGAACTAATTTAAATCAAAATACTATAGAATTACTAAAAATGGTCCGATTTTGAAGATTAAATTTTTTTTTTTTTTTAATCAATGTGAAAGTTAAGTTTTCTTTTCTTCATACATTTTACATGGCTTTTCTGGGCAATATTTTTTGAACCTGGAGGAGAAGAGATGACCTTTAAAATGATTCAATCATTGAATGTGATAAATAATTAAAAATATTTTGCGTACCTACAAAACAAAAAACACCTATGAGAAATAATATACAAAGTTATTGTAAATTTTAATATTGTACAACAAATCTTCTTTTTATAAACAAAATTATTGTTTTATTTATTATGCCAATACCTTCTATGACTGTCCGGGATATTGACATAATAATTATGCTTTAATAGCTAGTACATATTTTATTGCTGTAGACTGTAAAATTAAAGGAGTTAATGGACTGTAAGTAAACGGTAAGGTGGGAGGCGGGGTGGCCGAATGGACTAACGAGTGAGCACAGCACCGCCCTCACCCCCTGGTCCGGGTAAATCCCGCATAGCCATTCTAGCGTATAGAAATTCCTGATTTTCATTGAAAGTAAAATGTTTTTCATATTCCTTGTTTATATTTTATAAACCATCTTCAACTATTTTTTTATAAATAATCAAGTAGGCAATAAATTAAAAAAAAACTTTACAATTTACTAATGGAAAAAAATTATAATGTAAAAATCTTTAACTGTTGTGTATATTTGTCAGTCTTTTTCCCATTTTTCTCAACAAATTTATTATTCTCGAAATACTTTTCCTTAATTTTTGTAAGTAGTAGACTTATATTTGTCTAACTTTTGTCAAACATACGAGACTACCCTTACTACTAGATAGATTAGTTTAGCTAGGCCTCATAATTATTGTACATTCCTGATTTTCATTAAGTAAATAATTTCATGAAAGTAAATAGTTTTTCATATCCCTAGTTTATATTTTTATAAACCATTTTCAATTTTTTTTTTTAAATAGTTGAGTGGGCAAAAAATTAAGAAAATAAAACTGTGCTAAAATGGTCAGTAATGATTGAACGTGTAGGATTCATCATGATCGGAACAGTCCTTGTCAGTTTTGGGACTTTCATTCATGACTGATCGTGTAAGGTCCGCTTGACATCTGTGAGTTGTCATCAGTATGCCCACAGACGGAAGCAGTGCTGCTCGACTTTAACCTAATCAAATGGGAAGTTTGCTATGTTCCCTTGACAGTTATAAAAAATAAATGTTTTCCTTTACTGTAAAAATTCCTTAATATGACACCAATTTTTTTATATATGGGCCTCTGACATATGTAACGCACACACACCTTACATACACGCAGACTCAGTGGTGGGGAAGAGGCATTTCTATCGGAGACGTGCGGGATTGTGTAATAAGAGGCAGAAGGACAGGAGATCGTGTACTAAAGAGACAGGGGTTGGACTGCTACCGGGTAGCGGCCTTCGTGACAATTTGCTACTCTCGGATCCCTGATCATTCCCACACCTATCCTTATAGAAGATATCCTTACTTCCTCTTACTCAGCATCTATTGGCCATTTCTGTTTCACGTTAGTGTACTGGTCTTGATGTTTATACCCGGAAGGGTTGGGCAACTTCATATAATCCCCTGGAATGTTTAGAGAGGAAGCAATAATGGGCCCCGGCACTTACACTTACGAACATATATTTCCTCATAAATATCGATTTCTGCTCCTAGTTTACAGTATAAAAAAAAATCCAAAATATTATGTGAATATCTCTTCTAACCAACTTGTGTATTGACAGGTTTCAAAATAGTTTCTATTTCTTTTGTTAATTTTTAATATATTTTTATTGAGAAAACCAAGTTTAAGTTGAGTCGTAGGAAAAGTATTTAGTTGTGGTAGAATTTCAGGAGTAAATTATTACATTTGCAAAATGGATTTATCCCGTGATTATCATGTCTGCTTTCCCACAATAATTAAAAAAACAAATATTATTGACTATCTATCTTGATTTCAAGATATCGTTATGTTTGCTCCAAATTATTAACACGGTTTTAATCAGAAAAAGAAATACACTGATCTCGATAATTTGGTGAGGGCCATACAACATTACTTACAGAACATTTAATTGAATTTGGGATGGTTTTGGTGTCATGTAGAGTGGATTGTATGAATAGGGTATTTCAATAGTACCAGAAATTAAAATTGAAATAAAAATAATTATATTAAATTCAAATTATGAATACAAAATAAAATTTGTGTATCATGACTTAAAAAAAAAAGTGGTTTGTAATATTGTATTGTTATGATTAGTGTGAAAAAAATTTAGAAGACGAAAATTTGAATCTGAACTTTTTTTGACTTGCGATTAAAATGTCTAGGCATTACATCTCCCCTCCCCCATCGTTTATCCATCTGGTTGTTTAAGTTGTGTTTAGCTTATGGTGGATTTTTTTTTTTTTCACAATCAAAGACTAGACAGTTCATAATGTTTAACTTCCATGGGCTGAGACTCATCTGTTCATGAACTGGTGTGCAAAATGTAGGCAAATAGAATGGTGGTGAGCACCATTTTTGGGGGGAGGGGCTTCATCTCGAAAGGTTTTTTTTTCATATATATATATATATATATATATATATATATATATATGTATATATATATATATATATAACGATAGTTACTTTGGAAAAAAATGAAAGATACTAACTACCTGTATGAAATGGTGTTTAAGTGATTCTTGAAGTCTTTTTATATGTAATTACACAAACAAATAATACTTTAAGTGATAATATTTTTATATTTTTTCCATAAAACATGGTTACATTTTACCATTTTGTGGGAAGGAGAGGAGGGGAGGGGACTTCAGTCCAAAATTCCCCCGTAGGGCCGCCTGTGGTGGTGAGACCTGACAAATTATATATTTTATTTTATTATTTTTTGTTCTGCGGTTGTTTTCTGAACACCCACAAATAATTTCGGAATAAATGAATATTATATCATCAGTGAGGTCTAATAATAATTTTAAAAATAAATACAGCCCATTAAAGGTTTTTTTATATTCGGACAAACGAGCGGTCCATGAAATGAAAACAACTGCAAATACTTATTCATTACAAAAATTAATACTCAAAACCTTGCAATCTTACACTTTACAGATTTTTCTCTAAAATTTAAGGAGCTCTCATGGTGTCCTATTATGGGGCATGGAATGCCCAGAGGTACCCGGCATATACCCCACAGCCCAGGTAGCCTTCCCCAAAGGGTCTTATAAATCTAGTCACCTATTTTTTTCAACTATTTTTTTCTCGTATTCGTTATAATGAGAGACGTTAACCTTTCGTTAAAAGACCCAAACCGACTGGTCCAGGTTTAAAACCGCACATATATTTGTTAGCTATCGAGTTCTATCGAAGAGTCGGATGACGAAGCGGACAATGCGTATTATGCAGCGGAGCGCATCGTGACCCCAGCTCGTAACTCAGGATCGAAGGGAGCTCAATACTATAAGTCATTAGCCTTATCCAAGAGCAACTTGATAAGAGTTTGCTCATAAATTGTAGGCGGCAATGAAGGCTGCGTGCTGGGGCCCAGCTCACTGCTTTCCACCGCTCAACTTGTCGTCATTCTTAATAACTCCGCGTTGCATCCACTCCTAATTTACACTTTAATTACTTTCGATTTATGGTTGTATCGATTCATTAACATCCTCGAGTATATCATAACAGTGTTTCATTAAAGTTTTAGAATAGTTCTAAACAGGCAGGTTCTAATTTTAAATCGGGCCATGGAAAGCCATTTATCAAAGCCGCTAACGTTAATCAAATTATTGCAAATGTAGCGGTTCGTTATAATGGATTTATCTTACATTGTTTAAAATATAAGTAGATATCACTGTTGTAAATGGTATGCCATTATAACTCTGGTATTTAAGCTTAATGATTCTTTAGGTATCGACGGCTATTCCGTTGTCATGTAACTTTTTAGAAAATTAAATTAGTGTATAATTTGATGAATCTTCCCTTTGTGATATTCCAACAATATCATCCACTACTATTTCATTGTACTTTTAAGAAAGAAGAAGTGAAATATAAAAATATTTCATAGACACGTTTATAACTTTAATTGTTTACTGTAGTTTAATAACTCTAGATCTGATATTATATTTAAATATATAGGTATCTATCGTCCGTCTATTCCGAAAAATCATGATGTAACCTTTTAGAAAATCAAATTAGTGAATAGTTTGAGGAAATTTCCTTTTTTGATGTTCTAACAGTATCCACTTACAATGAGTGTGGTAACTTTTGACCTGTCTATGAGAGACAATGCAAATCTCTTAATTCCGTTTTAGTAAAGTTTGCAATGGAAAATAACAGTTTAATAACTAATAGTTGTACAATCCATAATCAACGAATCGTAAAATCTATAATCTGCCGGTGATATAATAAATAGGACTTTGTTATTATAATTGTATTTATGATTTGTTATCACTAATGTTTTAGCTTTAGCTCGGTTAAAAATGCAATTCAAAAATTTTATAATAGCCTAACATGGCCAGAGAATAATTTCTATTTTAAGCTGAGCGGTAAGTGAAAGTTGTGTGTTGCGCGCTAATGCATGCCAATAATTGTATAAACTATTGACAATAATGTGAAATTTACTCCAGGGTATGGATTTTATTTATTTAAACTAGAAGTTATAGTTTCTTTGGAGTATTTTCTATTTTTTATATTTCCAATAGATTTTCTTTGACATGAAATTCTCGTTTCTTCTTAAAGATTTTCTTAGAATTGAACTTGGTTGAGAGAGATTTTTTTTCAATTAATTTTCGTTGTTACCAAATAATTGCGTATTGTATCTAGCTGTACGTGTAATACTGATAGGACCAGGAGTTCTTAATGATTACTCTGGGTAAAGCTTTCAAAATTCAACAAGCGATTGTTCACCATATTGACAGTTCCAATCCAATGATGATGGATATTTTTCATCAATTGATTTTTCATAATAGTAAGCTGATTTTTTCAGATCAATCTTCTTAATTGATATCATTTGCAATAAGTAAATAATATTTTAGAAACTGCTCTGAAATGAAAAACCATCTTTCTTCCTTTTCCTATGTGCACCCAAATGTCGTTAGTCATTAAAAACAAGCTGCATTATTTGATAGTGGTTCGAAAAGATGATTCATTAAGTTTGACAGCTTCCTTCAAATTCAAACCAGTCAAAGATCCAATTTGAACAATGATCTGACATTTTTCGTTTAGTTTTTATAAAACTTAATCGTGTATTTCTTAGTAACATAAATCACACACATAAACCAACATATGATTTTTAGTAAATAAAAGCACCTTTTGATTAAAATATTTTTATATAAAATCAATAAAAGTTACTTTTCCAACATATTGGTCGATTATATCACACAACACAGAGCTAGAACTAACAAATTCAGCTCTAAAGGAGTAATGTAGCCAACATTATCTAGTCTAAAATTTTGAATATTTCTAAATCAACTTCTATTACAATTTTGCTTCAGATAAACGTAGTATCATTTTTAATGTTTTATTTTGAAACTTTAAAAAATAGTAGTTCAGACCAATTATATTTTGTATAAAAAAAATGAATAAAGAAAAATGTATTATTACAAAGATATATTTAATGTAACTCTGTGATATTCAATGTATAATTTTACCAGTTAAAGTATACATCATTCCAGAATAAGAATATAGCAATACGAGTCATTCATCAAAGGCAGAATATAATGGCGGAGGCATTCCAACAATTCGACTAAAATATGTTGATAAAGGTCTGCTTGAGTGCTGTTGCTACTAGCTTCAATCTCTCTGGCCAAGGAGGAATTCCATACCTACCAAAACCGTAAATATGTTCCCATACGTCCGAGGTTCTCGGAACTCTAACCACCTCTTCTCGGATTAGAGATTATAAATGCCTCTTGAAAGGATTTTTAAGAGAGAAAGAAAAAAAAAATAAAAGAAAAAAAAATCTCGCAAACATGTATAGAAAAAAAATATTCGATTCAGAATAAAAGAAAAAGAATATAAAAGAAAAAAATTTTGAAAATGGCACATGTCAGCGGGGCCATTTAGGATTAATCCAATTTTAATTGTGGTATTTACATATCTCGAGAAGTTTATACATATATCTCTATATCTGTGGAGGCATCGTCTCCCGGGTTTTAGTAATGCTCGATGCTTCGTGTACAGCTTTTAACGGAGACCAGGTTTTTTTTTTTTAGATTTCTTTTTTTGGCCGGTCTAGATAAAGACTCATTATGTCCAGAGTTTCTTTTGTAAAGATCAACCTTCCAATCTTGGGATTGGGAGCATTTATTTCATTTTGTAAGATTCTGAAATGAGAGAAAATAAAAGGTAGTAAATTAAAATTTTGCGGAAATGAGAAAATAAAAGAGGAATGAGAAATGGCTAACAGGGCTCAGTAGATGCTGAGATATTTAGAAGGAGCTCCGAATGAACTCAATTTTATTTTGTTTTTTCATATGTTTGGATAGCTCCAATAAGTCAATTAATAAACTTGGTAATTAAAATATCGGTATGTAACTGCTTTATAGTGTAGAGATAATACACTATCAGAAGCGGATTCAGCCGCGCAGAACTATACGAGGGCCACAACATCGATGGTTATTATAATTTAAAGATTTTTGAAATCATTGCAAAGGTTCAAAAATATATGTATAGGTTGATCAAACGATTATGAAAAAAAGGTGTAACATTTCTAAGTAGATTCTAAGTTGCATTTGATTGTTACTCTGTTGTTAATTAAAGTGCCTCCGAAGTATATTTTTTTCTTAAGCCTCTGCAGTGTATGAAACTTCGGAACTGCAAAAGAATATAATTTATCTAAGTTTCTTCCTTCTTTCCCCAACACAAAGGCGTACCACAAGGTAGCGTCTTAAGCCCAATCCTCTATTCTATATACACTTCTGATATCCCTGAGCACCCTAATACCACCATTTATTGTTTCGCTGACGACACTGCTATTCTAACTTCACAGAAAAATCCTACTATCGCATCAATTGCCCTACAAAACCATCTTCATGATCTTGAAAAGTGGTTTGAAAACTGGAGAATCAAAATTAATATTACAAAATCCACCCACATTAGTTTCTCTCTTAGGAAAGCCTCATGTCCACCCATAACGATTGCCAATAATCCAGTGCATTCAAAGAACTATGTACGGTACCTTGGACTCTACTTAGACAAAAAAAAAAAAGACTTACTTGGAACATACGAATTTAAAAAAAAAATTTTAATACGAAATTAAAAAGATAAGAACTTACTAGACGATATAGCCAACTTTCAAATCTTCTGGACTACAGATCTTCACTTAACTTACGAAACAAGCGACTTATCTACAACTCCTTATTGAGACCAATATGGACATATGGAGCAGAACTTTGGGGTTCAGCAAAACAAACACACATAAACAAAATACAAACAGCACAATAAAAAATTTTACGAAAAATTGTTAACGCACCTTGGTACATTTCAAACACTACTGTACATAACGACTTAAACACCCCAACAGTAAAATCCTACATCCACGACAAATACACTACATTTCATTCTTCAACCCAAAATCACTCCAATCCTCTGGTTCTTTCTATCTCCTGCTCCCTGTTACCTGAGCAACGAAGATTAAGAAGAAAATGGCCAAGAGACCTACTACATCAATAAAAACATCAACATAAAAAAAAATCAAGCAATTACACCAAGACAATAAAAACACAACACATTTGCTAGATGCGCAGCTGCGCAGGTGCAAATTCCATAAAATAAAAAATAAAAAAAAAGTTTCTGCAACCAGTGAACTATCTTTTCTTCTGTATATTTTATTTTGACCATCGGTGATAAAAGAAGTAATCTAGTAATAGTGAGTAGGCATTAATATTCGATATCCATGTTTATCCTTCAAACTTATTAAGATCCCTACATTAAGGATGCCTTACTCTTAGCTACCTCACTTTTTTATAAAAGAAAATTATTATTAATTTATCGAGAGTAATTATTGATCAATTATTGGTGTTGGGTTCCGTTACATAGTGAATCCCTTCAGATAAAAACATATATAAATCGGGGGCTGCCCTTGTCCTTACCGGTACCTTCCCATAAACAACCTGTAATGAGAGAGGTCGACAACAAAACTACAGAGGCGGCTAAACAATATAAAATTTATAACCACCTCTGTATTCAACCGGATATAGGATGAAAATAAAATGAAATGTTTAACACTTATCGCTTCTATTTGATTGCCACTTGCTGTTGTATCCTGCTACACACCCAAGAGATGATTAGGTGACGGAGAAAATTCTTTCGGTGGTGGCATTACCCGCCATCTTTACGATCCTCTCAGTTATCTCAACGACCACAAAAAACAATTATTTTAATGGCCTTCGGATTAATTTCATATTGCGGAATGCAGAGTTGCAGTTTTAATTGCGAAAAGGAACCGTGAGTGGTAGTTAGCAATTAAGAAGATGGTTCCGAATTTATCAAGCCCATCACAACAATTATCTGGTATAATTATCTTTTAATATATATATATATATATATATATATATATATATATATATATATATATATATATAACGTTAATAATAATTCAAAATTCTTTGCAAGTACCTTCAAAAAACTTTGTACGGTAACTTGGACAAATAACTAACTTGGATTTTAACAGTGGTCAAAATCTATTTGCTTATCCACCAATTGTAATATATAATCTCATATTACATACGAAATTTAAAAGACAAGAACTGGCTAGATATAACCAACTCTCACATCTTCTGGACTACAGATCCTCATTTGACTTACGAAACAAGAGACTTATCTACAACACTATATTGGGACCAATCTGGACATGTGGAGATACAAACAACACAATCAAACGTTCTACGAAAAATCGTTAACGCACCGTGGTATATTTCGAATGAAACTAAAACTATAGGTACATAACGACTTAAACATTAGAACAGAAAATTCTACATCCACGACAAATACAGTACATTTCATTCTTCAACTCAAAATCAATTCAATTCACTAGTTCTCTTTCCATTTCCCCCTGAGCAGGTAACAAGGCCTGCCAGAAGCAGATTAAAAAGAAAATGGTCGAATAACCTACTTCTTCAAAAATAAAGTATTTGAAGCAAATCCGCCACCGCGCAGATGCTATTGGCGTAGAAAATTAAAATAAATAAATAAAATTTATATAGATATACGACATAGCTTTTACTTTTCAGCCATAGATACACTAATTTGTGTTATCTAATTATTAATTATTTCCGTATAACTATTTGCAACTCAAGAAGTAGAGGATGAGAAGTCTTGTCAGGTGAGATTTTAGTGAATTTAAAATAGAATAGAAAATAATTTTACTCTGGGACAAAGTATCTTTAGAACAACAAAAAAAGTACAAAATTAAAAGATTATATTTGGCCTAAATACAAAAAAAAAAAAAAAAAAATTAGTGAGACAATATCAATAAGGACAATTTTTTTTATTAGCAGGATCGCGTTATAGTTATTATCTAGCTGAAGAAAGTGGAAAAAAGATATAAATAAATTATATAGTAAGATAAATAAATACAGATATAATTGATTAATATAATTTTCGTGCTTATTTTAACAATTATTTACTTATTTGTTTGAGTCTTTCGACCACTGGGGTCATTTTCACTGAATTATCTTTAGCCACTTTATGTATTTTAACAATTAAAAGTTGTATTTATTTTTATTTCAAGAAATGTTTTCTCTTTTTTTTTTCTTTTTATGTAATGCGTGAATTTTTCTGCATTCAGTTGTAATAAAAGAAAACAATCGAATATATAGACAAGAGAAAATGCATTTTACTGAACATTAATATGATTAAAAACATCACTCCAATATTTCTAAGAAGTATTTTAAATAAATAATAAAAGGCTTAGCGAACCCGAAGGTTAAATGCCGACACCACCAATCGCTTATTACACACCTCCCTCCACCGTTCGCCGTCCAAACCCAGTCCCTTCAGATCGGCTTTAATGCAATCTTCCCATCTTCGCTTCGGTCTACCCCTCGGACGCTTACCATTCGGCACAGCAAATATTAACCTTTTAGGAATTCTCTCGTTACTAAGTCCAACAACTTTACAAGCCCATTTGATTCGCCGCGATGAAATTATCTCAATTATATTACTCGGATACAGTTCACGCAATTCGGCGTTGTGTAACCGTCTGAACTCTCCGGTTAACTCATCCTTCTTCGGTCCGAATATTCTACGCAATACTTTATTTTCAAAAACCTTAAGACGCTGCTCATCCCTTAATGTAAGCGGCCAAGTTTCGCACCCATAAAGAACTTGGTTTTATAGATTCTAATTTTTAAGTTTCGGGACAAGAAGAAGTATTTTAAGGTTTATAATTTCTTGCTTATTATTTCATTGATCAATTCACGTTCAATAAACGGTTAAAACACTTTTTCCGTTTATTATTGTTTGGAGAGCATTTAGTGTTGTATAATATGATAAACAAAATATTTTGCTTAAAATTAGAAGAAAAAAAAAAAACCTTAAAAGACTCTCTTATTCCAGTAAACAACTCATTTCGCCAATTCAGGAATAATTAATACAGAAAAATACAATATCATAATAATATAGAATTATGCCAATACATCTCACATCAACTGTGTGTGTGTGTGTGGAAATCTCTTAGGATGATGTGATGTTTCTAGATGGGTCATCTTTAGGTACTAAAAGTATTCCAAAAAAAAAATGGTTTGAATTTTAAAAAATCTTGTTTCATAACCGCATTTTCGTTTTATTTACTTATATATGTTTTAGAAATTTGTAGTAATTATCAAACGATAAAACGAGATAGATGCATTGAAAAACATCTTCTTTACCATAATAAATATTAATTTTACCAAAATCTAGTTAATTTGTTTTTGCAATATTTTATAAAAAAATAAAAATAAAATTTAAAAAATCATCGATGGTATTATGCTAATTTAATAAACACCCTACCGCTATGTAATTATAGGAAAACTTCGTAAAAGATAATTTCATCACGATAAGAAATAAAAAAAAATTGAAAGTTATGAATGTAAGTGTGACGTTACGTCTGTAATAAAAATTCAAGCTATAAATATTATCCAGAGACGGGGCATAAATTATTCAACACTGTGCGATATCAATTACGAGCCATTAACGGTTATAAAAAAAAAGTGGTAATGATCCAAGATAAAGGAAATTGTAAAGCGGAATGAGGATAATTCTCTGAGGATTTTATCTAAAACGAGTTTGTTTGTTGATGAATAGTTTTGCGAAGGAATTGGCCATACGTCTAATCTAGCATTCGATTTGAATATCAAGTTCATTGATCTCTGACCCTTAAGATTATGACGCTATAATCATGGCATCTCACGCTAGTGGCATAAGCAATATCCTAACCTCTTCTCCCATTCAAAGCATTCCCAGAAATGTTCAATGTCAATAATATATTCATTAATAATATAGATGTTCATATGAACTATTCCGAATGAATGAACAAAAGCTGAAGTTTCTTTAACATTATGGGGAGAATTATATTATAAAAGTAGTTATAGAATAATACTAGATATTCAAAATACACACAATCTTAGTCTATATATTGCATAAATCTATGTTGGTTACTATATACGCGTTTTATCTTGTAATTTTAGCATTCGAGTTTTTATTAATCTCAGCCAAGTATATATTGTATAATTGTGATTATGTTGTGTTGTGTAGTAATGATATATATATATATATATATATATATATATATATATATATATATATATATATATATATCATTAGTGATATGAAAAGGGTGGATAACAAAATATAATCTTAAAATAATGTATATATTAATTTTACGTTCAAAAGTACTTCTTAAATTTTTTTTAGATATATAGAAAATAACTTTATTCTGAGACACAGTCCCTTGAGAATAACAAAATTAAAAGATTACATCCGGCCAAAATAAAATCAATCGAAAAAAAGAAATAATGTACAGAAAATATAAGGTAAACATTCTATATACAAAACAAACGAAACTATATACAAGACAATTAACATTATGACAAGACACTTAAAGCTATTTGCACTGATAGACCAGTATACACTTATAAGAAAACAATAAAGAATTAAAAAATAAAAATATATTAAATTCTTTATTAAAATAAGCTTTGTTTTTCTGCTGAGAAAACAGAAAGCTGAATCTGTAAATATATGAAGTGCCTGATTAATACATAAATATCATTTAACATTGGTATTTGGCAATGAATGGGATGAAATAAATGTATGTTGTCTAATGGTTAGCAACTATCTGACTTTTATCTGACTTTTCTGGGTTTTGAATGTGGATATGGATGGGGAATGCCGAATTTTGATAAGGAGGGAATTCCAGAAATTGACAGAGTGGGCAATAAAGGAGTTTTTAGTAAATTTGTTGAGTATTAATTCAATCTGCCACATTGAAGAGCAATAAGAATTAGGGCTTCATATATCCATTCATACAATATACACCTACAATACGGAAAAAATATAAATAAATAAAACAAAACAAAAATTAATAAGGAAAAGAGTATATTAAATCTATATATAACACAAAAATATAAATAAAATAATAAATTGAAGCTGAGTGTAGTTAAAATAAATAGAATACATTCACATTCTGAGTTTAGCCTTGTCCCTCAAGATTGGAAGGCAAAACACAGGGGACTCCTGGAGGTCCCAGTAATTCTCTTCCAGCTGCGTCACTGGTCTTTGAAACGACTGGAAACTGATGGACGGTACTTGAGCAACAGACGCTCAGGACTTGAGTAAAGAATCTAACCACACATCGGAAATTTGACGCGATCGCAATACTTCTCCCGCCTAGTACTGGTAGGAAAGTAAAAAAATAAAGTATCATAACACATTATAAGTATTAATTAAAGTAAATGACCTAGCATTAGGTACTTACTAGACTTAATTAATTTAGTGAATTAGAATAACAAAGTAAGCATGTACTTTACTGTAACAATTTGCTAAACAAAATTAATTAATTAAGATTTCCTTAATTCGGACCATGACTGTTGATAGACATAGATTACAGATTTAGATAGGGTCCTGGAAGGCAGTACAACTGACACAGTAAGAGATGGTAGTTCTAAGATTCCCCTACAGAGACAATCCTTATTTCTAACAGACCGGAAACTTTATCTTTTTTTAATCTTCAAGTCATTTACATTTATTCTAATCAGCCAGTTGGATTCCGAGTTATCAGATTCTGGGGGAAGGGCCAAGCTTTATAAATCCCTATTTGAAACAGACTGCCCTATAGCTTACATAGGCGGACATGTTCATAAAAAAGGGAAAAAAGAAAACCTGGACCCTCAGGTATTTTCTAGCCCTTATGGCTTCAACGAGTTAACGTTTACAGTAGGTTTGGGTGGTTTTATGTGACTTCTAACCAGTCAACTAATGTTCCTCGTCTTTTTTTTTTCTTCTTTTCTCATAGCTTTATTTATATATTCTTTTTTGAAGTTTATTTTCTATATTCTCGTTTAAGAAACGGAAGAAGCCCTTAAGACAGCTGGATCTTTTTGATGGAGGTGAAATCGACTAATTTCTTTTTAGGGTAGGAATAAAAAATGACGCTGCCTGGGAGATATAATTTATTGCTGAATATTAACATATGATTATGCTTATGGTTGTCAGGCAACCATCCCACGGGAAATTTATTATTCTTTTTTAGATCCAATTTTACTCATCACATCATTCCTGAAAATCGCAATAGCCAAGCTGTTAGCTCATTATTAATGTATTAAAGTATTTTCAACATCTTGTATAATGGTATTTGTATTTATTGCGTATTCATATAAGGTCACCTTTTTCTTTTTCACTTAACTTAAAATTATTTTATAAATTACTACTAATAAACAACGTTAATATTTAAAAAAATAACTGTACCTTTTAAGGTTTTTAATTAAATGGCTTGGAAATATGTTTGTAGTTAACTTGTACCAAAAATGTTGTATGTCATAATTGTTTTAAAGTTGTATTCTACTTCTTGTCAGTAGGTGTTAAAGAAATCGTTTAAATCGAACCATTATGTGTAAACATATTCTGTTATAAATAATTTTCATATGTTGTACTGCAAAGCTTAAATCGTTTGTTTCGGTTTTTTATTTTTGAAAGTTTTTCATCAACCGAAGCAATGCTGTCTATTTTCTTATCAACTTACGAATGATGAAAAAAAAAAAAGTATTTAGACCAGTATTATGATTCACCTTTTATTTATTCTCCATTATGTCACAAGGAAAATAATGTTACTTTTGATGTATAATTGTTTGGATATAATAAACCATTGTGTAATAATTTGTTTTTAAATTAGGTGAGAAAGAGGTATGAATAAATAATTAATGGAAAAGGCAAATGCTTGAAAACTATTTTGAAAAATATTTTGAAGTGGATGAAGATGATACGAACATAAATTCAAATTTTTTTTTTTTAACTTCTTTATTGAGATATTACAATCTGTCACATTCAAGGACAATAGTAATAGTGATATAGAGTAGCATGCCATACAATAAATACAAATAATAACCGTCAATATAATAATACTAAAGTAAATTATATATAAACTAAAAGATAAAATTCATAGAGTTAAAATCCATTCGAGTTCCCGATGCTTAGAAGAAAATTACTATTTAAAGAATAATATTTTTTCAACAGTAATAAATTTTTAATTTTCTGTCTACTATATTTGTCACTATTAAATCATTTCATTTGAGAAATAATGGGTAGTTGTAATTAATCTGAAGAGGTAGTACAATATAAGATTGTTGGTAAAAAATAAATTACCTAACAAAATTAACTAATTTTATAATAAATTTTAAGGATATGCATTTGAATAACGACGGAGCTTTGCAAGGCAAAATTGAACTTTTCCAATAAGTGAGTTATTACTGCAAACCTAAGCTCTCCTTGTATAGAGTAACAATAGTGATCTGTTTGCTTTCCGTCGATATTACATCTTTTTGAGCAAATCCTAAGATGATAGATAATTTTCTCTGGTGCTACAGCTGAAAAGCAAACCCATTTTTTCCACGAGTCATTGGGTAGCCGTTTTGCTATTATACCTTTCAGTTCGATTAGCATTACTTTTACTCTAAAGCAGTAAAGATGAACCGTTACTTTACTGCGACTAAGTATATAATTCAAGGTAATCAACACCAGAAACTCTAATGAACGACCTCCTTCAGAACCGAAACTAACATAAAACCCATCCAAACCTAATGAATCCGACGACCACAGACGGATAGCTTGAGATGGTTGTAAGATAGGACTGGAAGACCCTTGGGTAGCTGTGGAAGGGAAGGAAAAAGTTCAGTTTAGGAGGAAGGGAAACGAAAAGAAAAAAAAGGAGGTGAAGGTAGTAAGGAATGAATTATACCAAGCCCTTAAGGGCGTGCAGGTATAGTCAGCAGCTGAGTCCTTTACGTCCCTCCAGTTAAAAGTTCTCTAATATTATTCAATTAGAAATGATCGCTAATTTGTTTTATTGCCATTTAATTATTTAATAAAACTATACTAAATCAGGGGTTTGCAGGCTTTGTGTCAATGTATACCACTACGACTTTTCACGTAACTGGGAATTACACCAGATCGCATGGTATTATATTTATTGTCTTTTTTATTGGTATTATATTATTAAATTTTTGTCTTTGTCTACGATATCGCTTCTGTTACTGCAAAAGGTCGCATGTAAAAATTCAGTGCTTTACAGGAG
This sequence comes from Nezara viridula, assembly GCA_928085145.1. NCBI lineage: Eukaryota > Metazoa > Arthropoda > Insecta > Hemiptera > Pentatomidae > Nezara > Nezara viridula. The sequence goes on from OV725079.1 coordinate 130,200,975, forward strand.
AGCATACAAACTGATCATTTTTTTATAATTTATTATTATAATTTCATACTTATTTCCCTTTGCTATTTTTCATAGTAGCAGACTACTTATAGCAGTTGCAGACTGCGAAATGTCACCTATAGTACAAATTGAGTAAAAATAGAACATTTTTACATACGAACTTTTTCTCTAACCGTTGAGATATGATGGGTTTAATAGATTTGTTTATTACATACTCAGGTTTCGTTCAGAAATTAATTCAATTCGCTCATATCTTTGATTGAATACACGGTTCCATAAATTGATTAGAAAATTATCAGGAACATAATTATAATAATAATTTGACCAGGCCTTACATATACTTTCACTTAATAATATAGCGGCCATGTTTAGATTTCGGGATCATATTAAAAATATAAAACAATAAAAAACCAGAAGGTCTACGAGGGAAAATTCTTTTTGACTCATTAATTATGAGAACAAGCTGTTATAAAGGGTGCTTGTCTTGGATTTGCATAATTGTTATTCTTCAGGCAGGCATTCCTCAACCCTGGGACCTACCCATGGGTATGCAAAGGACTTGCCCGTTCAACATGTCCATCTATTCAGGAATATATTGAATGTTTTAAGATTTAGAAAAAAAAACTATATAATAATAATAAATAGTGCTTATTCTGGAGGACTCAAAGCGCCTTGTCTTGAATTCCACGACCTTACAATGCCACAGATTTGAGAATTAAGCTTAGAGATAACTTGTGGTATAATCGAATAATTCAAAGTTCTAAATATCTACCTGAAAATATATATGTTTTTCATTGATTAATTCATTAGAAAAAAAACTTACTAAAAAATTGTAGACTTTTTAGAACCTCATGTGAATTTATTATAAATTTAAGTTGATGTTGATTTTTCCTCTTAATATGATTTTTTGGTAGGTCCGTGATAATTTGAAGTATTAAAAATAATTAATAATTAAAGATTTAGAACTGTTTTAATTACGTTATTAAGAGCTTAATTTTGCCCATTCTTCATTCACTCTCCCCAAGCAATTAAATCATTATTTGTTTTATAATAATTAAGTTAATAAATTTTCAAGTAAATATCGTCATCTCAGAAGACAAACTAATTTTTTGGCTCAATTAACTGGAAATAAATATTTTTTACTTTACCTAAAAATAAAAATGAGTTCGAAATATGGTTTCTCCGATCTAACTCCGTATAAGAAATTTGATCTCTTAGCGAATGAGAAAAATAGTCTTTGAGCTAAATGTGCAGCTTGATAGCATCGAAAATGCATCGTTGAATTCTAATATAATATACAAAATACAAAAGTAAATATGAGATAACGTAATATAATGTCACAAATTTGCCAAATATTTTTTTACAAACAATACTGCTTATTATGGCCAATTTTCAAATGTTATAAAAGACTGGTGCTCAATTTGTTTACCCAATGCTTTCTGATTATCCCCTCTAATGGCTTTACAGATATTTGAATATTTAAACTAACCACCCTGCTTATGTCACACGGACTTATGTCACTACAGAATTTTTTTGCCAAGATCACTAGATTAAACCTTAAACTTAAAAATAAATGTATTCATGGTTATTTACGCGTACTAACTTTTACTCTCTCCTAAAAAAGAATTTTTTTAACTGTTAATTCGATAGTTTGATACCATTAAGAAATGTTCAACCCCCTTCACATGTCAACTTTAAGGAATTTATGTTAAAACATAACAATTATATAGTTATAATTATAATCAATGAGAGGGTAGGAAAGATGAATATTCACGAATTTCACGACTATTAGATCACGTCAAAATAGAGCATATCATACTGGAATTGAAAATTGTGAAAAATCATGCACACTAACAAAAAAAAAAAAAAAAAATGCTTAGTCAGATTTCACAAAATATCTTCAAAGATGTAAGATTTTGGATTTTAAAACTTAAAGTTATACCATTAATCCTTCATGCTGCTAATATATTTTTCGGAGTTACCATACAACCGGTACAAGAATATTACGCAAGTCCTCCGTAAAGGTTTCTGGTTCAACAGCAACACATGACGAATAGTATCCACTTAAGGAAATTTCGGAACATCTTTCTTGTTGATGTGTGTTCCATTTCGTTCAAAGCTACTTCCTGTCAATTCCCTTTACAAAAATCGATATTGTATTGGTCGATTCCGATTGATATTTGTTCATTGTAAGACCAATGTGTCAATGTGATAATCTGATGGTCAGAATGAGATAATTCGTTCAAACCTTTAGAGGTCTGTCAACTGAATTGAACGAAATAGTTTCTTAAACGTAGGCATTGTTCTCATTTTGAAATTAGCTGTTATTGGATGGCTGAAAACTATTTTTCGTAATATAAAAGTAATATTCTGTTTAAAATAAATTAAATGTTATATTTCTATAAAGTCTATAATTTTTAATGATAAGTATAAGAGTAAAATCTATTGATTTTCATGTATAGAATATGGATTAGTCTAATCTTATTGCTGCATGTTAAATGGAAGAGAATGTGGATTCCTTGCATGCGATACATGTGGTAATAAAATAAAATTACAAATTTGAACTTCTTAATTCAATATTATTTAAAGTTTTGTGTTATAAAATATTGTTATGGTCTATAACAGGGGTGCCCCATCTCCGAAAATTCTATGGCGGAAGAATTCTATTGCTCTCATTTTCTTAAAAATAGAGCAACCGAAGGTAGAACTAGGAAAATCTTAGATTATGTACAATTATAATTACTACGGCCTGTTCCATATTTTCTCCTTGTCGTAGTATGAAACTTTTCAATCCGAAAATCCATAACCCCCTAACAAAAAGCTAAAAAAAAACCTGCCAGAAATGCCTCCCTTAAAAATTTTGATGGCGCAAGCTGCAAAATTATAGGGGTATTCTAACATCGGCACACGAAAGTGTCTTCGATTTTGTGGTAATTTTTTTAAATTTTTATTGCAACTGTATAATGATAAATAAAACTAGTAAATATGAAATAAGTAACTTGACATGTACAACATGAGGAGAAATTACCCATTGGTAGCACTCCAATTATATTTCTATATTAGAAGATACCGAGGCCTTCTTTTTTTCAGACACCTTGGAGGGTTATCAGGAATGGAAGAGGAACCAAGGTTGGAAACAAGAGAGTTCGGATGGTTCAGAAGTTTATTATGGAATGATAGGTACCTGGATTGAGCTAAATCGGAAACATATGGTACATTAAGGTCGTTATGGATGATTTTATTTGTGACAAAGTAGGGAGCATTGTGGATTTTACAAAGGATTTTGGATTGTAGGGATTGGATACAAGAGGAATTTGATGGTTTAGTAGAGCTCGATCCCGTAAGCCCAAATAGGCCTTATTATAGTAATATATGTGAGTCTTTTGTAAATAGTGGGAAGTTTAGAGAGTTTGTCTAGTAAGTGCTGCAGTAGTCGAAAACTTCGGGCGGTTTCTAGTCGTTTCAATCTGGAATAGGGGGTTTTAAAATTAAATACAAAATATGGAATTTATTAATTATCTGGAATTTATTAATTATACGGAATAAAATTATCTGAAGCCCAAGATATTTAAAAATTTATGGCATGATTGTTTCTCAAGAAAGTTTGAAAAAACAATCATCGTCTGTTAATTCGATGTTGTCGGCCATACTATTTAACCTAAATAATAAGTTTTGGTACTAATTTGACACATAATTTAAAATTCTTTAATTTCTTAATAAGGAACTTTTTCGCTTGGATACGCCCCTCAGTAGTCAAAACGAATGTCCAATGAAATATTAGCTTAAAATGAAGAGCACCTTAAGAATAATTCGAAGAGTTTTTATATTTATTTTCACTCGGATTTCACAATTATAAAAAAATGGATAGCAAATCCATTGAGAGTGCTTCTACTTTTCTTTTTTTTTAAGCCATTGAATCTCCTTCTTCCTTTGATATCAGAACTGTCTTTCTTATTAAACCTTACGATACTCTTTAATGGCATGAATGGTCGCTTCAGTTCTTCCAGAGGAAGGATTAGGTCCGCTGTTCTTTTTTACTTAACATCAGAATTGATCCGAATTTATTTCTACTAAAGAGATATTGATTATTCAGGTCCGTTTTAGTGATATTCGTTTTAGATAGTCTCACTTCTTTTTATTTCATAATATGAAGAGAAAGCTGAAGTAAAACCTCATTGAAGTACATTTTTAGTTGGATTTATGAAAAAAGTATTTAAAGTAGGTAATAGATCATTTCAGCAATTTTTTTTGTTTATTTAGAAATATAATAATCTTTCACATGGACAATAATGTGGACACATACACACCATTTATACCGAAAACATAAAATTAACAAAAGTAAAAGAATAACTAAATAATAATCAATAACTATATACAATAAAAAATAAAATAACCTAAAAATATGTAAATTAAAAACATAAAAACTCAGTCATACCTATATAAAATATATATATCATCAATAAACTTTTTTTCTCTTGTTTTATATTATGCCTTCTGCACTTATGCCCAACAATATTAAGCATGTCCATATAAAGCAATTTTACAAAATGGCTTGCATATTGGCTAATTAAGGATCCTTGTTAACTGAATACAAGATTATAAACATTTATTTTTAGGTCAGTATACTGATTAATTAAGTCTTAGCCAAATATTTAAAAAAACTGAGCATTCAATAAATTATTTATGACGATTAGTACATTCCACTACTAATATTGAATGCATATTTATTACATTCTTACAATACAATTAATACAAGCAAACAATAAATATTATATTTGAAGTATATAAATCATATGTGGACAAAAAATAAAATAAATTAATATCTGAGAACTTTCTCTTTGAAGGTGGGCAGTCGAGAAATTCAGTAATTATGTAAATGGAAAGGATTTCAATTGCGGATTTATTATTAATTATAAAATATATGAAATAAATATTCATTTTTTTGGTATTGAGTTGCATGCAAACTTGATCAACGATGATTCATCTATTCACATGATTTATTTTTGCAGTGAATTAGAAAAAAATTTCAAACACTACCTAATTTGACTAGGGGCAAGCCTGTCTCGGAGTTCCCTCGTTAGTGTTATTTTGGTTCTATTTATTTTAAGGATATATTGTGTGAATATCTCCTTATATATGAATATAACATCACTATAACTATCGTTCAATATACATATTGTTATATTACTGAATAAATATTATATATATATGAAACTAAGTTAGAGTTACTTACATCTAAATTTGAAGGGCAAAAAAATATTATTCATTTAATCTAAGTACAGCTCTCTTCAAATGATCTGGTAACATCAATAATCGTTAAACGAAATTTGAATTTTTGTTGGTTGTTTATTTTGATAATCTAATCAAATTTTCGAAAAAAGCAAATATATAAAAGAACTTATAAGAAAAACCTAAGAACGATTATATAATGAATACAGGTTGATCCTCACTATCATGCTCAGAAATTAATATTGAATGCTGAGCTCAAAAAGTGATTTTACTAAAACAAATTGAAAACAATTGGTTTCATTGATATCTCGAGGAAAAATTAAGCAAACAAAAATCTGAAGCGAATGAATGAAAAATTATTTTACTATGATACTAAAATTACCTAGGAATAATGCAAATTAAAAAAATATTTACATTAGTCTGGTAATAAGAAATACCAGAAAATAAGTATTTGTCAATAAATAAGTATTTGCTAATGAGCCATAGTAATTAGAGAACCTAATAGTTTTTACATGGTTAAGGGGATTTGAATATGCAGTAGATAATGAAACAGGTGGAGGTACTTTGTAGACGAGAACTGGCGTATGGAGGTAGGCAGGAAGTTCCAAAAAAAGTAGCACAAATGACGAAGGGTTTCCTGAAGAAGGTGTTTTTACGGGAGAGGGTATAGTTGTAGATCTATGGGTTGAGATCTGAGAGAGCGGTAGAGGATACTCTGATGTATGAAGGAGTTTTGGATCTGAGGACTCGAAAGAGATAAAGACCAACTAGGAATTGCCGTCGGGAAGCAGGGTAGAGCCAATTCAACTAGAATAGGAAATATAAGAACTTCCGGAAATCCCAGAGATGAATCTTGCGAACAAATTCATAAATCTTTTCATTCTCATCTCCAGCCTAGCAGACAGGTTTTCTTATACACAAAGCAATCGCCGTCAAAGTCGGATTAAGTTTAAAGTGGTTAAATGTATCCGAAAATAAAAACAAACAAACTACCTATGCTTGGTTTCAATTTATTCAAATTATTGTGATGCAAAGCTTTGTAATTTAATTTACTTTTTTTCTGTCAATGGAAGATCAATTTTCGTAAATCTTAGGTCTTAGATGCTATGTTTTCTTGCAACATGCAACGAGATGTCGTACGACATCCGTCATCTTTTTTCTTCTAGCGATTTTTCAGGGTCTTTCTAGCTCATGATAATATTACAGAGCTCTCGAAATGGATTCAATCGTTTGGAAGAAAGAGAAGTGCTTTGAAAATGGAAATGCAGTTGGCAGTTGGAGTTATGAACCAATGACAAACTTTAACTAATATTTAACTGATGTTCTTATATTTCATTGAGATCATTTTTTAATTAAATTAATTTTTAATAAAATCTTCAGTTTGGTTTTAGTGCCATTGAACCCTTACCATCAAAACCTTTCAATTTTAGGTTTCTCAGCCTATGGAGCTAAAAAGCCGCATGCCCTTCTCTTGAATAGGAAGTAGATTAGCACATTAAAGACGCTATCAGATATATAGCCGCAGGCTGCAGAAGAAGTTAAAGAACGGTCAGATATTAAACCTTTAACCCTTTGGCTCTTAGGTCGTGAAAAGGATGTGCGTGTGTAAATTATAAAAGGATCACCGCTACCTCCTCTGGCATTTTTTTTTTCAATTCTCTTCAACCGACGCATGACAAGTGAAACGAGAAAAAATAATTGCCTGCCATTTATAATCTAACTGTTTTATAATGCAGCAGCCTCCTAGCTGTTTGTCAGGATATCTCGAGGGTAAATACACCAGGCAGCTTATCGTACGTCGTCACCAATTGTTAAAATGTTCACAAAACAACTCATAATTCATAAAGTAGCCTTAAATAACTATATATTACGTATCAATTTTTTCTTTCGAAACATCTTAAGAGAAAGGAGAGTGAGTCCCAGTAGCCGGAAGACTGAAATGGTTGAATTTAAATTGAATGAAACACCAATTGAGTCATTTATTTCTAAAATAAATCCTAATCGATTTTCTGGATATCGAGATAAGTATCGATTCCCTTGTAAAACACCCATTAAATTAAACTTAAAAAGAAAAAATGTTTTAATTTTTTTTTTTTTTGAATAACTTTGGAGTTTAATTCGTTCCAAAAGCGGCCCTATTTAAGTTTCAGTTTTTTAATTACTGTTACAATAATAATTTTCTTAAAGAATTTCTTAATTAATTTTTTTTAAAATTAATATTGATGGAACAATAGAAAATATAGTTCTTCACGTTTCCTGAAAATTTTCCAATGATAGGCTTCGCTTTGGAAATAAATCACCGTTTTCATTTTCATTATTATCTCTCTAAACTTACATGAACTGAAACTACCACTAAATTTATTTTAAAACCAAATATTTACCCTGATTTATCTACTATATGGTATTTTTGGGCTAAAAAACAGTATTAATTAATTAATTAACGATAAAAAGGAAATTTTGAAGAACATGTATATATATATATATATATATATATATATATATATATATATATATATATATATATATATAAATATATACATAAATGTGTGTGTTTGTGTATATAGTAAAAGCATAAAAGAACATAATATGCTAACAAGAAGTAACATTATTCCAAAGAAACGTTCTACAGGCCTGAACCAATAGAATCGAAAGAATATATATATTTTTTTCCTTTTCCTTTTTTCCATTCTGGCTGAAGACGGGATTGGTAAAGGCAACAAAGGAAGTTTGCCGTCAATTAACACTGGAGATACTCAACACAGTTAAGATACTCTTTCAGGATGGGACAGCGCTAGTGTTCCTTAAATAATTTTTTTAACTACATCCTCAAATAAAAAGTTTAGGTAAGCACAATTTGGTTTCTTTCCTTTTAGGATGCAAACAAATGTGCAATATATAAGTGAATAAGTATGATGCATCAAAAACAATAATTTAATGAATTCACAAAATTATATGAAAATAAAATTACAAGTAATAATACAAGAACTTAATATTAAAAGTTATAGTATTTTTAAAACAAGATTATCCAGAAGGTGGTGTTATCAATTTATGCCACCCAATATTTGAGGAAGCACATTTTTGAAAGGTAATGATGTTTTTTTTAAGAAAACTCACATTTCTATAAGATAATTAATTTGAGAGTAAATATATTTTTGTGTAGTTTCCACCAGGCAATTTTTTTTTTTTTGTCTACAAAATATGTATTTGCGCCTGTCAACAATAAGTTGACAATCAGCAAATGTGATGGCGATAATGATGTAATGACATGACAGGTATGGGGAAGATTAAACTAGAAATTTTAACAATTCTAGTTTCACTTTTACCATTTTTAGGAAGAGAGCAATAAAATTTCTTGGGAGAGCACTGATGCCCTAGTGAAGGGATGGAAACTTCAGATCTCATATCAAGTGGTTAGGTTTGCTCGGTGTAGGTTCTCATAATATTTAATACATTAGATGAATGAAAAATGTATTACTATTCCTCAAAATTTATGTTAAAGTTGAATGATTAATATTAACATAACTATCCTGTAATTGTTGTAATATCGTCTTCCTCTGAAACTGCTGTGTTTCTCGGCAACAGACAGCGAATATGAAGAATGTGAGAACTGCTGAGACGGAGGATGATTGAAAGGTCTGAGATTTAGGGAGTGAAGCGGGGATGGGAGGAGAAGGATACAGAGAGAGAGTGGGGGGGGGGCAGGAACATAGCCTCGGGGGAATTCTTTGGATGCAAATCGTCCTCGATCTTCGGCCTCTTCCACCACTTCTTACAACCTTATTATCGCTTCCTATTCTAGCAAAAACACTCCTCAGTGGTGTTGCCCAAAATCGGTCTTGGTCTTCCACTTTTCAAACCAAGACCAAGGCCGCCTAATTGTTGCAAGACCAAGACCAATAGTGGTAAAAAAAAATCGTTTTAGTGAATAAAAATTGAGGTAAAATACTTACTAATCCTATACAGTTTAGTAACTAAAATTGTCTAGGAATAGTAACTATTTGTAATGAATTGATAGAACCAATATACTTTTGCATTTGGCTATTCCAATTTTTCATTCGGGGCTTAGTTAGGTTTATCCATTCTGAAAAATGTAATATCTCTATAGTATACAGCGGTAACATTATTTAAAATATTATATAATTTCTGACAAAACTATAAAAAAAAATCGTCTAAATCGGAGTAGTTTTAGGCAACGTTATAATGTATAGAACTTAATACACTGATTTTATTAATTGTTAACTTGCCCGTTTACATTGGTCTACTTCATTAAAGAAATCGTACGTCGTAAGGTTGCTTTGATTCATCATTTTATAATTGAAGTGAAACGGAGTCACAAACGTAATTAAAAAATCTCAGCAATATAATAATGAGGATCTCAATTTTTTAATTTCGATAAAAAACTTCTTATTATAAAACATTATAAAACTTACTGTAACCAGTGATTCATAATAAAAATATCACCAACTTTAAAGAGAAAAAGAAATCTTTTTCTCGCGACTGTGAGATATAAGGCTAGTTAAGTTTACAAATATAAACAGACAGGATAAAAGGTAAAAATAGAAGGAGACGTCAGAAGATTAATACTCATCTGCTAGAGACAGGACACTCGTGGGACCCTCGACTTCTTCGGACAAATTGTAGTACCCCCTCTGCCTTTATGACAGAGTATTTTCGGCGTGGTACTACCTACGTAATTTCGTTTTTTTCTTTTATTTCCACCTAAAATACTCTTAAAAAGTTTTAAATATTTTGTATAAGATTCGCTTCCTGATCACCTCTCCAAAGATTTCAGACACGTTAATTGAGGTGATGAACAGCTGTCAGAAGATGGTTTAGTTGAGACTCTTGTAGTGCAGAACGAGGACTGTTGCCTTTGGTGGAACATGGCGGGGATGTCATATCACCTTGTCAGCTCCGATGATCTTAATATATGCATGATCCTAGTACCTGCCGGCATTTTTTTTCTCTCTCTCTAAGGGCTCTTGTTCTTTTTTATTAGTACCCCTACCATGGGTTTCGAGGTAGCAGGTACCCAATCCACCTGTAGCGATTCTCCTCCCATTAAACTTGTGCTAGAACTAGACTCTGTTTATCTTTTTAGATATCGTAATGCTGGAAGTGGTTTGTGTTTTCTTAATTTAGTTACCTGTTCGGTCTACCGCACAATGCTATTCAACAACAACGGTTTGTCGAAGCCATTCGTACATAATAATTAGAACATTTTAAAGCAAATGAAAATTTTATATTTTCTAGAAATATTAAAATGGCTCATTGAGAAAGGTTTCATGTGGCATGCAATCCTGAGGACATGGCAGAAGAGGGTGGAGGGCGAAGCGCATGCGTGCGGGGTCAACCAAGCTATAAGCCGGAGCAATAAAACCCGTGCGGCTTGGTATTCACATTTCGAATAAATCGGATTTAGTTATTTATTATCCACGACCTATTACATTTTATATAATCCTCATGAAATATTACCATTCTCAACATAATAATAAATAGATTGTGTAAAGTTTCAACATGCGTAACCTTAGTTTCTATAAATTTCGAATACAATAAACGTCACAAATAATTTAGAAGGTACCTATTCTAGGCAATATGGAACGTGCTCCCTTCGGATAAGCTCTTTTATGATAAGAGATTTATTATCATCTGGAATTTACCTTATATTGCATTCGGTCAGAAGTTTAAAAAAAAATTGAGATATTTAATTAGATATATTGTATAATACCATTCCTAGAAAAGAATCTACATAGCACTATATATTTTATAAACTAACTATTCAATTATTTTTGATTGTGCATTGTCATAATCTAAATGGCATTATACGTGTAATAAAGAGGACCAGAAATATTTATGCACAAATAAATAATAAATAGAATCAGAATCAGACATTTACATACATACAGTTACATTTACTTCACGTTATTACTGGATGACAATTACAATGACAACCCTGATACCCTACATTGATTGCGTTGGCTTCATCTTCGCCACTGGGCATATCTTAAATATTACCTGAAGGAAGAACTTTGAACTAAAGGCATTGTTATCTCATGAGAATTAAAACAAGATGCCTTATATATATCAAGATATTTATCTTCACATGGCTTAACTTAATAGGAATCAAGCGAGATAACGATGGTATCCATAAGATTTGTTTTGATGATCAAGTCTACTGTATCATTTTAAAATTGAAGGACAAGTAGTAGGTTCGTCCAAGCTATATTTCTATGGTCATTATTAGTTTATATTACAATTATTTAATTATTTATATATATTTTAATAGCTTTAAAAAATTAAAGCATAACTAAAACAACCCAAATTAAGATATTCTCCACTAAGAAATATGTAATTCATATTATGTATATCTAAGGCTCTGGCCCCTAATACCCCACATGGGTTCCATTGCCATTATCTTCCCCACTAGGCAGGCACAACTTAAATATTACCTGAAGGATGAACTTTGAATTTAAGACATTATAATCTCATTTTAGATTCATTTTGAAAATATTAAAAAAAAGTTTAAGTCCCCCAAATTTTTGTAGACTCCTGGTGATGAATATATCGCCGGTCCATTGCAAATAGTCATTAAGTGACATTTCATAACCTTGAATTACTTTAAAATATTCGCTAGTCCTAACTATATTTGATGTATAAAAGAGTTTATGTCATTTTAGTGCACTTGCTGTGTGCTTTAATCCAATAACGGATCCAGGATTTAATTTTAGGGGCTTTGACCCGACAGCTTTTATATATATATATATATATATATATATATATATATATATATATTATGATAATTACTTTTAAATAAAAAGGAAATATAATCAGACGAGCAATAATACTTTTTTGAAATATTTTTTTCATAAAACATGGTTATATTTTACCATTTTTGGGGATGGGGTGCTTCAGTAGTCTTAAGAAAGTCCCTCTCATTCTACGTAGACCCGGTTGTGCTTTAATCAGTAAATAATAAGTGTAATTAAAAAGCTCACAAATATTTTAAAAGTTCATATCCATCAAAAATATGTTCGTGAGTTTCTGCAACGACACCATCAATGAGGCCTATTTCGCTATAGGATTTAGTTCCATCTTAACTTCATTAATTCTCATCAATCAACCACACAGAATATTTTACATGAAGAAGGCAGCTTAACATCTGAAAGAGTAATGAGAATCAAAAGAAGCCAAAGTCATCCTTGGTAGAGAAGACTAGCCAGGCGAGTACAGACCGATAACTCAAGTATCCTCGAAGGATGTTTGTATTCCTCTCCTAAAAATAACACTCATAGCCTGGGAGGAATGTGGGAGGGAGGCGGAGTGGCCCAACTCCTACGCCCTGCCTCAGCTAGCGATGCTATTAAAGCACCTCAAGTAATGGAAGCAGCAATAATTAGCCTCTCTGGTGCAATTAATGCAATGACCGTGATGTAAGGTGCGTCCTTTCGGATGTCGCGGGATTCGATGCGGCTATGTTCTATGTAGGGCTACGGTCTATCCCAGCTATGCACACTATGTTCTTAGGGGTTCAATTAAAAAGAAATAAGGTGATTTCTCTTTTCCTAGGCACTTTCGATTTACATTTGCACGTTCCGGAGCACCAACGCAATCCTGTGTTCAGTCTGGTGGGCAAAATACCAACTATACTCCATTACCCACCCACTTTTGTATTAATTTGAAAAAGCTAAGTTGTTGGGAGTCGGGGTGGCCGAGCGGGCTAATGCGAGTGTAAAATACGCGTTGCTCGGCAACCAGATGATTCAGAAACCGAAGTATATTACATTCAAAATAATTATGAGTTCGTGTTCAGGGTGCCTGGAGAGCTTTTAACCCCGTCCAGGTGATGGACAGAAAAACAAAAAATGTTAAGTTGCAGACAAAAAAAAGTCTGAATTTCATAACTTTTTTGGTAGGGTTAGTAATATTTAATTTAATGTGAAAGATCTGTGAACCCAGCCAGAAGCATCTGAGAATAAATGGCGAAAGAAATTGATACATGAAAACGATGGTTCTTTTCACATGCGTACTTCAACAATTCTCTGTAAGTTATTTACATTATTTTGTCGAAAAGCGTCGAAGCAAAAGGGACGTGATACTATACCGCTCAACATAGCAAGTGCTATCTTACAAGTGTATTTATTTTACGAGTGAAACTGGTTGTAAGCAACTGTCGCGATAATAATGGTTCCCTCCAAAATTCATAAGTCACTGTAAGTTCGATAAGGTAATCTCCGTAATGATTCATTGAATTTAATTAAGTATTAAGGATAATATGGCGTATTGACAAGCAAATTCCTTTCAGAAAGAATATATACTTGAAGATTATGGTAAGTTTCTATCCTCTAAAGATTCAAGTTTATCTGCCCTCGTTACAAAGTTGTTAAATTTACAAGGTAGATGATGTCACGTTACATCAATGAAAACTTCAAATTAGTAAAAGTTAGAACCATTAGATTGATTTTGCCGGAGGTTACCATATTGAACTCCCTGCACGAGTTCTTCAAAAGACCTGGTTTTGACACAGATGTTCCAGGCAGTGTTCACAATGAGCCCCGGACGCCCTGGCTAGGTGCCTACTAACAATTATAGGCCGGCTAAGGAAGGGGGGGGGGCGCCACAAAAAGTAGATGCTATGATGAATGCCCGGTTCTCGACTTCGACCCGCCTTTTCTTTTATTTCTCATTTTTCCTCCTTCTTCTCTCGAGGGTCTCTGTTTGTATCTCTATCCTTATCACTTCTTCCTCCAGGCGGATGGCTTTTGGGGAACACTGTTTAGAGTAGATTGAACAACCTGAAGTTTAGCAAAATGGTTCAAATCAATTTTTCGACTGAAGGTTACGGACACAAGAAGAAGACTGATTCGCAAAAGAAAATTGATCTTCAGTATAGATCGAAATTATATTATGATATTTGAATCCTGTAACTTCCTTGTATATACATTATAAAAAGAGAGAGATATTTTAATGTTATATATATATCTTTAATTCCGCACTTAATATATGCTATTAATGCCAATAATACTAAAAAATGTTCTTCAATACGGTATGATTTAAATTATTCAGCCTTAGTAAGAATTCACTCATAGCTATTTAATGAAAAAAGATCCCCCAATATATCCCTGCTGTGTAATTTAAATTTTTTTTTTCTCCTTTCCACGTCCTTTCGGATGTATGAGGTTTTTTTGGGCCAGAGGAGTTTATGGAGCGTTAATGTCAGGATATTTTAGAATACAAGGGACCATTATTATTGAATAAACTTGTTAATTTTCATTTTCAATTTCACGATCGCAATACTTTTCCTTATCGTCTGTGGTACAGGCCCTTTTTATCAAATTATTAATATTTGCCTGAAACTTCTTAAATATCTTCATCCCATCATTCCATCTGAATCATAAGATATTTTGAGCACAAAATGGGGAAAAAATATGGCCTTAAAAAATATTGAGCCGTTTGGTGTGACCTTAACCCACATATTTTCAAAATAACGAAGTTATATAGGACAAACGGCCCAGTATTTTTGTAGGCCATATTTGCCAATTTCTTAATCAATTTATCCTACGATCCTACTGGCAAGCAAATACTTATTTACACGAGTTTTTAGTACCTAATTAAATAGAAAAACTTTGTTCCCCTCCAAATTGAAAACGCCAAAACTCGAAGAATTTTCGTATATAAAATAGTTGAAGGTTACAATGAGATGAAGCAATTGTCGAAGTTTCAGGCGGATGTTAATATTTTGATAAAAAAAGGACACATATAGAGAAGAGAAAATAAAAATGCCCAATAGTTATTAAAAAAAAAAATAATATCAACATTTTTTAATGGGTTAGTCATCTTATATGATTTTCGTTTCAAAAAGATTAACGAATATTCTTTGTAAATAGATAAATTAAAAAAAAAAAGTTATTACTAGGGCAAGACAGGGTAGATAAGATCAAATATAAATAAAATATATAACAATCTGAACCAGGAAACCATTAAAGTCTCCGACAAGAGGACAAGATATAGCGTTCTGATTCGTGACTGAGAGTTAGTTCTAGGTCAGTATAACCCATCCTGGCTCCTTCCCTCATCTCCCTTAGAATTTAGTACCCAAACAGTAGGCGGAATATATTAACTGGGTCTACTACACAATAAACTTAGTCAAGTTATATAGATGTTTATATATATATATATATATATATATATATATATATATATATATATATATATATATATATATATATATATATTACATTAAAAATAACTGTTATTATTGCTATACTTGTAGCAGAATAAAATCTGACTAACTTTTAACTATTAAAATCTTGTATAAGTTGGTAATTGTAAAATTAATTGTTTTTGCTTTCCTAATTAAATCCATAATGACATAATAATATAATAATCCTACATATATATATATATATATATATATATATATATATATATATATATATATATATATATATATATATATATGTAGGATACATACAGGAAATATACATAGAACACATGAGAAAACAAGGACTTTAAAATTAACACGAAAATTTTGCTATTAACATTCACAGAATATCAATAGAGACTCAAGAACAGTGGTAGATCTACCCAAAACGGATTTTTTTTTTCCATCGGTGCATATTTGTTATTGTGAGTGATCTAAGCTAAACACTTAAATAGTCAAAATATGTTGTTTTTTTAAAATTATATTGCATATACATTTATTATTATAATCATGTCTTATCACTAATCATGTGTTATCAAATTATCACTAATAGCTTCGTCATATATACAAGTAGTTGAATAGTTTAATTTTATAAGAACTGGAGTTAAGGGGCAACTAACACTAAAATGTATTAGTAAAATAAAAATAGTCCTTAAATCATGAAGGATTACGCAATACGATATTAAAAACAGAAAAGCATGTACAAAATATACATCTTGCGAGCTAATCCAAAAGAATTTCCAATGAATAGAACCTGCAAAAATGGCCAAAATAGAGAAAATAACTGCTGGTAATGTTGCCCGAAATCGGTCTTTGCAAGACTAAGGCCATGACCAAGACTGAGTTTGCAAGACCAAGACTCGTTTCGGTCTCGCCTTTGGGCAGCAGTAACTGCAGGTCAAAGGGATAAAAGAAATGTGGGTGTAATGGAAAGCTAATAAGCACATCTGAATTCTTTGCATAGTTCCAATGCGACTAATTTGTTAATAATAATGATAATAAATTTTTTTGAATTTATATTTCAATCTAGTTTTTATAAAAAGATAATTTATTCATTTTTTAAAAAATAACATGGAAGTTTAGTAATTTTAAAGCCTTTAATTAATTAAAGCCTTTAGTAATTTTTAAATTTTATTAAGTATATATAAATTAAGAAAGCCATAGGGTCCATAAAAAAATAGAGTAATAGAATATATTTATCTATTAAATAGTTAATCACGAAATTGAATACGAAGCCACGACCAGTATCTCAGTAGAAAGGGATTGCTTTCACTTTCAAAACCTGCAACCAGAAATATACTGCCTTCGAACCGCTATTAATTCAACAGAATACTCTAAATGACAATATACAGAGAGTATTTTAGATGCGGGTTTCAGCCCACTCCTTAACCGTTTTACTTTACACGTCATTCTTCCATAAAAACCTACTTGTACAAGCCCCTCCTTTGCCCTCTCCGGAGGGAAATATGGTGGGGTCCTGATAATATTTTATATATGTAAATAAGATGGCCTGGGGTCTACTATAACCGAATAGCCGGAGAATGTGAGGGAGGGAAGGAGGAGGGAGTAGGAGTGGGGTGGGGAGGAGGGCGGGGAGGGAGACCCAAACATAAAATTAATTGCTCATTTATTCTCCAAGTCGAGGAATAAATATCTGAGAAACTTCATCCCAACTGAGAATGCTCATAGTTTATCGCGGGTTGGGAGTCAGTGTGTGTGTGTGTGTGCACTGAGCCCTCATCTGTGAAGGGACTCGGTAACTCTGTCGAACATTGCGTCGCTAACTCATTTCGATTTACGAATTATACCGCCGTACATCTGCAGGGAAGGTGTACCCCCTATCAGTGATATGTTGGGTGTCTGGGTTTTATTTTACACCGTGGGTCGTCGCCTTGAGATAAACTTAACAAGGCGCGGGGCCCGCTCTTGTTCTATCCGCTCATCGAGATAAGCGGGTATATTTCATATGAAGATATTTTCGGATATGTAAATTTGAATTTAAAAGAAAATATTTCCCTAAGCAGGGATATAAAAGTTTTATGTGCTTCCCTCATTCCGCAAGGACTTCACTCTCCGCTCTAAATTATATAGCTCGCCAAAAATAAAAATTAAATATTTAATAAAATATCTATATAATATATAGTTCAAATTCGTTTATAAAAATTGTGAAACCTTAAAAATATTTTTAAAAATTTATAATCTAGTTATTTTATAAAGAAGTGGTTGTGTTTACTCTACTTTCATCAACACACATTCTGAATTTTAGTAATAAAAATGAGAATGAAATATAAAAAAAACATTATAAATTTGATTAGGTCAAAAAATAGGTAGAAAATAATGTATACAGATAGAGGATAAATTAAGAAAATATTATATTCCGATGATAGGAACAGGATTAAAACCGTCATGAGATCTACCTAAAAAGTCCTTAGAAATTAAAGTTCTGTTTTGAAACTGCATTAACACAGGACAGCGAAATGCTCCATTCGTTCACTTTATGGCCTCAAACAGTGTCAGCTCGTATACGGCTGTAAGGTCAAATACGCTGGACCCAAACTTTTTTTCTTAACCTTATTCAGTGTTACATTTACAACTACATTATTATAATTAAACAATAAAATATTAGAAAAATGGAACGGCTTACAATATTATTTAGAGCGAACAATAAGATAACTACCAGGATATAATCAAATTATTATTATTATTACGTAATTTTAATTACCCCTTAAATTAATTTTATTTTTCATTGGTGGTGTGAGCGGTATATATCTATTTTCTTTTGGTCTTCTCTATTCTTCACATAGGTACTACTGCTGGTTTCTATTGAAACCTTGTAGTTATGTTGTCCACTCAATACACACACACACACATATAAATATATATATATATATACTAACAGAACAATACCGGCCTGAGACAAACTTTAGTGTGGAGTAAGATAAAATTTTGGCCTTTCTCTTGTTTTTTTTATAGAGTTTATTTTTAAAACAGGACACATTTTACATGCCACCTATTCACGCGTGTATTGCCACTTATTTATTTATTTGCAACATATTTAATATTTATTTGTGACCTTGCTACTTATTGATATTTTACCACTGAGTCGGCGCTCGTTAGGATTTGACACTTGTAGCGGCTAGTCCAGTCGCCCTATGGTTGAGTGGCCCTGTATACAGGCTGGTATCAGATGAATATGGGCATTAGCAAAATGTTGCATTACAACTTTTAAATCATGAGTACTATTCTTTTTAAAAACCAGTAACGATGTGCAGCCTTCCAAAATGAACAAACACCGGTGTAAAGAATAAAATTGAAATATAATCTGATTGAAATACATTGTAGAATAATTCAATGTATAAGCTTTTGAATATGGAATGATGATTTACAATTCTAAATAATCAGTTTCAAAATGGTTACGAATGCCATTGAAATCCTAGTAAAGGGAGATAATATTCCTTATCGATGTAGACAGTCTCCAACTACGTTGGGACTCTCCTCAGTGTATTTTATCCGTAATTAATGTGAAGACATTACCTTTAGATTTATTCTCGCCGTTCCATATAGAGTTCCAAAATTATTGCCGGCTCTAAACCGCCCGTCCGGTGTAGATTGACGCGGATGGTAGTTCTGTCTCCAGGAAAGGTCGGTACGCAATAACGAGAAGGCGATGGGTGACATAACTTTGAAGAGCCTTCCTTCAAAAACATTCATGTCAGGGCAGTTAAAAAAAGAAATAAAGGGAAGAGACAAATAAAAAAGGATGGAAGAAAAAACTATCCTCCCGTCCACAGGGGTCCTCCCAAACCCGTTTAAACTGGACACAATTTATTGGTCGAACGTCCTCTTCATCCAAGCACTTCCTGATGGCTCTACTCTGCTACAAATATCCAAGAACAGAAAGAGAAAACTTTAGTAATCTACGGATCATTAAAATGCATATGACTTGGAATCTTTGTTGATGTTGATGGTATGTCTTGTCCACAAATGTCGTTATAATTTACTAGAGATTAAATAAAATATAAATGTTATATATAATATAACTAGGCAAACAAAAAGTGTTGATGCAGCAGTAATTCTGAGAGTCCTAGGACAGTTTTGCATACTTACTTACTTTCACAATTATCCATAATCTTATTTGAAATGGTGGATAACTATCTGATATGGAAGAACTAGTGCTATTAGTAGTTTCCAAACAGTTCACTTATATGAATTGATTATATATTCCGTTTTTGGAACATGTATACACTGATAATTAACAATATGCAGTTAGTTTACAAAGTTTAATTAAACGGAAAATATAATAAATAATCTAGAGTATATGTAATGAGCTAGTATAAACCTTTTTTCCGGCTCTCAGGAATGAAGACTTTTCTTGAATGAAGTACCAAACGAAAGAGAATTTCATGGAGAGGTGACGAATCTAAAAATTTATTCTGGAATTATAAAAGTCATGAAAAAATTGGTAGATTTCAAAACCAACAAATGGTTTCAAAATTAATGAATCAAAACTCTATTGAAAATTTAGATGGAATAGCTCTGTGATCCCTTGGGTAATTCGGGTAATATATAAAGAAACTTTTTGATACGTATATTCAAAAATTATTAAACAATTTAAGAAACATTACTTTTTGAATTATAATAAATCGCCCTTAGTACCTAGCCGGCAATGATTTACATCTAAAGTGATAAAAGAGTAGATATTGGTGTACCTTATCACATCCACCAATTTGTATTTCAATTAAGGAACAAAGATGCCGTCTTTTCTCTGGAGGAAGTTGGCCAGGTTCTGAATCGTTAAAGAGCCTTTTCCGGAGTAATCGTCTTGTGAGTAGGAAGTAACTGAAATTGCCAGATACATTGCAAGAAGTTGAGAACCGAAGATGAGCAGTTCATGACGAATATAGTTGCTCATAAGGCTTTTTACTTTCATTGAAAGCACTCTCAATCGAAAGTTTTTAAGTTATTTATCATCTGAAATATAAATTTCTAGTTTATGACATCCTTCAAATGGCGGTACATAATAGCGTGTTTAACCTATTGAAGTTGTGAGATACAAGATATTTCAATACGGCTCAAATGTTATCAATAGCAAATCAATGTTACGACTGCCTTCAAAATCGATTTCAAAAAGGGGGTAAAAAATTATTAAAAAATAAATAAATAAACAATTGTGGCAAATATTTATATCCCATAATGAAAATGTATTACAATCATAAAACTTGTTTATTGAAATTATTACAATCTGTCTCAAAGGACATTTATAATAGTGTTCTGAGATCATATTCACACTCTATGTACAACAAAAAATAAATTATACAGAAAAATAATTTATTTATTTATATACCTATGAACACTATTTACAATCAGGCGAAAGAACTCCGAGCCACACTTCTCCCTCCAACTGTGGAGGGAAAAGCATGACTCCAGGAGATCTCTGTATTTCTCTCTCAACCGCTTCACTGGGACTAAACCTAGTGTAGCTTGAGCGAGAGTGCTGTAACGAAAATGAAAAATATAATATTATGATGACATAAATAATTTATTTTTGGATGTATATATTACAATAAAACTAAATAAAAATCCATTCAACGAATATAGAAATGGAGATATATATACATATAACTATATTACAATTATTAATTATGAGGAATATGAAATCGTTTCAGTCATTTATTGGGTTCCCAAACGTTGCGACGTAAAGAATATTTCGCATGATCAAATATTTCCGACATATCACGTTTACATCTTTTGTGGTATATTATTTAAATACTTCTATCTATAGTTCATTTTTCTAGTGGGGCCTAGCTCAGGCCTCGGAAAGAGCAGTTGGAGAGAACGACAGCAGAACGTTCGGTCATGAGGAGGTTGACCCACTATCGAAATTAGACAGATGAGAATAGAGCCTTTAGCAGACAAGATAAATAAGCCAAAGAGGATATAAAAACAATAATGGGCAAGGAGATACAATCTGGAAGAAAGGATTGCAAAGAGAGTGAGGGTCAATGGAGAAGGATAGAACTAGACGGAGACATCTGAGGGATCCGGTGGGGTCAAGAACCTCCCTCCGCCCCAGCTCACCTGTGCTTCTCTCCCATATATCTACTATCTACTATCTACTCTCTACTCTCCAGTCTGTGTGCTGTCTATATCCTATATATATATATATATATATATATATATATATATATATATATATATATATATATATATATTTATCTATTGTCTACATAATACCTATTTATATTGTACATGATAAGTAATTCTTAAAACGATCGCGTAAGTGTACCTCATTTTTCACTTTCATCGATTGCATGCAGTCTTGAATCTCATCCAGAAAGCAATTGAACTTCTTCGAAATGGCTGAAATACAATTATAAAACACATTTTGACATTTTCAAAATAACAATAAGAAGTTTTAGATCGCACTGCATTGCTTCAAGGGGATTGTCGTTAACGATTATATTTCAAATAATGAGCACTTATTATTACTATATATTAATTTTTTGGGATTATTCGCGTTCATTTTCTCTTTGGAAAATTTAACGAGAATAACAATAAACGCACAAATAGTTCTAACGATTTACCTCTAACTTCAAGAGATTCAAAGAAAGCTATAACAGTATTATTTTGAAAATTTACGGAACAATGTATATACTCGGCCATAAGCCTCAAGTAACACAATTTTTATTAAAATAATAAATTTAGAATTAAAGGATTTCGACTCCAATCCGTTTTAAAGGTTTGAATAGTACTGAGTGGATCTTATTTGGACTGCAATTTAATTGCCAAAGGACGATCTACCCTGAAAAATCCAAGATCTCAAAAAGTAAATACGCAATATAATGCGAGGGATCATCCAAAACTTCTAGTTCTAAAAACAACTCTAAGAATACTCAAGTCCAATAGAGTATATTAAGGAAATGTAGCATTTTGAAATATTATTATTTTATAATTTACATAAAATTTATTTCTATAAATCCTATATCTAAAGCGAAGTTGTCACAGTTTCAAGGACTAAGTTATATTTTGGTTAAAGATTTCAGATCAGTGACTATGTCAGAAAATCTGGACTTTATCAGATTTGCAATTACTTAACTGATGGAGTTTTTTTTTTTTTTTTTTTGCATAGGAGAGAACAATACCTTGAGGACTAATCGATATTTAATGCATCACCGTTTAGAGTCACGTTTAGAATAGCAATGGCGCAAGCCAGTGGAGTGGGTGTGCTCCAGTAATAGGCTGTCCTCAAAGGAAGCAAATAAGTTGGTGCTATATAGTTCCAATCAGAATGTTATGAACTATTCATATCTTTAACTATATTAGATGGAGGCTCGATTATTATTATTTTTAGGAGGTTTAGAAACAAAATGATCTGAAATAGGTGAAGTAGGCTCTTGTGTTGTATCTCATCGTTAGGAGTGCCACCAGCTGTTAACATTGGGACAAGAAAGCTAAGGGACGAGAAATTGAATTCGCGCTAGGAGTTATTTTCAACATTTTCGAAATGGTATGGCTTTAGATAATTTAAGTTTCCTCCACACAGAACGCGATAAGTCTCGGCGGTGTCACGAAATAACCTTTGTCGGTATCGCTTAAGATTATCACAGAGCTCGACTGCTATAACGCAATATACAACTATAGTAATACAACTATACCGCCATATCCCATTCTGTGAGTAGGATCCTTTAACCTTCGAATTAGATCTTTAAGTTTTATTAATTATTTAAAACATAGCTAAATGTTAAACAATTCAGTTCACACAACACAATTATAATTATAATTACGGTGTATTATTTAATTAATTGGAATTCATTTTAACAGAGTTAATATCAGCATTATGTTTAGTAGTAATGCTTGAAACTTTTTGGTATCTCTTCATTTATAACTGCTTCAAAATGATCGAATATGGTCCAACTCGAAGAACTAGGGGTGTTGAAATTTTTCTTGTTTAGTGAAGTAAAAAAAGTAGAGTGTGAGTGTGTTCTCTGAACACTATTATAAATGTCCTTGATGTGACAGAATATAATATTTCTAAATAAACAAATATAAAGATGAAGTAAAATAATTTGCTTATTTGTTTATTTGACACTTGTTTTTCGAGATTGACAAGTTTTTAATATAAATATATTGGTGAACATTATAACTAAAATTACTTTTTTGTTTTCCCTTTATTTACTACATAAACTATAACAACAAACATACATATGTATTAAGGAATATTAAATTTTCTTTCAGACTAATGTAAAAACTGTGCCACCAATTCGAGGGCGAATTGTATTCCTTAGAATATGGCAAAAAAAAAAGTATAAATTATCCAAAATACCTCTATTGCTAATCATAGTAAATAATTTTAATTTTAAAGACGATCATCTCAGATTTTATATAATCAGTCTTTTGCTATAATTGTGGAATATAGTCCAGAATCTCTATCATGAAGAAAACATGTTTACGTTATGAATCCAAGAAAAATGACAGTAGCGGTTACAGAAGTGAATAATGCAAGAACGTTTCATATTAGAAAGACATGTAGCTCCATAAAGTAACAGACCTGATCATATCCATGGCATTCCAGGGATTGAATTTCTTGATTGTTATTCCAGAGGGCTTAGAAGATGAAAGAGAAAAAAAAAATCGAAGCAACTGTTCATGCCTAAGCACGCCTGGATATGGTCAAATGTGTCAACTTATTGCAGAGCATGGCATAACCATTCAGAATCCTCCTCAGGCCGAACAATAGAGCCCTGTTAAACTAGTATTGAATAAATCCCTATTGTATAAAGTAGAAGTACTTTTTTATATATCACCTTCAGGTTTCAGACAAATAACAGCTATATGAAGGTGTGCTAGATGCTTCCGTCAACGATATTTATGTTGATGATATCTTTTTGGGTATTTATATTGGTATAAAAATTCTAAGTGCGTCTGAACTAATTATGTTATAGATATCATAAGATATTCAAGCCTAATGACAACCGAAATAAATTTTTTTATTTTATTTTGATAAATTACTCTAATTATGAATGGTCAATTTCTTTTTTCTGATTAGTCATTCTAGCATGAATATTTATTTTTCTCTTTAATTTCGTATTGAGCTCAATGTTTCGTGAATCATCCTCATCATCAAGAATTATCTTCTATTATCCCTAACAATGTCATATAGATATAGATCTATATATTATATAATATGTTAATCCTTATGTTTTTTTCAAACATTATTTGATAAAATTGTTCTATTAGAAACATCTCTATAGATCTTTACACTGTTTTACTGACTAGACGTGAATTAAACTAGAATTAAATATACTAATATTATCTAAGGTAAATGTAATATTTATATATTACATTCAGTGGTGGTTGTTTCTATCTGCCATTTTTGGATATATATCAGGTCATCTCATATAAAATGCCAGTTTTCACAGGAAAGGTTGTTTAGTAGAACAACATTATGAAATCAAAACCTTTGGATCCAAAATATTTAACTTCATTTTCTATACACACATGGAAACCTGTTGGAGATAAGTCTGGCGAAGAAAGTGGGTGGTGTGGAAGGACTTCTTAACACAGCTCGTTTAGTTTCTGCACTTTCTATCGTGAAGCATGAGGTCTGACGTTGTCGTGTAAGAGTATAGGTCCCTTCCGATTAACCAATGCAGATTGGTTTTTGATGCGTCTTGTCAATATCACTGCACTAGGATATGGATGTGATAGTTTCGCCTGTGGGTAAAAAGAAGAAATGGAGTATTCCTGTAATTGACCACTACACGGAAACCAATCATTTTTTTTTTTGTTGCAAATTTATTTCCAAAATATCCGTTCGTAACAACACTCTTACCTGAACGGCGTACCAATGTTTTTTGCAACTTGGGCTGCCGAGTGTCTAAGTTCAAACTCACTAAAAACTACTCGGAAATCGCTTTTCCATGGTCATATTTGAAAACACACTAAACAATATGTAATAAATTGGAATGATTTTAAGTACTATGAAAAAAGAGAGGATTAATTATATTCTATAAAAATAAACAGCAATTATAGTGATAAACAACAAACGTCCACTAATCCTACATCGAATTTCTGAAATAATAAAAATGGGCATTTCATATGAAATGACCCAATAAATATAGTCTATAAACTAATTGAATCCAACTACTTGATATTCAAGCATAAAGGCAACCATTGGGAAATAAACTAAACACAACGTTTTTAAATTGTGGTTTAGCAAGGAATGCTTATCAATAATGCATTTCATTTTATTATAATTAAAAGGAACTAATTAAAGAAAAAAAAAAACTATGAACATCCGCTGACAGAATAACTTTTTTCTTATAACATATAACCCTCCTTGCCATCTTTTTTTTTTTTTATTTGTGAGACATTTTATTTGGGACTCGTTAAAAAAAAAAAAGGAAAAAAGAGCCCCTTAGAAATTTCTGTGGTTTTTGCGGTGCCGTGCATATTAATGACGGTCAAAGTAGACTGAATAGGGCCTTAACCAGCCATTACAAGGAGGCTGAAACACAAAGAAGAGGAGAGCTAGGAGGCATTCCCTCCTCCCTCCTAGGAGGAGCTCACCTGGAACCGCTATTCACCCTTCTAACAATTACTCCTGATTTATCACCAGCGATGTCTTCCTGAGACAAATTCCAAGTCCAGTATTTAACAACAGCAAAAGCAGAATTTCAAAGCTACAACGCTCTACCGTTTCCTTATCTGGTCCTTGTAAGCTTTGTTGCCTGCCCTTTACAATTTAGATTTCTTACAGTTGTAACTGCTTTCCGACATCTCAGCATTCCGGAGTCTATTTCGAATGTGTTGTCAGGAGGTAGAGCGGGGATAGTACAAAGGTTCTTGTAATTGAATTTAAAAGTATAACAGGAACTGCGATAATAACAATTTAAAAACGTTCTAAGATATATTCCATCAAAACTTCTAAAAATAACTTAAGGTTATTTATAAAATGATTTCTATTTTCTCGGCTGTTCACAGCCATCCATAATTATTTCTATATTTTTTTTGTCAGTCCACCATATCTTCGTTTATTCTTCATCAAACCAATGATTAACCCCTCATTTGGAAAACCTTCTTCTACTTCAGGTGGGAAAAATAGTCACATTTCTTCGAGTCATGAAGGAAAAGAAACTTTATATTTGTGAATTACTCAAAAAATTTAAATCTGTTTCTCGATTTTAACAAATATCATTTGAAAGATTACTAAATTCCTTACAAAACAATCTGGTGTGTTCACCCACACGACTTTCCTACCTATTTCAAAAAAGTTTTTATATCTTTACACATGTCCATCAAGAAACAAAAAAAAAAAAAATTGAATTAGTGAATTCTTGAAACGTTGGCAAAAATAAAAAAGACTGCGTCCTGAATATTTATCACCCAAAAAAAAATTGAATTAGAATTATTATTCTGAAAATTGATCAAAGAAATGATTTGAGTACGATTTATTTGATAAACTAAAGAAATGTAAACCGGCATAAGGTAGATCAGTTTAAAAAGTTCAATATCCTCTAATATTGCTATTTTTGTTGAAAGTAGAGGAAATGGTGAAGCTTGTGTGATGCGGGCAACAGATTTCCTTACTTTCACTTATCTTTATCTTACTTTATCGTTATCTTTTTTCTCCTATTCATCCCTTTTCTGACACAAAGATATGAACCCGTAATCTTACATTGGAAATTGAATATCTATAACTTCGTTAGTAGTTGTCCGAAACGAACGATTTTTATACAGTTCTGTAGAGAATTTCATTAACTTTAAAAAAAAAAACAAAAAAAAAAAACAGGCTAAACAGGAGGCTAGTTAGATCCGTTTTTTTTTTTTTTTTTGTAAAATGTGTTTTTTTTTCTGGGGGCTCTGAAACGTATAGATCCGTCAAAAACCGCATATCGGAACTTCGACCGATTTGCAATACTTTCCTTACCTAGTTTAGGTAGGAAATTAAAAAAAAATTAAATAAAAATCATCGTATTCAGACCATGTTTAGCTGACCTATAGGCTATTGTAATCCATATATTTTTGCATTAAAACATGAACGAAGTTTCATAATAATTATTTTTTCTAGGTCGATTACAATTACAATGTAATAAAAAAATAGGAAATGTTTCCTTCATCATATCGTACGTTGAATTACTTAATATTTCGTCATCTGTTCACTGAGCAATATTCTTTGCGAATTATTTGCACGGACAGTAATATATATTTTCTAAGTATTTTTTGGTTCAGTCTGTATATGTGCAGATATATTTTGGTAACGTTCTGTTTATTATTGTTCTCTATTCATGCTCTATGGTAATAAAAATAGTATATATTCAGAAAAAAATTTCTTAACTCTAAAATGATGAAATGTTATAAACAAACTTATGTTAAACGACCTATAAACAGGCTATTCTTTATTTTATGAGATTTTAATTTAATGATTATATTCCGTTAGACCAGTGGTAAAGAATAGCATGTCCATTTTTGTATTAACCAATTTAGTAACTAGAAAACAAATTTTATTATTTCAAAGTTATAGAAAATTGGCTCTCTGAACAAATACAAAAACGTGACAAGGCGTCCTTCAAGTACGAAGAACAGATTTAGTAACTAAGAAACAAATTTTAATACCTCAAGATTATGGAACCTTGGCTCCCTTGAACAAATAAAAAAAACGTTCATAGTGTTCTTTACCACCGAGGTATATTTAATCAATATTCAATTAATTTATTTAAAAAAACCTCATTAATCCCACAATCTTTATTTCATTATTAAAAAGAATCATTTTAACAAGAAATTTCACTAGCTACATATTATAACATTTCGGATCTACTAGCCATTTTAGATCAATAATAGTTCAAACAACAGTAATAATTTTTTTGTTTTAATTTTTAGATAGTTTACTACTCTATGGCAGTAATTGTTTTTTTGAAATTATAATTAGGTTTATATAAAATTGATTTAGCTTCCCTTTCTTTTTAATTTTTTTAATAAAACAATTTGCCTTGTTTTCACTGATTTTCAGCAAGAATTCCATTCTTATTTACGAATTGGCCTCCTTTCCATCCCTATAGTTTCGGTCTTCCTGTGTAATCTTGACAACATACAGCCTTGACGAAGGCT
This sequence comes from Nezara viridula, assembly GCA_928085145.1. Lineage (NCBI taxonomy): Eukaryota > Metazoa > Arthropoda > Insecta > Hemiptera > Pentatomidae > Nezara > Nezara viridula. The sequence goes on from OV725079.1 coordinate 130,229,512, forward strand.
TGAAACTCAGGCCGAAACTTTAGCATTTTTTTTTTGTTTTTTTTTTTAAATTTTCTCTGAATCCCAACTGAATTTCCAACTGTTTTATATAACGTCAACTGTTTCTCCTCATCAATAAGTATTTATATATTTTTTGTTATTGTGGCTTCTCTTCACAGAGCTCACTTAATTTAAAGATGTAAGTGAAACTTTCTTCCACGACCTAATTTTGGATATCACGGGGTCATGTGTACTGTTAAGAATGTTCACATATTTTTTTTTCTTTTAATTTCTTTGTAACTGGAAATAATGTTGCCTAAATTTTAAAGTGGGTAGCGTGATTTTTTCGGCGATAGTAGCGCCCGTTACGGAGACGTGTCGGCGGGGATGTGAGCAGAGATAAGATAAAGGTCACGTTTTCACCCACCGCTACAGGCGTCATAAAGAATGCCATTTCAGTTTGCAAATATTTGCTGGATTTAAAAAATGTATATTTTTGGTTACGGCCACCAATTTGAATAATTCCAATTTAAAATTTAACTTCGTGTTTTTCCCTATGTGATCTTATCTAAAGATTAAATATATCTGGTATTTGGATAGTAGATGTTTTAATGATATTTTTTTTTTACTGCCTTGCATTTAAAATTTCATAATTAGTCTATTCTTTTTAAATTACATGATTCAGCAAGTAAGAAAAAGTCTTAAATGGAGTGAGAATTGTATTCGAAATCCGTTCCGATATGATCCTGTTTGTGGTCTAAAATATCCAGTAATTTTTGCCAAAATAGCAATATTACCGTCAAGTTATACGTTTCCAACACTAGCAATCAACAAATGCCGTAGATCTTAAGACCTATTCATTAATCATAATATCATACGTAAAATATGTTAAAATATTTTCATTATCACACGTTTATCAATTAGGTACGTAAGAAAGATGGTCTGAAAAAAGAACAGCTGAGCAATTAGTTCAGTAAGTGAATTAAACGGTACATTTAGTTGAACCCGTGGAGAGATCAGATAAAAACGAATGGAAGGTAGGGAAGATTTTGTCTTAGCGATGAGAATAAAACCAAGTTTCCTTCCCCTAGGGATATAAAGTTTTTACACGGTTATTTTATTAACTTATTTTTTTATTTTATTCAAATTTTTTATCAGATGGAATAATTAATGAGAACAGGTAAGCAGGTTTAGAGATAACGAAGAACGCGTCCTAAAGTCATGAAGAATTCATTTATATGCAAAGAAATTCATGCAATATGATACCATTAATTAATGAATAGGCTGTGCATTATTTTTAATACATCTTTCAATATACTATAACTGAAAAATTCTATAACTTATAAACTATGCATACTAGAAAAATGTATACCATAATTATTACGTTGAATACTAACAGATTTCTAGAGTAATTTTCTTGACATTTACATCATTATACAATTAGGCAAAGACAAAACAGCTCAGTGCCTTTTCGTATTCTCTTTTTTAACAGATTTTATTTTTTCTTATTTTGTTTAGTAGCTACTGACGAGCTTTAGTGTTGCCGATGAAAACTAGTTAGAAACAGCATATATAAATACAAATCTAAATGTTCATTTGTTTAATATAGCTAATCTCCGAAAGTTCTCCACCACACCGATTAGTGTTGCCAAAATGCGAGACCGAGACGAGTCTTGGTCTTGCAAACTCAGTCTTGGTCATGGTCTTGTTCTTCGCAAGAGTCTCGCAAAAGCCCTGCAGTTACTTATCTGCTTATTGCTATAGAGATATTACTGTATTTTTTAGGATAGAAGAAACCTAAGAATGAAAAATTAGAGGAGTTAATTGCAAATGTTGATTGGTTATACCAATTATTAACACATAGTAACTAAGTATTAGTAATTACTTTGCCTTAATTTTTATTTCTTATTGTGCATAGTATGAATGAGCTACTCTATATCACTATTACTATTGTCCTTGCATGTGACAGATTGTAATATATCTCAATAAAGATTATTTAAAAAAAAAAAATTTAAAAATCGATTTTGTTACTAGTACTGGTCTTGATCTTGCAAAGTGAAAGACCAAAACCGATTTTGGGCAACACAAACACCGATTGCTTTGAAATTTTGATACTATGTTGTAATCAAACTTAGGAGTGTTCCTATACACATTTTATGATCATCCGGCGATTCTTTAGAAAATGGTGGCCTAAATATGTATGTTGCTTTAGACTATAGCGCCAAAGCGACTGTAACGATTTTAATGAAACTTCGCTAAAGTATACTTCTTGAAGCCCTTTTGATCTATCTATATAACATATCTCTCCGAAAAGGGGCTTAAAACGATGAAAATAACGATGGGTTCAGAATTTTATTTGGGAATAACTCAAAAAGTTCACGAATGGCACTGAACTGTTTTGTATTGTAAGTATATATAAAAGTGTATGTACGAATGTATTAGAGTTGAAAATACTATGTTGGAATTATTAAAATTCTTATAAATAAATTCATATCAAATTTTCAATAGTGATTATGATGGAGATTTAAACACTGATTAGAGTAAACCATAATGAGACAGAAAAAAAAGTAAAAAATCGAACCTATAAGAAGTTCAAAATGATTTCTTCTGAAATTCATCTGTAAATTTTAAACATAGTAATTATTTTATTTTTTTAGATTCCGATCTTTTAAAAGAAATTGCCGTATCTGGGAGGAACTGGGGGAAAATAAGGGGACGAATATATAAAAAAAAATTAGGGGAGGGGGGAGGGAGATGAAATAATTAATAGGAACAAGTAGGTGGTTACTGTTTCCACATTCTTAAGGAAACTATTTAAAAAGTAAAGACTTAAATTGTCAACCAACCTTATTAACAATTTTATCATCTTCCATTTTGAGCTGGCTACGCTCTTTGTCAACGAAGTAATGTTTATTGATCACACCCAATCGCATAGTTTTTTTTCCTTCTTAAAAGATTACTCATTCTATAAAGACTGTATTATAAGTGCACTTCACTGAGACAGATTGTAATATTTCTCAATAAACAAAAATGTAATGCTCACAGTTGATATCGTTTTATTTTAGGTAATATTTATTTACCGGCTTTCAGTTAAATCGTAATGGATTTAAAATTAGTCGTTATTGGACCTTTGATTTCGAACACTATAAAAATAATGACAGTCCCGATTATTTATTTCCATAAAAATATATTAATGATTAAACAATCAATAATCCTTCTCCCCCTCAATAAAACAACAAAATTGCAAAAATTGGTTCTTGTCAACACAAGTCATCCCAAAATAGTATTTTCACTGCTGCCTTGATTTTTTTTTTTTTTTATCAATCTTTTGAATCTTTTTTAAAAAAATAGTATCAGCAGCTGTGAATTGCTTAAGTTTATTTTACAAAGAGTCAGCTGTTAAGGGGGATTGTCCACAACTCGAATAATACGAAAATGGGTTCAATTAAATTTTTAAAAGATATCCAATCGAAAGGTTTGTGATTATCTCGGTCGGAAAGGGCAAGAAACAGATTTTGAAACCTGTGTGGTCGATTCAAGTGGCAGTGAATGTGAAGACCTGACATGGCTGCTACCTGAGCTTAATAGTTTGCTTAAGAATGGTTTTACAATACAGCCGTTACCTGCTTCCATAACCCACACGTTTTGTGACCTCTCCCGCCATTATTATACCTCTCATTCATAATAGATTTAGGCCCCATATTATTTCAGGGGATTTTAAACTTAGTTGTTGAAAATAATGGTTCAGTAATTGGATATTAATCAACGTGTATCATATGATATCGTTTAAGAATTTCAAGAAAAAGTAGCAATAGCATCATCAATGCGACTTATTACATATTGTTTTGCAGCTCCATTGCTTTTAGTACGTACCTGTAATAAGAATTTTATTAATGATATAACATACTGATCTCATATATAATGTAATAAAAGAATGTTTTTTTATGAAGCCAGTTCTAATGCGTTAAATCCAAGCATGGGAATTATCTCAATAACAAATTAATTATAAACTGTCCAAAATAATGATTTTGTGAACTTTCTTTTACTTTTGATATATATATATATATATATATATATATATATATATATACATATATATATAATCGTCAGTGTAGTGCCAAAGTAGCGAATATGAAAATGCATTGAACTGTAAAAAGTGAATTTAAAGTTATTCTCGCAAATGTGCCGTAGCTAATTTCGTTGTTATTGTTAGTGGGGGTTTTAAGTCGTTTGATATTGGAGGTGAGTCTGAAACTAGTTAAATTCGAGATATAAAAAGAACATTCTTGAAAAATGTGACTCACTGTAAGTATACTATTATGGTGTTGGTATTTTGGTGGTGGCTGTTTGCTAATGAGATGCGAATTGGTTAGATCAGTATGGCCTATTCATAGTCTGGTCAAGACAATCTCCTCTCTGTGGATAGAACGATTTATGTTGACCATGGCTTTACTGTTTTTTTTTTCAATTTGCTTGACGAGGTCTTACTCCACATAGAATGCCAGCAATAAAATATTTCTTTTTTGAGGGAAAGACTTATGCCTTGTGACGTTAGAATAGCTGCGCCCTAGCCTGAAAGGGTAATTGCTTGCTTAGCCTCTATATCTGCGAGCTCATAGCTAATTTCGTATTTTTAATGACCGTATCTTGTGAAATAAAGTTTACCAAACTCTTATTTTTATTATAATTATTACATGTATGTTATTCAAACGATATCAATAAAAAAAAGAAAAAAAAAAGAAAGCCATTGGTATATTTGGACGGACATTATATCATTTAATGTTAGATCTGTTTTCACTTGGCATAATCTGAACATGTAATTTAAAAATCTCATCAAAAACTTACTTTCTGATACTTATTTAAATTTTTTTAATATCCATTCTGAAATCTTTTACTCATTATTGGAATTTTCATAACATCCTTGATGATTTTTCCATTTTTCCACATTACAGCAACCCTGAAACGGGTTCATATATTTCCAAGGTTTACGATCATAACGACATAATGCGTATTAAAATACATAGTTATTTTAAGGAACATAGTATATATATATACATTTCAAAAGTTTAAATGATGAAAAATAGAAATAAATAAATTTTAGTAGTAAATGAAAAGTTATTCAATATAATAAACAAATCATTAAAGGTTTCTACAAAATTGTCTAAATATATATTTTTTTTTTTTTGCAGGTGAGTTTTCAATTTAATAACTTCACGTATTTATAGCAGTTAAATAGTAAGTATTTAAAAAAAATTTTTTTTAATATATTATACAAATCAAAATATTTATAAAATTATGGAAGTTTTAGTTTGAAGTTAATTAAACTACATCATTAGTTATGTACAAAGGAAATCCAGCATCCAAGACAGTCCTTTTCAAGTATGTGAAAACTTAAATTTTTTAAAAAATTTTCAAAAGAGAAATACTTTTGTTCCATCGAATAATTTTAAATTTTAATAACTATTTTTTAAAGAAAAACATTTATGGTTGGTTGGTTTGGGTGTATCGAATATAACTTTTTTTTTTTTATAAATCCTGATATTGTGGGAAATATACGAATTAGGGACATAAAAAATAAAATTCATATATTTCTTTAGATCACGAATTTAAGGCTCACGGAAAATTCCACACTTTTCGTTATTAAAATAAAAATAAAATAATCATTTGAAAATCAATAATTTCTAAAATATTCAATGAATGAAATTCGGAGCAACGATATTGGGTATTAAAAAAAAGGGATCATTTCATAGGCCAAGCCATCATTTGAAAGCTGATAAAATAATGCAAATATCTTAAAATTCACGAGGTGGGAAGCTTGAAAATTTATTGTGTGACTCTAACGTGTATTTCTGAAAATCATTTTTACTTGTTTACTTTTCATCAGCAGCTGTGACTGGATACCGAATCTATATCCTCCCTGGAATTGGTTATCTTACATGAAATTCATCATCGATTCTGAATATATGAATCTTTTATATTATATATTTTATGTTAGATTATAAGATTGGATTGTTTCTGTATTTTTTCTTCTTACGTTTCCAAAATAATTATTAATTCCGTATTTTCACCAGATTAAATAAAATTCCAGATCATGGTTAAGCCTCCTAGAATATAATGTGTGGGACTCAGACTGCATTGCATATAACACGGGCGCCTAAAAGTGAAAACGCGACCGTCTGATGACCTCTGACCCGCTCTCACATGATCTTCTGACTCTGACTTTGACATTGCCGTGAATAAAATCATTAAAATGATAAATCAGAAATGAGAAAATGCATATTCCTATTGAACTAAAGTTAAATGCTTATAATAATATGATATAATAATTGGTACTTATATTGGTTATTGCAATATTCTCGTATGCCAAAATGATAAGAAAGACTTTAAACAAACGACGAGGTACTACTGGTACACTGGTACTACTTCCTCAGGTCCCCTATCTGAGATGTCAAAAACAAATTTTTTTTTTTATTATTGAAATTTACAGCTGTATTAAATAAATAAATACAACAAGTAAATATGAAACAAGCAACATGACATGTACAATAGGAAGAGAAACTACCCATTTGTAGCACTCCAATTATATTTCTATATTAGAAGGTTCCGAGGCCATTTTTTTTTAGACAACTCGGAGGGTTATCAGGAATAGAAGAGGAAGCAACGTTGGAAACAAGAGGGTTCGGATGGTTCAGAAGTTTATTATGGAAGGGTAGGTATCTGGATTGAGCTAAATCGGAAACATATGGTACATTAAGGTCGTTATGGATGATTTTATTTGTGACAAAGCAGAGAGCATTGAGGATTTTACGAAGGATTTTGGATTGTAAGGATTGGATACGAGATGAATTTGATGGTTTAGTAGAGCCCCAAAGCTCGATCCCGTAAGTCCAAATAGGCCTTATTATAGTAATATATATGAATCTTATGTAAATAGTTTGAAGTTAAGAGCGTTTGTCTTGTAACTGCTGCAGTAGTCGAAAACGTCGGGCGGTTTCCAGTCTTTCAGTCTGGTATGGATTCATCAAAATCAAATTCAAAACGTTTTGTATGTAGGGTGAGGGAAGGGGGGCGGAGTACTAGTCCTGCCAGTGGCTTTATGGTTCTTTTTGCCTACCTTTGACGGCTGTTTGGTGGTTTTCGCCACGTACTAACGAATGAAGGCCATGAAGAGAAAAATAAATAATATTTCAAAATATTGTTAATACCTATAGCTACGAGATTAGGCTTTAAATAATTTTGGAATCTACACCATTGTTTATGTGTTTTAATTTAATAGGTTTAATGTTCTTATGAATTATAAATTTGGCAAAACGACGGGTTATTCTATCTAATAAATATAATTATTAGGTAGGATAAGTAGGGAAGTATAAATCTAATTTAATTACATTCCAAATGATGCTTAGAATAGAATAGAAAAATCATCTTTATTCTGGGACTAGGTCCCTTTAGAATAACAGTATTGTCCATATATATTAACTACAAATCAGGTCAAAAGACTTATTACAATGAATAATGACAAAATACATGTAATACATTAAGTATTAATTAAGCTCTTAGGATAAATTAACGAGGACAGTTGGGTAATAGGGGTTCAGTACTACAATATTGGAGCTAAAATAAGTGCATAATAATCACTGAATGAAATTATAAAGGAAAGTAAAATCTATTTTATAGGTAAAGCATTGTAGTGATGGAATATAAAAATTAAAAAAAAATAATAATAACTATTAATATGTAGGGAAAGAAATTGTAAAAACTAAAACAAAAAAATATATAAAAAAACCAATAATGATATACATATGTTCCCTAAGATATTTAAGTGATTATGCGTAAAGATTAGGAGAAGAGAAAATAAAATAAAGTATATATATACACATAGCGAGAAGTATGTTGAAGATAATTAGAAATAAAATACATTTCACTGAAATACATTCCATGAATAACAAATTAGAACTTAAGGAAAACAAATTTTATCTACTCACATACACTGCTTATGATAAAAAGAAGTTATAAAAAAAGTATGCGGTATACTCACTAGATAAATATTCATTCATTATCCTAATTAAACAAAAATATAAATTTTCAGTGACATCTCTGATTCGACGGCGCGATTCAAACATACTTTTGATCGAATTGATACCTGAAATTTTAAGCTCATTAAGCCATCTCTATTCTTGGCTAAGACCTCAGCCATCCACCGTGAAAGGACTATATAATTATCGGCTACCATTAATCTACTATTTATCCGGCGGAGAGAACAGTTAAGGAGGCCAGCTAAGGCAAACAAAGAGGAGGCCTAGAGCGGAGAGGCTGAAGAACCAGAACCGCCCGTTAAGGATAGGAAAAAGGAACCCGACTAAAACTCCAGCGAGCCGTTACCTCCGCCGAGGATACTTTTATATATCTCCTTCTGTGCCGTAATGGAAGGCCTCTTTAGTAGTGGAGGAGTACGCCAAGAGATGGAGGATCAACTCGGTTCGAAATCCTTGGTTGAATCAAGATCTTGTTGTTCCCATCTATGTACCAGCTCCAATCTTTAAGAAGTTTAGTTTTTTTTTCTCGATAATATTGAAATGAAAATCTCGACTACCACTTTTGAATTTATAAACATCAATTTAGTTATAGTCGAATCTTTCTTCTATATAAACCCTATTTATTTTTAGGTCCATGTAGTTTGCAATTAAATAGCCTAATCAGTACACCAAAGCAATTTTGATAAATCAACTATTCGTAATCACTTTAATAATACTACTGATTATTAATGTAACCAGTGATTATTTACCTAATACGAAATTTGACAGAAGCAATACTGCATTCTCTCAATCAAGAACAGTTAGATAATAGATTAATTATATATTTAGAACAGAGTATCTTCATACAAAACTTACATAAAATATTACAATTAAATAAAAAGCATTAAGCACAATTTAAACAAATAATTTAAGATATACATTTTAAAAATGAGCATACGAACATTTTAAATACGAGCTCAAATTGTATAACTATAATTTACATGTATTATGCATTTCAGATTGTGTTATTTTTTTTATCAAAATAACATAAACGAAACAAAATTCATTTTTGGCAAATTTTTAATTTCTGTATAAATATATTTTATACCTAACGCATTTTTACCAGTTTATATTATAATTATACGTATTGATAATTGGAGGGTTTCCTGCAAGAAGGAGGCAGCTTCACTTTTTGCAATATATGGCAAATTGATGAATATTTTTTGGTTTCGGTAAAAACTGAAAATGAATTTAAAATTTTTTTTTTTTAATTTGCTACATATTGCAAAAAGTGGAGCTGCCTCCTTCTTGCACCAAATCCCTCAATTTGTAACCGTAACCATAAGGGAGAAATTATTATGGTAAATATGACAGTTGCAAAAAACTTTTCTATATAATGTGTATATATATATAATACTAAATAGTATATTTATAGATATAAGAAAGAAAAAATAAATTCGAAATAGTAATAAAAAATAATACACTGATCTGTGGATGAAATTTTGAATTAATTTTTATTTTACTTAAATCACTTGTTTCACGTTCTTTAAAATAAGCTTCTGACTGAGCTAGTATCATTTAAAAATAAGATACACTGATATACCCATTGAATGAAAAACACTATTAAACGATAATTAAAAATGTAAATTCATAATAGTTATTAGACGATGCTTGTATAGTATTTATATAATTTTTTTTTTTTTGGAATAGTCATATTAATATTTTTATGTTAAAGTATTCAATGGTTTATAATACCTTAATTCTTGTGACTAGAAACGGTATGTAGAAGACACTGGATCAAATTTATACACCCCATTCATTGCCTACTAAAATGAAATAAATTTTAAGTATAAAAATATTTTCAGACTTTCTTACAAGTTTTGAGGCTTGGAACAGAAAATTTATACGGCTATACAACGTATAACTACGTGAACTATACCAGTTGAATATAAGTGAGATAATACTACAGAAAAAGGAGGAAATGGAATCAGAAGATAATATAATACATATCATAAAGAAAATAAAAGGGTTTTTGAAATTAATTAATAATAATAAAAAAGATAGGCAAATAAAATGGACATGTCAAATTGTTGCGTTTATTGTTGGTGGTGAATGAATCCCTAAAAGTTAACATGCACTGTCCAACTGATAAGCGTCCGAGGGGTAGATCGAAGCGGAGATAAATAACTTTGCACCACTGAGAGATAAAATAAGTCAGTGAGGATCTGAGTAAGATTGAAATATATTCACTAAGGACTGATCAATTTGATCTATCTAGACGTTTATATTTAAATTGTAATTTTAATGAAGTAGAATATTGTTAGATTAACATTGTAAATATTCACATGTTGTTAGACAACCGTCTCAATTCTACAAGGGACATTAATAACAAATATTGATCAATTGATAATTATAATTGATGCTAAGCATTAAAATTTAAATTAAATTTCAACTTGCAGGTTGGTAATTTTTAATAGTAAGGAGGTAGCGATCGTCGAGCGGGTTGGAATGTTGCCCGTTTTTAGCATTCTCGTGCCAAGCGATGCCGCACACTGGGGTGAGCTAATGTTAGGGTTGGACATTTGGTTTGAGAGGAAAAACAAAAGTTACAATTTGGAAGTTTAACTGCATTACTGACAAATTAATATTGTTTTCTCTTCATGTCTAGTAATTGTTAATTTCATTATCGCATTAATAATACTCTAATATGAGACAATATGAGAAGAAAGAAAACTATTTTTTATTATATTTAGATCTGGTTTGCCGGCATTTTTTTGCTCAAACTTAACGGTATGTGCTGGGCAGAATGAGGTATTTCCCATGAATCCTAAGACAGCTAAAATATCTGTTTTTAAATATATGCATAGTTGTTTCGACGTTTCAAGCAATTGTAAGCAATTTTGGTCAATTTCACAAATCGCTGGAAATTGCAGATCGAAAAAAAACAGATTTATGCTATTGTTAACAAAGGTTTGAAATTATAAAAAGAGTTTTATCAAACGTGGGTTGGTAGTGACTCGAACACGATAGTAAAAAAAAAAAAAAAAAATAAAAATGTATGATAGTTACACGAAATTCAACGTTCTCGTGTAAGTGTTAAATCATCAATAACTTCCTCGGTTATAGGTTGGGGCAAAGTCTGAAAACTATTTTTAAAAGTTCAAAAATAATGGCCGAAACGTTGCAATGTAAATATTGTGTAGTCGTTGAATGAATTAATATATTGGTGGAAAAATAACAGCCCAAATTATTTTAAAACTTAAAATAGTTTTCATCTTAAACTTAATACAATTAAGAATAAAACTGATTTTTAAAAACAATGTCTGCCAAAATATATACTTTTTTCGAAGAAAGCTTCCGTATCACCATAAAACTGATATTTTAATTTTTAATCAATTTCAGAGAAGCTACCAATACCAATACTAAACAACTTAGTCTAAAAAAGTCCTAATTAAGACTAATTATGATGTTAAAAGAAAGATTAAATCAACGAAGATAATCCTGAACATTTTAATTGATGATAAATATTAAACAAAGATAGCTTTGGAAATATTCGTTAACCATCTTTGTTACATGAAACAGAGCCTTATCAAAGCCGGTCGTAGATCTTCGGTTCGTATTTCTTTTGCTCAATAAATCACGATTTATTCAAGCTAGTGTAACTTTCTATATATCATCCCAATCAGTTCCCCCTCCCACATTATACATAATACCGCTCTTGTTGTATAGAGTTGACAAAAAAACATCAAGTCGGCTTGCAGGACTCCAACCGGTGCCGCAGAGGGTTTTCTCAATATTTATAGTTGATGATTTTTTATTATTTTTTTTTACTAATCCGCAGAAGTTTAGAAATTCCTACGAGATCAGCGAACTTCGAGAAAAGATGCCTATAAATTTTTATACTGGGAAGAGGAGTTCTTAATGAGAACACAACAGAATTGAGAAAGGATATTTAAACATACTTTTTTAATAAATAAATATCATTTATTGTGTATTGCGATGCATTTGGTTGGAAGATAAATGATTATAAGGATATGATGTTTGACGGATAGAGATAATGTAGTCCAATAATAAAATTAGGAGGTTTGGTACTTTCTTTTACAGCAAAAAAAAAAAAAAAAAAAATCAAAAAAAAAAATCAACTTCTCTTAATATACTGGATAAGAACGCCAAGGAACGCGAAGTAAACCTGCTGGGACAATAGATCAACAGCTACAAAACAATGTTTGTTATGACAACCTTCGTTATATATATGTAATGCTCGTTAGGTGATAAAGAGCTTTTAATATAGGAAACAGAATCTTTGGAATTACTTAATCCTGGAATTCCATCATAGTTGGAATCAGTAGCCTATTCAGGATTTAATTTTCGGGTGGAATTTTTTTTTCCTATAATTGTAAATACTCTGGAAGAAAAAAAGCTTGTAATTAAAAAATTAGGTTTAGAGTAAGTTTAGTAATTACAGATACCATGTTGGATTTCAGGGATAATTTTTTTCTTATTCATTCTTGAAACTTGGTAGGCATATATGCTTTATAATTTAAAAAGAAAACATATTTTGATTGTTTAAGCATTAAGCTCAGAATACACGAGGACTAGTAAAAACAATCAATCTTCCAATATAGGGGGGCCTTTAGATCGAAAATAGTGTTGCCTAAATGCGAGACCAAGACCGATTTTGGGCAACACTAATCGAAAGCCTCCCTTCCCAATAGATTCACAAAGGATCGGAATAGAAATAACCTGGATAAGTTATAAACACAAAATGCTTTTCTGGTAATATTCATTTTCAATTTATTAAAAATAATTAATAAATAAATAGTAAGCAGTACAAGACAGCCAGGTTGTACGTCCATTGATTGTGAGATATATAGGTCTCACATAGCAAGAGCTCAGGAACCCTAAAGATACCTTCTGCTCAAAGAACAGAAACCACTCATTTGTAGAACATGGTAAATAATTTATACCCACTCGGATGCAGATCCTTAAAAATCTTCTGAGACGTAATAAATCAAACGAATTTCGGCTGAGAATAGATAATTTCAATCAATAGTTCCATTCAAAACAATGTTACTGGCCTCATCTGCGGCTTTTTAAATTTTATTTAAGTAAGAATAAAACTTAGTAATAATACTACCTAAACATGAGAATATATATGAGTTTAGGTAAGTATTTAACGAAAAACACTGATTTTCATTTTCAATATGATTTAATGTCACAGCATTGCAATATTATTGACCATATTAATTAACTGTATACAATCTCTACTGAAAGAAAAATTGCTAAGCCACTTTATTTTAGTCAAGAGCTACTGGCTTAAATAATGTGAATGCAATAGATGCGTTGTGATGAGTTGGGAGGATGAGGCTATAGGGAACGTAGTGCTTATTTCAACCAAAGGAAAAAAAAAATGTCTTCTAAGAGTTCTTTACTTATTTATTGTAACTGTGATTATCCTATTCTAAGTATATTTAAGAGTGAGTTTAAAAAATTTTGCGATGTTAACTAGAGCCTTATGCCTCCATGACATCGCAAAATTTCCCTGGAAACGGGCGCACAGGGAAAACGCTTTCATTGGGATATAGTGTTTAGTTAAGCCACTGCCAACAGCTCCGTTCCGCTATTGCGTAATGGTCAGGATCTGTAAAGCACTTAACCGTGTTTTACTATCTTATTTCTTATTTAGAATGAGAAACCTTCCACTTTCCACAAATCAAATAATTTTCTCCTGCGCTCATTGAATCAAGTGGCTGGGTTGCTGTTTACGTCAATACTCATATTAAAATGATAAACGAACTACATTAATCCAAGACCAACTAGCTCACCTAGCTATGAATACAGAATTTCGGGACCCTCTTCAATGTTATGCTTCTTGAATAAATCATGTCAGTAAAGATCGAGGAAGGAAAAAAACTATTTATACATAATTTTTAGAATATGTTCGAATACATTTTTTTACAATTTTAAATAGAACAAAATTACGTCCACTTTAGTACTCATTAACATATTTCTTCAAAAAATTCGTTCTCGCGAAGATAATCGTTCCCAACCCCACCTTAAATCTTAAATAAAAGAAGAAAGGAATTGCTCTGGAACAAGTCCCACTGTTTCATATATTTTAATTGCCCTCAAAATATGACGGCATGGCCTTGGAGGAGAAGGAGGATTCATTAGGGGACTCAAATGGTAAATTGGACAGGTTTCGCATGCGCGGGCATGTTAAAAATCTCCTCCGATTGGTCGATCGGAAAAACAAAATGGCGGCTGTTTTAACAATAAGAAACTTTATTAAAACGGAGAGGTGAATAGTGCCAGCTCACCCACTGCCCACGGGCCCAACAATTAATAACTTGGGAAGGCTGTAATCAAAGAACTGGAGGAATGTAGGTGGTGGGGGTTCTTTCTCTGTCTGTACAGGTGTATCCACTTCTCCTCAGCTCTGACTGTACGATGGGAAACCGACGATTCTCCTGTGAAACAATCACTTTGGCTACTGCCAACATTCAAGAAATATCGCAGTGGCAACAGGTTGTTTGGAGTAATACACAACATGTAATTTGTCAGGATCTCGAGGCTGCATGATTCAAAAGCTATAGATTTCCAGCATCCTTATTTGCAGAAAACACAATATTTGACCCAAAACCTGTCAATGATTCGATTTCCACAATTAATCATAGTACTTTTTGAAATCATTCTGTAACACCTCTTCCTCTTATTTGGTTGAAATTAATAGATTCATTGATATCATTGATACATGATGTACATATACATAAAAGGATACGATTGAATTTGTGTTCACTTTTTTCTCGCTGAGCCCCTAAAATATTTTGTATGAATAGTTGCTTTAGATGAAACGAATAATATTAAATAAAGGAGGTACCTATTAAATGGTAATTTTATCTGAAATTGGAAATAGCTAGTACTAGATAAATAATTAGTAATAGACAAACATTTAAAAATATCAGAACCTAAACACTCGACTGATGGGTACCTGGGTAGTAGAAAATTAAATGAATAATTTGATGAATTTTCCCTTTGTGAAATGATAACATAATTCTAATGCAAAAAAAGAGAATAAAAAAACAATCATAACATTATCCACTTGTAATTAGTGTAACAATTTTTGACATATCGATAGTAGACAATGAAAACCTCGACTCTATTTTGTAAATTTTATAATGGAAAAATAAGAGTTTATTAACTAATTCTATCTATAATCATTTATTGATTAAATATATATATACATATATGTATATCTATCTATCTATCTATCTATCTATCTATATATATATATATATATATATATATATATATATATATATATATATATATATATATATATATATATATATATATACATGTATAAATATAAATGTACTATTAAATCTGTCTAGATATATATAGCTCAGAGACTGGAGTTATATCGTGTACAAAAATAGATGGACTTACGAGGTTTTTATACAATAGATATTTTTTTTTTTGTGATTTTATAGGTTTTAATCGTTTGTTAGCTGTACGACCTAAGCTTTAGCCCCTTTAAAAAAGCACTTCAAACATTTTTTAAGAACCGAAAATTGTGAAAAAGTAATTTCGATTCAAAGTAGAGAGGAGAGTGAAAGTTGTGTGATGCGCGCACATAATTTTTCTAAAATGAATATTTATCTCGTCAAGGATGAATTCATTTGAGTTTCCAAACAACTGTTTTATAAACGGAATTAGAGAATCGATGTTTTTTTTTAAATGTACCATGGTGTTAATGTGTCATAAGTTTTTAAATGTAATTCATCAATACATAACTTTTAAGTAGTAAGCGTATAAAGAATATGATTAAGAATTATATGATTCATTAAAATCAGCTAAGCCGCACGATATTGGTTAGGCGATGAATGAACAGAACTGGTTCACCCCAGTGTTTGCTAGTGTACAGATAAAAAACATGTAAACGTTCCCTTATTAAAATCAGGAGTGTTTCTTTGATGAACCCATGTCATTTGTTTAAAATATTTTAAGCTTGCATATTTCAACTATTTAGTTAATCCTTGAGAAACTTTGGTTGCAAGTTACGTCTTACATGATACTAACAATCATTTCGAGTTTTCCATATATTACCTAACAATAAGGAATGATACGTTATAATATCTATAGGTCTTTCCTCAGTCCTATTTGCACTTAATACTATGTAAAATATATCACGCTCGTTATTATAATTTGAATGAATTTGTTTGTCAAGACCAGGTATGTGTTATCCTAGGGAATCCAGCACTAGTTTGATTTCTTTTGGGCTAATATTTAATAAACCTTTAAAGCCTTTGAAACAAACACGCCATTACGACCTTTATAACACGAAGGTGAAGAGTAATTCACTTCTAAAGACTGAGCATATTACTGTATTACTTATTGTCAGTTATTTCAATGACAAAACTCAAATGATGAATTAAACATATTCTCATACGTACGCGCTGTAAGATATTGTTTGAAATTAAGGAATAGCGAATGGTGGGATTCTTCGGAATTATCAATTTAATTAAAAATCCGTTATTCCATTCCATAACGGCAGTTGTAACAAGTCATGGTGGAGCCATGCAAAGCAATAAATTCTAAATTAAAACGATCTTACTAAGAAAGGTATTTTCTTCGATTTTTAATTAATTCTACTTCACTACTGTTTTTGTTTTCCGAACATAAACGTAGCTAGATTATATTAAAAATTAATGAAAAATATTTATTACAGAATTGATATTTTAAACTGAGTAGTATTAAAGTTAAAATCATTGTGGAAAGCTTTGCCAAATTATAGTACTTTCGTGGAGCTCAATATATACTACCGTTTCACACCCCTACGATGGGTTAAAGTAGTTTAATACTGTATATGACCGAGTTTCCAACGACTCCGAGATAAATATTTTTAGAAACAACTTCGAGCCAACACAATCAAATATTGTCGGATTATGTTAATCCGAATCCGCAATTCCATCAACTCCAGACTTCCTTATAGCTCTTCAATTCTTCGAGACAGAAGACCTTGGGGCATTACTGAGTCATCCTGAATCTCTTTCTTATTTATTATTCTACGATACTGATGTATTGATCATGTCTCCATCGAGTTAGTTAATATGACATACATTATCTGTCCATAATTTTCATGACGATTAATTTCACGACGTTTTATGTTGCAACTCTCTTTTGGCAAATGTCAGGTAAGCAAGGGTACCCACCCAGAAGAGAGTTTCAAGTTGCGCCATTTAAATTTTTGAGAGGGGCATATTTTGACGTGTTTTTGAATTTTTTAGGGGGCGAATTTCGACGGATTTATGAATTTTTGGACAAAGGAACAAGGGGTAAAATATAGAACATACCGCAGGAAGTGTAATTGTATATGATCTACGATTTTTCTAATTCTACCTTGGCTTGCTCTGATTTTAAGAAAAGTGAGCAATAAAATATCTTGGGATGAAGTGGAGGGAGAGGGGAGAGGGAGAATAGGTCCATGCACCATCGACCATCATGGGATGTGCATCCCATGATGGTAAGACGATACTTATTGCATCGTAAGTGCTTTGTAAGTTATAAAAGTAATAACTTATGTTAGTCCAAATGATATGATTCCTATTATAAATGTACAATCTAAAGCACATCTCCATTTTGGCTGTCAACAGTTTAATTGTAACTTGGTAGGAGGTAACAGTAGAAATCCTTGAGTTTTGTAAAATCTTTTTTTACTATCATGTTTTAATTTGTGACTCTTCTATTATTTTTTTACTGTCCAAAAACTCGTAATAGTATGTTCACTAATCATTATTGATTAGCTAACGGATCGCCGAAGCTTATCAATTACTGAGGAATCTGAAACAACTAAAAATAAATAAATAAATAAAAAAAACAATATTTCCTTCTAACGAAGTCCAAATAATGAAGTAACAGGAACTAAAACAAGGAAATGAGAGCGTATTAATCAAGATTTTAATAATAAATGTGACCAATTAGAGTTTGAGTTAAGGGCTGGGGTGTGGTAAGAAAGGGCCTAGAGTGAAGGGCTATTAATAGACAGTAGCCTCTGTAATCATCGTCTCTCCCGTCCTTCTTTACCTTTACCTTTACCTCGTCTTTATCCTTCTCTACCTTTACCTCCACTTTATTTCTACTCGTCCCTCATTCCTTCAACACTTCCAAATCTCTTTACACGCCTGCTCCAAGTACTGTTAAAACATCCATCTGAAGTTCGCTTACAAAACTCCATTGTATAATAGACTAGCGTATATATAATATTGCCTTTTATTACAAATATGATTGGATAATTAATAGATATTTTTTAAAATTTATTAGGGTTATTTATATTCCATGTTATGGAAAAAAAAAAAAAAATGAAACATTAACTAGCCGCATCGTGTTTTTCAATTTAAGAAACGATATTTAAAACCGGCTAATGAATTTGGTTTGTGAATTTCATGTTGCCCTAATTGGGTTATTGGACAATAATACAAAAATAAAAAAAGAATGAAAAAAATGATTATCAATTTCAAACAATTTTCAGCGAAAGGTATAATAATACATTCACATGACAACAATCAAACCACACGTTTTTAATCAACAAATATGTTTAGTTTTGATAATTACGTTTTAACTTATATAATTTTTTATTTTGTTTTTATATTTCTATCCCCACCTGTCATAAACTTGACGATAAGCAGATGTGCTGTAACTTAAAAGCAAATTGACATTTTAGGCATGAGGAAAGAATAGTACCCAGCAGCACTTCTTCTTGGTCTTGAATTACTTTCTTAATTCAGGAAAGGAGATCTCTCATTCAACTCCTCTTTAGTCTTCTCTTGATGGGTATGTCAGCTGTGGCCACGTAGTTAATAAGTCCGTTATTATGTCCGTGTAGTTTAAGGTGAAATCTCTAGTAGCGATCACGTATGAATTGGTCTATAGTTGGTTGTCGTAAGTCGTTATATAAAGTTTTGTTGTTTACGTACCAAGAAGCCCCTGTTTTAAATCGTGAAAATTTGGATTGAAATGTCTGTAGTTTTTGTAAGTGCGTATTTTTTTGTAGAACATTAAATTTGCGAGACGTATGTCCATATGGGTTTGAGTAGGTAAGTGTATATATTAAGTTTTTGTCTGATTTTCAATTTTGATTGCGTACAGTATTTTCAGTTGCTTGTTCAAAGTCTTTCGTTTCATTGAATTTAAAATTTAAATTCCCATTCCAACACGATCATCACCACCTATGCAGACGGCACTTGTATCCTATCTGTTAATAATGACCCTTTAATTGCATCCCAAACCCTCCAATCACACATCACAAATCTTGAATAATGGTGTCATAATTGTAGAATAATAATGAATTCCAATAAATCCCATCAAATTACCTTTACCCTTTGTCATAAACCTACAACTTCTTGTCCTACAATATCCTTTAATGATATTCCACTTGTTCCTGTCGAACAAATTCGCTACTTAGGACTCCACTTGGTTTCCGACTACTTTATCACTTACCAGACAAACGTTCTAATCTTTCAATTAATTACAAAAGACTCATCTACGTAACTATAATAAGACCTATACGGACATACGGAGTTGATCTTTGGGACTCTAACAAACCATCTAATTCCTATTTTGTCCAATCCTTACAATCCGAAATCCTAGGTAAAATCCTTAATGCCCCATATTTTGTCACAAATAAAACCATTCATAAAGACCTTAATGTCCCATATTCCGCTGATTTAGTCCGAGCCAGATACGTATCCTTTCATGATAAACTCCAATCCGATCCGAATCCATTTGTTTCCAGCCTTGCTTCTTCCTCGATTCCTGATAAACCCCCTAGGTGTCTAAAAAGAAGATGGCTTCGTGAGCTCCTCACCCAGAATTAAATAGGGAGTGCTATCACTGGGCAGTATCTCTTCAAGTGTGTTCATCTCATTTTTTCTTATGTGTGCATTTTTACTAGTTGTATTGTTTATACAGCAGTAAGTTTCATTAAAGAAATAATAAAGAAATATATTAAATTGAAAAATTGATAACTACGCAAGAGCTATTTAGCTTATTAACGAATAAAAAAGAATTGCTTCCATAGACTAATCTTTACAGCAATAGATACAATTTTAACTCATATTGATAAATTAATTTAAAAAAAAAACACTTCTAATGCTAACTGCTGTTTTGATTAGATCCTTTTCCAAACGGAATGTATGCACGGATGCCTTAGATGATTATTAAATATTGATTATTTAAAATGTTCATTTCTCCGTTTCATGTAATGACTTGAAGAGTTACATCAAATGATATAATGATTAGCCAGAAAGAACTCGTAGATCCGGCAGTGCTATTCATTATATTGCCTTTTTTTTATCGTAGCCGGTAGATATCAACATATAGTAGCTATTAAAGATTATCATATCTTTAGTTACCACTGGAATAAACGAAAAACATTTTTCTACTGTTTAAAGTTCAATATTGACATTCAAACATTTCGGCAAGTGTCTCCTATGTTTATTGAATGATAACTATTACAAAATGTTAATTAATTGAATCTATTCCTCCTCAATCCTATTGTCTCCATGTTCCAATTAGTACTAAAGAAATGATAACAACGTTATTCATGGAAATAGAAGTATCCTGGTAACGGGGCTAAACAGTGGGAGGAAAGTAAACAATGACAGAGGAGAGAAGAAATATAAACATGTGAAGGCGGACAGATCCATGAAAGCATTGACAATAACACTGATTACCCTTGACGAGAGGCACAGCTCGGGGTAGTCCATCCTATCTATTTCTTAGCTCACAGTGGTCACAGTCACACTACGTTGTCACTGGTAAATAACAAAAGAACTTTTATCACATTTTTACTGATGTGGTAAAAATAAATTCTTATTAAGTTTAATTAACTTTGGAAATTACATAAGAAAGAAAGAATGAAAAGTAAATTTTATTATGGGACATTCAATCCTCCAAGAATAATTATAATAACAATTTAGTGAAATTTGTCTGGCATACATGCAAGGATCGATAGATTATATATATATATATATATATATATATATAAACTTAAAGTCTTAAGTCCCTAAAGTCTGAACAGTTAGTCTGTGAACGTTTTGCCAATTCAGGCATCACCAGGAGATAAAACACTAAAATGTGCAGAAAGGAAAGAGGAATACATTTGCTACTGCACATCGCGCCAAGAAAAACGAACGTATGACAGAGAATATAATAAATAAAGCATTATTATTATTATATATAAACAAGGGTGTATATATATATATACAGGCGGATTTATAGGGGGGGCTTTCGGGCTGAAGCCCTTCCCAAAATGGTAAAATATTACCAAGTTTTACAGAAAAAAATATTAAAAACTATCTCTTAAGTATTCTTGTTCGTGTAATTACATTTAATAGGACTTCAAGAGCCACTTAAACACCATTTCATATAGGTATTTAATTTCTTTTTTTTTTTGTCTAATTAATTACTGTTATATACATATGAAACAAAATCTTTCGGGCTGAAGCCCCCCCAAAATAAATTTTGGATCCGCTAGTGTACATGTATATATATGAGATATAAACGGAAAAATCCAAACTATGAATGCTTGAGTCTCTAATATAGTGTTAAAATACAAGGCTATATGGTTTTGAATTTTCGTAATTATATCCTAATTACTTTAAGTCTCTTTTTGAGCTATATGATCATTTATCGTAATATTACTAGTGGAGTAACCGTATGAATGTTATATCCACCTTGGAACACATTTTTTTGCATTTATTTGTATGTATTAATTTAATTTTATTAACGCATTTTTTATATTGTTATATTTTCTTTTGTTTTTGATGCGTAATTTTTTTCTCTCATCTCTTATAATCAGCTGTTTAATATAACCCTGCAATGTTTATGCAACTTCCGTTTCCATCAGTGTGTGTTTGGATAGCTTATTGAAATATTGCTTGTAAATGTTTTTTTTTTTTTTACTTTTTTCTGTCTGGATATATATGAACTTGTTTTTTCTATCCTGGTGATGGCTGAATTGAACGAAATGTAATTAAAAAATCGAACATAAAAATAAATCTATTTATAATTACAAAAAGTATAGAAATTTTATACTTGTATTTTTTAAGTATGAAAAATTTTATATGTAAAAATGAAAAATCTTTACCAAGGCTATAAAAGAGTTTAAAAAAAAATTACAGACAGAAGATGTTTGCAAATGGTTGGGCGGAGAAGGCTGGGAGCCGGAGGGGAAGCGTGATCGCCCCGAGTAATAAAGGAGTGATTTGCACAAAAATGTCGTTAAGTCCCGCCTCGAGCATTTCTACTGCGCATGGCAATAGGGCTGGGTCTACCATTTAGTAACTCCTTTACTACTAGTCATCTCACTTATAGCCTCCAATTCCAAAATATATATAAGTATCTAAATATATCTTCATAAAATAAATGAAGTAGATGCACATCGGGACTGATGTAGAAACAATTCTTCTATTTTTTTTTATTTTTTTTAAATGTATTGTAAATGTATAGATCAAGAAACAAAATTGGTTCTGTGTTTGTCTGTCTCTCTGTAGTAAAATCGATATGACTGGCATATCACCTATGTACTGTTTATCCGATCTTCATGAAATTTTCAAATAATGTGCGGGTTGTTGTGCTATGAAAGGTCGTTGAGCCATGAAATGGTCTGGTTGAATAAAATTTCATTAAATGCCATCCAATACATTCACTTACACACGCGAACATGTATTTTCTTAGACTATATTTCTATATGGCTATATTTCAAAAACAGCTCGTCCGATTTGGATAAAAGTAAGATGGAATGTTGGGCATGGGTAAAAAAATGGTGTATCAATTTTATTGAATTCCTTTCACTACTTTCTCTTACTCAACAGTTTCCTTAATACGTCTATATCTAAAAAATCACTCGTTCTAAATTTAGAGAGTATAAATTTCACCAAATTCTATCCACGACTTTCAAAAAATGCTTCTGAATTCGGATCTGTTATTGTTCTGAATTTTGACTGTAGTTTGAAAAAGGCCCTTCCATTTATTCCTTGATGTATAAAATTTAAAAGCCGAGTAGAAATTTTCTATTCTGAGCCTAAACTCTTTTTTTTTACCCTCGACACCATAACAAAGCTTCCCTACTTCCGGTAGCAAGGAAGCAAAATATGGAAAAGTGAATACACATTTTAGTTTATACCACCTGAGTTAATATTGCAAAACAAATTAAACTAAACATTAATAATTTAAAACAACCACGATGAAAAAATCCAAAACATGGAATCAATTTATTTTTATTCCCCAATATATAATATAATCACAAGAGGAGGCTAAGGAATTGGTTTCACCGGTTTCGAATAAATATTTTTCGGCGAAACTAGATCGAATAATATTAGACCCATTTTCTAGATTCTTTGCCAATTTCCATTTTCTGACTTTCTTGGTTATAACATATCAATTAATTTGTTTTTTATTAAATGAGAAAACCATATGACTGAATGTATAAAATGTATAACAGACCACAACAATTAAAAGACGCTTATAGTAAAGTTGGCCAAGTAAACTTTTGTCATGAAAAAAACGCTGCGAAATATTTCATAGCATTTGAAGTAATAAACAGATCTCCTTTACATGTGTAAGAACTAGCCACCGTAAGAGAGAGCCTGAACTACTGTTTATATCTTATATCTTTTACTTTTCTCATTCTGAAGTATTTAAAGACTGTACCGTTATTCGAATCAGGAGGGAAGAGTTTTTCCCTCTAGGTCTTAGCTCTACTGACATAATAGGTGTTAAGTTAAGCTATTCCTTTGGTAATATAAGTTTTCATGGAGCACATGAAATGTTCTGGAAATGACGTTTCGGTCATAAGATCCTTTATAGCTTCGAATAGAAGAAACGCTGAAGACAGGAGGGTTCATCACGCATACCTGTCCTAATACGCTGGAAGGTAGTTCGTAATAATGGATAGTAAAACGTAGTAGGTATCTCATTTGCAAGAGTACCATATAATATGATTTATAACTCCTGTCTTGATCAGCTTTACCCACTGTGTCCAAATCGTTTTCTGTTCATCATATATTTCGCAAATTCGTGTTTTTTTATGCAAGTATAAACAGTCATTCAGAAAATTAACTCCTCTTCCACAGATACTATATTAATTTTCCGCAGATTGCTATGTTAATAAGAAACTATTTCTATATTAAAACTACAATTTATTTACTTCATTACCTTTGCTCATATCTATTTACGTTAAATATCTATCTAATAAAATATCAAATCATTAATAGCCATATAGGTAAAATGAGGATGAGAAATAAACGAACGAATGAAATGATTCTAAATATTTGTCTAAAAAATATACAAGAAACCTTTTTTTTTTTTTTTTTTTCAATCATTATTCAAATCATAATACTTTCAAATTAAATTAAAGATTATTAAATAATTATTTACTATTTAAGATCTGAAATAATATTTTCTGGTAAATAAAACAAGAGAGAATAACTAGCTTTTTTCTCCCTTTTTTATTTTTTTATTTTTCAATTCATTTCAAAAAATAAATGTACCGTAAAAGTTCCATTCATGCTTTAAACTAGTAATAAATAAATATCGAGGTACCATTTTATTTTCAATCTTAAATTAGTCAATCTTTTAATTATAGTTTCTTTAGGACACACCATTATTTTTAATGATTACCAAATCAACTGAAAACAGTTAGTCGTTTCAAAATGTAATATTAAAGAAAAGTGTCAAAGGCACAGCCATGCAAAGAGACTTAGTGTCAAAACTCCACGGGAAATTTACCTAAGTTATGGATTAGTTAGATACCTAAAGTTATGGATGTTTGAACCAAAAGAAATGCCAATATTTTTAAATCAGTAAAAATAGGAATTAACTAACCATTAATTCAATCAACTTAAACCTTCTCCATGGCAAAGGCCTCAGCCATGGCAAAAGTTGATTGAGAATTAAATTTTTTGTTATAGTTTTTAAATACATAACAAACAAAGGGTGAGCCCTGTCACCTGATTATTATATTAGAGGGCATGAACTCGAGGACATGAACAGAAGTAATAATGAAGTTATAGAACTCCTCAAAATGAAAATATGGAGTAAAATTACAATTCCAAGGCTCACTGAAAGCATGTTAAAAAAAAAAATAAATAAGACGCTAAGTAAAAATCAAAAATATTTTAAAAATAAATATTTAAAAATTTCATTTTTTTTAAAGTCAACATTTTTCTATAGTTATTTCAGAATTTAAAAAAAATATTGTTCACAGGATTTGGTTAATTTTAAGTTCATGAAACAGTTAAAAAATACCTATTGAAAAATTATCAATTCATGACAGTGAATATCGCAGAGAAGATTGACGTAGCAATGACTATCATCCGGGACACAATGTTCCCTATTCTTCAGGACACAATCCTCCCGAGGATCAGATAAGACAGCTCTGCCTAACTGGATTAACCAGGGCGGCTGGCAGCAGTGCCATTGTCAGTTGAGGATGATTGATCTGGGATGAGGATTGGTAGCTGGATTAGGCGATTCCATCGCTCAGATACCGCCTTCGTGTTTACATATCGCGGAGTTATCTGAATGTGATAAGGTTGAGGTCATCATATTCTCCATAAGTTATTAATAAATTTATTTGTCTTCTTGTACATTCATTAGTCATTCGTTACTTTTTTTAAAATATAGCTTCCTACAAACACGACAGATTTTTTATTATTAGTCATTTTAATGAAATTGCTTTCATTATCCCCACCATTAAAGTCTATATTAATATCTACCGTTAAAGTCTCCGTATTCACATCGTTAAAGTCTCCCTATTTCAGCTGTTGAACTCTAATTCTTTCATCACCGAATCTCACGGTGGCCAAGGTAGAAGTATAGCTTGGATTTAATTGAAGTATAGGTTAAAAAAAATTCATTAACATTTAAAATTAAAAGAAACTTTCAGGTACGTTGTTATGAATTTCAACCTCATTTACCAATATAAAAAATAGTAAGTGCATCAAAGTAATACAAACCCTTTTATTTATCATAAATAGTTACAATAAATGCAAACAGTTCTGATTTCGCTGAGAAAAAATTCATCAAAGTACTTAGTGATCTGATTTTATGAAGTACCGCTTGATGAATTTTTAACGTACAAATTAAGACCGATTATGCCACGATACGATCGGTTAGTTATTAATAGAAATATATATAACTAGTTTTAAAACATTTAGATAATAAACTAATAAATGTTAATAATTTGTATAAATAATATATTATTTTTAGTTAGTTTAGTAAATAGATAAATGTCATTGTTCGCTGAATAGTCAGTAGAAACTATTGTGGATAACTCTTTCTACAGTACTTCTGTAGATAACGAAACAGTTATTTTGTTTTTTTACAAACGAATTCATCTTTAACTGTTTGAAAAGGAATTTTTATCAATAAGTGGTTAAAGCTAATTGTTTTTTCGAAAATGTTAAATGAAAGGTGTAGCTTAAAAAAGTTTTTACTTTTTTAATACATATATTAATGAGATTAAAAATTATTTGTTAAATTTTTACATATTCTATCTAAAGTATAGTTCTATACAGCTATCTACATACACTGATGTTTGTATTTTCTGTTAATAAGAATGAAAAAGCATATTGCGTTTTTCATTAAAACCTATGCAAGTAAATGGTTTATAAAAACAGTTGCATAAAAACTTTTATTAATCAGGTTTGATAGTAAAAGTTAAGAAAGAAAAAATGTTTTGAAAAGGCATCTATTAATAGAAGTAAAAGTTCTACAAAAACCTTTATACATTTGCATATATAGGTAAATGTTAAATGTTTACTTTGGATTATAATAGTTAACTGTTTCATTCAACCCCTGCTTTCTTATGTAATGAAATCAATGTGATCTTTAGATACTATTTTTTTTTTTAAATTAGTTGATATGTTATATTATTATAGTATATATTTTTGTATCAATATAATCTACTTATGGTGCTTATAAATAAAATAATAAATCAAAATGTAAATACCATCCCACACGACAGCTTTCAAAAGACAGACACTTCTCGGAACCAACACCAAAAACCCGAAAATCCTGCTGTCAGCATACTACGTGGATCGGATACGGGTTGTCAAATGATTGTTAATTATATTCATACAAGATTA
This sequence comes from Nezara viridula, assembly GCA_928085145.1. Classification (NCBI taxonomy): domain Eukaryota; kingdom Metazoa; phylum Arthropoda; class Insecta; order Hemiptera; family Pentatomidae; genus Nezara; species Nezara viridula. The sequence continues at coordinate 130,256,654 of OV725079.1, forward strand.
TTCACACAATACGCTCCGTCAAAGAAAAGTCAAACACGTATGGTGTTAATTAAAAATGACGTGCCGCTGACGGCCTGTGTCGAATGGAGCAAGGTGAGGTATAATATAAATCCAACTCGTAATGTACCCGACCCCTTTAAGTGCCCCCAATCTTTGCCATAATCACGGTCCTCTCGGTCATTACCATCGTTGAGCAATCTTAGTAGTTTAGCTTTAGGTTGGTGCCTTTTACCTCAGGTATGTGTTGGCTTTAATCAATAATAATTTTAACTGAAAGGATTGGTACAACGTTGCTATGAAATTGGTACCAAAAGTATTCCTTTCTTCCGAAATTTAATTACATATTTATTCATTCTAATATTGTTCACATAATTCTTTTTTATAAAGTCCGTCTCATTAAAATCAAAAAGGCCGTAGAACAGTTAACCATTGATGACGCATAAACCTCCCCTTCGCACCTCTCCCAAGAAATTTTTTGTTTAACTCTTATTAAAAACAGTGCAAGAGAAAGTACAATTTTAAAAATTTTAGATCCTATGGGTGCAATTACATTTATTTCTGAGTGGTCCTTGTTTCCGCCTTGTCTGAAACTTTTCATTCAGAATGTGCCTCTCAAAAATTCAAAACTTCGTCAAAATGACCCCCCTCAAAAATTTTGATGGCTTGTAGCTGCACCGATATTCTACCGTGATTATATTTTATTTTTTGAGAAAAAAAAATCAAATTTTATCAGTTTTATTGGTTGCTATATATTAGGAAAAAAGGGACGTTGTGCCTGTCTGAACGTTTTTAACAGTATTGCTAACGAATCGCGCGACATTAATGCTGATAGCCTTCATTACTTTTCAACAGACAAAAGTAAATATTTTTATTCTTTATTTTTTCTATTGAATAATTGTTGTTATATATGTACAAATAGAGTAATGAATGTTTTCCCTCGATATATGGTAAATATTAGTTGCTAATTAATAGTTACATTGTACATAGACAATATTATATTGTCGAGGCGGCTGTTTCTTACGAAGGAATGCGTTGGATACAGTGGTGACATGTTTCCTAGATAAGGTTGGGACAAATAATTTTTTTTTTCTTTTGGATACCCAGAAAACGCTCGAGAAAGACCGAAAGTCGATTCTTACACAAATTCTTTTTATGCCTTATTAGTTATAAGAGATTAAATTGATCTATAATGTTATATGATACAATAAATATGATTTTAGAGTATTTTTTTTTTATTAATCTGATCGGTCACTGCCGACCCCAAGCACTATCACAACCTTCATGGTGACATTATCTTTTTTTTTTTTCTTATTTGTTCTTATGAGAAAACCATTGTACTCTCGGACAAAATTTTAGTATATATAAGTAGAGGCAAGTGTACATTTTACTATAAATAATATCTTTAATCCATCTAATTGGTATTCTAACAAAATTGAGGTCAATTGAATAAGAATTGCCAAAACCGTACACAGCTTTCCATATTATTGTTCAATAATTACACATGGATAATAAATATATAATTAATGAAATTCGTTAATGAAAACTTGTTTAACCTAAAGCGTAAAATAAGGAAAACTTACTTATAATTTAATAACTCAAATAATGACACGGTATTCGCGAAACTAAGCCAGAAGGATCCCAACTCCTTTTCTTAAGAAACAAATTCGAAACTTGGTCTGGGGCTATTTGTTTGGCTATCCGAGAACGGCAGAGCCAAATACCCAATCCATATTATAGCTACAGATAAACCTCAGGATTAGTGGACTTCCCTTATCTCTTAGGTCCATCTTAATATTTTCTAAATAAAATGCCCGTTAAGACATTGAGAAAAATGGCCTAGGCCTCAGACTAATTGATATTAATAGCTTATTATAAATGCTAATCCTATTCCATGGGCCATGTTGATAAGATGGAGCGACCGTCCCTGTATTAGCTCTCCATGTCTTTTATACTGCGGAAAAACTCATTCCTTTCTTCTTTAGATTACACTGACTGCTGTTTCTAATATAAAAAAGATTCCCGATCAAATTAACTCCAGAGTTAATTTAGAACTATCTTTATTTAAATTGCTTATGATAGTGACTATAATATTGTCTCTATGTATGTACAATGGCCGATATGTAGGGTGACGTTCGGGCAGAATCCCCCCTCTACAAAAAAGGAATTTTTTTTTTTTTCATTGCTCCATATTTTTTTTCTCTGAGTGACCTAAGATAAATACTTAAACAATTAAAATATTTACTCTTTTTAAAATATAACGCATGGATTTCAGCTACTAAATATAAGCAAGTGTCAAGTATAAAATATAAAAAAAAAAATATCCCCTAAAAGTATTATTGTTTCTGCACATTATATATTTTTTTATTTTATTGTTATAATTTTTTTCTTTAATTCACCTTCAAGAGCCACTTAAACATTATTGTGTGTAGCAAATCCTTTCGTTTTCTCTTCTAGTTTAATTTTAGTTATCTAAGAAAAAAAAAAAAATTTATATATATATATATGAAACATGAAATAGACTGCAACAAGTGTAATTTAAAATTCTACTTTCGCTTGCACTGTTTTCAAAAAGCGAAACATTTGGGAGGGGAGGGGAGAAGTTCACGCATCGACCATGGATTGGTTCGGTACCCCAGTATAGGACTATCATAAGTCAGTAACATATTATTGTACTATGTGATTGTAACTGTTTCTAATGTGGAGTTATAAAATTACATATCATTGCTTTGCGTTAGATATTTATAAAATTACATTACAAAATATAAAATAAGATAAGATCAAATTGAACAACCGTTAATGGTCATTTTAGGCATAGTTTACTTCATATTTGAGTTAAAATGTTTAAACTCACTATTAATGCTATATCTTAATGCTGCATGTATATATTATACATATTGTTCAAATGACATTGTTGAGTGTAATTCGATTGCTATATCATTATTCTGACCAAAACATTTTGAAAAAATTATCAATTTTTTAAATTTGATAAATATTATATTTAACCTTTAGAAATCACCTTCAAAATCACGAACTCAATGATTAAAATGAGGTAACATTGCCTCCAGATAGTTAAATTATCCATATAAAAATTCAACAGTGGCATCTTAACTATATGGATAAATATATATATCCCTGCACTACAAAGATGGCACTTAATCTGTAAGTGGCATCTTAGAAAAATATACAAAGCAATAAACTCTAAGATAAAAAAGAAGAAAATTATTAGCACCAATGCATCAATGAATCTCTGAAATTGGAATGTAATTAATCCATTGGTTCTGTAAATTGTATTAATTTTTTTCTAGCAAAATCTTCCCCCCTTTTTTTTCCTGCACTGCAAACCCTCAATAAAGCTTATAACCTTTTAAGTTTTTTACTCAATCATCCATTTTTTAAAATAATTAATCGCCCTTTAACAAAGTATGCTAATTCAGATCGCAGCAAAAACTAATAATTATGCAAATTAAAAATAATAATATCGTTGCGAGTTTTGATTGCATTCGCCTCACCTTCCCATCGTTCCTGGTTTTAATGTCCATCAACAATCTTTCTCATAATTATAATGAGATATCTCAAGTAATATAACGGAACAAAAAAGTTTATCAATTAAAAAAAAAAAAAGGACCAATTGGATCAAGAAAATATTTAGAGAAAAAGTCCATACTTGGCAGCAACCATTAATTAAAAAATGTACCTATAAAGTACATTTTTATAATAATTTTCGTTCAGTTAAAATTTTTTACTTTACTAACTTTCCCTTGTTTTTATTTTATTTTATAATTCTAAATCTTTATTCTTAGAGCCATGAAGACTAAACACCTTTTTTTAATTAATACTGTTCTGCCGTGTTCTCCTTTCTAGTTTGATTATTCGAACTTCTGCAAAAAAGATAACATTACATTTTCCTGTAGAGAATCATTACTCCGGCATTTCAAAATCATTTATCTTCTAAATATTTTGTCGAATATTCCCTCTAATATACAAAATAATTGGTATCATTTTGATCTTCTTACTATGCTTTTGCGTCCTAGAGTCTTACTTTTCCTCTCACGAGTGGAGAGAAAGGCTTGGCTCGGAGTTTTCCTCAGTAAATGAATTTTGTAAATATTGTATATATACGTATGCCTGTATTTAAGTTGCTGTTTTGATTAGTTTGAGTTTCATTTTGTTTATTAATATTTATTTTTAGTATTATTATTTTTCTGTAGCTCTTTTTAATTTATTTTTAGTTATTATACATACGGTGTGAATGAACTACTGTTTCACTATTTATTAATGCCACGAGTGAATGAATATAATATTATTCAATAAAGAAACGTCTAAGATAAAAAAAAACAACTATGTTTTTGGATCGACAAATAAGGTCGAATTTAATAAAAACGAACTTTAGAGTTTAACAATACCAAAAATGTACTCTGTCGTACTATGCAATAAACTGGCGATTAAAAGGTTCAGATTAGAGATTGAAATCGATTTAATGTTTTCAGTAAATAATAGAAAAATATATAAAAATCAAGGAAGCTATCATTACGTTATACATAAGTATAATTTATTCTAGTTACCCTAAAGTTATTATAATACATATCTGTTACTGGGATTATACGAGAGTAATCATGAAGTTTTTGGACAGACTAATTAACTCACGGATCTTTTGGGATTCCTAACTTTAAATTTTAGGATAGTTATTAAAGTGATACGTAAGTTTTCGATTATTTATTTTTTTAATCTCATTTTTCATATGTTAAATTATAAGCTAGCTTAATGGATATTTTGTAGTGAGATAAGATCACATTCACACTATATGTACATAAAAATATAAAATAAGCAGCAAAAAAATTAAAACTAAAGAATAACCAAAAAGTATATACAATAAATAAAAGTAAAATAACTTAAAGATAAGTAAATTTGGAAAAAATACAGACATGCCTATATATATATATATATATATATATATATATATATATATATATATATATATATATATATATATATATATATATATATTATGAAATAAATTAATAAAGAAATATCGGCCTTATAGATCCTGTATAGCTTCCTCGCTGAATGCATACTTATTTATATTCCAATGCTCTTTGACAAATATACTTAATTTGTCTAACTAATAATTAGAGGACCCATTTTTTTGTTGTCAAATAATGAATGATTGAAGTGGATCTTCGCAATGCAATTTTCAAAAAAACAAATTTGTCTACGTGAGGTTTTAGTATCTTATTAAATAGACAAAGTTTACCGATCTGCAGAATAAAAATATCCCATTTTCGAGCATTTTCGCCAATTAAAAAAGTTATAGGTTACGATAAGACACGGGCGGATCTACAGGAGGGGGGGGGGAGGCTTTTGAGGTATTGCTCCTTTCCTCCACAAAATGGTAAAATATAACCATATTTTATGAAAAAAGTTCTTTAAAAGTATTATTGTTCGTCTAATTAAAGTTAATAGGGCATCAACAACCACTTAAAGTCCATTTCATATAGGTAGTTTGTTTCCTTCTTTGTTTCGAAGTCATTATATTAATAACTTAATATAAAAAAAAAGGCTGAAGCCCCTTCCCCTCCAAAATTAAATCCTGGATTCGTTAGTGTGATAAGATAAAGCAATTTACGAAGTTTTAGATGGATGTTTATTATTTGATAACTACATCCATGATATAACTATAATAATACAAAAAATTATGTAAAATATTGTTTGGAGAATAATTGTTAGCCTAAATAAGACTGGGAGAGTCAATACTAAAATTATGTGGATGTATAGGAAAAGAATAAATAGAGAATAGCGATTGACATGGAGGAGCGGTAGGAAGCCGAAGTTGAGGTGAATAAACAGAAATCACATTCTTGAATAGGTAATTGATCATTAGCCTCCCTCCAGAGCTGTCATTAAGCTATTAACCAACCGCCCCTCCCGTTCAACGAGGCTCTCTTACAGGGTACCAGTTCTCACGGGAGGATCTAGGGGCTCTTGAGGAAGTCAGGGGGCTCTTCAGCTGGATACCGTCAATACATATCCGGTAACTAGGAAAAATAAGAAGAACGGGTAGTAAAGCTTATTTCAACAGACGTTTGTGTGAATATAACCACAAAGGATAATTGGAAAATCCAGATACAAAGCATTGAGTCATCAGCTCAAATTTTTCAACAACCGCCAGAAAATAGAGAATGGGATAGGAGATCATTGACAGCGGTGCGGATTAGCAGTTCACATAATAGTTTGACTTTATGTTTAAATTTTTCAGTGTATTATTTTCAACAGCCTGTTTTTCAATGCCCAAGGGGAATGAGCACCGAATATCGTTTGTCAGGAGGTTCATCACTTAATCATTTACTGAAAATGTGAGAATTAATCAGTTGGAGTTAATTAGTTAAACTAATCCAAATTAAACTTTAGAAATAATAAATAAATAATAAAATAAAATAAATAAATAAAATAATTAAAAAATTAAAATTAAACTTTAGAGACATTTTGAAAAAATCGACATTTAAGCCTTGTCTGGCTAAATCAATGAGAAAAAACTTAGTCAACTTTAGGGAAAATGTCGCTGTAAAAACCCAAGTATAGTGAGGTTCTATTTTTCATTCTTCAGCTGGTTTGTTCAAATATCCTTACAGATCATTTTGTGAGACTTTTATTTTTAAAACATCTTTTGCTTTTGTTTATTATTTTCTTTTATCTTTTTAGCTCAGCAGCGATTATTTTGTTTCATAGTTTGCTTCATTTCTTATTTGCATTGTATATAGTTCTTGTATTTTGTAAAAAGTCTCTAAGTTTGATTTTGTATATGTAGTCTGTTTACTTATGGCTTCTTATCTATCTATATAAAATGTAACAGTTTTTCTGGTCAGATGTTGTTCTTTTTTTTTCTGTAACATTGTGTTATTCTTAAGGGACTTCTTCCCAGAATAAATTTATTTTTCTATCTATCTATCTGTGAAATAGAAATAGATAGATAAGTGAAAGTAAAAAGTTAAGAACAACCATATGATTTGGAATATGTTACTAAAATATAAGGGAAAGGTTATCGGAATTCTGACATCTAAGGTCTCGATATGTATATACAAATATTTTCCCTAGCGGATGGGCAATGGTGTGCAATTAGATAAATCTGTGGGGTAAAATAAATAAATTAATAAAATAAAAATCCGTGTGATAAAATAGGAAAGCCAAGTTATTGGACAAGAGCGGAATGAATTGTGATATTTTGCTGGAGGGTGAAGCACAAGGTTGACATATCACGCACAGGTCTCGGGGACAGAAACCGCAGCAAATCATCTTCCAAGACGCGGGACGTTTTTCAAAGGCTGGATCAACACGGTCGTTCCCCCATTTCAAGCTCGTAAAGCAGACTACCTCTCTAGTGATTTATACCTCTCTTCGACGGAGCTCAAACACCATCCGTCTACGTCTGACCGCCTTCGAGAGCTCTGTTTGAATATCTTGTATCTTATTAAAAGATTCCTGTCTTTAAGAAGGGAGCGTGAAACTCCCCATTATAATAAAGATTTTTAAATGCTTTCATTAAAAACTATAAAAGGGCATTTCATAAAAATAAGTTATAAAAACACGGTATTTTATATACGCTTTCCATATTTCATGTATCGTCAAATTTTTTTTATTTGCAAATAATATTCTTTGTAATAAAAAAACATTGTTTTCGTTTGTATGAAGGTGCTTATTAAATTCTGCCATTTCATTTTTTTTTTCATTTAAATCATTCATCAATAATCTGTGGTACAAGTCCTTTTTTATCAAATTTTTAACACGTGAATGAAACTTCATGATCAGTTAACAGTTTATCGTTAACCACAACATTTTTTTCTACGAAAATTTTCAAAAACGGTAAGTTTTCCAATAAAATTAATTAATTTAATTAGATAACAAAAATTAATGAATACCCATTTACTTTCCACCGTAAGATAATTTTATCACAAAATTGAGAATAAAAAATGTGGCCTGCAAAAATATTGGGACGTTTGGTCCTTATGACCTCGCCTTTTTGACATGCTGAAAGTCAAGCCCAACGTCCGGCTATTTTTGTGGACCATCTTTTTTACTTTCACTTATCTATATATGAAATATATAGTAAAGGAAAGTATTGGGATTGCGAAAATTTTCGAATCTTATTTTTCAACGGAAATACACGTTTTGAGGTCCCTTGAGTCCGAATAACCAAAATAGTCTGTGTGTAACAGCCAAGCTCAAAAACAGTCGTACGAAAGTGAAATTGCATATTTAACGTTTTTATATGCTAGGGATGTCACAGCAAAATCAGCTAACGGAAGTGACACTTTATATCATGGTCTAAACACATATTTATAATTTTCTCAAAAATGGTTCTAACGATTTTAATTAAATTCATTAAATCAGAGTAAAATTAAGTAGTTTTAAATAAAATGTAATTTTTATTCTGATTTATATTCTCTAACAGGGCTTAAATGGCTAATTTTCAATATTAGCTTCCTCTAAAGTACCTTTAATTTTTTTGATTTGAAACAATTGGCCACTTAACATTAATTTCTAATATAAAATATAGGTAAATATACAATATGAAAAAATTTGATAACTAAATAAAGAAGAAATAATAGATCGTAACGGAGAATAGTTGTAATTGGGGAACCAAAGGAATACGAGCATATCCGAGCTCGCCCGAAAGATTAGAACACGCTTCCTAACGTAACGTGAGCCATAATATAATAAGGACTCTGACAATATTCTATAAATATACAAATGTGGTTTTCATAAATGCTATTGTTGGTATTATTTAATATATAATTGTATAGATTACAGCGATATAAATATTAAAATTTGTATATATTAGGGTATTTATACCAATAAAAATACCCACAATGAATACAAATTAATATAGCTTCTACAATTTTTACTTTCTCTTCCACTTTGTCTGAAAATAATTATTTCTGCTAAGACGAGGGTGGTAAGTAAAAGTTATTGTGATATTTTTTTATCAAATCATCTGATGATTGAACATAAAATCAAATGGGTAGTAATGAGATTTGTGTATGCAAACTAAATTGACAAAGCTTCCCGAACTCTAGATTAGAAAGGTCGTTATTTTTCTAAAATGTATCAACTAACATAAATACTTCGATTCCATCGATGACGTGCACAGTGCCTTTACATCGGACACCTGACGAAGCTGACACCATTTCTCCGAGCTGTGCCCCCGTACGGTCATGGCGAATTAGGCATTCCCAGTCCTACTCCAACCGTAAGATTCTTGGTCTCTTGTCGTCAGCACGTACTTTCTTCTGACCGTGAAAACTCATGCGTCGACGGCATCAGCTAGAAGAAGGGGAGAAAAAAAAGACGAGCTGAAACTCTTCTTTCGAGCTTACCTTTTATTTCTTTTTCACACCGGCCCAGTCAAGTGAAAAAAATGTCTTTCGCTTGCTCTTTCTTACTATTCCCCCATCAGTCAAGCTACTGATTTTATTTTATCCCTTTATATATGCCCCTATACCATTATAATACCGATTATGATCCTTTAGGTAAGTACTTTTTTTTCGAAAATAAATCATCAAAAAATGTTTTAGAGAAATGCCGAAAAAGTGAGCTACCAATGAATTTACTACATTTTATTTGGTTAAATTTAAGCTCATCAATATAGCCGTGGTATAAGGAAATGGATTTTTTTTTAAGATAGAATTTCTTTTTGCAAATATACGATTAGCTAAAAAAAATTAAACTAGTAAAAATTAGTACTTCCTTCTAACGAAACTATAATTTAACTAAACAATTAGATCTCTAGTCCATCTCCTCTCAGCCTTTTTGGTATGTTTATATGTTTTTCTTCCGTGGTCGTATTCCATTTAGGATTCATACATATAACGCTGTTGTTGCAAGTGATTTGATATATCGTTGCGGTTACGGATGAGTTCCAGTAATTTTATACTTTTGTTGGAGTGTCTTTTAGATTTAATCACATCTATAATTTCTAGGAAGTCCGAATATATTTTAGTAATGACTGTCGAAATTTCTTTGTAATAAAGATGCGGCTGAGTGAGAGGTGCTGGGATATCCAAGAGTTCTGCATTCCCTTCCACGAGTAGGGAAAAAGGCGTTGTTCGGAGATCTTGAATGAATGAATTTTGTAAATATTCTATAAAATCATGCGTGTATTCATATAGTTATTTTGGTTTGTTTAGTTTCTTTTAGTTACATTTACTTCAAGTATTATTATTTTGCTGTTTATTTATTGTACGTAGTATGAATGAGCTACTCTTATATTATTATTTCCATTGCCCTTAGATCTAGCATATTGTAATATATTTCAATAAAGAATTTTCGCTAAAATATTAAAAATAAAATTGTAATAAAGAATATGATGTCTTCATGGTTGGACTGAAGATTTTTTTTTGGTTGTAAGTAAAAATAATTTCATCTAGATCTATATGAATAGTAAATTATGAATTGCAGAAACAAACAAACCAAACGATATATTGGTTAATACCCTGTAGGATGAAATTAATGACTTTCTCATGCATAACGTGCTATATTCTGTGCATATAGATACAAGCATAGTTTTAGTTCGATCAGTTTATTTGAAAATAAAAGGATTTAATTTAGGAATGAAAAGAAGTAGTAAAAGTCATGTGATTGATAGTAGTAAAAGTCATAGTAAGTCATGTGATTGATCTGAACTAATCACTTAAACAATCAAAATATGTACTATTTTACATTTTAACGCACGTATTTCAGTTGCTAGATGTAAGCACGTGTCAAGAAAAAAATTATCCCTAAAAGCATTACGGTTATCAGTGATCAAAGAGGAAGCAAGGTTAGAAACGAGAGGATTAGGATGGCTCTGAAGATTATTATGAAAGAATAGGTATCTGGATAGGGCGAAACCAGAAGCATATGGAACATAAAGGTCGTTATGGATGATTGTATTTGCGACAAAGTAAGGGACATTGATGATTTTTGAATTGTAAGGACTGGAGAGGAACCAGAAGAATTCGATGGTTTAGTGGGGCCACAAAACACAGCTCCATATGTACAAATAGGCCTTATTATAGGGATGTGTAAGAGTCTTTTGTAATGGATTGGAAGCTTAGAGCGTTAGCATAGCAAGTGCTGAAGTCGAGCGGTTTCTTGCCTCTTCAATCTGATATGAGGATTCAAAGTAAGACGTTTGCTTTATTTTAATTATTTAATTTGATGGGCCTTGAAGGAACACGCACCAAAATTTAAATCCTTCACTGCTCGTCATTAAAATGCATTTTTTTTTATGGCGAAATAGTATTAATTTTTATTAGAAAAACTTCAGTACCAAAATTAACAAAAAATTGCAACGTTGTTACTTGAAAAATTGAATTAATAGCGTTTTCTAATGTAATCATGAGAGTTGGTTTTGTTATATGAAATTTATATATATGCATGTCAATGTTTTGACTTAATGGGGAGCAATAAAAAAAAAAAAAAAATAGCTACTATGTCAAGCCAATTACAGCCGCCAATTCATCTAAGACAATTTGCCCTTTATACTTACAACAGATGTTATAAAGTCAGTAAGAGCGGAATAATTAAACAGAAGCCTATCCGAGATTACTTTTTTTTTTTTTTACAAAACGACTAGTGGCTGTTTCGGAAATAGTTGCACCATTAAGCGCTGCAGTCACGTAGCGGAGTTCCTTTAGCACCCGAGGGTAGAACTACACAGTATGTCCGGCTTCTCAACTCACGCTGCATCGGTTTTTTTCCCCTTCAGAAAATTATCTCGCTCTATTACCGACGACTACTTCTTATAAAATGGAGGTAAATCCTTAGAAATGAAGGAGTCGACGAAGCCCTCCATGGATGAGTTCAGATGTTTTTTTTTTTGTTTTGTTTTTTTGTCGGCTATCCTTTCTATCGACTCCTTCGATTTTTCACTCCTCTTTTCACAAATGTTTCCTGCCCACGGTATAATGCCAAGCGGATGATTATTTTTTTTTTCTTTTAGAGAAAAACGTTACACCTTTGAGTAGGCCCTCCTTTTTGTTAAGCTCCTGGTTCTATATATATATTTATTTTTTTAGAGGCCCTATATCGAAAGTTAATTGCGTGATGAATGAAGATTGATGGAAAACGAACGACTGTTTTTCACAAAGGGTATCCTCAAAGATGTAGGTAGAACGCTATTGTCAGCTCCTTGCACCTGATGAAAAAACATAGCACCCTGAAAAACGCATGTGGATGTCCGGGGAAATTCGCTCCTATTCAGTTACTTTAATTCTCCACTCAGTCTATCGACATATTTAGAAGAATTAATATTCAAGTCTAAAATGACACTATCAACAACCAAGTGACACAAAATAGCGTTTAATAGTACGTTCGTTCAATTAGGCCCGTTAAACACACGAGCGAACAGTTTTTTTCGAGCGAAAAGGCTGCTATTGCCAGAAGCTTCCACTCTAAACAGAAATAAAATCTAAAAATAATTAATTGGTACTTTTTGATTATTATTTACTCCTTATTTTGTTTTTCTATATTTTACATTTAAAGTATATATATATATAGTGTGAATGTAGTCTTACCTAACTATAACTATTGTTCAATTCACAGAATGGTTTATTACTCAATAAATAAATAAAAATTGATTAATAGGTAACTACACAACCATCGAATGCCAGCGGAATCTCCCAATTTTCAGAACATAACTTCTTATCGCTATGTTTTATTAAAGACATAGTATTTTTAAAGCCAATTCATTTAAAGTTTTACATTCTTAAGCCTTTTTAAAGGCTTACCGGCTAAAACTGAAATTAAAATAAAATCTGATACTACAATTAATGGTAGGTGAATAAAAGAAGCATTATCAGACGATGCCGAAGAGGTCGGTAGCCTATCAGGAATAACAGATAACCATTAACATAAGAGTTATCTTGACACGGCGAAGGTCGCGGTACCCATTCCATTGAAGCTGTCACTGATATTAATTGCCTTTTTGTCAGATAACGCATTCACCGCGATGTATTCATGTGCTCTAGTGCTCTGGTCCCCAACAGAGGCCAAATTGTATATTTAATTAAGACTATCCTTGAAGCTGCTCCGTTCTTCTCACTTGCCTAAGCAAGGTCGCTGCATTGTCGAAAGTCGACCCCCGTCATCTTCCGCTTAAGACGGCTATCAAAGTAATGAAAATAATGTGTAAAATGTTTATTTGAAGATATACTGGATTTAGCTCCATTAAGACATGAAAAACATTTTGGCTTCCGTAAAACGCAAGTATTATCAAACATATATTATATATTTTTTTCGCTTGCATTACAGACCTTTGCTTCATTAATCAGATTTTTTAATCTCAGGCTATGTTGGGCTATTTCTTTCCTGTCAATTCTATTTCATCTTTATTGATTCAATCTATCCATCTGGGCTTCTGACCTTCCACAAGTAGATGCTTCCACCTAGTGGATTGCTCCATGCTACATGTACCACCCATCTTAATCCCCTTTCCATTATATCATGAGGTATTAATTGACCAGATTCCGTAAGCAGTTCTCCATGCGTTAGTACACTAATGGCAGATCGCTCCGGCTATCATGCGGGGAATCTTTCTATCAAAATGTTTTCAATACTTCTTTAAATAGTTGTGGCTAGTGCCAAGGTTTAAGATAATTAAAAAATACAAATTATAATACGCATCATTTTTATATCTTTAATAAGTTGCTCTCTTAATTATCTTTATTTGAGGCGTTCAACTTTCGACTATTATTATTTTCGATCGGCGTTTATTTGACCAATGCAATGATGCATTTATATCACTATACTAGAGGGTTATTACCGACCTGGAGTTATTTTTCGCTATTCCATGAGCTAGTTAAATTCTTCCATTTCAAAAATTTCACTGAGGTCGAAAGTTCAAAAATGTTTAAGTCACCAGCTTTGAGATCGTATTTTTTTAAGAATAATTAAAAGAATATTTGGTATGAAATCACGCCCTTGATAAAATATATATATGTATTTTTTATCTTCTTCGGTTTTATTTCGAAATATGAAAACGTGCATTAGCAAATAGGTCATATCTAATAAAAATATGAAATTGATTTAATTGCATCTCACACTTATTTTTTTCTGTTACTGTGTTAAGTAATTTATTATTTTGTAAAATGGTTTTTGCTGCTATTTTCACATTCTTTCGCTTTGTTTTTCAATGTCATGTATCGAGAAAGTCTTGATAAATCATTGAGTTATTCTTTTTCACGTTTCATTGAATTCGCAGCTCATTTCACAGCCCATTCGTGCATAAACGACAACTAGTAATCTTAGAATACACTTTCAGTAGATGAAATATACAATTGCTTTTTTCACTTTCTGCGGTTAATTGAACAGTGGATTTAAGTCAACAATAACCGAATTGTTCTTTTAAATACTAGCTTCTTAGAACGATTTCATCAAGCGACTCGACTTATAGTCTCTTCAACCTAAATATTCCTTTGAGTTATGCAAGGACAGTTTTTAAATTATGTAGGCTTCATTTTTTCTCCTGCAGGAATTCGTAGATAATTATTTTTTGGTTACTGACATGAGATATTGGGTGTCGAGGCTATATTTCCTCTTCTCCCCACAAGTATCACGTTCTCCTTATGTCTAAGGTTTCACCGCTTTGTTCATCCTACATAACTCACATTGGTAGAAACATATACCTGTTCAGAGAGTTTTTTCTTTTATTTCACTTTTATTATTCTTATTACTTGATTTTATTTTATTTTTTATCATCCCCAGATTTGTTTTGAGATATAAAAACGGAGGCTAGCAAATGGGCCATAATAAAAAAAAAAAAAAATGACACTGATTTACATATTTGTATTTATTGGTGTAATTTTAGGAAATCTTGTTTGACAGGATCTCACGAGAGATAAAACTGGCAGGACGCAAATATAATTTATTAAGATTAGTGAAGCTCGTAAAATATTCCTAAGACTATAAAAATAGAAATATTTCCTTGATATCTTATAATTTTAAAATTTCCAGAAAAGATCTCTGGACACATGTGTTTATAAATTTGGATGAATGTTATAGCATTTCATGCTAAGACGTTCATTTATCTTAAACTACTACCTGCTTATGTTGTTAAAAGCCTTTTGATCCAATTTCCAATGACCTTTGATAGAAATTTCTCAATAACTCTGAACAAAACGGAAAATAAATTTCTAACGTGATAATGTTGCCCGTTCTTTAATTAAAAATATTCAAATTAAGCATACCTTGTGAAAAATACTTTTATACAGCCTAAATTAAATCTACTGCTCTCCAAATTTAAAATCTGCAAAATATAAAGGACTATTCCATAAAATAATTAACTCTCTACCAGAACACTTATTAATATTCACCGACGGTTCTGAATCGGAAACATCAACAGCATCCACCTTCGTCACACCTGATGCTACCTATAAACGCTACATGCAATTTGTTCCATATATATCCCTGAGATTAATGATATCGCGATGGCTCTACGACATGTGATAACTTCGCCAGTTGTGGTATCAGATTCTTTGAGTGAGTGCCCTTAAAACCATGGACAACATGTATCCAGACCACCTAGGATGATATACTAATTTGGGGCTCATAAAACAGCTAAGTAACATTGGAACATTAGAACATTTTTTTTGGTCCCCTGGTCATGAAGGCATTGGTGGTAATGAAATGGCTGACAGAGCAGCAAACGTAGCTCTTACCCTTCCAGAACGTGATAAAGCCTTCTTAACTGCGTCCGAACTGGCGCGACTTCTGAAAGAGGCCTTACACCAAGATTGGCAGGCACTATTGGGCAACAGCTCTCGGAATAAATCAAAGGTGATAAAAAAAAGGAAGTGAAGCCATGGAGCAGTTCCAGTAGCAGTAAACGCAGAGAGGAAATCCTTACCCGACAGAAGAATAGGTCATACCAAACTTACCTAAGAAAACACGCCCATTTGTCAAAAGTACGTAGAGCGAATGGCAGCGGTCCATATCTTCGAGATTTGTACCTTTTATATCAGAGAATTAAACATAAGAGGAATGTCAGCAAATACAAGGCTGCTTTGGGAAATGTTGAAAAAATCTTAGGCAAAATTATGTGTTCACTCTGAAGAAAGAATTTTAAAAAATCTCTGAATCCCTCAGGCAGCAATCCCCTCCTCTTTTTTTTCCTTATATCTTCCTTTACCATTTACATTTTTCTTGTTCTCTTTTACTTAACGTGGTAACTTCAAATAACTAAACTTTAGTAACAGAAAACAACTTTAACATTAACATGCAATTAACTTTATTCAATGCTTAATATTCACAACCAAAAGATATAATAATATATAATTTTAATTAATGGATGACCAACAGGTTTTATGCCTTTACTATACAACAATTGAACTTCAATCACAATCTAATACAGCTATGCTCTTGATGGTGCTAATGATAATAATACATTTTTTAATAGTTTTAAAAACTTTCTAGGCCATCTATAGATAGATGATGTTTTAGAACAGTAAATCCTATATTCAAACTTTCTCCTGAGTAAATAAATGTAGAAAAACTTGGTGTCTTAAACAATTATTTTTATCTGTTATGTAATAGTCCTTTTGTATTTTAGCACAGTTTATTGAAAAAATTAATTAAAAAATCGAGTTTTACTTAAAAAAAAAAAGACGCTGATTAAAGAAATCAAAAAGAAAGTATAAGTGTACAATATAATTAAATATGCTTATAAATACATTTTTTTAAATAAAAATCTTTAGTTATTCATAATTATTAATCATTCGATAAGCCGAATCCCTCATTAGTTCATAAACCTAAGAGAAGTAGGAAAACGACGAAGAACTGACGGTATTTATAATTGCAGAATAACGAAAGGAAATGCAATAACAAAGGTCGTATCTCAGCGGGGAAATAAAAGGAGTCCTATATTGTGGCGTGAAATAAAAATAAAAAAACAGATTGTCAGTGGCTGAATATATATTGCCACCCCTTGTGATTTATCATTCCACTCTTTATACTCGCATTATAGCTCAAGGATAATTTCTGGTGTTTTTCTGTTACAGGTATGCTTATTTGGATATGTTAACTGCAGTCAAGGTCAGAATAGGTAAAGTATCTAGTATTTATTAAAATAATGTATACCTACTTATCCGATTACATTCCGCCAAACGTGGATGGATAACTTCCAACGATTAACTTAAATAAGATATACAACTATTTTAAATCATACTGATCTCAAAATTTCAGTTGAGAAGAAACAAATACTTCCCAAACAGGTTTTTCCGAATTATATGTCACTAAAAACCATGATATGGTACATCAGAAACAAAACGCTACTTGGGTCATTTTAAAATTTTCATCTCATTTATGCCAATGACCAATAAATAATATGGTCTTATCACAACTGAAATCAGTTACATAATTGTTTCTCAGTATCTATCTTTTTAGAGGCACACTTATTAATTCTTTAAATTCTTCTTTTTTTCCTTTACTGGGAAGTGGTATGTTATTCTCCGTTTTCGGCAATAATAACTTCCAATTAAACAACAATTGATTTATTTGTTGTATTTAAAAGTTTACATGTTTACGTTTCGGGAAATTTGCTCCCATCTTCAGAATTATAATTCTCATGTTTATCGATTCATGGCTTAAGTCTAATGTACTCCATTGTCTAATGTTCTAAATTCATGTTATATTATGATGTGTTAATTATAATATATAATATCCAGAGCATCATCATGCCTGTAGACCAACTGTAGACCATAGCAGAGACCCAATAATTGGTCTACGGGCATGATGATGCTCTAGATATTATATATTATAATTTGTTATAACATGAATTTAGAGCATGACAACGGAGCACATTAGACTTAAGCCATGAATCGTTAAAGAAACATGGGATTACAGTTCTGAAGATGGGAGTAAATTTCGCGAAACGTAAACATGTAAATACAACAAATAAATCAATTGTTGTCTAATTGGAAGTTATTATTGTCAAAAACATAGATTAATTATTTAATAAAACTAACAAGAACTAGCAGCTGTAATTTCTTACTCTCTAGTACTGTAATATACAAGATAAATTTAAAATTTTAACTATACTATGTAAACTTATTTTTTATTTATTTTTGGTGCGGTAGATAGTTCTAAACCTAGGACTATTACGAAAGAATTCAATGGATAAGCTGGTAATCATATAAAAAAAAATTATTTGTTCAAAGCGCCTGACCGATTCATTTCAAGAATGCCCCTTGGATGTATAGAAAGAAGTTGTCAGAGTTACTCCAAAGTGAAGAATTTTTTACCGATTTCAAATTGTATTATATTTCTAATTAATTCCTTTTTATGAAACCTTTTAAATTGAGTGAATTTTGATAGTAATATGTTCAAAGTGTTTTGGATTTATTCTCTTTCATGGGCTGAGTAAACTTTTGCCCTCATAAATTGTGTTGAATCCTAAATTTCCTGGCTTATCACTACAAAATTCTGAAGTCTAGAGATCGAGATTTCAAATCGAATCTTAAGGAAATCAATATTTTAAAATAATAAGACTATATTTTGTGATCATTATTGCTATTATATTAGTGGCATGTGCAAACTATGAAAGGACTACTTTTCGGTTAATCATTTGCACGAGTATTTCAACTTCTTCCTATACTTGCAGAAAAAATAATAATGCATTCAAGTTTTTAAGTAATCAGATAAGAAATGTGCCCCAGAACGAATTTTATTTGTATTACAAGGATATCAGGAACGATTCCGCAATCTGTTGACCGAAGGTCCTAAACGCATAGGGCACGGGAAGCAGTGAACCGTGGGGAGAACATCGCTGTAACCAGTGTCAAGGACGGAATCTTTAAAGCCTATTGTTTCAAATTTAGGTCGCCATTTGCATTAGTTGGAAACCAACTGGGGGTAGTATTTCACTCAACAATGCTATTTACTATTAATTCTTCAGAATAATCAGCAAAACTAGAATTTAATGCAAAAATAATATTATCAGTCATAATTTTCCTGTTACGTACAATGTTGTGTTTACAGGAATCCAATTTCTTGAAAACATATATATTTTTTTACGATGAATAACACTGTTTGGAAATCGCGTACAGTTAAAAGACGGAATGAAAGAAATACGAGAATAGATGTGGAGTGAATCCATCGAAATATTGGAATTCTTCTTTTACTCTTTAAGGAATAAAATAGGTACTTGGAAGTATTTTACTGAAATGGCACCAAAGTGGAAAAATTCCCACTCCAATCTCTTTGTATTATCCTAAATAATATGGTTTAAATTTTGCACGTACTAATTTGCAAGAAAGTCCTGTGATTAATGTAATCGCATTGAGGAAGTAAAATATCACTATGTTAAGTGACTAATGGATAGGAAATGAAAGCAGAATAGACCAATGCATCGATGATAACAATGATTGACTTGCGGTATATTTAATCATCGATGTATCGATGTTGAAATGAGTGGACTATTTATTACTTTTTAAAAATGACATTATAAGTAATATAATATTTGATATTGTTAGATATTATATATAGCAATATATTTTTTTATTTCTTTATTGAGTATTACAACAATCTGTCTCTTGGACATAAGCAATATATTAAAAATGTTTAAAATCCGAAAATTACTTTCATTCATCAACTTCATAAGCTGAGTTACCAATCTGTACAAAAATCATTGAAGGAAATTAGTCGACTGCTCTACATATCATGGGTGATAAATATTCAGAACGTCATTAGTCATTATAAAAATTTTTTATTTGTGCCGACGTTCCAACCCAAATATGCGGGTCATCACCAGGGCTGAAAATTTTAAAATACAATCAGAGATATATAATATTATACGACGGATAATGGTAAATAATAAACTATAGTGAGTGATGGTACATGAATCTTGACTATTATTAGATAGATAGATAGAAAAGAAACTCTATTCTGGGACGAGATCTCTTATGAATAATAGTTATGAAGAAAAAAATAAAAACTACATCTGGCCAAAAATAACATTAATCAATATTAAAGAATATATACAGTATCTTCATTAAAAGTATATTTAAACATTTAAAAATAAAACCATTTTGAAAAAAAAAACATTATTTAAATGAAAAAAATATATATAAATATGGATTGATTTTTAAAATTAAAACTCAATGAATTTTAGCAACTATTCACCTCAGTCTAAATTTGTTTAACAATATTTATTTAATTGTATAACGTCATTTTGGGATGTGAGAAATAATTGATAGGGATGATATTTAAATGAGGACAAGGAAGAGGCATGGCGGATATCGTATATATCGAGGATATAGAACGTATTACAATACACAATATTAAAAATGAAATACGTAAAAAGTTATGCACACTAAAAATCAGTAATGTACAAAAATCAGTTAAGGATCCCACATTATGCAACTAGATTGGTCTCAGGACCATAATGAACACACCTCAACTGTCAGACCTACATAGTACTCATCGCTAGTTTAGGAGGATGACTATGTACTCACAATTTTAAACCACGTGCACATTGTTAAGCTGTACTGGCTTGCTTGTTAATAGTTTCTCGTTTCAAAATCTTGTTAGCGTTTCCTCTTCATACCCACAATAGAAAACAAAAAGAATCTTTTATTTGTCGATACGAACACTTCATTATTTGAATTACTTTAATTTATGTAGGAGGTCCAAAAATAACCGGAGTATAAATAATTATAATAAAACGAAATCATTAGTAGGAAGACTTTGCAGTACCTTAAGATTTTTTATAGCCTTTGAAATAAACCTTATGTTAAAATTCATAAACTCTAAAGATATTCTTCAATGGTTTTGAAAAAAAAAAAAACTCATTATCGAAGAATAATTTAAAATGCTAATTATTTACAAATTCAATTTAAAATAAATATAATTACTTTATGGTATTTTTTACTATGGTACTGTTTTTGTTTATTAATATCTAAATATTTTTGTTATCAAGAACATTAGTAATGATGGGAAAAACCTGTTCATTACCAAGATACTAACAGAAAATAGTAATTATACAAGAAATAATTTTTAAATCATTTGTTCAACCAATGTCATTGTTTGACTGAGGGAGATGTAACAAAGGCCGATAAAAAAAAACTGCTACTATTGAGAGGACAATCTTATGGAACATCTATCTGGATTTATGAAATTAGGGGAAGTATGAAGAAGATAATACAATCATGAGCTAAAATTGGAAGGACACATGGCAATGATGCGTGATATACTGTTTCCTCAGCAATGAAATCCATGGCGCAAAAGCATTGTTAGAGACCAAACATAATATTGTTAGAGACCAAAATGCAAGAACCCTACTTTAGGTTCGAAAATTGATAGATGCTGCGAAGGATAAATTCAACTGGTGGGGGCAATTACAAGCGACTCAGAATCCATATCAAGTCGTGTTTAAATAAAGTAAAATAACATCTTAAACTACGTATCTACACAATTTCCAATAACCAAAACTCTGGACGGGTCTTTTATCATCCCTATGAAGGGAAAATCAGGAATCAGAAAGTTGCTACTACTTTTGGCTCAATTTCGCTCTTGTTATTAAATTACTGATTTAACCCCTCTCCCCATTTCTCTAGGCGATGGAGATTGGTGTTCCCTAATCCATTTTAAAATCAGTTTTGTTGTTTATACTCCACTATGGTGAAGCTAGATGTTTGGGTATTCCGCTAAAAGATATGTAACAATGTTTTTTTAAATTATGTCACTGTTCTTACGTAAAAAAATATTAGACCTGGTACAGACCCCTGTTTATTGAATTATTAACATCCGCCTGAAATTTCGTAAATTGTTTCAGCTCATCGTAACCTACAACTATTTTGTTTACGAAAACTTCTGGAATTGGGGCTTTTTCAATCTGGAGGGGGGTTTATAGTTAAAAAAGGCGGCCTACGAAAATATTGGGCCGATTGTCCTATATAAACTCGTTATTTTGAAAATTTGGGGGTTTACGTCACGCCAAACTGCTCAACAATTTTGAAGGCCACCTTTTTTCTCGATTTTGTGATCAAATTATCTTACGAGCCAAGAAGAAAGCAAATGTGTATTTACGAGGTTTTAGTACCTAATGAAATAGAAAGGTTTGTTCCCTTCCAGATTGTAAACGCCCCAATTCCAAGAGTTTCCGTAAATAAAATAGTTGTAGGTTACGATGAGACAAAACTATTTATAAATTTTCAGGCGGATGTTAATAATTTGATGAAAAGGGGTCTGTATCACGGACTATATGGTTTTAATATGCGATTCCGTCTCGTAAAATCATTAACTTCTTTTGCTTAGTAAGAATATCATGGACTAAACATTACAGAAATACGGGGAGGGGGGAGGAGAACTCATGTTTTTCAATCGATTACGGAGAATTGTCATTCGCCCCCTTCCATTCTATCGGATGGGTTAAGTAGAATGAAAATGCGTAGACTATAAAAGGCTGTTTCATATATATATATATATATATATATATATATATATATATATATATGGGTGAATGGGAGGCAGGAGACCTCCAGAAGGTTTGGCAAGAGCTGGTGATTTATTATGGAATAGGGAACCAGTGTCCTGTAGCGAGGCCGCTGGGCACATTCTTTATTTATATAGCCTTTCGACAGCCCATCTGTCATCTTCCTCCGGCACCGTTAGGGCACTTGTTCCGATTAATTACCCTATTTTATGGCTATAATAACTTGGCCTATCGCTTAATAATTGAATATTTCCCATCTCCTTCCCTTTTCATACCTATCTCTCCATTCCTATTATTTTTGTTATTAGCGGAGTAACGTTATTTGCAATTAAAGTCGTGCCGATGTAACTATGCAATATTTAGTAAATTCCTTACGTTCCTCTCTTTTAAGATACATTTTTAGTGGTTTGAGCGAGTAATACATTTACTAACGAGTGAATAATAAACTACCAATAGCCTGATGTCTAGGGTCTAGGTCGGTTTTATTTTAGATGACACCTTACAAAAAAATAATAAATAACTTTTTCGATATGATACAATTTTTTTTTTAAATTCTATTGTTTTTTCTTATTTATGGTGTCATGAAGTTCTTTTTTTTTTCATAAATAAAGGCTATCTGTACACCAAATTTTGTTTTCCTTTTACAATATGGTTATTTTACCAGACATTTCACCCAGCTCTTGGATCATTTTCGAGTGATATTCATCTCTCGTCAAATCCATAGTCTATATTTTCATTCTCATTTATTTTGCTAAGAAAGCATAGATTGCCAATTTTCGTCATGGGTCTCCGCCACGTCACCTACAGAGAGACTTACAGAAAATACAAGATAAGAATTGACGATTTTTTATTTCTTAGCTAAAGCAATGACAAAGAGAATACGGAATTTGACACGATGAAAATGACCCTAATGCGGAGTAACCTTAGGATTTACTCTACTTACTCTATTAGAGAAGATTAGTCTTCTCTTAAAATAACTATATCGTAAAGGCAATAATACATTGGTGTAAGAATGGTATTTATATGTATGAATAATAAATACTTAATGATACCGTAAATTATAAAAATGAATAAAATTAAAAAAAAAAAAAAAGATTTTGTATCGAAAAAGTGTTATTTCGTCATCTTCATCAGACAAATAAATACCAATAAATTATTAGGCCTTTCCTAAAAACAAATCGAGTATATACAACCTAATATATTATTTCCTTCTTAGGATCTTTAGTAAATTCTTATTATTTTGTGGAAATGTATAATAAGATTAATTTATAATAATTATATAGTTTACTTATAATAAAAAGATTAATAAGATTTTCCACTTTAATAAGAGAGAAACTTTCATTAAAAAAAAAAAAAAAATGTTTTTCTCTGATGAATGACTTTATTTGTAATTTTTTATAAAGAAATTTTAATTCAATTAAAAATATATATTTGTATCCAGGAGGTGAATGGTGTTCCATTTGCATTTTTGTATTTGTTCAGTGGAGTCTATGGTGCATAACTTTGACCTATTATAATAGCTATAGCTCTTACGTAACGAAAGCAACGAAAGTAAAGAAAGCCGTCAGATTTTTGTATTTGTTCAGTGGAGCCATTTCGCCATAACTTTGAGCAATTACAATTTTTGTCTTCGTTACGAAATTAGTTCATGAAAAAATGGACGCGGTGTTCTTTATGACATTATATTAATAGAAGTAATCAACTTTACCAGATTTTGTGGCACTCTACTAAACTAGTTTTCAGTGTAATGTCAAAAAGACACTCTCTTACAAACTTTTTCTGACTTTTGGAATTTCTGCATTCTTTTCAGATCTCTCGCCGTCATTAAGATAAATAAACTTGTTCCTTTAAATATCTATTAGGGCAACTAATAATGTATTTGTTTTTCTAACATAACATATTTTATATATAGTATAATTACTGACAACTGGTTTCCGAGTATAGAAAAAATCAAAAGTCTCTTCTCCAAAATAACCTTAATGAATGACCAACGGACGGAAATAGACAAGCACAATCAAAATCCCGGAAAATTTCAAATTGAGTGTGTATTGAGGGTACAATTAAGGGTATACTTAAATTAAGATATGGCAAAGCCAGTTTGATACACATCAGCGAGACCAGGACTAACCACCGTAGAAAAAAGTATTGAAAGATTTGAGCGAAAAATCTTAAGCACGATAATCAAAACGATCTGGGATATGAGTACTAACGCAAGAAGAAGAAAGGCTAATAAAAAACTGCTTATAGAAAATGGTCGGTAAATATCTCATGACATGAAGGCAGGGAGATGAACAAGGGGCATTTAATTTGGAACAATCCAACAAAAAGCTTCAACACGACAATGAATACCTCAATGGTTGCCAAAAGATCACATGAAAGGGCAAAAACTACATGGATAAATCGAATCAACAAAAATGCAATAGAGCTGCATGCACATAAATGGAAAGAAATAGTCCAACATAGGCAGAGATGGAGGATGCTGATTAAGGCGGCGAAAGGTCTGTAATGACAACGGAAAATAAATCAAATAATTGTTGGACTTCCATAATATTTCAACAGAGGTACTATAATTTGGTTGTAAACACAAAAATAATTGCTTAATGCTACCCTGGATCGTAAACATGATTCTAAAAAATAATGGCCGAAAAATACATGTTGTTTTTAATACTCCTTATGATATACTCAAATCACCATCCCTCCGATATCTTCACCAGATCAAAAGAAAGAAATAGATAATAATTTCACGTTAAGAAGACGGGCAAGAAATACTGATAGGACGATATCGTTCGGATGGGATGCACGTTATTACCAGGGCATATCACTTTCAGCCGGTAATCATGACTTCACAAAGAGATTATA
Source organism: Nezara viridula (assembly GCA_928085145.1). NCBI lineage: Eukaryota > Metazoa > Arthropoda > Insecta > Hemiptera > Pentatomidae > Nezara > Nezara viridula. The sequence goes on from OV725079.1 coordinate 130,281,972, forward strand.
CCTTTCCAAAGAGCCATTTCCCAATCAATAAAAGCAAAAGGGAGAGCATACGCTCTATCTAATTGAATTATTTTCCTCAAGAGCGACCTCCCTCTGTAATAAGTGGTTCCGATTTCTTCTTGACAACCACTTATCGGTGCCTTCGCTGGTTCGAGCTCCTTCGCTCACTTGATAATTATTTCTCCACTTTTTCTCTATGCCGGTACATTTTTCATGTCGGAGCACCTTTAATTTATGAGTATTTGATCCAGAGGTTTTCTCGGAATCGAAAGAGAAATATTCACTGTGTTGGTATTTCCTTGGTTTGTGAATTTGTGTCTGACATACAGTGACAATTTATAAAAAAAAAAGAAGGAAAAAATGATGTCGCCATTCGCCTTCAGAATATGATGAGTTCAACAGGCAAGACATCTATAATTGCCTAGTCATGTAGTCCATTTTTCAATGCAAACAACAATTTCATCAAATATTCTATTAATTTATTATTAATTTAATAATTTTCATCCCCAATCAATTCTGGCGTATATGCTAATTAATAGCGGCTATGTGACCCACTAAGTGACAGAATAGTAACTGTGAAAAAAATGGTTTTATTTTATTTTGAAAAAAAAATTCACCTCTTATTATCAGAGCTTTTCGGTATTTCTAAAAATAATTTTAATTTTTGTAGCACTTTCTTTCTCTAAAATGAATGTTTTGAATATAACATAAAAACTTCTTAAACTTTATATCAGCATTCTCTTGTTTCGTAAAGAAAAATCAAACAGTTGTCCAATTTCGCTGCCTAATCACGAATAGTAGCGAAAGCCTCCAACTAGAAATTATTAAAAAATAACTATTAATATACTCTTATTATAGTAAATATACCTATTTTAGCAATTTTAGTTATTGTTGTTTGTAGTTTAGGGAAAAAAACTACTAATGACTATCAATGCCCTCCCAACTTTACAAATTGATTTACTTTTTTATCTTGTTAATGTTATTATAATTGTAAATATATATTTTAAAAATTAAAAAAGCTTTAAATTACTGTAAATAAAAAATATAAAACACCAGTGTAGTAAACTAGGTAATGCCATTATATTAGTATCAGAAAAATAATTTAGTTCACATTATATTTTTAATGAATTTAATGCACAATTGATACATGGTTCGTTATCGGTTAATGCCTTGCAGACCTGTCGTGTTATATCACATTTTCCCATCCTTCTCCTATAGCGAGCACACTCCTCGAAAATATGGCTCCCCGTGATAGTTGCTTTATAGAACTCTGACACTGTGGCGGATCTGCCCTTGCCATCAAGTAGCCTTGGGTCCAATTCTGAGGTATGTGAAGACTAATCCATCTTTTCAACGTTGTGTGGAGGATGATGTGCAACAACTAATTATCGGTTTGCTTATCCTTTGAGTAAGTTTAGTTATTACAACTTTATTTGCTGTGAAAAAAAAAAGGTTACTGGTTTGTTCATCTATAAAAGGCTTTACGTAATCCAAATTTATGACGTGTTGGTTTCTTGTTATCAAATGGACAAATAGCATAGTGGATTCTTCTTAAAGAAGGATTTCATGATCATTTATATAGAGGTGTTGAATTGGATCAGTAACAAATCGGTTTTTTACCAAACTATTTTTATTAGTCTACCGTTCCTCGTTTGCCGAAACTGACAAACTCCTCCTCAGCTCAAGAAGAGGACCGGAGAAGAAGAGAATGGTGCCGGTAGCAGCGCTCTTAATGACGGTAATGGGAGGGAGGATCCCGGGCTACTGTCCGCCTCACCGCCATTACGGCTAATGGCATTTCCTCTTGGCTTTTCAGCTTCAGCGATTTATCAATGGCTGGCTCCATTACCTCCTCCTTTTGGTAATACCCATACTCTTCACTTCGAGGGTCTTCCAGTCGTCCCATGTGTCAGCTGCGTAAGGCATTCGAACAGATTCGGAGGTTCATCAATTATATCGTTGAGATGATGCGATCCATAAAAAGAAAACAACCCAAAAGTATTGAATCATTAACACACAATATATGAAGATAGTTAATTAAAATTGCTCACACGGCTGTGATTCCACTACGTTTACGTTGCGATAGCCAGAGTCTCCACTCAAGATATTAGAATTTGTGACTTAAGTGATTTAAGTGGTCTTTAACACCAGTGACGCGGTTGAGAGAGTAGCGTAGGGATCTATGTTACAGAATCCTGTCATCTTTTAGATTCTGGAAAATTACAAAAATATTATTTTGTAAAATAGACCAGATCAAAGGTTTTTGAAGACGAATTTTCAAAAATTGAAGAACCATTACCTCCGCTAAAGTTTTCTTCCGCATATCCCAGAAGCGCCTCCACCACTTGACACTTATCTGCAGGTTGTATTGATTGTAACATTGATATACGAATGATAAAAGTTAATGATAACTGAGAAAATTATTTCTGTATACCGGTTAACAGTTCATTTTACACAGGTTTAAGACAGTGAAATGATTCTGTATTTTTAATTTATTAAAACAAATCCATTGCGATTATAGGGGAATTTTGATCCTGTGAGCTCATGATGAAAACTTATGATTATTTTATTAATCAAGTCATTAGTCAACAAAGAATATGTTGTTTAACTATTAAGCATTTAGGAGCTAAAGTTGTTATATGACCCTAGCAAACAATTTAGTATTCGTGAAAAATTATACCTATAAATGAAGAGAAGAATAGTTGGGTGCTCAGTCAAAAAGGAAGGCAAAAATAAATTATAATATTTATTCTTCTCTTCATTATCCACGACAGTCAACCAATTACCAATTATATATACCTATAAATATTTACTAAAATACACATTTTTCAATATTTTCTCTCTTCTATAAATTTCCCTAGTTTATTGTATGTTACAAGGAAATGGTGTAGAACATTTTCTATAAGAAGAAGAAACAGAGAAAACTAAATACTTCATCGCGTCCTTGGTGCTTTACCCATCCTATCTCCTCGTTACCTTCCCGCAAAAGGACAACATTCTCCTTGCCTCATATGATACCAGTTCGCCGCCGTTCGTGACAATTATAGGGGTGACTGAACAGTGTGTACCAACGAAAGAGAAGGTATGTAACCTTTGTACCCCTCTACATCTTACATTTACAATGAATGCTGTAAAATAACCAGTTCCTACTTGAAAGATACAACCAACACATGAATCGTTTTAATGAGACGTATTTATTTTATTGGTTATGGATTTTTTTAAACTGAATATTGTGGTTCCGCTTTATGAATACTATGTATATAATACTTTATGAGTGAAAGTAAACAAATATAGGGATGTTGAAAATTTTCGATACATCGACATTGAAAAAAAATATCGACATGTTTGCCCCATACTTTATTATCTTGAAAAATTGATATTAAAAAACTGACAATTGAAAATCTATTCAGTTTCTAGGATGTATATAATGAAAACCACCCTTTAAACATAATTCCTGAGAGTTTGATTATTTCCTTTTAAATATCTAAGAAATAAGTTTTTCTGTTTTTTCCTCCATAAAGAGGATGTATTTTTTTTATATATTTGAGTAATTACTAATTAGATTTGTTTATGATGAACAATTCATTTTTCTCGAGTTTTCTGTTTTTAAACTCTTATTTATAATAACTGTTAAATGTTACGTGTTTTTAGTAAATGTGCATATGTTTTTATTATTATTATTGTGGATGTCTTATCAAACTTTTGGAGTGTTATTTAATCCTCGGTCTAAAATACATGTGATTTCATAATGTAACAAAATTTCTGATAAGACTGTCGTATTTGACGGTTCAACCTTGACTGACGTCAAGAAGTCAAACCGATTGTTTACTTTTCATTCAGACCACGTTTCACCATCGCGGGTATTCTGCGCTCGTAATGATTTATGTTCTTTTCGGCAAGATAACATAGTATCGCAGTTATAGAATAACTTAGGACCACAACGAAGCTGGAAAAGTAATAACTCGAATATTATCACCTGCATGATGATGTCATGACTGTTATATCGCCAGTTAAAAACTTTATAAGCTTATAAAAAAAAAAAAAAAACTAACGAAACTATTTTCGTCTAATTTCGGAAATTTTATTTTGAAATGCAAATCCACCGTCTAAAATCTGTGACAATATATGTGTGAAATTCATACCCTATTTATTCAATATCGATTTTCATAAATTTAAGCAACGTAACTGATTTATCAAAAACATACAAACTTATTAAAATCAACAAATAGATTGTTTTTTAAAATTATAGAAACCCGGTATATTGTTTCGGTACATTCATCACTAGATAAATACTGGATAAAAAAGAAGAAAAATTTATTCTATGCACGGAATAGACGGAGCAGATTATGAATGCATCTTAATTTTTAATTTAAACGTCTTGGTAGATGCTTTGCTGTAGGAGGCGACAATAACGCCAAAGACCAGTCTTGTGGATCCAGACCATCTACTCCAAGAGGAAAGAATCTTAGTTATGTTCTTCATGAGCTTTCATTAGACACACCTGATTCACCTACTTACTGGCCAACTTCTAGACTGGATATTTATGCAACTAGTCTAAATAGTGAAAACCTGTTAATATGTTAAAGTCGAAAAGCGTATTTAAAATTAGTATGTTAAATATGGCCGCTACCACCCTCGATTTTAACATGGCCAGCGGTCTGTTATAGCCGGTGTAAATTTCGTAAATGTGCGAAGTAGGTAGTTATAAAATTTTCGTCTTCTGCTTACTACTTTTGTTTTATGTAGAATATAATATAAGAAAAGGTCTGGAAAGAATCTAAAAAACGTTGGACAAAAGAGTGTAATAATTAATTTACAAAATTACAGGAAACCTGATGAAGTTTGATGTGAATAATGTTTTTTTTCCAAATTTCCTTACAAATAAATGGTTGTCATACTTCATGTATTTAATATGAGACTACAAGGCTTCCAGAACTATATCCTTCGCCGAATTGTCCGTGGCAACACCCTTCAAAGGGCTAAGAATAAATGATACGAGAGGAACTCCAGCTCCCCTCGGTACCTCAGTTCATAGGCCGGAGGCACATCAAATTTTTTGATGGGCTGAAGGCCTGCGCAAACATACTGTATAATGAGATCTCACTACCACCCAGATCTGGGAGGTTGCAAGGTAAACTACCTTTGGTGGTCATACTCGCCGAAGGATGTGGTCTGGGCTCCTGAGTGTATACTTAACTGTAAATATACAAATATTTATTATATGTACTGTACGTATTGTAAATAAAATAAACATGCTCAATGTCCCTCCCCGCTCAATGTTAAAATCAAGGCCACTGGCCAAAGAGTAACAAGTGCCTTCAGCACACTCATCCTGTCCTACCTTAAAATACCCTAGGGTAAAAAAAAGGTATAAACCAATCTCTATCGCACATATATATATATATATATATATATATATATATATATATATATACATAATTGTATATATATACAGTATTTGATTAAAATTTCTTAGAGAGGATAAGGGAAAAAAAAATCCATGTATTAAACTGTGTTTAATCAGTGAAGTCTAAGTTACCACAAGTGGAAATTGGATTTTAACTTAATATAGCTAACAACACTTAAGCTGGATATTAAGAGGAATCATTCACTTCATTCATGCTAACTATTGAGCACCATAGCACATTAATCATTCATCATATGTTAAATGAACACCCCAAATATAACACGAAATTGCAACCTTCGATAGACGAAACAGAATAGGAATAGAAGACAATGAACAGGTTAATGAGGTTATAGAGACAAGGGAGGAAAGGCTGGGGATGGAGGAAGTGATGAAGGAGGGACCCTGGGTAGCCTATATCAGATCCACACTACACCTCCAACAGCGACACTAAATCTTGCGGGGTACACCTACCTCTCAATCTACTCGCCACCCTGCGCTGTCCCTCGCGCACTATGTGCGTGTGTCTGCTGCGCAAATAAAACTACCAGCGTCGCAATCAGCCCCAGCGACGTCTCAAGCCATGTCCTCCATACCACTGCCTTCCCCTTTATAGCTCCTCCCTGCTTGTTAATCTCTTATGAGTGTCGGCCGACGATACCCATCGCCTTGGAATACCGAAGGGATGGTTGTCTATTTCACAATTATCCAATATATTGTTTAGATGTTGATATCATTGTCTCATATCCAGAAAATTTATTAACGATTTCTTAGGTGGAAGGTTTAAATACAGTTATTTTTAATATCAAAAAAGGTATGTGCTTGTTTATACTGATATTTGATATTGCTACGTGATGACGCGAAAATTATTAAATAAAATACGACAATATTATTGAAAAGTGAGAAAGAATCAGGTCTTAAAATAAGTAATTTTGTCGGTATGACTATGATACAGATAAAACTGAACGATTTTTTAAATTAAATAAAACTGAACGACGGTTTTTTCCTTAATTATTTCCGATAAAACTGAACGTAGATTTATATACTTTAGTAAATATAACTACCTGACTTTTTCAAAATTAAGGAAAAATAATTCGTGGTTTCGTAGCGGCACTGCTTGTTATTTAACAGTTGCAAAAATCTTTGCATAAACCTAAAAAATAGAATTTACAATACTATTAAACCTCTTATCGTTATGTAAAAATGTCGAGCCAGTGTCGATAAAAGAAGAGCAACTTCGCATAATATTTTAGAATAATGTACTACGTTGACAGTCCGTGGTATTTATTATCAATCCCTTTTTATCAAATTATTAATATCTATCTGAAACTTCGTGAATAGCTTCATCGCATCGTAACCTACAAAAATTTTATTTACGAAAACTCTTGTAATTGGGGCGTTATCAACCTGGAGATCGGTAAACTTTGTACATTTAATTAGGTACTAAAAACCTGTAAATAAAGATTAGCTTTCCGCTTGCATCGTAAGATAATTTCATCAAAAAATTGAGAAAAAAGTGGCCTAAAAAATATTGGCCCGTTTGGCGTGTATAACCTCGTTATTTTGAAATGTTGGGGGTTTAGTCACGGCAAACGGCCTAATATTTTTTTAGGTCACCCTTTTTGTCGATTTTTTGCACCAATTATCTTTTCAGATCACAAATTATCATTCAAAAGAAAAGCAAATGAGTATTTGCGAGTATTTTAGTACTGTATTAAATAAACAAGGTTTGGCTATTTCCAGATTTGTAACGCCCCTTCGTAAATATCATATTTGTAGGTCACTATGAGATAAAGCTATTTACGAAGTTTTAGGCGGATGTTAATGATTTGATAAAAAGGGGTCTGTACCATGGACTATGAATATTTGGACCAGAAAATTTTCACTAACCACCATTTTCACTGGACCAGAAACTTGACACTGAAATAATTTCTAAAAATCTGACTGCGCTTATGCGACAGGTAGCTATATTTGGTGCCTTTCGAAACTTAGTAAAAAAACATGGTAGATGGAACCATTGTTTTTTATAAATATCAGATCATATAAATTAATAACAGAGAAAAGATGATATATAAAAATATCATAATTTTCAAAAACCTTGGTTGATTGCCTAGTCCTAAATTTAATGGCTGTTTAATCTAAATTTTATTAATTGAATTATACATTTTATTTTAACATCTATTTTAAATATCAACATCGGGAGTGGAGGAGGAGGAGGAGGGGAGGCGGAAGGATTTCAAATATCATTACGTGCAAACTGATAATTAAACTTTTTTTTTGTTTTTTATTTATTTATTTTTTTATGATAAACAGTTAAAATTAAATACATAAGAGATATGTTATATGTGTGAACAGAAATAAACAAAATCAAACAGAATAAGGTATATAATAGACATAAATTGTAGACTAGTTACTAATGAGCATACAAACAATAACCCAGATACAACTAGTGACAATAACAAATGACCAAAAATTTAACTATAGATTATCATGGTATAGAGGACAACAAATAAAATAGTACATAAATTGAACAAGATTTATTGTTGAGGGCACTCATGCAACATTCTTATTTAATATTTTGAAACTGGACATTATAAAATTAAATTAAATCTACCGATCGAAAAATTTAATTAACCTCGATGCATAAAATTAAAGCTAAAAACTTTTAATTTGACTTAATCCAATGATTTATTTTTTATGAATGCATTTTACAACTTTTAATTAACTAAAACTATCATAAATTCCTTTCAAATCAATTATAATCTATCTACAACCTGGTTTATTAATAAATAATTAATATATGATTGATTTAAAAGTTTTAGAATTCCAAATTGATACATCAGAGAGTAATGAGCAAATATTAAAGGGGATAGCTTATAAGCGGTTGAAATGGAGCGACCAAGCGTATAGTGTAGTTGATAAAGGAACAAATCTCATGCTTGGGCCATTGATGACAACGCTCATAAAAGCCGACCTCGCAACTGATGGGACGCTCATAAAAATCATTATAGAGTCTACAAACAGATCTGAGGCCCTGCCTTGGTCGTTTCTTCAATTCGATGGCCACATAACTCATCCCCGCCTCATCATAAAATGGCTACTTTCTCATTTACCAAAACTAATAAATTTCTTATTAATTGGAGCGGTGCTATATAAATCTAGTTATTATTTGGATCCCTTCCCCCGCAGTCGGAACAGCTGTCCAACTAAGCGACCAGCACTCCTTCTTATTTATTTATTTATTTTTCAATTATTTCCTTAGCAATCATTATGTTTCTACAGCCATTGCCAGAAATCACTCTAACAACTTGTATTGATGTTTAATATTTATCAACTGGTAACATCAAATGATGCGACTAGGAATACAGTGATGATATCAAATCTCGAAAGTTAATCATAATCAATGTTATGAAGTTTATTTTATAATTATTCTTATGTTAAAAAAAAAAAATTGTTGCGGGGTTCGCATAACACAACTTTTACTTACCACTATACTTAGTTGGTTTTTTTGATACTGAAGGAACAAAAGATCCGGATCACCAGCGCCCCATACAAAATGAATAATATTAGCATTAAAATATTAAGTTGGTTTTTAATAATAATGAAATAAAAAAATAGAAAATATTAAATAAATAGAAAAAAATTAGTAATAAAATAAATAACATATACATATATATATATATATATATATATATATATATATATATATATATATATATTATATATATATATATATATATATATATATATATATATATATATAATTGTGGGTAAATGGTTGACTGTCGTGAATAATGAAGAGAAGGATATTTGGGATGATCAGTCAAATAAGAAATCAAAAATAAATGATAATATTTATTTTGACATTTGCCGACGTTTCGACCTGAAGTTCAGGCCTTCATCAGGGCTAAGAAAAGAACCAGATAACAAGGTAAGAGAAACATGAGTAGTGTAGATAAAAAAAAAAAGAAAAGTAAAATGAAGTTGGTAGAATAATGACAATAGTAAGAACTATTATTAAGACAATGACAATGACAATAGTAAAAATTATTTATCTCTTAGTTCTTACTATTGTCATTATTCTACCAACTTCATTTTACTTTAATTTTGTTTATCTACACTAGTCATGTTTTTCATACCTTGTTATCTGGTTCTTTCCTTAGCCCTGATGAAGGCCATGTCAAAATAAATATTATCATTTATTTTTGCCTTCTTATTTGACTGATCCCCCCAACTATTCTTATATATATATATATATATATATATATATATATATATATATATATATATATATGCATATAATTAATTTAAAAAGAATATATTTTTTTTTTCACTCTCCTTGTAATATTGTATTTTGTTCTTATTTCTTTGTATTCTTTTGTTATTACTTTATTTATTTATGTTTCCGTATATAAGGTGTGAATGTACTTTCTGAACTCTATTATAAATGTCCTTAACTGAGACAGATTGTAACATTTCTCAATAAATAAAATAAGTCAAAAAAAAAAATTAAAAATAAAACATAAAATATATAATAATCATAAAGAAGATTAAAAAACTTAAATACCGTAAGATGGGACTGGATGGGTAACTTTGAGATAGCGAGTAAAATTTTGCTTGTGGCGATTCCGTGGTGGATACACTGTGTTGGTCCAGTCTACAAAAACGTGCTTCTTGTTGGCATGTACTTCGCTACTGCCTTGCTGCAGTTTGAGAAGTTTCCGTGAAGTTTCCTTCCCCCCCCCCACAAACTAAATTTTATCGGCTGTCCCAAAGTTTCTCACCCAGTTCCAAAGTTACCCCGTCTTACAGTATATATAAATAAAAGAATGAAATAATGAGAAGAAAAAGAAATAGATGTAAAATAATTAAATAATATAGAAATCATAAAAGTATGTATAAATATAAAGAAAACTGAATGATAGAAAATAAAAAAAAACCCGTCCTACATAGAATAGAAATAAATATTTTCATTAATAGGCAATTAAAAGAAAAAACTATATATTGTCTACAAGTCTACAAGTATACAATGTGTCTACAAGAAAGACACATACATATTGATTTAAAACAATTAATTTATTAATACTTTCACACTTATTGAATCTGTAAAATTCTTGCGTTTGCATCACTTTTCATTTCTTTTTAAGTCCATGTATAATGTCTAATAAAAATAATGATTATGGGAAAAATTGGATCTTTTGGAAAACTTATGAGGTTTATTTGAAACATATCACGAAACTCGATAAACAATGTGTTAATATGTGTAAATCAGTATATTCTCAATATTTCGCGTGATAATATTTTTTGAAAATTAGAAGTATAGTTAGAGGAGCTGCCTATGAATATAATCCTTAGATCTGGTATGTGACGCATTTGGAACATTTTTTTGGTCCGAAATTTCAAAACCACATTTCTCCAGTTTGCTTACTTTGCCAGTATACTACAAATGTATCAGGATATTGGGTCATTTACTAGTCCTTTTGAGATGTTGGTGTGGGAAGCGCTGTCTTCGGTCAGGACCTATATTAAAAGATGACTGTTTATTTATGTATTGCTTTATCAGAAAACTAATAATCATGATTTCGGTATTCAAATAATATCCTACAAGTAGTCCATTTTCTCTTCCTCGATGAAAAGTGTAGTTTATTTTATTAGTTAAATACAACAGTTTATTTGACAATGTAAAAGCCTTTCTTTATAGAGAGGGGTCAGTAAATGAAAGGGGATCAACAAATGTAGGCTCTTCTCGGCTATTTTCGTAGGTTTTAGGACACAGTTCTTATTTTACCTTTTTTAAAACAAATATTTAAAAAAATAAATTATTTATATTTATTCATTTCTGAAACTGGCTGAATGATCATTTTTTTCAATTAAATAAAATTTAAGTTACTTGAGAGAAGACATTTTGATAATTCGGCATTTAAATCCTGTCAGACTTTTTTAATGCAAATAATACCTGCCTAATATTGACGTCAATTTAACTTCATATTAATCAAACGCGTTTCATAAAAATCGCTTTATGCATTAGTGAAAATGAAATTAGTGAAAATTATATGAAGGACAACTTCCTGCCTGCCGAATATGACGAAAAAAAAAAACAAAGTTATAAAGTCAGTAATAAGGTTATAGCTTTATACATGAGCAGGGTATAATCATAATAAGTACAAGATGGTTTTATATTGTAATGTTATCTGGAACATTGTTATTACCAAAACGGTATTGAATTTTTGACGTCTAATAAATTATCTCTCCAAGCGAGAATGCACAACATTGTAAAATTAAAAACCTCTGGATGAAAAAAATTGGAATAAGATTCTATTTTAAACAACCATTTTAAAGTGAGTTATCATATAATCAACTAACTGATTAATTATTAGTTAAACAGATGTGAATTAACAGTTTAATATTCCCTCTCCTCCTGAAAGAATTAGTCAAAATCACAAAGTCTATTTTAGTTCAAAATGTGAAATTTAATTAAGAAAAATAGGTGGATTTTTATGTCCGTTTTACGAAAATAGTTGCTTCTAGAATACCTTGTATACTATTTTAACCTTATATTTATCAAATTGAGATCATTTTAAAAATAAAAGGCTGATGTCTCTGATTTTTTTTTACTTCCACATCTTGGTGTTTAATATTTCATATCAAACAAATAGTCGGGCTGAAGATGATATTGAACTGAAAATTTTGTGAATCAGAGGTCGTTTGTTTTTAGTTTCAGAATAATGGCTATGTTCCAGTATTATGGAAATTGTGAAATTAATAATAATTTTAGTTAGTTATATGTTAGTTTTACAATTTTATCGATAATGAAGTGGATATTTGGTTTAGCCATTAGTACAAATCTTGTATTTTATCATTTTAATAATTTTAGCATTTTCGAATCTAGATTTAAAAAATACTAAAAAGATTTATCACGAAGCCCATGACGGCGTCGGAGTGAATGAATATACTTCGCATTCTAGCATTGAGTACCATAAGTAAGAATTATGTAACTAAAAAATATTGTAAGAAAGGGCATAATGATAAAGATAAAGGCGAAGAGCGCGGCTTGATGGCAACAATCGAAGGCCTTTTTCTGATCCGAATCAAGACCGTGACCCCCCTCTCCGCCGGGCCGGGGGTAGCAACGGGGGCTAGGCCTATCATTAAACCATAAATAGGAAGTTAGGGCCCACGGGGAGATGGTTCAGATAGAGGAGCTTTTCATCGGGCCTTGTGTTTAAACCAGAACAGCTATCATTTCAAAACCAAGCGGCATTATAATTTCGACTCTGGGGATTTCGAGAAAGGAAAAAAAAAAAAAAAATAGAAAAATGAAAAGAAAAAAAAAAGAGCTGAAAAAGAGACGACGTCAAAGAGCTGGGTGTGGCGAACGTTTATCATGTGCGCCTCCCTCATTACACCTTTCCGACCGCCATATTTTACTCATCCTTCAAATCCTATGATCCAGGTAAATATCGCCCTGGGGCATTATAACCTATACATGGATTATAAGGTACTTGTAATGCCTGGGCAGGCCGTTATATAGGCTCTACCTTTCCTGGTAATGCTGCCCGATAAACCTACAATATTGTTTCGTCTAGTATACTGGACTCAAGAAGGTGGAAACTCTTCTTCTTCTACTATCTAATCAAAGGCTGATATAGCGAATGACGACATATCATTACAGAAATTATTTATTTATGTAAATTTTTCGACGGGTCGTTTACATAATCTTTTCATTATTATTTTTCTGAAGATTTCTATTGTAGTAAAACATATAAAGACTTGCAATTGTTTTAGTGTATTTTTTCTTCTTGCCTTCTTTATATCTCCTTTTTTCATTATTGTTCATCGTGTGCATAGGTAGATCGACTATGGCCAATCGTGAGACAGGTAAGACTCACCGGTTTTCTCCTTGTCAGCTATAGATTTCTCTTGGGACGTTTCTGCCGTTGCTGTGTCTTTCTCAATTCAATGTTCCTTATGTTGACCGAATAACTTTGTCAATCCAGCCATCACTTTCTATTGATACAAGATTATCAAATCGTTTTGAGAACACTTGGCTTTATGAACACTTTATTTTTTATTTGACCAGTGAACCAGTCTTTTCAGTTTCAGTTATCCCGATGCGGCTAGGCAACCCGAGTATTTCAATATTTTCAAATGTAGATTCAACCGTATAATTAACGTTTCGGGATTGTATACCCACTTCCAAAATATTCTGTTATTTACCAGAAAACAAAATTGTAAATATAATCTAAAGTGAGCAAAGTAAAAGTTGTACTAATAGCCAAAAATCTATTTTTTTTTTATTATTACTGACTAATGAATGATTTTATTTAAAGATGTGATACAATTCTGATGATTGCTAAATGACAAAATTATTTGAAAATTTTGTATTCACATTTTGAGGTTTAACGTCCTTAATTACATCAACTGGGACAGGAAGGACAGGTAATCGGATTTATGATATCAACCTTAACAAGCCAAAGTCGAAAGTTCAGGAAAATTTTTTCTAAAAATATCTTTCTAAGACGGATCCGTACCCAAACAGCTTTAAGTTGAGAACGATAAGAATTCGTGCCAACATGCTTGGTCACCATGGCTTCTAAGGAAATATTTATCCCTCATTAAAAATAGTCTCTAAGCCATTACAGCAGTTTGTGCGAAGTTATGAATCGAAAGCGATATATTCATTTGCTGTCTAATAAATAAACTATGGAAGTTTATAACTGCGTTCATATGAACCATCTATAAGACAGTAGCAGCAAGCCTTGCGTGGGACTATTTCAAACATTTATCAATCCTTATTTTATGTATAACACCAATGTTATATATTTCTTTACTATAAAACGGTTTACCAAAATATCTTAATCGAATTATCAATTAAAATGACTAAATTATAAATATGGTGTTTCTAAAGAGAAAATAATTACAATGAAATCAGATGATTAATATTCTATGAAAAAAAAAAATGAATTGTTGCGTTCAAATCTTGTTCAGTAATAGATACCACCTCCATAATAGGTACCCTTTTACATTATCATAGTTGTTATTGTTTACTCCTAAAATTATAATAAAAAAAAGAGTGGTGATAAAATATATACATGAGGCCTCATTAGATCCAGAAGCGGCTACAATGCATAAATCATCATGTGCATATTGAAACGGTACCGTCTACAATTTCTGTTATATCCGGAAAGGAATAAACATACCAGAAAATGCTGATCATTTGAAGTGGGATTTATGAGAATATTTATTTTTATGTATTAAATAATAGTATGAAGAAGCAGTAACTGTAAATTTAATATAAGGATGACGTATAGTTAAGAATAAGTGCATTGGGCTCATATTTAAAATATATTTTAAATAAAACTGTAGGCATATGTAAATGCTGCTTAGTGACTTCAGCTATTTCGTTGACAGAATGACTATTAATCTTGTTAAGTAGGTGTTGTACATGGAAAAGTTGTAATCAAGTGAAATTTCTTCCATAAATTCACAGAAAGTATTCCAAAGTCATTGCCATCCAGGAGCTCCCATCCCCCTCCCAAGACCAACTGAATTAGATAGAAAAAACGTTCATTACAAAAAAAAAAAACAACGATATTGTATCTTCTCCACACAACTCTAGATTTTAACTTTTAAGTTATAAAGGTAAGATGTTTTAACACCTAATCGTAAATTATAAATTACAGTTGGGAAAGTAACTATAATTACTGGATAATAGAGTTGATACTGCCGCGAGAGTTTACGATCCCTGAGGAAAAAAGTCCATTAGATATACTTTAGTTATATAGGGTTGTTATTAATGAGCAGAAGAAGGTTCAATGGAATCGTAAATTTATTAAAAGAATCGAGGTGAAAGCTATCAAACTTATTTGATTTCATTGTAGATAACAAAAAATAATAATAATTCTGGATTGCCTTTTCGGCTGTAACTCATTTTTTTTTTTTTGTTCAATGAGGATAGACTAATTCATTTTTTTTTTTTTGGTCGTAATCGTTCTTAGACGTTTTTATTCATCCGTTGTGACTTAAATGTCAGCTTATGCTATTTATATAAACGATAGGAAGTTATTGATCTTCATGTTTGCTATTGATCCTTATACCACATGGTTTAGCCTAGTTCGAAGTATCGATCATATCTTATTTTGCACCATCGGTATTTGTTTTGAATGGGCAGGAAGTTTTGCATATTTTTCTTTTTGAGTTCTAAATCTGATTAATTTAATATCAGAATAGTCTTTTGCACCATCCTCCACTAATAGTTGCGATGTGGTGCTGCTGCCAACCAGTTCCTTGTACTTGACATGGACACTTAGGGTCACCAGTTTTCACACTGAAGCCGTGGTTTTCCTTTGCGTTTTGATCTGTGAAGTACATCCGTCAATATTATCCCGGCACACAACAATATACTGAGCTTCGTATACTGGACGACGAATGATTCCAAGTATAGATCTTGAAGCTCATGATTCCTTCCAAGCTCCAAATATGTTACAAGGATCTTTTCTTGAAGATCATCATGTTCTAATAAAAAATAACTTTATTGTGAACATTGTCAAAGGAGTTTTCGCTTTCAGCAATATTCTTTGTGTCTATTACTATTGCATACATTATCATCGTAAATTAAAATAAACAATACATTTTTAATATTTCTTATAAAAAAAAGGAGATATTTTGCTAATAATTATTTTATTATTATTAATCTTCCATCCTAAATGTAGAGATTAATTATTAAATTTTAATGAAAGGAACGTAATTATTAAACCACGGTGATGAACGTTAAAAATGCTAATAATTTAATTAATATATTTTTTAATTTAAATATATACTTTTCTTACCTATCTATATATTAAAAATAACGGGTTAAATCCGGCCCGGAGGACCAAAATTACGCTAAGCTTCTTCAAGGTGTTACGTAAACACTTAAATTGAAACTTAAAACTTAAAAATAAATAAATAAAATGTTTATATATTAGAAAAACAATGAACTGTATTATAAATTGAACAAAATGAATTCTGAATTATAACTGTGTAATAAATAACTGAATCGAACGTTTTTTAATGAAAACAAATATTACTTTTAATTTTAAAGTTAAAAACTGTTAATAATATATTTCCAAGTTTATAACTACAAAAATGATTTCCAGATATCTTTTTGTACGATTTTCAGAAGTCATTCCAGACAAATTTAAGACCTTGTTGATACAATCTCCGGTTATGGTTCGGCTATTGGCTCATTTAAATTTCTTGAATGCAAATGTAAAAGACATAAAATAATTCAAAATATATACTGAAGAACAACCATGAAAAATAAATCGTCAGATACCAATCAAGACAATAAAGAATTGTGTTATTAGGGCAAGACAAGAATATCATACCCTATAAAATAAATACATATAAAGTATACCCCACACTTCTTGCCAGTGTGAAGTTTAAAGCGAAGGGAGGCGAGAATACCTGAATTATGACACGATGGGTTGAAGGTTTATTACACCTACACATCTTTATTACTCCTAGGCCGATTTTCTCCCAACTGCACTTCGACAGCTTTGCGACTTAGTAATAGTGATCTGCCTGGGCGTTCGCAATTATTGTCCGACATCATCCTCCGGAAGAGATAACGTCTTATTGCCTCTCAGGACGGTTTCAAACGATATACTTATGCCATATTATGAATTTAATCGTTAAAGCTTTCAAGAATCAGAAGGATTGTCTTCTTATTGTTCTACTGATTTCCAATAGATTTTACCTATGTAATTATATTTAATGGATCTCATATTAGACAAAACTCATTTTGAAAAAAACAATTTCACCTCCGGTGTTCTCCCTTGGAACATAGTGATTGTGAATTCACAATAAAAAAAAAAAAAAAATGCGATTCTAAAAGGTATTATATTTTAACTTATTTGACCATAACACCCACACCATTCAGCAAATATAATGAGCTCTTTTTTTTAATACCATTTACCACAGGTGTGGAACCGAGGTCTCGGAGGCCGCATGTGGTCTCTATGACGTTGTTGCGTCCTCCAAACGCTTTTGAATGATATTTATTATTATAGTGCTAGAATTAATTAATATTTAATTATTTAAGTAACGAGTATATGGAAATTAATGGAATTAAGTTGAATGTATGTATGTGGGTGTGTGCATTTAGTGATAAATAAAAAAATCAACGGTAAAATATAAAGAACTTTTTCGTCCTCTATTAGAACTACGTAACCTTACCGCGGCTTCTAATGATAAAAAGGTTCCTCAGATTTGACACATACGAACTAGTCATATCTCATATGGTTTGAGTTATTGCTTGTCAGAGCTGTGATCCGATTTAAAATCCTTAGAGGATGATTCCTTTGTTGGCGCTTTAAGGTATTAAAAGAAAAAAAATATGGAAAAAATTGATAAGACGCTATAACATTGAATGAAATATTGAAATAATATTAGATAGCACCTGATACAAACTTTTATTCATATTAATAGTCACATAACAAGTCAGAGTAAAAATACGACACCAATTATAAGATCTGTTTGGAAGAGTTATGTATCTGAATGAGCATGGCCTACTAAAATGGGACTCCCAATAGACCCTACTTAATCTAAAAGGAAAGTGAAGAGGCACCCATACCCTGGGACCCATTCCTCAGGAATCCCCTCGATACGGATAGCCTAGGCCCAGGGGATAGCAGAAGACAGCAACTATCGCCCCGGAGTGACTCGCCGGTAATAGGTTGTCACTCACAACTAGCTGCCACGGGGGGCCGCCTTTAATATATATTATAATTAATTCTCCTCCCTCTCCTACCAATAGTCCTGCTGAAATCCTTCTTCCATAACAAGCGCCCCGCTGCTTCTAACGGATCCTTCATTACACAGCTGAGAACATGTCGATAGCCAGTTTCTTATTCAAGGCACAGGAGATTTCTTTCTTACGTGGATAACTTTAAACAAAAATTAAACAAGAGGAGGGATGAAGTAGAAATGTACATTAGACAAAAATGAGACCCGATTAGAAAGTAATCAGAACAATTTGATTTGTTTTTTATTCGCTGTTCTGCGACATGCGGTTTGCTGATAAACAAAGAATGCACTACACATGTGTATTTTATTTTGTCAACTGGCTTTATGTTAATGTTGATGGGTATGCATGCAAGTGAATTAACGAACTGTGACAATTCTGAAATTTTATAGTGTGTAATAGAATAGAATAGAAAAATAACTTTATTCTGGGACGCAGTCCCTTGAGAATAACAAAATAGAACAAAATTAAAAGATCACATCTGGCCAAAATAAAATCAATCGAAAAAAATAAATAATGTAAAAAAAAATATAAGGTAAAAATTCTATATACAAAACAAACGAAACTATATACAAAGCAATTAATACTATGACAAGACACTTAAAGCTATTTGCAGTATACACTTTTAAGAAAAGAGAATTAAAAAATAAAAATGTATCAAATTCTCTATTAAAATCAGCTCGAATGGTTAGCAACTATCTGACTGTTTTTGGGATAGGAATTGGAATAGGGGGGTTTTGAATGTGGATATGGATGGGGAATGTCGAATTTTGATAGGGAGGGAATTCCAGAAATTGACAGAGCTAACTATAAAGGAATTTTGGAATGAGGAACGTAATTCCAATACGTATAATATGTATAATAACGTAATGAAGTGAGTGAATCAGCCAATATTCGAAATAAAAAGTTATTAGTGTGATAGTTAATTTAGAGAGTGGTGCATTTCTATTTTTTTCTTTTCCAGTGTGGAAAATGACGTGTTTCTAAGTTTTAACTGTTGTTGATTGGTTGGTTCTATTGAAATGCATGATTTTTTTAACTTGTCTTCCTTCTCATCGTCCCTGTTTCTTTCTTGGGCAGATGGTTCCCTCTTTTTAACTATTTTTTCTAATTTGGAAATAAAAAATAATAACTGAAGAGAATTAGGTTGGGACATTCAGTCAAAAGTAAAATATAAAAATAAATGATGATATTTCGTCCCTAAGTTCAGGTCTTTATCAGGACTAAGGAAAAAAGAGATAACAATAGGTATGAGGAACTATTAGAGGAGTGGGGTGGTAGGGTACTGAGCTTCCTATGCTAAAGGTCCCAAGTTCGAATCCCGACTTGAGGCAGAAAAAATATTTATTCTGTTGCCCTGGGTAGACCCTCCAGGGGCACACTCAGCCTGTGTAAAGTGGGCACCCTTAAATTAAAATAATTAATTAAGGAGAAAAATCTGGGCGGTAGAGCGTGATGAGTTATGTTTTCTTTTTTTCTATGGGAAACTATTACCATTAAAAGAAAATAATAATATGTAGATGAAAGTCTAATAATATTTAGGTAGAATAAACTTATCATTAATAAATAAGTAGAGCGACAGAAATATGAAATATAAATGAAGGAAATATAAAATAACGAAAACAAAGTTAGGGATAGTTCCTAACTTTGCTTTCACTACTTTCTACCCCTAACAAAGACAACCATTAATCCACTATTAAAATATAAAAACGTTTTAGATGGAGCTGAATCTGCACCAAATGTGTAAATTTTCCCCATTAAGAGGACAAGGATGGCAAGGAAACTTTTCCACCTTCACTCCACACACATTAGCGCCACTGCTGTATTTTAAATTATAGCGTTCTTAAGATGTTCAGGACTGTTTCATGAACAACCACTAATGATCACTAAGGTTTCATAAACCTCTCAATAAAACTTTACCTAATCTCAAATATTTTTTTTTTTTTTTTTTTTTTTGACTCTATATCTTCATCCGCACCTGTCATGGTAGTGACAATTAGCAGATTAGCTGTTTAAATTGAAAATGACATGATAGGCATGACGAAGAATGGAGCCCAGCAGCACCTCTTCCCTGGCCTGTTTATATCCTAAAATCAGGAAAGGAGATCTCTCATCCAGCTCCTTTTCAGTCGCCTCCTGATGAGCATTTCAGCCGTGGCCATGTCTTTGATAAGTCCATTGTGATGTCCGTGTAGTTTTAGATGAAATCGGCAGTAAAGAGTACGTATGTGCTGGTCAATGGTTGGTTGTCTTAGGTCGGTATGTAAAGTCTTATTGTTGACGTACCAGGGAGCTGCAGTTATTAGTCTTAAAATTTTAGATTGAAAGGATTGTAGTTTTTGTAAGTGAGTCTTTTTTGCTGAACCGTAAATCTGTGAGGCGTATGTCCAAATGGGTTTGAGCAGGTAAGTGTATGTATTTAGTTTTTGTCTAATTTTTAATTTTGATTTAGAAAACAGTGAGTACAGTATTTAAATTATTATTATATTTAAATCATCATCAATGATTTCAATCTGGGTCAAATTAAACGTGTTGAAAATTTATAATTACTTATGGCTATGGATCGAGATGAATGAAAATGAAAGAATTGGGTGAGAGTGAGGTTTGCGCTGCAAACCATTTAGTACTCTTTCTCCATTATAGTATTAATGTGTGTTTATTGGTTTGTTTGTGCAAACTAGGACCGAAAAGAACAAATTAAACTTAGAATAGATGATCCAGCTCTGTATAAAAAAAAAAATCCGGTATAGAAACGACGTTCAAGTAAATTAAATTAATGAAACTCATTATAGTAAAAAAGAACAGTCGTTGCTAATGGCTATGGCAGTTGAAGCGTACAAAAGCAAAATAAATTATTATCAAAATAAGGAATGCCTAAAAATGTCAAGGTATCTCACCTTAATTTGTGATAGTTCTCCGAATAAAAAAAATTATATCTGATTAATGAGAGTTCGAACCAAACAAAGAAATAGCATCCCATGTATAAAATTTAGAAAAAAAAAAAATCATTTGGGCAAATTTTCTATTTAGTTCCCTATACGAGATACGAGAACCGCAAAGGTGTGAAAGAGGGCACTAGGGACAGAAGAGTATCCTACATAAATAAAAATAAAGGGTCGCTAATCTGAGACTGAAGCTACCCGACGGAGTGTACTAAAAGGCAAAAGTTTTATTACCCCAAGGCTAAAGTAGTGCCATTAAGGAAGGCTAAATTGTTTTTGTACTTGGGGAAGATAAGGGAACACTATAGGATCTGTGGTGGGGAGGCATTTCAAGTAACTTCCATATAGGCTACCCCTTGCCTTTTTTTGTCCGACATTTAGATCCCTGGATCAGATAGCTCTCTGCCAACTTCGGCGGTGGGCGTAACTTAACATAACTTTAAAGTCTGATACCAAGCTGTCCTTCCAGTCTCCAGCGGCCTTAGGGATCCAGCCCTCTTTATTACAAGGACTTACTCTCTTCTTTATTGCATTATTTTTTAGGTATTACGTGATCCAGTCATTCTGCTTCTGATAATTTCGCCGGTACAATGGGTTGCGGGCTGATTGTTATTTATTTTTAAGGGAATGGGGTTAAGTTGCTGTACATCGAATATCTCATTTAAATTATTGAAGACCATTATATCCCGGTGAGAACTTTCTCATTAGATAGCTTTTCATTATTCATAATGCATTCGATGTATTCGTGACATTCGCGAAAAATGTTTTCTTATATACATATATACAATAAAAGATTATCATATTGTCTATTCAATAAACATAATTAGTGAAGCATCATACTTTACCACAACTATTCAATTAACAATTTACTTAATAAATGGTATGCTTCAGAGATATTTATTGTTAAATTTCCTTTTAGTTTAATATATTAGCAACTATGCCTGGACTTGTAATAATCTATTATTGTACTCGCCCAAGATCTATTTGTTTGGTCCATAAGAGCTCTGGTTTCTAATTCTCTTACTAAGAACATAGCAAAAATGGGCATATGGTATTCTGAGTACCGAGTACACAGTATGTTACTCAAATTGAGTAATTCACTAATGGGAATTCAATCAGTACTTCGGTTCGAGAGTTGTGCCTGTTACATCAGAGAATTAAACATAAGAGGGATATCAGCAAATACATCCGCTGCTTTGGGAAATGATGAAAAAATATTAGGCAAATTCTCTCATATAAAATATTTCTCTCTGAAGAAGGAATTTTAAAAAATCTCCAAACCTCTCACGCAGCACTCCATACCTTCTTTTTTAAATATTTTTTTCCCCTCTTTTTTTCTTTTGTCATTATTATTTTTTTTCTCATTTACCTAACGTGCTAACTTTAAATAACTAAAGTTTAATAACCGTAAACAACTCAGCATTAACGTGCATTTTACATCTTTTTAATTTTATCGCATTCTTAATATTCACAATCAAAAGATGTAATAATATGTAATTTTAATTAACGGCGTTGATGACCAACAGGTTTTACTCCTTTACTATACAACAACCAATCAATTACTTCAGTTAATCGTTTGACATCAACAGAAGTAGTAATTAAATTCCTTGGTAGTCAAAAAAGGTCAGTATTTGAGTAAAGTACTATGAATACTCAGTACTCATAGTAACATTTGTCCATCTCTGGAATATAGCTGTCTAATACTGAGAATATAGAAGCCATATTTAGAAAAAAAATGTTCACTTATTAAATATATCAATAAGTATATTTATGTATTTTATATATTTTTTCAGCGAAGAATATAATAAATAGCAATATTTTTATTTTTAAAACTTAAAAATTACTTTAGTATCCCTTAAGAGACTTTCGGCAAAAAATGTGGTTTATCTAGAAAACGGGCTTATATTTCAGGGCTTTAAAAGGTATACTCCAACAGAACTCTATTGGATTTTTATGTCCTCTTCGAAACCATTAAAATAAAATTTATGGCGTCTTAATCCGTCGGATTTTGTTGTGAAACCTCCCATTTTTTTAAATGGATTTTATTGTAGTTCTTGTAAGATTTTATGTTATGCAATTTTCATTCCTCGTTTCTTTTGAAACCTAATTACATTTCCTTTGATAACGAATTCATCTATATTCATGTTATAGATTATAGATTCAGAATAGGTGTATATACAACCGCATCTTATACAGTGAAGATTCATAGTGCGCTGTTTAGGAAGAATATTTGGAGGAGACTGAAAATATATATTACATATATACTGTAACGAATAATAAATCTATTGTAATTCCTCAACATTCAATAGTTTCCTGAAGAGTATTTCAGTTATGTGGAAATAAGAAAATGTAGAATTTTACATTCGCGAATTATAACTATTTGCATTTCATAAAAAAAGAAAGAAACGATTTTAGCTTAAACAATTTAATACATATATAATAGTATAATACATACATTCTGAACATGAATTATTAATTTTTATGTATATTTTCATCCGTTAAATGAACTGAACAAAACTCCATTCAAAAAATATCGCGTGTTGTAAACGAAACCAACCATTTCAAGTCATTCAGAACAATCAATCACAATTGAATAAGCGTGTGGCTAACAAAGGTTCGCCTAACGGAGGACTGTACTGACTCATAATTTAGTTAGGCCTATTTCTTAGCTTTCAACAATAGCTCATTCAATGAAAGCTGTAGAATATTGCCCCTTATTTGTTCGAAGTTTGAAGTTCAAGAGGGAAATTGAAGCCGTGACGTCTCTATCCATTCATTAAACTTCAAAAGGCACAAACGAAAATCATTTAAAAATCACACCTTTTAACGATGAGATCTTGATAGCTACTTATGCAGACGACACAACGATTCTCACAAAACATCAAGACCCTACACAGGGCTACTACATCACTACAACTACTAGCTACTACCACATCACTTACTTAAATTACAAGATTGGTTCACACTATGGAAAATTCGACTTAATCATGACAAATCCAAACATACTACTCTTTACACTTCGAAAAAACACCTGCCCTCCAGTTTATATTGACAAAAATAAAATTCCTCAAACGGACATGGTACTTTACCTTGGACTCACCTTCGACAGAAGGATGACATGGGGTCCGCATGTTAAATGAAACGTAAGACACTTAACAAACGACTCAAATTACTTTACTCTCTTTTTCCAAATCTTCAAAATTAAAACTAAAACAGAAACTGAATACATATAAATACTTACTTAAGCCCATAAGTACATGCTCATCACAAACATCGATAAACAGACCCACTTACAAAAACTTCAAACGTTCCAATCAAAATTATTTCGACTCATAACAAAAGCACCTTGGTACGTGACTAACAAAACTCTACATATTGACCTCCACTGTCCAACAGTTGACCAACACATAACGGCCCTTTATCAACGATTTTACACAAATTTAAATGGACACAATAACAGACTTATAAGAGACATGGCCACAGCTGACATACCTCAGAACATGAGGAGAAGACTAAAAAGGCGTTGGATGAGGGATCTCCTTCCTTAGACAACCTAAGTAATTGGAAAAAATTAGGGAAGAGGTACTGCTGAGTACTTTCCTTCCCCATGCCTGTCAATAAGTTGACAGGCGCAAATACGTATTTTATAGGGAAAAAAATACATATAAGCGATAACAAATAAAACTCCATTTTTTATAATCTGCTAGCAAAAATAAATTTACAAATGCATTCATTTATTGTTTTTTATTTAACGACTTTTACAACATTAGTCATATATTGTCACGAAATATAACTTTTTTCCTCCTTCTGTCCTGCCAGTCTCCTTTACGCATAGTTCTGTTTATTATTCCTTCCTTAATAGAACGTAGGACGACCTTTCTTCCGTCTTCTTTTCGGTTTCCAATCCCAAATTAACTTAGGCCATCGTCCCTCTTCCCTCCTCAACACATGCCCATACCACTTCAGATTCATGGTTTCGATGATGAGCAGGATGTTCTCCATTTGTTCCACTTGTTTCTTAATCTCGCTATTTAAAACTTTTTAAAGGCAAATGAAACCACGTGGTCGCCCCCAACAGTCCATTTTATTGCTAAAAATCTTTTTGATTGACTCTCCTTAATTGTCCATGATTCGGCTGAATAGAGAGTAACACTTTCCAGGAACGATTTATAAATCTTTTTTATTTATTGTAATTAAAATTAAAAACATATATATATTTTAGTCTTTGTTGACCATCATGAAACCTCAAAACCTTATCTGCAGAGGTAAATAAACTCAACATTTGCATATTCCAAATTCGCATGATTTCCAATACACATAACCTTCCTTGAAATTACCATATCCAGAAATGATTGAACTCAAGAGGGCAAAAGGCTTTAATGCCTACAACAGTACGCATATTATAGTTCTAATATCAATATAAATTTTCCACAAGTCAAAGGTTACTTATTGCAAGATTATAAATTATTCAAATGCAATGTTATTTTACTATATTACAAACCAAATCAAATATTATATCTAAGTAAAATGACACATTTCATTAGACACAACGTCTCTTAGAGGACATTGTATATCAATAAATAAATTATAAAAAATAATTTACAACGACTAACATTGAATTTATTTTATTTTTCAGGTAAGGGATTATCCAAAGTATGCATTCTTCACACAATAGTTGTAAGTACCATTGTATAATTGTTTTTACCTATTCTATTATAAATTCAGTAATTATTGCTTACAAGTAATCGAAAAAAGTTTTCTTATTTTAGAAAATACACTAGATAGTTTGTAAAATACTTGTACGAACTTTAGATCTTAACAATTTAGTAATCTTAACGATTTGATATTTAGCTTCCATTGGATTGAAAAATATTACGGTTAAACTATCTGAGTTAGAGAAAAAGGAACTTACTAGAATAAATATTCAATCTCGTGTGAGAAATGTATCTTATTAATAAATCCTGGTTCAAGTTTTGAATATTTGTAATTGGTGTGATATATTTTGAGAACAAAGTTTTATATATGTAAAGAGATGGGTAAGTAGTCGGCTGATCAATTATAAGGATAAAAAAAAAATTTCAGGAATTTCAGTGAAGATATATTTTTTCTTTTTCTTGTCGAGAGTTCATGTCTCGTCTTCCAAACGATAGCCCTGAGGATGAATTACATGTTTGGGTCGAAATGTCTGCTTACCCAACAAAAATATCTTGACGGAAATTCCTTAGAATTTTGTTTCATCCTTATTTATGTATTAGGTAACATAACTTGGAATTTAGAAATTGAAATAGAAAATAACTTCTGGGACGAAGTCCCTTACGAACAACAGAATATTACAGAAAAAAAGAATAACATCTGATCAGAAAACTTGTTACATTAAAAGGTAGCTAGATAAAAAGCTTTACGTAAATAAACTTTGTATAGAAATCAAACCAGTCAGAATATTTACAAAATACTATAATTATATATATAATACAAATATGAAATTAAAAAGACTATGAAATAAAATAATCTCTGCACAGTTAAAAAGCTTAAAGAATATAATAAACAAAAGAAATATTTAAAAAAAAAAACAAAAAACAGTAGAATACAAAATATGATCCTCAAACAAATGAGCAACAAATCTCCTACGAATAAAAGAAAATTTCAATTTATGTTGAAAAATACATACACGTACACCGAAATATATACATAAACCGTGTTGTCAAAAATGGTGTGAAAAAATATATATACATATACATCCATATATTATGTATAAAAGATCATAATTAATCTACAAAAACAAAAACAAATTAAGATAAGAAATACTGTTGTTTACAATATTACTTAATATGTGGTTAGCCGTTTCCTGACTGTTGCGAGAAAAGAAGTTGGAATAGGAGGGTTTTAAAAGTGGATAGGGAGGGAACATGTCGAATTTTTAGAGGTAAGGAATTCCAGAATGGAGCAGAGCGGGGAGTTTTGAAAAGAGGCAGATCTGTAAAAAGGAGTATAAAGTTCTGATGGTCGGGATCTTGTGGTGAGAGAGTGGACAGAGGTCTTGAATTGGAGATAATTTAGTCCTCTAATTTTAAAAACAAGCAATAAAAATTAGTGCAACTGTGATTTTGAACCCAAAAACGAAAAATATATTTTCAAATGTGCAAAAATTAAATAAATATATAGTTAATTAAAAGAGTGAAAATATTATTCAGAGTTATCTTAAGTAATTTCAACCCTAATTTCAAAGAATAAATTACAATTATGTTGAATATACTAACGTAGTTTAATTGAATGACTATGTGGAACATCGTTACGTTTTGATTTGAAAGGAAACTTTGATCCGAGGCCTAACAGTTCTTTATTAATTTAATTAAAAGTTTAATGAAAAAAAAATATTGTTGTTAAAATACCGATCAAATATTTACAACTGCACATATAAAATGGATAGATATTTTCTGCTAATAATAATTAAATTAGTACATGCTAACGATAATGTATGTTTGCAGTATAAATAAAAATTAAAAAAAAAGGGCCTGATGTTCCTTTATGAATTCAATGAGCTACAATGAGAGTTTTTTTTTTCTGTATACAAATGTATCAACATCACTCATTTTTTTAAAGTGATAAACAATACTAAGTATTAAGACTATGGAGGTGAATGAAATTTTAAATAATAATTATTGCAAACAAAAAAATTATTCTTAATAAGATCATAACTCTTTACCGAATCGTTCAAAAACATTTCAATGTTCATAAACTATTAAAATTAATTCGGATGTCAGAAAATTTCTACATCATTATAATAGGCATTTAAATTCATGTGATAAGAATGTGCGAACCTTTAATGATTTTTTTTTTACTTCACTAAAAGTCCCACCAATTACACCTAACAAAGTCATTATGTGTCATGATGTGATGTCTTCAAAAAATTGGGAATTATATTATAAAGATCATATTTCTTCAAAAGATGAATAGATTTATAATCGTAAAAAAACAATAAATTAACAAATGGTAACTATTTTTTCGTTGCAGAGATAGTCTGAACTTCTCAACAATTTCAGTTAGTTTGATGACAAATTATTGAAATTGTTTCTATTTTACAAATAAATAATTCGACTTCAGTCAGGTTTACTACCCACAGCCCTACACAACCTTCAAAATAATTAGTAAAAAGTAGATATATATCAAGGATTAAATAGTTATGAAACTAGCATTCCTGATCAGAAACATTAAATTATAGTTGTAACTAGTTAAATAAGCGTGGGTTGTGATTAAATAAATGCAGCTGAAGAATAAATCGAATGTTTCCCATTGTATTCAGGATATTGTTAGCCTAATCAGATACAGCAGATAGATCCTGTATTCTTATAAGCATGGTCCAGTGAGAAATTTAAATCAATTGTGTAATGCGGTGTCAGTCATAAGGAACGACTCTAAGAAGTGAAAGTAAACTTGTGAGATGTTACTGTTATCTGTTTTCGTAATCCACTGTTGAGATAAGTTTACACAGCCGGGGGTCTGACTCAGTTGTTCTGTTCAACATATTACAGGGCTCAGATAGTAGTAAGTCTACTCTACGATACGACTGGGACTAATCTAATCTGGTATAATTATCATAAAATTATCAAT
The DNA here is from genome assembly GCA_928085145.1 of Nezara viridula. NCBI lineage: Eukaryota > Metazoa > Arthropoda > Insecta > Hemiptera > Pentatomidae > Nezara > Nezara viridula. The sequence goes on from OV725079.1 coordinate 130,310,713, forward strand.
ACGTGGTAATAGGAAATTCGGTTTGCATGCGATGCAATAGTGTGACAGCTCACATTATAAATACCAAATTAATTAATAATTATTCAATTAATCATGATACTGTTGGTCAGAAAAGAGCTTATAAATTAATGCTTCCTTCTCATATAACATAAATTCTTAGTAATTATCTATCAGTTGATATTGACGCTAAAGAATTATTGCTTCTTCCATAACAAACGGTAAACTTTGTTTTCATACTGATATTTAAAAAAATATAGCTTCTTTTCCTATTTATACATTTCCATCTTTTCTGGCCTCTCGGGAACACATATTTTTGGTAAAAGTTGCGCAATAATTCTACCATCTATTCTCTGATTCTTCGCTCATCGTCATTAGAAGAGACTGAAATGATTAACACCCATCGATTCCTTCCACCCGAACACGAAAGCTTCGTAGAACGATTAGTTATGCTTGCTAGCTAAAGGAAATTGTAGAATGAGGTTTACCTCAGTAGTTCGGTCATTATTTCCTCTAAAGCGGCGCAGGACATGATGACATGCACAGCAACAAAACAGAGACATAAGAGGTTACAGTCCTTCCCTAAGGCATGAAGCTCAGCGCGAAACTTCCCATGCTCTGTGTGGAATTGTGATACCCAATAATCAAGGAGGACCAATTTTACTTCCAGCCGTGAACAGAGACGGTAAGAAAGTATTTTCTCAAGGTGAAGCCATTATGATAATTAAAAAATAGTGGTATAAGATATGAAATTTTCTACTTGTGTTTTAAAATAAAGACATCTAGAAAAAAAGATTGGTTACGTGTCAGTCTGTCGTCTATCTGTAGGATAACTCATGTAATAGGCATTGTAATTAATATAATAATATTTTTATTTATTCTGGGACGAAATCTTTTAGAATAATTAACAAGGGCAGAAATGTGGGATTTTGAGCCTCTGATATATATAAATGTATTTACAAAGTAAACTTATAAATAATTAAATAAATGAAAGAACAATGAAATGAAAATAAACTAATAATGTATATACATATTTACAGAAATTTCTATTTACAATTTTATAGGGACTGGATGGAAATAAAGTGATTTAATAGGCGGGATTTAAAAGTAGAGAGAGTATTGAAACGACGGATGTCAGGAGGGATAGAGTTCCATAGATATGAGGATCGAATAATAAAATATTTACCGAAAGCAGCGGTTCGGTGGGCCCTTATATATAAATCTGCAGACCGGGAACATGGGTATTGCGGGAGTGAACAGAGGATTTAAATTGAAGGAGCTCGGAAATGTATGAAGGACGGCGAGAGTGAACGGCTTGGAAGAGGAAGGATGCCAGGAAATACAGCGGTAGGAAGGATAATATAGTCATTTTTAATTTGACAGACAGTTAACGCAGCTTTTCATTCCTTCTTCACTAAATCCCGTTCTGAATGACCCCATCCCGTATTCTTTTAACAGATTTTCTCCCAAGAGTTGAGAGAAAATGCTTTCTGATTTTTTTGTTAAGGTTCATGTCTCAAACCCATACATCCGTAGCCTTACTATAGTTTTGTAAATACGATTTTTTATTCTTTTAGATAGATGCTTTGCAGTAATAAATAGTATCTATTTCCTTCTGCTATTTCATTTTTTACTTTTTTTCGTATGTAACCAGGTTACCCATGCACTTAAACTGGTTTACAGAGCTAAAGATGTGCTGCCTTATCTCCCCATCTTCCTTTCCTCTTCTTGAACGCTTCATATACATTACCTGGTCCAGTTTAGCTACATACCCCGACCATCTTCACCTCCGTGCCTTCATATCCTGGGATATTGATTAACCCGTTTCTTTAGCCGTTCTTTATTGGTCTTTCTTCTCTATGTGTTAGTATTCTGATCCCAGGTCGCTCCAATTATCGTGCGAAGGATTTTTCACTCAAACCAATCAAAACATTTTTCTAAGGCGCTGGTTAGTGTCCAGGTCTCAAAGCCATATATTAGAACTGGCTTTATCATAGCATTGTTGATTTTTTAATTTGAGATTTTTCGTTATTTAATACCTTCGAAAGGGAGAAGAAAACTCTGTTTGAGTTAGTTATATGCTGGTCTATTTCTGGCATCTGTCATTTATTGAGGTTATTGTGGAGCCGAAGTATTTGAATTTTTCTACTCTAGGAAATGATTTTCTTTCTAGAAATCATTAATAGCAGACCCTATTATTGGGTAGGAAATTTCGGCTTATTATCATACATTTTGTTTTTTCGTCATTTACTTGTAGGCCGATCTGTTCTGCCTCTCTTATCAGAGTCTTAGCCAGTTCCTCAATGTTCTCTTGATTACTTCCAAGGACAGCTATATCATCTGCCTATCCAAGGATTTTATCATTAATTCCGACGTGGACTCCTCCATTTTTCCGTGATGTTGATATTAAACATTAATATAATGACTATATAGATCTTCTTAAAATGCAATATGTAGAAAAAGGATAGGTGTTTCAAGAGTTTGAAATATGTCAAAAAAGTAAATAAGGAGCCAAGAAAAAAACAAGTTGTTTTATTGTTATTACTATATTTCTCTATGTTAAGTATTGGTTATAACGACTATTTTAAAACCATCTTACTCTGAAATCTCGTTAAAATATGAATGCATTCGTCGAAATCGAAAAATGCTTTATGTGAAACTTAAGAAGTAACTCACAAATGATTCACAAATCGTGAACTGGTAACTTGCGCAGTCCATTATCAATCACATTGTGAGTTCTTCGTTTTGCGAGTTTTAAGTGCAAATCTAAAGGTATCAGAATTATATGTTGTAAAATAAATTGTTTCAAGAAAAATAAAGGAATAAAAAATGTTCTAGAGGATGGAATACATAGAAAGCTTGAAATATTTTTTTCAGATAATACACACAAACGCAATGTCCATTTCTTCATCTGTAGTTTATAACCGTTGATACTCCTCCACAAAGCTGTCCTCGGATGCAGATGCAAATAAGCTCTTAAAGCCTTCGTAGCTCAATGAGTATTCGATTTCCCTAAAAGGAAGCGGATTTGCTTTAATATCAGAACGTAAATCTTATATTTCAGCACGATCCTATACTAGTGAATGTATCTCTATAAAGGATACAGAATCCATTTTAAATTTTTAAAAAATGTACATTTAACATCTGAGTTAAGGCGCTTGGAATATTAGTATGCTAATACGTAGGTTTATTTTTACCCTTCCCTATATGAGAAATCTATTGTATAATCTGAACTATTTTAAACCAAATACTTATAGTTATGAGGAATGTATATATATTTTTTTGGTAGAAGAAAAAAATATAAATATCGCTACTGTTACTGCAAAAGTTTGTATTTTAACAATTTTTTATGTTAATGCTATTTATGTTAAAGATCACATTTTGTAGTCTACACCGCAATGAATATTCTGATACTATGGTAAATAGTATAGGAAAATGATGCATGAAATCATACCAAAGCATAAAGAAGTAATCTGGTTTTATGATCTTTTAAAAAAAAACTGAATTTTTAAATAAGATCTTATGCCCTAACATTAGAGATATAGTATCACACAGGACCACTTTTAAGAGAATAATAATAAAATATGTAAATATCTTAAAATAATTACGAAAGTCCATGCGAACTCAAATAACATACTTTTGACCAAAATTCGTACCGTTCATACTAACACTACTGATAAAGTTTTACTTGTTTTCCTATAAAACGAAGTAAATCTTAATTTAAATCCCCCAAAAAATTTCTAAAATTAACTACCGCTAATTTTTTTTTTAAATGTATGAAATCATATAGATCCTTCGGCTTCAGTTCATATTACTGGTACTAACAATATTTCAGGAAATTAAGCATAAATACAAATCTACCCAACCATCTCAAATGTAATAGAATCATTGTATTTATGTACGAAATGAAAAAAAAAACTCTTAAAAAAATAAAATTTACACTCATTTATAACTTAGTTGACCACAACAGACAAATTTGATTCCTTCAAATTTCTGGGGTGGTGGGAATAGGTATCTAGATATCCAAATCAATTGTATTGAAGTTTCATCACCATTATTGCATACTTAGCCTTAACGTACTTTCCTTATAGCATACATTGTAAAAAAAAAAAAAATGTCTTAATTTAAAAACGGCCTCTTCTTACGAGAAAAGTTGGTTATTAACTTTCTAACAGTTCAGTATCAAATTCCTCATATTTTAGCAGCTAACTTGAAAAAAAAATTGTATTTCTCTTAATAATGTTATATGTTATCTTAATAAAAGCTTTGTCCATAGATTTTATTATTAAAACTACATATAATTAACTTTGAAATGAAGGCGATTATGTTCCGAATCGAAATGGTAATTACTCTCCTTACCAGAGGTTTTTGGTTTTTACTTAATTATGCAGTTGCAAATTTCAATAAATCTGACAACATAACAAAACGCACTGCTAAATCAAATTTAATGATTTACATTGCGAGATATATATATTTTTTTTTTAACAATGGTAATGGAGATTATGAAGTCATCTACAAATCGTCTAATTTTGGAGTTCTAGCAATGGCCAGATTCTCCACTCAAGTCATGAATGTCTGTGGCTGTAGCGCTCTTACTCATCCTCAGCAGGTGGTTTTAAATACCACTGAGGTGGAGGGAGAAGCGTAGGGATCTCCTAAGCCTCGCTTTTCCTCTGCATGTGGGGAGGACAAAATTGGTTTGATGATCACCTGGCTGATTGTAAATAGTGTATATAGGTATGCTTGCATCTAAGATGTTTGTTTTACTTTTATTTCTATTTTTACTTACTTATGTGTATATGTATATATTTTTTTTTCTCTTTTGAATATTTAATGGTTGACCGTCGCATTATAAAGGAAGGAGATGGTCCGGGGTTGCGGTCATAAAAAGGCTAAATAGTGGTAAAACTATTATTATTGAAAGCCAACGTTTCGACCCGACTTTGCAGGTCTTCATCAGGGAGGTGTGTTCCTCTAGGAGTTTCACTTAGAACTCACTCAGTTTAGCCTTTTTATGACCGCAACCCCGGACCATCTCCTTCCTTTTTTTCTCTTTTGTTCTTTTTTTTTCTTATTATTTTGTTATTACTTTATTTATTTATATTTCTGTTTATACAGTATGAATGTACTCTCTGAACTCTATTATAAGTGTCCTTAACTGAGACAGATTTAATATTTCTCAATAAAATGTTGGAAAAAAAAATCATCTGAGTGACCGAAATAAAAATACCAACAATCATACTAAAAATCAGACATTTTTAACGGTTGTTTTTTTCCGGAAATTCCTTCCTTATTATGTTTAATTATTTTAATAAATAATTGGTCCGTTTATACAGATTTCGTTGACACTTCCTGATTCGGTTGGATGAACCTTGAACTTTAGTGCCGATCTTAAATATGACCTTCATTGTATTTTCGAAGCTGTAATAATTGTCTTCTCAGTAAGCTAAACGGAGCTGTCTTTCTTAAATTAATGAAGAAGACTGCTGTATGTTAATAATCTGTTATTAACAGATAACACTGACGGCTACTAACAAACTTAATGATAGCTCAGGAGCTACGGCCGATTCTTATCAGCTGATGATATGTCCCTTATACCAGCTCAAGAAGCGATGCCGGAGTTGAATACCATTTAAAGTACCGTCATTTTTTTTTGTATAATAGAAGAAAAGATATGATTACTACCTCGTAATAATAGGTAAAGTCCTACAGAATTTTAAAAAACAAAGAATTATAACAAAACAAAAATTAATAATCTAAGTAATAAAAGCATGTCTATAATTAAAATATACTTTACTACAGGACCGTTGGTCGGAATTTCATTAAATTCGAACCGGTTTTAATTTAATAAAATGTATATATATATATATATATATATATATATATATATATATATATATACTATAAAAGCAATACAATATCAGGTATCGAATCTAGAATGAAAATGGCACAACTCCAAATTTGTAATGGTTGGATCTCAATCACATCATAAAAAGCTGTTAGTTCATAAATATCAAGTCAGACTGGAAAATCTATCAGAAGCATATTGATTTTCTGTGCACAATTACTTAGATATATTTTTAGATGAGATCAATTTCATGGAAGTATGGGCACAACCTCCCTTATGCCCTAGATGTTTGCTGCGTACAACATGGAAAAATACATAGGATTATCTAATCTATTAAGAAGATATTTTTGACCAATAATTAATAAGTTAATTTTTATTACCAAGACTCGTCTCGGTCTCGTATTTGGGCAACACTATTGTCTGAGTGTCTGTGTGTATGTGAACACTCCAGCTTAAAAACGAAAAGTCGTACGAAACTGATATTACCCATTTAAGATAGGTATATGCCTTAGGTGTCAGAGCAACTTTCTCATATTCTAACAGTACCTTGTATTTGCTTTATGATAAATAATAACTATTTACTATTGTTACAATGTATGGAAATATGATAAATATAACTTTTAGAAGAATTTGATAATTAAATAAAAAAGAAAAATACTTATTCAGGTCGAAAATGAATATCCGGAAATAATAATCAGAAGGTATACGTATAATATATCGTTTCAAAGCGGAGAATTAAATATATATATATATATATATATATATATATATATATATATATATATATATATATATATATATATATATATATATATATATATATATATATATTATATATATATATATATATATATATATATAGAGAGAGAGAGAGAGAGAGAGAGAGAGAGAGAGAGAGGGAGAGAGAGAGAGAGAGAGAGAGAGAGAGAGAGAGAGAGAGAGAGAGAGAGAGAGAGAGAGAGAGAGAGAGAGAGAGAGAGAGAGAGAGAGAGAGAGAGAGAGAGAGAGAGAGAGAGAGAGAGAGAGAGAGAGAGAGAGAGAGAAAGTTGTAAAAGGTAACGGAGAGTGGCGAAAAAAATATAAATAATAATTTCTAAAAACTAACATAATTTAACGCAAATCACGTGTTTTCAAGGAAATTAAATGAAATTTTCTTACTAAATGTAAACTTTTTAGAAAATTAAATTAGTGAATAATTTTATTAATTTTCCCTTTGCGATATCCCAACAGTAACCACTTACAATTAGTGTGACAACGTTTGACTTGTCTATGACAGACAATGCAAACCTCTTAATTCCGTTTTAGTAAATTTTGTAATGTAAAATAACAGTTTAATAATTAATAGTCGTACATTTCATAATCAACGGAACGTACAATCGATAATCAACTGATCTTTTGTTATTTTAGATTTGTTAGCCGTAATCTTTTAGCTTTAGCTCGGTTAAAAATACAATTCAAAAATTTTATAATAGCCCAACATGGCCTAAAATAATTTCTATTGAAAGTTGAGCAGTAAGTGAAAGTTGTGTGTGAAAGATTTCTTTTAACAAATATAATAATGCAGCGAATTTAAAAAATATATTTATTATAATAAATACAAAATAATTCACCACTACTACCCATTAAGCGTCTTAATCTCTGTACATCGTAAGGAAGTACTGTTTTTGGGTCAAAGGTCGTGCAAGGAGGCGATTTGGGTGGGAACAAGCACAGCAGCTTTTCCAATCCAGTTTTAAAAAGCTTTAATTGGAATAAATTGTTGATGTTTAAATATAGCGAAATTCATTCCATTTCAAAATGTATATAGAAAAGCAATATATATCATTTGATACAACGATCGTAATACTTTATGGATAGAGGCTGAGGGTGCTTCATGAATGTCTTCCGACCTCGGATCCACAGCCGAACTCGAACCCGTGTCTAAAAGTTTTATAAAGACGGATTAATTAAAAAGTACTTATTTTATACTTTGCATGAAATGATACATATATAGAAAAGTAGTGCGTAAGACATGAGTAGGGATTGCAAAAAGAACTTAAGACTTTTTTAGACCGATGAAGATATATTGGTATTATGTTTACATGTCGACGTAACTATCCTTCAGTATTTTGTAAACCACTATTAACTGGAGAACGGAATGAATAGACCACTCTGATGACTATCTTCCTTCAAGGGTAGCGGACATGACGGGCGGCCGAAAGAGGATGGAAGACGGAGTCGTTTTGGAGAAGACAAAGGTTTGGGAGGATGAGTGGCTAGACCGGATTCCAGCTCCCGAGCCGGGCAATACGTCAGCCTTGGTAACGAGGAGGGGACAATAAATAACTTGAGCACTCATTACCTTCTCCCTCTTAATTGTCCACTATTTCCAGCATTAATTGCGCTTCTTTTGTTCTTTGATCCTTTTTTTTTTTTCAACGTCATTTGATTCTACAAATGGGATAGTTGCCGAGGGGCGGCCCTGGGGGTTACCGGTTATAGCCCTCGGTCAGGTCGAAGGCTCCAGTTCCTTCCAACATATGTCTTAGCCAATTACTAAATCACTGTTGTAATTATTTTTAAATTAACCCTTAATGTCCGTTGCGAAACATATTAACAGAAAAATGTCTATGCTATTAGAAGTAACTAAAATTAAATAATTTTCTTCCTGTCCTATAGTATTATTTAATGATATCCCACTCACCCCTGTTGAACGGACCCGCTATCTAGGACCAGATCTATGCAAACTTCTTACTTGGAATCCTTATACAAGGCTGAAAAGATCAGAAATTGGTAGATTTAACAGGATACTTCAACACTTACAAGAACGAAACGTTCTAAACTTCCTATAAAAGACTCATTTACTCAACAGTAATAAGGTCTATTAGGACTTATGGAATAGAGGTTTTGGGCTCTTCTAAACCGTAATTATTCTCTCGTATCCAATCCTTACAATCCAAAACACTCAATACTTCTCACTTACAAGGAGAGAATATAGTCTGTGGGTCACTGATCTCAACCAAATATTTGTTTGTGATATTACATCGAAAAATATTAGACACGTGTTATTCTCTATAGACTTTTATAATGATTAAAGAATAAATTTAGTTTTACTTATTCAAAAACCTTTCTTAGTCTTCTTTTCGAACATATACCCAGATTCAGCTTTTATTACATTCTCAGGTTCTAATTATATTTATCTAGACCATTTTTCTTCTCTCTAGACATATTTCGTGTATTTTATATATGGATAATTGTTGATAAAAATCGGTGCCCATGCTTACAAATTGTCCCAACGCTCAATATTTGTAACCGTAACAATTTATAAAGATAAAATCTGGAACTTTTATATGGAATATTGAATGCAATGAATATATATTGAACTTACTCTACAAGAAATAAATTTGTCCAGGATTGTAACATAACAGAATAATGATCCTTATATTACAAGTTTATCAAACAGAAATCAATATATATCTGTTGCACATAGTCGTAGGATTTAAGTAGATAAGAAGAACATCGTTCAATAACTGGATTAATAAATATTATTAGCATAATATGATAATATTATATTTATCATAATATGTTACATAAGATTATAACATATATTATTTCCATATTATGCAAAACTACTATTCAAATATTTTGTGTTAAATTAAAAGCTCTTCGCGAAAATCCAAAAGTTACCTAATCTTATTTGCGAAAAAGGCTTAGTGTCGAAGTAATAAAAAAACTTACAAGATGTCACTGAAAGGTTCTAAAAAAAAAAAAAAACACTAAGTCTCTTGGAAAGTTTTAAATAACAGCATTTCAGCAATACGGACAAAACAAGTCCATCGTATTGATGTGTTCTATACACATCTATCAAAAAGAACCACAACATCTGTCATATATTCCGTGTATGTTGAGTTATCTTCATGTAACGTTATGTTTTTAATTATAGGTTCTTTTTGGACTTTTGATGTTTACATTAAGTATTCTGTCCTGTCGATCCCGCATTGGTAAACTGTTAATTGGTTTGTAAATTACAGTTTTTTTGCAGACTAATACTTTTGTTTTTAATCTTGTTTAAATATAAACAGACATTTATTTTTTATTCAAGATATATTTTCAGTCTGTATTTTTACTATTTTTTTTAAATTAATAAACAGACTATAGAAACTGAATATGAAATTTTAGATTTGAATCACTGAAATTTATCAAGATATATGGAATAGTTAAACTTTAAAATTAACAATATGTAGTTGATTAATTATAGATTATTAATGGTTTTATTATTAATTTAAACTGGCATAATGGGGCAACAGCCCTCACTACTTACAAAAGTAAGGATCTAAAATATTGAAACAAAAGTTATGGGCAAATGAATTTCAGGTGATACTAACAAATGTTTCTCTCTTATACCTAATTTAAGACAAAAATATTAACAGAATTATGAAAACATTGACCAAAGGAATCTCGCATATTGCAACTGAAAAGTTGTATAACATTCGGAATGAATGAACGAAGTCATTTTTATTTTTATTTACAAATAACGAAATCAAAATGAATAAATTTAAAAAAAAGGTTTAGTGTTTATTGGGGTCTCCAAACAGTTCGAATAACCTCAATTAAATTACAATTTTATTTTTAAATAATATTTTTAGAGAAGAAGAGAAAGTAAATATCAAAAACAATCCAGAACTTCAAATATATAGGAAATCATACTTAAAAATCACAGTCCTTTGAACATAATTGTAAAGTAGATAATAGTTCTTTAAAAAAATTGTTGAGTTCACTTCATCAATGTGTTCCTCTCAAATATATTTATTCTAAATTCTCTGAGAATAGAACGGATTATTAGAAAGTGGAATCGGGTTTAGTGTTTCAGTTCTCGCCTTCATCACCGTACTCATCATATGTAAGCTGTTTCCATTGTTTATGTTTGAAAGTTGGGTTGCTTCAAACTTTAAATTTCTATACCATGAGTGAATTTGTGCCTTCGCTATTCTTTTCTGTAATAATTTTTTTTACTGCCGAAATCGCCACAGCTAACAAAATTATAAGTTCGGTGTATAATCATTATTTTTCGTCTTAATTACTCCAGTGCAGTGACAGGTATTCCGCAAGGTATAGGCCGGAGAGAAATCCCAAAGGCAAGTCGAATAAGGGAAGGAGCGACCTGAATATCCTTTCTGCCTGAGGACCGTAAGGTTCATACGGTCACCGGGTCGATGGCAGAGCTCCATCTTACTATTCACTAACAGTCCTCTGAAGGGTTAATTTGAATTGCTATTGCCTGCATCACGTTATACATAATTTCTTCATGAATAAAGGCTCTTTTGTCCCCCATATACCGCTTACATGCAATGCTATTAGATTAAACTATGGAAAGCCATTTATCAATCACTATGGCTAAGAATTGGACTCCTCGGGTTATTGCATTCCTTATATTCATTTTAGGCTTAGCATTGTAAGGATTGTCAGTTGTATTTTTTGAAGGGTTCAACAAACTCAGAGATCCAATGACACGATTAACAAATTTCGCTTATATTCGTTGAATGCCACCCGAACTTAACCATTGCTTTTTCTTCTTGAGCTCAAAACTTTAAATTCATCCGTTTCAGGCAAAATATTGCTATTTATACAACTGCATCAAGCGGAAAATGGTAAATGCAGTTCCTCTTTTTTTATCGTCCCCTTTATTTAACTGGCGAATTGTCTATGTTTAATTTAATTTAGAACAGCTTGTTTTCAAAATTTGAAGGCCTGGCTATTCCCTCAACGGTTATGTTTCACACTTACATAGTCAATTAGGAAGTATGAGTCTTGTAAATGATAACTTTTGGGTACTTTCGTAGGAACACCCAACGAAGAGTTGCCCCGATATTAACATCTATATCATCCAAATAAACACCATTTCTTCTATTTTCACCTTTCGTATAATTATGAATAATAAATATGTATTAAATTAAATACGCTAATAATATATTATGTGTAAAACAGAAAGACCAATAAACAACTGCTACCAGAGTCTAAGTTAAGATGAGGAAAGCATGTAGCTCGGAGAAATCAGAAAATCTTAAAAATAATGAATGCCAAAGTAGTTGGCAAGAAGTCTCTAGGGAGACTAAAACCAAATGGATTGATAAAGTTAACTAAGACGTTGCATATAGGAAACTAGAATGCAAAAGCCAAAGATAGGCAGAGATTATTTTAAAGATTAATAAAAAAATATATGTATATTAAAAATTTAAAAAATAATTATAACCGATTATAATACATATTTTAGAAACTATGTACATGTATAACTAAATATAATTAATGAATATAACTATGGATATATATAAGTGATAAATAGTCAGGATGCAGTCATTATTAAGGTTTTTATTGGTGCCGACGTTTCAACACAAGCTATTATGTGTAGAACAGTTGATTAACTTCCATCAATAAGTGATACACATTTAACTATAAATACACAAATTATATATATCTCTTTTTAAAATTTTTTTTTCATTAGAAATAAATGTTCAATCAACAATCAAACATGAATTTATATTATAGAACATTTACTAAATATAAATTAATTAAAACCATCTGGAAATACTAGTCCGTGGTACAGACCACTTTATATCGAATTATTAACATCCTTCTGAAACTTTGTAAATAGTTTCATCACTTCATAACCTACAACTGCTTTATTTACGAAAATTCTTGGAATTGGGCGTATTCAGTCTAGAGGGGAGCAAACTTTGTCTATTTAATTAGGTATTAATTACTCGTAAATACCAATTTGCTTTCTACATGGTTTGTAAGATAATTTGATCACAAAATCGAGAAAAAACGTGGCCTACAAAAATATTTCGATTGGCCGTTTGTTCATATGACCTCGTTATTTTGAAAATTTGGGGATGTAGGTCACGTCAAACGTCTCAATAGTTTTGTAGGCCGTCTTTTTTCTCGATTTTGTGATCAAATTATCTTACGAACCAAGTGGAAAGCAAATGGGTATTAACTAGTTTTTAGAACCTAATTAAATAGACAAAGTTTGTTCCCCTCCAGATTGAAAGCTGCCCAATTCCAACTGTTTTCGTAAATAAGATAGTTGTAGGTTACGATGATATGAAAATATTTACAAAGTTTCAGACGGATGTTAATGATTCGATAAAAAAGGGTCTGTACCATGGAATGTACCTCTTATAAATGAATATTTCGGTTTCACATAAAAAAGAAAAGAATACCGAAAAATACATTTTCGACATCATTAGTTGTTAGAGTAAGTTTTTATTTATTTATTGTTTTGTTTTTTTCTTCTGAATATAACATACGCATTAGTTTATGTACGTTCATCGATACATTGATGATAAAATTGTATTGTTATTTGTTTTGGGAGACAACTCACAAAAAAATATGAAGATATAAGATAGTATTATTTAAAAAATAATAATAATAGTGAATATGATAAAGCATTCTTTATTTTATAATTCTATTGCACAAATCCATCAATAAAAAAATTACTTATTTCCAATGGTCACTAAAGAGCGGGCATTCCTCAGGGGAACAGTGATCGATCCTTTTATTCCCTCATTTAAACTCAGGAATTTTTTTTGCTTTAAATTTTTTTTTCTCCCCACTTTTCTTCCGTTTATTTTCATTTATATTTTTTTTCTTTTCACCGCGGTGACCACGCCAGGGATCCGCCTTCCCATTAGGGCAGGTATGCTTATTAACATAACTCGGTTACATTGATTCATGTTAACAGGATGAGATGCATGTCCCCCCGGCATTCGCTAATGCAACCCAGTTTATCGTCGAGGCGGCCGTTGCTCAAGTCCTTTTTATCAGCATTTTTCCTTACCTTAAAGATAATCGACTGGAATAAGTCAGCTCAAAGCAGAAGACGCTAATTTGTTTTAAATTAATCCTTCGTTAGTCAACTGTTCATTAACCATCGACCCAGGATTTTTATTCCTTATACTATTGTATAAAATGCAATCATACATTCCAATAGAAGGAAATGAGTATTACAACTACATTCATACCAAATATACAACAAGACATTCACAAAAACAAAAGCATAATTCTGAAACATCAAAATAAAATACAACAAAATGATTAATAAAACACATTCAAAATTATAAGGTATTTATTTATTATTAATTTTTTTATTTTTTTTAGTATATTTAATAACCATATCACCTAGCACAAGAACAATTATAAGGGTTACAAGTATCCATTCAAAGAATGCATACATATATAAATATGGAAATTAAAAATAAAAATAATAAAGTAATAATGAAATTATAAATAGAAAATTGAATATAAATCACGAATAAATTTAAAAATTGTTAGTTTTCTGATCAAAATATATTGGACTTTTATTTTGACAAATATTTCTTTTATGCATACACATATAAATTTTATTTTTATTAAAAATATTTTAAATACAAAATGACGTGAGACCAAAAAAAAAAAATATATATATTTCTTTTATGAACCGACGACGAAGCTATCCCTAATTCCTCCTTCTGTCAGGACAAGTATATTATGCCAAAATTTTAATATTGAATATTTAATAGTTGACCGTTGCATTATAAAGCAAGGAAGTGGTCCGGGATGGCGGTCATAAATAGGCTAAATAGTGCTAAAACTATTTTTATTAAAAGCCAACGTTTCGTCCCGACTTTGCAGGTCTTCTTCAGGGAGGTGTGTTCAGCTAAGATTTTCACTTAGAACTGCAGTTCCTGTTCTAGACCTGCAAAGTCTATTTATGATCGCCGGATCATCTCCTTCCTTCAAAATTTTAATATTTGTTTCTGGAGAAATCATGTGACATCATTAAATCACTCAAACATTTATATCGCCTCTAGAAATCCTCGCAAATCCCATTTTCGTTTTCAAAAAACAAAACGACAGATCATAAATAGATTGTACTGAGTCATTTTTGCATTCACTTACCCATACCATAGAGGTTTTTTCTAATTAGAATTACGATTCTAACGTTAATCCTATGCTATAGTCTTTAATGTGTACATTAATTATATTATCTATAATTACCTATACATAAAAAAAAAATACCTAGGTGATAAATTCAGTAAGGAAAAATACATCGATCATGAAAATTTTAAATCCAAGTTTTCAACGGCAGTGGAGTAGCTCAGTGGTAGGGCACTAAGCTTCCGATGAAAAGGTCCTATGTTCGAACCCCGGTTCATGGCAGAAAATTTATTCATCTGTTTCATTGGCCGTGGGGCTACACTGAGTAGGAAGTCCCTCCTGGGGCACACCCAGCCTCTATAAAGTGGGCACCCTTAATTAAATAATTAATTAACTGGAAAAACCTGGCGGTTGAGCGTGATCTCGGTCAAATCACCTCCTTGCACAACCTAGAAACAGTGCTTTCCCTAAATAGTACTGAGCCCCAGCCCCTTCATGGGTTGTAGTGGTGCAGGTTTTTTTTTTTTTTTTTTCAACGGAAATACTCGCTTTGAAGTCCTTTGGGTTCAAATAACCAAGTTCTGAAAAGTTTTGTGTGTTGTGTGATGTGTGATTAGTGTTGCCCAAAATTCGTTTTGTACTTCGCAAAACCAAAAACCTTTGTTTTACCTTAATTTTCTTGCAGGAAAAAGTACATCTACAACGTATATATGTATTTAAAAATAAAAAAAAGGAATTTAAATTAACCATTCCTCCATTCAGATCCGCACTCTCTCTTTTTTGATAAAATTAAATGTGTCTCGTACTTAAATGTATATGAACTATTCTTCCTCATGCCTAAAATATCAAGTTTCTTAACAGTAACAACATATCTGCTTATTGTCAAGCTTATGACAGGTGTGGATAAATATATGGAGAAAAAACATATATATTTCACTTTGTGATTGAAAAATAAAAAAAAAATGTTTCAAATTCAGTATGAAACGATTACACAGTAGGTAGAATAATCCAATACTTTCAAATTTCTAGCCCTGGTGATTCAGAAAAAACATGGAGTTCCATATCACCACCTTTTTCTAAACTACTGCTTGATTTTTCTACGAAACTTTTGGAATATTTTTGCTGGTATCAGAACCTCCTTAGAGATTTTTAGACAAACGCGAATCATAGTTCGATTATCAAGGGTGGTTTGCGTACGTTCGTGAAAGGGTAATGCCAGTTCAAAGACCCCTCAAGGTGATGTGGAAGGTTAGCTGTTTCTGTAAATGTCCACGCATAACAACGAACCCAGCGGTAAGGGATCAAGAAGGCCAAGGCACCGATTTGCATTTGTTTTGCATCTTTCAGCATATTATGCATTGCTACTCCGGATACATTATGGAATACATAATAACTTTTCGAATATTTATTGCAATAATATAAGTTAGAGCCCCATAAATACATGCTGTTATATTGTAATTGAATAATAATTGTACAGTTATACAGGAATAATGGTAAATAAAAAACGCATATAAACTAACTTTCTAAGAAGTATTTAATGAATGTAAATTATTGTTCTTTTAACACATCTCAGTCTGAAAGTACGAAAATAGAGAGATAGATTTATGTATTTACAAATTATGATTTCTGACACTAAGACTTTGACACTCAAACAGGAAAAGAAGATAAATACCTTCAGAGAAAGGACAAGACAAGACCGTCACCGATTGGAAAGCTCCTCTTAAACAGATAATGAAATAACTGATGCCATTGCTTATGATTAAGGTTCGGAAGTATATTCAAATGCAATTTTTATTTATTTCTCAAAAATATCAATCAATATCTTTTCTTTCTAATTGTTTTGGTAAGTTTTGTGATATCTAGTCCACCTCCAAAGGTGAAAGTATTATGCACATTTGAAGAAGATTGTATAATTAATAAAATTACTCATTAATTTTTAGATAAAATAATAGTTGACAAGATGTTAAAAATCATAGTTTTGTATGGATACGGTTGACTATGATTATATTATGAAATGGTGTTGATCGTGGATGCGGTCAAATTAAATAGGTACTATATATTATAATAGTATTTAATGGTTAAGCCGACGTTTCGAGCCACTTTGTATGTCTTCATCAGGTCTACAAAAGATACAAAATATAAATTGATACAAAGTAAAAAATAAAATAAATGAATTATTAGTAGATGCTAAACAAATTCCAGTTGTCTGATAAAGAAATTAAATAACTTATAATCAGTGATGTAGTGGGTTATATTATAGATAATATATAAAGTATTATGTACGTAGAAATTAAAATGTAAACAAATGTGATAAAATAAGAATAAGAAATAAAGTTACACTTTATAACAGCAAATACTCATGCCAATATTTCAAAAGTTTACTATTTTTTGTTTAAAACTGAATTATTGATTCTCGACATTGAGATTAATAGACTTTTTGGGAACAGGGATGGATTAAAGCCCCCTTGAAAAGTAAATAAATACATAAAATTTAGAAAAGTTCTCACCCAAAATATATGTAATTTTTTGCCGTAAAATTATAATTAAGAAAGATGCTATTAGAAGATAATATAACTTTTTAAAATTATACATAAATCCATTTATTATTCTATGGGCAAGAGCTATAAGAGTTTTTTTTTTTTTTTTTAAAGACATATTTTCTCTAATATGTAATTTATTTTCTTCTTGTCGATATTTCCGACTACAGGCTCATCTTCAAGAACAATTATTTTTTTGTTTAATTTAAATGAAAAATCTTACATAGGACAACAACAACCATATTTTCGATTTTGAAAATACAAAAATGTTAGATTAAATTAAACACTTATAATAACGGAGGGACATAAATTAGCACATATAAAACCAATAGCTCTTAATTATTACAAGTATATAAATAAGAGAGAAAGGAGGATGAAATAGCTAAATAAAATTAGTACATAGATAGTTCAATTACAGATAACAAGAACAAATATGACCGTGAAAATTAAACAACTTTCATCATTCTAAACATGTATTTTTTTTTAAATTAAAACATTTTGCATTTATGACAAAATGTCATTCATGGATCAGATTGGTATTGAGATGGATGTTGGAAAAAGTTTTGCTTACATATAACGGATAACATTCCGAAAGTATATAATAATATTAAATATTGTTTTATATAAAAAAAGAAATATGCCTAATATCATATTGTCCTTGATGATGGGCCAATAGCTCGAAAGATCGTCAAAATGAAAATAAATAAATTATATTTTAACGAAAATAATATCTTCATTAAAAAAAAAAAAAAAATCGCAAATATGAAAAACATTAATTGTGAAATCATCCATTTATTATGAGTTTGTTTAAAAATATGTTTATGCCTCAATATTCCATGCTTATTACGTTCTTTCATTATTTAGTAGGATATTATCGTGATTTTGATGGCATATTTACTGCATATTATCGTACTTTTAAAGGTATATTTTTTTGCTGCATATAAATTTGTTGATGATGTTCTATCTACTCTAATAATTAAGCTACGATTCACCTCAGTTTTAGATGCAATCAATGGATTCGAACGGTTTCTCAATATTTTATGGGGTTTAATCACCGACAGCAAGCTTCATTCATCAGCGTCCTCTAAGGGCTCGTTATAGGGTACTCATTAACTGATTCCTATGCTACTAGTAAAAAGTGATAAGTATTATATCTTCATCGCCATTTACTATGACGGACATGTTTCGTCAGGATGAAAAAAAAAAATATTAAAAAATCGCCATAAGATAAATTTTAAATGATTTAAAAACAACCTAATGATGTTAGTAAAATTTTATGACTAAGTTTAGACATTAATGCTTAATTTAAGGATTCGTACACATTGCATTTTGAACTTTATTTAGTCGATACACAAATGAAAATGAGCTACAATACACCTCTTAAAAACTAAAAAAAATCATGATCAAATGGTAATGCAATGTGGTTACAGAATGTCTTATAAATATCAAAATTGATAACTATAATAGTAGGCTATATATGTTTTAAGTGTATTTCAATGAATGTGATATCTAAGTTCATTGCAAGGTAAATCCAAATATTATAAGTGTATTCATGGGGCTATAGCGTACATTCCAATAATCATATTCTGAATACCATAATACCAAAAATGTATAAGTAAAATTTATTGTTTTTACTTATATAGATGGTCCACACTAGACGTCAACTATATTTACAATAGAACTACAAAAAGCAATCTAATTTTTTTGTTTGATAAAATGTTAATCCACAAAACGAAAAATTCTATTAAATAGAATCTTACAAAAAAAAAAAAAATCGGAAAATGGGTTGTTGTCGATTTTATGAATTAGATGCAGACATTAAAAGCCGAGGAACTTGACTTCTTTATTTATTACGATTTTGATATAAAAGTTCATTTTATTTATTTATACATTTTTCACAAACGTGTTTTTGTCAGAAATATTAGATGATAAAAAACATTTTTTTTATGTATAAATAATTAATTATTGAAAATAAGAAGAATGATCTTGGTTCCAACATAATTTTTTCAATGTTATATTTTCATATATCTCCGATATTTTTTAAATGCATATCTTTTAAATAAATTAACTACTATACTGATGGTTAGTTTGTTAAATTCAATAATTTATGATCTTAAACTCTTCACATTCTATTAATAAAGCACATGAGTGATTACTGTTATCTGCTGTAATAATTGGGATTAACTTTGAATTATTTATATATTTTTAACTTTTAATTTTTGTTTATTTTCTATCATTTTTTCCCCTCTCCTACCAACTCAATAGTTTATTATTTTGTTTATTGGGCGCTGATGACCTAGATACTTTGCGCATAAAATAAAAAAAAACACCAATCGTATATTTTTATTTCCGATACCGATAAGAATGCGGTAGTTACAAATTGATATTTAAGTTTAAAAAAAAAATTATAATACCAAAAATACTCTTAATAATGATCAGTGACGAGTGAAAGAATATTCTAAGAAATTTTAATTGTAGAGCTTCTAATTTAATTATATTTTAACCGTTTTAATAATTGTAGATAAATATATGTATATAAAGGATAGATAATACGTAAGTATATAAAGGATGAATAATTATGTAAAATTCCGTAATAAATCAATGCATGTAAATCAATAGATAATAGAAAAAAAAAATGAAAATATACATTTATGTATATACATTCAAATATTTTAATGGAAAGTTATAAAAGCAAAACATAAAATTAATACAGCTCTGTAATAGGCCTATCTCTTTAACTAACCTTTTTACAGAAAGATGCAAATACATTTTCAAAATGAAGTGCCAAGACCTCTTTAGAGTAATGGGAGGGAATCGACAATAGTCCTTGAGACAATATGATGTAGTTTGACCGCAAACGTATTTCCAACATCGTCTTTATGATCGTTTCGAAAATGACTAATGCTACAAAATCGGTAAATCGTTTTTGCCTGCCATTCGTTTATCCCTATGGAAATTGTAATTTGTGTTATGGAACTGCACAAAATTAATAAATTATCTAAATTAAAATCATTTTTGTTTAACGTAACGCATTTTAATTTTTTGTTCATACGTTCTTACGTAGTTTAGCGTTTTATTAATATTTTGGTTTTATAATTATATGAACGCCGCATTAATTTAGTAAAGAATTATACTCAAATATTTTTGAAGAAGAATTATTGTTATAAAGTTTCTTATTAAAAATTTTTTTTTTTAAATCTTCGGAACAAATACCCGTTTTTTCCTAGCCCTCCTAATTGTAACATTGTAGTACAATTCCATGCTAAAACTCAGTTCAGAAACTCTTAAATACTTGTGAGAAATGAAATTACAAAATCTCACATGACTAAACCTTTTCAAAAAATTATCGAATTCTCCGCAGCATAATCGATAATTTAGAGATGGACAATTACTGCATCGAAATCAAATTATTCGTATTGTCTTTCGATTTTTTTATTTTGATATGAATACTTCGAATATGACATTAAATACCATTCATATGAAAGATAACAAGTAATATTTTGCGATAACTCATGTCCTCAGGTCTTTGATACTGACAAATTGAAGCATATCATTCACGAAAAATTCTACACGTTCTCTTTCAGAATTCTCAACAAAGAGGGATAACCCGGAAAAAGGTGAATGACCTCATAAGAGGGATCAGAGAATGTTAATATATCACACAGATTGCTGACAGAGACGCTAACTCTTAACTTTTGTTTTAATTATACACTAATTTCGTCTCCTAGCAACGGCCGTAGGAGGGGCCCCATTGGCCGGGCGGCCATCTTTGATCCGAGATAAGTACTGCCCCTCTCACTTCCTCTTTCGGCTCCCGTTCGGCAAAGACCGTCCGCATTCGTCGTTCTGAGCGGCGGAGTGACATGTGTTTTATTTCCTTCCATGTTTTTAATGTTTTTCAAAATGCCGCCCGGTGTACGGCAAACTAGTGTATGGCAAACATCAACTTTTCAGGAAAACAAATATGTTATTAATCCATGAAGTGTACATCACCTATATAAAGTGTATTGTTATTCACATGAATCCAACCTTATCTTACTTATTTTTTAAAAGGTCTGATTGTTTATATTTTTTTATCTATAACATTTATTTCTTGTTGGGCTTCAGAGTTTTCCAGAAATCCAGAATTGATGGCTAAGCACATAATTTCCACTTCAGAAAAAACTGCTGATATTTTGAACACCGGACTAGAATAGAGAAAATAGAGACTTCGAAATTTCATGCAAACCAAATCAGTTTCGAAACTTTCACATTTACCGAACTTTATATAAATCCAGATTTTAAGAAATATTAATTTATGTGTTACTCAGAACCCGACCGTGGTTTTATTTTGAAAAAGAATCTGAAAATTAAAAATTGTAATTAGATTTTCACAAAACGTGATTTTTTTGTCAACAAGTAAAATAAACGAAACAGTGCGATGCCATTGGAAAAAATCCAGCATATTTCGTGGTTTAGTAAATTTTTTTTATGAACTCTAGCTGATTGATTTATTATAATCGGAGTAAACTTAAGCAACTACACAACAATTGTGATTCGTGGTTTTTATTAATGTACAAAATACGATTTCAGTTTTTTTTCAATGTAGTCATTACAGTACACTGTATAAATCAAAAATGTTTCGATATAAAAAAATCTAAATTAAAAAATTCCTCATTCAATTTACTAAAAAATTAATGTTTCATCAATAAAATTTTCATATGTATTAGAATAATGAGCTAGAGGATTCATAGAAATATTTAAAAAAAAAAATAAAGATATATTTTTTACGATGATTTTTAATCAAGTTCTCTTAGTGCTGCAAAAGTTCATCCTAACTAAAATTAACTCAAAATCAGTATTTCTTGTGCTATATCGTTGAATAATTTAACAATAAGTAATAAGATTCTTTATTGTTAATTTCAAATGTTAATTAATAAAATAAATCGGTACAACAAAAATAAATCAATTTTTATTTATCCCTTTCATAATTCGCGTAGTGTAGATGCAATTTCGTAACTAATTATGATCACAGTAAATTAATCAAATTAATGTTTGTGAATGCCTTAGACTCCCTTGATTAATTGATTTAAATTAAAATGTTAACAGCTAATATTAATTTATTGATAAAACTTGATTCATATCCATTTGTTCATTCAATTCAATGTGAATTTTATTTATATAGGTCGTTATTTACAGCTAAAATATTTTAAAACGAAATTACATTTTTTTTCTTCTAAAGTATATGTAACTATAGACAACTACATGTACTTATTTTTTTTTTAGAATTTAATTAAACGGTATGTGGCTTTCTAGAAGAGACATTTTTGAGGTTCTCGAAACTAATATATTGATCAACCAATAAATCTATCAATGAACCTAATATTGATCTGGTATAATAATTCTAAAACCTCTACCCTACCAAATATTGATTCATAGACCATGAATAATTAATTCAGCCAGATTACCTATAGCACAATTATCCGAAAATTCGGATGAAGCTCTCCATAAATATTTTAAAAATAAAAACAAGTTAAATAATGAGAATATATAAAAGGGTGACAGTCTTAATAAGGACACAGTCTTGTGGGTTATCAACAGGGCATGTTACCACCATTAAAAGTGTATAAGTATTTGGACTTACTGTACTTGAACATTTCAGTGCTGGTAACGTGTTCTGATGATGACCCACAAGCTTGGGTTAAGACTTTAGCAAAAAAAAATTTTGAAAACTGACTGCGTCCTGAATATCTATCATCCACGGTATTCGAACAACCGATTAACTTCATTCAATGAATATATATACAGTATTAACAATATAAAACGGTTCCTATTATTTAGTTATTCCATCTCACTTCATGTATATAATATCTCAAACTTGCGAAAAATATCTTGTAACCATTCTCAATTGGATTATGAAATATTTAGATTGCTCAAGATCGACAGTCGAAAGATTGCCGTAATTATTTGTATGCGTAGTTATAATATTCAATACTTTGTAGTATTAAGTAATAATTCATAATTTAATAAATAAATGAGCTTTTCAGTTCCAGAACGGCTAACTCAAATTTTAACAATTTTTTCATTGAATTAGAATTAATTATATTTCTGTTTCTTGTTTAAAAAGCTAATATTTTTTTTTCAAAGGTATGATATATATTTACCATCAATTATCAATTGCTAACGTTATTATTTTTATATTATTTTGAAAAAATTAAGATATTTTCAACGAAATACATCAGAACCATTTTACTGGAATATGTAGAAATTGGAGTGAGTCAGTCAGTCAACTGAAAGGATAACATATTTGTTCAAATATGATTGATTACTAAATATCACATTCCACTAAATATTTCTAAATATTAAATGAAATTTTATTAAATAATTTGTTTTCCATTTATTTTTTATTATTTTTACCTACCTTTTTCACAGTAAGAAAATTTGTTATAGCTCTGTAACTTAGTTAAAGCTAAATTAAAGCTAGTTTGTATTTTCCTTGTTATTTTAAGTAGTCTGATGACAAATATTTTGTTTTCTGTTAGTTTCCCTTCATTATCAGTAGTCAATATCAGTAAAATTTTAATAGTTATTGTTTTTAGTTTTTGCAGGCCTAAAACATTTGAATATAGCTAGTAAAATAGCATAGCATATTCTCAGAGCCACGATGTTGTATACCGTCAATTCACGTTTAATCACGTCCAACTCATTGAATATGTGTGTCGGTTGAATACAAAAATGTGACTCGAGTGGCTGACATCCTTGCATCTGAGCGTTCTATTACAGTTCTAACTATAGATTAGTCCAGTTTTGAATTATGTATATATTATCAAGAATTTTTTTTTTTAAAGAAAAGCGTTGTTTATTTTGAGTAAAAAAATACTTTTACGACATCAAAATGAAATCATAAAACCTATAATTATTTCAGTTTTTACTTACCTAGTTTTGATACTGACCATCAGAAATTAGGGTTTGTTCTAATAAAATAAACCTTCAGTTGAAAAATTGGTCACAAACCCTCAATTTAGAAAGTAGGAAATTATTAGGCGACAATGGTCCCTTCAGATTTTTCTGTTTAGAGCCCAATGATATCTTTCCTACTATGTTTTTTTAAAAACTTCGAAACTTTAGACCAGTGAATCCGATACCTATAAAAATAATTTAACCCAACCTAATTTTTAATTCTTATTCATATATTTTTTATTTGTTTGTGTTAAAACTATTTCATTGAATAATATAACATTCCATCACAATAAGGACAGTAGTATTAATATTAATGAGAACAGAATTCAGTCACACCATAATCACAGACAATGTAAATACATAAAATAATAAATAAATAATAATATTGGAATCAAGAAATATATTAAAATATGGAAATTAAAACATATGTAAAATTATAAGCACCTTAAACACAGTTATAGACAACATAAAAGATATATACAATGCTGGTTTGGGGCGATAGATTCCTCGAAAAAATTCTCGTAAGTTTATATTATATATAGAAATTATGAGTTGCAATTAACATAATATTCTAAAACGAACAATATAATATTATATGAGAAAAAAATGTATATACATGTTTATACAGTATATTAGTTTCTTTTTTTGGTAAGAGTTATGGGTATATTTGAAAATATGTTAACAAAGCTTTTGAATGTATTACATATTTTTATTCTTATTTAAAGGCTTGAAGCAATGAGATGAACTCAAAGTTCTCTGATGCTGATGCTTCAAATTTGCCGCGGAAAATGTGCTCAAATCTTCGCGTAAAAAGGGAAGGGTGCACATACATGAACCATGAAATTCTACGATATGTTCCTACTCATAATTATCTTTTGATATAGAATAAAATTTCAATAATAGGAATAGGAAGTGTTAAAATACTTGCGTATCTACTTCTAACCTTTAACTTAGCCGTCTAATCGACTTTTCATATTTTATTAATTAATTTTAGTTTATATATTTTATTCATTCATATAGATTAATCGTTATAAATTTTTATTTTATTTTTATGCGTCGAAATATTGTGTGTGGGAAGGGAGGAGGAAAAACAATATTCTTGCCCCCTCCCTATTTTTATTGAGGGCGGAATCCCCCGCTTCTTCTTAAGTCTGCGCCTATGGTGGAGCGTTATAATGCGTTATAATTTTTATTATCAATAACTAATAATGTTTTGAATTTGTACTTTCTTACTGTCATATAAGGGAGGTATTGTATTTTTAATAGAATAATAGACTTAATTATAATATTAAAGTTGAGATACGAACTGGAATATCAATTATTTATCAATAATAAGTATCCATAATGGAAGCTGCTAACAGTAACCAGCTGCCCCCTCATGTAGCATGAGATATGATACAGCGACCGTAGTCCATCGCTCATCCATCACATACATAAGGAGCTACCTGTCAGTCGGCTCATTCAACTGTCTACTCCCTGTAAAAAAAAAAAAAAAAACAAGAAAAAAAAACATCGGCACTGTACTCGGGAAAGTTGAACTGAACTGTGTTATCTTTCTTGAACTATTTTAGGCAAGAACTTTAGAAAAATAATTCATACAGTATAGTACTGTAAATAGGAATAAGGCGGAGCCACAATTTCGATATTTTATCGTCATATATGAAATAGCATTGGGAAGTTGAAATAACAGAAGGAACTAACGTAAAGTAGTATTTTACTAAAACAATTAAAAATGTTCCGTTATCCTTAAAAATAGTTACATACCTCAAAACGGTTCGATGATGGCTGGGTTCCAATTAAGAACTGGTTTGTTAAATAAAACGCGTCGTAAAAACTCCTTAAAATAATCATATTTGAAAAATAAGTAGGATTTTAGAAAGGTAGTTATTGAAACGATGTTTATTATCATTCTTGAATTCTTGCTTATTCTTGGAACAGAAAAATATTTTACACTACGGCCCATGAAGGCTACAGGGTTCAGCGCTTTTTATGGAAGTGCTGTTTCTTGGTCTACGTTTACGGAATTAATTGATATGGCTGAGGTAAGGCACAATGATCAGGTTTTCTCCTTTCATTAACTAAGAGAACTTACCGGAATTTGCCAGAGTTTGACATAATTGATTATTTTATTTTATATATTTTTTACTGTAATGATTCTGGCTTATAAATTTGTTATTCGGTTCTGAACAATCAGATTATCAAGAAGGAGAAAGTACATCCTCTTCTGACAGATACCATTATTCTTATTTTCCGATCATTTCTTTTAACTGACATGAACCCGGGACCAGAAGTACAACAGTGTAGATGAATACTTCGTCCGGCGCTTTTATTTTGAAACGTAGGAAAGCCATTTAGAACTTAAAAAATAAATGTTTTTAAATTTTTATACACTAAATTTATTTTATGCTAGTAGTGGAGGGAACTAGTCCAGCAAGTGGACCCTATCTTGGCCCATTTTGATCAACCCTTGACGGCTGCACCGAGGTTGCCGCCACGTACTTACCAGAGTGGATATATCACGATCTGGGCAGCCGAGAAATGAAAAATAACCGACCCAGGTGGGAATCGAACCCACAACGTTCAGAACCGGGCATTCTGAGACCCACGCCGCAACGTGCTCGCCTATTCCTTCCTCTCTGTCATAATAAGCGAATAAAAAGGTAACGTTTCTTATTGAATTTTAACTGATCTTTTATATTACTTTTATATATATATATATTCTTTTTCCTTTCTTATGTACACATTGTGTGAATGAATACTATATCTCTAGTACCAATGCCCTTCAGTATGGCAGACTGTATTAATATTCAATTAAAAAAAAAAAATTGAATTTAAATTGTATCTGATAACCAGTGGAAGTCAAAGCTGTGGTACTAAAGGTATTGCAATGAATCTTGAAAAGTAAATGATCCTTTTTATTGTATTTACATTCAGTGAATGTATACCTAAAATTTTGTCATGCAAAAACAGGATCTTTAACAATTATGGTTCTGACTTTAACTGATAAATACCGACGCAATAACATTTGTAAGTTCCTATTAAAGTGTACTATTAAAGTAATTTCGCAATAATAAGCAATGAAAAATATCCGTGAAGTGTGGAAGGGACGGCCTTTGTATGTAAGAAAATGTTTTTTTTTTACAGTATGGGTTGGTTTTGCTAGAGTTTGACATAATTGGTCATTTTTTTTACAGTAATTAGTCTAGCCTATTGATTTATAACCAATGAACAATCAGACCCTGGAGGAGAAGGTGCATCCACTGACTGCCACCATTATTCTTCTTTTCCGATCGTCTCTCTTCACTGACATTTACAAATTATATGTAAATTTATCGGTCTCTTAGAGAGCTTTGTAAAGATCCGGGTATTAACATACTGCGGTAGAATCGTATCCACACAAAAGATTTCTTCAGAACAATTATATATCTAGTTTAGTATTCTGTGCTAATTTCTTTTGGTTCACAAACGTCAGAAGTTCAGGTCGAATAGATTGTCCTTCGAGATGAAAATAGGATAGCAAAGAGAGCGAAGTTAGAAATGATTCCAAACAAAAATATCTTGCTACTAACTCTTTAATGGTTTTGGAAATTTTTTAATCTAAATTTATCTCATTTGCAATCTATTTCTAAAAGTTATAACAAAACACAAATTATAGAATACGACCGAAGAAAACAATTTTTTTTTTCTCGGAATCCAATAAATGAAATTGTTCATTGGAGAAGTCGCCTTAAGTTTAAACATGTCTATAATAAACTTAATTTTTTTTTCCTTACCCCGTTATATACTTTTCTGACTTATTTTAAGGACTCAAAAGTTTTCTTTTTCTGCATTTTTGCATTTTAAGGAGGTTTATGTTCTTATAATAATTTCCGTTATTTCTAACTTCTTATTAGGCGATATGTCTCACCCTTTTTTTTATCATTAAATTAAGGCTAAATCTATTTTTTGCGCAACTTTAGCCATCGTTGAGGTGTTCTACAAGGTCTGGTGTGGCTGAATATATTTTTTAATGGTTGAATAAATTTGGCATTCCTCGCAGTAATAATTTTTTTTAGTTTTGCTATTTTTAATTCACCGTGAAGTCTTGGCCCCTCAAATCTTACTTTTTTTTTGTCACCCTCCAACAATTTTATCAAGCTAGTTATCTTATTTAAATACAATTTAAAAAAATATTCAAATACGTACCTGAAAAAATATTATTATTGGCTACGTAAAATGATGTTTAATCTGGTTTGTAAGTTATTTATCCAATACATTTTTCACGTAGCGATGGGTATTCTATAAACACTTCTTTTAAATTCAGTTGCGAAATCACTTACCGGAAAGTAATTCTGAAATAAGTGTCTTCAATTATTAACAGAGAAGGAACCACACCATTCTTCATCTGGAAACTGCGGGCATAATCCCTAGGTTTAATTAATCTCTTGGTTATGATATGACGCTTTAGATGGAAGAAGGAAGGAAGAATATTCCAGTTGAGAAAACGAGGTATTAAACAGTGAAATATATAAGAGCCGTATAAACTAGCTGGATGTTTATGGTCCTATACGAGTATAAGCTGGATTAGTGGGGACGAAGCATTAGTGATCTCTCGTCGGAATTCGGCCTTTGGAAATATCTGCTGGGTTCCTCCACTGCAGGAAAAATCTGTTAATACAAGAAGATGCGTTACCTTCCGACAGAAAGCTTCCTGTAGTTAACAACTAATAATCAATGGATATATTTTATCCACATACATTTTCTTCACCCATAATACCTACCAACATGCAACTAAGACAAAAAATGTCTGCCAAGTTAGGTCACTATAGTTTCCTTACCGATTTCATTGGCTAAAAATATCTGTATTAAAAGATCTAAAATTTTTCGTATGAGAATAAAATCTTTGGAAGAAGCCGTTTTCAGAAATTCAGCAATCCCTCAACATATATGGGCTTGATATCCATGAGTCTCATTTATCAGCAAATACTAAAATTCGGAGAAGTTCTGAATTTGCAGATTGCATATTTGATGATTTGTAATTAACAATTACAATTATTTATATTAATTTTAACTATTGAATGGAATTCATTGAAAATAATACCAGATAATTTCAATACTATTCTCTAAATTTCCTCCAAGTTAGGGTCAAATGGAGCTAACCGTTTTCGAATTATAGCCGTGTCAAATAATACACTCTGATCTGAAAGCGGAAGTATTTTTTTGGAAATAATGTATAGAATTTGATAAAATTGATATATGCTTCATTATTTATTTACCAATTCCTAACTTCACTCCAAATTTGAGCCATATCGAACATGCGGTTTTAGAGTTATAGTCGTATCAAGGCAAACACGTTTGCGTACATATATGAGAAGGTAGACAACGGAATTTAATAAAATTGATACTACAGTATTTCTTTATTAATACTTACCTTTTTTACGGACGCGGATGGCCTTGGTGAAAACGCATTGATTCACAAATTTCTTCATATCCGAGATCAGGAAATCAATGAAATTCATATTTTTAGAATATCATTTCTATTTATAATAGCATAGTCCAGCTATATACATATAAATATATTGAGACTTCATCTTCGCTTTGCAATTAATAAGGTTATAACCTTTCGTTGTTTGGTGTCATACGGTACCCAATAAACTTGCAATTATTATTTCTGAATTATCCTCTCAATTCTGAAAACAATTTCAATTAATTCTGAAAACACAGATTAATTTTTAAAGAAAAAACAATTTTCTAACACTCCTCAATCTGAGGACGCATAGGAAAAAATACACGAAAGAAGCATATCATTTTTAAATGCTTGTGCTCACTTAAGTTTGGCTAACGTGTGAACGCGGATTATGTACAAAGGAATGCGAATCTACAATAATAATAGTTTACTTATTCATTCTTATATATTAGTTAATAAAAATATGTTTAATTTTATGTTATTTGGTGCTCTAACAGAACATTAAACATATGGGACCATTTAAAATATTTTAAGGACAAATGGGACTTTTTTAAACATTGGTTGGGGAGGTCGCCTACGCCCTTATTGACCCGATGCGGTATTTCGTCTCAGTAATTTCAGTTATTCATAGCTGGAAAGAAATTCAAAATGGAACAAAAACGTCATTCGTCATTGCAAATTTTGAAAACGAATAAACCCTCGATTTTATTTTAATTTTCATATAGATTATTTTCGAGGCAGTTATTATTTATCTTTTTTTTCTTTTATGGACGTTTCTGTCTTAAAGTATATTAGTAAATAGCTTAAAATAGAGTTGAATAATAGCTGATTTTATTTTATTAGAGAATAAATTTTTGTATTTCCATTTACGATATTTTAGTTCAATCAAGTTTAGTTCAATATAAATATAATTGAACTTTATTCTAACCTTTATTCTATACTCGTTGAAAATAGATGGAGGCAGGAGATAGAGCAACTGAAGGGCCGGAGTAGCGAGCGAGGGTCACTTAGAATGCAGAGATAACTGCATTGCCAGCAGCAACTCATAGAACAATATGCTCATTTGTTAGGCGAGAACTGACGGCCTGCTTTATATCTTCCAATGCCATATAATACTCCGGCCTTAGCTCCGCTGATTTAAGCACCAATCTACCCTTTCTAATGAGAGTCTCTTCTTGGCTCTTGGTGGCAGCGTGGTGTCTAAGCTTTGTATGCTACACTGATATTATCTAACTTAAAAAAAAAATCATGCTTTGAAATAAATATAATAATAATAATACTTTATTCATTCTGGGACAAGTCACTTTAGAATAATACAGAAAGACATATGGACTAAGGAGCCTTAGATATACATAAATAAAAATACAGAGTAATTAAACAGCCATAGTAAAAAAAAAAAATGAAAAGTTATAAGTTACTTCCTAATTTTAATCAGTAAATAATAAAAAATTAAAAAAATTGAAAAAAAAGGATGAAGTAAAAATAATGAAGAAGGAACTAATAATTTATATACATATTTACATTAGTATCTATTTTCAATTTCGTGGTGACTGGATGGATAAGAAATGATAGAACAGGCGGGATTTAAAGCTAGGAAGAGTGTTGGATTGACGAATGTGAGAGGGGATGGAGTTCCAAAGGGATGTGGATCGGATAATGAAAGATATGTCAAAAGCAGCGGTTCGGTGGGCCCTTATGGGTAAATCAGAAGACCGGGAACGAAATATAGTATGATAAACCTAGTTTGACGTATAGAAATTTGATTGATATAAATTTCTTATTATTAATGATTTTTTTAAAAATTCTTTGTTTATCGTATCCTAATTTTATTTTACCGCTTCTTCCGATCTAGCCAGTCTCCTTCTAGAATGCCTTCCTCTACTTCCTGCTTTCCAAAAAGTAACGATATAGGCTTTTTTTTTTTTTGTTTGGAGACGTTGTTCCATAACACAGAATTTAGTGTCCCGATTATCCGCCTATGGAATATATTATAGGGAAATAAAATATGAAATCACACTAATGAATCATAATGAAATAGTCAGTTTTTGTAAAAAAGAAACTCTATTTTTACATATGATCTTTTGCAGTAACAGTAGCGATATGCCACTTAAATAAAAACAAAATAATGACCAAAGTTTTTTAAATATACACTTTTTTTTCGTTAATTTGTCCATTTTTTTTTTGCAATAAATAAAGCCTGGCTCATTAGCATTACTATTTTCAGGTCATGATGTTTTAATCTTTGGAATTGTAAAACACTGCAAGAATAGGAATTAGTAATTGAATTAGTGAATAGGAGGAATATTGAGGTATTTAGGTAGTGTGTTGGTAAAATAAATGTGGGCATTGACTATTTGGTAGAGTATATGGTCGGAACGTTACTTATGATCCAATAAGTTCCGTATTCGAAAGTTTTGCTGAAAAATAACTATGTAAATCGATAGGATATAACGAAAACAGAACTTATTTAACAAAAATATTGAAAATAAATAAGAAACCTAAACCAGTTCTAACTACTGTTAGAGAAACGAAGAAACTATGTAACATTTACGACACTTTAAATATCATGAGGAATTATCATTCCAATGGAATGAATAAAATGATAGTTTGACTGTAATATATCTTATCCTCTTTTTCAATTAGTTAACTTAAATTACTAATCTCGCATTAAAACTCTTGAATTAGAATTATATGTGGTAAATTAGCGGATACGGAATTATTCATTACATGTATATATTACTAATCTCCTATAATCTGTCGTACAACCATTCGAAGTATTCTTCCGGAGGGATGCAAGATATTTCCTTATTCCAGAGGACTAGGGCCTTGGCTCGATAGAAATTTTAAAAGTCGCCCGCTACTGAAGTGTTGCGACCATATAGGTGCAAAGGCATGCGGCTTGACCAGTACGGAATTGTTCGTTTGTAAGTAATTGTAAGTAGCATGGAGTCGGTTGAGGGCTTACAATCGCCCGTGGAATTATTTGCTCAACGACCCCTGAACCGCTTCCAGGAACAGCTGGCCAGTAACCAAATCGGGAGCCCGCCGGTGATGAATTGAGGCACCGTTGGAGGGGAGTGTAAGGCCTGGCAATCACTAGATGAAGGGATCGGCACCTTGTTACACCTGGGAGGATTCGAAAATCAGCCGAGATGTTCCCACAGCCTGCATTATAGCTATAGCAGTCAAGGGCCACTTAGATTATTCACAATCGCCCCTTTAAGCAACTTAGTCTTCCTCACACAACACCGCGGCAGCATGTCAAAATGGGGAATTGTGTTTATTCCCCTGGAAGTGATAATTTCCCAAATTCAATGGTTTGATAGTATGAACTATATGGGAGGGGGAGGGGTTAACAAGACTCGTTAATTCGCACAATGACATCAAATAATATTTATAATTGAAATAATAATAAACTTTTCATGTGATGAATGATTCAGCCAAGAGACAAATATTTTTCGTAAATCATTGGTGGATTTGAAAATATAATTTGAGAGGAATTATTTGGTTTTTCAGTTTGTAGTTGCTGCTGAATGGGTGCAAGATAATTCGATAAAAGACAAAAATAAAATCTAAATATATCAGTTTTATTCTGCCTTGAAATAATTGTTCATCAGTAACATTCAAGAACATACCAGTTTCTGTCAAGAAGCTGTTAAATATCTGTGGCTGCAGAAAAGAACACTTTTTCAATTTTTTTTCGTGTTTAATGGAAGAAGTGGTAAGGTTGATATATCTTGCAGTATGCTTCCACATATCTGCGGTTTGCTCAACTAGTCGTGGGCTATGTAGGTCTAAAAAGGAGAAGCACCATACCAGCTTTTTCAAACATTTCTAAAATTCAGAGAAAATTCGGAAGGTCCAATAGAAATGATTGAGCAAAGGTAAATTTAAATCTCACGACTTGGAAAAAAGATTATCCAGTAGGATACGTGTATGTTGGTAAATTTTCAAGGTAGAATTGAATGACTAGAATTTAAATCATACAGGACACATGCAAGTTATCTTGATTAAATTTTATTAGAGTACTGCAAAACTCATTCATTAAATACAACCGAGGTAATCAAAGATAATGAGAACGATATTTTGCATACCATTGTCCTTTTAAATCACTCGATTTACTCATACTATAAACATTAAATACAAAAATTATCACTAGCATATTTAGAATCATACATCATCAGGGATAATGGTTTGTTGATGTTTTTTTTTTTCTTTATAATAGCAATCACAACTAATACATTTGAATATTTGAAGAATAAATACATTCATATCTGTGAAGAAAAAGCGTGATGTAATCAAGCTTTAGAGAATATACAGAGAACAAATGTACCCTGAAATACGAATTTGAAATGTGCAGAATATATTATAGACAATTTTTAAATTTGTTTTTCTGAAGGCTGTTTTAAATTATAAAGTGCTTTTGCGTCTATACTCATCAAATTAAAAGATAAAAACATTGAAAAGATACAATTCAAAAATAAAAAGTAAACCCTGTAATAAAATGAGATCGTTGACCGCTTAATGGTCGGGCGGTCTTAAAAATTTTCTTCCTTCGCTACCGTTTCCCCTTCGGAGTAAAAAAGATAAACACTTTATTATCGGATAATGGACTGGAAGATATCCGCTTTTGACATTTTGAATTCGGCTCGGCTGTTTAAGAATAAATTATTCCAGCGATAAGGAGATGTACAAGAGTATTGCATTTCTGTAAATCTCCCTCATTTCATACGTCAAGAGCATTTAGTACAAATTATGTTAATAGCATGCACAAAATTTTCGTATATATATAACATAAACCGTCCATTCTTTCTAATTTTTAGTTTATCATAGCGCTATGAGAACATTTTCATATCAATGAAAAGAAAAGTAGCAAAAACGGATTTCAATGATGTTGCTGTAAACTGCGATACTTTTGAATATAATAGTATTGTCCAAAATGGGTCTTGGTCTTGTGCTTTGCAAGACCAAGACCAGGACTGATAAAAAAAAATCGATTTTAAAAATAAAAATTAAAGCAAAACAGTTAATGATACTTTACAATCTTAGTTACTATATGTTAACAATTGATATAACCAATATACTTTTGCATTTAACTGCTCTAAGTTTTCATTCGGGTTTCGTTAGGTTTCTCACATTTAAAATAATAGAGTAATAAGTAATTGCAAGACTGTTGCGAGACTTTTACGCAAGACCAAGACCATGACCAAGACTGTGTCTCGATCTCGCATTTGGGCAACACTAATGGAAAAGAGTAAGTGTATTTGTAGTCAATAAAGAAAAGTAGTCAAAGAGGAACTAACAATAAAGTAAAATATGGAAAAAACATATGAATTATTCTTCAAAAATATACTATTTTACAACGACATGATTTCTAAAAACCTATAAGGAAGCACAGTAAGTCTTTTCTACTTCACGTTTATCTTAGCTTAAGAGTGAAAAAAAAAACACCTTAAAGTTTTAAAAAATACAGTATTCCATTGAATATAAAACTTAACAGCTGATTGAAGAACTGATTAGAGTGGTTTAGCCGATGTACAACGCCTCATCAAATAGATATGAAAAAGTAATCAAATTGCCATGATCGAAATGGATGCCTGATATCATTGCGTTGTACGAATAACTACTCATTAAATAGGTAATCTAATAGTTGTCTGAAGCGTAGATGGGAGTATTCTGATATAGCTGATGTTTTAAACTTATAATATGATAAGATGCAATGGATGGCATGTTTCCAACGAATGTCAGTGATTTCAGCACCGAGCCTTCTGATTCACTGTGCTTTATTATAAAATTTTACTCTACCTATTTTTTCTTGGTTTTTGAAAAAAAAAAATATTCACTTTTTACATTTCTAAAGTTATCTACAGAATTATATTATTTAAACTGTAAACACTGTAAATTAATTCCTTCCTTAGAAAGTACTATAGTATTTTTTGTAGGTATACAGATATTACTGTTAGCATTAAGTTTTATTTTCGTTTAATTTATTGTTTATTTTGCACTAATCAAAAGTAAGCAACATTTATCGCTTATTCGCGGAAAAATTACGTTTTAATAGTGTAACTTAGGTTCTAAGATGGAGATTCGTTTTACAGTTTAGACATACTTCCTGTTTTCATAATAATTCAGTTACTTGGAGAATTAGCTAATATTCTATAAAAAGAGGAAGAGAGAGGAAATTAAGATTATTATTATTATTTTATTTTATTTATAAAAGGATTACATCATTGTCGGAGGAATTTCCTCAAGTGAAAGAACTTGGCAGAGGAAATTACAGAACCCCGAGGTGGAAGTGCGCGCTGGTATTCGGTGCCGAAGGATGAAGGATGAAGGATGGTCCCACACGTACGGACGCACTAATAGGATAATTATCTAAATTATGTTAATTCTGCAGGCCAGCGAGCTTTTAGCCTCTGATAGATGCTGTGGCATTAACAGCGCACAAGCACAAACTGGGTCTTTTCCAAAAAGGAACAAGACCTTTTTGAAAAATTGAGCGCTTTCTAGGAAGAGTCTTGTATTTATTTAAAGCTTCGGCAGCGCTTTTAATTACTCCAGGCTCTCTAGAAGGTGCGCGATATCTTCCCTGTAGTTTATTTCTACCAAACAAGCCTAGACCTCTTAAGAGGTTCAGATATCCTTCAAGTCCTTTTAAAATGGTTTATAGAACGTTAATCTGTGATGTACATTATCAATGAACACAAACTGCAACAATCAGCAAAGGAAAATGACGTTAAAGGTACATCTAGTTTCAGTCCATACAATACTATGCGCGAGCTCATTGGGTTCTATTCTGAATAACAAATACTAGGCTCTATTCTTAAATATGAGATTCTTCGCTATGTTTCAATTTATCTTAATAACCTCCTTGATAACCTTCGCATTTCTCTGTTAATAATTTATATATGAATTGAATATAAGAAATAATTGTGTTTTACAAAAATATTACGAAAATCAAGAATTCATTGCTGAACTTTTAGAATTTCTTATATCAGATTCCGTGACTCCATTCCTAGTGTGCCGAATAAATGTAGTTGTATTCTGTTTTGCGACGATAATGCTTCCGGTGGTGTTTTTCCGTTTCTAACTCAAAAACATCTCCGGATATTTCTTTATTCTTTAGCAAATCCTTTCAGAATTCGGTAACTCTTTCTACCAACACTTTCTAACTTTATTCGTTTTGGCTTCATGAATACTAATCTATTGCATTCATATAAATAATATTAATTTTATATTTATGGTGTGTGAAGTGTGAGGCATTCATATAAATAATATTAATTTTATATTTATAGTGTGTGAAAAATGAGTTCTTCCTATCGAAATAAACAATTTATTTCTTATGTAATCCTGTTACATATTAAATATTTCAAGGTTCCAAATATTTGTTTAAAATTGTTCTATTTAGAAACATCCCAATCATCCCTACATTATAGATATTATAAAATATTTAGAAATATGACGATATAAAAAATCTTATATGTCACATTTTTAGGAAAAAAGGAAAAAAAAAAAATAAGAAATTCCTGAAATGTTGAATATGCAATCAGATTTTATAAGAAATAAAGAGTTTATTTCAAAAGGAAGAACTAATGTTTCGTAAACTATAAAAAAACCAGAATTATACTTCCTAAAAAGAGTAATTAAAAAAAAATGTATTTGTTGTATTATGTATTTAAACCATGGCTACTTTTGTTGGAACTAAAATTACCAAATTCTTCCATCGTACATTTCTACTCTTATTTTATTTTATTTTTTATATATATAATCCTTGTAGGTGTTGATGTGTATTCGTAAAAATAATTTCAATTTGCCTTATGTAAAAAGACATAGCCAGAAACAGCAGACGGCGGGATCAGACGGACTCTCCTCGGGAACTTAGCAATGGACGTCTAGTGGATGTCAATTTATTTTGACGTGAGAGGGCCCGATCTAACAACCTTCAACAAATAGGCTCCTGTACCTTACACCTTCTCAGATCCCATCGCACTAACGGTACCACACCATCACCAACTGTCCATCTAGCTAAAGGGTATAAGCGAGTATAAAATCTGACGAACTTCTAATTTAATTTAAAGATCGCTAATGTATCGATTTATAATCAACTCCAATCTTATATATATAACTTATAACTTTGTGATATAACTTTTTGACCCTTTATGAACTTTGAAACCCACATTA
Organism: Nezara viridula; assembly: GCA_928085145.1. Taxonomy (NCBI): domain Eukaryota; kingdom Metazoa; phylum Arthropoda; class Insecta; order Hemiptera; family Pentatomidae; genus Nezara; species Nezara viridula. The sequence continues at coordinate 130,348,556 of OV725079.1, forward strand.
GGTGAAGGGCTTATTCAATCGTAGCAAAATAAAAATTAAATGATTCATTAAAATTACCTGCCTCATCATACAACTTTCACTTACCACCCTAGTTTGAGTAGATATAGGTATATTATAGAGACGTGAAAGTAAAAATTATTGACTTACAATTATGAGTCATTGTAATCAAAACAATTAAACTGATAATTAAACAAAATATTTTAAGACAATTAATTACTATAGTTTTCTCAACCATCTAATCTGTTTAATTTATACGTTTATTCATTCACGACGGTATATATTACCGAATTATATTAATGATTTTGAGGGAAAAGGATTATTTCAGAAAATTCTGAGCTGTTTCGAAAAGATTTATCAGGGAACTCGTTAAAAAAAAACTTAATAGTATATATTGAATATTACTAGGTTTGTATTAGTAAATCCTCAACATTTCGCGTGAAAATCTTTTTTTTTAAATAATGGGTAAGTAAAATTTAACAAATAACGATATAAAAGCTTAGTATAAAGCTTAGTATATAAAAGATTTAGTTCGCAACCCTTATTTCTCCTTCACTAGTTCATTGTTTCCGTTTAACCATTGCTTATTATTAGTTATAATGTTCAAGAATTATTATTATTATTTTTTTTAATAAGCTATATTAAAGGTACTTTGCAGGAAGGAATTTTGAACATTTGACATTTAACTCAGACCATTTCGTGTATTTTCGTTAAAAACTTTTTTTTTTTACACTCTTCTAATAATATACTATTGAGAAAAAAATAAATATATTTTGCCTCAAGTAAGGGCATTGAGTATTTAAGATGTATGAAACACAAACATACCACATATATAATAAAAGAAAAACAAGATTATAACAAAAGAAAAGAAAATTTGGAATGACATAATAAATCAAACATGAAACAAAATTAAATCAAAGTTATAAACACATTCATACTTATTTACAATATTTACAGTCAGCCGAGGGAGCTCCGAGTCGGATCCTTTCTCCCACGTGTGGAGGATAAGGCAAGACTCCAAGAGATCTCAGCGCTTCTTTCTTAGCGGCATCACTAGGATGGGAATCCAGTGGAGACTAAAAGAGGGCACTAAAGCCAAATACGTTGAAACTTAGGATTCGAAAATTTTCAGGATTACATTACTTTCCCTTACTATATATTTTATCTGTCTGTAAATATAAGAAAAAAATGATAATCGATACAACTAGTAAGCAATACTCTCAGAACTGCGAATTAAAAAAAATAATGCAGGAATGATTGTGATTCGTAATCAGATCAACGATGATAAGATAAATTTCTTAATCTTTCAAATATGGCAAACATGTAATTTACGAAAATAGAAGTTGAAGGCACTTTTAATGCATTATGCAACATAAATAAAACTTTAAAGCTAGGTCTACATAATAAAGTCTCATCCGATGGTGATATATCGATTTTTTCTACAAGTTTCAAGTTATTTAGTGTGCGGGGTGGTTGAGATTGCTAACGCGTGTGCTTTGCACTGCGCGTTGACCGGCAACCTGATAACCGAAGTTTAGAGTTCGAGAAAAAATTACGAGTTCACGTCCCGATGGGGGAAGGGGAGCTCTTAACTCTGGCATTGATCCCCCGCCCTAAACCTATCGCCCGGGAAAACTCCGTATACTCTAAAAAGCGAGATAGGGGACAACAAAAGAAAAAAATATGTACATTTCAAGTTATTTGCTTTGCTTTTATAATAAATTTAACATAAATACCTATTTTTTTTAATACTTAAATGACTTTGAAATTATAATTAAATAGATGGAACTATTTTAAAATTAGACACGGATTCATTGTGTATTTTAAAACTTTAATTATACGTCTTGACAAAAAAAAGAACTAATTACTATTGGAATTTACCAGTGTTTCAGAAGTACTTACAGAACTACTGTACTTACTTCAGGTACGAAAATTTTTAACACTTATTTAAAGTTCCAAGGCAAATAAGCGACTACTAGATCCCGCATCTCCTTCCCTCCCTCCCTCCCCACCTTTATGGTAAGAAGATTAGCAGGTGAGTAGCCTGATAAATATAGCTGGAGAGGATTGGCTGTGTTTTGACGTCCGTGGTAAATTCCTCACTTGTGACTGTCACCATATGTTTTATCCAGTTCGATAATGGATGGCCCCGCTGAGGCGGATGGCGCAGCCCCTGAACATTAATAGCCCAGATATATATATGAAGATACCCGCCCATAAAATATTTAACTATCGCTATGAAGTATCTGTTTCCTCTATCTTACACAACCTTCGGGATGACAGTTCACTGGGTGCTCGCACGCAATTTGTCCAAGCAATTTTATCACCACGGCCTAAAATCATGGTTTTTCTCTCATCCTTTTCTTTTTTTTTCCTTTTTATTCTTCTTCTTTTTTCTCGTACCTTTATTGAACACCAAACGCTCGGTAGAAGTCGTCAGACACTGCCGTTTCCAAATTACGTCTTCTCAGGTACACACTTGTATTTCAAAATACTATACTTGATCCTTTTCAGACCTCGAGACTTAAAACCTTTATTTATATCTGCGTGAGGCCGTTGGTTCTTATATCTTATGGTTATCGTTTTTTTCAGTTTCCATCATTCCTTTTTCATGCTCTCTTACATTATTCGCTGGCTGTAGTCAATGGTGCGTCAGTCCCTTGGTGTCCAGTCGGTTCCTGAATTATACAAGGCAGTTTCGGCACTGGCGCTTTGACACAACTCCGATACGATGGGATTAGCTGTTTTAAAACATGCCTTAGTAGAATTTATCGCTTTGGAATGAATGGTTTGTGCATCGCCACAATGGGTTCGGCGATAAATCAGATAAATAAATAACTTTTCTTTCTTTTCTTTTTCGTATCCTCGGTATAAATGAGTGGACTTACTCAAACTGCTCAGGTAGTGAAGGATACAAGGGTGGTTTTATGAAATTTCCTTGACAATAGGGTAAATCTTTATGGACGATTTAACATCACTACCATTAGTAGAATATTAAATCAGCCTCTACCCGTCGGACAGTGAGGCATTGAAATAATTTTAGCGAATATACAGCGCCATTAGGAAGAATATATATTAGCTAGGTGATATCCGATTTAAATAAATAAATAAGATGTGTGCTTCAGACCACACGATATAAGTGAAAATATTAACAAGGCGAGATAAACAGTATGAAATATAAATAATAAATCATAGCTTATAAACAGGTTGTAAATGCTAATCATTTACCTCGCTTACAGTATGCAAGTCCGATATTTAGTTTCTGAGATATATTAATCCATATCATCAATAGAATTCCTTATCATTTGGTTTTCAACAGTATTTTTCCTTTTTCACCTCTCTAACACAGCGTTGGGTTGAGATACAATTTCGCATTATAGCCCATTACAGAGAGGATGAAATGCTGAACAATTCTCTCGCTTTTAAAATCCAATTCCGAGATTTAGTTTCTGAGATATTCTAATCCATATTTGAATAAACACTTCAATTATTCAACTCCAGCCGACTTTACCCGAGCGTTACACATCGGAGTTCTGACGGCTCAATCTAATAAACTCTCAATGAGAAAACTATAAAACTCGTCTAAAGAAGGTTTCACTTCAAAAATTAAAATAATCAAATGAAATGACAATCATATTCTATGACAAAGTCTTTTAAGATTACTTGCAATGTTCCGATTTCAGGCGTATTGTCTGGTTTAATGTTTACTTAAGACGTATTTTATTTTTACTTTGTTCAAACCAGTATGGTATTTTGTATATGAAGTTGGAGAAATAATAAATTATGCTTATACGAATGTGAGGAAGAGGTTTGACGAAAGAGGTTGTTATGGTATTCCCCAGGAGGTATGTATGACGAAATATTTGCGGGTGGATCATATAAATCAACATGTTGAACTCTTATGGAGTACGGAATGAAAAGTTCTTGGATGTACAATGTTTTCTTGTCCAAAGGATCTGGAAGAGAAACACACCGCAAAGCAGAATAAAAAGACTTCAACTCGCTACAACAACAGAAGACATGAGAGCGCTGTTAAAACCTAAGATTTTGATAAAAATGGATATGAAGCTTCATTTAAATATCTATACATGGGAGATCGAGAAAATTAAAAAAAACTAAATAATTAATTGTTCCTATTAGTTATCATTTTTCAGAATCAGATTCCACTTTGAACTATTTAAAGCAATTTTGTATAAAATATGGTATAATGCTGATCTTTTTTAATTAAATTTAGTATTAGCATGGACTGGAAATAATAATTAAGTTCGATTCTAACTGATGAGAGAGAGAGAAAGAGATCTCATTCAAAGGAGAACCCGACAGTAACAGAGAGATTCCTCCCCTGAAGCCGATGGTCGGAAGACTACTTGAGCGGCCGGTTGGCTCACCGAGGTGACTTGCAACACGCCCACTGGAGGCCCTCCTCCAATCATAATATCTACTCCAATATTCAATATTCGACCCTCCAACTCTTCCATTTCCTTTCTTGTTTACTTTGAGCCGTCTGAAAATAAAGTCTGTTGCCGAGGGCTCCTGTCTGTAACCTTTTCTTTCATTTTTTTTTCTGTCACGGGCTTCGAGGTGGGACGTTACAGACGAGAGGCAAACGGAAAGAGTCTAACCAGCCTGCCTAAATAAATAGTCCTTAGGCACAATGCATTGTCCCCGCCTGCTATTCACGAATATCACGAATTATTTATCGAACATTTTGAATATTAAGTTTTATTGTATTTAACAAAATAGGAAACCCAATAAGTAGTTATAAAGATATATCATCATCGTTTTTTTTTTTTCTTTCATGTCACAAATTACAATTGAAAAAACAGCAAAAAACATATGTAGCAGAGAACCGAAACCAAAGTCTAATCGACCTTCTATCTTTTTCATATTTTGTTTTTAAACATTTTATAATTATGTTCCTAATTTAATTTGTCTAAATTTCGAACACTTTATTTACCATAGACTCCATTGATATAAAATTTTAGCCCCCCTAACTCGGTTTTTAGTGTCTTTAGAGGTTCGCAAACCTTTTTATAAATTGAGAAAGCGGCTCAAGAAATAGCTTTTGAGGGGAGAAAACAGTTGAAATTTCCCAACAAGGCACCTATCTGATACCAATTAAATTTACAAACAAATTTTCTATCCTCAATTTTTTTTTTCTGATACCTCTGAAAAAGAAAACATGAGATGAGTGACATATTCGGAACATTACAGAGTGATAGAACAATACTCTGAATTACCTTAACCTTTTTCTACCTGTGGTATTTGAAGGCGCGTTGTATTAATTGAGAAATGATATCTCTTGCTGTCCAATTACAGGTCTTGTTAAAAGGTGTTTGGAGTTGAAGGACCTCCGCTCGTTTAATGAATCCTCAAAGAAAACTTGGATGTGCTTTATGCACATTACTGAAAAACAAAACGAAATTGCCAAATCTAACAAAAAAAGGCTGGAGATGTAAGAATAAAGAAGAAACTTCCAAAAAGAGTACTTCTCCAACATCAACTCTAATTACATATAATTTTTCAGGAGTATGATTTTATTTGGAGGGACTGTAGAGGTGCATTGATCTTAAGAAACTGCTTGCATTTTTTATTCAATTTAGAGAAAAACCCTACATACCGAAATGCGGTTAGTTTCATCTAAAGGATTGCACTGTTGGTGCAAATTCAATACCTAATTTATCAGCCTTCTCCATCCACATCCATTTATCCGCCAGGATTTTATTATCCAAAGTAGTTTCTTCTAATGCATTCATTATATCTATAATCTTATGTCAATAATTTTGCATTCCTAAACGAAATTGCGGTTTTTTGCACATTTGATATTATAAAATAGATCAAAGATATTTGCATAGGTGAAGCTATCTAGCATAAGAATCTATGGTCATTAATTAAAGGATATAGGACAACAAACAAACCTGATATAGTTCTCCTTATGCTTTGCCTGCCAACCCTTAACTACTATTGGCTAACAGCTTATGTTATATCCTTCATTAACGCCATACCGATTCCGATCAGTGGTGATATATGTCGATCCAATAAGATTATGCTATGAGTTAGCACTATAGGTAACTGATCGCTATCTGTTAGCTATTTATTTAGTTCACGGTGAGTGCTTTTATTAATCACATCTCTTTCTTTTTCTAAAGTATTTTTTATCCTTTTCCTTTCTAAATAAGTTGTACTACTTTCTACTCCATCGTTTACTTACTCGATGGCACTACAGATCTTTGTGATCCTTGGCCTTCCGGACTATACACTTCCATCCGTCAATGTCCTTAGCAGTGCTCCTCCAATTCAAGACTCTATCCTTTAGCTTATGACTATGTGAATGTCATCTTTATTGATGAGTCTGAGTATCTGAGACAGGTCACTCACCGAATTCGTGGAGATCCTTTAATCCGAACTTTTTCAACCCAATTTGGGTGTTTTATTGCATTTGTGTGCAGGATATTTAATTTAATTCGTTTTAATTTTTCTGTTTCATGTCCTAAAATCACTAGAATAATATTTAATTCGTCTTGGTACGGTAATTTGTATGATGCGGTAAGCTTAGTAAGGTCGATAAAGTAGATACATATCCCTTTAATGGGTTAGGGTGAAAACATGTTAAGCGACACCAAATAATTTTCGCTGATAAATATATTATATAACGTTTAACGACTTGTCAGCTCCAGCAGGAAATATATGAACGTTATTGATCGATTAGAATTTTTAATCATAAAATTTATATCTTACTATAAGTTTATATATAAATTATCTTCCCCTAGTCATAAATTTTTGTTTCAACCGACTGGCATTAACTTGAGATTGCTAAAAACATCTTTTTTTTTATAGAAAAACTGTAATTTGTGAAAACAAAGTTAATGAAAAAAATTGTTAAAATGAGTTTACCAACAAAGAAACATTGAATAAAATATTAACAGAGCCATTAGAATACATTTCATTAAAACAAATTTTCCTATTTTCCATAAAATAATAAAATATTTTCTCTTGGAATTGTTTATATTAAAGGAATATAAACTATTATTGCCTAAATAAACTGTATTGTCGTTAGAAACGATATTTCCTATAATAACAAGTTCGTGTAACCGAAATAATTAGTCTTTGGATTTGTATGAAATATATTTAACAATTAGGGCAATGTTAAATATATTCCCTAAGATATGAATAAATATTTTACAGTAAATCGTAATTTCATAGTATAAAATTGTTACTCATAAAATTATGTAAAAAGAATGTAAGAGAAAGATAGTGGTAATTTTACAAAAAATATTATACTTGATTCAGAGAGGATACTATGTTTGACATGAATTAAAAAATGTGAGTAAAAGATATGAGAGCTATGAAATTTTATAACACATGTTCTTAGCAAGGTCCATCCACTGTTCAACGTGCCATATAATCGAGCGTTAACGAGTTGGGAAGAGATGCCTCGTTAAACTTGATATGATTGCACTGTTTCCTTACAGCGGTTAATCCTGTACCATACTCTATGGAAACTATGTACCTACGTTACCTCTGTAATAATAAATATTATCTGATTCGAGAGGTGTAACCGACCGGCTACTGCAAGGATCACCTTCAGTGATGCTTAGTTTATAATTATAACGATAGTTATCGTATTCGTTACGATATAGTTAGTTACGATCACTGAATAACATGTACCTAATGGAACAATTCCTTCTATAATGTAAAAAAATACAAGAGGCAGTTATCTCTTTTATATCCCTACCATTCATATTAAATTTTCCGTTTATAATTCGCTGGTTGTTCGTACTTTCGATCTTAAAATAATAACAACATGAATCTTAAAAGAATGTTTAATAAATTTTATATCGTTTTTTTCATATTATACATTCCTGATTTGGATTTCTTTATAAGATACATATATATTCAGATAGATTTGATATATCCAATAGTAATGAGCAAATATGATAATAAGAAATATATATATCATCGAAGAGAACAGAACAAAAGGAAATAAACTAAACTAAAACAAGCAAACAAGAATAAAAATTTGTTTGTTTCCGGACTTACAGGTTTTCGCTACGTGACATTCAATGCATGGAATTGCAGGATGAATACACGTGAAAGCTAAGCATGCAACAATAACAAATCTCATGACAAACGCTATCTTTTTCTTTGTTTCCTTCTCCATCAGTTGTTTGTTTATCTTAGTACAAAATAGAAGGAAGAGTTTGTTCATCTATTTAATATCATTAAATAAATAGGTATCGATGTATGAAATACCTTAATTGATTTTTATAAATAACTTTGAATGGCCCGAATGTCATTCACGGATTTTGCGAAATTATTGAAAAAAAAAAGAATGACTCAGAAACGTATTTGTATTGCACATGCAATTCTCTTTTGAAATGTTGGGTGTCCTCCAAACGTTTCAAAAGAGAATTATAAAATATCTAGTACTCTCATTATCATTGGAAAATAAATACATTAATGAAAAATAAACTGATATTAAAATTTATTTTGTTTACAAAATAGAAAATCTCTCCATCCATATTTATAATAATTAAATAATTCGGTCCTGTAATTTATACTCGGTCAAAGCTTGATGTCCTAAGCATTAGTCTCTAATGCTTACAAGTTAATCATTTGTTGTATATACCCCGATAAAAAAGGACTATAAAAGGACTCTTTCTACCCACCATTTCAGATATACGAAATTTTCAGCACCAATGGGGTCGTAAGTATAGGATTGAAGGATGCCATTGTTGTTTATGTGACAAAAACTCTTGTTATTACTCTGTATCATTAAATGTATACATGTATGTGTGTGTTGTGTATATAGATACCTGTTTTTTTATTATATAAATAAAGATTGCGTTTATAGTAACAATAATTAATGTTCCTGTTCTATATCTCAATGCATAATTCCGCAAATTTTTATGCTACGTCATCTTCCTCTTTTCAGCTATAGATGTTTTTACCAGACCAGGGGAGAGGACGGGGAACTAACGCTAGATATAACCCTTCGCTCCTGTCCGGCATCGGAACGTGAACTCGTAATTCAACTTAATTATATAAATTTTCAGATTTTATTAACTTTAATAATTAGATATTAATGTATTTTAACGCTAAGTAAATGAAAATAGTACAAAAAGTTTCGGAGTCCGTAGGTTTCTAGCTGTGATAGAGACAAGCATAGAAATTAAATATATTTTAATTTAATCTAAGCTCATGAAGTACTTTGCTAAAAATTCTCGGACAAATATATAAAATTGTATAGTATGTCAACCACCGTTTTTGAGTTTAATAAAAAATAAATCTTATTGGATGATACTTGTTGTTCTTGATGTGATGGAGCTTATACTGAGCACAGGTGTGTTGCCTCCCCTCGGGAGAGACTTCCTTTAGGGCAGATTCCGTTGTGGTCAGTGCCTCGGTACCCTGAGGGCTCGCTGGTTCGGAGCTGCCCGTTAGCTCGGGGTAATCTTGTCATCTTCTACGGCAGATATAACATTAAGTGTTTTATATTCAATATATATCACGGCGGGGTCGACGAACGGATACATTTGTTTCGGTCTAGATAATCTATTATATTTTTAAAGTATGTTCCTTACACCATTCTTTAAAAGCTCCTTTCTACATCAACAGGTCGACAGTTCAACTATGTTATTATTTCAATATGTTCCAAAAAAAATTTGTCGAAACCTTTGGCATTTTTTGGCAAAAAAAATGTGTGTATCTGGTGAGAAAAAAAGGTTGTTTACAAGCATAACTCTTTTAAATTAATACATCGATTACTATTTATTGATAGTTTTTGTATAGAGCGTTCAAGTGAGGAGTAGTGGGGGCTGTCGAACGGATCAACGCGTGTATTGCCTGGCAATCTGATAAACTAACATAATGAAATATGTTGAAAAAAAAAGCTTCTGGGCATGACATAATTACATCTCAAATCGTAAAAAATTGTCCTCGAAAAGCCATCCTATTTCTTACTTCTATTTACAATGTTGTGCTCCGATCCACATATTTCCCTGATCCTTGGAAACTATCTATTGTCATTATGATTCACAAACCCAAAAAGACACCTGAATTCCCACCCTATTACCGTCCTATCTCTGTTTTACCAATCATGGGCAAAATTCTGGAAAACTCATTTTAAAACGCCTGTACCCCATCCTAGATTCTAATAATATAATTCCTGATCACTATTCAGCAATATCATCGTGTAGTCGACGTAGTCTCATCTGCATTAGAGGGCAAAATGTACTGTACTAGAGTCTTTCTCGACGTTGAACAGGAGTTTGATAGAGTCTGGCACACGGGACTGCTGTACAAACTCCGTACATTCCTACCACATACGTACTTCCTCATTATCCGTTCATACCTTACTGATCGATACTTCAAAATAAATCATAATGTATGTTTATCCCTTTTTTCCCAGTCTTCTGGTGTTCTTCAAGGGAGCATCTTCGGTCCTATACTTTATACAGTTTATACAGGTGATATCCCGACCCATTCTTCCCACATAAAAAAAAAGAACAAACGTATTTCGATAAACTGAATTTTACATGATAAAATAATTACGAGTTCGCATCCTGGTACCAGGGGGGGGGGGAGAGCTTTTAACTCTGGCATTAATTCCTCACCCTCTCCCCTGGCTAAAAAAGAACAGTATCGTCTAAAATGCGAGAAAGAGATGGACAAACAAAAATGTAGCAGTTTTCTGTTATTCATATCTTCTTAATTTCTTTTTTCTTGTATCCATCTGAACATCGGTTAACTAAACTGAATACAAACGAACATCACCTAAAAACTATTGTGGCTAAACTTATAATTCTCTCTCTCGGCTAAAATTCTGTCCACATACTAGTTGATTCAAATTAATTCAATCAACCTTTTACCTTAATTAATCTTCTTAATTTTCTCAAGTATTAGAATATTAGGCCTCATGGAATTTCCATAAGCTGTGAAGGATTACTCAAACTGAGGATGCAATAGCCCTAGGCATTAATTAGAAGTTTAGAGACCTGTTAATTACTTGGCCACGAGGCGTTGTCACAGGATTTAGGCACCTCATGATGGCTTTTAATTGAAACCGTTAGCGAGGAAGAACGAATCCTGTAAGACAACGCCACACCCTATTTGACTAACAAAGCAGACTGTCGCCATTAGGCAGTAGAATTTAACAGCGAATAAAATAGCCAGAAAGAAAGGAAATAATTATTTGTAAACTACTTAAAATTTAAATAGGTTAAAATTAATAGGGAACCAAATTTACATTGAAATGGAATTTAAGACTGGAATAACAAGCTACTAGAAGAGGTTTGAAACTATTTTTAACTTAAAAAACTAAAAATTCAAATAATGTTTGCATAGCTAAAGAAATAGAATTTATGCTCTAAATCAATGGTTTTTTTCTGTTATTTTCAAGTTATATATAAACTTAATATACAAATTATTAATAAGAAATATAGATTCATTCGGATCGCTATTATGTTTTGTTTTTTTATAAATAAAACAAGATCACTATTATATGTAAATGATTGCTTTATTGACATTTTAAAACTAATATGCACTATAATTATTGTTATCACTATAATAATTCTTAAGTAAAATAATTCTCAAATATGGTTAAAAGTTTGTTTCTGAGGTTTATTTGTAGTCCCTCCAAACCATAATTTAACAGCAAGATTTATCAGCATTATTTCCTTCAGTTTTCCAGAATAATTGGCTTCTGTTTTTATTGTTTCGTTCTTGGGTCTTGTCTTGTCTTAGTTATTACATCATCAATTAATAATTTACCTACGTATTAACTATTTGTTTTTTTAATCAGGCTGCTATTTCCTGCAATTAATGCTTTCAACCGAACAGACACTGATGTAGAAGTATTGGTACATATGAGTAACTGGCATTTGTTTACCACAGTCAAAATTATAAACATCAAGGTTGATTAAAATGTAGTAAACAATAAATTATAAAACAACAAATAATTCTTCATATCGCCCATTGTTATTTTAATCCTTTAATAAATTCCTTTTACGGATTAAGCATTATCAAGATTAAATCAGGGGAAAAAAACAAAAAAAAAAAACTATGAAATGTTTGCTAAGTTAAACGAATATGAAATAAAATTTGCAACTTGAAGTGTTTTCTAGGATTTTGGCAAATGCGAGACCATTACATGTCTTGGTCTTGAGCACTCAGTTTCGCAACAATCTTACAGTTACTTTTAGTCTATTAATATAGAGATGTTAATGTAATTTTTTAGATAAAAAAAATTTATCTAAGCCAGAATAAAATTGAAAGAGTTAAATGCAAAAGTATATTGTTTATACTAATTCTTTACATATAGTAAATAAAATTGTCAAGTATTAGTAACTATCTCAGTTTTTGTTCACCAAAATTTTTTTTTACCTGTCTTGGTCTTGTCTAAGACGGATCTTTAGACCAAGACCAATTATAGGCAACAGTATTTGCAATGATATCTAACGACCAACTTAACTTTCCAAAATAGCAACTCAATCTGGTAAATCATAACACTGTAACCAATAGGCTTGACGTTTAGAAAATTACCTATTATGATGGTATCATTATTTTAATTTTTTTTTCTTTATTTTTTAATTATAATTAAATATGAGAAGGAGTTAGTCCGAGGGTGCGGTCAAATAAATTAAAAAAAAAATTAAAATATATTAATTATTTTAATTTTTGCCAACGTTTCAACCCACTTTGCAGGTCGTCTTCAGGGCGTAGAATGTGGCACTGCGGGAGGCAGTTGAAACACTGCTTGTGTTTAAACAGTGTTTCAACTGCCTCCCGCAGGGCCACATCCTACGCCCTGAAGACGACCAGCAAAGTGGGTCGAAACGTCGGCAAAAATTAAAATAATTAATATATTTAAATTTTGTTTTTATTTATTTGACCGCACCCTCGACTAACTCCTTCTCATATTATATCAACGGTCAACCATCTCTACATCATTATAATTAAATATGTTTAAATGAGATAGGGGCCATGTTTATTTTAATTATAAATGAATAAATATATTATTTTTTTCTTGCTTGAATCGGTTACTAACACTTTTAAAAAATCTTAAAAGTGCAAAATCAGAAAATAGGAGTTAATTCCCAATCTGGCTACCGGGCGGTGGAGTCAAGCCACGTCACGCCCTATTTTAAATGCACTATAATCTTCCAGTTTATCTTAATAGATCTTAATAGGCTTGTTGCTCTGTGTTCATCCAAGGGACGGGTCCGTTTTATAGCATCGTAACCGACTTCTCATTCATCAATGAATTTCGCACCTTTGTTACACAACTTATCACGTGTGAGATGTACAGCGAAAACAAACTTTCTTATACTTACATGTTAAAATTAGGAGCATTTTTCGTTATGTTTTCGAAACAAATGGAAAGAACTTGAAATATTTTGTGACATATTCTTCAAAATCATTTTATGAAAAACGAACTATAATGCATATTAAAAAAAAAAAATGAAATAAACATTTTACATATAATGTGCTTCTGATTTTCATAAATATCAGTTTCATTTCAAGTATTAAAAAAGGTCGATAAATTAGAATCTATATTTCATTCATAAATATCTGTATAATGTCTTTGTTAATATAAAATTTTCAAGACAAGAAGTACCTCCATTATAATTCTAACTGTTACAATATTCTTCTCTGGTCTGAACAGAGCATAAAATCTTTAAGAGCTATTCTTAGAGATTACCAGGAAACGGACTCAAGTCCCCACGAAGAATAGATGATGAAATTTTCGTAGACTTCCGGGAATAAAATAAATTATAAAATTAAATGACACCTTGAAACGTTTTATGAATAGGCAAATCGATGATGGATTAACAAATGAATATTGATGATTGATTACTATTTCAGAAATGGTTATTTCCTACGTCGGGTTATTTTTTAAAATTAGATCATATTTTTTACTAAATTTGATATGAAAGCAAGGGTTTGTTTTAAATAAAAGAAAATAATCTTAAATTAACTTCAAATTCTGAATGATTTAAATTATGTATTCTAGGCCTAAAAATAAATCTGCTAAGGGGAGGGATTAAAAAAAAAAAAATTGAAAGTTATAGAATATAACATTATGATTAGCAAAGGCACATGTAAATGTAATATATAGTATATAAAAGGTTACACGATTTGATAAAGTATTACTTCAATTAATAATCAAATTATCACAAAACGTCTCAGTTTTTAGTTAATTTTTCGTTGGTTAGTTGAGCTAAAACTTAAGGGTCGGTTAACCAATTAAGCATCACTTTAACACAATGATAAGAGAGCGAAGACTTAAACCTCAGCTTAACTAAGGCTCTTCATGCACATGCCATTCACTCCTACCATTAATGTGGCTCACCTTTCACCCAATTCAATCGCTTCTTTCTCTCAGCAAATCAAGAGGTCAATGGTCTTTGGCCAAAGGAAGCTGAAGTTGAAGCTGTGGTTGGAATGGTTGGAACGATCAATTCTAAGTAAAATTATATCAAATATTAGAAAATTTATTCTAACACCATCTAATTTATAAATAACTTAAATTACATCATCATAGTACAGAATATAGTATTATCCCTCTTTAAAACTATAATTTTATATCGTGGCAAGGTACAAATATCTTCATGTTTATATCTAAAAAATATGATAAATTTCCCAGCGGTACAATATATTTACATTTAAAATTGCATTAGATACGAATATATTCTGGATCCAATATCAAAATGACTTATCTAAATATTTGTCAAACTTCGAGAAATAAGTTTGGAATTATGTTTTCAATTGTAAGGTTACTAATTTCTTATTTAAATTGGCTTTATATTACAATTTGCTTCAATTATGCTGTTTCTGTAATTCAGTTTTCATACTATCGAAATTTTAGGACGTCACATTAGCACAGGACAGGGCAAAATCTGAGAAAAGAAAATAATTTATGAAATAACCGCTGTTTTGCACTAATAAGGAACATAAGCGGCATAATTTAATGCCGAACTTAGCTTTCCAAAAGAGCTGCTTAATCTGGTAAATCAGAACACTAGACCCAATAGGATAGGTAGATTAGGAAATAAACTATTGAAAATAAGATATGCATCATGTTTATTTTAATTATAAATAAATAAATATATTATTTTTCCTGCATCGAATCAATCCCATTAAAAATCTTATAAATGCAAAATCAGAAAATTTTTCGAATTGCGAAAAAGCAGTTTAGATTTATCTTTTCAAATATAATCCAGCTAATTTATTATTAAAGTGGTCTTATTATGTCAGTTAAATTTTACTTTTCTATGAATCAATTTTATTATCAGCCACATTTATGGACGTCACGTTAGTCTGGGACCGATGATATGGATACTATCATTCAATCAGTATATCCAACGAATTTGGATATTTGGCTAAAACACAGATTTTTTTAAAGCATTGTTAGAAGATTTTTTCAATCGAGGTATACTTAACCTTCTCAGTATTGGATACAATATCAAATTATTTATTTTTTGTTTTGAAGTATCATACATTTAAGATAGTCATTGCAAATTATATCTTTTCATTTATAGATTATTTAGCTAAAAAATAAATCCTTGAAAGCAATAAAATATAAATATATGGATTAAAAGTTCTTATGATATACCCCACTCGAGTTTTTTTTTCTACCTCTTCTGCGTCAAACTGTATGCATATTACCCATAATCCTTATTGCAATTGATAAGTTTTGGAGAGTAATTTCGTTTTCAGTTACTAGTTTTTTTTTTAATTTCTGATGCCATATTAGGTACATATGTAATCCACAAAGTTTTACATAACGCCTTAGGACAACCAACATATACTAAGTATCTACTTCCGATTTCATATTAAAATACACGGGTCAAGAGGCAACTGAAAAGGAGCCGGGTGAGAGATTCCTTTCCTGACTCAAGAATGTAAACAATGGCCAGAAAGAAGTGCTGCTGGATGCTATTTTTACTCATGTCTGTAATCCTAATAATTTAAGTTATCACAACAAATATGGCAGGTGCTGATAAATATTTGAAGAGGAAAACAAAGTAAAATATGTTTAAAAAAAAAATACAAATACTGATTTTATAAACTAGTCCAATCTCATCCTTTATTATATATCAGTATTTTATCAGAAATCACATTTTGTTATATTTATTCCTTTATTACTTTAAATTGTATTTCTTAGCTATAGTTTAGTTATGTGTGTAGTAATTCATCAAATTGTAATATAGTGCGAAAATGACCCAGGTGGTTGAAGAGCCTAAAACATGTATAAATAAATAAATAAAATATTTATTCCTGATTTTAATTTCATGTTACAACATTTTTAAATGAAATTTACCTAAAAAATATATTTTTTTTTTACTATAGAAGGATAGGGCCAGATCTGAAACATAAGGAACATTAAGGTCATTATGGATGGTTTTATTTGTAACAAAGTAGGGAGCATTGAGGATTTTACGAAGGATTTTGGATTGTAAGGATTGGATACGGGAGGAATTCGATGGTTTAGAGGAGCCCCATAGCTCAACTGCGTAAGTCCAAATAGGCTTTATTATAGTCATATATATATATATATACGAGTCTTTTGTAATTAATTAGAAGTTTTGAGCGTTTATCTATTAAGTGCTGAAGTAATCGGAAACGTCGAGCGGTTTCTTGTCGTTTCAGTCTGGTATGAGGATTCCAAGAGACGTTTGTCAGGTGGAGTCGTAGATAGTGGATTCCTTCAACAGAGGTAAGTGGAGTATTGTTAAGGGAAACTCGTAAAAATTATAAATATGAAATATACATATTTAAATCCTTGAATTTTTCGAATATGTTTGATAATTTTGGTGAACTTGGAATATTGAAACGATTTCCGACAGTATATCTAACACGCATTCGAATCTTTGCATAAGATATTTGGTAACTTCATCCTCTTTATACGGTAGAGTTGTCAACAACATAAATAAAATTCTGAAAGGATATATTTTTTAATTAAAAATATCGTCAAGACTTCGTTTATGTGGCTATGAAATAATACTTTTTTTTTTTCATTCAAAAAATATCGGTGCTGTCGAGATAAAATAATATACATAAATACTGTGAGATAATTTCAATATTTCTCCCAGGAGAGATTCGACGGGCGAGTCCACTATCTTGTCAATCAAAGGACTCTGAGAGTCCACGGTTGGAGCGAGTGCTTTCATCTCTCCCGGCTTTATCACATTTTATATCTACCTGGCCCGTCCCAATTCTTGTTAGCACTGACACTATCTCTTGGAAACATCATCTTATCCAAAAAAGAACAAGTATCCTTAATGAATGTTGTATCCACTAGATTAAAATATATACATAGAAATGACAGTCATTCCTGAAAGGAATTTTCAATCTTTCAGCTTTCTTTTGCCTTCTTTTTTTTTTTTTTTTCCATACTTTATTTTATTTTTTCATTTTTACTTGTTATGAGAGTCCTGCTTGGAGAGATATTGTCGCCAACAAGATGAAACACGAGGCGTATCATTTTCATAGACGTCTTCAAATATGGATCACTGAATTGCATGAAATACATGCTATTCAGAACCACTTATCAGATCTATATTCTTAAGTTTTACTTTTTTTTTTTTTGTTTATTTAAATTTAGTATTGTTATAGTCACTGGAGGATCTAAGGAGGAGACGTCTTTCAGGCTAAAGTCCCCAAAAATGGAAAAAAAATGCTTTTTTTTCTTTGGTGAATATTTGTTTATCTGAGGCTAAATACTCTAACAAGCACAATATTTTCTATTTTTAAATTATAATGCATAAGCATCTACTAAATTTAAGCTCGTATCAAGAAAACATATAGGCAATTTTTCCTAAAAGCATTATTGTGCCCATCATTGCCTTCAATGGCGGAGTTTTCACTCTGGTGAAAAAATTCCCTTTTTAGAGAAATTCCAAGGCAGAGAGGGAGGAAGAAGGGAAATAATTGTTATCAATAATTTTTTCAATAATATATGTAAAAAAAAAACAAAAAAAAACTAGTATTTACATATAGTATTTGGACTATTTTGTGTAGATTTGGACGGAAGCATTTTTAATTCGTTCTAAAGGAAAAAGGAAATATCCGACTAACCAAAAGGGGAATTAAAAAAAATATATGGTGGAAAGGTTATTGAAAGACAAATTAAACATTATCTTATATTTTCACATAGTTTTTTTTTTTCTTTCATAGTAAATAATAAAAATGACATGTCGGGAATAGAAGGTTAAAAACCAACAATATGGCTTTCCATGCTTAGGTGTATTGCCATGGTTTGTTAAGGAATGAAGTCTTTCATCCAGCGCCTTGTGTGTCGAAGCCATATCTTTTATTAGTATGTTTATATGTCCGAATAAATATGAAATCGTTTCTAAAGAGTCCTCATGTGCCAACTGTTGCCGGGTGGAAATCAGTAAGTTGGAATTCGTCAGTCACTACCAAAGTTACGGGTCAGATATATTTGGTTGAAAAGTCTGCAGTTTTTTGTAAGGGCGTCTATCTATTTGTAAGCGTATATCTATGAAGAGTATGTGTACATTGATTTCTTTTGAATCTACGCCACAATCATTGAAATTGTCGAAAAAAGTTGATTGAAAGACGATTAAATACTAGTATACACGTTATTGTAATTAAAATTAGTTTTTTTTTTTGTTTGTTTTTTATGGGGAATATTATCCTCAGATACGATCTGCTAGAAGTAAGCATTAAACATTTTGAAATTCATATCCTTGATAAAAACAAAAATTATTTTCCATAGTTTTAAATTGTTTTCTTTTGTATTACAATGTCAATTCACATTTAAGTTCATGTCTCACAGGTACGTATAATAAAAATCAAAATTAATTTATGATAATTATTCATTATACGTTTCGGGGAATCTGTGCCTCCCTCATCAGCAGTCTAAAAAAATATACCAATATATTTTAGATTCAATGAAGAAACCAGTCATAACTAACTAAAAATATACAACACATAAACAATTTTTTAAAATAAATAACTTATTTTATTGTAAATATTCAGGACGCAGTCATTATAATGTTTTTATTAGTACCGACGTTTCAACCCAAATTTTTATAACTTTTTAGACGTTTGTATAACATTTGTAATATTTTGTATTATAATAATAATTAAGATTAATGTATCATCAATCACTATATTTTTTATTATTAACCATTATCTGTCGTATACTATTATATCTCTGATTATATTTAAAAATTTTCAGCCCTGATAATGGCCCACATGTTTTGGTAGAAACGTCGGCAGTAATAAAAACTTTATAATGACTGCGTACTGAATATTTTTCACCCTTGATATGTAGGAACCGTAGACTAACTTCCTTTAATAACTTATTTTATTATAACTCTTATTACTAACTTGGAACCCACATACCAGACTTAAAAGACAAGAACTTAACCGACGATATGGCCAGCTGTATAGATTACTAAGTAGGACATCTCATCTTCGATTGAAAATAAACTTTTAATCTACAAGACCATACTGAAACCTATCTGGACCTACGGACTTGAACTGTGGAGAACTGCTAAACATTCGAATATCAAACGCATCCAATCCTTCCAGTCCAAAGTACTTAGAACAATAATCAATGCACCATATTATGTCACAAATAAGACCCTACACCATGACCTTAACATCCCATTTGTCCTCGACATCATCCCATCCAGATTCTTAAACTTTCACCAGAACCTTATCCATCATCCAAATCCTCTAGCTCAATCCCTATTCAGCTCCCTTCATCCCTACAATCCTCCACGAAGGTTAAAACGGCAGTGGCCCAGAGATCTCTTGTAAATATGCTTCTGGAGTCCTGGCAATGGCCAGCTTCACCACTCATGTCCCGAGCGTCTGTGGCTCTAGTGCCCTCTTTCAGTCTCCACTGGCTTCTAATACTTGTGATGCGGCTGGAAAAGTGGCACTGGGATCTCCAGGAGTCTTGCTTTGCCTTCCACATGTGGGTGAAAAAGCCTGGCTCGGAGATTCCTGGGCGAATGTATATATTGTATATAGGTATGATTGTGTTTAGAAGTTTCTATTTTATGTTATTGTTTACTTTTTTTTTTCTTTTATTTACTTTCTTCATCAGTATTATTTATTTACTTTTTATATTTATATTTATTTCTCTATTATTTGTATATATTGTTTGAATGAGAACTCTTAGCCCTAATACTTATAGCCCTCCAGCAGTGGCTATAAGTATAAAAAAAACTCTTATTATTGTAAAATATAATATTTTATGGGAAAATAAAATATAAGTAACTACTATAAATAAAGCTTCATTATAAAACTTTAAAAAAAATAAAAATGCATAAAATTAAGTTTGAATAGACAAAAAAAAAATATTATAAATCAGAAAATTATTAAGAATAGATACTATGAGAACTCACGATAAATAAAAAAAAAGTATAATAAAATCACCGAGTTTTAGGCTGTTGAACAATGCTCACATTGACTGTTGACTGATAAACATTGAAACATCTATTATTAGATAAAACAATTAACTGTATTAACCAACGAATACTATATAAATAAGACATTCAATATTTTTATTTCCTTATTCGAATTTTCTATCCTGTAAAACTTCAAATAATCCTATTATTTTAATAATGTATAGAACTATATTTTATCATATTTTTTTTTAATATTTCATTATTTTTTGTTTCAGGTAAATATTCCAATTAATTATTGGTGAAATGGTTCAAGGTATTTTTATGAAAATTATTCACTCCTTATACACAAGTAAGTATACATTTAAAAGATAACTAGAGATTATTCCATGAAGTAAACTTTGTTGTTGTGAAAAAAGTTAATGCAGCATTTCTTATTTTATTGCTCCGATTAATTAATTAATTAATTAATTAATCTCTCATGCGAGAAATATTATTCAACGTGATATAATTTGTGATCCATTCTGCATGCTAGAAACGATTTTGATGAACATTTGTAACCATATATCTGACTCAAGTTTTAAATAAAAATAAAAAAAGTCCATGGATCGCGATTAAGGATTACTGAGGACATGAAAATCTTTGAAAGGACATCATTCAGCGAGGCGTTATAAAATAAGGCTATTTATAAATCCAAGCAGAGATTGAGCCCGCATGCTTGTGCAAATGAAGGCCTAGGTGTCCAGCGGTATTGAGCAATAACCAGGAACCGGGCCTCTTAAGACACCTCACAATAAAATGTCCCTTGAAGCACATTCTCTATCTTTACTGTCCAAGAAGAGGTTATGGGACGGGAGCGAAACTCGCTTTATTGTTTTATTTTTATAACGCACCAAAAGGAAAAGTTGAGCCGAGTAAAATAAAACAAGGATCTTCGGACACCTAGGCTCTTGCCAACTACCTTTGATTTACATCTCAAGTACCCGCGGTACGACGAGGTACTAAAAGCGAACGGAAGGGCTCTATGCGAAGTAACGCCCAGTTTCCGGCCCTGTTTATAGTTCCAGTCGGGAAATTTCTCACTTATAGCTGTTGCAAAATTCAAATGTTCACAGATTAAGTGCGTTATATCTGCTTAAAATAAAATAAGAAGGAGATATTAGACACGTTTTCTCCTTAAAACTTCTTTAGCTTTACGACGAAAACGGCATAAAAATCCACCGCAATCATTCGTTGATCCCGCCTCCATCTTAGAATTCTGATGACAGAATGACAGAAGAAATGTTTGCTACATGACGGAAAAGAAATGCTTTCATTTTAAAATAAGATTAGCATGTATGTATGTATTAATTGATTCTTTGAAAATCATAGCAACTTAAAATTATGAACTAATTTACGAATATGAGGTCAATATACAATTTTAAGGAATATAGAAACGAGTAGCAGCTATTGGCACTGAATATGGATCAAGAAAAGTCGTTAAAATACAATTTCCTATCTTAGTCCTTAAATTACTTCATAATATTTATTAAACTATATGTTACATAGTTATTTGTAATTTATTTATTTGTTCATGGTGCTATAGTCTTGCAAGAACTCCGGCATCTCTTATGATCCTTCTAAACTCTCCTCTATCCCTAAAGAGCATTCGCCATCTTCGAATTCCCATCCTTTTTAGGCTGTCCACCTCGTCTAACCCTCTCAAACAAGTGTTTGGGAATCGCATTTCTGGGCATACGCGCCATATGGCAGTATATTTGTTTGATATATTTAACAAATACTTAGCTAACTAAATTTTCTGGATGGAGTAAGGGAGGCGGACAGACAATATAACTTATACATTATGACATTTCTACTTCACGAAGTTAGTAACAACGTTTAATTTTAATCGATGATAATTATTAATTATATATATTTTGGCAATAGTAAGTTTACATTCGTTTTATATATTATACAAGTAATAATAACAAAGTATTTGTGTTTGATATTCAGGATTACGTTGCTAACCAAATTTTCTGATTGGTGAGGAGACGCTGCCGTAACTTACTATACGAAGAAAGTACATTTTATTTTAATCGAAGATTGATATTATTTATTGTAATTTTGGCTATAAATAGTAACTTTTCGATTCTTTCATATGCTACGTGGAGCAATTCTCTTAGGAGATAACTATCTGCACCCATGAGAGGAAATTGTCGATATCTAAAAGGTTTTCAAAGGGTTTAGAATATTTCTATTAAAATCACTACTATTTCTAGGTATAGGTACATATTTTATTGAACTCTGCTATTTTTCTAAGAGAATTTCAGTCCCATAATAAAATTGTTTTTCATTTTTACTATATATCGAAACATAATTTTGTTTTAAGTAGTGGTTTTTAGTAGTTGCATTGATCGGCTCGAGAGATAAGAATGTTCAGTGGTATCCTTTTCTATCTTGATTTTAGTGTGGATTTTAAGCAAGGAGATTCATAATCCAGCATTCCAGGCGTATTAATTCTCGCCATATCTTGTACGAGGATGTTAGGATGCCCCTGTAAGTTATCGTAAAATCCTTTTCAGTGTTTCTGTTTGTGGTCAACTGTTGGCATGTGTAGGTCTATATTTAATGTAATGTTAGTGACGTATTATGGAGCTCTAGTTATACTACTATCAGTTTTTGTTTGAAAAATTTTGTAGTTTTCTTATGTGGGGCTGTTGCATATTTCTGTGAGGACATTTCACGAACTATGGGACAAACAAGTATATAAATGGTTATTTCATCATGCTAGTATTTTTTTTTTCTTCTTTTTGACAATTTACCTCTGCTGTCAGTACCAAGAGAAATAAAATGAATAGTTTGGTTTAGCAGTGATAGCAGTTCCTGTTAGTTAAGTTAGATAACTGTGTTTCGCATATATTTGTAAAATGTATAAACGCAGTTTTAAGAGTAACATACAAACAATTAAATTCTTTATGTAACACTTGTGTTTTTATATGTTTGGATCATGATGAGAGATAGCGTTTGATGGCTCGAACATGTAAGTCACCCTGAAGACGTAAGCCGGCCGTCAGATGTAAATCTGGACGGAGAGCAACCTCACTGACAGGTCGACACTAAAATATTTTTTGTGGGACAGCTACCCCCGCATCGATATTGGTCCAGTTAAAAGCTACTTAAGATCCGACTAATGCACCGATGTCTTAGCTAGATAATGGCTCAGCGTGTACACGAGCTCTTCTTGTTTCAGCGTCTGCTGTAAATTGATTGCCTCTGCCGGCCAAGGGATGCTTATCTTAAAACGTAATTTATTTAGGATAACTAAATAAAAGTAAAAAAAAAAAAATGGGATAAAAATGTAATAACCATCAAGAGTTCTGAACAGAAAAGTCTTCACAACATATTAAGCCACTTCATATGAAATGTACGTTTTTATTATTTCAGAAATTCAAAGTGAGATAAAGTGAATTTCATTGAGAAATGAAGAATCTGAATTTAATAACCTAAAACTTAAATAATTAATTAATGAATGACTACAATAAAAGTCACTGAGAGGATTTAAAACTCAAATAGATTTAAATGTTAACGGATCAAGACTGGAAGAATTATGTATTGAAGATTTCGACGCTGGCATGAAGAATAGTTTTAATTCCTTCAGAACTATGTCAAGCCCTGTATATTAAAGCCTAAAAATGGCGTATTTTTTAGATGAACCTTAATGCTTGCCGAAAGCTTCTTAGGTGGGACCTTTGCCTTGAGAAACTTATTATATGTTAATGTTTTCAAAATTAAATTTATACTATTTATGATAATCTTCGACGAAGTAAAAATCTATTCAAAAAGTAAATGGTCGAAACTAGACCTATGATCTTGGGCAGTTTGGATAGTATAGAAGGGCACTTTTTTATATTATTAATATATAAACAAATCAGGTATGGTTACTTTACATTTCAAGTGAGAGAACTACAAATCAAGACTCACCAATGTTTTGACCAAGTACAATATTGCATTAAAATTAGTTTAGAGATAGCTGCGTGTTATTGGCAAACTATTGAAAACCGGAGGTATATTTTCTAGTGGGGCAAAGTTCGCCAATTTTGTGTGAAAAGACTTGATAAGAAATTCAACATACGAACCAGGATCGAAAGGTTTTTTAATGCTAACAATGTTTTAAAAAAGAGCATCGATTGAATTGGATGGGATTGAAGAAGATTCCAATGTTAGCATAAAAAAGATGGTAACGACGAATAAACAACAGGATCAATGAACAATTTGTAGTTTATCGAATCATAATTTAGTGACCTAATTCCCAATTAAAATAATTATGTTGAGATATATTTATATATTATGTTGAGATATATATGTAGATATATAAAATCTTTCGAGCTGAATCCCTCCCAAAATTAAATCCTGGATCCGCTAATGTGAGGCAGGGGGACATAAAATATAAAAGTTAACTTCTTATTCGGTTTAAGTCTATGTTAGTATTTGGTTTGATAATAACTCGTAATGATAACTATCAGAAGTAGTTTTGATTAAATGTAACATTGCCTGAAATCGTAAATACAGTACCATTGCAGTTTGAGATCGACATTTTACTTTACTTTTTCCATATTTACGAAATTATTAATGATCATTTTTTTTTTTATTCCGGTTACATATGATATTATTTTTTTCTGATCCTTTAGAGGGGTGAGAGAGAGAGAGATGCATGGACTAGAGAAACATGTAAATTTTATGAATATATATGATATTAAGATATGCTTTATTGACCATTTAAATTGATCTTTGACGACTAGTTCGTCAAGTTAGTAACCTTAATATGATCACATTTTTTTTTAAATTAAATTAAAATAATACAATAAACGAAAAAAATAAATGAATAGCTCCCAATTAAATGACTGATACTTGCAATGATTCATAAAATTAATTATTAATCAGACTGAAGGTATGGGGCTACCGCCGGCCCAAAGAAAAAGGAATTGGCATGAAGGTTTTATGACTGGCTAGAGCCGAGTGATTTACAGCAGTCGCGCGGCTACGTGACGTCAGTGAGTTTAACTGCACGCCCGCGCTTGATTAGGTTTCACTCCCTCGGCGACCAATAGAATAAATTCTAGTCTGTCTGCCTTTGTCTTCTCTTTTCATCATCTTTTTTCAAGAACTGATATGGAGGAAGTCAATCCAGTATTATGCCAGACTTCTGATCCAATCATTTGATTAATACTCCTTAAGAACTATAAAACAAAGCTGTCAGACGAAATAATCTCACATATTATACGAAATACTTTTTAGACAAATTTACATATGTCCATAGCTAAGACATGAGACATGTCCATAGCTAGTTCCCGTGTACTGTTCTAACCTAACCTAAGTGTCGGTTGGGTTTCATCAAAATGGAGCATATGGCCGTAGTGCGGTTTTAGGCCTACACCTCCATATTGTCAAATATTCCGGTTATATAGCTTAAACGGCACAATATTTTTGTAGGCCATCTTTTTTATAGATTTTGGGTTCAAATTATCTTACGATCCAAACGGAAAGAAATCGGGTATTCACGAGTTTTTAATATCTAATTAAATTATTGGAAAATTACAATTAATAGTAAAAAATCCACCCACGTGACTTACTCTCTTAGAAAAACCTCATGTCCAGCGGTAACGATTGACAAAAAACTTGACGTGCCTTCAAAAAACTACGTACGGTACCTCGGACTCTACTTAGACAAAAGACTTATCTGAAAAATACATACTAAATTTTAAAAAAAAAAGAACTCTCACATCTTCTGGACTACAGCCCCTCACTTAACTTACATAACAAGCTATTGATCTACAAAACCACACTGAGACCAATTTGGACATACGGGGCAGAATTTTGGGGTTCGGCAAAATAGACACACTTAAACAAAATATAAACAACACAATAAAAAAATGTCAGCGCACCTTGGTACATTTCAAATAACACTATACATCAATAAATTCACCACTAAATTCTTGCCTATTGTTACGTTAAAAAATGATGACGATGATGTATTTATAAATTAATCAACATTTAAATGCTAATGTATTTATATATAAACAGGCGCTTTATCTTGTCAGGTCTCCCTGTTACCTGATCGACGCAGATTAAAAAGAAAATGACAAAAGGACCTACTACAATAAATACAAAATGAAACTAATCAAGCAAACTCGCAACTAATCCATAATATATCGAATTTGCTAGGTGCACTGCAAAGCAGATCCAAATACCAAAAAATGTTAAAATAAATTAAATAGACAAAGTTTGCCGATCTCCATATTGAAAACGCCAGAATTCCGAGAATTTTCGTAAATAAGATATTTGTTGGTTACGATGAGATGATCCTATTTACTAAGTTTCAGACGGATGTTAATAATATTATAAAAAGAGGTCTGTACGATGGACTATTCATGCGCACAAAAAAATAAAACAGTAAAACGGAATGTGTCCACATAGTGCGGCATAGTTTCTGGAACGATTGAAGGCGTCGAAAACATCTTTCATCATGTTTAATCCACAAAAATTATAAGGAATAAGATATAATTGTATTTATGTCTACGGCAGAAGAACCCGTTTAGATTCTATACCGTGGAACAGGTGAATTCCATACACCAAAGTATGAGATCAAGTATAATAGTATGATATATAGTAAATAGTATGATATGAAAGCACTCCATCAACTATTTTCAGCTAGAATTTTCAAAAATTGATCCTGCTGCTTCATTTTGTCCATTACCGGAAATTTCATCCAAGTGGAAAGTGAACAGAAGAGAAACCCTTAAAAAGGGAAAGAAAGCCTCAGGAATAAACCAATGCAATTGGTTTCTAATGACGAATCAACTTCAGTTCCAGGCTATTTGTTTCTTTTTTTAATTCTTCATTCCTTAATTCATTTTCTCTTTCTTTAATTTTTCTTGATCTCTTACTACCTTAACAATCCATTCTCTATGTCACTTTTTCTCACCATATCATCAGTGCTTTTGATTTTTTTGACGATATGATTCTTATGTCGACTTTGTATAGCACTGTTTGTTTGATGGACATCTATTATAATTTCACCACAGGTCCTGTCGTTATTATTAACGAGGAGAACAAAATGGCAGTTGTTCTAAAAATTTTGTTATTTTTCGATTGTTTTATTCGTTCCATTTCCTTATTTCATACTTCAATCCTGAATAAAAAAAGAATAAGTGATGGCCATCGAACAATTACGTTTCATTCATTTGTAAAAATGATCCAATTGTAGTGAATTGGTAAGACTTCTTATGATACACGGAGGCAGCATAGAGGATAATGAAGATTCCTGGATAATTATCTCATTGGAGAAGGCTCACACATATCGTAGTTTTGTTTTAATGAGAGCCAATACTCAAATAGCAGGAATAGCTACAGGCGGTACCTAGTTATGGCTCTTTTACATATTTAATGTTAGCTCCAAGTCGAGTCACAATTGTAGCTTTCCCACAACCGGTTCTATCCGCCCCAACGCTCCGGCTCTCCTCGAAAATCCCATTCTTGGACGTTAAATTTCATTTGGGGAGCTAAAACACAACCGGCACCGCTAAAGTAACATGGCGAATTATCATATACAAGGGAGAACATGTGGAAAGTTGGTGTTGTGGAAAGCATTCGAGAACTCTAATCACGTGATGATAAATTCGAGTTTACGAATATTCTTATAGCTTTTACAGCTTTATGTTAGTATAGAAACATCAATATTTTAAATGATTCTTTCATCAGTTAAAGGTCGGACTCAACGTAATCGTGATTTTCTCTATTCGAATATATATTTTAGATCGGATATTATTATTTCACTGAATATGACATAGTAAAATTAATACTGCAACGGTCTAGAAGATAAGCACAATTATTACTTATTATTAAGCACCATCCAAAATATTATCGAAAATTTTTCATAAATATAGATAATAACTTAAATTGGTAAAGAAATATTCATGCACAAATTACTTTAAGATTCAGACACATCCAGTGAAATATGAAATATGTATACTGAAAGAAAACTATTTTTATTTATTTTGGTTGGTTGTTTTGATGTTATTAGGCGCGAAACATCTAGGTTATCAGCGCCAGACAAAAAAAAAAAAAAAAAAACTACTGCTTTTAAACTATTTAGCTGGTAGGTTACAAAATAAATAAATAAAATAATATAGTTTAAATCGGCGACTGTCAAATTCCTCTAATAGACATTGTACGTAACAACAGATGAATGACCTGGACCCACACGTCAAGAAGAAAATAAAAATATTAAACAAAATACTATACTAACTTTTTTTTCTAAATCAAAATAGAAAATCAGACAAAAATTAAATACATATATATATATACCTACTCATACCCATATGGACATAGGCCTTTGTTTCAGCAAACAAGATGCACTTACAAAATCATTCCTACTATGATACTACAATCATTCCAATCCAAAATTTTAAGACTAATAACATCAGATCTGGTACGTAAACAACAACACTTTACATGCCGACTTATGACAACCAACTATCGACTAACATAAGCGTATTATTTTCTTCTGGTTTCATAGTAAATTACAGGATCACTATAATAGACATACGACATGGCTACAACTGGCACACTTATCAAAAGGCGCCTGAAAAGAAGCTGGATGAGAGATCTTCTTCCCTGAATTAAAGAAGAAAACGGAGACCAGGGAAGAGATGTTGATGGGTCTATGGCATTTCCTAGCAAAACCCATGAAGCATGACAGGAGTGGATGAAAATTTGAAGATAAATAAAAATAAAATGAATAAAGAAATATAAAGACTGATGTGCCCTCTCCCTCCTTAACAAACACCGAAAATAACTAAATGATAAGTGAATACAAATAATACATATATAAAAAAAATAAAGTAAATTGTTATTATATATTTTTCATTAAATGTATGCTAGTTGTATGTGGTATTATTTTATCGGACCTATGACTGTTGTTCAAAGGCTATTTATATGTTTTGCGATATTCTTATATCATTTAATGTATGACTGTAAAATGGACAATGTTGTATTTGGGCTATCCTAGGGCACCAATGCAATCTTTGTATAATGGTGGTGGAAGTTAAGTCATGTAGTGAAGATGCGTTAATCTTGGAAAATTAATATTAGATTTAGTTCAGATTGATTTATTTGGATAGATTGTATTTAGTTTGTGCATATCTGGATGACGAATTGTCCCTTTGTTTCGCTGGCCACAAGTAGATGTTAGACATTGCCTCAGGAATATTTCTCGATATTTATTAAACTTCGGCTATGTTAATTAGCTTATGCTACAGGTTGGAAAATAGGCTGTTGGAGAAAAACAGTTATAGCTATTGCAGGGTTCATCCGTCTCAAGTGATAAAGTTTTATTCTCCATAGGAGGTTTGATGTTTTCCTGAATACTGATTCTTAATGGACTTACACATTTTTCTTTTTCATGTTGCTTTGTGGAATAAATAAATTAAAATTTGATAATAATCTATAAAATTAATGTATGTTTGGATTCAAAGCGTTAATAATATCCAGGAATAAGGGATGGTTTTTCATTTTTTCCAATATGTCATTCTTTTATTTGTTTAATCCGTTCAGAGATAATCATGTGAAGTCCTCCTGAAGATAGATGTGACCAATAATTTTACTTGAGATACCTAATTATAGATAAAAAGTTATGAGTGTCATTACAACAACTTTATTATACCTGACGCTTCGAGGATATGAGAGCTTATAATTCCAATATCAACTTCATTTTTGAATCACATATATATTTTTTTTAATTATAATCAACTAGATCATCAAGTGATAAATGATTTTTTAAAATCAATTATATCATATATGATTTAATGCCTTTGGGAAAATT
Organism: Nezara viridula; assembly: GCA_928085145.1. Lineage (NCBI taxonomy): Eukaryota > Metazoa > Arthropoda > Insecta > Hemiptera > Pentatomidae > Nezara > Nezara viridula. Next base: position 130,378,802 of record OV725079.1, read on the forward strand.
GTGTTCACCTCATGATTACAACCAAATAAGTCCATTAAAAAATAAATAAAAAAAAAGATTGCAAAATGGACTTGGCTGCTTTTCTAGACCTTAATCTATGATTTGCAAATCTAATAATGTTGTATCGATTGTGAAAAGACCTCGTGGCGCAACGGTAGCGCGTCTGACTCCAGATCAGAAGGTTGCGTGTTCAAATCACGTCGGGGTCAAAGTAATTTTTTTTCTTCAAATTTTTACAATCTATCTATTAAGTATTCTATATTTTGTTTTTGTTTTAAAGATGAGGATAAAATATGAATATCAAATCAACAATAATTTTCAAAACATCTATTAATCCATTAGACTGAGTATTTAAAAATTACTTAACATAAAATAAAAGTAATTTAATTAATTATTTAATAATGATTATATTGACCATAAAGTTGGTAACCCAAGGAATATACTTCTTATTGCTTTATAAACAATTTTAATATAAATATATATTACAAACAATATAAATATATTGTCTCAAAAAACGTCCTCATGGGTCTCAGATGATCTCCATATCTTCGATCACCACAGTCCACCACCAATATCATTTAAAAAGTGTGTTAACGTCCTCAATTTCTTAGGAACTTCCGTTCTCACCAACTAAGACATAGAAATATACCATCTTAGACTTGGAATATTTAACTTACTTCTTATATGTACGTTTTAAAAATATACAGACGTTTTAAAAAATATATTTGTCCATCTGTTTTTTTTTGTAATAGAATTGATAATGATATAAATAAACTCATTGTTAATTGTGATCATCTGGGTTCAAATAATGCATGTTCAGCCGCTGGTCTTGGAATGACTTTGGTGCTTGTTAGTTGATTCCCATGCTCCTTCACTTTGCTTTAATGTATCGAGTAAATCGTATTCTGAATATCTCTCTGAATATTCAAGATGATTTTTCGATTAGGTTATCTTTAAATCCAGACTTTGAAGTGGAAGTGAGATTTAAAAAAAAATAAATTACAGTACAACGATTTTAACAATACACCAAGAAAGATCTCATTAAATATACAAAGTGACTAACCACATTTAGAAAAATAGTAGAGCACATAGTGTTCACAGTTCGAAGAATCACGTGTTAACCAATATTAATCGGTGTCAACCAAAGAATGACGTGGGGCTCACTAGTAAAAATGAAAATAATGACATCAAATAAACGACTCTAATTGCCATACTTCTTTTTATGCAAATAATCAAAACTGAAAATTAAAAATTGAATACATATACATGTTGACTTAAACCCCCATGAACATACGCTTCATTGATTTATGCTAAAGCAAAAAAAGATGCTTCAACGAAAACTACAATCCTATCAATCCAGAAAATTTAAGACTAATAGCAGACGCTTCTGTAGCCTGATTAACCAAACTCTACGTAATGACTTACAACAAAACATTATCAACACACATATTCTATGATAAACGACTTGGTCATGGCTGATATATCTGTCAGAAGGTTACTCTAAACGAGCTGGATGAAATATTTTCTTTCCTGAATAAAGGAACATAACGAAAACCGGAAAGAGGTGCTGCTGGGTACTACAGTCGCGGTCATAGAATTCGCAGCACCCATTTCTTTTGATTCTTATGTTGATAACGTTATTCCATTGTATGTTTTTTTTTCTTCACTTATTAATGTTGCAAGAAAACTTTAACAATGTTTCCGAGTGCAGTTTTAACTAATACCCGATGAAAAGCTGTAATTATGAAATGTATCAATAAATGGCCTCGTAAAAAAACATTAAAATTCTGACCTTATATGTTGTAAAGAAATTTTCACGGAAAATAATAATGTGGGTAGGGTAACGCCAATCAACGGCTGTCATAATTTTGAAAAAAAAATTATATTAATGTTAAACTATATTAATGTGGAAGGTTGTATGAGTGATCAAATCAGTTATCATTTTTATTCTAATACAGTCACCAAAAAAAATAATTAGATAAATTTTAATCGATCGAGTTAAAGACAACGGAAGTGCGTTTTTAACACGCACGCAGTAGTAAGTATCCGTAAATAAGACATGCATCCAAAATAAATTATTAAAAAGTAGTTAATAAGTCAATTGAACATTGGTCCGACTAAATTGATAACAGTTTGTCACTTTCAGAGGAGCAATAAATATAAAATATATACTGATAAATTTTCAAATTCCAACCACCACTAGCTAACTCAAATCAACTCTGAAAATTGAGTTATAACTCGGCGTAGGTATTAATATCTAATCTAAAATTATATTTATAATTAATTCAGCGCAAGTCCTTAGCAATTGGATCCAAGGCTATAAAAGGACAAGTCACGGGGGAGATTTATTAGTTTATTTTTGAAGACACGGAAGGTTCAACTCGCCGTTCACCGCTGCTTCTACAAAGAGGAATAAAATGTATTAAACGGGTTGCTGTAGTTTTATGTAAAATATCCAAGTTCATTCCGTTTCATAATATTAATTGCATCAATTATAAGCTGTCTCCTGTGAAAACATATGTATGCATTTCTCAATTCTAATTATAAAATCTGTTCCACAATAAACAATAGTAAGATATTTACGAGCAATGGAACTTTCATTAAATTCTTTGAATTAATTGTAAACATATTTACAATTTAATAATAATCACATTTTGAAACGTACCAAAAGACAGACAGTATGAATATATGTTTTTTTTTTCTCTTTAACTATTTATCCGCACCTGTCATGGTATTGACAATCAACAGATGTGTTGTGATGATAAGGATTGCCATTATTGGCATGAGGAAGGATAGTACCCAGCAGCGCCTCTTCCTAGTCATTATTTACTTCTTTGATTTAGTGAGGAGATCTCTCATCCAGCTCCTTTTTAGTCTCCCCCTGATTAGCATGTCAGTCTTGAGCATGTCGTTTATAAGCCCGTTTGTGTATCATTAGAGATGAAAACGAGAGTAGGGAGTACGTATGTACTGGTTTAAAGTTTGTTGTCGTAAGTCGTTATGTAACGTTTTGTTGTTGGCGTACCATGAAGCTTCTGTTGTAAGTCGTAAAATTTTCGATTGAAAGGACTTAAGTTTATGTAAGTACGTTTTTTTTTTTTACTGAATCGTAAATCCGAGAGGCGTATGTCCAGATGGGTTTGAGTAGGTAAGTTTATGAATTTAGTTTTCGTCGAACTTTCAATTTCGATTTAGAAAAAAGTGAGAACAGTATCTTCAGTTGCTTGTTTAAAGTCTGTCGTTTCATTTTGACATGTGGGCCCCAGATCATCCTTCTGTCGAATATTAGTCTCAGGTAACGAACGCACTGTGTTTGTCTGAGGAATTCGATTTTCTCATATACTCTCATATAGTTACTGGCGTAGATCGAATGCAGTAAATGACCCAGGCCATTGTAGCTCACTCATTGTATTAATTATTTATAGCTCTTATCTTCCATTTCCATAGCGATTCCGATATCAATGTATCCTACTCCTTCAAAATAATAACTTAAATAAATGTTTAATTCACTAACATTTATTTATGTTATTGTTGTTGTTTATTTTAGTCAAAAGGCAGATTGTTGAAGGCATAAACATGAAATTAGCTTAACATTTTCAAGTTTCGAAAATTTCATTCACTTCATTTACAGTTTTTGTATGCACTTGATGTGAAAAGTGATCTCTCATTCTGCCAGCAAACCTCCGATCCTCTCTCACTCCTTCCAAATGTTGAAATAAATAAAAATTTACTTTACTGAATCATATAAAACAGGTTATTGAAGATATACAAGCATATATGACGAAAACGGGAAAATGACTTAAAATCTTCAATTTTGAAAATTTTTCAAAACTTTGAAAATCTGTGTCTCAAAAGTTATTAAACCTACCGATCCTGTTCTGTTCTTAAATTGTAGCATATGTGATCTAGTTTTAAACTGTATAGAATGTTTTTTGTCGAAAACGTGCTCCTTCATGATAGTATCTTTCACTTCCCACATATCTTTTGACTTTGGTTGCCAGTGAACACGTTGAAGTGGATGAAACCGAAGAGTATACTGAATTGATACTTTCCCAGAGCAACCAGCTACTTATGAGTCTCCTCTGTGTCTATAGCGTCCACAATCGTATATATTATTTATCATATTTATTGGGAACAGTATTGCTCTGTATAATATTTTATTTTCAGGCCTTCCAATTATTATTTTTAGACGAATTCTAGGGTAAAAGCTTACAGTTGGTATTTCAATATCAGATGCAATAATTGAAACACAGGGAATAGTACCCCTACACGGAACACCAGGACAAAGACCGGCTGTAAATCAGGATCAGACAGGCTATGCAGATAGAACTAGGAGCTGGAAGTGTGTAGACTGGAGAGGGCTACAAGACGTTCGCCCTGACAGGGGACACTAGGAGAGGTGTGTAGGTCGTATGTCACAGCCAACCTCTATCTTAATTGTAGGCTTGCACGCGACCACATTCCTACAGCTCTTCTTATCCTAGGTCTATATTTAGTCTAGCAAGTAGAAGAACCTGCTATACCGAAAGTGTGCGGAGGAACGGAGATAAAACAGTCGTTATAATGGTGAATGTAATGGTGAAACAGGTTTATTTAGCGACCTTTCTGAAAAGTGGATATACAGCTGTTACAGTGAAGTAAATAGTCGCTTCAGACTAAAGGATTTATATAAGAGGCGATACTGAACTTGGGACAATTCAGATTAGCGTGTAATTATATAAGGTTATTAGAATATACACTTGATATCCCGAGGTCCCAACTGATATAGTTAAATATTGCTTTTCGTTATTCGTTTGGGTATTGCTACGACGTTTCTGACAAATTTCAGTATCCCGATTGCGATAAAACGATATCGCTAGTGATCCCGGCTGTAATGAATTCAAGTATGACCATTTAACTATGTTTAATACCGAATCGTCCCGAATTTAAAGTCATGTCCTAAAGTCATTCAGTTTTATCCAGTTACCGAAATTCTAAATTATTCTCCAAGAAAGCTAATACCTAATAAATATATATATAGACCGATTCCGTTGACCGTAGGTGTAGTAAAGAAAAAAAATGATTTGGCGTGGGGATGAGGTAAACAAAGAAAGAATACTGTATGTGTAATATTTAAATATAAGGTGCCAACTTATATCAAACTTACTATATGTTTTCTTTCTTCAATGCGACTCAACTAACTATTTTTAAATATAAAAAAAGATGATCTAAATATTAAGAAATAACGTTTGTCCGATAAATGACATGGAATCTAAAATTATTCTAAACTATTGAATCAATACTTAGAAATTCATGATATCAAACATTTTGTAAAATTAGCTGTTGGAAATTATTTATAAGTGTCGTAGACTCCATCTTGCGCCAGTAACTAACCTGCATTTGAAGTTAAATATGCTGACTGTGGAAAATACAAACTATATACAAACTAATTTCACAAAGGAAGGAGATGGTCCGGGGTTGCAGTCATAAAAAGGCTAAATAGTGGTAAAACTATTTTATTGAAAGTCGACGTTTCGACCCAGGTGCAGGTGTTCATCACAGTTCTAAGTGAAACTCCTAGATGAACACACCTCCCTGATGAAGACCTGCAAAGTCGGGTCGAAACGCCGGCTTTCAATCAGTTCTAAGTGAAACTCCTAGATAAACACACCTCCCTGATGAAGACCTGTAAAGTCGGGTCGAAACCCCGGCTTTCAATCAGTTCTAAGTGAAACTCCTAGATGAACACACCTCCCTGATGAAGACCTGTAAAGTCGGGTCGAAACGCCGGCTTTCAATCAGTTCTAAGTAAAACTCCTAGATGAACACACCTCCCTGATGAAGACCTGCAAAGTCGGGTCAAAACGTCAGCTTTCAATAAAATAGTTTTATCACTATTTAGCCTATTTATGACCGCAACCCCGGACCATCTCCTTCCTTTATAATGCAACGGTCAACTATTAAATATTCAATAATTTCACAAAGCTTTAAAACTGAGAGAAACAGAACATAAACGTAATACTAGAGCTTTCGAACAACAGCTTCACTTCTTAATCGATACAACAAAGACGGTCAGAAATTACAAGCGAGGCAGGTCACTCCAATCACAGGGCATTCCATCTCGCCCGACATTGAGTCCAGCTCCAGCCGGCAATTACATAAACACTCGGCAAAAGAAGGAAAACTTCAGAACGTGATAGTATTTGCTAAGTGGAGGTATAGTTTTCTCGAATTAACGCCTCTGGAAGGAAAATTCATTAGCAATGCTAAAGGCAAAACAAATTACAATATAAGTGGTTAATTACAAGATGGACTCCATTGTTCCCCGGTCGTGACTTAGCGAGCCAATATTATTGATTGTCCTCACTGGTTAATATTCATAGAGGGCTCTACCACAGTCGTTCTATCATTATTTATCTTTAAATAGCTTTTTAATGGAACAAACTGAAATCGAGGTATCTGGAAATCAATTCAGTATCCCATACCACCCAGGAAATAGAGAAATTGACTGTTTATGTCTACGCATACCATACCAATAACAACCAATCCATGACTTAGTTTGTACAAATCTTGGTAATTTTACCTTTCCACCTTACTGTTAAACAAACATTTCTAGTCATTAGCCTCGCATATATTCCCTCTTGAATTTAGTTTTTCGTAGTTATTTTAGACTCTAACTGTTTCTCGATTTCTCTAGGTATTGAATCTTGGATATGTATGTCATTAAATCGCTGTTGCTATTACTATCCATTTAATTTCCACTCTTAGATTTTTCTATTTTCTTTAAAGGACATCATCATTTAAACGATGGAACACAATAAGGCTGTATGATCACGGTAATTTGGTCTAAGCCAACTAATACCCACTGACCTAGTGCGTAATATTGAGTTGATTCATGTATCAATTGGAGTGGACTTTATGGGATATAGATCACTGAATTTTGTATTCGAATATTTAACTTACAAATATACAAATTCAAGAAATGATGTATTGAATATAATGCATACAAAAAAAAATCCAGAATTACATAGAAATGTTTTTTTAAAATTTCTTTTTGAGTTTTTCAGGGGTTGATCCCTTTACCAAGGCCTTTCTTATTAAAAAAAAACAACAAAAATCCTAGGTTTTGTGATGCCCAACAACTTCAACACTAAAACCTTAGTAAAATAATTTGAACATATTGTGTTTCTATTACCTATAAACGGACCTGTCCTAACGAAGTTTCCGATCAAAGTGTAAACCATATCACCATTAATAACAAACACTCGGGCTTAAAAATAAAAATAAAGGAGAGCCGAAGAGGCAAACAACAAGAAGGACCACGCTGCCGTGGGACATCGTAAACCCTTCTCGGAATAATAATTAATTACGTATTTAATTATCTTAGCCGAGTCGTAAAACCACGGCCTTCCATTAGGACTGAGTACAGGCACCCAAGCACCCCCGCGCTCTGGTATATACGATACTGCCCTCTCTGTCTACAGCACCTACTCCCGCTAAACTAACTATTATAATATCCATCAAACATTTTTTACATAGCAAATGATAAATAAGTTGATTATAAATCCTTGATTATGAACAGTTACCAAAAAAAAAAAAATGTAAAACAACGTAAAAAAAAATAAAAAATTATGATGCAAGTTAGTTACGTATCAAATGAGATAAATAGTCACCTTCATTTATAATATCTAGTCAATCTTTATTGTAAACAACTTATTACCTTTATTGTAAACATTATTTGTCGAACTATTGTATATCTTCTGTTTTATGTTTGTATTGACTGCCATATCTTATTTATTTAACTAGTTGGCCAGTGCGAAAAATTCGCACAGCATATTCTTATCAAATGCCAAATTAATAAGAAAATAAAATAATGAGACATATCAAAAGATAAAGAAATACAACGTTACTTTATCAATAAATATAACAAAGAAAACAAAAATTAATTTAAATCTCCATTTTTGTTTGGAGACATGTTTACAAATTTCAGTAAGCTGTATCTTTGCTAAAAATTGTCCGATTTCGATGATTTTTGTTTACCTTTTGTAGGGAATTAAGCAATCTTTCATATAATCAATCATGGGCATAACCAAGGGAAAAGTGTGTAATTTTTTAGTTATTCGCAAATAAAGTTTGTTTTCTTTCATAACTTGTTTGCCTGAATTTTCGGGGAGATTGGACTATTTTTTCTGCCTGAAGGAGAAGGAAGCCTTGGAAATTGGTGGCTCGATGTTGAGATTCGGTGAAGAATTAACGATGATATGGCTTGCCTCTCAAAAACACCATTGATAAATAATATAAACTCCTCCTCTCTCGATCATAGAGGCCTCAAGTTGACGAAGAGAGACAATGACAGTACTACAATTAATGTCAGGTTGTGTGGATGCGAACTCTATGCCTTGCGTTATCTCGAAAATAGTACGTTTTTGGGCTTAAAAACGCAGGATCCGATAGTTCCGGAGGAACTATCCGGTACTTGCTGTACGCATCAAAATCTTCAAGATCCAATTAGTCCCGTATCGATCTACAGACCTACCACCGTTCTAGTATCGAAACCTAGCAAAATGTTTGTATCGACTTTATTTATTTTAGAAAGAAAAACAAAAGTGGAAAATACGATTCGCTAACTTCCCGTGAAATTCTGAATCCAAAGGTACCCCATTCAGGGTATTTGAGCATGACAGGAGCTTATATTTGGTACAAAACCGATTTCGAGCATTACTGTAATAATATATGTGGGGATTTTATATCATTAAAAGCCAAGTCTTAATTTCTTAATTCTAACAAACAACGATATGAATTAACATGGAGCAGGCAGTTTATGTATTGGTATCCAAGAGAGCACGTGAGGAAGAGAGGACGCCCGCCGACTGACTGGGACAAGGAGATGAGGAAGATCTGCGGGGGGAGCAGCCTGTAAGAGAGTAACATTGGAGAGGAAAGAGTGGAAGCGGATGGGACAGGTTCATTACCTAATTTGGTTGCAAGAAAGCTAGGGGAAACAAATAAGAAAGAAATCGAACTCAAAACCTCAACTAAAATGTTGATTTTATACACATCTATTTTTTATCCATTGTTTTTCGCATTGCATGTACAAATAAAGGTTATTATTATTATTTCCATCCTTTATTCTCGCTTCGCGGGGTGTGTTTCTGTGGTGGGAGACCAGAATTCCAGCCATCTTCATATTAATGTTTATTGTTTTTTAGACGTTAAAAATTTTTCGAACAATTCGTGCTGTGTCTAAGAGAACTGAATGTTGAGCCTCTTTCAGCACTTCGAGAGGTAATTTTAAACCAATCGTGCCTGCCACTGTTGTCTTAGGTATTAACCCATTGGAGGATATTATAATTAGAGTGGGGGTGACGTTCCCCAAATGATATAATTCCTTCAATTCGATTGCCAGTTCCTGGTATTTTCTCAGTTTTTCTCCAACGGTGGAGCTTATATTATTATCATTGGGGATCCCGACATCAAAATTCTCTGCTCTTTTCTCTCTCATGTCTATAAGAAGGATATCTGGTTTATTGTGACGCACAGTATGGTCAGTATTATTATTATTATTATTGTTATTATTATAAACAACGTAGGGACCTATTATTATAAACACATGCGACCTTGAATTAGTAATAAAATTATCTTACGATTTAAATGGAAAGCTAATGGTTGTTCATGACGTTTTAATGCCTCATTAAATTCAACGAATTTCACCGATCCATAGATAGGAAATACTCCATTCCAGCGAATTTTCGTAAAAAAAGAGGTTGTAGGTTAAGATAAGATGAAATCATTTACGAAGTTTTAGACGGATATTAATAAATAGATAAAAAGTGGTACTTAATGTGGTAAATATGTTCTATCCTTAGCCGTTCCCCAAAATCCTCAATGCTCCTTGCTTTGTCACAAATAAAATTATCCATAACGACCTTAATATACCATATGTTTCCGATTTGGCCCAATCCAGATACCTATCCTTCCATAATAAACTATATAATCATCCGAATCCTCTTGTTTCTAGCCTTGCTTCCTCTTTTCAACGATTCCTGATAAACCTCCAAGGCGTCTGAATAGGAGATGGTCTCGTTTCGTTTGTTTCGATGTCTAGGAGCAAAACATCCTGAGCCTCAGATCAACTAAATATCACTCCTTTTATACTGTTTGGATGGTTGGTACAAAAAATAAAAATAAAAACAGGATAAAAAATAAATAAATAAAAGGATTGATAAAATAAAATAAATAAATAAAGATATTATAGTCAATCATCAATACATGAATTGAAAATAATAAATAAATGCACTTTTAAAATTAAATAAAACATAAACATAATAATAATAATAATAAATCTACAAAGGATCATTAGTTATAAACTTGTCATATATGTTTTTTAAGTCTTTTATTATCTAGGAACTTGATAACTTTGGTAGCGATTTCTTCTTAATTTCCCAGGGATGCTGATATATTCAGGGGAATTCCGAGATCTTTTAACCTTACGGTGTAAAAAGGGTACTCTTCCAAAACATGTTCTATGGTTAATGACTAGTCACACTTTTGACATGTGGGGATAAGATCTTTTGTTATGAGGTGGAGATGTGTCAGTCTAATATGTCCGATCCTCAGCCGCGTAAGGACGTCCTCTTCTCTACGACTGATGGGTCTGGAGCTGGTCTCGTAGAAGATGGTCTCGCGATCTCCTTATCTAGACATATTATTAGAGAGCTACCAGTGGGTAATTTCTCCATAAGTGCTTTTATGTGATTATATTCCTGTGTGAACATTTACTTGATGTATTTATATTATAATATAGTTGTAAATATCATGAATAAAAAAAAAATTCGTATCATTTTAATCAAATCATTTGCACACTTATATTGTTGTTTACAATTATACTTAGGATACTAAATTTCACAGAATACAATTTTCTGTTATTTATCTTTCATTTTTTTAATAACTAATATATTTATGTTTAGGGAAGAAATAACGATATATCGTTGCTTATTAGACGACAAATAATCGTAAAAAGGATTAAATATATATATATATATATATATATATATATATATATATATATATATATATATATGATTCGATTGAACTCTCAGAAACTGCATAATATTTTGTAGAGAAGTTCTATCTCGTAAGGATGTTGATACCCTGAAGATTTAATAAAGGTTTGAAAGTCGCATTTCATTTGTTATATGTCCATTTCATATAGGCATACTGTTTGATTGACATGTATAAGCTATGTAATACTCCGATTGAAAATGAAATACCAAAGAAGTCTGTTTATCTGGAAAGGATGTCGGTGTTTTAACATTTAATAAAAGATAGAAAGGGGTAGTTAAACAGGTTTATTCCAATTTCAAAAAAAACCTTACTGTTTGATTAACCACCATAAGCTATGTAATATTCTGATTGAAAAAGGGTTTCCAAAGAAGTTAGTTTATCTGTTAAGGACACCGATGTTCTAACATTAATTAAAGGATAAAAAGACGAAGGTTCGTCGTGTTTATATCAATTAAACAAAGACTTACGATTCGATTGACTCCCATAAGCTATGTAATATTCTGATTGAAAAAGGATCACCATAGAAGTTAGTTAATCTGATAAGGATGTTGATGTCCTAATCATTTAGAAAAAACATCGAAAGACGTATTTCATCAGTTTCATAAAGCCTTGCGATTGGATTGGCTCCGAAAAGCAGTATAATACTACGATTGCACAACAAAGATTGAAATACTAATAAGGATGTGCATGCTCTTAAACTTACTAAAGTTATTATTAAATCCGAGGTTCGGTAAAGTTTGAAACAAGGCAACTATCGTACCTCAGTTGTACTTAATTAACATTAATTAATAGATGGTAAAATATCTGTGCTTAGGTAAACTGATATTGTTCGATGAAGATTCTCTTAAATTGAGTACAATGTTGACGAAATTCTCTGATATTTTAGAATCTTCGAGTCAGCTTAACACCAATTTTCTCATCTTTCAACTGATATACTTCTTTAAGTAAATTTTACACCTGTCATGGTAGTGACAATTAGCAGATTTGTTGTTAAGTTGAAAATGTCATGATAGGCATGACGAAGAATGGTGCCCAGCAGCACCTCTTCCCTGGTCTGTTAACATCCTAAAATCAGGAATGGAAATATCTTATCCAGCTCCTTTTCAGTCGCCTCCTGATGAGCATTTCAGCCGTTGCCATGTCGTTGATAAGTCCATTGTGATGTCCGTGTAGTTTAAGATGAAATCGGGAGTAAAGAGTACCTATGTGCTGGTCAATGGTTGGTTATGTTAGGTCGGTATGTAAAGTCTTGTTGTTGATCTATCAGGGAGCTCCAGTTATTAGTCTTAAAATTTTAGATTGAAAGGATTGTAGTATTTAAGGAAATGTATGTATTTAGTTTTTGTCTAATTTTCAATTTTGATTTAGAAAACAGTGAGTATATTATTTACAGTCGCTTGTTCAAAGTCTTTATTTTCATTTTGAAGTGTCGGCTAAAGTAAATTTATTATGATGTCTAAATTAAAAATCTACTGATATTAGTATATATACAAGTTAATTTATATTTAGATGCATCTAAAATAAAAATGGATATAATAGTTGAAATTTGACAGGAATTCCGTATGTATAGATAACATATGACATTGGAGTAATTACTACAAGCCATTATTTAATGTATTAGCAAACAGACCTGATTTAAAGGAAAGGTCAAGTGATGAACTTTTAGATTGTATAATATGACCATAAGTCTCTTAGCAAAGCATTTCTATTCTTCGTAAGTCTTTGATCTCATGAAAGTTGTATGCTCGGCCTCTTTTTGGAAGCAGTATACTTCTGATTTTGCAGTCAATAAACTTGAACCGACTGGCTTAATAGAACGATGAGTTCCCTCTTCCAGCTACCTCCTGAATACAAACCCATCCTCATCGTCTCTCTCATCTTACTTCAATTATTTATTTATTTTTTATAAGTGGAACTATTTTTTTTTTTAATTTGTAATTATACATATGTACCCCAGAGGTAAAGAGCAACTTGTCCATTTTTTTTTTTTTTTTTTTTTTTCATGGGAGACAATGTTACATAACTTTGAGCTATTTGTCTCTTAACTATTTCTGTACTGTGGAGGTTTTCTTTTAACTTTTTTTATAGAGTAATATCATAATCTGTCTCAGTTAAGGACCGTGATAGTAGAGTTCAGAGAGCACATTCTCACCGCATATAAAGAAACATAAATAAATAAAGTAATAACAAAACAATACATAGAAATAAGAACAAATTAAAATATTTTAAGGAGAATGAAATATATATATATATATATATATATATATATAAATGTACATAAGTAAGTAAAAATAAAATATACTTAATTTAAAATAAACTTCTTAGACAAGCATACTATTGTACTGAGAAGTTAAAGTACTTCCTGTCACATTTTTTTATTCTTTTAGAGAGCCAATTATCCATTACTTTGAGCTATTAAAATTTTTTCTTTAGTCACTAAATAATTTAATAAAATGGGCACGGTGTCCTTTAACTCCAGGGTACACATATCTCCGATGAAGATGAATGCAAGATATCCGGTGCTCGATGTTTATTCATTAAACACCGATTGTTCAAGTAGCCGAAAACGAAATAATTTTTTTTTTAAACTCATTTATCTTATCATTTTGATCGTATGTTTCTTGAAAACAATAAGCTTCTGTATTATATTATACCTTGTAATATTGGTAACCCTAACTCCTTTCTCCAACCACTGCTATTTCTTTGATTTTTAAAGTTTTCCCAATAGAACCCTAAAATTAGTAGTTCCATGATTTTAAAAATCTATTGAGTTTCGTACGGTAAGTATCAATGAAACCAATCACTTTTCATCGGTTATCCATTTAAAATTTTTTTAGAGTAATATTCGATATCAGGGTGAAAATTATTATTTTTTTTTAATTTGAACTTATCTACAGAATTGCGATTTTTTTCATTAATAAGTCATCAAGGGACGTATCATAAAATCAAATCCCAAAGTACCTGGATGAATTTTTCTTGTGAATTTAGAACATTGTACACTGATGTTAACCATTTTTGATTTATAAAATAAGTTTGTATCATTTTTCTCAACAAACTGCAACTTTGCATCGAGAAATGATATCGAAATTCATAACATTTCGCTTAAAAGTTCGATTCCTTTAAAAATGTACTGTGGTGACTTTTTGCAATAACTGACGATGTAAGGAATAAGCTGTCTTAACTCCTTAATATTTCATTTCTACGGATACATTTTAATTTACTTTGTAAGAGCCTTAAGAATAACAACCAGTCGAAATTTAAGCTTTAATGTATCTGAAATATGATTATACCTGTAATCATATTTCAGATACATTGGTTGATAAATCAGTGAGTAAGTGGCATCTTTATCCGTAGTAACAAAATAAAACAGACTGTATTTTTGCTACTATTGGTCCAATTTCTTTTCTATTATTTTTTAGCGAATTTAGTCATGTTTCAAATGACTAAATTTTTTTCCTAAAGATGTATAGTTTTCAAATTATATGAAGAACAGTTTTTATTCTAATATTGGAAATTTTTAATCAAGATAACAAGATTTTTAGGAGTACGAGCTTTTGTTGTTTTGTTTTTTTTTCATTGCAAGTCGAACAAATTTCTGATATATAGACCTTCTTATAGTTATGTAGTTATGACATAGTTGGGCAATATTTAAAATAAAATGTTTGTATTTTATATTTTAAGAAGTAAAATGTAAAATAGTTAATAGCAAAATTATTTGGAACTATATATTCTTTTTAAAATACAAAAAATGTATTTGTATTTTATTTCCAAGGTACAGTACTCAGCGGCACCTCCTAATACACAGATTCCACAGACACTATTTTGGAACGACTTTTGACCGAAAAATGACATGGCACACATGAATTAAAAACCAAGACTTCTAAATCTACTTCTCAGAAAAATCCCAAAAGTAAAACCTGTACAAAAATTGAATACATACAATTATTTAATAAAGCCTATTTGGACTTACATATCACAGATATTTGGGGCAGCTAAAAAGACTCACATAAACAAACATCATATCTTTCAAAAGGAACCATTCAAGACAATTCAAAAAACACTTTCGTGCGCTAGTAACATCAAGCTACGTTTAACTAACAGTGATATTAGCGCTAAACTATTTTTTTTTTTTTTTTTAAAACATTATCATTGTGAAATGTCTAAATGCACCTTTCCACACTGATTTTCAAAAGGGATTCCATGATAAATGAAAAGGAAATCGACATTGATTAAAGTTAAAAATAATTACAATTTTCTATTTTGTGTACATAATTCGCAAGCATACAAGGCAGGGGAATTTCATATTGCATCGGTCAAATGCTCCAAAGAAAAATTAATGGCTACTCTTTACACCACCATTTTTTCTCCTACCTCACAAGACAAAGGTTACATTAATAAACCGATTCCGTTTTTTTCTATCTTTATTGACCCCTTCCTCGCCTTCTTCCCGGTGATTTAACTTTTCTCACGGCTGATATAAGAGAATGCGTAGGCGGTCGGAATTTCGAAACACGTACGTACAGTCCTATGTTATTTATGCTTGACGGAAATACCAATATAGCCTATTAAGTGATTATTCAAATTATGGCCCGGTCCAGGTTTACTATATGTGGGAGAGGAGCAGGAGAACTAATACCCTTCCTCTCTTGGCTAAACAGTCCATTCTTCCGGCATATCCATTATGTATGTATTAGAAACGACAAAAAAAAAAAAAAAAAAATACATATATGCATAGACTATGTCAATTTGAAACATCGATAAAACAACCGCGCTCAATCTTATTCATTTGGATTCGTAAACTCCGAAAGTAGACAAATATTGATTTAGTTAAAATTAAAAATTCATATTAAAACATTCTGTAGCTAGCTGGATAGCCTGTATATTTAGTTCAGTTGAGAGTTTATTCATGTTTTTTATTTAGACAGAAAACTACAATTCTTGATAGTACCAACATAAAATACATGTATTTATAATAAAATAAAATGACTGTTACGTTGTGACATCAGACCAACAGATACTCTGGTATATGTATCTGCCTTATTATAAATACTACTAAATACTAATACAGCTACACATTCTTTTTAAAGCTCTTTATTAGGAGACAATATCACGGGGAATGTTTAATGGAAGAAGAAAATAGTTTATATTGTCATAAAGGAAATAACAATAAAATAATAATTTTAACACTTGTTAAAAGCACAAGAAGTGGAGTTGTCTTCTTCTCCCTCACCTTTTAAGCTATACGGGTTTTTTCCGTCTAGGGGTGGGCGGGGTATTAATGCCACAGTTAAAAGCTCCGCCCGGTACCGGGACGCGACTCAAATTATCAATTTCATCAATCAAATTATCTTTAGTGTTATTTAGATGTGGACCCACTTAAGATGGGGAACACGTCTATTTTGTCATGGTTTGGTTATGGTCTAACTATTTTTTTTTATGGTTAATATTTAAATTATTTACGACTACGTAAATACAATATAGTACATTAAAGGCTGTCTTTTAAAAAATGTAATATCAAGCAACAGATGATATTTTATCATGGGTGATAAATAGTCAGGACGCAGTCGTCGTGAATATTTTATTTATTTCTGCCAACGTTAACGTTGCTTGGGTTGAATCGTTGGCACAAATAAAAGGCAGTACTTGAATAACTTCAGTGCTCAAAACATGCCCTGATGATGACCCACATGCTTGGATTGAACCGTTGATACAAATAAAAAAAATATTCATAATGACTGCGTCCTGACTATTTATCACCCACGATATGTAGAACAGTCGGCTAACTTCCTTTAATGATATTATTTTATTTGACATATACGTTCTAACACGACATAATTCAAGTATTAGCTTACTGAATTTGTTTTTTGACACTTGATGTAATAAATAAATAAGCAGATGTTAAACATATATTTTCAAGAGTTCTGTACTTCGACATTTGCAATGATTCATTATATTTTATACAATTTTTTTTTTACCTCTAGTTTTAGTTCAGAGAATGGGGTTTTAAAAATCATGTAAGATTTTATTTGAAATTAAATGAAAAATTCCTTTGTTATTCTTGGATAATTTCTCTTTAGAACAAAATTAAAAAATATTAACAACCATACTGTGTTATACTTAATACAGATTCGTATTAATAAACATGAACAAAATTAAGTAAAGATGTAGCATAGAGGAATAAAATATTAAACAGTAACTAAGCCTACAAAACAATTTAAAAAAAAAATTGAATGCGTGGAAAATAGTATAAGAAAGTAATCAGAGAAATACTTGAAACATAAGAAAAAGTTATTTCATATAAACTAATATTATTTATATCTTTATCTATATAAAAGCCATAACTAAACTGCGCCATGATATAAACAGCTGAGGATTTTTTTTCCAGAAGCTTATGGTTCTAAAAAAAAAATTATAAAGAAAGACTGAGGTATTTGATGAAGTACTCAATCCCCCTTGCCTATTAAGTTTGACGGTAATCTGTTCTCATGAACACTTGACACCTATTGGACCCGGGTTGTTTGTTTGTTCAATAACTGGCGATGAAGAAAGGACTCGAGGCAAAAAAAGATCCCGAGGATCAGAAAGAATCCTAGGATTATGCCACACCTCTATAGTTTCTTCGGCTCAAACCAGTATGGGGTTTTATTCCTTTTTTGTCCGGGACACCTCCGCTTCTTGTACAGATAGACATTGGATTAACCACGCTGAGGGTGCGATAATCTCACCCTTAGAAAATAAATCCAATAAATGAAGAATATTCAATAAGTTGAAACATTTTCTGTTGAAAAATTGAATGAAATATACTCATTGGCGTAGCTAAGGTCAGCTGTGCCTCAATGCAAATACTTTCTTGTGCGCTCTTATACCTTCTCTCCTCCTAAAACTAAAACTTAAAAATCACCCAACTTTAACCTTTATCGCGTGGGTACTCAACCTCACAACATTTTTAAATTCCTTTCCAAGCATACTTAATAGGATTCAATTATTGAGAAAAATCGTTTTTAAGAAGTAAATAATTTTAAATTGTATATTCAACATTCAGATTGGAAGAGATTACAAAAAAAAAATAAAAAAATTGTAAACCATTAAAAATATAACTAGAATGAGAACAAAATTAGTTGTATTTAAACAACAAAACTGGGATTTTTTTCAAAGCAAATTTAGAATTTCCAATTCAAATCGGGATTTTTTCAAATCAAATTTAGAATTTTCCGTTTCAAATTAAGATTTTTCCAAATCAATTTAAGAGTTTTTGTAACAACAAATGGATAGGATATTAATTGAACTATTAATTGTGGATATCCGTAGACTTGGTTTCGTTGATCCATTTTAAATAATATTTCGAGGTTAACAGCTTGTAGTTGGTTCAGCCGAGCTAAATTTTGTATAATAATTCATAACTTAAGTAATTAATAATTTAAATAATTCTTTTGAAACTAAAGAGTGAAAAAAAAACAACTTAAAATGATGACCACGAATAAATATATAATTAGCTAAATATTTTTATTTTTTATTTCATTTGGTCGAAAAGTCTTCCAGAAAGCAGGAATGCCCATAATCCCACGGCCAATGGCACATGAACCTCCCCCATCACTCTCAACATATTTTATTGGCCTCCTCTTCATATAAACAGTGCCAGCGAAAGTAGATATACTTGTTAGGGTCTGTTCCACGATTCCCCTTGAATCCTGAGTATGAATCTTTTCATTCTGAAAATTCATAACCCCATCGAAATGGGTCCACTCAACAATTTTAAAACTCTTCAAAATGTGCTCTCCTAGCTGAGCATTACTGCCAGTATAACAGTTTATGCGCTGGTTCCCAACGTTTATACTTCATTGTAACTATTTTAATTTTTTAATTTGATCAGCTACTGAATTTAAAATCACCGCAGACATGACCTTGTCTGCAATCACACATTGCATTATCAATTTCTCTTTCCTCCATCCAAATCCAATAGTGTAGGCGTAGTGTAAGAAATGAAAGTCCGCCGTGGATAATGATAGGTATTACCAGAAAATTGAATGAGGGCTGAATACATTACCCCAACCAGTAATAAAGGTTCCAGAGACCGAACACTTAGCCGAACCTGTTCAAATTTTAAAATTATCTGAATCCGATTGAACTCGGTTATCCGTCAGATCTAACGGCACGCCGGTTCCTATTGAACGGATGAATTATGGCTCCAAATCAATGCTTATTTTCGACAAGACAAAAGAGCTGGTCGTCTAAAACGGAACGGTAATAAAAAGAGATTGATAAATAATACGTAGCGGGTAGAAGAAGGAAGACGCGAGTATGCAGATGGCACAATAATTCTAACTATTCCACCGTTTTCGTGGTCTGTTCTAATGACCGCGATGCTATCTCCAAGGGACTATTCGAGTGGCGATTACCATAATCTACAAATTACAGTTTGGTAGCCGCGCCCTAGAGCGCGCCATCTTCTGGTTATTGGCCATTGTCTTAGCCCTCCTCCGGCCGTGGGATATTTATTGCTCAGTGCCCTGTCGTGGCTCCAATGTACTCTCCCTTCCATTAAACGATAAATCAGCTCTCGTGATTTCCGTGCAAATTGCAAATCATATACGGCACTCGCTGAGCCTTTAGTAAAAACTCACTTATATTGAATGAAGAATAAATACGATATAATAACTGTATAATCCGAAATCCAATTGTTTTGTTAAGGAAACAAAAATGTATTTCGTATATAAATATTTCACCTTAATCTTTATTTATTATTTCTCAAAGATGTATTTTTGTCTGCTCACCATAACTTAATTCTATGGCCCGATGGAAAAAAAAAAAAAACCATGTCCATTATTTTTACTAAATAATTTAGTACCTAAAAACAAACTTTAATAGCTCAAAGTTATGGAAAACTAAATCTCCTGAACAAACACAAAATGGATATGGCGTTCTTTAACTCCGGAATACAGAATTAATTCTTCATTAAATCCCATGATCTAGCTCTGATTTTGATAATTTTCTTCTCCTTCACGTGGGAAAAATAGTCATTCAATCGCATTACCTCGAAATATGAGAGAAAAAAAGTTATGAAGGAAAAGAAACCTAATTGAGAATAACTCGAAATTATACATATTATTACTGATTGCATTCATAATTATTTGAATGATTACGAAATTCCCTACATACCAAAAAATAAACAGAAGTACCGAAATCGGAACATTACTTTTCAAAGATAAAGATTTTTATAATTTCTAAACATGTTGGTTAATATGAATGACTTTTAAAATAAATATATTTTTCTTTATCGGTTAAAATTACCGAGAAATTCAGAATTGATTCCTCTATCTTCTGATTCGTTAAATTATTTTATCTCTTTATCATTTGTTAATTTCTTAATAACCAATTTTCTATGCAAGTAATTCACACGGAACAACTGTCCTATAATATTAGATAAAAGGACCATCTTTCGTTTGTAACGACTAACCGCAAAAACTTTTGGAACTTTTTACAAGTGATTTTTTTTGTAAAATGGTCCATGTTGTCTTGGATTGATTTCAGTCGCTGAAATCCTGGATCTAATGAAAAGTTAAAAATATTTTTAACGTGCTGGGAGTGTATTATAATTTTTAATCCTTACTTACCTTTGAAATTGCATCTAGATGTAGTTAAAAATACCACCGAAAACAACAACATATTGGTAATTGCTCAAATGCTGCCAACAGAAAATGAGATGAAAGAAAAAATAAAGTAGGAGAAGAAAGAGAGAAATAGACTTTTTTTTTTTGTTTTTTTTTTTCAAACCATTGTATAAAGGATAGTCCGTTTTTCTTTTAAAACCGATAATTTTGAATACTACGTTCCTAGTATGCGCCGAATTTTAACTACATCAACTTCATGACCTCCAAAACATAGACCCAGATAAAAATAGGCAATATATTCAATTGCTTTGTTAACATAACTTCAAATATATTCGTACGTTTTATATATATATATATATATATGTGTGTGTGTGTGTGTGTGTGTGTGTGTGTGTGTAGGGTTAAACTGTATCATTAGGTGATAGTAGGCCCATAGAAAGTTTGCAAGGGTAATGAAATGAAATGAAATGAAAAAGAAATGAAAATAATTTTATTATTCTGGAACTAGTGTCCCTTTAGAACACTACATATAAATACATATAAATCTAACATTCATAACTTTCCATATATATATATATATATATATATATATTGAAACCTATGAGTTATGAATTTTAGAAAGGATTTATTTTGATTTAAATTTCTTTTTTTGTTGTAGACTTGGAAAGTTTCACGAATTTTAATTGAATATTATGCCGTTCACGATTTTTAACAAATGCATTTTTTATTAATTTAACTTAATATTAAGTTCTTTATCTACTTCGTTGCATTTTATTACCCTTGGAAACTTTCTATAGGCCTACTATCATCTAATGATACAGTTTATAGTAGGTCGATAGAATGTTTTTTGATAAAAATCATTGCAAGTCTTTGAAAAACGTATAATTACGTAAGAACTAGATATTAAATGCGAAATAAATTAAAGATTTCATAAAATTAGCCTGACATGAAAGATAATTATGCCTAGACCAATATTAGTAGAAACTTATTTATTTCAGAAATTTCATTGAATTATGTAAATGAGTTATAGTAATCTGCATAATTTTCTAAAACAACTCAGAAGGTAGATAAGATCTGATAATGTCGACTAAGAATTCGTGATGTCCTGTAGCCCATTTCAAGTCATAGTTTTTTTTCTTCTTATTGTTTATGCAAATAATGAATGTTTATCGAATAAAAAAATGAGGGAATCATTCTATATACAATATGCTAATAAGTAACATAAAAATAACAGATGAGCATCAAAATTATTTCGTCATCGTATAATTACGAAATTTATTTGGAAATTTTTTTGTGAAAGTTACTCTTAAATAAGTTAATATTGAATTATTTTTCATTGCTGAAATTATATTATTTTAATGCAAGTACGGGTGAGAAGTAGTCAGGACGGAATCAGTTTTTAAGATTTTTATTTTTGACCCAAGCATGTGGGTCATCATCAGGTCATGTTACAACCACTGAAGGTCTTCAAGTACTGTTGAGTACTTTCCGTAATCACCATTAATGTATTGTTTCTAATATATAACTTCAATAACTTACGAGAGAACATATCACTCGCAGATCGGACCTCCAAAGAACTCCTTAACGTATTCCCTCATTCTAGGCTCATATTAATAGAACCCAATTATTCGTTATTTTAACAAAGCATTTCTTCTTTCATCAGCTATATTTCTACTTTTTGTAAGTATTCAGTATTGCATGTAGAATGAATATTCTATACCCATTTTCGATGTGTAGCTAGTCTTCACCTCATTCATGTATTATGTACTCATTCATGTATCATGTATTACCAGTACCGTTAATAAAAGATGTTCATTCATTAATTTGAGGAATAGTATCAATTATAAAATATGTTTAATAATTACTCAGGAATGTACGATATCCTACTCTATATTCGACATGCTTATAAAGATATATGATGGAAAACGAGATATTTTGATTTTTTTTTTTTTTACCAAAAAAGAATACGCTAGTTTCTTCTTCCTTCATTTATAAGTGCGAAAAAATCTTAATTCCAAGAATCGAAAACATAAAATTCTGAGTTGAATGTATCAGGCTTCCAGCTCAGGTGTATATAGCTGGCAGGTTATACTGGGTTCAGTAGTTCAGAATTGTATCCTTTCGGCCGTATTTCTTCACCAAGTAATATTAATAGGTACTCATAAGAAGCAGAATTTAAGGTTTTTTAATTCTTGGAATAAAAATGATTTTGCCAGGATGCATCATTTTGGAGTTATCAATCAATAACTGAAAAATTCTAAAAATGACTTGGTTTTTTTAATGCTGTACATTTTGTATAATAATCCTCCGGTTACCCGATATTTCTTATTGTAAGTTCATCTAATTTACGTTAAACTTAAAAGGAAAACTTAAAATATCAACAATTATTAAAAACAAATCCTTAACGAAAAAAACATCGGCTACGGAACTGTAGTATTAGTTTCAGGTTCATATTAAAGAATTGAGATCTTTTTAGAGAGAATAATTGTTATTTCAAAACATTTCATGTCAGTGTAAAATTTATCTGAAAATAAAGACATCTGTGGTTAAAACTAGTCCTGATCAACCTGATTTACTAATAACTTATTAGGAATTATTAATATTATTTAAAACGAAATAAAATTGTCAGGAACCCCATAACACAGGGCTAACGTATTAAATTAATTCTGACTGAAATTCCTGACAATTTTATTTCATTCTTATAAGTCATCAGTCAAATACTTTCCCATCTCTATTATTATTTAATATTTTACTAATTTTCTTCTTCTTCACTTCTGTAACAAATCGTAGCTTAAATCTTAATTGCATATGACCTTTTTTTATTTTATTAAAAAACATGCCTTTAGAAGGTAATTTCATATTTCATATTTTTCAACAACTTCATTAATATTTATATATAAATACGTTATTTTTACTTATCCTAGTCCTAATGCATATATGCATAATGAAGTCCTAAACACTTCAATTTGCAATTTAAGTATCATTTAAAAATTTATATTTAAAAAAAAAACCATTACTATGCAAGACTACCCAAACAGTTGAGATCAATTATTAACATTTATGTTACAGGTGAAAGTACGAGTCCGTGATAAGAACGACTCACCACCCTCTTGGGAAGGAAGCAAGCTGGAGTTCGCAGTGTCGGAAGACCTCGGAGTCGGCGAGAAGGTTGGTACCCTCTCCGCAGTGGACCCGGACACCATCGGAGAGACTCACTACTCCCTCATTTCGGGGGCGGAGGGTCGCTTCAGGCTGGAACCCCAAGGCGTCCTCCGCCTCGCAGAACCTGTCGACCGGGAGCTGCGGGACAGCTACAGCCTCAGGGTACGAGCATCTGACGGAGTACAGGCTTCTGAAGCTGTCATCACTGTCATCGTGAGTAACTTTTCACTGATAATCTATCTAAGGATGAAAGATGGTCAGTAATTGCAGTCAGTAATCAGATTTATTAAGTTTACCGACGTTTCGACGCAAACATATGTGTCATCATCAGGACAATGGCTTATAGGCAAACTTAGTAACCCTGATTACTCACTGCATTTTCACTCTTACGATCCCAACAGTCAACTATATATCCACCTCTAGGTACTTTATCTAATGCAACAAAAAACTAAGTGCAAATAGGTATATCTTTAATTAAGTATATCTTTAAGCACCGACTGCACACAGACAGGCTCGTGGCGGGAAATCAAGGACCTTAGGGTTAATTGTTCAAGGTCCACGACAATTATTGAATTTACCGCCATGACCCTGCCTAGTCATTTCTAATGTACTAATATGGAAGTTTTATGTTTAAACTTTTATTTATGTTCCCCTTAAAGCAATTCATTTGGCGCAAAAATAAACCCGAATATTATTTATTTTAAAATAAATTATTAGCTACTCAAACCAGGGCTATAGCTATATAGCTATCAGGGTATATAGGTATATAGCTATATAGCTATAGCCATGGTTTGAGTAGCTAATAATTTACTTTAAAATA
This sequence comes from Nezara viridula, assembly GCA_928085145.1. Taxonomy (NCBI): domain Eukaryota; kingdom Metazoa; phylum Arthropoda; class Insecta; order Hemiptera; family Pentatomidae; genus Nezara; species Nezara viridula. The sequence goes on from OV725079.1 coordinate 130,403,435, forward strand.
AATAATATTCGAGTTTATTTTTGCGCCAAATGAATTGCTTTAAGGGGAACATAAATAAAAGTTTAAACATAAAACTTAGGTAGGGATAAGAAGCATATTCCCCGGGCGCCAAATTTCGAAAAATAATGTTTAGGTTAAGTAAACATATATTTTTTTCCCTCTCAATGCAGTCAATAAAATGAAGTTATATTATTTGATGATGACATATATTTCGAAATACATTATCTAAATATTGAAATAAAATATTGACGATAACAAATTACTGAATTTTATTGGAGAGCTGCGGCAGATCAGGAGGAGCAGCACAATTAAGCTTGAAGTACCTAAGAACTTATATTTTATAAACTATTATATTTTTTTTCAAAAGTTCCTTCAATACTGTCTAAAAAAAAAAATGTTTCAATGTTTTAGAAAGATTTCAAGAACTGAATTTTGATACTATAAGTTTTTCAAAATGCTCTTAAATGTTTAGAACAATAAGTAAATAATACAACATTATGTTTCGGTTTAAATTACTTTATCTTTGGTGGCTCTTGAACTTTTAATATCGAAATAAATATTGTTTATAAATGCCACTGTAGCAAGTTGACGAGTTTTTTTTTTTTTTAATTCGATCATTTTTAAAACCTTCATTTATGTGTTTGTTTTTTTTAAAGTCTGGGACAGAGCAGGATTAGAAATGACAATGAGAAATGAAGTAGTATTAACAGGCTTGATTGTAAATCCGCAATTAATACAAGAATGTATAGAAAATTTCTGTTAACAAAAACAAATTAAAGTTAACAAAACCGGTAGTTGGAACATTTAATGCCACGTTATAAAATAATCAAATCGGGAATTCAATAAATATATATCGATCTTTATTATTCGTTATATTTTAGAGCTGAATTAATTTGCATAATTAAAGGGTAAATCGTGTCCTTTACCAGTTTATTAAAACTTTGGAGGCATGTATTCAATAAAAATTTAATAAGCTAACTGTATAAAGTGATGTCAAGAACATTGAATATGGAACGTTAAGTATAAAATCTTCTCATTCTCATAAATAAATTTTGTAATAAAAACGTTTGTCCTATTGGTTATAAAGACAGGAGATAATTATGCTTCGTCGGCTGGTTGATATTTATATTTGTGTATTTAATTAATCGGTTATTGGCAGGTATTCTCAAGGTAAGGTAGCGCTTCTCAAAGGACCATGTCCACAGTCGGGTCTTTGCATTCCTTCAACCGTTGTCTTTTTACTGACAAAAAAAGATTAATGGTGATGCCGATAGACTTCAAAGGGCGGTTTCTTTTTAAAAAGTCCTATAGTGGAAGATAAAAGATTCTTTAAGGATATACAGGCCTCCTCAACCCGGCGGATAAATGGATGAATCGAAATAATGAACAATCATAAAATGAATAATAAGACTAGTAAAAATAATAAAAAAAACATTCTTAACACTTGAAATTAAAGTAGGAATTTTTTTTTTACCGTTAATGTTATGTTTAACTATACTTTTTTCTATTCAAAAAACCTTATTTACATACATTAATTAAAATCAGAAATGAATAATCGAAACTCTAACAATCATGTTAATAGTTATAAAAACAATAAAACAATTCTAAACACTTGAAATGAAAGTAAGATAATTTTGGTGCCATTGATGTCATTTAAAACCAAGGTGTTTATATATATTTCTTTATGCGGAAAAAAAATCTATTAAATTATACTTACATAAAATCTCTTAATTAAAAACAAGAACAATGAATCGAGACATTAAATAATTATAAAGTGAATAATTATAGTCATAAAAAAAAATTCTAATCATTTGAAATAAAGGAACCACAATTTGATTGCTATTAATGTCGAATGAGCACAAAATGTTCGGTTAATGTTCTACGCAAATACCTTATAAAATATATTTGCATAAGGTAAATCACCAGGAATAGACCCTGTAGTATTAATAGACAGTTTTCAATACATTAACAGTTGATATGCCTTATGCACCCAAAATAGAGTAAAATTATAAGAGTTGCAGCTAAACACTCGAGAGGATAATACATAAATAATATCATGCCATAATAACTGATTGATGTTTTTTTTTTAAATAAATCTAGTCTGGTATTTGTTTTAAACAGCTTTTCTTATCACCTTTTTTTATGAGACAAGAGTGAAATTTTTATTCATTCATCTGTTGTTAGCCATTCTTTAGCTTGAAACTTTGCAGATTTTTTAAAAATTATATAACAACCTATTTACCAACAAATTAAAGTGTCTATTACTGGTGCAGTATGCGCTGTCATAATTTCCAGAAGTTATTTATGAATAATTAACTAATTGACAGTATAGTAAAAGGCTAAATTTTATGTCACCGTCAGAACTAAAACGATGTTTTACATTAATGTTGAAAATCTTTCTTAAAATGTCTACAACCGGTACATTTGTCTTAAAATATATTAATTAAAAATAAATAGTTATACCAACTGCCTAGCGAACAAGGCACACTTTTAGTGATACTAGATCGAAAAATACCATGTGTTGGGTTCTTGCCAATACAGCATAGCAAAAATTTAAACAAATGTTTCTTATAATTTTAATAATCTTGTATGTTGTTATTTTTCTGTCTTTGCTCTACATAGTTCCGGACTCAATTTAATTAGTCTTTTTAGTTAAAAAATGGATGAGTCCAAATTATTTATCACATGTGGTGTAAGTTCACAGTCAAAAATCTTCCATATTTAATAATTATGATTATTAATATGCAATTATATTATAATTTATATAGTTATACAAAATACAGTTGGATATTAATAGGATAATTAGACGAGTTTTCAATTCGTAATCGTCGATAGAATTTAGATTGCAAAACCAGAAAATGTCCTAAATTTTTATAATTCATCTTTGCAATAATTAGTCAAAGAAAAGTGGTGGGGACATAGCTACGTCACTAGAATTGAAACTCAACTACGTCACGAACTGCCAGCGCCAAGCTCATTGGATACCCTTTACTTATTACCATATACTACTGTTTTCAGCTTCAAAACCTCCATCCAAGAATATGTTTCGTGTTTCTTTTTCACTCTGTCATGTTTAAGTAACAATATTATGTTCAAAATGTAATTTATAAATTTATAATTCTTTATAAATAGATAATATAAGCTAAGTTCTGAAAGAGTTTGAGTAGTATCGTACGCGTCACCTCATGCTGTTGACAATAGCTGCTACAACAGTTTTCACCATAGCTCCTAGATGGATTGATACTTAAAGTTTTTACTGAATAATGAACCTTATTTTCATTATTTATAAAAATATATCTCAATTTTATGTACGTCCTTTATCAATTGAATTATTAGTTACAATAACCATTAGAAAGCTGAATTTCTTCTGTTCTTACCATAATAATTTTTAAATTGTATGGTATTTCAAATAGACTAAGGAAACAATGATAATAAAAATATCCGATAAAGAGACTGTTGAATTCCATGTTGGATAATAACCACTACAGTAACGACCGACATTATTCCGCCATCGAGCGGCATACACCCCATTGTTCGCCCATCATTAAGACATTTAACGCACTATGCAAATGACAATCACGTAAGAAATGTTGAAGTCGTGTAGGGACAGTCACGCGGTTGTTAACACATAACACACATTGGGAAGTTAGCAAAGGCCATTTAATTAGTGCGGATATCGAAGAAACAGGAAGGGGAGGCTGAAAATGGATAAGTTGAGGCGCATCTCGGACAACGATGCATAGCTCTGAGACATCTGTTGTAACGAAAGATGGTGGCCATCCAATTAAGAATTGTGTTGCCTGAGAATCAAATGCCACCTCACTTTCACTGTTATAGCACAAAGAGTGTCGCGACATCCCATTAGGGTCATCTCTTCCAACATCTTTTCCTAATTAAAGGAGTCGAAGACATGTGTGAAATTATTGGTGAAAGCTGCTATACTAATTATCCAATCTTACTGTTCACAAGATTCTCCTACATTACTACAATCTACAATGTTTCAATTTGTAAATCTGACCAATGGATTCAACTGAAATTAATCATATTACTGTAAATACATAAATAAATAAGTTTGATATGCCTAAAGTTCTTCGGAAATAAATAAACGTGAATTAATTGATAATTACATGTATAAGTTGTCGAGGTAGATGAATAGGTTGAACATAGAAGAACTCTACAAAATGTATTCAATTCAGAAAATAATTCAATCGATGAGGAAGAGGCTGAAAAGGGAATACCTAGAATGTCAGGTGGATGACTAAAACACCCTCGGTCTGCAAGCTAAGGGATGAACCTTAAGACATTTCAGAATGGACAACATAAACGGAGGGATGAGTCTCCAGACATTATAAGAGAAAGAAATTCCAATGAAGTGAAGAGCCTCCTGACTAGGTAGATAGGACTAGAACCGGGTAGATTCGGATCCAAACCTTGTATGGAAGAGTGAGAAGGAGATTAAATTAAAGGACGTTAAAGGAACATGAAATAAAATAATAGTCAGATAGATAAGGCTACAAAAACATATATATAAAATATACTGATCAATTGACTATAGAGGTGGTGAACCTGGCTATTACTATGACTCCCTTAAAGGGAGAAAAGAAACAATTTCTCAGCTGACCACTTCAGAATAACTAATAATATATGCATCATGGCAACAAGAATCATTACAGTTACTGTTATTTTGAAGCTTTGATCAGTATATCTTATTATAAAATTGTAATGTTACAAGTTAATACTGGAGATTTTTACATTAAAAAAATATGAAATAAAAAAAAACTTTTAAGTATAATGCTTGAGCGGGCACATGTCTCGGTGCCAGATAGATGAACTAATTGTTCGCTACAAGGTTAATCCTAAATCCGTTATTCCGTAGAAATATAATAAAAAGAATATAACAATTATGAATAAAAAGAATAGCAAAGAAGTATTTAAATCTCCTTTTAATAAATTAATCTATCTCAAAAAAGAAGACAATTTATTCAGAATTTTGCAATTCTGAGTGTGATCAAAATAAAAGTTATTTATTATTTATAAAACAACTAAAACAAAAATTAGCGTTGTAGAAAGGGGCCAAGATGACATCTACCCCTCGAAGTATTTTACAAGTGGAGAATAAATTCTCTGAGACACGACTTCAAGGAAAAGTAAAAAAATCAAATTTTAGATTAAGAATCAACCTTTATTTTTATTTGTATTAATAATTTTATAATAATTTGAATCTTTTTTTTCATTTCTATAAAAGATTTGTTGCTACGAAACTATTTAAAAAAAAAACCGTACCACTACAACCCATTAACGGTGTTGGGTGAAGTACTATGTTTTGAATACATTTCGAAAAATGACAACAATAATTACAATAATAAATTTGAAGAATAAGTCATCTCCTCATGAATTAAATATTGCACTGATTCATGATATGTTTCTTAATTCAAATATATTTATGTTAAATTAGTAATCTTATGATTTTTAGCAAGGAATTTTTAATTAAATGGCTGCGTTATCTTATAAACTAACAATAAATTGAAATAACTATAATTTTACCCCTGAAACGTTACTTTATTAAATTAAAAATTCAAAAAGCAGTTAATCTAGTTTTGTACTGCATCATGAAATAAATACTGTATTTCATAACGAAAATACAGCATTTTTTGGGGGAGATGGAGGGACGGGATTGTGTATTTCTGTTTCTAGTCAACACCACACACTAACAGGCTCAAACAATTATTTTTTACTTGTGTAACAAAGATCACAGAGACTAATAGTATTTTTGTTAATTTATGGTATGAAAAAAACAAGAAGAGTAAATATTTTTTTATAACTCTGCGCTATGAAAATTTAAATGAATTAAAAAATATCTATTTTACACATAAAAGTTAAAAGTATTTATGAAAAAAAAAAACCAAGCAGCTGCACAGTAACCAGTCGGTTTACTATCCTTTCTTACTACGGTTTCGAAAGTGTCTTATTTTAGCCTAGATACAATCAAAGTCAATTAAGCTATATATAATACAACACATATACAAATGTCGAAAACCTTGTTTAAAATTCTAATACGATAGCTCTTAAAATGTAATTTATATAAAGAATTTATTAGACAACTGTTCTCACTAAACCCAAGGAGCCGTATAAAAGGATACTATAAAAGTAGGAATAGATGCAATAGGGAAAGGAAGTTTCACTTTTAGCGACTAAGAGGTGGATGTAAAGAAGCGCCGGAGATAAGATTGTACGCCGCTCACCTGACCCAGAGAGGAAAGGTTATGTGGCGGCCTGGCACCGATAAGGCCGTGCAACCAATTAGCACTGGAAGGGTCACGTGGTCTGTCTCGTGTGCCCGGGTATCTCACATCCAACTCCTTTTCCTACTAATTGGGTGAAAGGTAGCAAGCTGGCGTGTAAGGTTTTGAATATTGCGGATATCACGAGCACAAGAACTGGGCCAAAGTGTCATTGGGATCCGATGGACACCGATGGCATTTACGATAGTGCAAGCTGACTAATGGTGAGCTATTGTTCGCCCGCTAAAGTATATTCAGGAATACCTTCTTGGGAAACACCATTAGTTACAAATTTTATTTAAAATTTAACCAATTAGAAACAAAAATAAATAAACATTCCTTTATTTCACTACAATCAATAAAAGTTCTTGGATTTAGTTCTTATAAGAACGTAACGTTTTATAACCAATGGTTGTGAAAGGTGGTGTCGCAGGGTGTGTGGTTTGCACCTACCGTCAATATGCAACGAAGGGCTGACTGATGGCTCAAACTCAGAAATCTTCCGAACCAAGAGTACATCCACGACCAATAAAACTAATAAAACAAAATTTATTTTCTGCCTACACGCGGAGTAGAAACTTCAGTTATATATCAATCATATCATACTGTTTAAATACCAGCTTTAGGAGAAGTTTAAGTATTATACTCTGCACCTTTGAAATCGAATAGATAAATGTTACACTATCCCCTTTCACATCAGTTCATTTTATTTCATCAAAAGTTAAATCTTTAAAACAATAGATTGAAAATTCCATAACTCTAAACTTGAAGAAAAATAAACATACCTTGGGAAGAATTTTTATTAAAAAAGAAAATTTCCCCTGATAACAGCATCAAAAGTTTACTATAAAGTAGTACAACTTCGAAATCCCTGCCTAAATCAGAATGATACAAGATGGAGAACAACCTGCATGGAACTCCAGACAGATGTCATTGCTTGCCAACATACATTTTACATGAGCCACCTCATTAAAGGATGTTTGAGCGAGCTTCGATTCTTGCAGGGTTTATGACTGTTTTAACCCGAGGGAACAGTTCTTCAGGATAACGGTATGTAGACTTTACGCCATGCAAATTAGATTTTCGTTGAGGTCACCGTACACATGAAGCACAATAAGTGAAGAAAGATGCTAAAATAAACGACGTAATCTCTATTCTCAGCCTTGCGAAATAAAACGAAAAAGGAGATAAACTGCCCATCCTGTTGTCTGATACAGTTTCATCGTGAAATTAAACCGCGAAAAAATATAGATACTAACACTACGACAAATCTGGATTGTAAAACATCTGTACTCAGCAACCACTAGTGGTTTCATATTGCAAAAGAAACATGTGGAAGTACTTAAATCAAATATAAAAAAAAAAAACTGACGCTCATTACTCAACTTTCATTTACAACTCAACTTAAAGTAGAAACTAATTTATGCACAGTTAGGACTATATTTAAATCTATTATTAGCTATCAAGGTATTAAACTCAAGTTATTAGAATTTATAATTATATGTTTTTTCCACACGTAAATACCATTTGGAATATTTAGAGCAGCATGCAGTTCTTCACATCTTAATCACGGTGCAATATTAATAGAATCAAGCGATCAAAACCAGCCCATAAATTGATGAGGCTGTCAAAAGAATGAACTAATTCAAATGAACGCAAAAAACCGACGAATAAACCTTCGGGGAGTAGGTAGATTCGTTGGTGAGAATAAGAAAACGATGGATTGTCTGTTCTATATTTAAGTGGAGAAAATTATTTTTATATATTTTATTTGCTGACAGCTATTATGAAGTAATATAGTATAGCTTTCTCACTGTTTTCATTGGATAAATAATATCTGTATTTCAAGGTTTATAATTTTTCGTAATAATAAAATCTCCGGAAGAAGCCGTTTTTGGAAATACACCAATCTCTCAATATTTGCGGGTTTGTTATCCACAAATCTTGTCAGCAAATATTAAAATGAGGAAGCGTACCACATATTCAAATTTGTGATTTTGATGATTGGTGATTAAATTAAGCAATCACAGACATACTGAACATGCATATCGCAACTGTTAGTGAAAAAGATCGTATGTAAATATTTAGAGAAAAACTAATTATTTCTTGATGATTAATAAGTATTATTTCATATTTTATTACAGACTGCTTATATCACCAGATTACAAAATATCAGTTTATATGTAGCAGACTACAAAATATCACCATTAGCACAAATTGAACAAAAGCTGAAAAATTTTACATATGATATTTTGCTTTAACAGTATCTATATATACTTAATAGGTATATATCACTCGAAAAGCGGATTGAAATAAATATCCATAAGAAAAAATCAACTTTTTGTTTGTTTGGAGTTACCGAGATCAATAATTTTTTTTAGTCACAACAAAACAAAACTAAATGTTTAACTAATGAAAATTTGCGTGAAATTCACACAACATTGATATTTAAGGAAAAACTCGAGACAACGATAAGCTGGTTGAACTTCAATATAAATCAACACTATCACAAATAATGCTTTCTTTTACCAACTCAGTAAAAATTAATTTAAATTTACTGTAAATTACACGAAATTTAAGTAACGGCAATAAGTGTCATGCCAGTAATAATTGGAATCGACCAAACAATACAGTATAAATTAACTTTTTTAATAAAACCTAAAATTTTATAACCCCATAAACCTAACTCCCAATCCATATGATCAATGCCTTCCACATCTCACAACCTTTTATTGTTAACAATTATTTATATTAATTTTAATTATTAAATGCAATTGATAGTATTTCTTATACTATTCTCTAAATTTCCTCCAAGTCCGGGACAAATCGAACGCGTAATTTTTAAACTATGGGCGTGGCAAATAATACATTTCCGCAAATAATACATCTGAAAGTTGAGCTATTTTTTTTTTAAGTAGTGGATAGAATTTGATAAAATTCATACGTACTCGATTATCAATTCACCAACACCTAACTTCCCTCCATATTTGAGCCAAATCGAAGCTGTTTTAGAGATATAGACGTATCAAGAAAAAACACGTTTGCTCATATATAAGAGAAAGCCGTGGACAGAATTCTGTAAAATTGGCGCTACATTCAATTGTCACCAATATCTACCATTTTATCCGAATCGCCAACAACAAACAGTAAAATACAAATACAAACGGTAATAGGTGAGACACTACGTTGGTATCTCTAAGAACATAAGGAAACACTCGTTGTCGAAAAAAAAAAAAAAATCTACTAAAAACACATTATCACAAGGCATGCTAAAATAAGTTGAGAAATAACTTAATCTTTCACTTAAAAAAAAAAAACAGACTGGAAAAAAGTAGACTGTTACGTGAGATAAGTCCACATTGAGACATCCCCCGAGAACGTAACTCAGTCTTCCGATGATTCTACATGAATGTGAAATGAGATGAAAACTCATACCTGATCAATTTCAAACTTCTTCTCTTATAGCTTTCTCCAGAGGGAAGAGAAAACATTAAAGGATTAGAATATCTCAAAGGTTTACTGACGAGGCACGTCAATCAACTCGTTGGATTTTCATTAGCATTTATTATCGCTGGAATCTACCAAGGTATACAGAATAAATATACTCTCCTAATATCCGTCGTTCGTATAATTTTATTAAAAAAATTATAATCGTTCGTATAATTTTATTTTTATAAATATTAGAATAGTTATTTTTAAATTCAAAGTTACTGTTGTTATTTTAAAAGAAAACCATCCAGTCATCACAATTGCATATTATGAATATTTGGAAATAACTGACACACTGAAAATTAAAACTTCCTTGACAAAAGTTTTTATCATTAGATTCAAGCCTCTAAATTCTATTGAACAGCTGAAAGACGAACCATGAACGTTGCATCGAAGATTAAAGACATGAAACATAGAAGGAAGTTAGCCGACCGTTTTACGTATCACGGTTAATAAATAGTCTGGGCACAGTCATTTTCAAGGTTTTAATTGGTTCTGATGTTTGAGTACTAGAATAACTTCAGTGCTTGAAACATGCCCTGATGATGACCCACATGCTTGGGTTGAAACGTCGGCACCAACAAAAACCTTTGAAATGTCTGCGTCCTGACTATTTATCATTCATCACATGAAACAGCTCAATTAATGCCAAAAAATAGCCTAATAAAAGGTAACGTCCGAGAATTGTTATTTAAAAAATAAATGTATTAAATTTTTTTTTAATAAAATACAGCTATGTTAATTTTAATTCACAGTTTTTGATATGATATTAAGAAATGAAAATTCTATTAAATAGGTTGGTATTTAAGTTGGTAAAACGTAAACAAGACATGATTAAACAATTTCTTGACAGAAAATATATCAATTAATTTGATTTATATTTTATCTATGTACAAACACATGTTTATCTACGCAACTTACCACCTATACCTACATGTTAGCAACAGTTTGAAGATTTGAAGAAAAAAAATGCCGAAGAACTTTCTCGTTCCTTTCATATTAACTTGAAAAACATTATTTGCTGATTCGAATTCATAACGAACTTGACTCTTTTTTCATCAAAACCACAAAGGAGCATGAATCTATTTAAAAAACAAAACAGGGAGTCCGCTTTTTGACGTTCTTATGTTTTTAAGCTAATAAATCATCGGTATAGATGTTTTTGTAACGAGATCCACATTTTGGAACGAGATGATCAAAGGTCGATAAACCGAATAAATTTAAAAGACGAAGAACCTTCTAAGGTGATGGGTGGAGTTGGGCTGCCTGAGAATATGGAAAATCAAAGATAAAGAAAAATTAATTGAGCCATCCATCACCCAAAAGCCTTTAGTAACTCACTTTGTAATAAATCCTTTGTCGGTTTTTCAATTTGCCATTGGTCCAAAAAACAAAAAACAAAAGAGAACTCTTTTTTTCTCAAGATATATTTCTTCAAAGCTTGTGGTTCGTTGTCTCTTCCAATATTGAATAGCATTTTTTTCTGTTTATATTCACAAACATAACTTGTCTTGTTATATGTAAAAAAATTATGTTTATCTAAACATATATATATATATATATATATATATATATATATATATATATATATATATATATATATATATATATATATATTTCATTATTGTATATTTTTAAATAAAAGAAAAGTTGTGCCTGGATTTACATTGATCGTCCTCGCGATGCTTAATGAAAACATAAAAGCATGGAAGTTTGATACATATAGAAATAAAAACTCATTTTTATTCTTATTGGGTCCCTTTCTTACTGGCCTCCAAGATTTTTCTATAAATGACTTTAATTGTGAAATGAGCTTTCTAAGAGAAACAACTTGTATAGCGTAATAAATGTTGTAGTATTTATTACGTTATACTGAATTTTATATATTTTTTTTTAAATAGTTTTTAAAATTGTCTATGTAATCAAAGAAATTTTCACGGACCGTAGTTAGGAGACTTCTGTTCATATATGTCCGATGATCTATAATAAAAAATGTCTATCTGCAAGAAAATAAGTTTTATATATTTTTCATTAAAATCTATCTAGATTGCGTTTATCTTCATAAACAGTGGGGTTTTTGCATATAGCTATTTTTCGTTGAATGTCTCGATATTCTTCTTCCACTGATAATCCTACAGTCATTGGTCTCTTGACCCGTCTCTTGATCCGAACTTTGAACCGTTAAAGATAACTTCATCTAATTTAAGATAGCCAAACCCAATTACGACTTCATTAACATGAATTATATTCATTGGGTGAACAACACTCTTTTTGTTGTTGAAAAGCTAAATTCTTCTGTCTCCTCTCATCACACTTCGAGTTTCATGATTTACGCAACTCTTTCTGAAAAACCTTAGCTACTTCCCCCTACCTCAAACGATATATACGATATCCTTCAAAAATATAGGAAATCTTCCTTATTTTCAAGTTCCTTATGAACAGCATCTGATTAATCTTTTGCCGTAGAAATTACTTGTTCCCATATTCAAACTGTGCTTTAATTTAAAAATTCCTATTATATTAATATAATTAGAAAGTAACGCTAAATAAAATATTATTATGATTATAATACATACATTTATTATATTTAAACAATTCATCGAAGATGCTTTACGATCACCTAAAACGTGTAAGTGTAAATATAAAATGGGACAACTTGATCAATTTTTAATGGATGAGGGAATACCATGGACGGTCGAGACGAAACGGTAGGTTAAAAACATGAAAGGGATGAGAAAAATTTCAAACGGGCAATTGTACGAAGCAATCATCGTGTTTGGCGTTTCGAACCGACGACTCAAACGAGTAGCGGAAACGTCAACCGTCCTGTCGTTACTCTCCGTTCCACTTTGAAGGAGCACTAACAATCCTTAAAACGCCCTTCGGTCAGGTGTGACCCTCTCCTCTTTAAGGATGCTCTTGTCGGCTAGGATAGCCCAAATCCGAATAGATGGAAATAGGTGGTTGGTCATTCATTAATAACCGGTTAGTTCTGATACTAATCATACTTTGGTGAACAGCATATGATCAAAATGAATGGTTGATTTAGTTGACTATTTGCATGGTTCGAAGTTGTCATACCGTAAGATGGGGTAACTGGGTGGGTAACTATGGGACAGCGGTAAAATTTAGTTTGTGGTGATTCCGTGGTGGATACATTGTATTGGTTCAGTCTACAAATACGTGCTTGCGGTAGTTTGAGATTCCTAATTCTCTACACTCGTGAAGTTAGGTTTTATGTATTTCCATGGCTTTCTTTAAAATTCTTGTTTTCATGAAACTTTCGTTGTGCTTCAAGAGTAGTGTGCCGCAAGGTAGTAGCCCAGTACATGCCTCTTTACAAAGCACATGTTTGCAAATGAACCAACACTGTATATCCAACACGAAATCACCACAAGCTAAATGTTACCCGCTTTCTCAAAATTACCACATTTTACAGAAGTATTAATTTTAGAAAATTCTTACACTTCTACATTCTACATTCCTTGTAAATACAAAAGGCCTATTTCAAAATTAATATATTTTCACACTATTTTTAAAATATTTTAAGTTTTTTAAATATAAAAAATACACCAGCAGATTCACTGGGTGTTTTACATGTGAACCGATACTTGTCTCGATTTTCATTTTAAAAAAATCGATTAGAGTCTACTTTACAAATAATTGACTCAAATATAGGGACATACAAACTTCATTTTGGCTCACTAGTATTTTTATCAAGTTATTCTGTATATTTTCACACTGTATTAACCTTTTCCTCTCTTTCAGGTCACAGACACCAACGACAATCCACCAACCTTCTTGGAGAGTGTTTATAGCTTCGACGTCGGCGAGGACTGGGTTCGAGGCTCCCGTGTTGGTGCAGTGGAAGCGGCAGACCCTGATGAAGGTGAAAACGGACTATTGTCTTACTCCGTCATTTCCGACTGGGCTAACGACGTATTCTCGCTGAACCCTCAGACAGGCGTCTTTACACTCACTACCAGGCTTGACTATGAAGAGGTAAGTTCTTTTTATTTTGGGGTCAGACCAGCATTATGTCTTATGTCTAAAAACAACACTAAATATCTTACGACAACCTGATGTATAGGGGTTTCTGCAGTTCATTTAAATTTCAAATGCAATGAATACTATTTTTCTTTTTAATTGTGCATCATCTGATAAAACTAGATCATTCTGTCAGATACAATTACAATGTTTGAGGTACCGGTTCCTCAAAAACACTGGAGTTTAAAATTTCTTGAAGGAAAGGGAAGAGGATGCACACGGAGTTATGAATTTTTTTAAAGGAAACATATTTTTAACGGCTAGTTTTCACTACGCTATCTGACCTATCCCTATTCTATGTAAAAAAAGGATATAACATATACAGTTTTTTTTTATTTATTGTATAAGCGAGCAGAACAACATAATTTCTTGCAAGGCGGAAGATAACCAATGTTTGAGGAGCTTTATTTTGGTATATATTCCATTCTGGAACAGTTAAATTATCAATAAATTAATACAATAGCATCTGGGTATATAATTTTAAACCACTGGGATTAAAACTTGTAAGCTGCAAGACTTTCAGGCTCTTTAAAAAAACCATAATTTATTTATTTATGGTTTCCTTCGTTATTGCTTGATCCAAGAATCTCTGTTTTTGACCATCCGTATTCTCCTTCGCATGCCAGTCCTCTTCTGCCAAAGTTATCCCGGATTGCGCCTTCTCGTGTCTTCCTTTTGGCCTCTGCCATCCCACCTTTGTTTCATATTCAACTTTCGCCAATCTGTCCTCATTAACATTAACAACCTGGCCAAAACATCTCAGCTGGTGTTCCTTGATGGTATCCTCAGCTGGCCTAAGTTCGAGGTTTGACCTCATTGATTACCCCCTATTTTTCATAAGTACCTCATCTCCGTAGATTTAACTTGGCACTTGTGTTTTGTGGCGAGAGTCCAAGATTCATTTGAGAAGGTGAGAATCGGTAAGGAAGTTTTTTTTGTAAATTACTTTCTTTATTGTTCATTGGTACTTTTTCCCGATAAAATTTTCCTTAAGAGTATTGAAACACCTGCTGGCAGCTTTTATCCTTTCATTTATTTCACCATCTATTCATCCATGTTTGTTCAGGTAAGCACCAAAATACTTCAAAATCCCTACTTACTCTAATCTTGTATGGTTTAGTCTTACCACTTCATCCCTTAAAATATATTGTAACTAATAATTATTCAGATCCAGGTGATTTGTTTCGATTTACAACTAAAATTATGCTTGAAAAGAATTTTTTATCGCAATACCGACTTGATAATATCAATAGTAATTACGTTTTTAACTATTGTACAAAAATAAAAATCACATGTTTAATATTGATAATAAAACTAATATTGATTACAATATAACCTTGAAAAATACATTAAGGTCAAAGAACAAATAACGAAAGAATGAGTCATTAAAGTGAAACAATTTAATTATCTATGCAACATCCTTTGAGATGTTTTTACAACCATTATTGTTTTATCTATAAAATACCAACAGAAAATAAACTGATTATAGGCATGGTTGGTCAACAGTTATTTATAAAGCCAGAACGCTTTTAAATATTTTTACAAAGTTGGGCCCTTAAAATTTTGATCAAACTCTTGTTAGATATGAGAACAATATACATTTATACTATTATATAACAAGATTCTCCGTTTTTCGTTTCTAATGGCCGCGAAAACTCCCAATCCTACAAGCGTTACAAGCGTTTTTTTTTACGAAATAGTCTATCTTTTACCGTGAAGATCATCATTGAAATCATCAACCTGACCAACAGAAAATAAATCATATTTTTTTATATAATTAGAAAATGTTTAAGTGAATTTATAATAATGATAAAACCCAATTTTATATCGTTCTTATTATATTTTTATTGTTGGCATTTCATTTGGGAACTGTTGAAAATTCCACCAAAACAACAAAATATTGATCATTGCATAATCGCATTGAAGAGAGAAAATTATGAAAAGGATAAATTGACAAATACGTAAACAATTTTGTTTGCAACCAATCAGTGGAAACTAGCGTACAAATTCGTTCCATTGTTTTACAAAATCATTTATGTGGTCGATATAATCGGGACAGTATCCTTTTTTTTTTTTTTTTTTTTTTTTTGTTCTTTCCTACCTCGCCTTTTAGGCTATACGGGATTTTCCCGGGCCGAGGGGTGAGGGCGGGGAATTTAAAATCCCCTCCGGCACCGGGACGCAAACTCGTACTTTTTAAATCATCTCAAATCTCTGTTATCCGGTTGCCAGGCAACTAGCGGTGCTGTGAACACGCTTTAGCCCATTCGGCCACCCCGCCCCCTATCGGGACAGTATCCATAAATGTTAACCCATCTAAGAAACCATAATTACTGTAGCACAGCAGAGAGAAACTTTTAAGCTTATTGGAGTCGGATGATTTTCCCGACGTTCAACAATCTTATGTCGCTTTTCATAGAACTGTTTGCCATTGAGATAATTAACAAAAAATATAATGTACGCTGAAGTTTTTGAATTTTCTGTATGTATTTTCAAACAAACAGTGTTTGTAAAAAACTTATCTTAATATACAGGGATTAGACTATATGTGTACTTGTTCTTGTATTCATTATTTGCTTATGAGAGTTTCATAAAACGGTTAAGCCAGATGAAAGGCACATTTTCAGAAAGTACGATAGTCGTAAATAGTGGAGTTATAGCCGTTACTTCAAAAATAAAAGATTCAGTGGCGCATTTTTATTTGTAAAAAATGAAATATTTTTAATTTATTAATAAAGAAAAATATTAATCTCCACTTCTTAACCCTTTAAAACTGCACAAAAGAAGCCATATAATCTGGTAGATGCATGAAAGTTATTAAATCAAAGATACATTTATTCCGATTTTTTAAACTACATGAAAAAAAAGTATTAACTGTTCATGAAGACAAAATTTTGTATCCCGCATAGAGGTTCTCACATATACCTCTAAAAGAATAGATAACCAATAAGAAACGACACGTAAGTTATGTATCAAGGCTTTTCCGAAGCATGTGGTCTAATAAATTTTATCACATAATGCTCACATACATATACAACTTACATTGCCGAGCTTATATACCTGTGTACAAAAAATATTTATATATCTTCGACAATTTTACGAACAGTGAAGAAGATAGTCATTTGTATGCCTCTAAACTGCACTATCAATATTATGAAGTCTCCCATTTATGTGGCCAACATCCATCCTTCTTCGTGTGTGGCCCATTTCCTTTCAACGAGAAATAAAACGAAGCGAGCCTTCACACCCCTTCGGAAAGCATGTTAATCGCTTCTGTGATGAGATGTATGCTCTTTGGCCATAGCAACTCCTCACATGATCTGTAAACAGTGTAGTTCGTTTCAGGTGTTCAACATACCAGCTGGGCCTATATTAGAATGGCTTTTTATGAAAGGTGTGAAATATAAATAAACCAAGGTAATGAACATTTCTGCGGGTGAGATCCTAGCAGCATTTCCACCATATATGTATATATTTTTTTTAATCCCCCCGTTTCAGTCAAATTTTCCCTTTTCTTCTGCTCAGAACGAACTTAGAAATCTCTTCAGCCAAAATATATACAAAGAACACGAAACAAACGAAATATTAATGTAAAAAGGTAACAAAAATGCAGAAGTTCCTTTTAGAACTATTAAATTTGTTGGAAACTTTGCAGTCTTCCAATCTAAGATATAAAAAAAAAATGTGATCACATGTTAAACTATATAGGACAGAACCGAAGAAACCGTAACAGTCACAAACATTCACGATAAATGTTGGCGAAGTCATTAAAGGAGCTGTTTGTTTTATGGGCCTAAAACAAGATGGTCAACAACGTAGACGTAGAATTTCAATTTTAATTGGGGGGAGGAGGAAGAAGCGCTGGACCAGAATAAAAAAATATAAATATAAATAAAACGAATAGAAACCGCTCGACGTTTTCGATTACTGCAGCATTTACTATATAAACAATAAGCTTTCAATAAATTACAAACGACTCATATATATGACAATAATAAGACCTATTCGGACTTACGGAACCGAGCTTTGGGCGTCCACTGAATCGTCGAATTCCTCTCGTATCCAATCCTTACAATCCAAAATTCTTCGTAAAATCCTCAACGCTCCTTACTTTGTCACAAATAAAATCACCCATAAAGCCCTTAATGTCCTATATGTTTCCAATTTGGCCCAATCCAGATACCTATCCTTCCATAACAAACTGAAGAACCATCCGAACCCTCTCGTTTCAAACATTGCTTTCGCCTCGATCTCTGACAACCCGCCGAGGCGTCTGAAAAGAAGATGGTCTAGGGACGTTCTAATATAAAACTTTAATTTGAGTTCTACCAATGGGTAGTTTCTCTTCATGTTGTACATGCCATGTTACCAATTTCGCATTTACTTGTTGTATTTTTCGTGTAATACAGTTGTAAATTTCATTAAAATAACAAATAAAATAAAATAAAAAAAAACTTTTACAAAATGAAGAAAGAAAAGAAAAGAGAAAAAAAATTATAAAAAGGAACAATAAATGAATAGAAACAAGATAAGAAGATGTTTGATTCATGGGGTTAATTTTCAATTTAAAAAATATCAAATGCCTGCATTTATAGTATTCCTATTGTCTCGTGACACCATTGATGTATTATATGGAATCACTAGCTCGTTCAAAAAAGTACGATAATAAAGGCTCTGTTTCAATATATATATATATATATATATATATATTATATATATATATATATATATATATATATATATATATATATATATATTGTGGTAAGCCGATTATTACATTTATATTTCGAATTAAAGGAGCTGCATGAAGGACCTTTTTTAAAAAATAAAATTCTGTTGAAAGTTAGGATGCACTACTAAATAATCACTCTTTTTTGTTATTATATATTATAAATTGTTCTGACTATATTATTTATTATTTATTTATTCCAACTCCACATAGTGGGATGAGTAAGAGAAAACCCGCGACATCGGCTAAATCTATTATTATTATTTTAAATTGAAGTACTTAATAAAAACCGTGAAAAATGTATATTCTGCAAACTAAAAATATTCTCACGAATTCCAGAAGGTATCAATAAAACAATTTATCTAGTTTTTGGAGTTCTAGAAAAAAAATCTGATATGTCCACTCACACGACTTTCCTACCTATTTCAGAAAAGATTTCATATCTTTACATATGATCATGATGAAAAAAAAAAAAAAAAAAAATTGAACTAGATTTATTTTTCTAAAAATCGATCAAAAAAAAGATTTGAGTACGATTTATTTGATAAACTATAGCAATGTAAACCGGCTTAAGGTAGATCAGTGTAAAAATTTCAATACTGTCTAATATTGCTGATCGAAAACCTTTTTGCCATAGCTTAGTATTGTCAAACAATAATTTATGTTAAAATTAGAGGAAGTAGTGAAGCTTTTGTGATGCGGGCAGCAGATTTTCTTACTTTCACTTAGTTTTTTCTCTCATTCACCCCTTTCTGACACCAGGATATGAACCCGTAATCTTACATTGGAAATTGAATAGCTGTAACTTCGTTATTAGTTGTCTAAAATGAACAATTTTTATAAAGTTTTGTAGGGAATTTCATTACCTTTCCAAAAATAGGCTCAGATCCGTAGATAGATCCGTCGAAAACCGCATATCGAAAATTTGACCCGATTGCAATACTTTCCTTACCTAGTGTAGGTAGGAAAGTAAAAAAAATAATAGATTTAGCCAATTTCGCGAGTTTTCCCTTACTTGCCCAACTGTGTGCCAATCGTTTATGTTGATTTAAATGAGAGGTCTAAGGGAGAATGGGAACTTGCAGACAGTAGCCCCTTTTCCCAAAACAGAATTTATTTATTTTTTTATTCAAAATTAAATCCTGGACCCGCTGCTGGTTTATTTTCCTTGCAGCAGTTGATTCCTCGAACTAAGTCCAAAAGGTTGCTTCTCAAATGTGGGCTCACAACATGGGAATCAATTTGCCTATACAACCCAAAACTCGGCCATCTAAACGAGTTAGATGTGACTGGACGGGGTGAGCGCACCCTTGCGTTACCCACGACGTCTTATTTATTATTTGTGTTAGAGAGGAGATCACGCTTGGAAGGGACAGTTGCTGGAGTGGAGCAATTGGGTTTCCATTATTCTTGCTAGTTAACTCCTTATTAATGGCACGTTGAGGTTGATCGGGATCGTTAAGGCCAGCTAACGAATGTCTTCTTCGGCTCGCTTCGAGTGGGCTGGCCCGTTACGACAGTTCACCTCCGGCCCGACAATCACAATCCCACAATTTACCAAGCATTAGAGAAAAGGAAGGGGGACCCAGAATTTTCCAATCAAAAAGAAATAACTTTTATAATTTTTAAAAGAAATAACACAAACATAATAAGTTAATATTTCATCATTGGTTCTTTATCCTTACTGCTTTTTATAGGAGACTTGGAATGTTAAATGATATTTCTTTGATTTCCTCACCGTTTATGCCCATTGACTTGGTCAGTATTTTATTGCGGCGATAATAATTTTATTTCAGGAAAATTTTTTCCAATGGCATTCTTTATGCTTCCTGAATTATTATGTTTTACTACGATTTTTATGCATTATTAAACCATAGCCATTATCTTATCACAATTTAGACGCGGTCAAATGATAAATTACTTTATCTTTTTTTTTTATTATAATATTCATGTTTCTACAAGATTAAAATAACTCTTAAATTATTAAGTACTACGTATATCTTCTGGTTCAATTCTTCTGTTTTTCAATCTCATAAGGTACAACTAAAGACGGAGGATGGTCCTCCATAATATGGGTAAATGCACGGGCGGATCTACTGGTGGGAGGAGGCTTTGGGGCTGAAGCCCCCACAAAATGGTAAAATATAACTATATTTTATTGAAAAAAATATTAAAAAATTACCTCTTAAAGTATTATTGTTCGTGTAAATACTTTAGGAATCACTTAAACACCATTTCATATAGGTAGTTAGTTTCTTTCTTTTTTTTCAAATTAATTATCGTTAATTTTATGAAAAAAAAAGCTTTCGGGCTGAAACCCCAAAAATTAAATCCTGGATCAGCTAGTAGTAAAATGGTATTAATTGTCATATTGCTTATGGTAATGACCTTTTCCGACTACAACCCTCATAGGGTATTCGTTTAGTGGTACAATTTGGTTAATCAACTGTCAATGTTAACGATTAATTTTGCCAGGATCACTATCAACTGCGAAAATGTTTACATGTGCAACATTAAATCACATGTCTCTTATCACTTCAATCGATTTTAATACTTGGTCGAAGGTCCACCCCGATATTGTTACTGTAGAAAGAAATTAAAGTTAGAATTAAACGCATAATCACACTGATAATGACACAACAGAAAAATTGTAGAGTATATTGTTTGTTTTGAAAAATGTTTCCTAAACACCAGAAGCGCTGGTGCAATTTGGTAAAATAATTCCAACATGCTGTATTCGGTCTTACGATGTAACGAGATTCTTTTTCGTCAATATCCAAGATACTTATCGAAAAACTTATTATATAAAATGGCCTATGTTCGTGGTCAATTCAACATGTGGCGTCCGTGAGCTAGCTGCAGCACCCGTTAGTGTTATACACGGCCTTCATTAATGTAGGGCTATAATTAATTAATATTTAATTATTTAGGGTAATATAATATTTAATTATAGAACTGAATTATAGAATAGATAATATTTAATTATAGAACATTTGAAAATTAATAGAATTAATTTGAATATGTGTTGTGTCTATGGGTATGTATTCATTTATTAAAAATAGCAATAGTAAAATGTGAAAAAATATTGCAGCCTCTTATCGCTTCCCAATCTTAATGATTTTTCCACATTCCTCGCCTTTTAGGCTATACGGGGATTTACCTGGACCAGGGGAGAGGACGGGTGATTAATGAGACGCGAAATCGTATTTAGTTTATATCTTGTAATCTTCGGTTTGTCATCTGGTTGTTCGGCTACCAATGATTAAAAGAATCTGCCCCAGTCGTCCGTTCCTATATTTTCTTGATCTTGGATCTAACAAACAGAATTTAATTGCTGTCATCTAATACCAAACAAGAAATATTTTTAGTGAGGTTTCAGATCCATATCCTTTACTGCAGCCAAATCAACTGACAAGTAAATAGAGAACGTAGATAAAAAAAAGAGAGGATAAAGAAAAAAAAAAAGAATTTGGAATTGGCTAGACTATAAGGAGCGGGAATTGGAAATGGGTAAAAAGGAGAAAGAGAGAGATAGAAGTGGTGGTATAATCGGGACTGTACTGCTCGCTATTTATGAGGACGGCCTGCATTAAAAAACGGGACGCGGTTCCAACTAGAGCCGGGCGTGAGCAGGCTGCGGGAACAGCCGCGACCGGTTTGGTTCTCGGTCGGGGAGGGTAAGTAGGAAAGTTCTCTCTACGGGGTAAGTCCTTCAGGGTAAGCCCAAGTCCTCCTCCATGGCTCGATGCAAATACGGAACATTCTAACGATTCTTTTTCTTCTTTTCGGTCCTTCGGGACTAGCCAATGGATGGCGGCTATTAGCCTGACAAATTGCTCAACTAATGCCGCGCTGCCCGAGGAGAAAAAGAATGCGAATCGGCTGGTCCAATCTCTACCATCCCCAAAAAGTTGGGAAAATTTTGCTTATAAATTTGAGCTAGCACTCGGTATTACATTAATTTAAAATTACAATATAATGACCATTTTAAAATAATTATAATTCAATCAAAATACTGAAATCGTGCTTTGAAATTCTTTTATAAGAAACGAGTAGAAAGGTTGGTCTGAAATTCTATGTCTCTGTTAAAAAAATCTGATATGTTGTGGCATCTAAACTAGAGCAAAAATATGTAAAAATTTGGTATGTTTATTCTCTTTGCACTAAAGGTGACATTTTGTAGTTTGCTAGATGGGAAAAACGCAGAAGAAAATAAAATATGAAATTATACTAATAAATCATTAAGAAATAATAGTTTTTATTAATTTTTTTTTTTTACAAACTGTAATAATTAACTTAAATTTACTGTAAATTATACGGAATTGAAATAACGGCTGTAAGTGTTATGCCAGTAATTTTTGGAATCGACCAAACAATACAGTATAAACAGTAGCGATATTTAGTTTTTGCAAATTATAATATTGCTATTTATGACAGTCTTCGAAGACCTAAAAATCTACTGAAATTTTAAAAGTTGGAGGATAGTGGTTTTGAGATCTTAAAGGCCTCTCGGACAACATAGAAAGTAACTTTTAGATATTTTTAATAAACCAGCTATGACTTCTAAACTCTCAGTAATAGATTTCTATATTCTTAGAAAATGAGAGAACACCAAACCGATGCTTTTCTGCATTAAACCAATAAGTGTTGAGGGAGTTCTATAATGGATGAAGTTCAGGAATAGCAGTAAGGTTATAAAACTCCGATGCACTCAAAAGTTGAAGGATTGAGTCAGTATACATTTACATAGTAACTGGTGAATGACCATCTCATGAATGACAAGTATAATTCAAAATTTATAAACAAGGAAATGCAAACCTTTTTTTTTTTAATATCTAACTTACAGCCAATTATACAGACTACTGACTAGAAAATCTCAACTTTCAATTGACAATAAATTACTGATCTACAAGACAATCCTGAAATCTATTTGGACCTACAGACTTGAACTTTGGGGGACAGCAAACATCAAATGCATCCAATCCTTTCAGTCCAAAGTCCTTCGAAGAATAGTCGATGCTTCGTTCTATGTAACAAACAAAACCCAACATCGCGACCTTAATTTCCCATTTGTCCTCGGCCTTATAGCTGAAAAATTTTGCAAATTTCACCAGAACCTTACAAATCATCCAAATCCCCTTGCACAATCCCTATCTAGTTCTATTCATCCCTACAATTTTTCTCGAAGGTTGAAGAGGCAGTGGCCCAAAGATCTTTTGTAGTATATATCTTGGAATTCTGACAATGGCTAGATTCTCCAATCAAGACATGATTGTATGTGGCTAAAGCGCTCTGGCTCATACTCCACTGGCTTTAGCACCAGCGACGCAGTTGAGAGAGTAGCGTAGGGATCTGTTAGATTCCTGCTTTTCCTTTTATAGTTAGAGGGAGAAGCCTGGCTTGGGGTACCCTGCCTGATTGTATATAGGTATAGTCATACCTAGTCGTGTTTTTATGTTTTTAATTTACTTATCTTTAGGTCATTTTATTTTTTATTTTATATTTTTTTTTATCATTATTTAGCTATTATTTTACTATTGTTTATTTTATATTTTCTGTATATATGGTGTGAATGTGTTCAGTTATCACTATAATTATTGCCCACGTGACAGATTATTATATTTCTAAATAACCAATAAAAAAAAAATATTTAACTTTTAATGGAAGGAAAGGAAACCTGTAGTTATAGCGACCTTATCCGATATTGTATATTGGAACAAGAATGTTTCCCTTACTCGAATGCATTATGCAATAGTCAGACTTCTCACTGGAGTATACTCGTTATAATTTTAATTTTGACTTAAAGTAGAAAAATATACTGAATAAAGATTGGTAACTGATAATGGACAAGAACATTAGTGGTTAAGTAAATAGGTGTCTTATTACTTAACTATTAAACTGGAGGGTTATTTTATAGTGAGAAAAGTTTAGCATTTATTACGAAAATTGTTGCTTTAACTTTCATGGAGAAGTACGAAACTTCAACAATTGTGTGTATCGAATGGACCTCTTGATAATATTATATTGTATGTAATAAAGAACACGTTTTGCTGATTTCGCAAACTCGAATGAATTATGCATTAGGCAGCCTTATCGCTGCGTAATAAATGAGAAAATTGTCCCACTGTAAAATAACCATCCAGTTTAATAGTTAAGTAATAAGACACTTATTTACTCAACTATTATTGTTCTTGTCCATTATCAGTTATCAATCTGTATTGAGAATTTTTTTTCGAGTAATTATTTAAAAGTGGTATTCCTTTGGTCATCTTGGTTGAATTCAGGTTATCCACAATGTTTCAGATAAGGCTTACAAAATCCATAACCAGGAAGCGCCACTATTGCGGAGGGGTTGTCTTGTCAGCTCTTGTCCCCTCCACCTTACGTTCATTACAAAGAATTACCAAATATAACCTTTACAATATATATTAGATGCATTTTTTTTTAACTTATCGATTTTTTTGTATCTTCAGTATATCGATTAAGCAAACTTTATATTTTCGATGTTATTTATAGACACATATTACCTCGATCAATTTTTGTTTTCATTACATATTACTAATATTATTTATGATTATTGTGTTTATATATATTGCCTGTTTTTGTTTTTTTAACTTTGAGAATAATCATCATTAATGCTTTCGGTTTTCCTTATCCTAAATTAAAGAAGTTAATTCACTTAAGTTTTGTTTCTATTGTGACATTTTATCTGTAATTGTATTATTTCTAACAAGAAAGTTAAAACAAATTCAATTTTTTCTTTTTCCACCAATGATAATCACAAATCATAATAATATATTATATTATAAGAATTTATATAAAAACTACAACCATAAATAATATTATGTTGATAAGATGGAAATTGGAATAGGTGTTCAATCGATATTTATTTCCCATAAAGTGAAAATGGTGGGGAAAGAATGCTAACTTTAAAAAAAGGCGGGTAATATGTAACCTAAACGATGTAATTTCTGCATTCACTTGGAGGTGAGGTGGAGGGGACAAGACAACCCCTCCGCAATAGTGGCGCATTCTGGTGCTATATTTCGAGAACGTTATCTGAAACATTGTGGATAACCACGATACAACCAAGATGGCCGAAGGATTACCACTTGTAAATAATTACCTTTTTTTCTACTTTAAATCAAAAATTTGTGTGTGTGTTGAATGGACTATCTTGATAATATAGTATATAGTAACAAGCATGTTTTGCTAATTTTACTTATTCGAATGCATTATGCATTAGTCGGGATTTTCACTGGGGTTTATTCCTCAAAATATTAATTTTGACTTTAAATAAAAAAATCCTCAATACAGATTGATAACTGATAATGGACAAGAACATAAAAAAGATTGGAATGGGCATAATAATTTTATTTTGAGGTAATTGACCATATCTGAAGTATAATTGAAAATTTATAAACAATGAAATACAAACTTTTTTTTTTTTTAATATCTATCTCTAAATGGAAGGAAAGCTAGGCTCTCTAGTTATAACGAAAGCCGGGGGGAGGAGGTAGACCGTTTACATTCCTCGCTGGCTGGGATTCAGCTGTAAATCATCTCGGTTTACGTCCCCTGGAGGCTGCCACGTCCCTCTCCTCCACACTCTTCCATTATTACAGCTTTCCTTCGGCATTTTTTATTTTTTCAAAAAAATTAGTTTGATATTCAATGGGACTATTAGTCTCTCCAAAATAAGAAAACACTATCGAAAAGGCATTATGAGTAATTATGTAATATACTATACTAAAGGCAGTCATTATCTTCCATTAACGGTTACTTTAGACTAAATGGAACGGTTATAAATTTTATTTGAAATAAATTATGATAGATGGTTGGTAGTTTGAGTTGATTTCTCAAGAAATTATTGCTTTCGATGTTGAAGCATTAGAAAGAATAAATAAATGAAGTTCGCATTACTTGTATATTTTCCCTTGACATGAAATGATTATACAATAAAAAAAAAGGTTGCCATAACTTATTTCATTACCTATTATAATAAATTCTGATTTTATTGTCATATACGAATATACAACCCAATAACGTTCTTAATCTTTTAAGTTCAAGTATGATTTGGCCATCGGATATAAATATTAATATTTCGCATCCTTCCAACTAGATCACCTTCCATATTATTGAAGTGAAAACTTCTTTAGGTGCGTTTTGGACTTACTTTGTGGAGAGTGAATTAGATTGATCCGTCAGATATAAGGTGTGTAACGCTCCGATAAAGTCGTCTGGAGTCGACTATCTGAAGTGTTTTTGCACTTGGATTAAAATATCTCATAAACTAAAAATCGGACCCGCATATTGTTTACGGTGAAAATGTTCATTATTTCATCCTCTCTGTAATGAGCTATTATTCAAAACTATATCTTTACACGATGCCGTATTAGAGAGGCGAAAAGTAAAATAAAAAGTGTCGAAAACCAACTTATAACGAGTTTTATTGCAGATATGGATTAAAATATCTCAAAAACTAAAAATCGTACCTGCATACTGTAAGTGAGAAAAATATTCATCATTTCATTCTCTCTGTAACGGGCTATTATTCAAAATTATATATGTACGCAACGCCGTGTTAGAGGGGCGAAAAGGAAAAAATAGTGTCCAAAAACAAATTATAACAAGTTTTACGGATGATGTAGACGAAAATATCTCAAAAATAAAAAATTGGAGCGAGGGAATTATTTAGCATTTCATCTTACCATATTCTTTAATTACCCCATATTATTTATTTCGCCTTGTTGATCTTGTCACTCCTACCACGTGGTCTAAAGCACACAGCTTAGTTTTTTTTTTTGTATTAATTTATCGATTAGTATAATATTCTGTCACTGGAACAATAATTATAGCGAGGTAAGACTACATTCACCCTAAATATATATATACACACAGAGAAGATAGCAAAATAACAACTAAATAATAATCAAAAAGTATATTCATATTATTAAAAAAAAAAAAAGTTAACTAGCTATTTCAATGATTCAACATGCGATTTGAACACGATAAATAATATAATGTATAATATATAAACTGAACAAAATATTTCAATAAATTTTTTGAGGGAGAAAATACAAATATTTCATTACAATAGTGATGAATAATTCGAAATAGAATAGAATAGAATAGAATAGAATTATTGAAAGACAATGGATAGTTCAAAGATTTAAAAAAAAAAAAGTTTGGGCATATAATGAAAAAAATATTGTTATGCATGCACTTAATTTAATAGTTTCATCACACAATGACACTGTTCTTTTTCAATGGCTTTGAAAAATTAATGTATTTGTAATAATAATGCAACTGTAAAAAATACAATGGCTAAGAAGTGAGGTAGGGAGTAGACTTTTGACAATACTAAATTATATCAGTTTTTAAACTTAATATGATTTATTTAGGCCTTTTCTGTAGCGATTATTCTTTTCAGTTAATTATTACATTATTAATTATATTTAATCCTATCAGAATAAACCTATAGAGTAAGTTAATTGGCGGGGGAACTGCAGAACAGCCTGACGGAAATCTCACATTTTTATCTCAGAACAATAGATCATTACCAAAGTAGGGAAAGGATGTAAAGGTTAGATTCATGAAGATCAACCACGCCACGATTTCTAAGGCCGCTTACGATTTAATGACATATGATATTTAAGGGAGAACCATAAGGTCATCGATGGAATGCATATTTGCCAGATGTAATAAAATCATTATATATATATATATATATATATATATATATATATATATATATATATATATATATATATATATATATATATTCTATGGATCTTGATTTTGAATTTTTTTTTTCATGTCGGTTGTTAGTAATAGATTCTAACATAAATTGTCCATTTTGACTATGAAAGTGGTTTTGATCAGGAAGTTAAAAATAAATAGAAAAATTATATCTATGACCTTTTTTTTTGATATTACTCTAGGCTACAGCTAGATTCCTTAGAAATTAAAGTAGTGCCTAAGAATTATAATACCAACTTAAATACTTGAACATTTACATTACTAAAAAATGTAATAATTAAAAAAATATGCATTCTATAAACGATAAAAAAAAAAAAAAAAAAATATGCCATAGAAATCAGTACAATTCAATAAGCTTATTTTATTTGAAACTGAAAAGAATGCTCCATAAACGCTTTTAATGAATTGAATTAAATTTAAAAATTAATATAATTTCTCATTGTCATATTTGGCAGCCTACCTCATTTACACCCAAAATTTCTTAAAAAATTGTATTAATTTTAATTATTAAATGAAAATCGATGAGATAGATACTAGATCAATTGTAGATTATTTCTTCTTTTAAGCCGATTTTCGATATATTGGCATATCGCAATATGTTTGCTCATCAGAAAGCGGAAGTAATGGATAGAAAAATTTATGAAACTGAGACAGGACCATCCAGAAACCAACCCCCAGAATCCCTAACAATTTCGTCGAAATTGGAGTAACTGGTGATATTTCCCTCACATGAATTTGACTACTGAGGAAAATACGGATAGAAAATAAATTTGTTCCTAGATGTCCAAAACGTAAAAATCTAGTGGAAACGTATCCTAAAGAGCATATTTTTTTAGCCTTCTTTTTTTTCAGACCCCCCAGAAACTTTATTTAAAACTAATTACAATACGAACCTTTCGTTAATTTCGTTAAACTTTCGTATGAATTCAAGATATTTGTTCGTTGGTGAGGAAGCGAAAATGTTTTTTCATTATCTTGTACCTGTTCATTTGATAAAACTGTACATGCTCCCTGGGTTTTTAATAATTAGATTGTTTTTGACAATGGCCAGGCCAAGTTTGTAATAAGAAATTAATCTACTAAGTTTACGACTAGCATAAATTATTAAAATTAAACGTAAATTATATATTAATTGATTGATTAAACATACTATAAACTAAGGAACACAGTTGATAAAAAATCTTTGTAGTTCGAATAGGATAGATATAGGAATTTAATAGTAATTAATTAGATCAAAATTTATAGGAGAAGCAAAAGAGATGAATCAAGATCTACAACATAAGCTATAAATTTAAGTGTCATATATCCTGTAGTTAATAAAGACGTTCATTATTTTACAATCTCGACACTACACATTAATTGGAAACTCAAGAGCTAACTGTATAAGATAAAATAAGGAAATATTGAAGCTAGATGTTCATTTCGTCGCCGGCTGGAACGTTTGGATCGGTGGAAGCAGCGTCGTAAAAGCGATTTAGTCATAAAAATACTTTTAAACGCCTTTATTTTTTTTTTTTATTCCATCTTTTTTCTTTCAATTTACTTTTTCTCGAATAACTTCTCCGAACGACAGAGATTACTCGAATGCTCTGTTAATGCACAGCGATAAAAAAAATTTAATAGGCTTTTAAGGGTATTTGCTAAATCCGGTCAGTGTAACAGAATCTTAAAAAGAGTTTCGTTCTGACGAATGAAATTTATAATTTACTGCAAATGCTATCTCGGTCCGAAATGCACTCTTTATCTCTGCTGCAATGGCCTGGCTCCTTTTAAATAATGGACCCGAATCGGGCATAAAATTCTCAGCATCACCTCCCAAGTTAAACGACATTCTCCTCAACTGTTTTATAGACTGGACACTCAACTTCCATTCTCTGGTCCTCAGGCACAACGAGGTAGGTCTCTGGCTTCATTTAAAATATTTGGGATGAAGGTAGTCAAGAATAATGTTTATATAATATAATTTATAGGCAAATAAATATGGCTTGTTATATCTGCCATTAAACATTATTCATATAGATAAATTAATTTACGTAAATAATATTAATGAAAGTATAAATATAAACATAGATAACAAATATGAATATAAAATTAACATAACGCTGAAACGCTATGAATCATGGGAAAAATAAACATTTTCAAACAAAAAACACATTACTCCAAAATTTTTAAAAATTCTGTCAATATTTTAGGACCTTGTAGAAATCATTTTTTTTTTTTTATACAAGAATATATTCTCTAAAAGTCAAATAATATTTTTTCAAATTTTTTCCATCAGCAAATATGAATATATTTGAAGGTATGTTTAAAAATAATGTAAGCTGTGGTATTTCATTCTTACAAATATATTAGTTCGTTGTTCAATTTATTGTGCATGAATATGATCACTCTGAACACTATTATAAATGTCCTTTGTGACAGGTAACCTTTCTCAATTAAAAAAAAATTAAATAATTCTTACAAAAATTGATGGAGGAAATGTTAAATAATTTATTGCTTTAAATGTAAAATTAATAATCACAACCGTAACTTGAAATAATAAAGTTATTATTCTGGCGTAATAACATAATCAAAAAATGACCTTTTTATGAGCCCAATATGAAAATAAAAACATCAGATGCTAATAGACCATAAATATTGTAAGAACCTTCAAGAAGTCCGTCTCTATTCCGAAGAATATCTTTCCTGAGATGTTTAAACAATTTAAAAAAAAAAAAAAATTAAATGAGGAGAAGAATTCGATGCATGAAATATTAATGAAATATCCAGACTGTTTCATGTAAATGAGTGCGTGATTTCAACTATTTATACATATTTTAAAATTATCATAAGACAGGTTCCCTCGTTACATAATTGAAGATTTTTTTTTATTGTATCGTCTGAGCCTCACGCGAGCGTCTTCTCCTTTGGACAACTAACGCCAGGACCTAAAATCTGAATTGATAATCCCTTTCTTAGACACAGCGGATCTCGGCATCCAATAACAGTTTAGTCTACGAATTCCTCTTGAATTTTACATTTAAAAAAAATCTCTTCCATAGGATGCAAATACAGATTTTTTATTTTACTTAGGTGTTTACCAAAACATAGCAATGTAAATTATATTCTTGAAATCCAATTTAGTGATCAATTAAAAGAATATAAAACATGTTCATCAGTCAGAAATTATTATGATCCAATTAGGATCATTTTTTATTTATTTTTCCTATAATGACGCTAACTAAAATTCACAACAATACGACAAACATTGAAACGTTTTGGGAACTTAACTCAACTTAACTGGTTTCGGGATCTAATCATTACAAGATAGAAATTTTAAAATCTTTTCATTAGTGCAGAATAAAGTAATTCAATACTGATAACAATGATTGTATTGAAAACAGATAACATGAGTTTATCATTGATGAAAAGAAATGGTTAAGGTCATTTGAAACAGCAATTTCAAATATGGCAGCGATAGTCATCTATGAATTTAAATTCTATTTTTAGTCGGGCTCGTGCTTATCTTTAATCATCATTATATATTCTGAACATGTATCATACTTTATAAATGGAACAGGAATAAAAAAAAGGAGTCGAAACAAGAAAAATTCATATATATCACATTTCCACTGTCTCAACACCTGCCCACACTCTTTCCATATTAGATAGCAACTGGGTTATAAGACTCTTATACCATTCAGGCCAATGAATTACATGATCTCATTATAAGAACATCACATTAGTAGATAAAAATAAAAACAATAAATAAAATAATCAAAGGGAAAGTTATAATATGGATTGAACAATAAATGGCATTTTTTTTTCTCCCCATCTGCATGATTTGAAATTTGTAAGTGTAATCATCTTATATTTGAATAATAAAAATTAATTGTAGTATATTTATACATCATAAACTTATTCTAAGGACACATACACAATTTGTTTTCAATACCAGCTCAATAATTTAAATAACAAAGAAAGCACTGACTCGAAATACCACAAATCGACTTTGATTTGACCTACAATATTGAAAAAAAAATTTAAATAATCAGACATTGAGAGCTTGAAATTCTCACTAAAGCTCAGACATCCATTACAAAATCTATTGGCAAAGGCAATAGACCTAACTCCCGTACAAGACGAAGGAAATTATATTATATAATATACCATACAAAAATTCGAAAAATTATAAAACCAATGAATTCAACAGACATAAAAACATGTGATGTGACCGCAAGATCACATTAAAGCCGAATTTGAAAACAGCAACTGCTGCTTTTTACTTATAAGTAGATATTTGGATAAGCGGAACGAATACATGAATAGAAAAACATTGAACAAACCATTCGCAATTAAATAAATAGCTCGATATTAGCTAATGGGTTAAGGACCTCATATAAATAAGAAATGTCTAAGATGGAAAAAAATTTACTACAAAAAATTCTTAATCAAATCGGTATTGAGGACAGCCAGCCAACCTAAGCCCTCTCCACTATACATTGATCGCAGTATGTATGGTAACCAGTTCTGCAATGTTCCACTCCAATTGCAATTTTAAATACAACATGTTATAGTACATGAGATGCGTTCGGAAAATATTTTGGAGTGTTCTGTGACACCTACAATCCTATTTCAATGGCTAAAAATATTCATTCTAAATAAAATGTCTGAGACATACGATTTAATCAGGATACCGAGATACAAGTTGTCTGTTAATCAGATTCGGTACACAAAATCTTTCATTTCTTTTTTTTATTTAAATTTTCTTAATATATTTCTAAATTATTTACATTTTTCTAGAACTAAAAACTCACTCAAAACAGAAAATTTCGTTCCCAGCTAATCCTAATAATATTGTGAGAACATTTTTCTGTCCAATAATTTTATGACCATTAAATTGGACAATTGTACATTGAAGTTTACCAACTATACCTTGCATTATCTGTACCTATAGTGTTCATTTACTTTATTTAAAAAAAAAAAAAATAGTTTTATATTTTTAAACTATAATACATAAATATATAGTTATATTGGAAAACTAACTAACTTATAATATAGGCGCTACAGGTCCGCATGACCCTTGACCTCCAGAGTTATCCTTTTCCATATTCTCCTATCCAGCCCCTCTCTCTCTTCCGAATGGGGAACACCCAACTCTCTCGCATCTTTCTCCAGTTCATCCACCTGTTTCTTCTTTTTTATTTTTCACTGATTAGGCTTCCGATTTGCTCTTTACCTACCATCATCCCCCATTCTAATTTTATGTTCTGCCCATCTTAGCATACGATTTCATAGAATTTTTATTCTATAGTTAACTCTTTATCTAAATCTCGTGTTGCTCCAGAAATCCTTTTCATAATCTTTTTTTCAAATACTGTTCACTCTGTTCACGGCAATCGCCATTAGATAAACCTCTCAAACAAAAACATAAAATAAGTATTATATTCGAATCATTAATTAGTTATGGAACAATACTCAGATTTATCTTAACCCTTTTTTTTCTACCTTTGGTATTTGAATGTGCGTTGTATTGATTGAAAATGATATTATTTACAGGTACTGTTGAAATAATTGGATTTGAGGATCCTCCGCTCAATGAATGATAAAAATAATATATGGGATATGGACTAGGGGGCGTGAGACATACACCAAATTTTCACTCTATAGTTGACAACTTGTCTTATGAGAGATGTATATAATTTTAATTCCGTTTAATCTGACAGCAGTTGAGACTTGGGATGTATCAGGTTTGCGTAGGCTTTATGACTAGAAACTATACGTATAAAGATACGTTCATATTTAAATTTTTTTATTTCAATGTTGCTGCAGCATCTCCTATGAGGTACAATTAATGTTTTTTTTTTTCGTTGTCTACGAGTCTATTTGAACACTAATAATATTTTAAAGCCCGCATAATGTTTTAAATGCTTTACATAGTTTCTTTTTATTGATGGCAGCAATCATCTGCCTCAAAATCCCCAGATTCCAATCTCAAGGATTCGTCAACTATTCTCATCGTTCTCAAGCTTTATTTCTTCAACTCTATAATAGCAAACTAAATATCCAATCTGTCAGGGTAATCAATCAGTTGTGGCCGCTAGACTAGACACTCTTCCTCATTCTCACTTACCTTATCCAAACATCCCCGAGTATCCCCGAGAATTCTTTGGTCGACATCACCATAAACTTCCCCTCCCTCCACTCTTATATTTAATATTATACAGTGTCGATTAGTATTACAGACTAGATTCACTCGAACTAGGAAGTAAATGTGATCTATCTAAACAAAATTATTTTCAAGTGAATTTTTATGATTAATGACAACACATAAATATTACGGTTTAATAAAATCAGGAATTCCATACACAATAATACAAATTAGGATCAAAAGTGATCCCTTTATGATTGCTGAGCTCTTGAACAGTTGACTTGCAAGGAGGGCGTAGAGCAGAGCTCGATACTGTGTCCGTACTAATGAATGCTGCGTGTCCTCAGATCAAGATAGCACTGTGTTCCTTCGGGACACTTTCCACTTCCGCTAATTAAACACTGAAGAAAGCCATTAAGAACTATTAGAGACTCTTTAAGTGACTGTTAGCGCTGATGTGTTCATCTGATGCTTCTGTGTGACACAGTTATCGCCAAAAATTACAGTTCCAGCAAAGCTATAAACGTATAAATAAAAAAAAAAAAAAATGTTCCCACAAAAAAAGTGAACGCACTGCCCTAAAATGGCGTCCAAACATGGCGAACTGACAATTTTGACTTTAGTTAGTTTTTTGGTCACTGAGAATCAGCAATTGTCTTAATTTCGTCATAGTTCGTCTTATATTAAAGTTATATAGTCATAGAATAATAAAAAATGAAAAAATATCAAAACATAATTGGCTTAGGCAATAAAAAACACCAGTAAAATCAATATGTTTAACAAAAACATTTTCCCTTTAAAAATCAAGTGTCTTATGTAATTGAACGGCCAACAATAACGGAATGCGTGTTGAAATAAAACATCTGGAGAATATATTTTTCTTTCTAAAACGGTACAGGCTTAGGTGCTTACAGGCCCCTATCACACTACTCAGTACTTATAAATGTCTAAGTTTTAGTGCTACAATAACTTTTTTGCTGCATTATTTTAATTTTATTAGAAAATAATATGGTCTTCACCATAATAAACCGGCATCGTCCCCTTAATATCATCCAACCTTCTCCAGCATTTGACTCCTTTTTAGCAGCATTTTGAAATATTGTGTTCATCTGTCTACTATATTTTCTATGGATTCTATTCTATTGTATTCTATATATTATAGATACTGGTCCCTGTTTTCTTTTCCGATATTTTTGCACTTCTTTTCTCGTCCGCTTAATGTATTTTTCCAATTTTTGGATTCAACTTCCCGTTTTCCTTCATTTTGAGACCAAATACTACAGTTAGTTCCGATTACCAAGAAGAACTTATCCTTATATCGAAAATTTGTGTGAAAAAATGTATTCTAAACTTCAAAAACATGATATTTAGTTTAGCCACTGCAATTGAGATAAGTCCCTATCTTTTTCGAATAATCTTCAACGCTTTATTTTCTAAAACTTTAAACTGTTGTTCCTCCATCATCGCAAACGAAACGTTTGTCAAAGAAAGAACAGTAAAAAGTAGAGTTTTAATATAAGTTCTTATTTTATAGCGGATTGAATACACGATCTGAGAAATTTTAAGCAAAATCTTTTTCTCCTTAGACATATTTCTTGTCATTTAAATATTATTTAACATTTAAAAACATTCATTGAAAAATCCGGATGATTTGTAATTATCCTGTCTTTGAACGGAATTATCAATTCAAGACTGCACGGCGATGCCTTTATGTAACCGCTGAACTTCAGAGTAATAAAATAATTCGGGTCCGAACCCATGACTGATGATGACCGCGGCGAACAATGAGCTGCCAATGAAAATTTAAGAGATAGCTTGACAAATGGTTTAATAAACTTTGGTTGACAAATAAAAGAAGACCCTCTGATTAGCCGAAATGGATCACAATAAATCCTCACTAATCCAGCATCAGTCTCTACCCACCCACGGTTTCCCATTCATCCAATAATCTACTCTGGCACTTTCCGACTTTATTTCATGACCGCCTGTCCCTTTTATGGACAATACGCCTCTGAATTATTGAAATATTCTATATGGGTGTGCGGTCCGAGAGAGGCCAGATAAATATTATTATTTATAAGTGATACTGTTCTTTGTCGGAGTGTCGTTGAACCTTCAGGAGGTAACGGACATTTAAAACAAGGGAATGTTAAAGTTTCTTCGCTTAGTGGGTAGTTGAAGTAAACAGTTATAATTTTCTGGTAATAAATATTTGGTAGCCATTAAACAAGAAAACTGAAATGATAAGTTAATTTGTTGAATATAAAACATGGTTCTATATGAAATATTTTTATCATCTTTTGCAGACCCAACATTACATCTTCGTGGTGGCCTGCCAGGACAGCGGGAAGCCTCCACTCTCTTCCACTGTCAGCGTCTACATCAACGTGGTGGACGTCAATGACAACGCACCGCTCTTCGACCCCATGTCCTATTCCAACGAGCTCTACGAGAACGCTACTGTGGGCACCAGTGTAGTCACCGTCACAGCCACTGATCTGGACTCAGGTAAGTCCGACTTGTACTATTAGTCATCTCACTTTGATATATTCCGATAAAAGCACAAAATTTATTTGCTTGGAGAAAACGATGACTGGACTATATTCGAAATGCATGGGACAGATAAGAAGAGAAAGGGTGATATTTCAAGTTGCAACACGGGGCCAGTTATTAGTTAAAGCGCCGACGTAACTGGGCTGACATTAAGGGCCTACAGTCGGAGTATTGTTAAGGGGATAAGTAGCTCTGTTAAGTCTCTTATATTTTCTTGAAAATAAATCATATTAAAATATTGACTAGCTAATACTAATTTCATAACAGTCATGAAATCGAAACTGGAATATTACCACTATAAGCATATTTGGATTGGCTATATTTCATCAGATAGTTTAGTGCTGTAAATATCCATCTAACGAACAAACCTCTAAAATACTCCTCAGCAAACTGGATAGATACAAACCTACCATATTAATATTATAATTTATTATAGGTTTGGATTATAAAATTACACCTGTAGCCACAGGAAATAAGTTCTTTAAGTCAAAAAATGATCAATGTAAAGTAAACGATCCTTTGATCAATCCTCGTGTCTCCAACATTCACAAACCACCATCCTACGTATGGGCCTTAATCACCTTGTGGACTCTGACTGATGGCTTCAGGTCTATTGGAACCTCAACCACTTTGCTCTGTCAAGTTCGGATTGTTAGATAACCAACTTCAAAAAGCCACCAAGTCAAAATAAACCAACAGGTTTTGATGATCTGGCTGTTTTATACTCTATTAAACCCCAAATAACCTTATACGGCATTAAAAATTTCTTATCCATATATTAAAATTATGTAATATCACTAAAATAATAATACCAATTTTTGTTTTTCATAATCAATATTTAGAGCCGGAATTGAGCTTTAAGATTCCACTAAACCATCTAATTCCACTCATATCCAATCTTTACAATCCGAAATTCTTAATGATCCTTACTTTGTAATAAATAAAATAATCCATAACGACCTGAATGTTCCGTATGTTTCCGATTTGGCCCAATAGACTTCAAAACCATCCTAATCCTCTCGTTTCTAAACTTGCTTCCTCCTCAATCCTTCATAACCACCCTTGGCGTCTGAAAAGAAGATGGCCTCTTGATTTCCTAATTTAGATACTTTATTAGAGTGCTACCAATGGGTAGATTCTCTACAAGCCTTGCCATGCCATGCATTTCTCTGTATCACATTTACTGAATATATATTAATTTGTACAGTTTTAAATTTCATAAATAATAATAATAATAAAGGAATGTTGTAATATTTAGAGAAATGTTGTAAATTCAAATTTTAGGATTAAAAAATTATTATTTAGTTGTTATTTTGCGTTTGTTTATTTTATATTTTCTGTGCATATAGTGCAAATGTGGTCTTACCTCATTATAATTATTGTCCAAATCTTAGAATATTATGTTACTCAATAAATAAATAGAAAAAAAGTTTTTTAGGACTGCTCTTTTGACAATTGACTAAAAAATGTCAGACTTAAGCTAGGGAGTTGATAAACGTTTTCGGTTGCTTTCTTGCAATGGAAACTTTATTGCGAATAATTCAGCAATAAATAATGACGAGGAAAATAACTAATACTATATCTTGCGTGGTATTTTATAACGATCTCAATAGTTATTCCAAAGAAGACGAGGAATTAATTAAGATTTTATATAATTTTAACTTGATATTGCGAAAGTACAAGATTTAAAAACAAATGCCATGAATAGTTGGGGTAAATGGGAATACAAAACCTTAACGAGAGCACGAAAAGCATGTTTAAGTTGTGCAAGATTTCGCCAGAGCGATGCAATGTCTCCACCAACAGCCTATACTTCCAATATTAGGAAATCCATTGTCTATACTTTCAACATACACAATGATTCTCGACCGACTATTATTACTTGCATAAAATATATCAATTGTTGAATTCTAAGGTGCAAACCTATAACGAGATTAAAATTATTAAATGGAGTCTTGGATAAGTTTCAAAACATGGTGATATCTCAAAAAACAGAGATTTGGCGAATATAATTAAGTCATCCCATATAGTTTCTCATTATATGAACTAAGGATTCTATATGAATTTAATAGTCGGATTGCTGAATCAAAAAGAAGAAGACAAATAGGACTGTTTATTAATTCAAATTATTCCAAAGTTTTCATAAACACCTCGTTTTCATATTACAGAATATATCTGTTTCCAATCAGCAATTATTTATGGCTGGAAAGAGAAGAAGGAAAAAAAAATTGATTGATCTGAAGAACAGAAAAATTAGCATTGCAGATTTAATATGTGGTTGGGTAGAAACGCTCTAGGGTTCAGTTTTGAAGTTGTTATTCAGACATGATCGGTATGTATACACCATTTTCTCAGGATACAGAGCATCAATAGTTGTGTTGGTTGCCTTAAACGTCGTGATGTTATGTGAGTCAACATCTAATTATTACCGTTAGCAAATTATAGATTGAATTTAAATTTTAAAAACAAAACTCTTACGAAACGGAAAATATATCTTATTTCAAAGACACAATAAAGACATAATATGTAAATTTGAAATTCTATCGTCAATAGGTTTCTCAACCCGCTTGGATTAGATTATTTGCGATTTAATGCTTTAAAAAATACATAATAATATCCTTGCGGTGTAGGTAGTTCAAATCACTATTTGTTTTAAATTAATTTCATGAATTAGAAGTATACTTCTGACAAAACATAATACAACTGATGGAGCTGATTCTATTGAGCAGGTGATAAAATATCTTCCTGAAACAAATGGACTGATCACTGGAAAGATGGATCATTTTGTTTTGGCCAAGCAGAACGAGTTCACTTTTTTTTATATATTTTTTTTACAGAATCTTCATCTCCATCTTCGTATCCTTGCAGAGGGTGCCCAGAAAGACGCATGTTGCGCCATCAAACATTTTAAGGGAGAATTATTTTGACGAGGCTATGAATTTTTGAGAAAACTATATTTTTGTGAGGTTCCGATTATGGGAGGAACTTTCAATTAGGGAACAGTTTCATAGCTATTCTATTTCTCTTGTGATCAGTATTAGAGACCTAAGAAGTAGTATTGCCGGAATGCGAGGCCGAAACGAGTCTTGGTCTTGTGCAAGAGTCTCGCAACGGTCTTGAAGTTACCTATTAGCTTTGTACTATAGAAATATTAATGTATTATTTTAGATAAGGGAAATCTAACTACGCCCGAATGAAAAATTATAAGAGTTAAATTCAAAAGTATATTGGTTATATCAATTCTTTACGTATAGTATCTAAAATTGTCAAGCATTATTAACTATTTTGCTTTAATTTTTATTCAAAAAATTGATTTTTTTTACCAGTCTTGGTATTGGTATTGCAGCACTGAGGTGGTCTTAGTCATGGTCTTAGACCAAGACCTACCATTGGGCAACACTACCAAGAAGTGACTAATGGAAAAAAGTTGAACAAGTCATAAACATGAAGTAGTTCCCGCAGTATATCAACTTGATTCCACAAGTGCAAGAAAATATCATTTCAAGAATAAC
The DNA here is from genome assembly GCA_928085145.1 of Nezara viridula. Classification (NCBI taxonomy): domain Eukaryota; kingdom Metazoa; phylum Arthropoda; class Insecta; order Hemiptera; family Pentatomidae; genus Nezara; species Nezara viridula. The sequence continues at coordinate 130,443,938 of OV725079.1, forward strand.
TAAGAGTATCAAGTAGAAATCAGAAATTTCAAAAGTCACATTTTTTTTCTCTACTCATTACTTAAAAATTTTAATTAAAAGCAAAAACACAATTACAATGGTCGAAATAGTTCGTCGTAATAAAAAAACAAAATGTTAGCATCTGTTATGGTAATATTCATCTCGAAAGAATTCGCAGCAATCTATTCGCTGAAGGATGGAGAAAAAAAACAACATTGGTCAAGAACAAAAGTTGTCATTGAACCGAAATTACATTTCATTGTCAATAGCTGGTTCTGCCGTGTCTCATTAATTAGCTTTAGACAACAAGACAAGTTGAAAAGGCTTCTCATCCAGCGCACCTTGGCTAGGTCCAAACAGCTCGTCCGGGACATTCTTTCCTCTTATAATGCCTAAATGGCTGCTCTATCAAGATAGATAATAAATGTCTAACAATAATAATAATTATTAAAAAAATTAAAAATTGTACAATAAAATAATATTCTGACTTATACATCTTGCGAAATATGTCAGCTTAGACTACGAGGTTAGACAGTGTTGAGACTTATCCATCAAATTTTATAAGGGCTAAAGAAAAGCTAAAAATTGTTCCATTCTTTAGGAGACTTGTGTAATCTATTGAACTAAATTTATATCAAAACTCTTACAAAACTGGACAATATCACACAATGACAAATCTATAGGCAGGCCTACGCTTTGGATTGTGCAACTTGTTCTGACCACATGTAGCCTCTCTGGTTGGTCTCTCTTTATCGCAATATCTAGTGCACTTATCTCTTAGAAATTTAAATGCTTTGTTTGAAGATAATTTTTCGTACAACTTCATTTTAAAAAATACATAAGTTGCAATATGGAAATTGAGCTGGGGTTATCGGTGATACTTGTATACACATTTGTATTATGAGTTCATGTACACTAAACAGTACTGGAACAATTTTACCATAAATCACAAGCAAATTAATTATTAAACAATACTTGATTAGGAGAATAATTCCAAATCGACTTATTAACTAATTTATTACACTTGAAGATCAGAGTTATATGGAATCATGTTTCGCAGATTGAAAAAAAAAACATCAATTTCCAGTGGAGGGGTAAAATATTATTCCGGTTGGCAATACGGATACATTTTTTATCCTTCATTTTTATGTTCTTTGAATTCCATTCGCTATGTATTCGAATGCGCAGGAAATAAAGGTGGAAATCTATTAACCCTATACAACTCTAAGCAGGGGATATAAAAAATGGAGAACAGCTCATACGGGCCAAATCGCAACCAATCAACCTCTCAAGACAACCGGATTAAATATTAATGCCCTACCAGCATCTTTCCAAATATTACCTCCCCTCTCTCAACAAGGAATTGCGTGCCAAGAGGAACTAGCAAGAGCGGGGTGTGGTCCGCCTCGGGTAAAACTTACAAAACATGGCAGTACCTTGTAAAGAAACAAAACAAAGTTAACTGTTATTAAAGTTCTATAAAGGCCCCGATATCTTTAAAGCCTATTTCCAAAAACATTGTAAATTGAGTATGAATCAAGTTCAGAACTAGTAGGATAAAGACATTCCTCGATTTGTGAATGAAGATTTCTCGCAGTTATATGATGGAATACACAACACTGAAGTAGCCATTCTCCTCTTTTTATTTTCTCCGAAACCCCGGACCTCCGAGATAGTTTTCTTTTTCAATTAATTAGAGAACCATTCATATTGATAAGAAATTAAATCCTCTTCAATAATACTCTAGTATTATAGAATTAAAATCAAAACGAATACATAAAATAGCTGGCTACGCCCCTTTGAGACAGATATTGAACCAAAACACTACAACCTTGGTCTCTCAAGAAGACTACCAGAATGAGGAGGTTATTCGGATAAAAGGTCAGAAAACAAGATTTATGGCCACCAGTTGTAGTTTATCACCACAGACAAATCCCACATTGCCCCGAACTAAGATAGGGAAGGAAGAAAAAAAAATGAGGATAATTAATTATGATTATCTTTATTTATTATTTATTAAGTTATATGGAATGAGAGGGGGTTGGTTTGACAAGCGGAATAAAACACGCATTGCCCGGCAACCTGATAAACTGAACATTACGTGTTCGAGTCTCAGGATTGCAGGATTTTAAACTCTGGCATGAATACCCCGCCCTCTCATCTGTTCAAGGGAAAACCCGTATAAGCGACGTAGGAGAGAAAAAGGTTATATGAGTAGAATTGGTGGTTTAAATTATTGGAACTTCAAAGCGTTTACTATTAAGTGTTTTAGTAATCGTAAACTACATCATTTTCTTCTTCATTATTATCTGATACCCATTGATGATTTCTTAAGTAGCAACTTCGTTTAAAAAGAATAAGTGGAATATTATCAAGGAATGCTGTAGGACAGGAGTTCAATAGTTGAAAACAAATAAACTCGAACAAAAATATTTTAAATATTCAAGCTGAGGAATCTATCAAGAGGTTTAGAAATACTCAAGTTTTACCCTACATCGATATTTCAAATAACGTCGCTCTTGTATGTAAACTATAAGTCTCTAAAAGTATCAAGATCTTCTAGGAAGTAGTGCAGTCTGGGCTGATAAAATTTTACGCCTGTTGGGAAGCGGGGGGCGCAGCAGGGAAGCACAATCTGTTGTGATTTCTATTCCGCGTGGTCACAGCTGGCAGCCCTGCTGGATTAAAATGGCGTCCTTTCGGGTGCCTGTTAGCCTCACAGCAGGCTACTGGTCAGTGCACTTTCTTTCCCAATTAACCCAGACTTTGTTTTAATTTATTAATGTTATCGCCACAACAACAATAACAATAATTTATTCCGATGTGTGAGTTATATAAATAAGACGACCATGTAGATGTGTATGTTGGAATTAAGACCCACCAGGAAAGTTAGAGCACGAAATATAAATGATTTCCAAGTCAATTAAGTCCTTAAAACTTGATTAAATTATACATTACAATTAATTTTTACTGCCTAAATTAAATTTAATTAAAAATATATATATATATCCCTTTTCTTTTCTTTGTTGGTGTAATTTATTAATGGGCCCTACAAGACAAAGATTTCAATGGCACGGCTAAATTCGAAAGTTTTTTTCATTTCTAAACTAATTCCCTGATTTCTTTTATGCTAAACAATTTTGTCTGACGACAACAATCGAACTATTTTTTGATATCTTATTTATCTATAGGGATTGAGTTTCGTTATTGGATTAAGAGATTAAATTTCGAATTTCCAATTATAATTTTTAATTAGCTGGCGACCGAATCAAGTTTATATAATGAAATGTCAGCGAGTTTAGTACAATGAAAAAAAAAATACTCGATTCAGCATCTGTCAATTTAAAAAAAAAATTCTTAATGGTATCGACAGAGTGGTTTTTGATACGGACGCAGCCTGAATATAGTCGATTTCGGCGTAGATTTTTAATTTAATGTCAAAATATTTACTGAGAAATAGTTTTATTTGTCTTATTTTATTTTATTTTTTTCATTTTCCAAGTTTTTCTTCTGTCATAGAAACAAATTCTATGACATACTCCATGAGTAATTGAGCTCCAAAATAAATCTGATACAACACATTTTAGACATTTTTACGAAACTATCGCCGTAAATTTTATTTTTCGATTTCCATTAACGAATAACCGTGTTAGATTTTAAAAAATCATAAATTTGAAATGAAATAAGATATTCCGTGGAACAGACCCCATTTTAGCGAATTATTAACATCCGCCTAAAACTTCGTGAAGAGCTGCATCTAATCGTAAATTGCAACATTTTTGTAACGAAAATTCTTATAATTGGGGCGTTATCAATCTGAAGATCCACAATCTTTGTTTATTTAATTAGGTGCTAAAAACTCATGAACGACCATTTGTTTTCCAATTGAACCGTAAGATAATTTGATAACGAAATCGAGGATAATGGTTGTATGCAAATATTTGCAAGTTTGGCGTGACCTAAACTCTATACTACCAGAAATGTAGCACGGGTAGGGAAGAGAGAAGTAGGCAAAGTTGTCAAGTTACACATCTTCAAGACAGTATATCTATCCAAACTTTTGTATGGAGAGGAGAGTTGGATACTAACAAACCAACAGGAGAGGAGAATCACCGCTGACGATCAGAAAACAAGGAGAGATCGAGTTCGCAATGAAAGGATTCGTCAGGAACTGCAGATAGCACCACTGAAAGAGCTCCTAGAAACTCGTCAGCTAAGGTGGTTCGGCCATGTTACCAGGATGGACGACAACAGAGATCCTCTAAAGACCATGGAATATGTCCCAGATGGCAGAAGACCTAGGGGCCGTCCCAGAATGTTCTATCTTGACTACATTGAGCGACTCGGTAGGCGAGGGAGAAGGACCTCCGATAGGCGAAGAACCTAACTAGAAATAGGGAAGAATATAATTCCTGGCTCAATGTTCCTCTACGCTGAGAGGTACTAAACAGGGAAGCTAAAGAAGAAGGGAATGGGGGAGAACAGATTCTTGCGCCATCGACCATGGGGAAAATGGGAACCCCTGATTTGTTACTTTTTCTAAGATTTGTTCTTCAAACTTTGAGCATCCAATCTATTTATCGTTAGAGTGTCGATATAAAATCAGAATAGGAATGACCAAGTGGGCTAACGGATGTGCACTGCACCGTGCGTTGCCCAGCAACCTGATAACAAAATTACAGATAAAATTAACTACGAGTTTGGGTCCTGGTGCCGGTGGGTTTTTTTATCTCTGTTAATAGTGTGATTGTTATTCTACCTCACTGTAACTAATCTCCAAGTGACAGATTGTTGTAATACTCAATAAATAAAAAAAATAAAAAAATATTTTTAAAAATCTGGCATTAATCCACCGTCCTTTCTGATACCAGGATATGAACTCTTGATCTCAGTTTGGAAATTGAATAGCTGGTTCTTAGTTAATAGCTAAACAGAAGGCTATCAAACGCATAGAAAATCGTTAGAGCTATAGTCTATAGAAATATATTTTTTTCACTTATTGCGCAGCCGCTATTGAGCAGGGAGCACCCAATTTGTGTTACATGCATCAGTAGTCAAAACCCTACAAAATAAAAAAAGAAGCGACAAAATCGATTCACTAGTTCCCGAGAAAATCTTGGTACAGATAGACAGATAGATAGATAGACAGACAGACAGACCAATGGGTAAAAATGTGTTTTTCGGACCCAGGAGATTCTGAAACGTATGGATCCGTCGAAAACCGCAAATCGGATATTTGACCTTATCTTAATACTTCCCTTACCTTAGAAAAGTAAAAAGTCACCCTTTTAATTTTCATGAATTTCTAATTATTACTGTTACTAACTATTACTCTTAATTCTATATATTCTCACTCGTACCAAGATTCATAATACAATCTGAAACGTATCATTTGGAGATGCCCAATGCCGAGACCTTCCTCCCTCATAGTAACGCTATATATCACCCAGCTCTTGAGAATAGCAGTTCCCAGGAGGTAGTAAATACAAACAGACCGTGTATACGGGAGGAACAGGAACGACATACGTAGCCGTCAGTGGCCAGGGGCTAGGTAATAATTGAATGTTATACATCACCGCTGCAAGTCCGGCCAGGATTCTAATTTGCGAAACAGATCCTCCTGATAGCTATTTGCTCTTCCTTTCCCAGGGGTAGCTCTCCTCTATTTTCTTTTATTCTCCCATTAGCAGGCTGGCTGTATAGCTGTATTTTGGCCAGTCATTGGCTGATTAAGCTACATTCCTCTTAGGGTTCAGTCATGTGAATATGAGACCTCTCTTAATGGATAGATATCCTGCAAGATCGATACCATTTGGCATAAGGTAATACAAAAATGTTATAGAACAATTTTTTGTATAAACGTTTCTATTAAGATTACTGTTAACTGTTACAGGTATCATGGAACCAAAAATAACACTATGGTGTAATAATATCCATTACATGTGAATTGAAAGGTGTACACTAATAATATATGGTATTATAGATCCCTTTCCTGGTTCTCAGGAGTGATGGATTTTGATGAATGAGATATGAAACCGTATTGAATTTCATGGAGAAGTGACAAATCCCGATCTCAAAACGCAAACAAATGTAGTAGAAGTCATTGGAAAAAATAGGAGATTTCAATATGCAGTCGACGGAACGATACGAGATAAATATTATTTAACGATTTCGACGGATTTATCAAGCCCGGTATAGATTCAAAGCAACTATACCGGGTCTTGCGGTTTAAGTCCAAAAATGTCATTTTTTTGGGATTTACCATAATTCTGAAGAAAGTCTCTTGGGCGTTATGGTAGTAATGGGATACTTATCACATATTTAGGCTTTAAAAATTAAAATATTTCTTTGGCAACTGTGACGAGTGTGTTAAGTGAATTTTTATGAGTACCAACAGGAAGCCAACTTTTTTCTATTTCTTTGTGTCTAATAGGCTAAGTTATGCGACTTTTACAGAAATGAGCATTTCTTTATGAATCATAGGTTGAAACACACTAAGCACAGGTGCCACAGATCTGTCATAATCTTCGAACTCAAAATCTTTTGAAACGATAATTGGACAATATAGAAAGAAGGAATTCGATACTTTTATTAATGAAAAATTCCAGTTATTGATATTTCCAATGTGAGGGAACTGCAAAGTCTCGAGCAAATACAAAATAATCCATTAATTTAAGCTCAGGAATAGTTTTGTATTATTGCTTAACTATTAAATTTAAGCAATATGTTTAATGGAGGAGCTAATTTCATATTATGTAAATTGTTAGTGTGTAAACAGCCGTGGCGGAATATGGAAGACTCGTAAGCATTTGTGTTGTATGGAATATCTTGGTATTATATTGTTACTATACAATATTATATTGCATTTACTATATGTTTCGTTGACGTAGCTTATATCTGGAATGCATTAGCGAGAAGGTTAGCTGGCTAATCTGACAGTTCTAAAGTATGCTTGATAATTAATAATTTCGTCAGAGCAATCACTATTTAAGGACCTGCCACCAATCTTGCAGAGAACATTGGAAAGCGGTAATGTGATTAAATTACAGAATGAAGATAAAACAAAAGTGAAAGCAAGGAGTGGACAAATGGAAGGTGAGGCAACGATCCCAGCTGCAATTACTATCTCACCCTGGTCAGGCATCTTATACCACACCCCCGGTGCGGATTACATTGTATGCCTACCATGGAACCACCCATCATTCTTCATTAGCATTCTCATTAACTAATAATTAGTTAATCTTTTGATAGAACTATTATTATTTAAACTGTTTACATAGTATTTCTGAAAAATATGTATGACCATGATGATGGCTGACTAGGCATGGGTGCCCATAATTTTTGTGAGGGGGTGGGTGAGGATTCGACTGGGTTAAGAAAAGCTTCAAACTAGGAGACAAGAGGACCACAGCAACTGTAATAGTATAAGACGTATGATTTTTAAATGTCTACTTCAGCTTTCACTGTTCCTGCGCCATCAACCTTGGGGGAGGGAGAGGGGCACCCCTGTGGTCAGAAAAGAAAAGTATTATAATATGTGGAATATATGTAGTAAGACAGAAAGTTCTGAGATCGATGATCATGATAAAGTTGTTGCTTAAAGAAAATACAGGATAATATAACAAGAGACCCATCTGATACATGTCGACTGTGCTGTGTGAAGTTAAGTGGTGGTTGCTAATAGCACTGATGGACCTACGGGAGGAGGACTTTCGGGCTGAAGCAAATCCTCCAAAACATATTTATTTTCATTGCTACGTATTTGGTTATGTTGGTGTCCATAACTTTTTTCCCTGTCCTTCAATTATTGTTTAAATTAAAAGTATTTTTTCATTCAAAAAGTATTGTAGTAATGCCAATTATGACAGTAAGTAGCAATTTTTAAATTCAATGGATGGTATGGAATTGCATCTTCATGAAACAGGAGAGGAACAACAGGCAGTTTTTTTGTAGCACACAGCAAAGAATATCAGATATGAATAATGCCGGAGAGTCCTTGGATTTTTCCCTCGCCCTAGTTTTCTGCAGACTCGGAACAAATTAAATAATAATAATATCAATATATTATATTGTCCTTAACTAACAGCCGACGTCAAAAAGATTTAAATTAAGAGAATAAAATGTTTTTGTCTAGTTTCAAAAATTTCCTTTGTTCGAGATCTTTCCTTATCCTCCTGATCGTCTAAAATTAAAAATCAAGATTTTCGAATAAAATAAAATGCATTTTAACTTCTATATTACGTACAATAGTATTTGACTAGATATGTACGATAAAATTACATTAAATTCAAATTAAAAATACATAATTTTTCAAAAACTGTGACTAAACATTTAGGCGTATTAATAAAAAAAATAAGTTAAAATTGGTTATGTAATTAATTTCACTATTATTTTGACGTGATTTTTTTCTTACTTATATTTCTACGTTATAGTGTATTGTGTCTGAGGGGTACAACCGCTATTTGTTAAAAAAAAACTAACCAAACCAAACCAAAGATACATCGGACTGAACCCATAACATTATGTTATTATAAAATAAATTAATATTTTTAATAATATAATCCTTCAATGTTTAACGAATTTGGCTCTAACTAAAGAATCGCCTAATTTTATTGCAAACAAATGCAGTAAATAAATAATTTAAAAAAGCCGAACGATAAACTGAGAGCTTCTCAATTATAATTATTTTTTTTTTAACTATATGAATATAACCTAAAAAGATATATGCATATAAAATATTTGAATTCCTTAAATCCTGAAATATGTTAAGAGACGAAATCGAAAAGAGGACATAGGGCCAAAAAACGCGGAGGAATCCCCAATATGGCCGACCGCGGTCCCAGATAAAATCTTTATTACAATAGAACCTTGAGAGGTTATCGAGTAAGGCTTATCTTATGTTGAACATCTGGTTTTAGCCTTGTTTACGTCCGGCACCAATCGTTAACAACTCTTCAAATGGCGTCTTCTGAAGGAGTCTTCTTATTAACATTTGTTAGGAGGGGGTAAAGAAAAAAGTTGGTAGAGACGAAACGGAAATAAAAAAAATAAATCAGAAACTAAAAGTGACAGATCTGAGGGAGGTTTCTTAAGTCTTAAATATTAATGAAAACAAGGCGGGTTTAAAGGTACAACATTAGTGAAACTAGTTCATAACCTAAAAGAAGAAAGCTCTACACATTTATTAAAAGTCATTGCTGAGTAACGTGACCACGTGTCATAAATTCTATAGCACTGCTGTTTAAATTTAGAACGCAAACCATGTAGCCTTCAGTGCAGACATTTAGAGTTATTTCACTGCGACACATCTGAACACCAACAACCTTTATACCTGGGACTGAAAATAAAAATATTAAAGAAACGGATACGTTTCTCTCAATGAAATATGTTGTTTCAGCTAACTGAAGTCCGTCCTAGTGTGCTTTATAATATGATAACCTTCAGGGATGCCCATCCCCCTCAAGGTCGATCGCGCGAAAACTTAACCCATCCCTAATTTTATTGCTCGTCTTTTCTTAAAACCAGAGAAAGCGAAGTTAGAATAAAATAAATAGTAGATCATATACAATTACACATGCTGCTGTCCATTCCAAAATGTTACCTTGTATCTTAATCTGAAATTTTTCATTCTGAAAATTCATAACCCCATCAAAATGTGCTTTCCCTCAAAAATTCAATACCCATCAAAATATACCTTCCCCCCCCCTCAAAAACTTTAATGGCACAACTTGCGCTATCAAACCCCCTTCTTCTTTCAGGGCACCCTTGATAAATTTCAAAGTCTGTGGAGACGGACTTGTAACTACTGAATCTGTATCTTAAATTTTAAAACGGAGAGCCAAGTCTTTTCAAGCAGTTTCAATCGATTCAGAATAATTTCTCAATTTGTAAAATGAATTTATTATTCAAACTTTCAAGGAGCTATTATGGAAATTAAAACCACACTTATTATCTAATAAGTGTGAAAATAACCATGCTTATTTTCTAAAATTTATTTTTTCTAAAAAGGTTTTTCTCTATTTCCATAGATTCTTTTCAGTTTTCACCACTCTGTCGTTCCATACGATAGCGTTTTAAGCCCAATCCTCTATTCTCAATGTACTTCTCAATTCACAGATCGCCCTTCCACCAAAATCTTCACTTTCGTTGGCGATACAGCAGTACTATCTTCCTATACCAATCCGAAATTAGCATCTATCGCTATTCAGATTTATTTGACAACAAAAAGAGGTTATATAAATGAACAAATCAAATCTAACAAGTGTCTCACCCCGAAAAAAAGTCATGTCTATCTACAACCATCGACAACAACGCAGTGCCTACAAAAAATTATGTACGGTACCGTCCGTGAGACAAAAGACTTACTTGAAACATACATACAAAATTTAAAAGACTAAAAAGGATTGATCAGACGATATAATCAACTATCACATCTTCTGGACTACAGATCCTCACTTAACTTGAAAAACATGTGGATGATCTACAACACTATAGTGGCACTGATTTGGAAATACGGAACAGAACTTCGAACTATTTTGTACCACCGATATGATATATTTCAAATAAAACTATAAGATACATATTGACTTAAACATTTCAACAGTAAAATCTTACCTGCACGACAGATGATTTAAAATGTTAATCCTTTTGTTTGTACTTCATTAACCATGCGATTTTTTTTAGGAGAGAACGGGCGGGTGGAATACAACATCATCGCAGGAGATGAAGACTCGGCCTTCGAAGTGGACATCGACAACGGGACATTGAGGACTAGGAGACCTCTGGACAGGGAGACCAAGCCGGTCTACAACTTGGTTGTCATGGCAACAGACCAAGCTAAGCTGGCGCACCACAGGCTATCATCAACCGTTCAGGTAAACTTTTTCTTTATGTCAATATAATAATTTAAACTAAAAATTATATTTTAAATTATTAAAAAGTTGCATTGATCTACTTCATTTTTTTAAAGTTCACCTACTAATCGGTTAGAAGGTTTTTAAACTACAGTTGAGGCCGTACACACAGCCAATGATTACATGTTCAGCAAGTCTAGAAGCGTAATTTTTATGAGGGACTAGCACTTATTAAATTAAATAAGCTCGATGGGCTTCCAGGCTTTTATTATTATTGTATCATTCTAGTAAAAATAATTTTCACGAAAAAATATTTTTTCTTTCAAAGTAAAAGTTAATTGTTATTTAATTTATTTTTTTAAATTATTATTATTCCCCATGTTTAAGAAATGATATAGCTTGATTTTTGGTCTTTTATCTTTTATGAGGTTTTATTTTTTAAGAATGTACTTGACCCAATTTGCATAATTATTTTGTAAAAAAACGTAGTAGATTGAAGTATTTTGCGAAATCCTAATAAATGTACAACTCGAGATTTAGCGTCGTTTATTGTTAAGCTCATTTCTCAGGACATCAAATATTCTGGTAAATATCATATTTAAATTGAAAATTTTTTTTAATATATACAATATATTGTATATATTGTATATATTTAATATATACAATATGTTATGTACGTAAAATATGTTGCTCTCCTACTTAATTACTTAATTAATAATAATACTTAATTCTTACAGTGATTTTTATTAAGAAAATAAATACTACTAAATATTTGTATGTTTCTTCTGATAAATTAAATTAAAAAAAAAAACAGTAAGTACTTACATTAATTACATAATTTCAAAAAATTAAGTATGTATGCATATGATATCAACATTTTAAATATATATTCTGCATAAATTTATCTATTAACGTCCAGTCAGTTATGTCAGAAATAATTGTTGACAACCTAATCTTTCATTTTATTTATAACTATTTTTTTCTTTATTGAATTTACTAAGCTTGCTTTATCAGTGAAAAACTACTAGCTCTTCAGATGAGGTCTGTAGGAAAAAGCTGAATTCAATTGTGATACTATTAATACTCCCAACAAACAACATTTAAAATAGTGGAATGGAATGAAAAGGTTAAAACCTTTCCCATGAGTTTAATATTACTTATGATTAGATAGCTCCCTATTAGCAAGCCGATGAGTTTATTTTCCATCGGTGTGCGGAATTATAAATGGCTCATAGAATTCGTCGCCGTATTCCAACGAGGTGGAACTTTATTGCTAATAAATAACAGGTTCCCTGCATTATCCTCTACGGAGCTGGCCAGTTCCTACGGCGTATAAGTTAACAATTTTAAAAGAGATGATTTAAAATCAATGTTATATGCATCCCTTCCTCCGGAAAGGGGAAACCACATGTTAATGGATTTGCGGCAGTTGAGGAATATCCTCAGTGCTGAGGTTAGTTGATATAAAGAAGCGTGATGTACTATCACTCCAGGTAAAATAGTACGGTTATTAAACACCGACTGCCAGTCCCCTAATACATACAAATATGTCTCTATAGCCACCTTCTGTGACGAGGCATAAATTAGATCTGATGTAGGATTATAAGAAATTTATTTATAAGTGATTTCTGCCACAGCTTAGTGGATAAATCGCTTTATAACTTGATTACTTCGAACAAAACACTCTCCACTCCTTTCATGCTACATGTACGCCATATCCCAAAGAGTTATATGCTTGAATCATGTCCGGATTTCGAACCCAATGTCAATTGATCCAAGTCATGTTATGAATCAGATTTTGTCTGTATCCTTTAAACCTTTTTACGAGTTGTATATTTTAAAGTACTTAGAAAATTTGTCGCTATGCCAACTTTGTTACATAAACCCTATCATCAATAGGTTGAAATGTACATAAGGATTAAAAGTGTAAAACATAAAATGGAGAATCATACCAGCAACAGCCTGTTAAATCTACCATTTGCTTTAGATAACTACGGTTTTAGAAATGCAGGACGTAAAAATGTGAGAAAAAAGAGGAAAAGACTCCAGGAATATAGTTTTGAAAGCCTCATGATGATAGGTAAAACACACCTATTTTTTTAACTTGGTGTCATCCTCATTTTGAATATTGCAAAAAAAAAAATTAATACCGAAGAAAGTAGATCAATACAATACGAACTGATGAATTGAAGTCTAAATGAAGTAGTGCTCTACGTTTAGCAACATAATGAGAAGCAATCAAGGAAATCTAGCCAAAAAAAAAAACTTACACCTTCAGTGATGGAGGCAAGTGAATGGTATTTCCGATTCCGATAAACCTAGTTTAAGCTTACTTAAAAAAACAAGTACCTCCTAGATATTGAATCATCAGTTTAAAATGTTTTTTACATGTAAAAAGATCGTTAAAAATAATTCTTAAATCGATAATCGGAAGGAAATTGGAGAAAGATGCCATAAGACGTTAGCTTAGAGGCTATGGGTATGACTAGTAAAGGAATTGAAGAAGGAAACTGAGAATGAAAGGAAATAATGTAAGAAATTCGATTTAGTTAAAAAAGTTGTTAGATAATTTATTTAAAATAGTAAAACGTTTAAGAGATACTAGCACAGAATAACTTAGAATCAACTACATCCATTCCTGAGACTTACTATTATAATTATTTGGAAAATTATTGAGCGCATTTTCCTTCAATCCCTTAATAACACTAAATAACTGAACTACGCCACAATATTAATTTTTTAGAACAAACTTTTGCCAGCATAATTATTGTTTTATTGAGAATTATCGGTTTAGTAATAAAAACACACATTTGCCTACAACAAAGAAAGAAGTCTTCTAAAATTAGTTTTGATAAAATTGTCAAATCCGAAAGTCGAGGTATTCGTAATTAACAAACTCCACTATACATTGCATGTCCAATCGACTTTTGAGTACTCAATATCTTTAAAACTGTATCGTTAGGATCCTATCAAATATAAAACATATTTTAAAAAATGTTTTGTGTACGATTATTCTAAAATAATGCTCCTAACGGGTAAAGTTGAAAGGAAGTCATAAAATAAAACCTGTTTTCTGATAAGAAGCGATAAGGACCAACTGTTCTGAAAATCCAACACTTGAGACATTTCTAAAGTTCAGTCAGAGCGTTGATTTCATTTCCACTATACTGTATGCTTGATATCCTAGAGAAATAAAAGAATGATAATTTTCGAATTACGAGTGCAAACTTTCGAAAAGATGGTAAAGATCGAATCGACCGCAAGAATTTATTGTGGAATCTGTGGCTTGAAGGGATGGATGGACATTGAGTAATCTATGGAACTGTTTTCACTCGACAGATTATATCACTCAACTGTCTCGATACAGTTTCTTCTTGCGATACTTCCTGTACTCTGTTAAAGTTGAAGATAGCTCTTAGCTTCCCTTCACTATTTGACATAATGCGTCCCACATAAGTTTGTATTTTATCATGAACCGTCATTGACCCCAGCCTTTGTTCACGCGAGCAACTTTGACTCGAAAAAAGAAAAAGTACTACAAGATAGACAAATAATTATGAATATCACTTATTATTTGCTACCTGTTAGGACTTGGAATAAACAAGTCACAACGAAATTTTGTTTGAATATAGCACATCTAATCTTTTTTTGTGTGTGTTTAGGGCTAAAGTTTCCCGCTTTATATTAGAATAGAGATTTTTAAAACATTTTTCACAGTTCCTGCGTTTTTCCCAGTAAAATAAACTAACTTATTATTTTTTTTTTTTTTGGAGAACTCTCTACTCACATTTTTTTTTTTTTTTTTTTTTTTTTTTTTTTTTTTTTTTTTTTTTTTTTTTTTTTTTTATGGGATAAGGGATTATTAGCTCTATAACCAACCCTCAATATGGAGAACCAGGAGCTACAAAGTGATCGTTCACCTTCCTATGAATCTCTGAGTGGTTCTGATAAAAATAGAAGTCATAATTTTATTTCGAGGTTATTGAAAATCAATGTTCGATGTAAAGGTTTACGAATTTATATAAAACGTGGTGAAAATACACCATTATTTCATTACATTGATATGAAATCTTTATCAGGTTAATAAAGGCTTAGTAAATCAAACATTTAAAAAAAATATATATTTAAGGCATGTTTTATTGATTTCTGCCGTGACGTTAGAACGATAAATAAGAACCATTGATTTTTCAATGATGAGTGTACAATAAAAAGAAAATAGATATAATTCTGTATAAATTGAACAAAACACTACTAAATATTCTTTTAATAAAGCTGTATATTATTCTACTATTGATATTATAAAAGATCGTAATTAAAAAAAAAATACGCCCAACACAAATTTATCATAAAAATTCTTAATATGTCAAACGATTGATAACCAGAATTTTACGACTAAGAACTCTCTAATCCTAAGTACACAAACTCAAACAATAGACTGAAGAATCGCCTGTATGAAAGCATAAGAGGACGAGGTGTTAGTGAGCTTGGGGAGTTAGTTAGCACTTGAGTACAGAGAGGTTAGCTAATTAGGGGCCGTCTTGTTCAACAGCCATTGTCCTCGCCAGCGAGCTGTTCTCATCCAACAGGATGAAGGAGGATGTTATAGAGAATGCACAAGTGCTAAACCTTTTTGTCATCTCCCAAGTGACAATAAATACCCAACATAACCTTTGTTTTTTCTACTGCTAATAGCTTCGCCTAATGGAGACCATATGGCACGATTAATTTTGCATGCTGCATACAAATATACTGCTAATGCAAGAAATTACAAAATCACCCAAGGCACGATTTCAGTCAAGGCAATATCTAATTTATAACTTTTGATGGTACTAGTTCTCTTTCGCTATTCGAAGATGGTGCCCAGTTTCAAGATCACTCAGAGGAAACTACTCCTAGATTAACTAAAATATACGAACATAGCCGAAAGAAGACGGAGTCCAACGATCCCTAACTCCTGCTTGTAAATTATCCGCCATTTTAAGGGTGCAATTCCTAATCAATTATAATACTCTTTAATAATTATTAAAAAATTGAAATAAATATAATTATTTGGATTTCGAACTTATATAGGATTATTAACTGAGAATATCAATAATTATGATGCTATGGGCTTTCGCAGTGATCAAAACTTCCTCTTTATCATATTAGGTTATTATGCGCATTGTTTTTATACATATTTTATTTTGAAAAACATTTTATTCCTTCGGTATCTATCAGAGAGGTTAAGGAATTTCAATTTAATATTAATTTTTAAATTGAAATAATACTTTTATAATTTAACCAGAAGATTAGTTGTTCATTATTGAAAGATAATCATACCCAAAGCTTTATCAGTTTATAAACTAGTAAGAAAAAGACACCCAAGTAGAGTACATGTAGATTCCTCACAACTTTTATTGGTAGCATTTTTAGCTATGCTTCAAAGTCTATAATTTGTTGTTTCAGATTTAAAAATCAGAACAAACCCATTTTAAAGTATTATAGTGTATGATTAAGGGCAAAATCTAATAAAATCGATAAGGATCTAATAAAAAAGATAATACGAGTTTTGGTGGGGATAGCGTAATATATCAAGCTGTCTCAGTCATAAAAGTTCATGAAGTTCCGGAAGACCTCTGCCCTTTAGGGATCCCTTCATCCCTTGCTCAGGCTCCTCTGAAATCTTCTACCCACATACGAACTCTTCGATACTTTGATGAGAAGAGGGAAATCAGTTTTAAAGAGAACTTAGATGACTGTCTTCCTCAGTAGCGTGTAGTAACATGGACAATACAGGTATCAACCCTCCTGAGTTCACAATTCCTGAAAAACGTAAGTAGGTTTGATATCAAGCATTCATAGGCATTCCAATAAAGAACAATGTTGAATTTAAAAACTTGTGTAAACTCCCATATCTTCATATGTTTACTTCCGACCAGAGTTACCAGGCTTGACAATTACCCAAGACTATAAGATACTTCCTTCCATTGGCCATTGTCACCATCCAAGTTGACAATGGATGATGTATTGAATTGCTATGTATTTGTTTTTACAATTACTAATTAAATGCTATGTTTCTTATTTCCAGGTGAGCGTGGTGGTGAAAGACGTGAACGACGAGTGGCCCGAATTTGTTTCGCCGAAGACGGCAGGGGTCGGGGAGAACTCGGCGGCGGGCACGGTGGTGCTGGCCGTGAAGGCGGTGGACAAGGACGAAGGAAGGAACGGCTACGTGGAGTACCGGCTGAGCGGGGAGGGCGCACCCACCTTCACCCTCGGGCCGGTGGACGGCCTCCTGCGGGTGGCGGGCCCCCTGGACAGGGAGCGAAGGGCCAACTACAGCCTCGAGGTGACCGCTCGGGACAGGGGAGAGCCCTCCAAGGACAACAAGCAATCCCTCCTCATCACTGTCTTGGACATGAACGACAACGCGCCTGTCTTCGACCCCAAGCAGTACTCGGCTTCGGTACCAGAGAACGCCAGCATCGGAGCGAGTGTTCTGCAGGTGAGAATAGCATTTATTAAACAAGTTTTTGAGTTATCCTAGTTAGAAGACTAATCACTAATCATAATTGTACGCCTACTGTCCATAAATATTTACATAAATCACCTAAAACCAATTGAAAATAACATTCATCGACAGTGTATTGGGATATCAAAGACTGGATTAGCCTCCTATGCAAAATTACCAATTGGATCATGTACCAGCTTTTGGATCATAGTGTTTTGTTTAAGATCGAGATATCTTCTCAAATGTCAAACATTTAGAGGCGGGAGGCCAAATTCATATGGAGCTTTCAACTTTTGACGAGGGTGCATTTTAATGGAGTTATAATTTTTTTTTTTTTTTTATTGAAAAATATTACATTCTGTCTCAAAGGACATTTATAATTTATTAACACATATCTATATTTACAATTTGGCGAGTGAACTCCGAGCCAGACTTGTCCCTCCAACTGTGGAGGGAAAAGCATGACTCCTGGAGACCCCTGCACTTCTCTCTCAACCGCCTCACTGGGGCTAAATCCAGTGGAGTATAATTTTTGAATTATTTTTGTGGTCCATTTTTAAAAAAAATTTTAAGTGGGGAAGAAGCGGCGAAAATATGGAACAGAGAGAGCTTACGTTATTGCACATTACTTACAATTTTTCCAAATCTATTTTCTATTATTCCTAGTATTTTTCCAAAAACATTTTTAAGAAGAAAAGAATAATAAAATTTCTTGCGCAATCAATCAACTGAATTTAAGCCAGAAACTAGGAACAAGACTTTAAATAAGGTCAGCAAGAAGGGATTTCCTTCTACATGAAACATAATACAGCCTGAAAATAGAAAATGCAATTATAGTGAAGAGATATTAGAATTGTCTAGATGCAAATAGGTTCGCCTGCATGCCTACTTTCCCTCCATAAAACCACCTACGTTGCATTACTAACGGCTTAGAACTTTTTATAGGTGTAAATCTTAAACTTGTCCTCATTCTTATCAGATTCCTCATTCAGTATTCTTGTAACATGTTGAAAATTGTAGATACTTCATTAATTTTAATTAATTTTCTGATACCTTCTGTAGCCTAAATAACTTGAAATATGCAATAGACAACTGGAGACGGTTGAATGATTTTACGACTTAGAGTAAAATGTAGATGGACTGTTTCAACCAGGAGAAGTGGTGGAACATGATACTGAACGCAGGTTCCCCGGGTTAGGGACAAGAAATCCGATGCCTACTCCTGTACACATTCCAGGTCCTTGCCTTACAAGTCAAATGAACGATGGCTGAACGGCTTTCGATCACATCGCAATGTTCCGCCTGAGAAAGCAACAGATACCATTCAGCGGTTTTTAATTATTTTATAATATTTGTGGTTTTTTAAACATTTCTTAATCCATTTGATTGAACATGCTTCTGAAATGGTTCTTTTTTTATGAATTGTGCACTAAACCTGTAGGAACTAGTAACATGTAGGAAAACATTAACTAAGAAATATCATTGTATAAAAACAAATAAAAATCTAATTATTTTCGGTAGTATAATAAAAACATATATTACATTAAAAAAATAATACTCAATAGCTATGAGAAACCCACTTATAGCCTAAATAATTTATTGTAACATTCATTTTTAATTTTATATACGCTTAGTCCCTAGATGTTATCACGAAGTATAGCTGATATCCAACCCTTCCCAGTCTTGGGTACCGAGTATTTTACTCAAATTGAATCACTATTAAGAATTCAATCACTAATTCAGTTAATCAGTTAATAATACTTTAAATGGAGTATTGATTCTTTGATAATTAAAAAAAAGTCACTATTTGTGTAAAATACTTGTTACTCAGTACTCAGAGCAGCCCTTTGTCCTTCTCTATCCAGCAGTTACACATCGCATTCATTGAAGAATGGAGTCAAAACTGAAGAATTAAGATTAAGCGCAATTACTTTTATCGTTCGTCGTAAACCCACTACATCTGGTTCTACAGTATCCTTTAACAATGCGTTACGTATCCCTGTCAAACCTAACCCAGAACATAGAACTCCATCTGAATTAGCGAATTATTTGTAATTTCCATACAAGACTGAAATGATTAAAAAACTGCTTGTAGATTCCGTTTAAAGAAATACTTTAACACATGTGTTGTTTAATAAACACACTGAACTTTTCATTTGAGACAGAAAAATAGTGTACATTACCATCATTAGGCCAATTTGGACATTTGGAATAGAGTTTTGAAGCTCCAAGAAATCATACAATCCAGATTGTCCCATATCCAATTCTTATAATCCAAAATCCCTCGTAGAATCGTCAATGATTCCTATTTCCATGCAAATAATTGTATCACATATAAACGTATTATATATAATCATTAAATTTAATATATATAATAAATTTTAGGTTAAAATTAATTATTGTTTCAGGTCTCAGCAACTGATGTTGATGAAGGCATGAACGGCAGGATACGCTATTCCATCGTCGGAGGTGACGAGAACCGCGACTTTTCGATCGGTGAGGATTCAGGGGTTGTACGGGTGGCTAAAAACTTGAACTTCGAGCGCAAGTCTCGCTACGCCCTCACCGTCAGGGCAGAGGATTGCAGCCAGGATTCGGCCACTAAACACGATACAGCAGTGGTCACTGTGTCAGTTTCTGATATCAACGACAATCCTCCAACGTTCCTTGATTCTCCATACCTCGCCTACGTAATGGAAAATGTTCTGCCTCCTCCATCCGGCTACGTTATCAAGGTGTCCGCCTTCGACGCTGATACCCCACCATTCAATGGTCAAGTGCGATACTTCTTGAAAGAGGGCGATGGCGAACTTTTCAGAATCAACACCTTCACTGGAGAGATCTCTCTTCTCAAACCTCTAGACAGGGAGACTCAGGCGGAGTATACATTGTCACTAGTCGCAATGGATACAGGTAAGCCATTAGTTTAAGAAACATGAGTATATATAGTTTCATTTTTAAAAAATGAAGTATTATTTTATAATAGAGGTTCACAAGTATCTTAGATCATGCAGTTGGAAGTACATGTTCGATTTTCATTTGTGTCAGATAAAATATATTTTAGGGAGGACTATAGCATTGATTTTGTAATAAAAGTTCATCACTATAGATATTGTTCGGAATTTATAAATAAGCATTTAAGAATCTGAATTATCAGACTGTTCTCACCTAAACCAGAACAACTACGCGCAGCCTAGATTAAGAAACTGGTCAAGTAGTCGGTAAAGAAATCTATTATGCGTGTTACTTTAGCGAGGTGTAGTGTTCACATCCTTGAACAGGCGAAGTATAACATGAGAAACATGAGATCTCTCAAGAGAGAGCACCTCATTAGAACTGATACCTGCAGCTGTCCGATACAAAACTTTTCGCAACCGATTGATCGATAGTGTATTTTTGCATGATCGTGTTTGAGATCGAAAGACACTGGTTGTAAGGATTAAATGTTAGCGCCTTTCCTGTTTGAGATAATTAACTTAGATATATTGCTTTGTAAAGAAAATTGCGTAAAAGTTATGTAAAACTCCGAGTTAGAATGACACGTTGAACTCTGCACTTTAACCTCAACCCGGAGATTCACCAATCTTTCAGTAGTCTTCACTTTAGGAGAAAATAAAATATACTTGTTCTATCATGACTTCAGTAAGAAAAACAACATAAAAAATAGTAGAATTGGTCATTGGATAACGATTGCATAATATAATGACTTGGTAACATGTGAATAATTAACTCGAACCTTTTATTTTATGTAATGTTAGTGTATCACTTCGATCACCAGTAGTAAAAGATACAAATTGAAAGAGTGGTAAAGTGATGAATTTAGAAAAATGGGCCAGATTGTTGGATCAAACCACAGGCTGAATTTGAATTCATTAGTTTTATTCATTCAATTTTTGTAACTCCCATATTAAAAATGTTCCAATCTGATGTAAGAGTTTGTGAGTTTTGTTGGGAGTCTATTAAGTTTTAAAGGAGAGTTATAGAGGACGGATAGGAATCAATAAGAGAGGGCTACCTCAAGGGTACGCTCCTACTAATGATCTACTGATTGATTGTGTGTTTATTGTTTCCCAGCTCACTGTTTGTCAACTGTCAGCCACCAGGATGTGATTTATCTTTCCATCCACTGCGGTAGGAGACGTTGATTAATATTTTATCTTTATCCTCTTGTTGAAAAAAAAGTCTACAAAACATGGAATCTCATTGTCGTGGGAAAAAGTTATGTCGAATGATAAGTACCGGAAGGAAACCAAAAGATTAGAATATTTTATTCAGAAAACTCGCATAAGATGATAAATAATTTGATAGTGTGCTTTAAAATATTAGTTTCAGATTAATATAATAAAACATACTACTAGTTTTAGTAGTTTAGTATGGTATAGCAGTATTCAAAAGTCAACAAATAATCGATAAACACTAAATCACAAAAAATAGTTTTCGTTTATTATTTATAGTGAAGCAAGAAGGGAGGAGAAAATGCCTATTACCTGTGACCCACTCTCCCAAGTTTAATATTCAAGAATATCGTCCTTTCACTATCTTGTGTTGATAGACAACAAGCAAATATTTATTAAAAGGATTAAAAGTTCATTTAATGGTAGAAACTTCTTTTTCTTCTTCTTGGTCCTCTCTTTCACAGCGCAGTATGAGGTGCCGTTCGATAGAGCTTGATCCATGAATTTCGATCCTGTACCAGCGATTTCTTGATAGCTTCATAAGCTTCAGGAAGCTCTGACAAAAGATTCTAAGAAATCCGAGATATGTGCCCGAACCGCCTCAAGCGAAATTCTTCCAATATTTAATGGATGGGTCTGATATCGAGGCTCACTTTGATCGTGGAGTTTCTCACCCGGCCTCTTCTTGTCTTTTCCTCGACCTTCCTAAGATATTTCATTTCCATTGCATGGATCTGACGCTTGTGCATATTCGGGAGTGTCCGAGATTCTCTTGCATATGTCAGTAATGTGTTTTAGCTTTAGTTTCATGGTATGTTTTGAAACTTCATTATTTTCCTAGAAGTCAGTCTTCAGGGAATTGAAGCATCTTATTGCTTTCCTGGATCTCTACTTTATCTCGAAATCCACCGCTTTATACTTATTCAGGTGAGACTCAAGATACTCATAATCACTCACCTGTTCTATTTTCACTCCGTTAAGAATTAATTTTCTTTCCTTCCTATTTTCGAAAATTCGTTATTCTATAAATTGGTTACCATATTTATTTTCATTAGCTCTTCTTTGAGGTTTCTAGAACTCATCTCAAATACGACAAAGTCTTCAACAAATGTTACTTTAAAAGTGTTATGTTACTTTTAGGTGTTTTATTTTAAGAAAGGTCGAAACTGAACTAATTAAATATTATATATATATATATATATATATATATATATAAAATAAATATGCTACAAAATAAAGAGAAAATATAAATTCATTTATTGTTCACTTAGTAAACTGAATCACTAGTTTGAAAATGTTATAGATAGCCATTTCAACCATTTTTTCCCCTTCTGAGAAATAAACTATGAATACGTTAAATTCATCTAAGCGCGCGTACGCGATTAAAAAATATAGAAAATTATAGAAAAATATCAATAACCATCCAAAAAAGTGAGGCTACGTCAGTAAAATTGGGGATTTCTTTCAAATTGTTATACAACAAAATTATATAAATCAAATGCACATGGGCATTATCAAAGATCCGTGATTCAAGGAACCTATGATGGAAGATGGGAATTGCCACATTCCGTCCCCCATAATTTTTGTTGAGCCTGAATTTACTTTTTTATTACAATCCAATTAGAATTTCTAAAATAATCAAACACATAAAGTGAACACATCGTATCTCTCACTTCTACAGCTGAGGATTTGAGTAAAAGGATTTGAGTAAAAATTTTTAAATCCATTATTTAAAAAAAAAGGTGTTTATAAATTAAAATTGTAAAACATTAGTATGAATTTAGGTCTAAAAATATAAAGAGCAAGTTGTCTTCTAAATATTTCAAATCATATAAAAGCTGATTCCGAACGAAATCAAATATTCTCCATAACAATAGGAGAGATATCATAAAATACTAAAAACTAATCCAATTCAAATCAACTGAAATAATAAAAGGAGGGATGATACAGAAGGCAGTAAATCACAATCAGGCTCGCAAGAGGATGTGACAAGAGACTGTGCCCACGGACCCTACATCACATAATTTTGTGACAATTGTGAAATACGGCGGAAGTCGTATATTTTACGATTAACTCGATGTTATGCAGGACAGAAAGAGGAAACCTTCTCTCATTCCAGTACTCATAGAGCGCAAACCATGCTCATATTTATTCTACCTCCCCTTGGCGATGAAACAAAAACATTCACTGTCATTGCAAAGTCCAGTGCTGCCGGATTAGCAATGCAAATTACTTTCTGCTTCATTATATATTAACGATACGTAGGAAAAACACCGCAAATTTCTCCGTGATTTTACGAGTATCAACTAATACGTGAGTCAGACGGAATACAACAGAGAAAAAAATATCTACCATTTTTCATACTTAACAATGGCATTGAGGCGGTTGAAAATAGTATAATAAGGAAATAGTTATACGAAATGTACTGATAGTAAATTAAAATAAAAATCATGGAAGTATTTCAATCCGACGTATGTGAATTAATTTGCATCCGAATGTGCGTAAGATTAAAATAGATGTTTTCATGTTTAAATGACAAGTCCCGACTGATAATATCGTAAATAACCATCGTAAAGATAACTATTAGTCTTATACAATCCAGTGCATACTTTATTAATTGGACAATTTAAATCTAATGCTGATTGATAGAAATATATACATGCGTCAACTATATCTACATAGCTAAGAATGTGGTGATCATAGAAACGTAATTTTTCCATATCCGTTCATAAGTAGTTTTTACATTTTTTAAACCGGTTTTATATTTTATGAGACAGTGTATAAATTAATTAACTTTTTTATTTTCATTTTAATAAACTAAGTTGAAATATTAATTTAATATGACAATAACTTATGGACTAACTACTCATTCGTATGACGGCACATAAAGTCAAGTGTTACTTAATAAATTACTTTTGTTAGCTTGCTCAACACAGGCAGATCTACGGTGGAGGGGGAGGAGGGCTTTCAGGGTGAACACCCTCCCCTCGTGAACACTCTCCCCCCCCCCCCAAAAAATGGTAAAATATGACCTTGTTTTATGGAAAAAATTATCTGTTAAAGTATTATTGTTCGTGTAATTAAATACGAAATACATTTAATACGACATTAAAAATCACTTAAACACCATTTCATATAGGTTTCTTTTCTTCAGTTAGTTTAATTTTTTTTTTACAATGTAATTATCGTTATACGTTTCGAGCTGAAGTCGACCTTCCCCCCTCAAAAAAAAATTTAAATCCCGGATCCGCTAGTTGGAAGTAGAGAAACCGTGTATTCGTACGGAAGGTTAAACAAGTGTTCCTTCTCAAATTAAAATGGTTCGAAACATTTTAAAGATAAGGAAATCAATTTGTTTCCATGGCTGTAATCAAACCTATTTATCAGGCTATTATCTTTAAACTTTATTTTCATGAACTTTTAATGTATTGTGCGGGTTTTGTACGTAGGTTAATCCCTTATCAATCATATCCCATGAATGACTTTTTCTTACGCACGATATTACTACTCGGTAAATATTAACCTAGTAAACAACAAAAGTACACTAATCCCACTTAAAATTTCTGAAATAATAAAAATATTATTGTAAAAGGGTATTATAAATGACCCAATATATACCCAAATTATCCATGAGGCCCTTATATCTAAAAATC
Source organism: Nezara viridula (assembly GCA_928085145.1). Lineage (NCBI taxonomy): Eukaryota > Metazoa > Arthropoda > Insecta > Hemiptera > Pentatomidae > Nezara > Nezara viridula. Next base: position 130,469,109 of record OV725079.1, read on the forward strand.
CCACGTTCGATTTGTCCCGAAGGTGAATTTTATTTATAAATTAAAAATCATAGATCTTGGAATATTGATGATGATGTAACCAATCGAAATCGTGATAAAGTTATGTTGATGTGTCAAATAGTGTGATATTTGAACTAGGACGTCACACTTCTATCATATTGTTCCAGTTAAACTGGAACGCAACTCATAACGTCAAATCTTCTCTTTTTATTGTAACTTTTCACAACAAATGATCGATTGTATCTAACCCAATACCGTGTGATATCCGATGTTCTCTCTTTTAGAACCTCAACTATGGTCATCTAGTATTTTAGGCAGTACTCTTTATTTTCTCAAAGAAGTTTGAGGAATCTCTACTTTTATGGCTTCCTGATCAGATTTTTAATACACCCACCAACTATTTCCTACAGCTATACCAATCAACCCTGTGATCTATGTAAGGAAGAACGTAACATATTTGTTGCATTCGATATTTGGTTGAATTTTAAGTTAAGCATTAAGAAGACCGTTTATATCATTAACATTTATCTTTAATTCATAAAACCTAGTGTTGCCCAAATGCCAGACCGAGACGAGTCTTGGTCTTACAAACTCTCTTAAAGTCTTGGGCATGGTCTTGGTCTTGTGCAAGGGTCTCGCAACAGTCTTGCAGTTACTTATTAGCTTATTACTGTGGACATATTAATGTAATTTTCAGATAGGAGAAACCTAACTAAGCCCAAATGAAAAATTAGAGGAGTTAAATGCCAAAGTATATTGTTTATACCAATTCTTTGCATATAGTAACTAATATTGTCAAGTAATAGTAACTATTTTGCCTTAATTTTTATTTTAAAAAGTCGATTTTTTTTAACAGTCCTGGTCTTGGTCATGCCACTGTTAGGCGACCTTGGTCTTGGTCTTGCAAAGTGCAATACCAAGACCGATTTTGGACAACACTAATAAAACCTAACCATAATGATTGCTAATTTTTTTTTTAAATATCCACTACTTTAGAAGCTCTTTTAGAGCTACAACCAAAATTTATTCTAACAAGAGAGGTACTTTTTCTAAGTCGAGATTCATGTCGTTGGTAGCACAAGATTCCACTGAACAAGAATTTCTAGATCTCTGGTCCATAGAGGGTTGATAAAGTTTTAAAAAGTGCCAATTAAACGTCACTTTAAACTAACATTTCCAGTAGATTTTTCAAATCTTAGATGGGTTAGAAATAAAAGTATTTTTAGGAAATAATAATGCAGTTTCTTTTAACACGAGGTCTGTATTCTAAATTATAGCCATGAACCTTGAAAGCTACAAGTCCACGAGCTTATTTTAAATACACGAGAAGAACAATTACAGCTCCCAATATCTGATTTAGGAAATGTACATGTCCCTATCTCAGATGTCAGGTCAACCGCTGATCCATACATTTCGTGAATGTATGTCCACCAAGAGGGTATTAAATATTCCTATCTCGATTTAGGATTTTGACCGTCTACTGCCACTATATCACACTAGGCGTTGAGAATTTGAAAGAGCAATAAATGATTTTGTTGCTTGGGGTGAGCGATTAAAAGAGGGGATTGAAAAAAGGAAAATAAATAAGAGTAAAGACAAGGATTTGTGAGATAGATCCCAAGGTGCTCTGTTCTGCATGATGAAGCCAGCTTGTCTCTGAACTTTGCGGAGCAATACATCAATAAACTCTGAGGGTACGTCCCACGCGGCTACACTACATGTTTATGCGAGCACATCCCAACATAGTCCCTCTCCAGCCCTGTATGAATACATTTAAATATAATTTCAATATAATGAGTCTTTCTCCCTCTGCGGCCCTGGGGGAGAGCTGCGAGTCATCTTGTGTCAAAAAAACAGTCTTGGTACTCAGGAGGTTTGACGTTAAATCAAACCAAAAATTAAGTAATGAAATATTAATAAAAGAAATATTCTTTAGATGCCTAAAAAAAAAAACAATAAATAAACGATAATATTTTGTAGCGGCGAAGTGGAACAAAGGTTTTCTCAAAACATATAGTAAAGAAATATCTAAGGCCTGAAATTTAAAGAAATAACACTTGTTATAAATAAACGAAAAGACAAATCCTTCATTTCTTTCAAATGATCGACAATAGATCAAATAATATTCCTGAAAAAGTCTTCATATTTTCTATTTATTTTTTTTTATTATTTTAATGGAATTTACAACCGTATTACATAGAAAATACTATAAGTAAATGTGAAATTGGTAACATGCTATGTACAACATGAAGAGAAACTACCCATTGGTAGAACTCAAATTAAAGTTCTATATTAGAAGATCCCGAGGCCTTCTTCTTTTCAGACGCCTCGGAGGGTTATCAGGGATCGAGAAGGAAGCAAGGTTTGAAACGAAAGGATTTGGATGGTTCTGCAGTTTGTTGTAAGGACAGCTATCTGGATTGGGCCAAATCAGAAACATATGGAACATAAAGGTCTTTATGGATGATTTTATTTGTGACAAAGTAAGCAGCGTTGAGGATTTTACGAAGGATTTTGGATTGTAAGGATTGGATACGAGAGGAATTGGATTGTAAGAATCGGTTTAGTGGAGCCCCAAAGCTCAATTCCGTAAGTCCAAATAGGTCTTATTATTGTCATATATACGAGTCGTTTATAATTGATTGAAAGCTTAGATCGTTTGTCTAGTAAGTGCTGCAGTAGTCGAAAACGTCGGGCGGTTTCTAGTCATTTCAGTCTGGTATGGGGGTTCCTTTTTCTAAATTATAAATAACACGAAATGACTTGGAGCAGTCAGTTTTTTCATAGACTGTAGCGCAAAAACGGCTCTAAAGAGCTTGATGAAACTTTTCTCTAATTTTCTACGTCTTTTAAATTTTCGTATTTTTAATGAATTTCTGAGACAATTCAAGAAAAAAGTTATAAAGAAAAGAAAATTGTGTTATGGAGCTAACTCACCACGTATACATCCTGCCGGTTTTCAACGGATCTAAACGTTTCTGAGCCTGTTTTGATGCCTATTTATTGAAATGTCATTAAAGTTCTGACAAAATTATGAAAAACTCATCTGAATCGAACTAGTTTTAGCTGTTATAGTATATATTGTTTTTTGTACGCTGATTTTAATGATGGTTCACTTGCCCGTTTACATTGCTTGTTTCATCCAAGGAATCGTACCCTAATGAATTCACTGATCGGTTTTTAGAAAAATGTATCTATTTCAATTGTATTTTTTTTTTTTTAATGAACACATTTAAAGTTATATTTTTTAAAAATTATATGGAAAACTTTTGTAAGAGGATACAATAGATTTTTAATTAAAATCATTGGGAACAATATATAAATTGTCTTTACTCTACAACTCTTTCATTCCATATAATCGGAGGGATGGAGGAGGGTTATCACTATCTCTCTTAATTCTTAATTTTATTGATTTAGTATGACTTTACTATGTTCATGTAAAAAAAACATCTAAATGTACATATTTTGTAGCGTTTTTCTAAGATTTAATGTAACATATTTAATAAATAGCAATAAGCTGATAGTTAACTGCAAGACTCTTGCGCAACACCAAGTCCGTGAGTGCGCAAGTCCAAGAACAAGACCAACATCAAGGTTTGTTGACATAAGACCAAAACCTAGACCACCATGGTCTCTTCTTGGTTTTGCGTTTGTGCAACACGATCGACTTAATTGTTAAACTTAATCATTTGTGTGTCGACTAATCCAGACACACCATGATGGTAGGGAAAACAAAGCATCCAATCAGAATTTAGCATTTTGATTTTTCAAAGATGACGTAAAATGATAATTCAGAAATATAATATTTGAACTAAAGTTAAGTCTTAAGTGAATCAATTGGTGTGAAATACCCATCGTTCAAAACCATCCAATCATAGCAATTTTGTACGTAAGGGAAAGGGTTTTCATGAAATATATCCATTAAGTAGTTTGAAAATTTTCCCTTTGTGAAATCAGAACATTGAACAATCAGTGTACATCATATTTAATACGGTTGTATATTTGAAACAATCTATTTGATCAAACAAAAAAAAAGGTTTGTGTAGCTTTGATGCACCTACTGCCTTTTTATTTCGATGGATCATAAAAAATCAACAAAATTATACTTCGTCTTTTAGCTCTATTAAAAATGTTATTTGCTATCTTATGCAATAAGTAGAAGATATATTTGACTTAAGAAAAGAATAGTTAAAAGGCTCACTTCAAACATAGATGTGTAATTAAAAAGACGAGAACTGACTTATCCTTATAATAATCTGTATGGGCTATACATCCTCTCTTAACTTACGAAACAAGCGACTGAACTATGACATTATACTGAAACCGACTTGGACATACGATGTGAACTCTGGGGACCAGCCGAGCAAGCACACATAAGTAAAATACAAAATACAAATTTCTTCGAAAAATTATTAACGAGCCGTGGTATGATTTCAAAAATACCAAATCATACTAAACATAATGACTTAAGTGAAATCTAACATCCGTGAAAAACACACTAAATTTCACCCTTCAATCCGAAATCACCTCAAAGCACTCTTTATATAAAATTCTACCTCGCGCTTACCTGATCGACGCATCTGGTGCAAAAGATTAGGATCAATAAAACATGTTTAGTAATATCTTTTGCAAAACTTTGTATTAGAATAAAGAGATTTACATAAACATATACATTTTTAAGAAAGAGAATACTTTTTTTTTAGAAATGTTTATAACTCTTCAATACAAAGGAGGAAAATCCAAGCACATAAGAGGAACTGGTGCCATACATGATTTGCCTAGTATATAATGTTATTAGAGAGGAGTGATATGGAAGGGTGATGATTGGAGGACGCCATGGAACTCAAGTATATGGTTAAGGAAATTCGCTGGCATGACTCGACGTTCGCGGCCGAGCATTAGTTACGATTTAATCACAAAGTTCACAGCTCATGCTCTCAAACCATGACTGATTACAAAAAAAAAATCCCCTCCCCGCTACCGGATGGATTGTCACTCCCATTAGTACCATTACGGTAATTACATTTTAATTGCCAAATGATAATTTGTTTGGATAATTGTTAAATAATTAAATTCATTTCCCTTTTTTTTATATCTTGATTTTATTTTATTTTATCTTTAGAACGACTCATACTTATAAGTAAGCTTTACAAGACTATTATCGATAATTAACATTTTATTGACGTTGTCATCGTATACATTTTTAATTATACATCTATAAAAAAAAAAAAAAAAAAATATCTATAGCTTTTGCATTGGTAAGATGTAATAAATAATTTTAACAGCACCTATTTATGTAATTTAGTATTTTCACGCTTGAGTTTTGATGATTCAAAATTTTTTTTAAAAATAACATAGCTTCATCTACAGAGGAAATTAATGCAACGTAATAAATTTTATTACATTACGTATCGTAATAGAAACGATGTCATCAAGAATTTTTTCTCTTGTATATTATTCATTCACAGACCTTTTGGCAAATATGAATGTACATAACGTTCAAACATTCAAGTATCAAAGTTCGATATACATAGGTTTGATATTATATAGTCAATTTATTTACCAAAAAAAAAAAAAAAAAAAAAAAAAGAAGCTGAACCACTCTAATCCATGAAGTGTCTTGGGTTGAGTACTATTTGTTGGGGGGAAAGCACTATTTCTTGGTATACGGTTGTGCAAGTAGGTGATTTTATCGAGATCACGCTCAACCGCTATGTTTTTCATCTTAATCAATTATTATATTTTAGGTACCCATTTTGTAGAGGCTGGGTGTGCCCCAGAAGGGTCTACCTACTCAGAGTCGTCCCACAGCCGATGAAACAGAATAAATAATCTTTCTGCCGTGAACCGGGATTCGAACATGGAACCTTCATTGGAAGCTCAGTACCCTACCACTGATCTACCCCACTCTCGCAATTTATTTAAACCACTATTAAATCTGCTAATGGGTTAGTTGGTTAAGAATCACATTTTTATTTTTATTAAAGATTCAAATTTTAAAAAATCAATGTGCAAGATATCTTTTTAAATTACAATGCATTGTTTTAAATTTAAAGAAAAGTTGGATATACTGACGTTTGATTATGTACAAAAAATTTATTTAACAGTTAAGTAATCTGCTAATGGGAATAGAGTCACATTTTTATTTATTAGTAAAGATAGATTTTACAACGAATTAGTTTAATAGAATGCTCACAATGGCAGGGAAAGTAATTCTACGGCATCGATCTAAGGAAAGTTGAGAAAGCAAGCTTTCATTCAGGGTTGATTTAGTGGTTATTGCACTTGTATTAAAGCTTTCATAATATCGATCTCAATCAAAATCCAATAACCTCAATTGTAAAATAGACACAAAATATAAAATATAGCATTGTTCATAACATATCTCCCTATCCAAATTAATATTTTGATAAGAAAGGGGTTGTTTCTTGATTAAAACAATACTGCAAGCATTAAAATATTGTAATTTTAAGAAATGACGGCAACTTTTATTATGTATTTTATATGTTCTAATATCTATAATAAAAGTTGCTGTCATTTCTTAAAATCACACTATTTTTGAATAACTTGTTTGTAACCTTCCCCAATTGTAAGTCTCCATGTTTTTTTCGTGTACCTTGTACATTTATGCAATAATATTTAGTCAATCCAAAAATAAAAATATTCATATATAAATGAAATTAAACATTTTTTTCTTTAGTAAAATAGAATGATACCTAAATAAAATAGAATGATACCCCAGGTAATATTTATATTTAAATGCATTCCTACTTACGATCGAGTACAATAACAATAATAACAAATTTTCTTTATTAATTTTTCATGTTTAATAATAAGCTACATCTGAAATGTCCACAACTAGCAAATTAAAAGTAGAAACAAAAATCATCGTATGTAAAACGAGAATAATTCTTAGTCATATATATTTTCCCCTAATGTGGATTCCTCTAATAATCATTCTCGGCGTTCTAGGATTAGAAATAAAAACTAAATATTGAAACCACTTTTATATGTTCTAATATTCCATAGCTGAACGGGCTAACGTCTGTGCACAGCACCACCGTTGCCCGGCAACTTGATCTATGAGACAATGGATTTAAAATAGTCACAAGTTCCCGTCCCGGTGCCGGGGAAGTCTTTTAAATTCCCGCCCGCATCCCATGACTCTGGAAAACCCCGTATAGCCTTAAAGGGGAGGAACCAAAATAAAGAAAAATGTTCTATTATTCCCGCATTTTTTCATATGTTCTAATAGTGATTCATCCGTCTTATAATTCATTGCCTCAACTTATATACGTCTACTTATTTTATCATTTGTTCACTGACCAACGTACCAAGCGAATTATTCGCACGGGCCTACTAGTAACTACATAAAACACTTTTACAATTTAATCCATCAAGCACTTTTGTACTTTCCATAAGTACTTTTTAGAGCTCCCAAGTTTCCGTCTCGAACTTCCTAGCTTTCCCTGTCGAATGGAAAACCTCAAAATATTGAACAGTGGAGCCTCCCAAGGATTGGCACCTGGGCTCATCTCGATTGACTGCACTGCAAATAATTAATTGGTTTTCCTTGTCCCCACCACCAATTATCAAAGGTCTAATGCGTTGCTGGTAATGCGATCTTATCAGAGGCAGCTCTCGAAAGAATAATGCGGTTTATTTTTAAAAACCTGCTCGGGCCTTAATGCGTGCTCTCCTCAAAGCAACTGATAACTGAATACGCCACAGTGGCGCCCTTTAGTGTCCCGCCAAATCGTATAACTAATGATACCCATTTGTTAGTTATAGCTAGGGGAAAACAATCCACTCGCCACATATCTGTGTATAATAGAGACAGGATATCTAGACCCGTAGTGGGTATTTCCTCATACGATAAAGAAAATATAAAAACGTTGAGATTATATTTACCATACTGTATATTTATCATAAATATTGGAGTGATTTTTTTTTTTTTTTTTTTTGTAATTCATAATGTTGAAAAGAGGAGCATATTGAATAAGTAAATGTTATAATAAATTTTCTCTGGTAATAAAAATATAATTTATTAATAAATAGGAAGGAATTCTCCTAGGTATTATAACAAACTATTTTTTTTCTGGACAGTATCATAATATTAGGTCCCATTACTGAAATATGTAGGACTTGATGAAGTATTCTTTAAAGCTTGGAGCAGCCATCCTGAAAGAATATTTTGTAGCCATAGTTTATATAATTTACAAAAATAGTAAGTCTATGAATTATTTATTTTAACTGAAAATATTAAGAAATGACGAATAATTTATGAAGCGTTAAACATTTTGAATACCGTAAGAGGGGGTAACTTTAGAACTGGATAGGTAACTTTGGAACAGCGGGTAAAAATTTAATTTGTGATGATTCCGTGGTGGGTACACTGAGTTTGTTCAGTCAGCATGGTCAGGGACTGTACTGCTCTACTACCTTGCGGCATACAACTCTCGAGCAGGGGTGCCCAAAAGGAAGATTCATCGCGCAACAAGTTGAGCCATCAAATTTATGAGGAGGGCACTTTTTGACGGGGTTTTCAATATTTGAGGAGGGCACATTTCGCTGGGGTTACGAATTTTCAAAATGAAAAGTTTCAAATTAAAAGGCAAGTGGAGCATGGAACAGAGCACAGTATGTGTAATTGTATATAATATACGAATATTTAACTTATACTTTCGTTTGCGCGGGGAAAGGTTTAAGCGCCATCGGCCTTGGGAAGGGGGGATGGGCACCTCAGCTCTTGAGAGAGCAATGGAAATAAATAAAACCTAAATGCACAACGAGTGAAATGAACCAGGGTTCTCAAACTGCCGCAAGGTAGCAGTGCAGTACATGCCTACACAAAGCACGTTTTAGCAGACTGCACCAACACAGTGTACCAACACCATAGACTAAATTTTACCGGATGTCCCAAAGTTATCCACCCAGTCCCAAAATTACCCCATCTTACAGTAGTAAAAAAATATATAGGTCGGTCATCTACGTATGATGACTATCTTTCTAATAAAATAACCAACACAATTATTCAAGAAATCTAAATAAAAAGGTGGAATTCTGGTTTCGAATGTTTGATGATTTATTGATAGAGAAAAGGGGTCGAAAATTGATATTTATCCAGGATAAGAAACTGTATAAGAGATACTCGTATATGACATGATCACATTTTAGTAGCTAAGCCAACTGCAAATATTTTATTTGAAATTTAATTGTACGCATGTTTTATATTAATTAAATATAGCGATTTTTGTCAAGAAAAATGCACTTGCTATACCATTATTTATTTTCATTTCGAATTAATTATTCTTTCAATCACTTTGAAGATTAATAAATATTGTGTGCGTGCGTATCTTTTTTTTTTTACGTAGGAATTAGAGACTTTGTAGATTTACAGACTTTTACCGTCGTAACTGGCCTTCTCCATTGCTCTCCAGTTATTGAGGTATCCATTTATGTGTGAGGTTGGTTGCTTCAAGCTATATACCCCGTCTGTCTTAACCTTCTTGGCTTCATACCATGAGATATTAATTGACTAGTTTCTTTAAGCAGTACTTTATTGGTCCACGTACATGTGTTTGTACTTTGTATCTGAATCACACCAGTTATCGTGCGGAGGATTTCTGTCTCTTTCTTTCTTAAAAAATAATTGTTTCTAGAATGCTGTTTATAGCCCAGGTCTCGCAAACGTGACATGATATATAATTATGATTTTGAAGTTATGTCGGATCACTTTAAGATAATTAATGATTTCTTAATGACTAATCAATATTTATAATATAAGTTATTAACGGCATCTGATATTTTACCTGTACGCGTAATTGTTTGTTTTTGCTATATCTTTGAATTTGTATTTTAAATACATAATTTTCGCAAGATAATTTTACTTGCCTATGCTATGCCATAATGCTATATTGAAATGAACAATTACAGCCGAATTTCATCAGAAGCTATTATTAGATAATATTGTAAACCAATGGAATGAATAATAGAAAATTAATTACCTTAGATAAGGCAAGATAAATTAATAGTTCTCCTACAAAGCGATCTAGAGGACACCGATAGCTGCTCGGAGCGCCCTAGATATATAGATAACGAAAGGAGATAAATGACCATAGTTAGGTTTAGAGGCAGGCGACATTAGTTTCCATGTCACATCAAAATGCCACGCTTCCCGACGCCGATGCCTGCAAAAACTCCATCGCCCGGATTCCGGCACTTCTTCTGCTCTTCCCCGAACATCAAGTTGCCGGACGTTTTTGAACTATGAGGCCACATTGCTCCCGCCGGCTCCTCTTACATCTGACCTTCTTATTCTCTTTTCCGCAGCCTTTTCCGTTTTTACTTCTTATGTATGCCACTTTTTTTTTTCTAATAATCCGTCTGGAACATGAGTTCCTAAGGAGCTTTTGTTTATTGTACCGACCAACGGGTCAATTTCTACGTATAAAGACAAAGTTTTTTCTTCGCCACCGACTCCTTATTCAGGACAATAGGGTCTTTCTTTCGGACAAATTTATGAAATTGGATTCCATCAGGCCTCGGAGAGAGAAGAGATGAAGAACGAGGCAAGATATATTCGCTTTGAAAGGGTCGCAGTTGTTTCGATAATTTGGCAACTTGACTGATTGATAGGACTTTTTGAAAAATGCAATTATAATTCGTATTGATGTCAACTCCCTAAGAAAAAGATTTTAAATCGCATAATTTAGTATGAAATAACAACTGCGGAATACTTATGACAAAGGTTTTTAATCTCTTGTTTGAGAAATTTTCACAAGGTAAAAGTATTGTTATAGTAAAGTATAGTATTGTTTTTAACTAGAATGCATTTTAAATTGTATCGATATCGCTTTCTTCTCTTAGAAGACATAACCATCTTTTCTACAATACTAATAAATACTAATGGGAAGGATAAAGAAAATTATCATAAATATAAGAGGAGGAAAACCTATTCTTTTTAATTTTTGTTTATTATAATAAAAGCTACTCTAATCAAGAATTCTTATGACTCTTGTAGAAAAATGTAATAATGATAAACATATTATTTTTTATTTTATTGAGTATTAATACAGTCTGCCACACTGAAGGGCATTCGATAAAAAAAAAAAAAAAAAAAAAAATACAAATGACAGAAACAAAATCCATTACATGATATCCATCGTGAGATATGAGAAATTTTGTGTTATAGGTATATTAGACAAGTCATTCATTATAAGATCGAAAACTGAAACGATTATGGCTACTTGTTTAATCTATCTGAAGTAATAATGACGTGAATAATGGTAAGTAATAATAAGGTAATAACTATCTGAAAAAGGTTATGTGCAGTTCAAAGGATGTTCAGTTAAGACAGGGTTCTTCAAACGTTTTGTTCCGCGGGCAACATTGAGACCTCCACTAATTTCCGCATAACACTATGACACTTTAGTTGTGAAATGAGCTTTCAAAGACAAACAATTCATGCAATAAATGTTGTATTAATCGAGTGCTTGAGTGATTCACTAAATTTAATATAGGGTTGGCAAATAAGTCCTTTCGGTTTTACTGTTTATTTTTATGTCACTCTTTATCTGATGAATTAATCTCTAAGGTGGATTGTTTATCCTGTGCGTAATATGTCAACAACTATATCTGTTAATTCTTGTTAAAACTAGGTTAGTATTGTGTTTGCTATTGCACTGTGAATATGGAAGAAAATATCATTCATTATCGCCATATTTTGTTGTATTATTTTAAAAAAGGAAAGCGTGCTGCAGAACCTCATATAAATGCAGTGTTTATGGGGTTGATGGCTTTACCGCACCTATCAGAATTGGTTTGCGAAATTTCATTCAGAAAATGTCGACATCAATGATGATCATCGGTCTGGTCGCCCACATGAAATTAAAACGAGCAATGTTAAGGCCACCCAATCAGTGCGAGAGATTGCTATGGCCTTAAATGTTTCGCACACAAGCGTAGAAAACTATTTGTATAAGCTTGGCTATGATTTCAGGCTTAATGTTTGGGTCACTCTGCAACCGAAGTCAACTTGGCAACACGCATTTCTGTTTGTGATTCATTAGGGAAACGGCAACAAAACGACTCTTTTTTTAAAACGTTGGTAATAGGAAATGAAAAATGAATATTTTACGATAGTGTAATCTGTAGAAAATCTTGGGGACCAAGTAGACTCTTACTTAGAAGAATGTCATAACCCGGATTGCTTCCAAAGAAGATATTGCTTTCCATGTGGTGGGACTGCAAGGGTGTTATTTTCTATGAGCTATTGCCATCAGGACAAACAATTGATCCAACTCTATATTGCTCACAATTAACAAATTTGGATTAATCATTTAAAAATAAACCCCCAGAACTGCCAATCGGAATAGTGTTGTATTCCACCAAGACAACACTAGACCCCACACACCACTTATTCCGGTCACTGAAGAACTCCAGGAATGGAAATACATTCCAAAAGAAAGAGGGCATCAAGAACCACTTGGATCAGTTTTTTAACAATGAACTCCAGACATTCTATGAACATGGCATTATGCAGTTAGTGAAAAGATGGGAAAAAGTCATATTAAATAATGGTCAATATATTGTAGATTAAAATAAATTTTATGCCTATAATACATTGAATTTTATTCCACCCTGAAAAATCGAAAGGACTTATTTGCCAATAGTCTTTTAAATTTTAATATATAATCAAAGAAACTTTCGCGGGTAAGATTGGAGGCACATGGGAGCTGGATCCGACCAGCGAAATTTGGTGACCTCTGATTTAAGATAATGTTTAATGTAGTTATTAATTTTTTGGGAAGTAGAGACTAAGACGCAGTATCTGCTTTATAATAGGTATCTGATATTTGCGGGTAGTACTAGGGATTATGCTTTAATTCTTGAAGGAACCAAAATTTACTTGCTTTGGTTGTTGCAAAAAAGACATACAAAAATTTGTATATGTTGCAAAATAGATTTGCTTACATTATTATAATTTTTTGCTATGCGACATTATTACACAACATATTTACAGTTTCGACGCTGCTATTACCGACATCGACAGACGCCCATCGAGGGCACTACCCCTTAGCTATGGTATTCCAACAGCGAAATGGTTGAGGTTCATTTGAATTCGAGCTTTTCTTTTGAGCAATGAATGCTTATGCTAATAAGGCAGCTATAACGGTTAGAAATAACTGGATACTAATCCACTTCCACACCGTCACATTACATTTACCGATCTAGCCTCAGCCTGGGGCCGTTCGAGAGCTACTACCAAATAAGTTTAGCCGCTCTATAATACCTGTACCGTTAACACTGCACTACCCTATCGACTATTTCCTTTCAACTGCGCCAAAAGAAATGGCTTAATAAATGTTTGTAAATATGATAATAAAGAAGAGCAATAATTATAATTACGATTATTGATTAAGCTCGCTCAATTCGTTCAAAAGACTTATGAAGTTTCATGGCAAAATAAAACGATTAAGAAATATTTTGATATCCTGACCTAGAAGATGACAAATTGCCAATTCAGGATCGGTAATAATTAATTACTATAACAATATTTAAGAACGGTACTAACAAATCATATAATATATGAAATGATAATAAAACAAAAATACGAAAGTCGTTAGACATCCTTAAAATGTGTTTTGTCAGATTAAACTATTAATACAATATTAAGGATTGTTATAAAAATGAGCAATAAATAATCAATTGATATTTATTAAAATCATAGTAAATACCCAATCGAGAAATCCTTCGAATTGATAATGCTAATGAAATGTCATTAATTTAAAAAAAAATTTTTATTTCTATGGAATATGTCTAAAAGTATATAATAGCATTTCGATCTAAATGCAGCAGCAATTCGATAGCTGAAATTCGTAGCGATATCCTTAAAGGAATTTAAAAATTTATGTTGTATCTTGCATGTACAATGCAGACAGAAGTTAAATAAATTGAAGTATAAGATGAATTAAAAATACGTTGTTGACTTACTATATCCAGTCGTAGTATATCTGTAAAATTCAATTATCTTCGCTTATTCAAGTATAAAATAAAATATCAAACTTTTCATAATCAGAAAAACTATAATTTCGTATACCTTTATTTGTTTTGCTTTATTTGTATAGCTTACTAACTTGTTTAACCTTGTATATCGTCCATACCCTAATCACTGGTGAAAGGGTGGACATTTTCTTAAATTTATTTTCTTTCATGAAGATACAATTGATTTTTCATAACAATTTTTTTCTAAATATTGAAATACTAGAGGCATTCATGCACTTGTAAATGCTTAATGTGCTATCATGTTGAGCAGTCAGCACACATTTTGAATGAATGGTAAATAACTTGTCTGTGATAATGTGTTATTAATTATTAATATTTTGTCTGAACTGTTAACAAAGTTTGTGAGTTCATAACTGATCTACTAACGTTTTGATTTATTTTTAAAATGCCAAAGCGAAGTGAAAACTTAACTTAAGCATTAATCCGCCGCCCTCTCCGGGAAAAACCCATATAGACCAAAAGGCAAGGAAGGGATAGGAAAAAATCAAAAATATTTCACCAGTCGCTGTCAATTCTTGTTTGATAAATTTTTTGTTTACATTTCTTGTTATCTTATTTAATTTTACCTTCATTCTATGGTAGGTTGCAGCTGACCAACCTAGCCCTCCCTGGCTATGCCCATCTATATACAACCAAACCTATTAGGACATCCTTTTCAATACATTTACTTAAAAAATGAGGATGATTTGTTATCTTCCATACATATGATGGTAAGCCAACGAATTTGGACAAGAAATAACCTGACTACAATAATATGGGGGATCATTAAAACAAAAGATTCTTGCATCTACTCGCATAATAAATAACCTTAAATATGATTCAATTATCTAATGTATATCTTTAAATATATATATATATATATATATATATATATATATATATATATATATTCATATATATATTCATATATATATATTCATCTCTCTAATCCAAGTAGAAAAATGTTATTCTTAAGGAGCGGATCCATATTTAATAGGTTGTATAAAACAAAAATACCAATCCATTGATCACAATTATTTTGGAAATAAGTCCTCGAAGTTAAAAGAATAGACTATATCCATACCAGTAATATTGGCGATTGTTGTTATTATTTATAATGATGAGGGAATTTTTTTAAAAATCAGTGAAGACGGCTTTGAATTGGATAAGGCAGGGGAAGGAGACGGGTTGAAACATCACTCAACTTCGCTGGTCCAGGAGGTGCCAACTGAATTCGACAGATGATAGGCAGACCAATTATCCACTTATTTAAGGACGTCATATTGTTTGATTTCATTTCATATTTTTTTTGTTTTTTCGTTTCGTGTTACTTTTTTTCAATTTTTTTCGTCCTTGACAAATCGTTATTGGTCCCCCGTTCCTAATTACAGCGGAGGGCAAAATAAAAAATATTTAACTGAAAGACATTAAAGTAATAAAAACATATTTTCAGTGATAATGACATTTGATAAGACAGCTCAAAAAAAAAAAAAAAAAATGTATACTTTTTGACGCTGGCCAAGAGACTAATTGCATTGAGCTGCTTGCTATCTTATTATTTTATGCTATATTTTTTTGTTATCTTATTTACTTTTTATTCTTAAGTTTAGTTTTGTGATTTACTAGGATTTTATTTTCTATTATTCATTTTCTTGCATGCTCGTTTCTTTCTCGTTTTGTTCTATTTTCCTTGATATCATTGATATTCCGTATTATCATGTTTGCTTATTGACATTCTAGATAGAAAATTTATCTTGACAGAAATATGTATCATATAAATAAATGAATAAGTATAATTTTTGTCTACAATTTCGTATATAATATTTTGTTAATTATTTAATATTACTAAAAATAGTCTGTCACTGGCATGTATTAAATTGGTGTTTCCACCCTGTTACCAATAGTTACGTTTAAAATTTCCTATACTTATTTATTTTTTATTCAATATTTTGTCAGATTTCGAAAAATCAATATTATCTTCTTCTTCTTCTTTCGATGGCACTACGGTCCTTGCAGAACCCTGGCCTCCTCCACAATTCTCCGCAATTCCTCCCTGTCCAAAGCCGCTCTTCTCCATCTTCGGACTCCAAGTGTCCTCAGGTCCTCCTCCACGTCCTCCAGCCACCGTAATCTGGGACGCCTCTTCATCGTTCTCACCAGGGTGTCCGTCCAGAAGCTTCTTTGAGATAAGTCACTCCTCCATCCTCTGCAAATGCTCCAGCCACCTAATTTCACTCTTCTTAATGCAGGTGACAATATCCGGGACCTTGTATAGATCACGGAGCTCCTGATTGTTCCTCTTCCTCCACCGATCTCCCTCCCTCAAGAGGCCAAAAATCCATCTCAGGACTTTCCTTTCCCACACGTTCAGTACTTGCTCTGACTTCCTGGTGATTGTCCATGTCTCCCTTCCATATGTATCAATATCATAGAATGCTAATAAAACAATTCTTCTCCTCTTCTCTCACCTCTTCCATGGATCCGGGTATAGCTTTACTTTTAAAAAATCGAAAGTTTATTTAGCTTCCATATTTTAGTAAAATAATTTGGCGGTCTGGTCGTGATAGCCGAGTGTATTTAAACGTAAACTTTAACTTTTACGAACCTAACGAAACTGGTTCGAATACGGCCTAGGCCGTTTGAAATTTATTTCGTGGCGCAAATGTAGAATGAATCTCGACCTTCTCAGGTTTAGGATAGATTTGTTTTTACCTATAGAATAAACGACCAGGTATGGATAATAGGTAACTAGAGTGCAATATGGATGAAAATTATTAATATCAAAAGCGAACATCAAATTTATTAAACACCCTAATGTTCAGTTGAAAATCTGACCAATATGAATCAATGAAAAATCTTCTAATGATTCTCGCCATATAAAACAAACGCTTAATAAAACTTTATGTAACGTATAAACAAATATAAAAGATTTTATGGGACAGGATATCAAAGCAAAACGAAAAATGAACTCGGAGATAACGAATGCCGCCGATTACTAGTCAAGGTTAAAATGTTTATTTTGCCGCAGTGGACTTTTTCTGCTGGAGGACAGGAGAAGGTAAAAGATGGAAGAGATGATCAGGCGGTGACCAAAGGAGGGAGGACTGTTTTGATAAAAATAAACGTCCACCCCGTCGGAAATTTGATATGTGTCCAATAAAATGAGGGGAGCGCGTTATACATGGCCCCGCGGGTGGTGGGGGATCGGCCGACCAATGGGACGCCGTCACCGTTTCCCCACCACCGTTCTCGCGCGGCTATTTCAAGGAGCCAGGATCATTCCGAAGCAAAAACACAATCCTTCGCCTCACATCTCGAAATAATAACCTGCTAACACTTCGCTGCGGCCGAGGCTCTTTGGCAAAAAATTCTTTCTTACGCTTCGTCATGTTGAATACTAAACATGGGCAAAGTGCCCATCGCCATTGCGATATCCAACTGTTCCGTACGAGCAACTTGTTCTTCTTACAAATCCTTATATATACTTACTACCAAGCGTTCCATGTTTGTTAAGATATGACCTCATTTTGATGATAATCGCTAGGTAACTTAAAAAAAATATATAAATAATATGCCAGTTATATTTATCAAAATTAAAGATGTTAAATGTGAGTTGTAAGTTAACAACGTTTAATCATGAAATGCGTATTTTGTTCAAATGAATACCATAACACCTTCTTATAATTTATAAACTGAAACATGGAACAACTGATTAAATTATGCCTGGAATTCCAAAACCGGACGAATACTTGAATGCCAATTTTTTATATTTGTTTGCTGCCATGAATCATAATTTGAGCTATATAGTGAATCCAAGTAGATATACATCAATTGACTATATAATATGGCATTTATAATTGTTTCCATTGTCTACGATTCGGTGAGTCGTCTAAGAAGTAGAAATTTCGAACAGCTGTCAACAATTACGGTGTAATTTATATATATAAATAACTTGTTATATAAAAAGAACTTGATGAGGAAATAAGCTGACTTACATTAGAGTAACCAAACGTGAACATTCTACTTGGACGGATCGAAGACGTCATCTTCGCCTAATTCCGGATACACGCGGGTTGTTTTGGGTTTCCATTTATAGCTCTCTCAAAATGTCTTGAAACCACCCACCATCTTGGAGTAGCAATTCGGTACAGGTACGGAAAAAAATGGAAATGGATTTGACCAGTTTTGGAATTTTGTGCCTCAATTGCTTATTAATAGCATATCATCGTTCACTCCCAACAGTATTTTTCAGCTTCTTCTCGCTTACTTCTGTAATATAAATACAACCCTATTTACGATTCATCAGTAATTATCTTTATAATTTAACCTATAGCAAGACCTTTTCATGTTAATATTCTCCGTAAGGAACGATTAACCGTAGGAAAAATTAGTAACGTTCTTTGCGAGAAAAGTGCTCCTCGATTTATGTGCCAGTAGTTTCTGTTAAAAACATCATAGTGTAGTATATATAACATCATAAATACAGCAGAGAATCCAGAATTTTTGAGGAGGTGTTTCAGTTAAGAATGGTAAAAAATATTTGCTTTCCATTTTTGAGGGAGAGGGAAACTTCCTGCCCGAAATCTTCTTCCCCCTTTCCTCCCACGGAACAGCCGATGCATAAATGTAGTTGTTTCATTTCATGCATTTAAGAACAATAAATATCAATGTTTAGAATCTAAATAGATACTAAGCTGCTCATGATAAAGAATTATTCCAAAGAAAACAACTGGTCAAGAGACGCGGCGAACGATATTATAATTGCTAAATAAAAAGACAAGATTGGTATGATATAAGACAATGGACGTAACATGAGGAGAATAAAATACCATTGTGGTCCGACTACATAATGGTCCAGGTGAGGAGTGAGGGCGAATCACGCTATGGTCCTTACAGTTCAGTTTACATTTTTTTTATTCATCGATAGAAACGAAATTAAATATTCATCGATTCATCGAAAGTTGCTGCGCTGGGTGCTACTATACTATACTGTTGGATAGTAGCACAGAAATTTTTCAAGTAAATATTTTACATTAAAAACACCATGTCATTTTTGTAACATTAAGTTAAAAATTAGAGTGCTACCATTGGGTAGTTGCTCAGCAAGTGTATTCATGTCATTATATCTATAATGTCCAAATTTACTATATGTATTTATTTAATACAGTTGTAAAAGTCATTAAGAAATAAAAAAAAAAGTTCAAAGTAATCACATATAGACCATCACAGCTACCACTTCATTTCAATAACGCCTCCGTCTGATGTCTGAAATGGTTCTAACGCGCATTTTTGTTAGCATTGTCAGAGGTACCTGAAACCGAACCTTGCTGCGCCTATTTACGAACCAATAGAGTAAGTGATATTAATCAAAGAACTCCAGAAGAGAAAAGGGGAAGTCGTTACGCTATCAAAATTTTTGAATGGAAAACCATTAAGATGTTTTTATGATTTTTTGAAAAGAAGCATATTTTTTGGAGAAACTCTAAACCAGAGAACAAGGGCAAAACACGGAACCATTTTCATTGTATGTAAACTACAATTTTTATAATTATACTTTTTCTTGCACTGTTTTTAAGAAGAGGAATGCAGTAAAAGTTCTTCGGAGAAGAGGAATGTGCCTTTGGGATATGGAACCATTGATATTGATGGCATACCTTGTTATTATTATTTTTTTTTTAATTGTCGCCTTAACACTTACGATGTATATAATCAATGATACTATTTTCGAATATTGTGTCTTACTATAGTTATTTATTATAGCTATGTATGGTTATTTAAATAATATTGATGCTGTCCGATTATAAGCTTCTTACGTTTTTGTTCTTTTACATTTCGTGTCCAATTTTTCCGGTGCGTCTAAGATCAGAGGATGCTCTGTTTTTAACTTTTATCAGACCTTACCTGGAGGCACATCTAAATATTTATAAGATGTCCAAAGGCTTGTCTTAGAGCGCTGCCATTATGGTGGTTGGTCGACTAAGCTGTAATTACACATAATATATACAAAGAGGTGGAAGAGAGCACGGCCAATAAATAAGTCTATATCTGAGTGGGGCTGGCCTATAATTAGGCTGGGGTTCTTGTCATACTGTATCTTCATCTTGGATCTAGCTTGGGGGAGGAGGGGGTATATCTTTTTTTGCCCGCCGGCGAGACACACACTCTCCCCGCTGCGTATTCATACCAACACACGCCAACTCCTCCCGAACACGCCTGGCAACAGGAAAATGTGGGAAGGTAATATCCGTTCCGGGGTATTAAGTACTTCGACATGGTTGAGATTCTTGTAACTGCCGCCATCCCGAGGGAATGATAAGAAACAGAAAATTGCGACTAGCAGCCTCAATAGCCTAATCATCAAATTATTCCCATTGATTTTTGACTCAAAATATCAAATGTTCCGACTCCGAATGCTAAGAATAATCATCGTATCCATTTCTACAAAATATGTTTTTATTAATATTAGTTCAATAAATTTCTATAGATGATGACACTCCTCATTTGGCAGCCACTGGTATATTTATACAGAAATTGCAAGAGATTTATCGTATTATTACAGATTGCTGTCATATCGTACATATCAGCACATTTATCTGATGTATTCTTAATACAGTTATAAAACAACAAAACGAATATCCTTGAAAGACTTATAAGTCTATTTTTTTTTTTTATTATTGAAATTTACAACTGTATTTTTACAAAAAGTTTTTCATTGAATGATAAATACAACAAGTAAATATAAAACAAGTAACATGACATGTACAACTCGAAGAGAAACTACCCATTGGTATCACTCCAATAAGTCTAAAATATAAAAATGAAACTCAATAAAAGGAAATTAACAACCTAAACTACTAATATTAATTGTTTTGGTAATTAAAAACCATATTAAAACTATATATTTGTTTTCATAAACGGGATTGAAACGCAAAACAAATAATTCTTGTAGAGGAAAAAATCATAATGGTGAAGTATAATTATTATTATTATTTATTAAACGACTTCATTCCAACCAGAACTACCCTATGAAGAAGCTTCAATCATAAAAGACATAATTTATTAGTGATGATTCGTGGACTAGCGTTTTAAATTGTTACCCTTCAAATGGTTTTATGTTTTATTTTATAGTATCCAGAAGTTTGTATACAAATTTATGTATAAAAAGTTTTTCGTTTAAAAATATTTAGTCTAGATAAATATTTGATCAATTTCATCTAAAAGTATTTTTTTATTTATTTAATGAATAATGTAACATTCTGTTACGTGGGCATTGGTTAGAGAGTGGTAAGATAACATTCACACAATATAGACAAAAAATATATAAAATAAACAAAAGCGAAATAACTAAATAATAATCAAAAAATATATACAATAAATAGAATAAAATAACTTAAAAATAAGCAAATTAAAGAAAAAAAGTGTTTGAAATATCACCTGCTTACATGGAATATGTTAATAATTCATTATAATATAATTTCTGTCTTTTAATAATCAGGTCTGCCGGGGTCAACGTAAAAACATAATTTTTACCAAATATATTAGTTTTCAATTTTTATTTCATGTATAATATTCTTTTTAATTTTGCTGATAAAATTTTCAACTTGTTTTATTAAATATTAATAGTGGTTTTAAATATTATGTTTTAGTACTTGAAAGAACCATATTAATAACTTTTGAAAAAGCACATTCCAGAAAATCTAAATGTTATTCCATTTCAAGAATTTTGTAAATATGTGTAAATAGAGAAAACTTCCTATTCCAGCTTGAAAATTTGAATAAAAGTAAAAATTTTCCTGGACGGTTGGACAAAATCTGGATGCAAGCAAAGTATCCTGAAATAAATAATTATATTCTAACAACATCATTAAGATTCTTCCCTGTAACATCAATGCCTTTCTCCCATTGAAACCAAGAGATATATATAAATTGATAAACAAATAAAATAAAATAAAAAAAACTAATCGATGTATAATCTCGTCTTTCATGGATGCCACAGCTATCTGATTTAGTGAATCAAACGATTGAATAATATATTATTGGGATTCTTTCAACGACCGATAACCTAACTATTTTAGCCCATAGCATCAACATGTTCAACATCCCGAAGAACTTGTCAAATCAAATTTGTTTTCACGTCGTGTAAGCTGTCAATCCAACGGCACCCTATACGGCCCAGGTGGCGTCGCCTTAATTCGATTTCTAAAGCTTCTCTGAGTTCGATCTATCCATCAAAATAATAATGAACAAAACAGAACTTAAAACTATGAAACCCACCAATAAGATAGGAAGTAATCTGACTTCCGATCAATCATCGAAAAATAATATTTTTATTTTATTTATTTTGTTGTATGTCTATAATTACACTGCCATACTAAACATTTTTTTGTGTGTATCTTCGATGAAAACTGTTTCTCCTTAATAATTTTGGTGTGAGAAACTCGAATTTTCTGTCAGAATCCTTGTATTAGCTACAGTTCTGCAGATACGTATACCCAGTATCGAATACAAAAAGTTAAGTTGTTGGAAGTTACATGATAATTTTTAGGCTTCAAAAGTGCTTCGTTCCATCGAGGATATATCTTGGTGAAATCGCTCACCATGTTCATCACTTGCAGATCCACAATTTTCGGGCAAGAAGTCCAAATGAGAGTGAAAAAAGTGAATCCACTACCCCAAATAATCATAATCACCTTAAAATGTTTCCAGAGCAAATATTTACATAACAATTTAAATATAGGACAGACATAACAATTTTCAATATACTAACATTATTTAACGTTATTGTTGGAAACTAATATCCACATTAAATTATTTTGGAATAAAAAAACGAAAAATAATTCATTTACTGAATTAATATTCTGTCCAACACAATTACTTCAATTCGAAATTTATTCCATATTAAATTAGCTCACTAATTCGTTGTTTCAACACAAATTTATCTTCCTAACGCTTGGAGTTTATATTCTTTAAGAAGCATTCTGTGTAATTAACAATCAGATATTATAAGAATAAATTAAAAACGAAAAACTGAAAAATTAAATACTATTTGAAAAAAAAAAATCCTCAGACGATAGAAAATAAGCAAATTTCAAACCATTACAATTACAGTTTAAACTTAAAGTTGGTAAAAAAAAAAATTCATTCCAATGTAAATATATACATTGATTTCTATAATCTCGAATATTAAACAATAAATATTTTTTAAGAATCTTGAGATTCTGTTTTAATCAATATATATTAGTATATTTCGGCAACATTTCAAGACTTTTAATTTACCATTTATTTAATGCTCAACGAAGTTATTCAAAATTTTCAAAAATCGTAATAAAAGATTAGTCTCTTGCTTCCCTTGATTAATTGTTTTAGTTTTAGTAATAACTCAACAGTATTACCTATTCTAATCGTTAATAATTTCGGGGTTTAAAAATAATTTTCACAAAAAGTTGTTTACAAACCTAATATCCATTGTAAGGCATTAATATGGAAGCAACGAATTTCCGAAACGTCACGGAAATATAATGATAAATTTGCTAAAATTGAATCACAAGACCCCTACGTAAATTTTTCTTAAAAATGCAATGCAGTTCCCTCAACGGTCATTTTCTAAAAAGAGAAAATATAAAAAAATAATAACATAAACGAGAAAATAAGTTAGATGTATTTAAAGTTTTGACAGCTAATGCCAAAAGCTTGTGAATTCAGTATCTTTATGTACCACACATTTCTCGGATATAATTCGTAGAAGCCCTTTACTATTAATTCTGGAAAATAAAATTTAAAAATCAACTTTAGGAAGATTTATGAGAGAGATTATTTTTCTGAGGGCAGGCCGTCGGCTGGTTGGAGAGTAGGTAATAAATTTTCGCATTTGCGGGAGACTGACTCCTCAACTTCTTTTTTTTGGTTTGCGCTGCGCCTTGCGGTCCCGCAATCCCGCACGGCCCCTTCAGATATTTCAGCAAGCGTAGAAATTAACTCGATTTTATGGACTCCTAAATGATCAAAACATAACACACACGCGCGCCGCCCCACGCCCCACCCACCCACCCACACCCTTACCCATTCACTCCCTCCTCTCTCCCCTCTCATTCCCCCCCACATCCCCTCCTCACCCCAACTCCCACACCCCCCCACTCACCTAACCCAACAACTACCAAACCCCACTCACATCAACCCCCTCCAAACACACCAATCCTAACATACCCTATTATAGCCTCCCACACCAACTCCCATCCGATCCACTACACTCCCCACACCCATTACAAAACCCCCCCACCATCCAATAAAAACATCCCCCAACGATCGCCGACCACAAAACAAAACGCCAAAACAACCCAACACACAAAACCGCCGTGTGTCCCAACGCACATATAGCCAGACAACCTCCAACGTCAGCGTGACAACGAAATAAACACAACCAAAAGATCAACCGCCACAATTTACCACACAAATGAAGAGACAGAACCCACTATGACCATAAAAACTTATACGCAAGCTACGATCAGGTAACAGGGAGCAGGAAATAGAAAGGACTAATGGATCGGAGTTATTTAGAATTAAATAATGAAATTAAGTGTATTTCTTGTGGATGTATTTGAAATGTATGTGCAGTGTGCGTTGACAATTTTTCGTAGAATTTTTTATTGTGTTGTTTGTATTATATGTATGTGTCCATGTTTTACCGAATCCTAAAGTTCTGCTCCGCATATCCTAATTAGTCTCAGTATGGTGTTGTAGATCATTTGCTTGTTTCTAAAGTTATTTGAGGATATGTAGTCCAGAAGATGTGAGAGTTGGTAAAATCGTCTATTCAGTTCTTGTCTGTTTAATTTAGTATGTATGTTCCAGGTAAGTGTTTTGTCCAAGTATAGTCCAAGGTACCGTACATAGTTTTTTGAAGGCACTGGGTTATTGTCAATGATTATGGGTAGACATGAGGCTTTCCTAAGGGAGAAAGTCATGTGGATGGATTTGCTACTATTTATTTTCATTTTCCATTTCTCGAACCATTTTTGAAGATCTGAAGGTGGTTTTGAATAAAATTATTCAATCTAATAGTATCGTACTTAAAATTTAATTTGGTTTTTTTTCACAGCCGATTTTTGTAAAAGGGGCGTGCAAATAATTCCAACCATAAAATCAGTATAATATACTGAAAACACAAATACTGATCAGGTTTTAAAATAAAATATATTTTTTTATTCATTTATTATTACAAAAAAAAAAAATTGTCTTTGTAATTCCAAGTGTAAAGAAAGAACCCGAGAGGAGCAAATACTTCAATAAAAAATAAATGTAATATACTAACTTGCTTATTACCATAGCAAAATGCTGGATAACCAACACATTTGATTATCATAAAAATTAATTATTTCAAATTTGCTGAAAGGACCCCTATCTAATTAGTAACAGTCTATTGTAACGTAAAACGGTAAAACCAGCAATGTGAAATATGGTTTTTAATTAAAATTTAATTAATTTAAATTTAGGTCATTTCAGCGACTAAAATACCACAGAATATGATTTGTTTGATTATTGGAAGTTGGAGAAAACTTCAATCCTCGTATTCTTAAAATTAAGAATTTTCGCATACCTGGTTTTAACTTTGGGCCGGAGATATCACATAGTATTTTGTTGAATATTGATGTTGATTCGAATATTGATGTTGGTATTGAATCAATGATAGTCCGTGATACAGACCCCTTTTTATCGAATTATTAACATCTGCCTGAAACTTCATAAATAGTTTCACCTCATCGTAACCTGCAACTGTTTTATTTATGAAAACTCTTGGAATTGGGTTTTCAGTTTTCAATCTGGAGGGGGACAAACTTTGTCTATTTAATTGGGAACTAAAAACTCTTAAATACACATTTGCTTTCTAGTTGAATCGTACGATAATATGATCACAAAATCGATAAAAAAGGTAGCCTTCAAAAATATTGAACCTTTTGGCGTGACCTACACCCCCAAATTTTCAAAATAACGAGGTTATATATGACAAACGTCCCAATATTTTTATAGGCCACCTTTTTTATCTATTTTGTGATGATATTATCTTACGATCCAGGTATAAAGCAAATGTGTGTTAACGAGTTTTTAGTGTCTAATAAAATAAACAAAGAAAAATTTGAGCTGTTTTAAAGATAAGTTTTAACCGACGTAAATCAGAGTGACATCGCAAAGCCCGTAATATCGTTTTAATGGCACTGTTGTGATTCTTAAATGTCTTTCAAAACGTTTTAGATTGATATAAATATGACAATATTAAAATAGTTCTCTGACAATTATGAACATTTGAAAATTGGGTTGTTGTAATAATTGCAACTGTTTTTTTCTGAAAGTTTTAACGAGTTAAAAAATGGACAATATAATAACAAAAGAGGGAAAAAATGAAACTCTGAAATTGGATTTACAGAACGGTAGCAAATTTGAGGAGGAATGGGAAAGAAGAGGATCATGATGGCGCGGAACCTGCTTTCTACAATAACTAATAATTATCCAGTTTGTTAACTAGTGCATATTGATATACAGGAGGCGGAAGGGCCAATGGGGAACTAGGGGGCGTGTCAGAAACCACGCCCCCTAGGCTAATTACTATATCATCAGCATCCGTTCTACACCGTCAGCGAATTCGTCCATTGCCCAACCACATCCAACAAACGAACCTGACAAAAATAACTACTTTTAAGTCATCAGGAAAATCTGTGCGCCTTTATTATAAACACATTTTTGAAATTAAAAAAAAAATGATCGGTTGAAGTAGTGATATACATAAAGGGTGTTAACAAGATGGTGATTGGTAAGGAGAGCCTAATGCCTGATATATAACGAACAAACAAGAGATAAATCAGTCAATCAGAGAGGGAGAGAACTGATTATTGATAGTGCAGCAAGGTGCTAGTGTTGTTATTTACTGAGCCGGCTCTAGTCCTCGTACTGCTTTAGTTAGACAAGCGAATCTTGCCTTCCACAGTTATTTATCACTTCTACTATATTTACGACTTTACCTTCAGCTCTCAGTCCCTATTCCAATTATCTCCAAGTCATCCTCCCTGGGGAAATGTACACTGGAAACGAAGATTGCAAACCATCTGAAAACCATTAAACTGAAAAAAAAATCTTTAAAATTCAATAACAAATATATATTTTCTTCTTTTTACTACAACTTTTTTCCGATAGTTCAATTAATTATAATTAAGTGATTGATATCAATCTAATCTTCTATTTTATCATGATTTTGAAATTTAAAAAAAAATCAGTAAGTTTCTCTCCACTTACCTGATATACAATGGCATACTGCACTAATCAGAACTGCACCCGTATTAAGTTTTTTTTTTTCACTCCCTCTTCCAAAAAAAATTATCAATTTTCGCCGGCATAACAGTCCATGGTGGACTTTGGCCTCCCGTAAATTCGATTCCATGCGTCCCGCTCCTCCTGTAAGTCACCCAGCCATCGTCTTCTAGGGGCGTCCTCTTTTTGTTTTGCCGGACACGTTCTCTCCTATTATTCTCTTTGTCGTTCTATCATATTCCATTATCTGCACATGACCAAGTCAGCTCATTCTTATTGATTTTATGTAACGACATATATTTTCATGCCTCATTAAGTCTTCCATCTTCTGGTTATTTCTAATGCGCCACAAACCATGGACGGGAACTGGACCAAATATACGCCTTAGAATCTTCCATGTAAACACACTTAGCATGTGCTGGTCTGTAGCTTTCAGCGTCCAGAATTCTGTGCCATACTTAATAACAGGCCTGACAAGCGATTTGTAAAGCTTCATCTTGGTTGCTCTAGAGAGAAGTGGTGATTTGAAGAGATTTACAAGACCGTAGTACGCTCTATTTCCTACCATGATCCATTTCCTGATCTCGTCTCTGATTGATTCACACAATTGGTATATACTCCAAGATAAGTAAAGTGTTCAGCCACTTCAAACGAATAATCATTAAACTAGAAATCGGCCAACGTTCTTGCTCCAGATGCAGACACCACCAACAACTTTGTATTCGGTTCGTTTATCTCTAATCAAACATTTTTACATACGGGCACCAGTTGAGTGAGGACTTCCCTTATCGCTCATTCACTTCTTTCAAGAACCACAAGGTCATCTGTATATACGAAAATCTTTGAGGTACGGGTTACCAAACGTCCTATTCAGTCAATTGTTTTTAGGGCTTTGTCGAGAGCTAAATTAAACAGTATGGCCGACAGAGAATCATCACCTTGTAGATCTTCAACGTTGAAATGAAAATCGTTGCTCATTCTATTTACAATAAGAACTTTCCATCTTCAGTGGAAAAACATCATTTTAATTAAATTTCAACATACCAATAATAATATATAAGCATAATTGCGCTTAAAATAAACAGAACTTTTTTTTTGTATTTATCATTTTGTGAAAATCGATTGGTTCCATATTATTTAATTATTGATCTTATTTTTACAAATATACATTTATATTCACCATGGCTGGAAGTAATTTATTGCCTTCAAACCATATAAAATCATATTTTTTTATTTATTTATGTGATTTAAAAAGAGAACTACCAATATTTATAGAAAATCGATTTCGAGATCGTATACCACTGTTCTTAAAAAAATGATTTTACTCATATATACAAAAATGAAATGGTATTAAGTCAGCGTCAGAACACTGTTCCAGTGAGAACTCACATTTGTTAACTCTAATTCTCCCTAATGCGACATAACTAGTGTAACATGTTTATTCGTATATACAATATATTAATATCAAGGTAGTCTGTTCAAACAACACAATCGGTGAAAATTTATTCTTTAACACTAATTAAAGACTAATAAATTATAAAAGGCTCATTTATGGACGTAGGATGTTAAGCTTTATGACTCCACCAAACCATCGAATTCCTTTTGTATCCAATCCTTACAATCCAAAATCCTTAATGTTCCATATGTCGCTGATTTAGCCCAAGATATATATTCTTTCATGACAAACTCCAATCCCATTCGAATCCACTTTTTCCCTATCTTGCTTCTTCCTCAATTCATAATAATCCTCCTAGGCGTGCGAAAAGAAGATGGTCTCGTGATCTTTTTACTTAGAACTATTTAGGGAGTGTTACCATTGGGTAGTGTCTCCACAAGTCTCTTCATGTCATTTTTCTTGATTTTCTCATATTTACTAGTTGTATTTATTTAGTAAATTCCAATGGATAAGTTAAAAAAAAGTTTAATTAATGTTAGATTAGTTATGTTCATTAGATATCTCATTCATCAACGTCCATCGCTCTTGAGAGCCGGAACTTCACTCTACGCTAACATCTCATTCATGTATATTCCGTGGCACAGACACTTTTTTATTAAATTATTAACATAGCCTAAAACTTTTTGAATAGCTTCGTCTCATTGCTCTGGCGTATCTATGGGAGGTTTCGGGCTGAATCGTAAGATTATTTGATCAGGATGAGATGAAGCCATTCATGTAATATTAGTTGAATGTTAACAATTTGATATAAAGGGATCTGTACCACGGACTAATAGCTTCGACGGTGGGACTCCTTTATGAAAATGTAATGTCTCGTAGAAAAAATAAATTCACTTTGTAAAAAATTGTTAGAGTTATAGTCGACAGCACAAAATATTTATTATCTAATTGTCAAACTCCATGTAAATAAATAAAAGACCATTTATTTATAAATATAACAAAAAGAGGTGTTCCAACAGAGGAAAACGAGTTGAAAAGGCGAAAACACATTAAAGAGTATGCCTGAAAGTACTATCAATATATGCTCGAATAGAAAAGGATTTAAAGAGAAGGGTGTGAAATAAACCATTACAAAAGAGAAACAAACTGTTCGACAGGCACGGTCACCTTAAGAAATAGTCGAATCATCTATCTTAACTGGTCACGTTTGCAATAGAGATTGAACGTATGACGGCCCAGGCCAAGATGAAAATGAGTTAGTTGATAACAAAGCTAATTAGATCTAGGAACCACTGTTCCCAGGAGGGTGGCTCATTAAATATATATGTAGCAGTGAGGAAACTCCCCCCTTCCCCACATGAACCGCTCTTCCATCCTAAAACTTATTTTACATATCTAATTAAGTGAATATTTTACCTAATCTAATTTCCCACACATTCATCTCTCGCCTTATTTCATGGTCAATTACATATGTTGTGATATACAATACCTTGATTACCAATTAGTCATAGTTTATTAATTAATTATTAATTAAAAAACAATAAACTAATACACTGGTAACAACACATTTGAATATCGAAACAAGCTATATTGTTATGATAACGAATAATGGTTAATATGAGATGCCAAAATATTCACTTCAAATTCATAAACAAATTGCTTCGGTAATATAATAATAAATATTCAAACTATTTTTACATTTTAAAAGAAAATACTCCATTTAAACATATACCTCACCTCTAGAGAAAAGTTCTCGTTGGTTAGAAGGCTTTATTCTTTAAAGTAATCACTTCATTAGAGTAAGGGCGTCTAGCAATGTAAATATCTCGCATATCACCGTCATCAATTCGACATTCTCCTTGCAAAAGCTTGTATATATAAAAACTAAAGATACTTAGAAAGATATTCAGAATACGAATAAATCCTCTTTTTTTTTTTTAATTTTATGTGCTAAATTTTCTAATCAATTCCTATTTTAATTATCAACCTTTTTTTTTAAAAAAAAAGACAAAAATGTAATGTTTTTTTTGTTTAATATGTCTGAATACATGCGAAGTCAGACTTGACCAGAAAATCCCAAACCTCTTTTTTCCAATTTCCAATAAAATTACAGACTTTTGCAGAATAGCTGAAGGTTTGTGATTTGAATTTGAAACAAATTAATGAAGAGTGAATGTCATAGTCGTAGTCTACACTCCGTAAAAATCTAACGGAAAAATGGACTCACTTTAATGTTACGATTGTATAGTTCAGATTTTTTTTTATATATATATAAAGGCCTATCTTCGCAGATATATTCACATTTCTTCAAATGTGTTGTTCCTTCGAATAAGTTGCTAACTTTTTTTTTCTCCTCTTTCTTCTATCAACAATAATTGTAAAATGTTCTACATAACATTTATACAAATGATAAATTCCTTTATTCACAAGTTCAAAATAAGGATTAAAAAGTAGAAATTTAGCTGTACATTTATTTTTATCCAAAATAACCTCTCCTGTCGATGGACTAGCAGCTATTTAACAATCGGTTAGAACTTTAAATAACCATTTTTCGTATTGTGATGACAGATCTGAATCGGTTCTTTCGGTTGAAGTTCTTATTAGGCAAAGGTTTATCGGCAATAGAATAAGAAGGAAAGTTGAAAACTAATGAATCGTCTGGTTAAAGAAATAGTAATAGAAGGGGGGGGGGAGAGGAGGGTATCTAGTTCGGACCGACTTTGCAGTTAATTGAGATATTGCTACTAAAAGGTCGTATGTAGCAATTGTCCATGTCTATTCTATTAGTGTTTAACTGAAAATTTTGTAGTCTGCAACTGCAATAAGTGGTCTATTACTATGAAAAATAGCAGAGGAAAATAAAATATGAAATTATATTAGTAAATCATGAAGAAATAATCAGTTTTTATGCTCTTCTGTAAAACAACTATACTTTTACATATATTTTGCACTATCACTGGCGATGTATAGGTTTTTTTATCGATATATTGCTATATTTCAAAAGATTTAGGACAGTGTTGATTATATTCCAAAAGAATATGATAGTTTAGTGAATCTTAGATGCATATACAGCCATATATAAGCTTGTTACAAAATCGATGTTTAGAATTTTTTCAAAGAACATTTTGAAAATTTTATTTGGATATTAGGTAATAAAAATCCTAAACTGATGCCTTCATAATTAGAATATAGGAGTAAAAGAACCCCGAAATTGGACAGATTAAAAAGCGGTGAGGACTTAATAGTACAAGTATGTTTAGAATTCATTGCTCTTCTTAACTACAGATTCTCCTACCACTCCCTCCTCTTCTTCCCCTCCCCCTCCTCCTCTTCCTCTGAAGATGATACAGGAAAAGTGCATTTGCACCAACGAGCTATCTGCCCCTCCCAAGAAGACCACATTAATATTAATCGCGAGTGTAATGTTTATATCTGTATCTAGGATAGTTCTATCTGATTTGTTTTTTAATTAAACCCATTCTATGATCATTAAGTTTAATTTCTCATCCTCCATTTTTAATTTCAACATAACAACTGAAATGAAGAGTAATATTCTAAAATCAAAATGGTTGGACTAATACCAACTTACTAGGAGGCTTTTAGGCTGAAGTCCCTCTCCCCCAAAACGTAAATATTACCATGTGTTATTAAAAAAATATTTAAAAAGTTTCTCTTAAAGTATTATTTTCCGTGTAATTACATATAATAGACTTAAAAAATCACTTAAACACCATCTCGTATAGGTAGTTAGGTTCGTTCTTTTTCTACCAAAGAAAATATCATTATATATTAAAAAAAAAATCTTTCAGCTGAAGCCTCCCCCAAAATGAAATTCTGGACTGATATCAATCAAGATTTGGCATACATGGGCCATTCTTCTTTTATACTATTAGAAAGGAAGAAAATAATGCAGTGTCTCAATGTACTACAAAAAAAAAATTAAATAAATAAATTTAAAAAAATTGAATTTTGAATGAAGTTTTGAAATTCATGCTCTTCCCTAAGCTAAGCGAATAGAATCTTATTCATGTAGTAAAATTTATATTTAATATTTATATCTAATTATTATTAGAAATATCATTCATTGTTTACATTTATCTTTTATTGTTATAAAATACTAAATAAAATATCATTGTTATTGTTTAACCGATGAACTGTTGTACAATTTATAAAATGGTGGTTGGTCCGCAGTTAGATGGACAGGGGGCACCCCTCTATTTAAAAAAAAAATTGTTCACCGTTTAATGAATAAGATAATTGCCAATAATGTTATTTAGAATCACATCTATTCATTGTTTTAATAAGGTTGTCGAATATATAGCACATGGAAATAATGTTAAGAATGTATATAGTTAAGACATACCTGTAATATAATATATATTACTAAGCAGCAAACATTTGCCCAGTTTTAACTTAAACTTTCATAACAATTTAATTGTTTTTCTCAGGTACACCACCTCTGACAGGATCTGGTAGTGTGCGTGTTGTTGTTGAGGATGTTAATGACCACAGTCCAGAGTTTGATAGATCTGTATATGTAGCGGTTGTAGAGGAAAACAAGCCACCTGGAACTTATGTTGTGCAAACATCTGCAACAGATTTAGATGAAGGAGACAATGCAAAAATTAAGTAAGTAAAATCTATTAATTTTTTTATTTATATTTATGAGAAACCGCACTACACATTGTATCTTTAAACTTTTTAATTAATAATTTCTTTATAGAATAGAAATAGAATAGAAAAATAATTTTATTCTGGGACGAAGTCCCTTCAGAATAACAAAAAAGTAAAGAAATTAAAATTTTACATCTGGCCAGATAAATTATTATATTATTTTATTTTAGATATAATCTAGTTGGAGAAAATGCAGAGCGATTTATTGTTGATGCTGAAACAGGAAAAATTACAACAAAAGAAATGTTAGACAGAGAACAAACCAGGGTATACTATTTGACTGTTGTGGCTAGAGATTGCAGTGCCACAGAGCCTAGAGCAACTGCAGTCAACTTAACAATCATAGTGAGCGATGAAAATGACAACAGTCCTCAGTTCCAAACGAGTACATACACAGTCTATATCCCTGATAAAATACTACCTGGTATGGCATTTAGTTATAATAAATTATAAATAATTGTATAAATATAATATATGCATATTCTGATATATTAATCTATTACAGGACAATTTGTGTTTGGAGCCAAGGCAGTAGATGAAGATGAAGGTGAAAACAGCAAGATACTCTATGCCCTAGCAGGAATGGATGCAAACAGGTTTACTATGGAGCCAATAACAGGAGTAGTTAAAGCAAGAACAGAACTACGTGATAAATCAGTGTATAATTTAAGAGTTGAGGCAAGAGATGGAGGTAAAGAACCTCGTACAGCCACTATCGAACTTACTGTTCATCTCATGGCAGCAAGCAGTTTTCCAGTAATACGAGCACCTTCTCTCACAGAATACACACTTGCTGAAGATGTAGAAGCAGGAAAGGTAATAACTAGAGTGACTGCAACATCTCCCAAACAAGGAAAAGTGGGGGTAATACAATTTGCTATTGCTGGAAGCAACATAGGAGAAGCAATAAAAGTAGATCCCACCACCGGTGAGGTATTAGTTGCTGGCGGTGGTCTAGATTTTGAAACATCCCCTCAATATGAAGTGTGGGTAGAAGCAAGTGATTCTGATAATCCACCACTGAGATCTGTGCTAAGGATTGTAATCAATATAACAGATGCTAATGATAACGCTCCAATTATGGAATCACCTGTTTATAATCCACAAGTGATGGAAGAAGAATTGCCGCCTCAAGAGGTAGTAACTGTTAAGGCAACAGATGCAGACTCAGGTATGAATGGTGTTGTTACCTACAGACTTCGAGATGATATTGACGAAACTTTCTCTATCGATTCATCCACAGGAGAAATATATACTAATACAAAACTGGACAGAGAGAGAATTTCTAGCTATCAACTCATTGTAGAAGCTGTGGATGAAGGTACTCCACAAATGACTGGATCTGCAACAGTTTTGGTGACCGTATTGGATAAAAATGACAGCCCACCAAGATTTACTCGTTTATTCAGTGTAAATGTCACAGAAAATGCTGAGTCTGGGTCTTTTGTTATTAAAGTAACCAGTTCTGACCTAGACATTGGAGAAAATGCTAATGCTACCTATAGTTTCACACAAAACCCGGGCAATAAATTTTCAATTGATCCTATTACAGGGAATGTAACAGTTGTAGGACCATTAGACAGGGAAACACAGGATGAATATTTCCTCAAAGTTCTTTCTTATGATGGAGCATGGAAATCAGAAACACCACTTACAATAACTATCCAGGATCAAAATGATAATGCTCCAGAGTTTGACCATTCATATTATAGTTTTAATTTTCCTGAACTACAAAGAAATGTTATGTTTGTTGGTCAAGTGGTTGCGTCTGATAGGGATAAGCAAGGTCCTAATTCTGTAATATCTTATTCTCTGAAGCATCCTTCAGATTTATTTACCATAGATCCAGCAAGTGGTGAACTATTTTCAAAGAGAGCTTTAAGATACAAATACACAGCATTAGACTCCTCTCCGGAAAATCAATATTCACTTACTGTTTTAGCGACAGATAATGGTAAACCTCCGATGTCTTCAGAATGCCTTGTTACAATCAATGTTGTTGATGCAAATAATAATGCACCCAAGTTTGTACAACGAGAATACTTTTCACCTGTATTACAAACAGCTAAGCCTGGCCAACATATAATCAAAGTTGAAGCAAAGGATGAACAAGATTATGGTATAAATGCAGAAATTGAATATTCAATTATTGGTGGCAACGGTACAGGTATCTTCAGTATTAATAAAGATAATGGATGGCTAATACTCAGGCAACCATATCTGAATAAGGTTGCTATACTGACACAGTATTTCTTAACAATTAGAGCAACTGATCACGGTGTTCCTCCACAGCATGATGAAATACCTGTT
The DNA here is from genome assembly GCA_928085145.1 of Nezara viridula. Taxonomy (NCBI): domain Eukaryota; kingdom Metazoa; phylum Arthropoda; class Insecta; order Hemiptera; family Pentatomidae; genus Nezara; species Nezara viridula. The sequence continues at coordinate 130,504,831 of OV725079.1, forward strand.
ACATTAGTTGTTACTGGTGAAAATAGATATACTCCAGTCTTTACAGCACTAAGTTATCAAGTAAATGTCCATGAAAATGAACCAATAGGATATCCTTTAGTAACAGTTGCAGCTACTGATGCAGATGATGGACCAAATGGTATGGTACGATACTTAATATCAAATGGCAATACAGAAGAACATTTTATGGTTAATCCTGTATCAGGAGCAGTCACAATACTCCATGAGCTGGATTACGACACTGTTCGTGAATACCGTTTAAATATAACTGCAACAGATTTAGGATTTGTGCCAAAAAGTTCAATGGCAATGCTAACAGTTATTTTAACTGACATAAATGATAACCCTCCTGTTTTCAATCAAACAGTTTATGAAGCTACAATACCTGAAAATTCTCCACCTGACAGTCTTGTCTATCAAGTACAAGCCACAGATATTGATTCTCCAAAGAATGCTATAATACAATATTCCATAGTTGGAGGTTCAGGAAAAGATTATTTTAAGATTGATATGAAAACTGGGTCAATCACTTCTAAAGTCAAATTTGATTATGAAGAAAGAAACATGTACACTCTAGACATACTTGCTGTCAATCCTGATTCCCCTATGTACGGCTCTACAAAAGTTGTTGTGAAAGTATCAGGTGTTAATGAATATTATCCATCGTTTGTTCAACCAGTATTCCACTTTGATGTATCAGAATCTGCAGAAGTTGGGACAAGTATTGGTATGATTCAAGCAACTGACCAAGATTCAGGTGAAGATGGTAAAGTATACTATTTATTTGTTGGGTCGAGTAACGATAAAGGATTTAACATAAATCCAGAAAGTGGTACCATTACTGTTGCCAGGAGACTTGACCGGGAGACACAAAATCGTGTTGTTTTGACGGTTATAGCTAAAAATGCAGGAGGCATAAGAGGAAATGATACAGATGAATCACAGGTCATAATATCAATTCAAGATGGAAATGATCCCCCAGAATTTTTGCAATCCTTATATGAAACCGACATTTCTGAAGCAGTTGCCAGAGGTACCAAACTAATTACTGTAAAGGCTGTGGACAAAGATGTTCGATTCCAAAATAATCAATTTAGTTATTCAATAGTGAGTGGAAATATTGGCAATGTTTTTAAAATAGACCCACAGTCAGGTGAGATAGAAACTACAGCAGCGCTTGATCGTGAAACAATGCCATTCTATACGATAGTTGTTGGTGCTATAGATTCTGGAACTCCTCCTGAAACTGGGACTGCCACTGTAAAGGTGATAGTCACAGATGTCAATGATAATGGCCCTGTATTTGACCCCCCACAAGCAATTGGATATGTAGTTGAAAATGAACCCCCCAACACCAGTATCATGACATTAACAGCAAAAGATCCTGATCTTCCACCAAATGGGGCTCCATTCACTTTTCACCTTTTGGGAGGAATGGGAAAAGATTCTGTCATGGTTGAACCTAATTCTGGTGTAATAAGGACTACAAGAATGATTGATAGAGAAGCTACTCCAAAATTAGAAATCTTGGTAAGTTGATCATTTTATTCTTTTGAAGATATGGTATATTTGTATGCATTTTTCCATTCATTGAATTACTAAGTGTTTTCTTTAGGACTTTATATTAATTTTTTTTTTTTTTTCCATTCAGGTTGAAATTGAAGATAGTGGACATCCCAAAATGAGATCTCAACATCCGGTTTCTATAGTGGTACTGGATCAAAATGATAGCCCTTCCACCCCAAGATCGGTACACATACTAGTTCACACATTTAATGGTATATTTCCCACTGGAAAAATTGCTGATGTTCATCCAAATGATGCTGACACAACAGGAGAATACCACTGTAACCTTCTGGATAACCCAACTATAAGGGGTATTCTTAGTATACCAACAGGTTGCAGCCTTCATACTTCTTGTATAGACATTGGAACAAAATATTCATTCAGTGTATCTGGAAATGATGGTAGACATCCAGATGTTGTGTCAACAGTAACTTTAGAATTTTTGTCATTTGATAACAACACAGTTCAAAACAGTTTGACACTAAGAATAGAAAATATGACAGCTCATGAGTTTCTCTCCCATCACTACAGAACTTTTACAGAGTTATTAAAAAATACATTTGAACCAACAGATTCTCCATATCTATACAGTATGCATGAAAATGAAGATGGGCTAGAACTTACACTGGCAGTAAAAAGTAACAATAAAGGTTTTAAAAGTAAACCACAGGTGATTGCAACATTATCAAGAAAACAAGATGCAATTAGGGCTCTGGTACAGTCACCTATGGTTACAGTTGGCTACTCACCTTGTCATAATTTAACTTGTCAAAATGGTGGTATCTGCACTGAAGGTATCACTGTATATGAAGATACGAGAATAACAGACAGTCAATCTTTAATTTTAACTTCGCCCCTAGTGAACCATGAGTTCACTTGTAGATGTCCAGAAGGATTTACTGGAACAAGATGTGAAAAAAGACAAGATCCATGTTCTCCTAATCCCTGTCAAGAAGGTGGAACATGCAAAAGAAATGGGTTTGATTTTCAATGCTTATGTCCACCGACCCGAGAAGGAAAATTTTGTGAGTCGGAGAGAGGAGATCTATGCAGTGGAAATCCCTGTAGAAATGGTGGCTCATGCAGAGAAAGCCCTGATGGTTCTTCTTTCTTCTGTCTCTGCAGACCAGGATATCGTGGAAATCAGTGTGAAACTGTTATGGACTCCTGTAGACCCAATCCTTGCCTTAATGGGGGACTATGTATATCATTAAAACCAGGATATCGGTGTAGTTGCCCAGAATCAAGACATGGAAAACACTGTGACAAAGCAACATTTGGTTTTGGAGGACTTTCATATATGGCTTTCCCATCTCTGGATGGTGGTACTAATGACATTTCTATTACTTTTGCTACGACTAAACCAGATTCTTTATTAGTTTACAACTATGGACCTCAGACTGGAGGGAGATCAGATTTTGTTGCATTAGAACTTGTTGATGGAAAAGCATATTTTTCATATGGAGGGACCAGAACAGTTATAACTTCAGTGAAAACTGGAAACTCATTAGCTGATGGAGAATGGCACAGGATCACTGCTACAAGAAACGGAAGGCTTATATCTTTAATCACTGCTACATGTACTGATAATGGAGACTCTTGTCAAGACTGCAAACCAGGAGACACTTCTTGCTATGCAACAGCAGTTGGTCCTTCTGGGTGAGTCAGTTTATAATATAAATGATTTATTAAGTTATTCTAAAATTACAAATTTTTAAATAAAAAATTGTTTGACCAAATTCTATTTCATTTTAATATCTTTTAGAACACTGAACTTCAACAACATGCCCATGTATATTGGAGGAGTAGTTGGAGCCGATGCCATACTGGAACGACCTGGACAAGTCCACTCTGATGACCTTGTAGGGTGTGTCCATTCTGTTTTAGTTAATGGTCGAGGACTTAATTTATCAACAGCACTCAGCTCAAGAGGTGTCTCACCAACATGTCCTCGTGGAATAAAGTCTCCATGCTCAGATGCTGAAGATACATGTGGAAATGGACAATGCTCAGATTTATGGAACAATGTATCTTGCCGTTGCGAAGGTAGTGAATTGTCATCACCTGATTGTAAAGCATCACTTCAACCTATATCGCTTTCTGGTGGTGCATATCTAGAGGTAAACTAAACACAAATTTACAAACTTTTGATTCATGTTCAAAATCTAACTTAACATAACATAATATGTATATTATGGTGGACCAAAAAATTCGCCAATAATCTTTTACAATTTTGAATTCTTAACAGTGGGCTATATTTAGGTTATATATACATACAGGTTTTTTTTTTTAATAATGTTTAAATTTAATTATAATTTTACTCTTGCATAGATTTTAATATCTGAAAGGCATCGAAGAATGCAATTGCTTGAATCAATTTATTGGGGTTCAACATCCTGGTTATCAAGAAATATGGACAGAAGTAGGAGAACTATTGGTAAATCATCAGTATCAACACTACAGCCCCCTAAACAGATGAGCATTATGTTCAGAACAATGAAATCAGATGGAGTCATCATTTTTGCAGCAACTAACAGTGATTACACGTTTGTGAAGGTTAGTAATATTAACCCTATAGAAAATAATACTACTATGTTAAACTTAGTCAAAACTGAACCAATGAATTATAATTAGCTAAAAAAATACCATAAATTTAGAAAAACATTTAATTTTAAAAATTGTTTTAGCTAATGAATGGGCACTTGGTATACATTTCACAACTTGGTGGAGCTGCAGCAGTGAATATGACAATCCCGAATTTACAACTTACTGATGGAGTTTGGCATAATCTTACCCTCTTTTCTCAGTATCGAGGACTAAGAGTTATCATAGATGGAAATCGAGTAGGAGATGAATTAGACTCAGCTGGAGTACATGATTTTCTTGATCCCTATTTGACTCTTCTTCGTCTTGGAGGTTCACATCCAGATCCTATTCCTGGGAGAGATATACGTGTTACCGGTATAAAACTTTTAACCTTAATTATTCATCTTTACTAAAGAAATTTATTGATAAGAACAATGTCATAATGTTGCAATGTCTTTACAGGTTTCACAGGGTGCTTAGCAAATTTTACAATAAATTCAGAAATTCAACCACTAATAAATGGATCAGGTTCAATATTCTCTGACGTCATGCCTGTCGGACCTGGTGTGTCTGTTGGTTGCTCAGGAACAAGTGTTGGTGCTGCAGTTACAACTGACCCACTATCAATTGGAATTTCTCTAGTCTTAGTCTTTTTTGTTATACTATTAGTAGCAATACTTGTTTCCTTTCTTGTATTTCGTCTACGAAGACAGAAAAAAGAAAAGGGAAGTGGGAGCGGAAAAACAGTAGGAGGACCAGCTCTCTCATCACCAGGTCCAGATGGAACAGAATCAGCTGTTACAAGTTTTATCTCAGAAAATGGTGAAGTTATAAGGACTAGTCATCACCTTGTAGCTCCTGAGCTTATTTCTAAAAAGTAAGTTAATTTCTTATGACTTCATAAGAAAAAATTATTTTCATATTACAATATAAACTGAAAAATAAAAATAATATTTTTTTTACTTTAGCAAGAAGAATTTTGCATTATAATTTTTAGTTCCTCCAAATTGAAACTCTAAAAACGTATAAAATTCATATTCCCTTCAAAAATTTATAACCCAGTGAAAATATGTCTCCCTCTCCATTAAAAACTTTAATTTCATAGCTTGCGCCATGAAATCCCCTTCTGGCTACTCCTGTTATAAACTATTCTTCACCAGACTTATGGTTTGAATTGGTTATATAAAAAAGTATCACTAAAATCATTACATTACATTTTTAATTTAATATAGGTTTACATCAAGTTAGTTCAACATAAAGCTGTATTATTTTCTTAGTAATAAATCTATGCTGAAAATATATAAAAACCATTTTTTTTAGATACAAAGACCAGGAAGGCATGTGTGAACTTCAGGCTCGTGTACAACGACCTGATATTATAGAAAGAGAAGTAGTAACTAAATCACCTCCACCTAGAGGTGATGATCATCACCCACCACTACCTCATCATCCACATGATGATTCAGAACAAGAACATTATGACCTCGATAACACCAGTTCAATAGCACCATCAGACATCGATATAGTCTATCACTATAAAGGTTGGTGTGATAAGATGTTCTTTAATCGTAAGTCTTCAATTATATAAAATAATGTTGATATTGGAAATGTTAGGTGTAAATCAATAAAATAGAATTTTATTTTCCAAATTTGTATTTTAGGTTATCGAGAAGGATCTGGAAATGTTCGGAAATTCAAATCTACACCTCCTCATTTACCTCCAGGTGCACCAGTTTACCACAAACATACTCCAGGTCCTCATAGACACTCTCCTCACTTTCCTTCACGGCCTCCCCCTCCTGTATCAAGAGTAGATTCGCCAAATAAAATAACTCCACTGGCACGCTTAAGTCCATCATCTGAATTGTCTCAGCAAATGCCAAGAATACTTACATTACAGGTATAACAGCTTAATTAATTCATAAATAGCATAGATGAAATTGAAAATTTCATAGTAAGGATATTAAATGATAAAGAAAAATTAAAAAATATTTTAGGCTAACAATCATAAGTAAAATTTGAAAAAATATTAAATCATAGCTAATCTATAGTAACTTTATAGACAATTTTATTTATATGAGCCTTTGATTTTATTTAATTAATATAATAGTTCTTTTTTTATATAGTTTTTGAAATTTTACCATTACATAATCCAGACCACACTTTACAGACCCCAGGTGTATACTCTACATTTTATATCATCAGTTTACTTAAGCATTAGAAAAAAAATTTGAAAGAAGAGTAGTTTGCATTAAATGTTTTTTTTTTTTTAAAACACTTAAAATATTACTACATTTTCATAGAAAATGACTTGCTGATAAAAAGTTTAGAATGTTGCCAAAAGCATTGGATATGTATGAAATAGGTTTAGTTGTACTTAAATTCTAAAACTTAGATCATAAGATTGTTGTCTATACATTAATAATATTTTACATAATTAATATCTAATTGCTTACAATTTGAGTAACATTACTTTCTTTTTTTATTTAGGACATTAGTGGAAAACCATTGCAATCAGCCCTGCTAGCAGCGACCTCATCTTCAGGAGGAGTAGGAAAAGATGTATTACATTCAAATAGTGAAAGAAGTTTGAACAGTCCTGTTATGTCACAGCTCAGCGGTCAAAGCAGTGGCTCCCGAAAAGCACCGCCAGGAGATCTATTAACACCCGATGAGATCTCAAGGCTTAATGCTAGGCCTAGAGCTTCCAGCCTTGTTTCCACACTGGATGCTGTCAGCAGTTCTTCCCCAGCGGTCCGGGGACAACAAGAAGAACCTGATGGCTCGACTACGACAGATGAGAGTGGAAATGATTCATTTACTTGCTCAGAAATAGAATATGATAATGCAAGTGGATCAGGAGGAGAAAAAGCTCGAAAGCAATTCGATTTTGATTCATCTTTTCGTGGCTCACTGAGTACGCTAGTGGCCAGTGATGATGATTCTCATCCACCCTATAGGCCAAGAAACGGTTCCCCAGCTGTTATTGGCCTAGACTACCTCCTTAACTGGGGACCTAATTTCGATTCCCTAGTTGGTGTTTTTAAAGACATTGCTGAGATGCCAGAATCGCAAGGCAGGGTGTCTTCATCTCTTAGGCTACCCAATGGAGCAGCAAAGCCTTCTGAGGAATATGTATGATAAATGTTGCTTACGGCTCAAACGGATCATATTGATTCAAATATTTAAGTTAATTTACCGACAGTTATAAGAACTACGGAGAAACTTGTGACTGATTGTGAATCAAAAATACGTTTTTCCAGTAGTTAATTGTTAGTTTTGTAAATAATTCTTCGAAAGGTCTTAAAAGCCTTCTTCGTTTGTGTATATAGGAAAAAGTACAATTTTCTGTGTTGTGACTGATAATGTGTATACATATAAAATGACTGTGCTCAATCGCTCTGTCTAATTTTATATCAATAACTTGAATGCCATATCAAATTGTACATTGGACTATTTTTTATTGAATTGTGTATATTAGTTTGATTTTGTACATATCTTAACTATTATTTGTTTAAAATGTGAATGTCGATAAATTACAAAATTATTTTGTTAATAGCCATATACAGTAGTGCCAAATATCGTTCTTACCTCTATGTAAGTATGTTAATATGCATCACAAAAACAGTTAATGAATGTGTAAAGTATGGCTGAAGTGTATGATTGTATGAGTGAACAAATTTTAATTAAAAAAATATGAATTAAAAGTATTTTTGTTTTTACCTCTGTGAAAAATATTTTATAGATATAGTGAATGTTTTTATGACACCATTTAGCTCAATCATGGATGCTTTTTCCTCAATGGAGAACAAAGAAATTCATACAGTTGATTATAATGATATAAGCTTAACATTTTCTACTTTGATTAATAATAAAGAACATTATTAATATAATAATAATAAAGAACACATTATAAATACTAATATTTGGTAAAACCCTTTTATCTTCCATCTATAAATTAATTTTCTGAATATTTTTTATTAATGTAATTTTTTATTATTATAATCTTATTTATGGTAAAACTGTGAAGTACCCCAATTACTGGGTAGGCTGCAAACATGGTATCACTGATTTCAATGAAGCTTTTTTATATGATACTATGTCAAAAAATATTAAACACATTTCCAAGAGTTCGTGCTAGATACTAGATAACTGTATTTATGAATTTTATACTAATCTAGTCAGTAGGCCGTTTTAGTAAAAGCATTATATTTAGGAAATTTAAGTCCAAAAATTTATATTTTTTATTTTGTAAAAAAATCAATATATCTATTTCTAAAGATTTCAGTTGTTCTGAATCTTCTTGAGTGTTCAATTACATAAATAATCAAATCTATTACATCTGTCTTATGCAAAGAATCCTAATTGATATTATAATAGTTAAAGAGTAACTGTCAGTTAGAATTAAACAAATATAACACCATTTATTCTCCTGTTGGTCATTTCACTAACATATTTCCATATCAACTCAGTTTTTGTATACATGTATAAAAAAGTGGATTAAATTAAAAAATAAACTTTAAACACATTAATGTTAAGAAATATAAAGGAAGAAAGAGTAAAAAACATAAATTTAAAGTTTTCTTATAATCAAATTGACTTTTAAAGAATTCAATTGAAAGATGCAATCATGATTTTAACTTTTAGCAACCAATAGAAAGAATTAATAAAAATAGATCTTTCAGATTAATAAGATTCATATTGGTGAGTACCTAGTTTTAATATAGATTTTTCAATGCAATAGATCCATTTAAGTTATAGGCTCTTATACCAACCCTCAGAAAATTAATTTTTATCTCACTTAAATTTATCCTAAATGAATGAAGTTTTTTTTTTAATAATGGGATTATATATATATATATATATATATATATATATATATATATATATATATATATATATATATATATATATATATATATATATACATTATTAATTGTTGAGTAACAACAAGAAAATTTTAGTGCAACATGATAACATAAAGATGTTTCTTCTTCAATGCAAAGGAGGAGGGAGGGGAAGGAAAGCACACCATTCATAAAGGCTTGCTATCCTGGCTCAGTAATCAGTTTATTACCTATAATATAAAATAATTATTACCAATATGGTTTACTGAACTTTTAATGAATTATTTTAAGTAAATGACTATGATATATAGTGTGAGACTGACCTCCCTTCATAAAATATTGGGATGATTTAATTTAGGATAATTTAATTGAGAAGGAGGAGCAGAAACTGTTTTTTCCACAGGGTTATGAAGAGAAACCAAAAGAGCTAAGAATAATTTCCCCAGTTACTCTTCAAATATTAAATTTATCATCACCTGAAGCCTTTTATGAAGTAAACAACAAAAATATTATGTAAATATATTACATTATTTTAATGTAATATACGTAATGTTATCTATACTTTATTTTAATGTAAATTTAGATGTTAAAAAATAAAATCTTGCAAGCCAGACCAGGCAGGCCCTCTTTGGAATATCCAACTTTAGTTCTGCAACTCTAGCTAACCTTCCTCTCATCAGGCCTGCTTGCTTTCCCTAGTGGCAGCATCTTTGCTATGTCATAAAAACTACCTATAATATAACTTTAACTTGTTCATTCTTCAGATGTTATTAAGTAAATAAAACTTTGCTTCAGTAGTTATTTCTTTATAATACTAAATGAGTATCACTGTTAAAGGGCCCTTACATGGTCATTATCATTGAGTCAATCAATAATTTCAATTTAATTTGAGGTGTTCTAATTATTGGGCATGTAATGGCTATATTGAACACTAGGATCCAGGATTTAATTTTGGAGAGGGGGGTTCAGCCTGAAAGCTTTTTTTTCATATATATAAAACGATAAGTAATTTGAAAAAAAAATAAAGAAATTAATTACCTATATGAAATGGTGTTTAAGTGGTTCTTGAAGTTGTAAGAAATGTAATTACAAGAACAAGAATACTTTAAGAGATAGTTTTTAATATTTGTTTCTGTGAAAGGTTATATTTACCAAATCGTGGGGGGGGGGAGCCTTCAGCTGGAAAGCCCCTCCTCATCCTATGTAGATCTCCCTGTGATATTGAGCAATATTAAACCACTTATATGGATCTAGGCCTTGAGGGGGCCTGGAGGATACAATATTTTTTTGAGCCATTCTTGGTTAGAGGGGGGGGGGTGGGAGACTATTTTTATACTTTATTTTAGCTGGTGTAAGTTTTCTTTTTTTAAAAAACTGATTTTTATCCAATATTTTTACAATAACAATTTTTATTTATTAGATACATATTTCTTAAATGTTAAACACTTTGGAAATAAGAAAATAACCAACTCAAAACAAGAAACGTTTTAATATCTAGGAACAAAATAAACTCAAATGATCACCCAAATATTAAAGTTACTATACTCTAAGATAGAGTGAATACAATATTATATACATTATAGAAATATTCCATTCATCTACATGCTCATTACAATGTAAATGTAAATAAACACTTAATTGGTAATAATAATAAATAATTAATTGGTAGTTTTAAAGAAATTATTATTTATGGATTTATTTATAATCAAATGTAGTTAATTGTAACATAGGCCTACCATTGAAAACCACAGCCTACATGAAGACAGCAACCATAGTGGAAAAAGATTAATTGATTTTGCCATACTAAGAAACATGGTTATGGAGATCCTAAGATGGTCCTACTTTTAATCAGATGGACCACATCCTGATAAGTTCCCATCATAGATCTAATCTTTTTAGTGCCAGAACTTTAGAGGAGCTAATTATCACCTGATTATAGCCCAAATCTGAGCTAGGATATCAAATATTCAGGACAGAAGAAATGTTCATTCTAAGAAATAGAGCATTGGTAAATTAAAAAACCCTGACATTTTTAAGGTTAATAGCGGTAGAGCTCCATTTAGACCCAGAATTCAAGCCTGTAAAAATGAAGATGGTTCCTTGCTTACTGATAAAGAAGATATCCTGAAACAATGGGTCAGGCACTTTAAATCCCTTTTGAATGAGGGAGCAGAGAAGATACATCAAACTACCTTTCAGAATGATGCCATCATTTTCGTAATCTCCTGAGATGAGATGACGTAATCTCCATAGACATTGAACCCTCAGACCTGGAAGAAATAGCAGAAGCAATGTTGTGTATGAAAAATAATTAAGCCGCTGGATCAAATGGTTTAACAGCAGAATTATGAAATAAGAGTTAGAAGTAAGAAAACAAAATATAGAAAATAGTATTGGAAGCTGCTATTTCAAGAGGTATCTCATTTTTTTTGTGGTAATTTGAGATCCCAGGTAAGAGAACTGTTAGACATTCTCAGAGGTACAAGGACTAAGAGATATTATTTGGTTTTGGACATTCTCTCCTTCTCCTGTATACATGTACTTTGTTTCCTTCTCATTAATGTGGAGTCCCATCTTAGCTGCAGCTTTTTAAATTCAAGGAAGGCACCTTCGAGAGCTGTAAAAGACCGTGCAACATCTATCTCGTCAACATAACCTAAATGTTGCACCATATTTGATAAATATCGTGCCCCTAGTCCGAAAGCCAGAGTCCCTCACCACCTTCTCCAGAGCCAAATTAAATAATAAACATGCCAAAGCGTCACCTTGTCTCATTCCTTTATTAGTGAGAAACTCCAAGAAGCATTCCGAATGAATGCGTAATCTGCACTGCACGTCCTGCATTGTCATTATTTTATAATTAGTTTAGAGGGGATATTTACTTCCTTCATTGCTTCATACAAGTTGTATCCTCTTGTGGTTTTGTAGACGCTCTTGAAATCAATAAACAGATGATGAGAGGGAATTTTGTATTCATGACTTATTTCTAGAATCGTTCGGAGAGTGAATATTTGATCAATAGTTGATCTACCCTTTCGTAAACCAGCTTGATATTTTCCACCACTTTGTCAATCAGCGAATGGGGCCTGTAGCCTGTAGTAGAGGATGTTGGAGAGTATCTTATATGCGCACAGCAGTAACGAAATCACTTGGTAGTTGGCGCATTCCAATTGTACTCCTTTCTTACAGGACGTATGACCGCATATTTTCATTGAAGAGCCATTGTTTCCTGTGTCCAGATGGAGAATATCAGTTCATAAATGAGCTTATGTAGCTCTTCATATTTACATATCTCAGATGGTATTATCTATCACCTCCTGGCGGCTTATGATTTTTCATCAAAGCAATCGCATCCTAGAGCTCTTCAAGCTCAGGGATTCTATTTATTTATCATTGAGCATGATGTTATTATGATTCCCATAATCCTGTTCCGATTCAACCACTCCCTCATTCAACAGGTCATTAAAATCTTTCTTACCTAGATCATCTTTCAAGTACTTCTTTCTTATTAGTGAGATGTGAACCATCCTCCTTTCTGCATGATTGAAATCTTGGCCTAAAAGGGATCCTTCTCTTCTTAACTTTTTGAAAATATCCAATTCCTATTTGTATTTCTCAGGGTCTCCATTTCTTCAAACTGTTTATTCCCCCATCCTCATTTTTCTTTCTATGGAGTCTCTTCTCAACATGTTTTTCCATTCTATATTTTTATGTTGCCTGCCTTGTATACGGCTTCTATTCTATCAGTCTGTATGATACATTTTTTGCTTCACTTACCCTTCTACATTCTTCATTGAACCACGGGGATCTCCTTTCGGGATCATTAATTCCAAGGGTAGCCTCAGCTATTTTGGCTATGACTGTTTCCAGACCATTCGATGTATCCTGAATATTATCCAAATTGACCGTGCGTGGAGAATCAGTCATTCTTTCTCCTAGTCATTTTTGAAAGGAGATGAGCGTATCAGCTTCTTTCAGTTTCATTGTATTTCACTTATTTTGTGCAGCAGATTTGCATATCTTTGAACAACAGATTATTTGATCAAATAGTGGTCAGAATCTACGTTTGTCACGTATACTCTATTGCTTAATAGATTAGATCTATGTCGCGTACTAATTAGCAGATGGTATATATGATTGAATGTGCTTCCATCAGGTGATTTTCATATGGCCTTATGGATTTGTCGTCTCGAGTGCTGTGCTTCTTATAATCACGTTTCGAGATGCAGCAAAATTTACAAGCCTTTACTCATTATCATTGATCACTCTTCATGGATACTATGAAGGCCAACGGTTGGTATGTATATTTCTTCATTCCTGATTTCAGAATTAAAATAAAGGTGAGAAACTTCATGGAGTACTATATGACATGAGAATGCCTATTTGGATGCTAGAAGATAATGGAGCAGTGCAATCGTACGCTCTTTGCACTAAGAAGGAGACCAATTGGAAAGCATTAACTATCGGAGGTCTCACTCTTATGTACATACAAAGATCTTTCCAACTTTTTCTTTAACCGACTATCCCAATCTAGAGATAGAGAGATATCAGACTAGTTTCCGGAAGGGCAGATCGATAATTGACTGAGATATACGCTAAGGACGATTTTCGAAAGAGATTATTAGTATATGCTGCTAACTCACCACTTATTCATTGATTTAAAAAATGCTTATGACAGCATAAAACGATCAAAACTGTATGAGGCACTGTTGGAGATGAACGTTCCAAATAAGTTGATTTTCCTTGTGAAGCTAACAATATGGGAGATGAGGTGCCAACTCCGGATACAATCTGATTGCTCCACCGAATTCACTTCTGCCAAAGCGTTACGGCAAGGAGATGGCATGTCTTTTCTTCTAATTAATTTTGCCCTAGAAAAAGTGGTGAGAGACTCTGGAATTCAGACGCGAGGCATAGTCTTCTCCCATATGGTGCAGATACTTGGTTACGCCAATGACCTAGATATAGTTGCAAGGTCTCGACCAGAGTTAGAAGAAGCATTCCTTAATCTTGTGAGGCAGCTTCAACAATTGGCCTTGTTGTGACTGAACGCAAAACTAAGTATTTCTACACAGTTGGATGAAGGAGATCCGGAGTTGTTATTGGCTCTTACTCTTTTGCAAAGGTAACAGATTTCAGTAACCTTGAATCCCATGTGACAGCTTCGGATGATATGACAGCGGAAATAAAGAAAAGATTGTCTGCCGCGAACCGGTGCTACATTGGGCTGCTGAAGGCCTTTCGAAGAAGACTCCTAAGCAGGCAAAACAAGTTTACTCTTTATAAGACTTTAATCCGACATGTTGTTACATTTTCTTGTTTTGAGGTCCTTAATTCATATTTTCAGTTTGCCCACTTAACTCTGAAACACCCTGTATATATATAAAAGCGGTAATGATTTTGATCTGAAACCAACCCTCAAAAAAAAAAAAAAAAAATTAAATCCTGGATCCGTTAGTGATGATTAGGTGTAAATTATGAAAGAGATGAAAAGAATTCAGAAGTATAACAAACTTAACGTATTCGTCTTTAGCAGGTGTCTGTTCTTAGTGTCATTTTCCAAAAGCCATTTGAAATTATTCCTCAAATCTGTTAAATAGTGTTGATTGGTGAATGATTTTGAAATACAAAAATATATCATTTATTATATATCATTATATTTATTTAATTGTAACTAAGTCAATTTAAAATACGGTTAATTGTTTCAAATAATCACGCATGCGCCTACTTATCATGGTTTTGTTTACCTATGGGAGGTTATCCAGTTCACTTATCAATTAATTTGCGGTTAGAGATTACAAGTTATTTCTTATATCAATTTGTGATAAATATTGAGAGAGTTTAAGAATGACTGCTAATAATGGGTGAGCCCGCTTATTATCAGTGAAAGTTGATTTTTTATTTTTATTTTAAAGAAATACCATATTTCTTATACTGACCCTACGATTTTAGAAAGTCAGGAAGACGCCGAAAACCGAATCATGAAATTTAAAAGCTTAGAAGCTAAGAAAAAAGCATTAGAAGTTAAGCTCAATGAAAAATGCTTTGAATTAAAAAAATTGTGTATAGCTGAGGCTGAACTTACTGGCATTATTCCTTTTGAAATTCCTCTTGATCCAGATGAAAGCCCTCCTAAAATTAGGAGAAGGGTTGGAACAATGTTTCCATTTACTGAAGATACTATAAACCAAATGAAACTTGGTGAGGTAAGTGTGTATTTTGTAGCAAAATCAAGTTGGATTAATATTTTATTTTCAGTGAAGTCAACTATGCAATGAAAGTTTACCTTTTGGGCTAGTTATGGGACAAAACTCAATTAAATCTTCAGAGTTTGATGTTCTTTGAAGTGTTTTTTAGCTCTTGGATATTTTCTTGACCACTTAGGTATTTATATCATATATATATATATATATATATATATATATATATATATATATATGTATGTGTGCGTGTGTATATATATAAACATACCTAAGTGTTAAAGAAAATATCCAAGGGCTAAAAAACTTCAAAGAACATCAAACTTATATTATAACTATACTTCTATAACTGTATATTATAACTATATGAAACTTCTATAATATATTATAGAACATCAAAATATATATATACACACATATAGGCCATATTATTGTGTGCTGCATGAACAATTTTTTTTTTCATTAGTTTTTTATACTTTATCTACAATTATATGAATCCTGGGAAGCATTCTCATGTTCAAAGTTTGAGTGTAGTTTGCTCATGCTTCCTTTTCTCATTCTACTGTTCCAAATGGAAGAATAACTGTTACAGTGGTTGTGATTAATAATAGGTTAAAAATAAAGTTTCAAATTTTCATATATCATCCTACAATCTAAGTATATTGTATGCACCAGCACTTTTAACTACCATGGTATTGGCAATACATTTAGTTAGTATGCTTTTATTTTATATAAATTTGCTTGATATAGGTGTTATTTGTACTAGTTGGTGATGAAATATTTTAGATGTTAAAGATAGGATAAGTAATTACATACAATTATGTTACTGATATGAATATAAATATATGAATTATTGCAAGACTGAATTTTTTATTTGTTAGGTAATGTTAATATGGCGATCTTTAATACCTTGGTTAGTCTTTAGTTTCTGTTTTGTAATTTACTTATTTTAGATTTCAGTTTATTAGCAGTTATCAGATTTTTTCACAATTAATTTTGATTCCTGGTGCAGATTATTGGAACAAGCTGTTTTCTTTGGTTTATCCTAATAATATTTCTATTAAGCTTAAAAAATAATTTTCAATGTTGTATTTGATTTTTTTGAGTCATATGGTATTTGAAACATCAACGAAATTACACACTGAAATTGTCTCATAAATTCAAAGAAAGTGGGCTATCATTTATAAATAGCCAAAGAAATAAAAATCCACAATATTGTCTCAAGAAACATGAATGAGTGGACATACAAAATATTAAACATTATTCAGAAGAATTTAGTCAGGTTTGCGGTCAAAAAATTTTTATTTTTACCCCCGACTAAGTTGCTCTGAAATTGAATTCGCGGTCAACCACACCACTAAAAATATTAAACAAATGAAAAATGGTCAGGCAACCAACTTATTATTTTAAACCTCTTGGTTATGGATTGACCCAGTGTCTGAACATGAATTATGTTTTTTGTGAAAAATGGTTTTGAGAAGATTACTCTTATCTCAATGCAACGGGGTCTTTTGAGCATGATGTCAGGAGGAAGGTAGAGCAAGCCCGTAAGGCTATCCAAATCCTACATCCATTTCTCTGGAACACGCAGCTTTCCAACGAGAACAAGCGTAGAATATTCACAGCAATAGTGAAAGCTATTCTTACATATGCCTCAGAAACATGGACCATGAACTCCCGTTTGTACCCAAAGGTGCAGGCGGTCAAGATCTATTACTGGAGAAGGTGTCTCCGTCTTACCAGACTGGATAAAATTAAGAATGGGGTAGTTCGAAAGAGAATGTATGGGGTACAGCGGTTAATGAGAGGATCAGGGCTAGCTGCCTTAGATGGTATGGGCATGTGAGAAGAATGGAGGAGAAATGTTGGCCGTGTCGAGTCCTGGATTGTGTTCCGCCAGGAAAGAGAGAACATGGACGGCCCAGAAGTAGGTGGATGGAGAGGATTCAGGAGGAAATGGCAGGTTGAGGTCTGGAGGAAGATGAGTGGCGAGATAGAAGCGCATGGAGCCTGTGCTGATTATGCGAGGCAAACCTTAGATGGAAGGCCTATAAATGAATGAAGAAAATTACTAACCTTAATATTTCCATAAGTGATTAAACATCAATATTGGTTTTAATGGAGCCATGATATCAAATCAGTAATATTCTAAAGTATTATAAAAGTAGTTCCTGACTCAATACATCAAAAATGGCTGAAGATATGTCAACTTGGCTTTACTTGATTGTCGACATATTTCATGTTTTATCAGTCCTATTACCTACGGCAGTACTACATCTTAAACTGTTTCTAAATATTTTTTTATTTTTAACTAGATTAACACAATTTTTATCTTTATGACTTCCAGTCATCTGGACTCTAGAGGAGGATTATTAATCTGCTATAAGAATGAATTAATATGTTGGTTTATGTGAAACCATCAGGGAGAGTAAAAACTGATCCAACAATATTTAGATATTGATTCTTTATATTAAGTAGTTCATTTATTTTCATTCAAGACATACTTGACATGGATGTCGGCAGTGTAATACAGATAACTATTGTGTTTATTTTGTTTTTATTAGATTCATAACTAACTATAACAGTGATTAAAACAAAATCTGCTCCATGTCTGTCCATAAATATTTTAGGGAGAGGTAAGATGACTAAAGCCTAAAAAGTATTCTTGGAAGACCATTTGGTTAGCACTTTTTAAAAAAAAATTTCTAACTTCCTTATTTGTTATTCTTGACTAAAATTATATTGGCATATTTGTCTTCCTTTTCAGTTTTTTGAATTCTTGGTTGCCGAAAGTTCTCTAATTCTTTGAACGAATTGGCCGAGCGGACTAATGCATGTGCAAACCACGAGTTGCTTGGTAACCAAGTACATGATAAATCGAAGTTTACAAGTATAAAATAATTACGAGTTTTCCAGCATGCTTTAATTCAACCATTAATCTCCTGCCCTTTCCCTTGGCCTGGGAAAATCCCTGTATGCCCTAAAAGGCAAGGAAGGGATGAATCAAAAACAAAATTCTCTAAATTCTATTACTCTGTCAAAAGATTGAAAGAAGGTGGCCTTTTTGTTTTATTTAGTATGAAAATTAGAAAATCTTTCAAATCCAAACTGTTAAATTAATTATAATTGTATTTTTTTTTCCATTAAATTTGCAACTGTGTTGTAACGCATCAAGCAAATGTGGTGGTGTTTATTCTATCTTCTTTTATTCTTGATACTTGCTTAACTTCTCAGCAGAAGATCTCCAGGCCACTGCCTTTTTAGTCAGATAACAGATAACACCACAGATGCCTCACCAGATAACAGGGAGGAAGATAGAGATAGAACGAGTGGATTTGGATGATTGAGAGTAGAAGAATGAAATGTTGTGTATGTAGGATTTTACTTTTGGTATGTTCATGCCTGTGTGTATGGTGCGATTTAAAATCAACCAAGGAGCATTGACGATTTTATGAAGTATTTTGGATTGTGTGGTTTGAATTTTGTTTGTGTTTGTGTTTTGCAGAATCCCAAATTTTTGTTCTGTATATCCAAATAGGTCTTTGTATGGTGGTGTAGATTAGTTGCTTGTTTAGTAAGTTGAGTGGAGATCTGTAGTGTAGATTATAATTAGATGAAAATTCATTCTATTTTTTAATCATTGTTATTACCTTGAACATTTCTATCTATTGTAGTTAAATATTGATTTTGATTTCTCTGTATCTGTATCCTCACTACAGTATGAAATCTGAAACTCTGATAAAAGTTAAGATAATTATTTGTATTTTCTTAGTATCCTAATTCATTCACTTAAACTCCATTCCCTATGAAAATTGAAAGAAAAACAGTATCTTTCTACATCTTAATGTAATTTGTTGCTTTCTGAAAGAAACTTCTTCCAATCTATTCTTGTTTTAAGATTAATTTATTTTATTTGTATGTGATTCTCTGATGAAAGTTTTTTGCAACCTGAATATCCTCAGATTATCTGTTTAGATTTATATCGATGAAGAAATTTCTGAGCAGATGTGAACCATGATAGAAACTATTATTTTAGACTCGTTAGAAATCTTCCATCACTACATATTTGCAATGCATTACAATTATTGTTAGTTTAGCTCAACAATGGTTGTCTTGGCATCCTCCATTAGAAAGCGCGCTGTGTCCTTATTCTTCTGTGTCCAATATCTTTCTCTGGTGGACCTTAAGTCCTGCTTAACCTCCCTGCTTTGAAAATTGTAACTCTATCAGGAAGTACATTAAGTTCTATAAGGGTCTTGTACAGTTCATCCTCATCAATGCTATCATATACGTATCTTAAATTAATAAACAGATGATGAGAATTGAATCTATAAGTTTTTATGGAGTTTTTTCTAAGTTTTTCCTAAATTTCACGAAGACTGAAAATCTGGTCGGTTGTCTGCTCTGTGTTGGAAGAGAGCAGATGCAGACTATGGCTGAACTATTATTTTAGACTCATAAGGATTTTTTTTTTTTTTTTGTGGCTCCTCCCTTTCCTCACCGTTAAGGCTATATGGGCCAGGAAGTGTGGGTGGGAATTTAAAAGACTCCCTCGGCACCGGGATACGAACTCGTAACTATTTTTATATCATTTGATGGATATATCAGGTTGCCGGGCAACGGCGGTGCTGTGTACACGCGTTAGACCATTAGGCTACCCCGCCCACTTTACTCATAAGGAATCTTCCATCACCTCATATATTAATCTTGGCTTTTTCATATTTGATTCTATACATTGTTCTAACATATTTGCTATGTATTACAATAGTCCCTCTTAACTCTCTCTTATTTCTTTTTAATATTATCTGTTGATTGATGAGTATACTCTGTGATTTAGCAATATTATTTTAGTTCTCTCTGATCTTTCTACACCACAGAACTCAGGGCAACACATCCTGTTGCACATTGCCTAAAACTGAGCAGTAACTTTAATTGTTAATTACTGCTCTGTTCCTTTATATTTATGGTAGAATATTTTATTCGAGGAATATAAAGATTACTGGATTATATATAGGCAGTTTCCTTTGACATTCTAAACCTCTGAAAAACCTGCAAATGGTTTCAAAAGGAAATTACATTAAAATAATCAAGTATTTTTCTTAAATAACACTGAGAACACAAATCTATATGTGTAAAAATGAATGTTTGTCTGTCTGTCTGTTCATCCTTTATGCAATACTAAACCATTCATCCAATTGCAATGAAACTTTAGGAAGTTGTTGCGTACACTCTTGTGAAGATTTCTGGCATAGTACATCCATCGTACGATAATTATATACGTGTGAAAAAAATATCGCTATAGACTGTCTCCACTCGCCAAAACGGCTGGAACGATTTTAACGAAACTTGGCTAAAGTCTTCCCCTTGAAACCCTTTTAATTTGTGTGTATAACATACTTTCCTGAAAACAAGCTGCAAAAAATGTTATGATGAATTCAAAATGTTATTTACTAATAACTAAAAAAGTACACAATTTTTGAACCCATATTTATTTGAAATCTTCGTGAATTCTCTACAAAATAAAAAACAAATTATCGAAAACGGAGGATTCGTTGCAGAGTTATAAAATTTTAAACATTTACTACTACTAAGACCATTTTCCTTTTTTTTTTTTTGTTATTGATTGATCGAAATTTTATAATTACTGCAGTAATTGAAATTATCATTTGTAGATGTGATTTTCCTTATATAGGTCAATACTATTATACGCTCTTTATATTCATTATGTATTTTTTCCCAATGTATTCTGAAAGTAGTAGGATGCATCTCAAATATTTGATTTGCTATTATTTAAAAATATTTAACTCTTGAGTAATAATTAGCACCGTTTATGTTCCTTTTAGAAATCAATTTTTCATTGATTTCAGTTAATTTTATTTTAAGGTTTGTTTTTTCCATTTCAATTTTTATAACTCTATATTTAATCAAGTTTTTATTGAGAAGAAGCAAGCAATTAAATATCTTAGGAGGGGTATGCGAAATCTTTTGAGGGAGTTGGATGGCAGCTCTAAAGTACACGAAATAAACACTATGGTAAATGGTATAACACAATTTCAATGCATTGCCACGTTTGATATATGAAAATATTTAACATTTAAACAGTATCCTGAAATATTTTGAACCGCATGTATTGCTTTTACATCGAACTGATGGTTATTTATAATAGTAGGTATATTAAACCATGCACATATTTAAATGCAATGTTAAGCCAAAACTTCAAGACAGTGGATGAAGAATTTTTATTTACCATAAAATAATTAACACAAAGTTGAATATTAAACAATACGGTAAATATAAAAAAATTGAATACTAAAATTAAACATAAAAATATATGAGTGGCTTCGTATCAAAAAAGGATCTGTGTTATTTTCAGAAAGGGGAGATAGAGACAATTTTAGTTTTATAAGTTTAACTCAAACTGTTTCTGACGATTAAGAATGTTCAAGTTGAATCATGAAAAAAAATCATTAGAATTAGTTTAAATTAAAGCTATGTTACAGAAAAATTTGTTTCTCAACTTTTTAAAATGACAGATGTCCTTTGGTATTAATCCGCTCATATGTGCTTACCATTTTCTTTCTTTTCCATTTTGCTGGACTGAGCCATAGCAGCGCATGGCCGGGTAATGCTAGTAAAATAATATAAACTTGTTAAGCTTATTGCTCTGGAATCCAATGTTCTGATGAACAAAAATAATTATAGATTATTAAGTAATCAGAAAATGACTGGTTGAATAGATATTTAATTATAATCAGTGTTCTACTGTTATCATTAGAGTTGATTAAGAGATTTCAACAATATTTGCAAAATGTTTAATATCTATTTAGTTATATGTTATACTTCTTAATTTTTTATTTTAGATTTCAACCCTACCTGTTAATTTGCTAGGAAAGAGTCCAAAAAGGAAGAATGCAAGCCCTTGGAAGTCAAGTTCTGATCCTCTTCATTCTGACCAAGTCACCTCCTGTAGCCCAACCAGGCTGTCAACTTGGCCCCAAAAGAGGTCAAGCCCGACAAAACAACCTTCTCAAAGAACTCATCCTTATAAAGCCAAGTTAAACTTGCTGAAAAAGTGGTGAACATTACATTTTTCCAATCAAATATTGATTTATTTTTATTATATTCATTTATTATACCACAAGCACAATAATGTTGAGTGCACTTAATAACTAGTCTCACACCAAAGTATTTTTTTTTGTATTTAGATTTATTGTATATATTAAACTATGCACTATTAATAGGAAATGCAAGTGCATTATTGATAAGATATTTAAGAGTACTTAATTAAAAATCAAAGTATTTAAAAATTAATATATTAATTTATATTATCAAATGATCAAACATAATATTTATGTTTAATAATCAAATTGATACCTCTTTTGTTTTCGTATTTTTATATATACACTTTGAGTTAAAGTGTACTCATGTTTTCTGCCTGAATATTAATTATTCCTGTCATTATTAATATAATTTTTGTTACAATGACTTGGTACTAGTATTATAATGTATTTCACTATCAGTGAAATAATAATATTTAAAATTAGTTAAGTTCTTAATTTTTGTGATTAATTTGTATAGCTTAACTGTTGATTTAAATAACAAAAATCAATCTTTATTTCTTAAAAGAAAAAAGAAAAGGAGAGAGAGAGGGAGAGAGAGAAAACAGAAATGGATTCCTTAAAATTGCATTAGAATTGTATTAAAAATTTTATGTTGTATTTTTGCCTATCTTTGTCTCTTTATTTGCAGACGTAATGCTATATTTGTAAAGCAGTTTATTTATTTATTTATTTTCTGAACTGGAATATTATTAAAAACTACTTTAAATTAGGATATATGTGCTAATTGATCTCTTTTGAATTTATAGTTGATCTCTATGAGTTTATATAATTCATTTTTTGAATAATAGCGTTGTACTTAAATTTTTGCTCAATTAGTATGCTAGTTTACTTTATTTTGGTATTAATATCGCACAAACCATTCGATTCTGTGGTATCATCGATCGCCGATTAAATATCTGGTGAAATCAATTAAAGTTTATTTTTTCATAATGATAAATATTTTTGTATTTGATTAATTTGCTTACCTAATGCTATGAATTATTTAGAGTACTAAATTTTGTGCTGTAATGTATACTAATTGACACTTTCAGTGATCAAATTATGTTTTACATTGGAATATTATTAGTTACGTCATGTAACAAGTTCCATGCTGACCATCTTGTTCTCATTTAATATTTTGTATTCCTTTGATTTGATCAGAGGTTATTAGTATAAACAAATGTACCAATGTGGGGAGTCAATTATGTATTCTTATTTGTTTTAATGTCAAGGAAGTGCAGTAAATTCAAGAAAAAAAGAAAAATATCATTTCTTGAAAGTATGTATGTAAAGTATTTTTGCAGTTAAATTATATTTATAATTTAAATAAAATTTTCACCAAGTAATATTAAATAGCATGTTTGAATAAATTATCATTTTGTCTCATGAATAGACAAATTGCAGTATTATTCTACTTCTATAAAAAAAAAAAAAAATTAAAGATCTATAGCTAATAAACTATCTTGCATAATATGACATTACACTTATAACAATCATGAAATATGTAAGCTTACATACTTCATCATGATTTTTAAAGTTGTACTCATGTTGTATTTTTTTTTTCTTTTTTAAAGAAATGGGTGTGTGGAATATCAAATTTCTATGATGAATTTTGGTTCAAATACATAGAATGATAAATGTAGGTATAGTACTATTAATATGGTAGTTCATGCAACAACCATAGATTTTATGAGTTTTTGTAAATAAATGCTTTATTTCAATTTTGTGTGTTTATTTCTTTATTCTTAATCCATAGTTTCCATGACAATGTCCCTTCAGTGAGTTTTCTAAAGGGTAGGAGAGGCTAAATCTGCAATCCATCCAATCTAACCTACGAAAATAGCCAATTAGGATTGAGTTTTGAAAAATAGCAGTAATTAAAGAAATAAATAAGTACTGTCTTCAGCTGAAAATCAGCTATTCTCATATTGACAACTTGTTTGATAGAGTTTGTCTGCTACAATGATGATGAGTCTGTTGTTTATACCAAGTAATTAAGTAACCATTTAACCAAGTAACTATGTCTTCATTTTATTATGTTGAATTAGAAAAATTAGGCTATAATTTGCAATGCTAATGTTTCTTATTATTTTTTTTGGACCCAAGTGTGAAAAATTGTCTATATCATTGGTATCATGTTAAAGTGACAAATGTTAACCTGCCCAACGTTAGACATTCCTTACTTTAACATGGGGCTCACGATATAATTTCAATTCTGTAGATATCTTGATTATATAATGTGTTAATAACCATTATGCAATCAGATAATTGTAAGATGTATGTTAGGGTTTAGAAAAAAAAATTGTTTATATATTTATTAAAAATAATTATTTATTGTGTTTAAATTATAATATGTTATTTGAAATATCAACTTTTGTTCATAGTTATCCACCTCTTAAGTTTTGTTCCTCAGGCAGTAATTTGATTTGAAGGAAGTGAAAACAATTTTCTTCTCACAATTGAAACTTTTCACACCTATTTTATGTTTTAGAAATTAAGGAACAAATTCGGATTTTTGTCTGTAATTTTTAACAAAATATTACAAATAGGTTAATTTCATGAAAAAAATTAGGATTAGTGTGGATTTTAGCTGCAATAAAAATCAAGTGATATAGAACTTATATAAGATTGAGATTGCACTTATCAAATAATAATATATATATATATATATATTTAGCAGTGAACTTGAAATAAGTGTGGGATGTAGTGTGGATTGGTAGTGTGTTCCTACTCCACCATAAGTGACCTGTATGGATGCCAAACATAATACTTTCAAACATCTCTCAGCTCTACTTTACAAACCTGAATTGAAATACATTTTAAACTAAATATGTTTGTACAGAGGTGAAAGAGTAAGAAGAAAATTGGAAAGACATTTCTTGTGTGGAAGATTTAAAGTTGGAACACTATTATAAGCTATAAAGATATGTTTAGTATCTTTATATGTAAGAAATATATTATCATATTTCCCAAATTATCTGAAAATTTATTGCTACTCTAAAACAGTTCCTGAGATAGCATGATTCTATGCCCCTTAAGAACCGTCACTTCATAGTTTCATCTCTCATTTTTCCTCATTTTGATTATGGCTAACTTGTATATGGTGGTCTTGAGATCAGATTGAAAAGGCTGATGAATTGCTTAGTTGGATAAATCGTTTGAGTCTCCAGTTGGTATGCCAAAATGAAGTGGCTCTATCCAGTTTTCTGAGGGAAATATCTCCTAGATGTTTACCTTTTCCAAACCTTTACAACCTAAAAATCCACTTAACTTCTTGATCTGTTTACTCCTTGCTCCTCCATCCAACCCTTCAACAGGAAATCCCAGCCCTGTTTATTCCTTCTCAAAGAATTTTTTTCGTTCAAAAATCCTTGCTCATAGGTGTTACCTTGTGTTTGACTTCACTACCTTAGCCTCATTTAAACACCATTTATTTATCCTTCTCAGAAATCAACCTTCCAACTAAATGTAAGAATAATACTTTAGTGTTTTAGAGGTGTCAGCCTCATTTCCAGGTATCTTACAGATACCTATATACCCAGGGGATCCAGGATTTAATTTTTTTGGGGCGAAGGCTTTAGCCCAAAAGATTTTTTTTCATATGTATAACGATAATTAATTTTAAGAAAATAAATAAACTACCTATATGGAATGGTGTTTAAGTGATTCTTGAAGTCCTATTAAATGTAATTACGCGAACAATAATACTTTAAGAGATAGTTTTTAATTTTTTTTTTCTATAAAACATGGTTATATTTTACCACTTTGGAGAGTGGGGGAGGGCTTCAGCCCAAAAGCCCCTCCCCTCTCCCCCCGTAGATCCGCCTGTGCTTATATATTATCTATTGTTCATAAATGAACACGCTCATAGACGTCTATCTATTATTTAAATGTTAACTCATGCTTTTCTATCATTTTAATTTCAATGCTCGATAACAATGTAATTTAATTAATTCTCGATCATATTCTTGTGCCAGACGAACGTCACCAAATTGTTCATTATAATTATTCTTAGAAAACTTAATGTCCCAGAATAAATTCTTTTCTTCTTTAAACTATATGAGCTAGACACTGGCATCCCATGACGTAATTGTGTTTACACTCTCTTGTTGTGACTCCGTCCCTACAGCTTTTCTTTTACACTAATTATCTTTGCAAGAAAATTAGCAGATAAATTCGGAACTTTATATGTTTTATTGTTATAACCTAATCTCAACCGGATATCAATTTAAAATTCATGCTATATATACTCAATTGTTGCCATTCGTAACCTACTACAACCTACCAAATTTTTCCTAATGTTTTTATCATTTGTCCGATCTTTAATCTGTATAAAAGAAACCTCTATAGGTTTTGTCTATCTAAAATGAACTGCTGAAGTGTGTGAGTTACACACCTTATTAAATGATTTCAGTAATATAATTACTCCACCCACTGTTGCGAAACATATAATCTTACGATTTTTTTGTTCAATAAAACTTTTTATGATTAATCATTACTACTTAGAATCAATATAATGATTATTTTATTTTATTATTACTTAATTTTATCAAGCTACAGAAATCGCCTTAATATTTCAGATGGCTTATAAAATTTAAAATCATTCTGTAAAATAATTTTCATCTAATGGTTAATATTCTTGATGGTCAATTTCAGTCACACCTTTTACTGAAACCAATATAATGAAATGGCTTATTTTAAACCATATACACACACATATATATATATATATATATATATATATATATATATATATATATATATATATATATATATATATATATATATATATTTATATTTCCCATTTTAGTATATTGGTTTCAGTTTTATATATATATATATATATATATATATATATATATATATATATATATATATATATAACTTATGTTTTTAAAACTGACCTAAATTAAAATATTAAAAGGATATGTAGATCCTTCCACTTGGAGTGTCCTACTCAAAAGAAAAATAAACTTCCTGCCTTTTGGAATGCCGTCTATTCGATTACGTGGTTGGAAAGTTGGTTCTCCTTTCTCCATCATCAAACCCTTCATTCCTTCCATTCGTCCATGAAATATTTCTTTTTTGTTCGCCCTCGCTCAAGTGCGTACATCAGTGACGTGATGTTAAGATAACTGGGTCAGACTATACCTCAGAACTTAATCTTTATCTTTGTACTTTTAGATTAGGTTAAAAAACTTAAATACATTAAATAATCAGAATATTATTATTTGTTTATTATTGTTTTATGTATTAAAAATTTGGTTCTTAATTGTCATACATAGGAGAGTTTTTATTTGTAAACCAATGAGTTTTCCACAAAAATCTCTTAGCTCAGTATATTTTTCTATCCATTTGTTGTTCTTTTAATATTAAGTAAGCTTAATTTGCTGTGAAAAAAGTTATGCCTGTAGAAAAATACATATCTTACTATTTAATTATTTTTTTGAGCTTCATTGGCGACCAACTATCACAATAAAAAATGATCCTTTAAGATAAAAATTATGTTTGGAAATTCTTATCATTATTTTTTTTTGTGTGTTTTCTTCATATCTTGAATCATTTGTTTAGGCGGAGCTGATTTAGAATTTGTCTCTCCTTATTATTATAGAATTTGTCAAAAGTTATTATCAATTGTTAATAGTTTTGGGTATTTTCATAATAGTAACTTTTACTTCGATTAATAATACTTAATAGTATTAAGTATCACTAGCGGATCCAGGATTTAATTTTGGAGGGGCTTCAGCCCGGAAGATTTTTTTTCTCATATATATAAAGATAATTAATTTGAAAAAAAAGAGAAAGAAATGAACTACCTTTATGAAATGGTGTTTAAGTGATTTTTGAAGTCCTATTAAATGTAATTACACGAACATTAATACTTGAGATAGTTTTTAATATTTTTTTCTATAAAACGTGGTTATATTTTACCGTTTGGTGGGGGGGGGGGGCTTCAGCCCGAAAGCTCCCCCGTAAATCCGCCTGTGTTAAGTATTAATACATTATTAATTAATAATGTTATATTAATTAATATTAATACCTTAATAGGTAGAAAGTTCCTTTAATGATACTTCCACTTGCCGAGGACCTGCAATTACTCTTGTGAATAATATCCTATTCATTCAAAGAAATCTTGTATTAAAAATAATTTTGACATTACATAATATTATATTAATTTATATCAACCTACAGAAATTATTCATCAATAAAAATATTCGATGTTCTGATAAAATATTACTAACGCTATTAATTATTAACTTATGGGTGATAAATATTCAGGACGCAGTCATTATAAAGTTTTTATTAGTGCAGATGTTTCAACCCAAACATGTGGGTCATCAGGTCTCACAGGGTCATCACAGTACTTGAATACCTTCAGTGCTCGAACCACGCCCTGATGATGACCCACATGTTTGGGTTGAAACGTCGGCACTAATAAAAACTTTATAATGGCTGCGTCCTGAATATTTATCACCCATGATATGCAGAACAGTCGACTAGCTTCCTTCAATTATTAAATTAAAAAATATTTAACTATAAATTTATTTACTTTTTAGAAATTTTGTTTTCAATGCTGTCTCAACAAAGAAAACATTTGGATTATCTAGGCAGCTATTTTCATTTTATAACTTCAAATTTCTTTTAAAAATTTACTGAACATCTCAAATATCCTAAAGAACTCGGGTACTCAACAAGTTTTAGTGGTGAAATAAGTTACTTATTTTGTTTTGTTTTTAAACAAAATATAACCCTCTTTATCTATAAATTACATTTTCAGTATCATCACCTTTAAAACTGAAGTTATCCCCTTCAGATATATATTTTTAATTATGAAATTTTACCAGACAATAAAATTAGAATTCAATCTCACAACAGGGCAACTGTGGGCATGGACTTGGACTGCTGTAACGCCACTCCATACATTTCTTATGAAATCATTGATGACAGTGGATTGCACGTTCCCTGGATGCTGTCTCAGCAATTTTTTTGTCTGAAAAATGTTTGAAAGGATTCAGTAATGAAACATTCGCTGCAAGTCTGCAATGTTGAGAATTAAAGTAGTAGTTTAAGAGCGATTATAATATCATTTTTGACATAATTTGATATTTTATTCTATTGGAAACAATGGTGTAAGAAGTTTTTTTTTTTAATCTCCAGGTCATTTATTAATAATCAGTTACATAGCGGTTAGAATTGATCATTATAGTAATTTTTCGGTTGACAAATACTAATTCCAATATCCTAAATTGAATGTAAAAAAATAAAATTAACTGATTTCAGCAAGAACCAACCAAGTATTGAATTTTCACTTGCCACTTCGCCACGGTCATTAACTCTGAAGAAAAAAAGGAAACTTGTGAACAAAATCTTTCTTCAAGTGAAAATAAAAAACTAAAGATCTTTCTTACTTTACAACAGCCATAGAATATAATGGCGAAGAAAAACTGAAAACATCTGCAGGATCATCATGGGGTGAGCCTCAAGTAACATATATTTATGTAAATTCTTCTAAATCAAGCGGTAAAGTGTTTTTATTTTATACTGGTAGGAGACTTCCTGAATTCTTAAGGAACATTTTTACTTTTTTATTTTAGAGATATTACAGTCTATCACAATGAAGAACATTTATAATAGTGTTCATTCATTCACACTTTATCAACAATAAACAGACATAAATAATACAGAAAAATCTTAAGGAACAAATTTTAAAATGAAGATTTTCAAAATACAACTTTGGATAGGCTATAAGATTCTTAAACCCCCAAGTTACCATATTATGAGCGTTCCCTCCGTACCGTCCTTTTCTAAGATTCACCACTGTACATTTACGTCTATCAACTATGAAACAATTATTGCAGTTTCACAATAAAATTATTATCAAGCGCGAAATGTCATATATTAAAATTGTAAATCACCGACTTCACAATGGTTATTTGACTTATCCAATGGAGGACGAGATGGCCGAGAACGTTGGGAATCGGACCCAAAACGTTCTGAGTTCGATTCCCACTGGGGTTGACTAAACATTATTTATGGAGCGGCCCCAAGAAATTACATTTCCATCCTTTTTTTTTGTTTTACTCCCCTTCCTCGCCTTTTAGGCTAAACAGAGGACAAGGCGCAGAATTATTGCCAGATTTTAAAGTCCCCTCCCCTCCCCGGTACCAGGATTTGAACTTGTAATCTTCCATTTGTCAGGCTACCCGGAAACACATGTTTTACACACGCAGCTCAGCTATGGCCTGTTCGGCCTCCCGGAACCCAAAAAATGGATCCTCCGAGCTGCAATCGAACCAGCGACCTATTGATATCAGTTACTCATACCAATCAGTTACTCATCATTATGTACCTAGATAGCCCTGGAGCCAGGACCCGAAAATCAACCTCTTCGCAGACGAAGGTTGGAATGTAAATTACGAAAGTGTATGTTATTCTGAGTAAAATCAACCTTGTCTGCCGTCCCTGAGCCGCTGCTTTAAAAAATGGTGGCTGATTTAAAAATTATTTAAATTTAAACTGTCAGCACTCAGTAGATGCAGAATTCCATGCTCTACAACTTTGACTCTATAAGTTTTTCCTCTTATGGAACTCATTTCCAAGCCACAGAGCCATATAGAGTAATTTGTCTCCGTTTTTGGCAGATTTGGTAAAAACCAGCGTTCCTTGACCGTGGTTTTCTACAATACCATCTAACCAAATTATTAAGTTTAGGCACTCGTTGAACACACAATTTAACGTCCTTTAATTTCTTATACATTAAAGATTTTTTTTTTCGCTTCGATGCACCGTTTAGGAGTTGTATGTGAAAAAACAAAAAAAGATCGAAAAATTATGGCTTTTTAGGTTGTAAAAATTTCTCCCTTGATTGCTCGAGTGAGATATTTAGGATTCTACATGTTTAAACCCATATGCACAAGTTTAAAAAATAACAACTTTTCCCACATTTTTTGAAATATATTTCCCGTTTTGATCTTCAAGTTATTGACCTAATATTTTTTAAATCAGCAGCCATTTTTCAAAGCAGCGGCTCTGGAACGGTAGACAAGGTTCATTTTACTTAAATTAACATATACTTTCGTAATTAACATTCAAACCTTCGCCTGGGATGAGGTCGATTTATGGGCCCTGGCTCCAGGGCTAACAGGATCCGACACTCCCACTCTGGCAAGTACGCGGCGGCAACGTAAAGGGAGGCTTTAGAATTTGGCAAAAAGGACCACAAGGACAAATTTCTCCCACTAAATTCGGATTTACGCATTACCAATACCAGTACAATACTTACAATCCACTGTTAAATAATTCTATTATCTATACTTTTGTTTTAATATTCATTGAATTTTATACTCATTTACAGAATTCATAGATGTAAATCTCGGTGCCTGTATCTTTTCTTGTAATTATATATTTCTATGCTATAATTAATTCTTATACTATCTCCATCTTCTTGATTTTCTAAATCTTTATCATCATCTATTTAATACGCTTGATGTATGAGACATGTTGGGTTAACGAAATCCTTCTTAACAAATGACTTAGAGTTTTATTCAAGATCTGAAATATCCATTTAGGTTGACCTAATTTCATACATGATTGTTATGAATTGTATTGTAAAGATTTTGTATTGAAATATTGTAAAGAATATGATATCATTCATAGTGTTGGCCAAATACGAGACCAAGACGAGTATTGATCTCGGTCTTGCTCAAGAGTATCACAACAGTATGGCGGTTACCTAGTACAGAGATATTACTGTAATTTTTCAGATAGGGTAAACCTAACTAAGCTCGAATGAAAAATCTGAAGAGTTAAATGTAAAAGTATACAGGCTATACAAATCCTTACATAAAGTAACCAAAATTGTCGAGTATTAATAACTATTTTGCTTTGATTTTTATTCACAAATAAGATTTTTTCTGAACAGTCTTGTTCAAGACAAAGTCTTGCAACAGTCAAGCGGTCTTGGTCTCGGTATTGCAAAGTGCACGACCAAGACCGATTTTGGGCAACACTAATCATTCATAAATATATTTTTTGACTAAATTCAATAAAACAAATTTTCCCTGTTAAAGAAATTTTTTTTTTAATTGCAAACAATTTCGTATTTTGGGCTAGAAACTCTCTCAAATAAGGAAAAAAGCATACATAAACATGCTTGACACACATTTAAGATGTGACTCCTGAGACAATACAAAGGGATAGATTTTCTGGAAGGAGGCAGATACTGCTAATCTACAGACTAACAGATCCTTTATCTGCGTTTGCATAACAGGATCAGCGGAGATACTGAGACCTGTTATAAAATGTACAGGTTCTTATTCATCTGTCTCTCTCTAACCCATTCCCTCTTGTTCTAAGTATTATATAATTCCGGATGTGAGGAAGAACTTTCTCTGATGAAGTAATCAACCAGGAGAGGATCAGACTCGATATAAACACACACTCCTGACACCGAGAAGCACTGGGAGACCGATATATTATCTCAGAATAATTAGGAAAATCCATCGAAACCAATACTGATACGCTCATTCCTTTAATAGGATCAATCAATTTTACACCCAACAATTATGAATCGATAATTTAAAAAATACGGGGCCTATTAAGTAGAGAATTAATAAAGAAGAAAACCCGATTAGTTTACCCAAATGAAGAAAATATAATCATATTTTTGGACTGAGGGACTATAGATTACATGACATCAGTCGGATTCGATCCCGGAACCCTGAGCTTAGCAGTCCAGTGCCTAAATCACTGAGCTACTCCACCCCCAAAATTGCTCATATTATAAAATATAGTTAAGGGTTAAAAGAAGATTGGATTTATACATATTAGTGCTTAATTAATGCTTAAATTATTTTTTATGATTTTAATTTCTTTTGTATATATTAATATAATTTCGTTCAAATTTTTCTATTCACAAAATTTTGCCACTGCATGTGCCCAGTTTGTCTGTGCGTAGGCAGATAAGCCGAAGCTCCAAAAATAAAAGTGTGGGTGATAAGTGAACCCAAACCCAAGTTTTCAATAAGGAGCCAAACACTATTTTTTATATTATGTTTTATAATTAATATATATATTTTTTTCATAAACAATATTAAAAATCGATTAGTTCCTTATTCCATAATTATAAAAAAAATATTCATAGTTTGTTAAAAAAAAATCATAATTGTTGAAATTTTCGTAAACGATGCTTCGGCTCTTATTGAGATAGTGAAACTATGTAGAAGTGGCCTAAGTATTTATCAAAGGCTTTCTTTTCGACAGTCTTCATTCCGTTACATGGCGCCTAAGAAAATCGCTTGGTATTTCCCTTCGAGAGCTGATACGCCATTAACAATGGACTCTGAGCACCAGGAAACCTTGACCATGGTTAGTGTCATGTCATCTAGCCTCTTTTTTCTGCCCTTCACGGCACAGTTTCCAGCGGAAAAAATCGATTTGCGAGCCATAGAAGAATGACAAAGAGGTGAACGAACCGTCGGTGATGGTTCACATCCGGTCATCGATATAAGAAATAGATTGAGTAATTGATATGACTTAGATATTAGATCCATAGCTGAAAATTTGATCATTTTCCTGGCTCGAGCTAGAATATCGTCTGGATTGGCAATCTTCCACGACTGGCAATTGATGGTCGAAAATCTGTTTCTATAACAAAAGGAAAATCAGTTAGTTAATTATTGCCAGGTTTTGTTTAAGCCAGTATACCGTGGGGGCATGACAAGTCTACATAATCCAATTTGATAAAAAAAAACTGTACAACTACAACTCATAGAGGATTATTGGTTCAGTACTTTGTAAGTTAGTAGTACTGTGTGAGGAGGGAGAGAGGCGAGGTGGCCGAGCGTGCTAACGCGTGTGCACAGCACGACATGGAAGATAAATTGATTAAATAATTACGAGGTTCCCGAGTGGAGGGGAAGGGAGAGAGGGGTCTCTTTTAAACCTTACCGCCCTTACACCCCGGCCCGGGAAAATCCTATATAGCCTAAAAGGCGAGGAAGGGGAGAATAAAAATAAAAAATAAATTGAAATTCGTAGTGCAGGTTCTCGGTCAACGGTTATGCAATGAACTGATTTGCCCGATAACACGATCAACTGCCACGTTTTTCCCTTAAATAATTCTTTATTGAACAACTTATAAAATTCCTCACGGATCCAATCTAAAATCCTTCGTAAAATCCTCAATGCTCTTTACTTTATCATTAGTAGAATCATCCATAACGACCATAATGTTCCTTATGTTTCCGATTTGCCCCAATCCAGATACCTATCCTTCCATAATAAACTTCAGAACCATCCGAATCCTCTCGTTTCTAAACTTGCTTCATCTTCGATTCTTGATAACCCTCCGAGGCGTCTGAAAAGAAGATGGTCTCGAGATCTCCTATTGTAAATACATTTTCTTTTTTTTAGAGTGCTGCCAGTGGGTAGTTTCTCAACAAGTGTTTTCAGTTATTATTTACTGCTTTCACATTTACTGAATGTATTTTTATTCTTAATACACTTTAAAAAAAAAAATAACATTACAGAATCTTGATGTGCCCAACAAGGGTCTTTTGAACCCAGGTCATCTAACACTGACGTAACAGGATAAGTAATTACCTTCCACAGCCGGTCCTGGAGCAAAGGATTCATAATTTCATTTGCGGGAGAGGAAGGCGGTGGTTTATTAACTAGCTTTTAATGACTACTTGAATATCTTTTTATATAGTTTCTTGGGTTTTTTTTTCTTCCAGAGTACCTAATAACCGTTATAAAAAACTGGTAGACAGGAACAATAATGCTGTTAGAGGTAATTTAAAAAGTTTAATGTAAAATACGTATGTACATATTGTTATTGCTTAAGTAGTAGGTTTTACAAAAGTTCTTCTACATGATAACACTAGCGGATCCAGGATTTAATTTTGGGGGGAGGGGGGGCTTCAGCCCGAAGGATTTTTTTTCATATATATAACGATAATTAATTTGAAAAAAAATAAAAGAAAGAAACTAACTACCCATATGACATTGTGTCTTAGTTATTCTTGAAGTCCTATTAAATGTAATTAAACGAACAATAATAGTTTAAGATATAGTTTTTAATATTTTTTTCTTTAAAACATGGTTATATTTTACCATTTTGGGAGGCTTCAGCCCGAAAGCCTCCCCGTAGATCCGCCTGTGCATGATAATAATTATAATTAATATAACTATAATTAATCCTTTAAGAATTTTTTTGTTCCTAACATTTATGTCAGTATTTACTTTGACTAATCCTTCAATTCATTGTGACTTGAGGTGGCCTTATGGGGTTATTTATGTATTTAAAACGTACGTGCGATGTCAGAAGAGTAAAGAAGAAATCGTGATTTTGAGACATTAGACAATAGAAAGATCTAATTGTACGCGCAAAGACAGCTGAAGAAATTTGTACTATAGAAGAAGAGTGAAATATTTATCTGAATACGGCAGCACTTTGCTTCAGGCGTTTCATCAATGGGAATATAAGCCATGCAGATGAACCCAAATCAGATAGCCCGTCGGCCCGTTGATGTTGGCGTTCTTCATGAATGTGTGAACCAGAACCTACACTATTGTATTGGCCGAAGTAGGGGCTCCTGATTCCACATTGGCTCGTCATATTAAAAACCTGGGTGAACGGAATTTAAGACCGAATTCTGACCCACATTACTTGACAGAGGCCTATGCCCAGCAGCGAGTTGATATTTGCAAACTTGTACTTCAAATTTCGAATATGACCGGTGAAGCTGAACAACCGGAAATTTGTTAAGATCGATTTGGGCAAAAAATTATGTTTTATGTTTGGTGGAGCTTCAAAGGCGTTTTGCATTTTGAGCTTGTCTCCCCCGAAGGTCGGGAAATGGATTGAAATCTACAACAGGTAGGGAGAGTTTATGCAGTTTAGAGTGCAGAGTACGCCGTTTTTGTCATTTTACTACTTTTTTTTTTTTCTTACCCTCCAAAATGTTTATTGAAACAATTACATATATAGTATACAATAATACAATATATGCATGCAATAAATTCCTTCCACTGCCCGAGGGCAGTCATTTTACTACTCAACAATGCTCGTACATTTCATTCTTATGACCACGGAAAAATTATCGGGTTTGGGGACAGTACTCATTTTGCCTCATCCTACGTATAATCCAAATTTTGCATCATCAGATAATGATTTATTTGGATCAATGGTTTATATTTTAAAAGGTCGGATCTTTGACAATTACTCGGACATTAATCGTTCATCCTAAAAATTGGCTATGAAGAATTTTTTTTCTCAAAGCTGAAGTAGTGATATCGGCATAAAATCCAATTCTGGCAGAAAGATGGATAAAACTAGTTGAAAACAATGGAATTTACTTTGAACAGTAATATTCAATACTGTTTAAAATATGTAATATGAAACAAAGCTGTACTTATGCAAAAGGACTTTCGTAACAACCTAGTATTTAGCTAACAAAAGTAAATTAGTAAGTTTATTAAAACGATTGTTAAGGATTAAGATTCAAAGACTTTATTATGAATCTGGTGGAAATAAATGATCATGGATTGGATATCGGCGTTCTTTGAATGTTTTCCTCGTGTTTGACTTTATTTACGCTACAGTGTATATCCTGGTTATACTCCGCAGCTCTTGATCTTAATAATGTAAAGATTTTCCTTAGAAAAAAAAAACTTCCTTCTTTGAAATCAATTCCAATATGCTCAAAAGTTTGTCTCTGTGCTTTATTTGAAATACTGCAAACGATATTTACAGTAAGTTGTGCTACCGTAATTGTCTACAGTTTTTCAGATTGATTGCCGTTAACCGTAACTTCTTAGTTTCATTGGGTCAATATTGTAACGCCTGAATAACGCGTTCCTCAAGAAACAGTCAAACGAAAAAAAGTTTCTGAATCCAGTGCTTTCAAAATAATAATAATAATTAAACCGTATTAATAAAATAACTTTTAGCTTTAAGCTTAATATGTTAGTATAAGTTATAGTATCTGATTGCCAAGAACATTTAAATCTATAAGTTGATAGAATTTAAATTTACTGAATCCAAGTAATTTTGATCTATTTTGACAGATAATTGACGTTGACGTAGTGTAACATCCATATTTATATTATATTATATTTGTGTTATTTTATTTTATTTTCTATTACTTTTTTTAATTATAATGATTATTATTTTCTGAAAACTGGAAGATGCTGAAAAATAAAAATAATATAACAGCTAGTTTTGCCTCTTGAACAATTGGGATATTTTTTTTTCACAAGTACTTTTTAATTTTTGATTTTTCTAGTTAAAATTCATATTCTTTCTTTGAAACCATTGCCTGATTTTATTAATTCATTTTTCGCGAATCTCAATAAAGAAACCATAAAAAAATATAATGTACATAATATAATATCTAAATTAATATTGAATATAATGTTACTGCCTGTTTGTCTTTTAATGAACAAAACAATTGATATAAATATAGGAACGTGGTTCAAAACTATCAAGAATTAAAATAGAGAAAAATACGAGATAAAAGATTCGACAGAGTCTGCAATTATTCTGGGTATTAAGTTCGGCAATCAATTGCGCGATGTTTCTTAAATCTTTAACCCAGATCTAGTTGCTTTGTTGTGAGCTTACTCTGTGCTACATCATGTTTCAGATAGTTGACCAATATGCGTCGCTTAAATCAGACTTTTCTTAAACAATTGTAAAACAACATCAAGGACATCTGTGAAGAGATTTTAGCTGATGAGCCATTTAGAATGCAAGAAATCTGAATGGCTTTCGAAAATCACTTAATATATAATTTCTTGTTATTTTTTGCCGGAGCTTTTTCAAATGTAATTTTACATTTCCTTGATATAAATAAATTACAGTTATTTACGTTTTACGGTCTAAACATTATAATTGTTTTATATGGTGATATCGAGTGATAAGTAATATCATACTTTTGCTCTAACCGTTATAGACAGAATAATTTACTTTTTAGGAAGTATTAGTATGAAAAATTAGTTTATTCATTTTAAATCTAGCCTAGAAGCCATAAACATTTTATAAGAAATTTAAAAGTAAGACTTTAAAATTATTTACAAAGTGCAGGAGTATTTCGTCAATATTTTTCAGCCAGACAGAAATCCTTATATATTTTCATATTTTAAAAATGTTTACAGTTTTAAAAAATCCTCCATTTCCCTTATATTACTCTACTCCAGTACAAGATCTGTTCATCTATACTAACTTAACTAAGATAAAATATATATCATGCATTCTTTTTAAGGTGTGAAAAACACCGGTAGGATTGGTGACAATCCAATCATTGTTGACGTCTACTCGAGTCATGTATATTTTTTTTTTGCAATTGCAGTTCCTAAATCTGAAACTTTGACAATATGTTTTTTTTTTTTTTACAAATATAAAAAATAATCCGAATTTATCCAACTGAGAAGTTGCTTTAAAAAAAAAAATAGAAATTTATGTTTTACCCTGCAATATAAACGTTTTGAAAAGAGATTGCACGTTTTATCGCTATTATAGGTATCTAATATAGCTATAGTTATTTGTCTTAATTATAGTTTGAAGATTTTATTTTCTCCTGAATAAACATCTTTTTGAATCCCTAATAATTTTTTTTAACTGCTGAATTATCTGTTTGAAATATAAATTTAAATATCCGAATATAGGAAATAAATTTGTAATAAATTTTTAGAAGTGCCCTCCGAATCTGATATCACTGGTCTATATTAACCTTGAAGTATCTTTTTTTAGCAGATCGTTCCACTAGAAACTCCTCCTACTTAATATATTTAATAACTAGTTTTTTAACTATTATTGCTAATTATGTAGAATACCTACAATAAATGCTAAGCGATATCTTTTACAACTTCCGTTAAATCCGAGGAAGGAAGCAGCTCCTTTTTTCAGGATAGCTGCTATTTGCTTTCTCCATTAAGGGAGAAAGTCTTCTGAAGTCGAAGAATAAGCTTTTCTGAGAACTAAGTCACTCTACGAAATAAAAAACCCTCTTGTGAAATATCTATATGATTTTTTTCTAATTTAATTTAATGAATAATGTTTCTATTATTTCTTTAATCTTTCATTGAAAAGATATTTCATTGGATTTTGTATAGAATAGGTTTGGTTGATGGAAGCTCTTCTACAGGAAGAACCTAATATTATACTAAGTCAACAATAACTCAATTAGACATTTACATGTAATAATTATGTAGATTTATAAAGAGTACTGAGATTAAAGGACATGTGAAAATGCACAAGCTCCAAACATAACGGGCATGAATCTAATTACCAAAATTAAGAATTATATGTTTAAATACAAATCTGCCCCTGTTCCTGAGGTACGTGGGACTCTTCAGGCTACTGGAGGTGATTCACAATTACCGGGCGAAGAAGTGATGTCCCTACCCATTGTACTCAAATAGAGAATCGCGTTATAGTATTCCAGATTGTCAATAGCCACCCAAAGGTTTGGTCCATGGATGGTCTGTTTCATTAAATAAATATAGGTACTCATGCCACTTTTGACCTTAAGCACCCATAATCCACGGATCTATACCAATTTATCATTGTATCATTGATCACGCATGATTCGGTGGGAAAGATTACCCCATAAAGAGATCGGCTATGGTACCATGGGTAACCTGCCGCGACCATAGAGACCATGGTTTGTAACAACCTGAAGATGGATGATCCTTCGGGCTATGTGTGCTCCCCCAAGAAACATATCTCTGTAAGAAGACGATATAGCGCGGTAACCTACCTGGTCTAGAGCACCAAAAAAAAAAAAAAATGAAAATATAATGTTCCTTATCCAATCCTCTTTGGAATGGATCCATCCCTCCTTCAATCCGCCACACCGTATGACCTATTGTGAATCAAGCGGGACCAAAGTGTAAAAATGAAATTTAAGATTTTTTTTTTATTATTTCATTACCCATGTATGACTCACTAAGCCGGTCTGGAAATAAAGGTTAAATGAAAAGATAAAAATACCATACTTTACTCTCTCAACATTTTTTTTTTCATTTATATGACGTTTTGGGATCTTTTTTATTAGTCCATCTTCAGTCCATTTCTCATCTTTCCATCATCTAATTAATTAAAAAACTTGTCGTAAATTTTATTATTATAGATCATCTCCTAATTATATTGTAAATTTTCATCTGCACCAGTCATGAGTTTGGTAAACAGCAGGTACGTTATTGTTTATTAAATATAAATATATATTCTAATTGTTAATCATTTCAGTGTTTAAAAAGTATTTTCGAAAAAAATGTATATAAAGATTTCTTTTTTAAACTGTTAGGGACGAATATAAAACTAAAAACATTAATTTCGTACATATTCAAAAGAATTAGATGTAATGATAAAATGTATCTTGTTTGGAAAGTTTTCTGATATGAACTTTGAGTAAATGCGTTGGAAGACATCTGCCATTTTCTATACAGAATCAATAAAACCTTTAATAAATTACAGCTTTATCAGTAAATCATTTAGTGTCAACCTAGTTCCCTCTAGTTCACCCCAGTAACTTTTTCGTTTCATGTACATTAATTACATCAATTATTTCCTCCAACAATTTAGAAATAAATACCTTGGTAATAAAAAAAAAAAAGATAAAAGGGTGTTGGCTTAATTTTCATCTATATTTTTACTTTCACTTACGTATATATTAAATATATAGTAAGTGTAAGTATTGCGATCGTGAAAATTTTCGAGTCTGAGTTTTCAATGGAAATACACGTTTTGAGGTACCCTGAGTCCAAATAACCAAGTCCCGAAAAATGGTCTGTGTGTCTGTATGTTAGCAGTCTAGCTCAAAAACGAAAAGTCGTACGAAACTGATATTACGTTTTTAAGATAAGTATATGCCTTAGATGTGGTAGCAACTTTTTCCTTAAAATCGGCTAACCGGAACTGTCGCTTCATATATACGCTGAAACATATTTTTATAATTTTCTCAAAAACGGCTCTAACGATTTTGATTAAACTCGGTGTATCATTGTATAATGAAGTGGTCTTTAATATCAATCAGGTCTTATCTCCATTGATGTTTTCTCCATTGGGCTTAAATGCCTAATGTTCATATACGGCTTCCTCTAAAGTACCTTTAATGTGGTTTATTTTAAATAATTAATCATCTCATTAGTAAAAGTTACAAAAAATGCTAAATATAACTTTTGAAACAATTTGATAATTGAATAAAGGAGAAACAAATAATAATGCTTATCCAGGTCGAAAATGAATTTCCGGAAATACTAGTCAGAAGGTATACGTATAATACATCGTTGGAAAGAGGAGAATTTTAGGAAAATGCTATATCTAATAAAGAAGGTTGTAAAAAGTAACTGAGAGCTGCGAAAAATTAGAAAATAATATTTTTTCTTAACTAATATTATTCAATGTAAATCACATGTTTTCAAGGAAATTAAATGAAGTTTTCTTACTATATATAAAATTTTAATTGTTTTTCTTAGATTGAAAAAAAGTATTTAAAAGCCACCGAATCAAGCTAATGCCATTGTTTAAAGTACTATTTCATCGTACTTGTGTGAAAGAAGAAGTGAAATATAAACATTTCATGGATATGTTTAGAACCTCAAATATATTTACTATAGAGTATCAACTCCAGATAAGATATTATATTTTAACAATTAGGTATCTATCGGCCTTTTATTCCAAAAAATTATCATGAAGTAACCTTTTAGAAAATTAAATTAGTGAATAATTTGATGAATTTTCTCTTTGTGAAATCCCAACAATATTCACTTACAATTAGTGAGACAACTTTTATACTATCCATAGCAAGACAATGAAAATTTCGTAATTTTGTTTTAGTAAACTTTACAATGGAAAACTACAGCTTAATAACTAATAGTTAATGCTGACCAAATGCGAGACCGAGACGAGTGTTGGTCTTTCAAACTCAGTCTTGCTCTAGGTCTTGATCTTGCGCAAGACTCTCGCAACTGACTTGCAGTTGCCTATTAGCTCATTACTAGAGAGATATTACTGTAATTTTTTATATATGAGAAACCTAACTAAGTCTGAATGAAAAATTAGAAGAGTTTAATGAAAAAGTATATTGGTTACACCAATTCTTTAAATATAGTAACTAAAATTATCAAGTATTAGCGACTATTTTGCCTCAATTTTTATTCAAAAAATCAACTTTTTTTATCGGTCTTGGTCTTGGTGTTGCAACAGATAGGCGGCGTTGGTCTTGGTATTGCAAAGTGCAAGACCAAGACCGATTTCGCACAACACTAGTAATAGTCCTACAATCTATAATCATTTATAGGTTAAATATTCAGATATATTTTCAAACGTCTGTAGGCATATATGAGCCTTTCGATTGACAGAATGACTCACTCCAATTTTAACATTCTCCAT
The DNA here is from genome assembly GCA_928085145.1 of Nezara viridula. Lineage (NCBI taxonomy): Eukaryota > Metazoa > Arthropoda > Insecta > Hemiptera > Pentatomidae > Nezara > Nezara viridula. Next base: position 130,547,528 of record OV725079.1, read on the forward strand.
TATAAATTTTTGTGATGTTTTTAGTGGCGAAATTTATACCTTTATTCACAGTTCTATATTTCAACACTGCAATCACCTCCTCCGGAATGAACTTACTCATTGTCTCCATACATAACTTTTTCAATTAAAAATTTCACTAAAATGACATTAAAACATAAAAATATTGAAATTGGAGTTAGTCATTTGGTGATTTATAAAGGCAAATAAAGTTGTGTGGTTTATAACAGCAGATGGAGTGACTAGATTTTTATTCTATCCCATCGATATAATCAATAGACATTTTGTAATTATAATGGTCTTAATGACTAGTTATCTGTAAGCTTTAAGCTTTAGCTCCGTTTAAAATGCACTTCAAAAATGTTATAAAATAGCTCAGCATTGCCAGAAAATAATTTCTATTCAAAATAGAGCTGTAAGTGAAAGTTGTGTGCTGCGCTCACCAGATTTTTATTTTTACGTGCGCTATAAAAAGCGTATTCCAAGTATGCTTAGTATAGCTTCCTCACCATTTCTATTAGATACATAAATAGTTATATTTTAATTTCTGTGATTTCTACCCACCCACTTCACCGATGGAGGAGCTGATCAAAAACTCTCCACCTCGATCGTCTACCTTGGCATCACACTGGATAGACCTTCCCCAGTCCCGCTAGGCAGAGGCTCAAGCAGGCATGGCAGAAGTACACCGGTTCCATCACCTACTGAACTCGCTCCAAATTTACAAAGCTATAATAAGACCTACACTGTTCCACGGGACCTCTCTCCTGCGCTAGATGTATTTTACGAGACTACAGAACTTCCAGAACTCAATCCTTCGACGAATTGTCCGTGGCACCACCCTACAAAAAGCTAAACTCCTCGGTACCTGAGTTCCTAGGCCGGAGTCACATCAAAATGTTTGATGGGCTGAAGGCCTGTGCAAACCCACCGTTTAATGAGATCTCATCACCACCCAGACCTGGTAGGTGGTAAGGTCTTTTTGTGGACCTTATGTCCTTATGTCCTTTTGGTGGACATATTCGCCGAAGGATATGGTCTGGACTCTACAGCCCAAACCCATTAATTTGTATATATTGTGTCATATTGTAAATAATAAATAACCAGCAGAATGGTCCGTCCCCATTCAATGAAAGTTACAAGGCCTTGTGCCAGATATGTTACCCTTAGCTACTCCCAATCCTTAAAATGCCCTCTGGCAGTGGAAGGACCTTGTTCTTTGTATATATTTGTATTTTGTTATACTTATATGTGTATATATAATTGTATTTTGTTTAATTTATTTATTTAGACATATAATAATCTGTCTCGTGGACAATAATTATAGTGATATATGAACACATTCACACCATATATACAGAAAATATAAAATTAACAAAAGTAAAATAATAATCAAAAACTATGTACAATAAAAAATAAAACAACCTAAAGATAAGTAAATTAAAAACATAAAAACACTGTCATAACTATATACAATATATACAACCAGGCAAGAGACCCCAAGCCAGCCTTCTTCCTACAACTATAGAAGGAAAAGCAGTACTCTAAGAGATCATTGCGCTATTCTTTCAACCGCGTCACTGGTGCTAAAGCCAGTAAAGTTTGAGCGACAGCACTTTACCCACATACACTCATGTCTTGAGTGGAGAATCTAGCCCTTGCCAGAACTCCAAGATATATACTACAAAAGATCTCTGATCCACTGGCGCTCCAACCTTCGAGGAGGGTTGTAGGGATGAGTGGAACTAGATAGGGAATGTGCTAGGGTATTCAGATGATTGATGAGCTTCTGATGATTCGGAAAAATTTTCAGGGATAAGGTCAAGGACAAATGGGGTATTAAGGTCATGATGTAGGGTTTTGTTGGTTACATAGAACGGAGCATCGACTATTGTTCGAAGAACTTTGGATTGAAAGGATTGGATGCGTTTGATGTTAAAATATTTTGCTGACCCCCAAAGTTGAAGTCCGTAGGACCAAATAGATTTCAGGATTGTCTTGTAGATCAGTAATTTGTTGTCAATTGAAAGTTGAGATTTTCTAGTCAGTAGTCTGTATAAATGGCCGTATCGTCGGTTAAGTTCTTGTCTTTTAAGTCTAGTATTTGGTTTCCACGTTGGTCTAAAAGAAAGCCATGATACCGAACTGTGTCTAAAAAAGAAAGCTGGATGGAATTAAATTCGCCTAATAGACAGGAACTGCGTCGGAGTGTGAAGGTAATGTGTTTTCGTTTGGATTCGTTTATTTTGATGCGCTATTTATTACACCAGTGCTCAATCAGGGTGAGGTTCCTTTGCTGATTTAAATATGCTATTTCGGGATCTCATGATAGGATGATAGAATGGCGGTGTCATCAGCAAATGTTGCCAGGAAGGTATTGGGATGGACAGGGATATCAGCGGTAAAAAGGATATAAAGGACAGGGTCCAAGACACTACCTTGAGGAACATCGGCTTCAACTGGTCTGTAGGAAGTCGAGGTGTTGGAGGTTTGCCTTTTTTCGGAAACAGGATAATAGTGGAATGTTTCCACATAAGAGGAGAGTGGGTGGTTCTTAAGATAGTATCATATAAGTAAGTGGGGAATATAACAGATTCGGGAGGATATTGTCGAATTGTAATTAAATAAACTTTTTGGGGGTTAGAAAAAAAATAGGAGAAGAAATGGATTTTTTAAAAATATTTAGATCAACCTTTTAGATCGATAAATTAGATCAATAACATCAAAAATAAAAGAAATGGGCTACTTAAGTTTTTGTATTATTTTTTATTATTGCTATATATTGTTTTTTGAATTTTTGTTTTTTTTATTATTGTAATTTTATTATTTTATGTTAATTATCTATCTTGTGGAAGGTTTGATAAAATGCCGAAACCCATATTATAGTTTCCGCCCTAGACCTCTAGGGGTTCGCTGCAGTGCTCCAAAAACCGTTGAAATTTTGATTTTTTTTTTTGGTTTACGCAAAATATCTTCTTAAAATGACATAGTTAAAAATGGTTGAATTCAATCTTAAACAACTTGAAACTATCTAAAATTTTGGAATATAAAACTTTGTTCTAAACCCAGCAAGTGAACTATCGAACTTTCAAATTGGGGAAATTTTTTAATATTCTCAAAAAAAAAAGCATAATTTTTTGTTTTTAATTAATTACGTGATTTTATAGATGACGTAGCTCAAATTTTTAAATTGAATATTAAATCGCACATAATTTACTATAGCTTTTATAGGACACATATTTGTCTAAACATAACAATTTTAATACAAATCACTATAAAGAAATTAATGTTTTGAACTTCGAAGAAAATCCTTATAATTTTATTTTTACTGTTTTACTCTTATTTTGATGAAATTGTTCATTAACAATTACTGTTTTTAGTGTTACTTTGAAAAGAACTTTATCCTAAAGCCTATTTTAATGATTAATATTATCCAAATTACATACCTTTACGTTCTTACGGATTGTTACCATCTCAAGAATGTTCGATTTATTAACAAAAAATGTTTTGGACAATTGAATTATTGTATTAATATTTGTTCGTTAATACATTCAAAATAATGTATTAAAATCGTTATTATAACGTTCGCTTATAACTACAACCATGCTATTTATGAGTACTGAATGATATGGCAAAGGACTCTAAGCGTCTATACCAGCGCCGATTAAGTGCATTTTGTACTAAGCCCTTCAAATATTTTAGAGAATAATCAGTGTTTTAGAAAGAAAATGTTCTCGAGATGTTTAATTTCAAGGCATTTTGTGTTATAGTTCGCCGTTTATTTACAAACGACGCTTGATTTTCAACTTTATTGTGAACGATTTGAGAAAAGTTGATTTTACGGGTGGTTTTTATTGCTAAGGCTAATTATTTGTTAATATTTTTTATGTTTCATGATTTTCTAACTATCCAGCTTTAATAAAATACTAATTATGACGAAATTAAACCAAATGCTGAACTTTAGTGACTGAAAAATTAACTCAAGTCAAAGCGCCACGTCGCCATTTTGGGACAGTACGGCAATTTTTTTTGTGGACACATAGGCTTTTTTAAAATAAACAGTTACAACGAACCCAACTGTACGTAATTTATTGGAATATGGGGAGAGAGTGCGTAGTAGGGAAGGTCACCGTATAACATAATTTTCAAAATACCTCCCGACTACCGCCTACTTTTCCAATAAATGGCTCATGATCTTCCAAGGAAAACCTCCGGATTCTCTGGACAAGATTCAAAATGGAGTTACAGAGTTCTTCCCTATAAAACTGAAAGAGCACCATTCTAATGTAATGGAAATGGGTAAATTTAGAAAGCTCGCTTATTTGGGTAAACCAATTAACAAACTAAAATTAATTTAACAAAAATTAACTTGGGTAAACCAAAACAAGTTCGAAATTTCAATGATTTTTAGAGCAACCATTTGGAACTCAAAAGGCTTTTGCAAGATAACATGTCCAATTTGTCTGGGATAATTATCTATTCCCTGTTTCCTCTTTTTTAATCGCCTTTTTCTTGTCAAGTTTGATTGATGTTATATTATATCATCTATTATTTTATTTTGAAATATTTTTCTAATTACTCAAAGCACTTTGTATGATTTTTTTTCACTACTTATTTTCTACACTATATACCTACAAAACAGGAAAAAAAAAAATGTTTTTCTTGTACACTATCCTTCAAATTCAGTTACTAAAACAATAAGGAAGAAATAATAGATTACTTATTAAAGATAATCATAATATCGGAGCTAAATTAAAAAGTTAAGGTTTTATAAAACGGTAAATCTTATCTTTGAATTCGACATCATTATTATTATTACTGTTATATAAACTCTATGCATTTATACTTGTTAATTCAAAATTAGCTGACGGGGTTCAATGAAATTGATATGAACCATTTAGGTACCAAACCACAAAATCTCTAAAAATTTCATCTAAATCAGTTTAACGGTAGTAGAAGACTACAGATATCGAGAGACCGAATTTCCAAGTTATTGCACACTGTGTTCGCTTGCGTGTAAAAACTTCAAACCCAACAATCTATCCGTTACACGATCTGTATAATAACATATTGAAATTTGATATTGCGTGTAATTGCACGTTTTACTGTTTTCTGCCTAAATTGCACGATATTGATTTTTGTTGCATCAAATCGCTCATTTTCGCAATTGTGCTAGATTAGGTGATTAATTAAATATATATATATGTGTGTGTTGATGTAATTATCGTTATATTTTAAGTAAACAATTTTTTTACTAGTATCTAGCATCGATTCAAATTTAACGTTACAAAAGAAGGAATCAAACACAATTAGAGAATATTCTGGGAATATAACTTGCCTGAAGTGTGGGCTGCAATTAAACAGTGCCTTCGCGGAATAAGCTGTTTTGTTGGAAAGATATTTATTGTTACTTTTTTACTTGAATTCTCACCATTTGTCCGTGTCCCTTCAGTGTCCCTTTTGTTTTTTTTAGACGAATTATAGTAATTTCATTATTCTTAGAAAATTAAAAAAAAAATGAATAATGCCAAAAATAGAATATGGATCTGGAGAAATTAAAATCAAATTACCTCTGGTTGAAATTATCAGCAGTGCGCCCTATGAAAAATCAATCGGGTAGGCACTCATTGTAGAACAAATGTATATTTCTATTAGAGAATTGTATTTTCTTTTTTAGCATTAAAAATAAGATTTGAACGCTTGAATATCTCAAATATTACAGCGTATTTCTTAAGTTTTCTGAAAATTCTTAAAAACTTCATTTCAGAGATAAACAGAAATAAGCTTTGTAATTCTTCATTAGTTGAAAGAATAAAAATAAAACCTTTTTTTTTTAATCCCTACGAACGTTCCGAACAACTATATTTTTTACAATTTTTCTCTAGTGAAATGGTCACATTGATCCGAAGAAACTGAGTTCTACTGTATTTGTTGAAATGCCATCATAAATACTGAGTTTTCTAGTTGAGAGGTCGTGCTTATAATACTTTCTCTATTTGATCAAAATATATATGATGTTATTTGCCTTATCTGTGAAGTTGCTCAACCTGATCTTTTTTCCGGCTTTCGCCCTGTCTTCTTTCTTCAATGGGTCTCTTGTAGAAGTAGTTCTTCACGGCCTTCTGGGTCCGTTGTGTCGTTTCCAAGTGATCATTCCTCCCAGGTGGCTGCCGAGGTCGATCGCCGATGACAAAGTGTGAAGTAACACCTTGATTACCGTTACCCGCGGTTCGGTTATCGGTAACCGCATCGGCCAATAATTGGAACGTAGAAAACGATTAAATAATGAAACAGATCTAAAAATGACAAGAGAAACAATGGAGAATATCTCAAGAAGCTCCCCACCCCGACGGTTGGGGTGGGGGGCGGGCCTCCCTTAGGGACAGTCTCTGCTCGGCTGGCTAACAGAACAGGGTTGCCAACTGACGGAATACGGCCAACAGTTTGTTTCTTCGCCGGCGAATCAGGCAGGTGAGTCGATAAAATACATTTATTATTAATTGTGAAAGTGAGTTCTCCTGGCCAATTATGGCAAAAATAATTCATATTTGAAAAGTGAATTCCAAACAACGAAATGTAGTTACAATAGATTACAACGGGATTAAATTAAAAAGCAAGAATTTTAAAATTTATATTTTAATTCTCAAGTATTTAAAGTTTGTATACCTTTTAATATATCATAAATTAGAAATTAAAAAAAAAAATTCTTGCAGCTTTCATTGCATTTTTTATAATTTCAGTACTGAATCAATGTCGAACCATATTCTACCACAGGCTAGAACAAATAGGTTTTACATAATTCAGCAACTTCAATAATAGAAGAGATATCAAGTTGGCCCTAACAAACAGTAAAAAAGTTCTTTCCACGCAAGCTCATTTTGATTCTCGGACAGAATATTTAATATTGTTAAATAACTGAAATATATAAATTTTAAGACTCGTGGAAATCTGTGACTAATGTATTCATTTAAATTTTTATTGTTTAATATTACATTCCGTCTAGGGACATTGGTAATAGTTTTTAAAGTGTTGATTAGCCCATATTTACAATATATAAAAATAACTTTTTTTTATTTTGTATTTATTTATTATGATATTTACAACTGTATTAAAGAAATACATCTAGTAAATTTGTAGAAATGGATATAATTACGTGAAAACAGTTGTTAAGAAACTAACCACTGGTAGCACTCTAATAATATGTCTACATTAGGAGATCACGGTGCCATCTTCTTTTCTGACGCCTCACAATAGGAATAGGAAGCAAGGTTAGAAACGAGAGGGTTGGGATGTTTCTGAAGATTATTATGGAAATATAAGTATCTAGATTGGGCCAAATCACAAACACAAGGTACATTAAGGTCATTATAGATGATTTTATTTGTAACAAAGTAGGGAGCATTGAGGATTTTACAAAGGATTTCGGATTGTAAGGATTGGATACGTGAGGAATACGATGGTTTATTGGAGCCCTATAGCTCAACTCCGTAAGTCCAAGTTGGCCTTATCATAGCCATGTATATGAGTCTATTGTAATTAATTGGAAGTTAAGGGCGTTTGTCTAGTATGTGATGAAGTAGTCGGAAACATCGAGCGGTTTCTTGTCGTTTCAGTCTGGTATGAGAAAAATAAATTAAATGGAATCACAGAAGAATAATAATATTAAAAATATGTGTAAATAAAAACAAAAAAGGAAAATTGAACTAATAAAAATAAGAACCTATATTCAGACATACTTGAAAAAAAAAGAAAGTATATACTGAATATAAATGTAAGAAGCAAAATCATTAGTATTGTTATACTGTTATTTTTCATATAAGATTAAATTTCAAACGAAATCCACTTAATTATAACTACATTTTCATGTTCGTTTTCATAATCTCCCATCTCTGAAGAAATCCCAATTTTCCTTCAGGAACTTTTATCGTGTAACAAGTTTAGCTTCAGATGGAAACCATCTAATTTAACGAACCGATAGAGCTATTTGTAAATAATCATGTGAAAAATTATTTTGTTTTCCTTATGCCTCTTATTGTTATTAAAATGATCACCCATTCATTTTGCCGCCGACTTTGGAAACATCCTTGCTGCTCAATCCAAACATTGATCCCTCAATATTTCAAAAAACATTTAGCTGTAAGGTGGAATTGAATCTGAGATAATAAATGCTCTCAAGGCATTATTTCACCATTTTTATTTTTTTTTTGCCTTCAATTTTCCATCGGCACCTGTCATGGTAGTTACAATTAGCAGATATTTATCTTAAAAATAAAATTCATTGATTAACAATCTAGAATTTGATCTATAAAAATAAAAATAATAATAAAGACATATCATTGCAATTGTTTTTAAATTATTATTAATTATTTATTGTGTTAATCTTAAAACTTAAGTGAAAGTTAGTGTTATGAATTGTATCAACAATATTGGTTTTTCAATGCAATATTTTACAATAAATGAAATTCAAATACTCAAGTGTTCAATAATTATAATTTGTAATTTAATGTAATTTGTAATTAATATAACATTTAGTGGAATCTTGGATGATTAAATCAATATTTTTACAGATTTCATTTTGTGCATTTCTTCACGTTCAAACTAATAAGTAAAAGATTGTGGTTGCAAAATTTAAATATTCAATTTTTCTTACGGGGAGGAGGTACTTTTTAATTTTTATCGGTAATAATCGAAATCTAACCTCTCTATAACTAATGTCTATGTGAAATATTGTTATATTATTCAATAAATTAATAAAAACAATCAAAATGTTAAAATTTCTCAAATAAACATCCTTTGATTGTTTATGACTCGACAGGATAGGTAACGGATAAAAGCAATTAAATAAACTGTTTTGCAACTAAAGCCATACATTGTTAATATTTTCACTTTCTATTCATATTAATTTAATATTTAGACTGTAAAAGATATGATAGTGGTGCCTATTGACAATAATTGTCGGTCTAGATAGCGTATATTTATAATTTGAAATCAGTTTTCTGAAAATTCAAAAATGTTTCATATCACCGCTATCCACTTGAATTTTTCTTTTTTACATATTATTTTTACAGAGTTATATTGCATTAGGCTACAACTAAGGACATTAGTAACATTGATAATACAGTTTATTCTAACTATATTTACAAACATACACACACACATATATATATACTAGGGGAGTACCCCATCTCACCTTACGGCTGACCAACCCTCATTTTACACATTATACGATTCTTGATTTAATTATACATACTACACGTTACTCTAATTGTATAACTGTAATTTACATGGATTCTGTAATTCAGATTGTATAATTCATATTAAGATAAAATAAACGGAACGAAACCTCAGTTCGGACAACTATTTAATTTCTTTAAAAATCGATTATACATCGAGCCTTATTGCAACTTTGTAACCATAATAAGAGGGAAATAATTCTGGGAATAAGAAGTATGTTGTCTTCGTTACGATCAGTCCAGCTTTTTTTACATTTAAAATAAGTATTACACGGTCACCTTTAAAAGATTTTTTACATATAAGAGAAACTTATTGTCAAACTAATAACAATATAAATACAAGCATAATTATACAAAATATATACATACATTCTGTCTGGAGAGCCACATCATTGGTATTAATTGATACATCATATGTATTTTTGCTTTTCTAAAAGTTCATTGAGTTAAAGCGGCTATTATATGTTGTATATTTTGGTTTGTTATTTTCAATAATTAACCATTGTGATTGACCAAAAAATTCTAAAACTTAACCCCCTCTCAAAATTTGAGGTTTCACGTTTCACGATGCGTAGAATTCGAAAATCGAATAAAAAACGTTTTTGCACGTCCGCCGTCCGCTCATTTTCTCCGAAACTACTGGACTGATTTCTTTCCAATTTGGATATAAAATCAGAGATCACCCAAGGATGATCCTCCTTCATCGACATTGCTATCCGCCTTTACTTTCAAAATGGCGGCCGAAAAACCTGCGTTGCTATAGACTGTAGCCCCTAAACGAATCTACCAATTTCAATGAAACTTCGCTAAAGTCATTTTCTCGACGCCCTTTCAATTTATCTATATAACATATTTCAACGACAAGAAGCTGGAAAAAAAGTTAAGAGGGATGGTAAAATTAAATTCCGAATAACTCAAATAGTTTACACTTTTTTGTAGGTATTGTATATGGTTTTTTAAAATGTTACGAAATTTCCTAAAAAGAAAAAAAAAATCGATAAAATCGGACAATTTATGGATGAATAAGAAAAAAAATATGGTCTCCGGTTTTTTTTTTTATAGGTTCTACTCCAAATGTTATATCCTTTGTTTGGTTTTTAAATTTTGAATGTGTTACTGAAGTAATGCTATTTTTTTTTTTTTTTAGCATATTAATAATGATTAAAAAAAAAAGTTTAGGCCAATAATTGGAATCACCTTTTATTTATTTTTCTTTGTAACTAGGAAGGTAATGTTACTTTAGATTTATTATTGTTTGGAAATAATAAACCATTGTGAAATAATTTGCAGCGTTTTTTTAAATAAAATTAAATCTTGAATGTAAACCCTTTTAATCAAACATTCTTGAATAAAATTATATGAATAGCTTTAAATATGTGAATAAACCAGATTGTTGGTTATTATCGTATATTGTAGTTATAGAATAACATCACTGGAGGGTGAGAGATAAAAAAATTGTTCGTTATTTTGTTCAGTTTATTACGCAAAATTATAAATTTAAAATATGGTGCGGGTCAATCCATTTGAAATCATCCAGACCATGTTCCTCGATATTTTTGACTTTTATTATTTTTTTTACCAGTTATTCCTTATTTATTGGAGAGTTCAAAAACATATTTTAAAAAAATATAAAGCTCACAGTTTTTTCTCGCTTATGAAATTTCAATCTTGAAAATCTTGTTCTTTTTTAATTATGAATTTTCAAAAGTCGTTTTTGGGCAATTTTTAATGTTATAATATATCACAATAAATAATTGACTGCGACATTTTCACAAATATCAAAATAAAACAACAACAAAAATTATTATAATGTTTTGCACTATTTTTTTTTTCTCTCGCAATAAATTTCATAAGTAATAAGGAAAGTTCTTTGAAAAATTGACTACTATGAAATTAAAATTAACATAAAACGAGACATTTAGCTTTGCGATACTATAATAATTAAATGGGTCTCAAATTTTACTTTTTTTTCCATATGTAGTTTTATCAGTGTACTCCTTGCTGAAGAAGTTTCAATCTTGAAAACCTTGTTATTTTTTAGGTATGAATTTTCATATTGCCACCAAATTTGTTTTGTATGTCCTTATTATAAAGTGTTATAAAATGTACCAGCTTCATCATTTGGAACTAAGTCCCTTCTATTTTATTCAAATTCAAATCGTTTTTGGAAATTCATATCTAAAAAATCTGGTGTGTTTCCACTCACACGACTTTCCTACCTATATCAGAAAAGTTTTTACATCTTTACATATGTTCATGAAGAAACAAAAGAAATTGAATTAGATTTATTTTCTTGAAAATTGATCAAAGAAAAGATTTGAGTACGATTTATTTGATAAACTAAAGCAATGTAAACCGGCTTAAGGTAGATAAGTGTAAAAATTTCAATACTCTCTAATATTGCTGATCAAAAACTTTTTGCCATAACTTAATTTTATTAAACAATAACTTCTGTTAAAAGTAGAGGAAATAGTAAAGCTTGTGTGATGAGGGCAACAGATTCTCTTACTTTCACTTAGTCATCATTTTTCTCTCATTCACCCCTTTCTGACACCAGGATATGGAAATTGAATAGCTATAACTTCGTTAATAGTTGTCCGAAATGAACAATTTTTATATAGTTTGGTCCACTAGTTCTCGAGATAATCTTGGCTAGTATAGACACGTCGAAAACCGCACATCGGAAATTTGACCCGTTCGCAATACTTTTCTTACCTAGTATAGGTAGGAAAGTAAAAACGAAAAGGTTTTCAAGATGGAAATTTCTCCAGCAAGTAGTGATAACACTACATATTTAAGAAAAAACGCTGCAAATTATTCCACAATGGTTTATTATTTCCAGACAATTATGAATCTAAAGTAACATTACCTTCATAGTTACAAAGAAAAAGTAACATTACCTTCATAGTTACAAAGAAAAATAAATAAATAGGTGATTCCAATTATTGGACTAAACTTTTTTTTTTAATTGGTAAATTCTATATCATTGGTAATATGCTAAAAAAAATAGCATTACATCAGTAACATATTCAAAATTTAAAAACCAAACAAAGGATATAACATTTGGAGTACAGCATATTAAAAAAAACCGAAGACCATATCTTTGCCCCTAATTGTCCGATTTTAACGATTTTTTTTTGTTTTTTTAGGAAATTTCATAAACTTTTAAAAAACTACCACATACATTATCTACAAAAAAGTGTAAACTTTTTGAGTTATTCGGAATTTAATTTTACTATCCCTCGTAACTTTTTTTCCAGCTTCTTTTCGTTGAAGAATGTTATGTAGATAAATTGAAAGGGCGTCAAGAAAATGACTTTAGCGAAGTTTCATTGAAATCGGTGGATTCGCTTAGGAGCTACAATCTATAGCAACACAGGTTTTTCTGCCGCCATTTTGAAAGTAAAAGAATGGTAATGTCGATGAAGGAGGATCATCCTCGGGTGACCTCTGATTTTATATCCAAATTTGAAAATAATGGGTCCAGTAGTTTCGGAGAAAATGCGCGGACGGCGGATGAACAAAAAAATTTTTATTCGTTTTTCGAATTCTACGCATCCTGAAACGTGAAACCTCAAATTTTGAGAGGGGTTTAAGTTTTTGAATTTTTTGGTCAATCACAATGGTTGATTATTGAAAATAACAAACCAAAATATACAACATACAACATATAATAGCACACTAGGCAGCTACGATTGTTTATAACTAATAGAGCCAGTTGAATCTCGTTGATCAAATTCGTATCACACGTTTCTATCATTAAGAGGTATAAACTATATCTTTTTAAATTTATTTATTACCAGATCGGCCTGGTGGGCCTTACATGGTTGTTGTAACAATCTGATGATTTTTAACAATTTGTTCTGGTGGGGTATAGTCTTTGCAAAAGACACCCCTAACTATTTATACATTATAATTATTGAATAATTACAATTAATAAAGAGAAAATTATTAATTGTTCATAACATGATGTCTTGGATCAGTCTGGGCTTCAGTCTTCGAGATGAGGTTGGGTTTCTTAAGTTGTAGGCCACTGCACCTTTAACTGCTGGTAGCTGCGTATGGAATTTTTTAAATCGTTTTTTTATGACTTCATCTATTGTTTCTAATTTTAGTTCTCGATGTAGTTGAGCGTTTCTTATGAACCAGGGGGCATCTACTGCAATTCTTAATACCTTGTTTTGAAAGGATTGTAGTTTTTTTCTTTTCGTAGCTGAAGCGGCTCCCCAGACTTCACATCCGTACATTAGCAAGGGTCTTAGTATGGTTTTATGAATAAGAACAGTTGTCTCTGGTTTTAAACTAGATGTTCTATTTACTATGGGATATAACATTGCTAACCTTGCGTATGTTTGGATCAGTTTATTATTTATATCGTAATTCCACGTAAGGCGGCGGTCCAGATAAACTCCGAGGTATTTTACTGCTTCACTAGCTGGGTTCCATTTTAGTTCTTTATTTTTGAGAATCAGTTCAGGTGGGTCTGAGGGACGTCTAAGAGTAAAAATTTTTGCTGTACATTTTTCGGTATTGAGACAAATCATCCATTTTTTTAAATATTGTTCTAGATTTACTAGGTAAGACTGCAGTGTATTTCTGGCTATTAATATATCATTGTGTTGGGAAAAGACAGCTGTATCGTCGGCAAACATAGCTATGGAGGTGTTTGTGGATTGGATAATGTCGTGAACATAAAAGTTAAAAAGTATGGGAGAAAGAACAGAACCTTGTGGGGTGCCGGCATGGATTTGTCTTAAGGTTGAATTTATATTATTTATTCTAACTGTAAATGTTCTGCCGTTGAGCTCAGAACGTCATATAAATATTTGGGCGTGTCCACTTTCTTTAGCTTGTACAATATACCACAATGCCAAACCTTATCAAACGCTTGTTGAAAGTCTAAAAACGTGACAAGAGTATGTTTTTTCATTTCAAATCCATTTACTATGAATTCTGATAATCTTGCCAGTTGGTGTGAAGTGGAATGACTATACTGAAAACCAAATTGAAAATCAGGAATAATGCTATTACATTGTAAAAAGGATGCAAGATGTCTTTTTATGACTGACTCTAGTAATTTTCCAACTATGGGTAATAAACTTATCGGTCTATAGCTACTGACTTGTTTAGCGTTTTTACCATGCTTATGAATTACTACGAGTTCAGCTTTCTTCCACGTTTCGGGAAAATATCCAGTGCGTAGACAGCTATTAAAAATAGACGTAATGTAAACGAGAGCTTTTATAGGAAAATTTTTTAAAGCAATAACTGGTATAAGTATAAACTATATCAATTTCATTATTTTTCATCCAGTCACTATTATGATATATAACATCAAAAATTGCCAGATTTTCAAAGAAAAGGCAAGATTTTCAAAAATAAAATTTCATAAGCAAGGCGTAAAGTGGTTGGACTAGATATGAAAGAATAAATAAAGTTAAGACTCATTTCTTAATTACTCTTCTGGCAGCACTAAAAGTCTCGTTTTATGTCTATTTTCAAACCACTTTCCCTTTTTTTAGGCGATATGTTAATAAACATAAATTTAGAACAAATACTCTAAATTATTTCAGTTTTTATTTTCATTTGGTGTCTAAAAAAAAAAAAAAAAAACACGAGTTAGTTCAACCGAAAAGAAAATTAAAAATGGCCGCCGAGAAAAAACTGTGTCTTAAATTTTTTTAAATTATGGCGTTGAAATCTTAAATAGATATGAAATAAATGGTAAAAAATTATAAAAATCAAAAATGTCTAGCAATAAAATTAATTCGAATTAGGTGATTTCAAATGGTTTGATCCACGATGCATTTTTTAGACTTTAAGATTTTAATTAAAATCCTATTTTGCCATCATATTGTATCGGTACAGGGATAATCGAACATATTGTTGGTTTATTGCAAAAAAATCACTAGATATATTTTTGATGTAGGTGAACTTTTAACACTATTACGTTATTACGAGGGGGCGGGGTGGCCGAGTGGGCTAACGCGAGTGTATAGCAACTCGCGTTGCTTGGCAACCTGATAATCAAGTTTTGAAATAAACAAATAATTACCAGTTCAAATCCTGGCATCCCGTGGAATATTTACTCGGCATAATTCCCACTCCCTCTCGCCCGGACCAGGTTAACCCCATGTGACCTAAATAAAAAAGAAGAAATAAAGCTAACTGAATTCACACACAAAGTTTTAGCTCTATAAATCAATAAGGAGTGAGTGGAGATGTGTGAAAAGCCTTAAAACCGTGAAAAATGGTAAAATTGTGAGGAAAATTTCGAGAATCCCAAAAGACTTTTCCCATTCATCAACACAATTTACATACAAAG
This sequence comes from Nezara viridula, assembly GCA_928085145.1. Taxonomy (NCBI): domain Eukaryota; kingdom Metazoa; phylum Arthropoda; class Insecta; order Hemiptera; family Pentatomidae; genus Nezara; species Nezara viridula. Next base: position 130,563,083 of record OV725079.1, read on the forward strand.
AAAGCCCATTTGATACAAAACAGGCCTCTTCATAAAAATAAAAACAATAAATATCTATAATTTTTTTAAATTTTTTATTATCCTACATACATTATTCCACTAAGCCCCGAAATATGTTTCGTACTGAATACCTAGTCCTGTCATAAGTATTGTTACAAGGAAATATATACAGATTTCAACAGAAAAATTAATTGTTTCGAAAACTTTATCAGAAAATAAAATGTATATCTATTCAGAGTAAAACAAAAAAGAAATTACTCAAAATGTCTCCCCTGCACACAGGCATCTATTCTCTGTGGCGTCATAAAAAGCAGCCGATCCGAGGCAGAGATGAACTCTGGAATGTTCTTTTGCAGCCACTGCTGTTGACCTGTTCTTTTGCCGGTGTTGACCTGATCTTTTGAGCTGAAGCGGAATCCTGCTGGAAAATCCAATAAATTAACTCCCAATAAATAATACCTGGTTGTGCCAGGGAAGGTTTAAATTTTCCCGCGTTACGGCTGGTGGTGGGGGCAGATCTAAAAGACAAATGATAACACTTAAACCTTGAGAGCGACTGGTTGTCTGCCTCACTTCTTGGTCACCATTCACCCAGCAAGCATCAACAGTCATGACGAAGGGCCCTCCAGGTAAAAAAGATGTAGGCTGGCATCTAGACGGTAAGCTATTTTCGCACAATCATTAACCTACCAATCCCTTGAGATACAGTCCACTGCTTAAAATTAGAATGTTGCCTTAAAATTTATAATGTTGCCTTATTGAAACTCATGAGAGTCATTTTGCCATAATTGGAAAAGTTGCCTAAACAATACCCAAGGATGTAACCAAGTTCAACTTTTGAGACAGTATTAATGGCAGAACTAGGTATAAGATCCTGTTCTATTCATATACCATGGATGGGATATCTTTGGATTTAGAATTTCCAGAAGGGTTAATGATTCGAACTCTAAGTTTTTGTGAAAGAAAGAAAAAAAAAATTGTTATAAACATTTTACTGGTCTCCAAAACTATGATTTAAAAATTGGGTTCTAAAGATTTTGACGTGGCTATCAAGATCCGGTAAGGTTGCTTAGGTTTAAAGCCCTGAAAGGTACCAAAAAAAAAAAAAGTGAACATGATTAACTTAATTGTTGCGCTGCTATAGGATAGGTTCTCATTGATGAGAGAGGAGGAGGTTATAGACCTGGAGCCAAGGCCGAAAAAGCCGTAGTATTTACGGGAATTTTCAATCTAACAGGCCACAGGCGGATCTACGGAAGGGGATGTGAGGGCTGTCTTTCGGGCTGAAGCCCTCTCCGTCCTCCTACCCCAAAAATGGTAAAACATAGTCAAGTTTTATGAAAAAAATATTAAATGACGATCTCTAAAAGTTTTACAACTCGTGTAATTGCATTTAACAGGACTTCAAGAACCAATAAAATACCGTTTCATATAGTTTCTTTCTTTTTCTTCCATAGTAATTATTGTTATATATCTATATATATATATATACAACTTTTTTTCGGGCTGAAGATTTCCAAAATTAAAATCTGTTAGTGTAACTGGCTGCTAGCTTTTAGCTAATATGAAAATGCTCGTCTGCCAGCTTAGACAGGTCGATTAAAGATTTTAGGGGCAATTGAACCCATTAAAAAGTACAACATTTTGGGGCATTTTAAGGCAGTTTTCTCATTGTCGCGTTAAAATACAATTTTGAATAAGAAAAAAGATAAAATTCTGAACATTTCCCTTGCCAACAAACGCAGGTCCGAATAATATTTTCTAAGATATTTTAATCCGTATCTTCAATAAAATTCGTTATCAGTTAGTTTGCGACAATATTCCTCCATTTTCGCCTCTCTAACACGGCGCACAGTGGTTGAAAATCGGCTTTTTAGAAAACAAAAACCCTGGCAATACTTGCTTATAAATCACAGAAAAATAGTTTTGATACCATTATAATTAAAACTAATTTTTCTATAAAATGTCGACAGTAGAACCCCATTTAACCGGCTCTCCGGGTTAAAAGACATGAATCAATTTTTTTTTTCTCTCAAAATAAGATAGCTTTAGCTACCTAAATTATTGAAACAGATGAGATAGTTCTTATTTCAACCAATCTTAACCAGTGAACTTATATTAAGAGAATTAATTGAAAAGCAAACTAATAAAGGGAAAATTAACGGGGTAACAAATAGTGTTGCCCATATGCGAGACCGAGACGAGTCTTGGTCTTGCAAACTCAGTCTTGGTCTTGCGCAAAAGTCCCGCAACAATCTTGCAGTTAGTTATTTATTAGCTTATTACTGTAGAGATATTACTATAATTTTTTAGATAGGAGAAACTTAACTAAGCCTGAATGAAAAATCAGAGGAGTTAAATGCAAAAGTATATTGGTTATACCAATTATTTACATATAGTAACTAAAATTGTCAAGTATCAGTAACTATTTTACCTTAATTTTTATTCAAAAAATCTATTTTTTTTTTACCAGTCCTGGTCTTGGTCCTCCAACAGTTAGGATGCCTTGGTCTTACAAAGTGCTAGACGAAGACCGATTTTGGGCAACACTGGTAACAAATAGTGATAATCCAGATATAGTGTGAAAGAAGAGGAATTTTGTATTTAACGTTTTTCAGTTACCTAGACAGAACTTTTATTGTAATTGATGGAAACACTTAGGATCGGTTAAGCAAAAAAAAAAAAAAAAAAAAAAAAAAACGATCCTTGTGAAGACTATTAAATAGCGAACAATCGTTTATACGGTTAAATTATATCATACATTCAAGACAAGTAACGATACGTTGATCTAATCAATTTAAATGCATGATATGACTCCACAGTTTTGGGGCTACCAAGAGTTCGAGGAGATTGAAAACTACAGAGGTATTTTCTGAAAAAGGTGACTGGACTCCCAGATAATAGTCCTAACTATATGCTATATCTCGAAACTGGATTTGATAATTTTTGTATTTATACTTTAAAATTATACATCGAGTATATAACATAAGTGTTGGAAATGGATAACCAACGACTCCCGCATGTCATAGCTAAATTTGTCTTCGAAAAGAATATAACATGGATGAGGGCACTGAGAAGGATAGGAACAAAATGTGACATGTCTGTCACCAGAAAAGAGCTGCTGAAGGAGATGGAAACACATAAAGACATTTTACTTCAAAAACTAAAGCAAGAGAAAATGAATGATTAATTAAGAGGGCAAGATCAGCAGAATATCATAAAATGTATGCCAAATTAGAATAGGATTGTGGGTATTTTCGGCAGAATGATTACAATTTATATTTCATTCTGCTAATTTTTAAAGCGAAAGGGGAACTTTTCAAACTAAATTACCAGTCGTGGCAGGATAAAAGTGGAAATTGTGGAAATTTGTTACAAAAATTATTTTGTAACAACTAATTATTTTTTAATAAGTAATTATTTTTTAAATTCAAATCAATTAAATATTTACTAACTTATAACCTACATGATAAGAATATGACGGATTGCTCATGTTTATCTGGAATCTGAAGAAACATTTTTTTTTAATTTAATTTTTGTTTTAGTTATATATATTTTTTAACTTATAATTATATTTGAGGGAAAGATGTTAAATAAAATACCAAGTACATAGTAATTTATATACCATAGTAATTTAAATACATAGTAATTTATATACCATATAAAAAAATACGATAGAGTTTTGGTTTCTAATGCTAATAAATAAAACCTAACCAATTCTTTTTTTACTTTCCTAACTAAACTATGTAAGGAAAGTATTACGAACGAGTCAAATTTTCGATATGCGGTTTTTGACGGATCTCTACGTTTCTGAGCCTGCTGAGTTCAAAAAATACATTTTTAGCCATTGGTCTGTCTGTCTGTGCTAAGATTTTCTCGGGAACTAGTGAATCGATTTTGTTGCTTCTTTTTTTTATTTTGTAGGGTTTTGGTCAAATTTCCGATACGGTTTTTGACTGATCTATACGTTTCAGAACTCCCTAAATTCGAAAAACACATTTTTAGCCATTGTTGTGTTTGTCTGTCAGTGAATGGTAATGAAATTCTCTACAGAACTATATAAAAATTGTTCATTTCGGACAACTATTAACGAAGTTACAGCAATTCAATTTCCATATCCTGGTGCCAGAATGGCTGAATGAGAGAAAAAAGATAACTAAGTAAAAGTAAGAAAATCTGTTGCCCGGATCACACAAGCTTCACTATTTCCGCTACTTTTAACATCAATTATTGTTTGACAAAATTAGGCTTTGGCAAAAAGTTTTTGATTAGCAATATTAGAAGGTATTGAAATTTTTACACTGATCTACCTTAAGCCGGTTTACATTGCTTTAGTTTATCAAATAAACCGTACTCAAATATTTTCTTTGATCAATTTCCAGGATAATAAATCTAATTTTTGTTTCTTGATGGACATATGTAAAGATTTCTGAAATAGGTAGGAAAGTCGTGTGAGTGGAAACACCAGATATTTTTAGGGCCCAATGACTAATTTAAAATATAACGAAAAGATACATTAATTTATATAACACATAACGATATACTTAAAATTATATACTTGTTTATTTTAGGGTCAATATTTTTTTTAATTTTCATTTCAAATAGACGCTAGTTCAAAAATAAACTAATTAGTTTAATTCAATTTTGTATTTTAATATGTTTTATTTGAAATACTGCCCAAGTCGGGATAAATAGAAGAAATAACAAAGAAAATCAATAAATTATCACTCATTGCTTTTGTGTTTTAAATAAGCAGGAAGTAATTATTTAGTAGTGAGTCTTTATATTTTTATAAGCATCGCAATCATCCTAATATAAAATTTATGTCCCAATTTTAACATATTTTTATAACTTTGATGTACCAGCTGTTATAAATATATGTTTTAATATATGGCTGAACGCAAGCTCTTTTCAACAAGAAGAAACCTTTATAAAATAGTATATAAAAAAATGTGTAGTATCAATAAATGTACCAAAAAGTAATGGTGTAAAATTATGATTGTAAAAATGCCTAAAATATAAAATATTTAAATGTTAACTACCATTGCTATTTATTTATTCATTGGGTAATACAATATTCTGTCATATAGACTATAATTATAGTGAGATAAGACCACATTTATAGTATATGTTAAGAAAATGTAGTACTAACAGAAGAAAAATAACATCTAAATAGTAATCAAACAATATATTTAATATATTTAATAAATAAAAATAAGATAAACATTTTTTTTTTTTTATTGAAAAATATTACAATCTGTATCAAGAACATTTATAATAGGGTACAGAGATCACATTCACACTCTATGCACAATAAATAAAATACATTATACAGAAAAATAATATATATATATATATATATATATATATATATATATATATATATATATATATATATATATACAATAAATAAGAATAAAATAACCTAAAAATAAATAAATAAAAAGAACACCTCTATACAATATTTACAATATAAGTAAATTAAAAAAAAAATACAGACATACTCATATACATCATTTACAATCAGAACTCCGAGGTAGGCTTGTCCCCCCCAACTATGGAGGGAAAAGAAAGACTCCAGGAGATTCCTGCTTTACTTTCTCCATCGGGTCACTGGTTCTTAAAGCCAGTGGAGATTAATAGAGATTGCTTTAGCCAAATAAATTCTTGCTTTGAGTGGACAGTCTAGCCATTGTCAGAACTCTAATATATACATACTACAAAGGTCGCGAGGACACTGCCGTTTCAACCTTATTGCAGGGTTATATGCATAAATGGTGCTAGATGGGGATTTCGATGTTAAAGTTCTGATGAAATTTGGAGAATTTTTCTGGGTAATGTCCAGCACATATAGAATGTTGAGGTCATGATGTAGGGTTTTGTTGGTTAAATCGAACGGTGCATCGACTATTGTTTGAAGGACTTTGGACTGAAATGATTGGATGTGTTTAATGTTTGAATTTTTTCTGCCCCCACAGTTCAAGTACATTGGTCGAAATAGGTCCCAGGATTGCCTTATAGATGTGTAATATATTGTCAATTGTAAGTTGAAATTTTCTAGTCAATAATATATATATAGTTGGCCGTATCATCGGTTAAATTCTAGTATTGTAAGTCTAGTATATGGGTTCCATATTAGTGGAATTGAAAGGTGCAATTAGAGAGGTAGCGCAGGACTAGTTATAAAAACTGGAGTAGATTGGTTTTAAGCTTGAAAAGCAGCCCGGCGTGCATACACGGTTAAAATAATGTGCTGGGTCGAGAAATGCACCCAAGTAGTATTGCTTGCTTCCCAGGGCTGAGGAAATATGATCGACCACTCGGAGTTCTTATTGGCCTATGGCGTGTTGTGAACGAAAACCGAATTGATGGGAAGGAAGGTTTTGGATTGTATTATGGTTAGGATTCTTTTCAGTGGATTTAAAAAAAAATTAGAAAGAATTGGGAGTAAGCTAATTGGTCTTTAGTATGACATATTATTCGAAGGTTACCATTTTCAGTCCAGGCTTATAATGGTTCGGTTGAAGGTACACTCAGAACGAATTTTAACTGATTATCAATGTGGCCCAATATTAGTAGGATTGACCACATATCTTTGTTACCAGATAGGTATTGCAAAAATATTATGAGCCCAACATAAATGAACATTTGCTCTTTATTGACATCAAGCTAGCATTCGATCGTGTTAGAAGAGTTCAGTTAATTCTTAAATACTAATCAATTTAATTTAAATGACGTTGTTCCACTCATGAGGGAAAGTTCTTATTGGAAATAGAATGAGCAATGAATTTCATTTCAACGGTAGAGTTCGACTAGTTGATGCTATGCCGTTTAACTTAGTTCCCTACAAAGCTAAAGAAGAACCACGAGGTTCTGCTTCATATCCAAATAAACAAAAACCTTCTGGTCATCTTTATATCCGAGAATATGTAAGGTGCGGGTTATCAAACATCCTCTTAGTTCAATTGTTTTTAATGCTTTGTGGGGAGCTAAGTTAAACGGTATCGCATTTAACTTAGCTCCCCAGGAAGTTTTAAAAACAATTGAACTAAGAGGAAGTTTGGTTTTGGAAAGTTGGAAGAAGCGAACGAGCGATAAAGGAACTCCTCACTGAATTGGTGTCTGAATGTAAAAATGTTAGCCTAGAGATGAACGAATTAAAGACAAAGTACATGGTGGCGTCTGCATATGGAGCAATGACGTTGGCCGATTTCCAGATTAATGATTATTCGTTTGAAGCAGTTGAACACTTTACTTATCTTTTAATAAATATTAATTCCGAAAACGAGAAGATATCAGAAAACGGACCATAGTAGGAAATAGAGTGAATTACGGTCTTGTAAATCTCTTCAAACCGCCAATTCTCTCTAGAACTACTGAGATGAAGCTTTACAAACTGCTTGTCAGGTCTGCTGTTTACTATGGCGCAGAAACCTGGACGCTGAAAGTTGCAGACCGACCCAAGTGTGTTTGAAAGGACGATCCTAAGGCGTATTTTCGGTCCAGTTCGCGTCCAGGATGTGCAGCGCATTAGAAATAACCAGGAGCTGGACGATTTGATAAAGCATAAAAATATATTATGTTTCATAAAACCACAAAGAATTAGCTGGCTTGGTCATGTGCAGAGAATGGAAGATGATAGAACGACAAAGAGAATAATGGGGGAGAACGAGTTCGGCAAAAGAAAAAGATGACACCCCAGGAGACTATGGCTAGATAACTTAGAGGAGGATCTGGAAAAGATTAGAATCACTGGATGTAAACAGATGGCATTGAATCGGGACGCATGGAATAAAAACTGGAAGGAAAGATTAAAAATGCAGCAAAGTGGTATCAGACTTTACTAACAGATACTTACATCGAAAGATTGAGTGAACAAGAAACGAAAAATTAAAGAATAGTTGATAAGATATTTTGGCACATACGCCAATTGTTTTTTTTTTTTTTGCACTTATTTACATAACCAATTAAAAAGAAAAAAACGCTATTTTTTTTTATTCTCCAAGAAGTTCGTTTTGATTTCTCGAAATCCCACAATTGTTCTGATTACCATAGAAACTGACCTTCGTTGATAAACTTATTATTAAAAAAAATTCGTATAAAAAAAAGCACAAATAAATCTCGCTGAAAGCTAAGTTTGACAAACGGGCATATATTTCACTAATTTCAACCAGGAAAATACCAGATAACTTTGGAAAATTATGTTGATTTATTCAGGATACATTATCTGATATTAAATAGCACATGTTAATTTGATAATTTGATGTATGTGGCAATATATGCTGTTTTTTATGGTATTGTTAACGTCAACTACGACGTTTGCCCACTCAACGCTTCTTCATATATATATATATATGTGTGTGTGTGTGTGTGTGTGTGTGTACCTCACGTTTTTGAGAATTTGAAATGCCCATTCATGTTTTTCTGTCCCATCGGTCGACAATTGAATGAATTATTATTTGAATTATCTATTCAACATATGTTAGTTCACTAATTTTTATGATAACTAATTCTTAGATTAACTAGCAAAGGTTTATTGCATATATTTTGTAAGTTATCGGTTTATAAATAGGTTTTTACAATCATTAGTTCATTGTATGTTGGATTAATTTGTTTTTCGGGTAATAATTTAAAAAACGTCGAGGCTGTTTTCTTTGTTGCCTTGGCACTACTAAGGTCTACAAGATCCATCATTGATAAAATAAATGAAAAAATAGAAAGATATATTTAAACACAAAAAGAAAGAAAAAAAAAGTAAGTATATGAGAGAATAATTTAAGGCAAATAAATAAATAAAGTAGATTTAGTTCTTATATGTTAAGATGAATACAGAGGTAGGTATCCTCGCTTCTAATTCCAAACACTGACGACGAAATATGTTCATGTAACTCTCGAGGGGTCAACATTTATTGATCTATAAATTTATAAAACAACATACATGGTCGTTTGAATAAACCCTTCAATTATCGCTCTGATGACCTTAAAATATCGTAAAACGATCAGCTAAGTTAAATTTTACACTTTATTGGAAGGCTCGTAATTACATTTTATTGAAAACTTCTGTAATTGTTTATTATTGTGTGAAGTAACTTGATCGACAAAATTACACCTTGTAACTGATAATGATATCGACGATGATATTTTGGACTTCATCATTCCATTATGCATATATATGTATATGCATACATATACATTCCATCATCCAAATCCTTGTATCCTTTGGATCCTTGCATAGTCAATATTATCCTTATTGACGAGTTCGAATTTACGGACTTCTATTTCTAATAACGGGCACAGCTACGGAAGTTACATATCCGTCATTCAATTGGTGACATTTTAAAAGATATTTATTGTTAAATAAAAATTATGATTTTTTCAAATCATGTACAACAAATATATATATATGTCCTTTTACACATAATGTTGATTTTAAGAGATAGTACAATGTATTAAAACATGAATAAAAGCAATATAAATTTATTAATTAATGAAAAGAGATTCATAGGTTTCAATAAAACACTTTTTAATCTCACTTTGAAATAAGATCAAAGTCGAAATATAAATAAATTTGAAGAAAGTATTTCGTATACTATTACTAAATTTACAATTAAAAAAAAATTATAAAAAAATATTTGGTAACCCGTAACCTTCAGTTACTAAAACTTTTTTTGTTTCTTCAGTTTACACTTGCTTAATCTCAAATCATCTTGAATAGATCGCCATTATTTTTTTTTTTAATCACTTTAAATAGATTAAATTAACTATGCAGAGGAACATATTATATCCTGCATTTATTTTTGTCAATTTCTTAATTCAGCTTTCTTTTATTGTGTTCTTTCATTTTTATTTTATCTCATATTTCACTAATGTCCCTTCAATAATAACATTTAATGTGTTACAAAAAGAAGAAACTGAGGCATTAAATCATGTAAAATTTAGAGAAAAAAAAATCTAAAAATAAAATTTGAACAATTACTAACGCACAGCGACGGATCAACTTAGGTGGGGAGGGAGGAGTGGCTTTCGGGCTGAACCCCCCTACCTCCTTCCCCCTCCCAAATCGGTAAAATATAACCATCTCTTATGAAAAAATATTTAATAATTACCTCTAAAAATATTATTGTTCGTGTAGTTACATTTAATATCTCTTAAAGAATCACCTAAACTCTATTTCATGTAGGTAGTTAGTTTCTTTCTTTTCCTTCCAAAGTAATTATCGTTAAATATTTAAAAAAAAAATCTTTCGGGCTCAATCCTCCCAAAACTAATTTTTGGATCCGATACTGCTAACCAATGAAGGATATTCAGCGAATTATTGAGTGTACACGAGAAGGCAGTCATTTCACGACTATTAGAATAGAAAAGATAATTGTAAGACTGTTAGGCTCAACTTGTACTCAGGAACTGTAATATAAATATCTTTGAAGTGTAATGTGAAATATTCGTAGGTCACTATCGCACTATAAGGCGTCTTCTTCGTCAGGACATCAGCTATTATCACACCCGACTAGTTTAGCTGTACCCTGTAAGGGTTAATTAACAATTTTCATATATAATTAGTAAGTACTTTCATATCATATTGTTTTAAAACACTCATGGAGTCTCACTGAATAATGGGAGCCATCAAACTTAAAAATCGGTCCTGTCATTCGCTCAATAAATCGTTACACATCTACTAGCGGTCAACCTAAATACATAATTTTTCTAGCTACGCCATAACCGGGTAATGAATAATATTTGTCCAAACAATTTATTAATAAAAGCTCTTGATAGTATCAAGCAAAACAGCAAAAGAATTATGTAATAAGCTCACTGACAGTATTCGTAACTCCATCAATTAAATTAATGAAAGTAAAGTAATTAACAGTAAATGGTGCCAATATCGATTCTAAAAGTTCCACTCAAGTTATTGTCACAGTTTAGGTCATTGTTTCTAATCCTATTGAAAATGACACCCCTTTTCTGTAAGAAATAGCTTTAAATCCATAACATAATTTTGGATTTTTTAAAATATTTCCGATTATAGCTATCAGAGCGTAACCGATAAAAACCAGCGATTGTTGAATTAATTATTATCCAAGCATTTTATAAACACAATTCTTTCGAGAATTTGAAATCATTTCGATTTATTGATGGATAATTGCGAATACTAACTGACTTATACTTCTTCTTTTTTGCCAAATATAATTTTTTTTTTTTTTTAACTTTTATGATGATATTTACAACTGTATTAGTATGAATACATCAAGTAAACGTGTACAGAGGAATATTATCACATGAAACACGCTTGTTGAAAAACTACCCATTGGTAGCACTCTAATAATTTGTCTACATGAGAAGATCACGAGGCCATCTTCTTTTCAGACGCCTCAGAGGGTTATCAGGAATCGAAGAGGAAGCAAGGTTAGAAACAAGAGGATTCGGATGGTTATGAAGTTTATTATGGAAGGATAGGTATCTGGATTTGGCCAAATCGGAAACATATGGAACATTGAGGTCTTTATGGATTACTTTATTAGTGACAAAGTAAGGAGCATTGAGGATTTTACGAAGGATTTTGGATTGCCAAATATAATTAAATCATTACAATGATTCAAGTATTGTATATTGTGAAAACATTTCAGAGATCCAAAATTTGTTTCTTTTCTTCTGTAAAGGCCACTTGATGATTTAAGGTTTAACAAGGAAAAGATCCCTGATGTACCTTATTGATTTTGATGAAAATTATTTTAGGTAAATTTAGGCACAACATATGTTATACTATAAATATTAGAGACCCAGAATCCAGAAAATAAATGTGAAATAAATCCAGAAGTTTGCATTTATAAAACAGGTTATCTTTTATATCTAAAATTTTGATGGATATAGAAAAATAATTTCATTACTGAGGGTGAGCATTTAAGATGGAAGAATAAATGCTGTTTAAATGAGGTTAAGGAAGATGATTTACGTATTGAGATAGGTACAGAATTCCAAAAAAAAGTAGCACGCATGATAAAGTATTTTTTAAAGGATGGGGTTCTATGAGAGGGAACAAACAGGTTTATGGAATGGGGTCTCGTGTTAAAAGAATGAACAGAGGAACAAGGAGTAGACAAATCAAGAAAGTAAGATGGCTTTTTGGTAGTAAAGGTTCGGAAAAGCTAGGAAATATTACCGCCGTAAATCTGGATAGAGCCACTCCGACACGAATGAAACAATTCATCAATTTTTTCAATCTGATCTTAAGCCCATCAGACAGTCCACCGTATACAAGGTCATAATCGAAGTGAGGAAAGATGAGTGAGGAAACTAGGAGTTGGCGGGTTTTTAGGAGCACGGAATCTCAGGAACTGATTTAGGGTATCTATATATTTTCGGATAATTTGGGAGACATGATTATTCCAGGACACCTATTGATCGAAAATTACTCCGTGATTTCTGACAGAATTATGGAAACAAATAGGTAGTCCATTGAGGTAGAGTAAGGGAAAATATGGAATGGAATTAATAAGATGCTTGGAACCAACGAGAATTGCTTTAGTTTTCTCAACGTTCAACTTTAAATCATTAGTTGCAGCCCTAGTAGTAATACTATTTATGTCTTCTTGTACTCTTCGGATCACCTCAAGCATCTCAGTAGGATAAAAGGATTGGTAGATTAGTAGATCGACAGCAAATAAGTGGTATTGTGAATGATGGATGGAATCGGGAAGTTAGTGAGAGAGGAGGGGGAAGAGTAAGGAGTTTTATTGGGAATAATGACTGTTATAACACAAGATGTGTTATACAAGAAGGAACGGAACCACTTTAGGATGCTATTTGATATGGAAAGGTTTTGGAGTTTGGAAAGTATAATTTGAAGTATCTCATGATTAACGAAATCAAACGCTTTTGAAAAATTAAAGAGGAACAGGATGGAGATTTTTTGTTTGTCTATGGAGAGATGAAGGTCTTGGGTGATTTTCAACAGAGCAGATTGGGTGGAGAACTGAGACCAGAAACGAGAGTGGAGAGGATTGAGGAGAGCGTTTTGCTCAAGGAAGGTATTAAACTGTGAATGGACTAGTCTTTCGAGAGGTTTTGAAAGGTTGGAGAGAATAGAGATGGGTCTGAAATCGGAAACATTGGATAGCATCGGGACTTTGCTCAATGGGCGAACTATAACGTTTTTCCAAGCTGTTGGGAAACAGGAATTTCGTAGGGAAAAATTGTAGATATACAGTAGGACAGGAAAGATTACCGGAAGGCCTAGTTTGACTAATTTCACTAGAATTAGATCCGGTAGACCATAGTCATTCGTTCTGGATTTGAGAACAGAGGAAAGCAGGTCTTCTTGTGAGATATTTGTGAAGTAAAAATTCGTAGGATCGTAGGATGTTTTAGGCTGGGAGCTTGAGGAGGAGAAGGATATTGAGATAGGATCGGCTAAGTAGGAATTTAGTTGATCGTGAGAAACAAAATAGGAGGTACAGGTTTTTGATTTGACTACGTAGAAATTTTTAAGGATCTGCCATCTGGACTTAGGATTCGGTGCTTGTGATTATGTAGAGAAGATTAGGCTGGGTTTCGAAGGTAGTTGAAAGATATGTAATCAGCGGGATTACGTGTACGTTTAATGCACCTTCTAGCTGTGTCTCTTCTCTTCATCCTCCTTCTGATTTCCGGGAGGGATATTAATTCAGGGAGCAGCATGACGTCTGAAGGTAGAGGTCTTTAGAGGTACATGTTGATTCAGGAATAGGAGAAGATTGGAGGAAAGAATTCTTCCATTTCATCAAGGGAGGAATAGGAGAAAATGGGATCTAAAGATTGGGATAATGTTTCAAGAAAAGAATTTAGTTTTTTAGGGGTCAATAAGCCAAGGTATCGCCAAGTTATTTGCTTAGGATTGAATTTAGGAGTCGGGACGTTGTAGGAAATCTTGATGAGACCATTTTAAGTATCTGATTTTTCCCGCAGCCTTTCTCTGTCTCGCCATCCAGTAAAGATGACGGTGGTACGAAGTCATATCCTCACCGATATATATTGATTCATCAGTATCTCAACCGAAGTGCCTGGTGGTGACTATGAACTGAAAATGTAGCAGAGAGGTAACAATTGTGCTTGTATCATAGAAATACATCTAAGTCTTCGGTTTGTTAATCACAAAGACCTGTAAACCGTCGTCTTTTCGACTCCTAACACATCCTCTGGAGAACCAGACTCATCATCTGATTTCACACCTAGGGCCGCTCCGACGGGCAAAACTATATCCTCGAGCGTTTCCCCGGTCTTCGTGGGGATACCTCTGAACTCGAGCGAGTGGAAGAACTGGGTCTGTTCTGCACACATAAATCTTTAAATCTTTAACTGTTGTGGTACGAGGACAATATATATATTTTTTTTGATAATCTATTTTCTTTTTCAAGTATTACATAATAAGTACATACAATATAATGTACATATATATCTTGAGATACTTTGTCCTTGCATTGCCCTATGGCATTTTAAGGACAATATATTAAATCAATTCGCAGGCTTTTCAATAATTAAGTAAAATTAGAAAAAATCAGATGTACTAAATATTCAGATAATAATAAAAAAAAAATGTATATTACTGCTTTGGTTATTGAAACTTCACACTAATATAAATTTGATGTAAAATTGGCTTCAGATTTACTTATTAAATAAACAACTCAACTTCCATTATATTTATTTATTGCAATAAGTGAACAATTGAAATTAAACCTTTTCCAACGTTGTTAAACCTTTTTATAAATTCTTACAAATTTGTGAAGTCAATCATCGGCATGTGAGCCATTTTTTTCCCTGTCCGTCCCTTCCTTTATTTTAAGCTATAAACGGTATTTGCCGAGTACTGAGAGAGGATGGAGGATCAGTGGCTGAGTTAAAAGCCAACCAGCACCTGGACGCGAACTCGTAATTTATTTTATCATTTGAACTTCGATTTATAAGGTTGCCGGGCAACGTGTGTTAAGTCCACGCGGCAGCTCGATTGACCGCCCCATCCCTCGACATATGAACCGTTGTATTAAAAAATAGTGATATATGATTGAGTCTGACTGGTCAACAGAGAGACTAAGAAATTAATCATTACCAAGAAATGCGTATTACTACAATTCTACACCTAACTTTGCTGAATATCTTAAAGCTCCAGATTTCTACTTACAACACTTATGAATTTAACTGCTCATATTTAGAGTGCAAAAATATTAAATAGTTTACAAAGTTTCAAACAAAGAGGCAGTCAGAGAAAATTAAAGACAAACTATTGTTCTCCGACCTCGATTACTAATTGGTATCGACTGGTTTTCTGAGTACTTAACCGATCGAATATTCGCTTTCTTGATCTTCAGTCTTAAAGGTTGAAGCTTAATTCTTAATCAACACTTCTTAACCACAAACAGACTAAAAGGCACCTTGCAAGATCAATAGGCATTTAGTAAAAATACTGTCAGTACCTAGTTAATTATCTATCCGTATTTAACAATCTTCCATCGTAATTCCAAATCGTCAATATATAAGTTGAATAAGAACTACCGTGGAAGTAAATATTCGATAACCATATTTAGTGATGAATTTGCTATTTAAACCAAAAAAATGGTTAAGAAATTGGGTTAAAAAGGGTAACCCATGAGTAATGGCAAGTTATTATTCTCAGGGAATTATCAAGAGGGATGCAGATATTTTTACCTGGTGTCCTTGCTTTTATGACTAGAACATCTGACGTTGTTTTTTATCTTCATTATGCGACTGAGATTTTGCAATTTACAAAAAAAAATATTTGCTGTTGAATGAAAGATATTTTAGGAGAAATATACAACGATAAAATAAATCTAGCACATTAATGCTAGAAAAATACATTAATGCAAAGGTTATGTGTGTGCTGTCCCCATGATGTTAAATTCATCAAGTTTTTAAATAAATTAAATCAGAATTTCTACTGAGGAGAATTTTATTATTGTATGATTGTATTTCCAGATTTTGTTTTGGTTACTTCAAATACTTCAAGTGTAGAGCAGACTAGGTTTGTCCCAAAGGTTTGTTGAAAAACATTAATCCATTTTATGGAAACACTGTACATCGAAAATGGCGGGGCAAAGTCGGACATCATTTGGTTTGAATATAAACTAACAATCCACAAACATTCTTGGGATAGAAAGGCGCTGATAAAATATTATAACATTTTAATCTAAAATAAATTATATGTTAAAAAAAGTACTCATCATGAGTTTAATAGAGCAAAGTAAAAAGGTAAATGGAAACTGCAAAGCAAGTCAATTAGAGGCATCTATATGCGAGTTTCTACTCATTCATATCCGTCCTGCCATAGAATAAGAATTGAAATTTTATCTGAAAATATTATGGGCGTTTTGACAGTTCAAAATTTTCTTTATAAGTAGATATAGTTTCTAGGACATAAAAGGCAAACAATTTTTTTATTTTTAATTGGTAAATGGTCTGAACTTCAGGTCGAAACGTCTGCATATGTAAAAATAAATATTATCATTTATTTTTGCCTTCTTTTTTGACTGACCACCCCAACTATTCTTCTCTTCACTTTTTTTATTTTATTTTCGATTCTTATTGTTTTTAAAAGTAAAACCTTATATTTCGAAGTGGGATCCAATAATAAAAATATTATTGTTATAAGATTATTAACTATCCACAGGAATATTTTGAGGGCTTGGCTTGAAATGTCCCCTATAACCATAATAGTGGTCAAACTCTGCGAAACGTTTGTATTAAGCAACAAACTCACCAGATAATGACGTAATAATTTCGAGACATTACTCGATCGATATTTATGTCAGCATACCCTTCTATTACAGTCATCTATTGACAGTACCGAGACTTTAGAGACGTGGCTGAATACTAACAGTGTAATATCAAAATATCTGGATATTCTTCTATATCTTAATCAATTCATCACTATTTATAAGCATTTTAGTGTTATAATATTATTGACCGTTTTTATTATAGTTTGTATGATGTATATTTAAACTATGTATACAGTTGTAGGAACTATGGGACTAAGTGTAGTCCCGTTGGTTATATTTAGGAATATAAATTGAAAAAAAAAATAGAAATAATGAAATTCATAATACATATTATATTACCCGAATAATATTACTGTCTAAAATAAGACTTAATAATCACAGATCAATTCCAATGTTTTTCCAACAATTCATAGGTTTGCCTCATATCTTCTGCAAAAATATGTTTCTGGATCTGCGATAAATATAGAGAAAGTAGAATGTAGGAACAAATCCTATATGTTTTTACTGGTTATAATTCATGTGTAACAGTTTAGAACGGTGTACTTGGTTTTGAAAAACACTACACCAAAAATACCGACATGCAAACATCAACAGTGTTCCTCAATTCCGCCTCTTCGCAAGATGTTGTTTAGAAAGCGGGGAAATTATGCAAGTACAAGTCAATAGGGAAAGCAGAATTATCTAGTTCCATAATTGGCACAAAGAACCAATATCATCAAAACAAATTTCAATTTAATACTTTTCAAATGCACTACATACATCAGCGGTGCTAGATGTAGCGGAATTGTCGCCCCTCTCTTCCCAGTAACAGTACCATTAACCATAATAATTTCCAAAAGTCTAATGCTCCTTTTTTTTACCAGACGTTCTGTACATAAGGCACATATATTGTTGTCCTGAATCTCTAAAGCTATCTTCCATGTTAAACGCATTAGACAATTTCTCTTACGAACTATTTTTAATTGAAAAAATTTTAATTGAAAAACTTGATGAGATAATTCGAATTATCAGTTTTGCAGTACTGTAACTGGACGATTTCGAAATTTACTTCCATTTGGCAACATTGATTCCACTACTGCCACAGCAAGAACACCTCAGCTTTATTGAATGGAATTACGTCGCATAACATGTTTGTGCCACTTAGTTCAAGGAAACCATATTTTTATTAAATAAATGAGTAACTAAGAAACAAATTTTAACAGCTCGAAGTTATGGATATTGCTTGATAGATTGGCTCTCTGAACAAACACAAAAAATTGACGGGTGGACTCATGACTACAGTAACCGAGAAACAAATCATAATAGCTCAAGGTTATGGAATATTGGCTCCCCTGAAAAATGGCATAAATGGATATGTTGTTCCTTACCTCTATTGTTGTTCGATTGAGGCAACTTATAACATCAACTCTTGGTACAGTCCTTACAAAAGTTACCAGTACTGATGCAGGCATTGGTGGGAAAAATAAGAAAAGATAATTCCCCTTAATGATTTAACACAGAATATTTCATGCGGGATGGATATAATGAATTGAAACTTAAAAAAAATAAAATCCAGCTGAAATAATGATTTATAACAAATCGTGAAGAAATAATCATTTCTGGTAACCCAATATGAGATTTATTGAATGATCAGGTTTAGCAAAGCCTTATATTTTAAGTAAATAAAAAATTACTTAAATAGAACAAATTTCTAACATTAGCGCAGAGCACGTTGATAAGATCGAGTTCCAGTCTCTAAAATGGGAGAAACGATGCTTTCCCTGAGCTCAGCGTTGAGTTTAGGAACTTGTCTATACTTCATCGAGCCTTTCTATTAAAATGATAAATGTAATGTGTTACTTCTTTCATTAGTACAGAGCTTTTAATAGTAATCACTAAATTTTTAAATTATAAATAATATATAATTTCTAAATTAAATTCAAATAATTACAGATAAATTTAATCCTATCAACTAAAACTCAGTAAAATCATACATTATGAGATGTTCTATTTGACATGATTCAATTCTCTGCTTGGAATGGCTAACACTGGACATTCGTAATTTACCTTGTTTTCCTGATAAAAGAAACTTCCACATTTACTAAATCTAAGTAGGACTCGCAGACGCAGTCTAGGAAGCTCCCGCAACTTACGATCTGTTACGCCACATCCTGACCTCATGGTGGTAACTTTCTCCCAATGCCGCTACAGATCTTTCATGGTCCTTTTGAGGTCAATGGTCCCAGTTTCTCGTCTACTGCGTCTGACCGGAATATTATAGGAAGGAAAACGGAATTATTGGTAAAGAATTATCGATACCATTTAACGTTGTAAGTTTGACTGAAATTTCATCATACATTACTTTGTGTTCCATGTTTACAATGAAGCAATAGTACAACATGTTTACAATTACACAAATACAATTAATAGTGAAACAATCGACCATAGCAGAATTGATATTTTAAAATAAATTAATCTCTGAACTGACTGACAGTATAAAAAAAAAAATTCAAATTATAATATAATAATTGTGATCATGTCATCATCACGATAATTTAAAATTTGGAATTTACAATAAAAATAAAATATTGAATCACGTAACTAATATGAAATGACCAGTACCTAGTTAAGATGGGTTTGGTATGGAATGGTTAAAAAAGAATCAAGAGGGGTGCAAGAAAGATTCGAAAAGAAATGATAAAAGCTCACATATTAAAATAAGAGGATGAAATTGCTACCTGCTACCAGCAAGAAATTGAAAGGATGGCCAGAGACTACCCATGGGACCCGGGCGACTTCGAAATATGCTGGTTTTACTTTAATATTGGACGCAGCAACAGTAGTTCGTGGAAAAAAACGAATTGGAGTCCAATATAACAGCATGGTGGTTCGGTGAAGAAAAAAAATTATTGGAAAGAAGAAAACTCTTCGAAAAGAATACCTTGAGGGCAAAACGTTGGAAAACTTCGAGCTGTACAAGAGGAAAAGACTTGAGGCTAAGGACAAGGTCATAGAAGCCTAGAAGATAGTTTGGACGGATTTTAGACGAAAATTAGAATTCAATTTCCACCAATATCAAAAGTTGTTCTACTGTGTACTCAAGGAATTAAGAAAAGAAAATTATTGAAGTTCGTCAAGAGCAAGGAGGGGAATATTTGCAGGGAGAGTGACTAAATAATGGAAGGATTGAGAAAATATTTCCAAAATTTGCTGGAAGAGAATAGAACAGAACCAAGGAAATACCTGAGAAGAGGAACATTTTATCGGCGAAGAAGAATTAGAGTAAGCGCTACAGAGTATGAAGCTGAGAAAATCAACTGGTAAGAACTCTTGTGTGTAAGAAATTTGTTTGAAAGCATGTACAATAAAATGCGGACCCATGGGGATTCAGTTGAAAGAAAAAGTGTTCCTATATAACCTATCCTTCGCAGATGACCAGGTCATCATTGCACAGGACTCAGAAGATGCTGGATATATTTTAAGAAAATTAAATAAGGATTACCAGCAGTGGGGACTAGTTATTAATGCAGAGAAAACGCAACACATGGCATTCAATAATTAGGATATAGAACTGAATCCAGGAGGAGTTCTAAAAAGTATTAAACATTTTAAATATCTTGATTCCTTGGTAAATTGTAATAGATGGTGCATGTGACGTGGAAAAAAAAATTCAGATGGCAAAAATATCATATCAATGCTGAACTTGGTATTATGGAACCGGAACATAATAACGAAAACAAAAAAACAAATCTACTATCGTATCGTTCTGAGCATTATGAGATATGGGTCAGAAAGTTGGATCTTAAAAAGCAACCTCAGGAAGAAACTTCTAGCCACAGAAATAGAATACTGGAGACGAGCTGCGGGAATATCCAGAATGGGTAAAGTGAGAAATACGACCATCAGAAAAAAGATGGAGGCTAAAAGAACCAATTTGGATGAGATTGAGAAAAAAACTCAATCCATGAATCCATGATGGGTCATGGTCTACGGGAAGAATGGACCTTAGATAGGACATTGTTCAAAGAAGCCATCCAAGCACTTTATGTTAAGGAAACCCACTATGAGTTGAAACTCCTAAAAAAATAAAAATCAAATAAATATCTAATACAAATTTTTATCTGAAATTTTAATAATCATTTTATGATTTTTGTTTGAAGCAAATTTTATTTTTAATTATAAATGATAAAAATCATATCCTGACAAATGTGTCGACCATCCGTTAAACGATGAACATTTGCATATATTTAAGCAGAGACCGATATAACTTTGTAGTGGCCTTATTTTATTGAGTTTGGATGCCTTTGAAAATTTGAATGCCTTTGAAAAGCAGGTCCCGATATGTCCAATGACCATATATCAGCCTTACGACTTATACGACTTCCTTATTTTATCGAGATCTTCACTTTGAATATTATTTTTATTGCTAATAATTGCGTTCAGAAATCGTCAAGAAATCAACATTAACTTATATATGAGCAAAGACTTATACCAGCCTTATAATCTTATTTTATTGAGATTGGCAGAGTTTGATCATTTTTTTAAATGTATTTTTGTGGTCCTTCTCACCCTCTTATTTGAGCGGATACAGATATTCCAATGACTAATGTAACGGCCACCCAACCATATTTCTCAAGATCAGTTAAGTTTGATTTCTTCTTTTTTATTTATTTATTTTTTTAACGGAGTAGATATTGCAAAATTCTGTTCCGCAGTGAACTCGAAAGGAGCTTTTTTTTTTGTTCTTCCCTACCTCGCCATTTTATTCTATACGGGATTTCCCCGGGCCGGAGGATGAGGGCGGGGAATTTAAAATTCCCTCCGACACCGGGACGCGAACTCGTACTTATTTTTGTATCTCAAAACTTCATATATCTGGTTGCCGGGCAACTCGCGGTGCTGTGCACACATTTTAGCTCATTGAGCCACCCCGCCCTCTATCTCGAAAGGAGCTGTCAGAGAGGTAGGATCTGAGGACTAGGTACAAGGACTGAGCTAAATAGACTTTAAGCTTGAAGAGCAATCCGGCGTGCCTAACCCTATCAAATGCCTGTGCAATGTCCAGAAATGGACCCGAACAATATTCCTTGTTTTCTAGGACTGAGGAAATATGATCAACAACTCGGAGTCTTTGTTGAACAGTAGAACGTTGTGAGCGAAAACCAAACTGATGGGAAGGGATATTTTAGGATTCTATAATGGGTAGGATTTGTTTCAAAATTTTTTGAAAGGATTGGGAGTAGGCTAATTTGTCTATAGGATGTTGAGCTATTGGAAGGTTTGCCTGGTTTTAGAAAAAGGATAATAGTGGAGTGTTTCTATAACAGAGGAAAATGGGAGGTGCGTAGGATGCAATTGTAGATACATGTAAGGAATATGAACGGTTTGGATGGAAGTTGTCGAAGGATCTGAGGATTAAGAAGATCATATCAAGGAGTTTTACGGAGGATTGGTTTTTGTAATTGAAATTTCACTGCAGAAGGATGAATAGCTTTAGGAAGCAAGGAAAGTGGGATTGGTGGTGTAAGGAGTTCTTCTACTGTTACGGTGTGGACAGGATAGGATTCTGGATTTGAAATAAATGTATTGGACAGGTGAATGGCGAACTGCACAGCTTCATCTCGTCGGAGGAGATGGAAAATGTGGTATGGGTTTAGGATTTTTGTTCTGGTTTTCCAAAGGGAGTTGTCGCGAGAAGAGATGGAGGATAGGTAGGAGTTGAAGGATTGTGATCTGAAGGTGGCTAATTCCAGTTTTAATTGATTGCAGTAATGATTATATTAGCAGCGGTCGGCAGGATGGCGAGTACGTTGCCACAATAATGTTGTACGGCCTTTGATGTGGATTAGGTCAAGGAGGTGTTCGTATAGAATGCTCTTTTTAGGAATACTTTGGGAAGGAGGCAACCCAGGCAGATTGTTGGATTGTGGTTGTAAAGAAATTGATGGCACTATCAAGATCATCGGAAGTTTTTTAGGATATATTGAGATCAATTTTATCGGAGAGGATTTGGCGGAAAAGGACCCAGTTAACTGGACCCGTGATAAATGACGGTGGAGAATGTTTGGGAACGAGCTCAAGTGAAACATTAGATGACTACGGTCTGACTAAAGTTCATTTAGATGAGTAATGGAACAATTGAGGGAACCTAATCCGCTGTGGATAATAAAATGAAGGATATCAGCATTACGGTTAGGATCTGTGGGCCAGTAGGTAGGAGAGTTGGGGAAAGGAGGTGAATACGTTGGGATTTGAGTGCAGACAGTAGGTTTATGGCCACGTGAATTCGTTTTTTTGTATAATTGTTAAATAAAAAAAATAAAAAATAATAATACTAAAATTTATGTTGTACGAAGTTATTTGTGTTGGAAAGCCCTGAATGAGTTGTAGAAAACTGTAGTAGTTGATTTATTTGAATGTTTATTCAAATACAATAAAAAACAAAACAATGTAATCAATTACATTATATAGTTTCATAGTTGCTAATAACCAAAGAGCATAAAAAGCGATCTGCGGACTCCAATGGTATACGAGATTCGCAAAATAAAAAGAATAAAATCGTTCAAATGGGTGTCCTTGGAACATAAGTTTAAGATCATCTGGTCTTCAATATTTACTTCAAGCAGTGCTTCTTGATCTAGAAATATTTACTTTTTATTTTCCCGAAATATAAAAGCGCTATGATGTAAAATGTTGGAGGTGTCAAAAGAAAGTAAAATGTGACGAAAAATTATTGAGAAATAAAATCGATACAAATCGGACCGAAGAAGTATGAATATTTGATTCGACCGGATCACGCCATCGTCTGGCTGAATCGATAAATTAAACGTTGCTCTCGCATCCTCTAGATATCTTTTTGAACGGCAGGTCCGCCAATGTTGCTATACCATCCTGTTGCACTCTCCTCCCTCGGGGACGTTCTTGGCGCTATCTTTAGTCTGAATTATTCGTGTTACATGCTCTTTATGTCTTATAGCAAGCAATAGATCTGGCTTCAAGTAACCTTAGCCAAGGTAGATAAAAAAAAAAAAATCATTATTAAATAAAATTGACATAATTGGGCCATTCTCCCGACCAAAATTCTTTTGAAGCTATAATCATTTCCAGTTTGAATCCGATTCTGAAAAGTTTATAGTTAGAGGAGAGTGAATGTGTATTATATATTACGTATAAATTAAGCCGAAGTGAATCATGTAACACTAAGGCTAATGCCTCATTACGTCATAATTTATAAGAAAATATGGTTGCGTGAATTCGCGAATAACTAGCTCCTACAAAATGCTGGCTGGTGTACTAAATTAAATTATTCAAGTTATTATCTAATTTTATGATTTCTTACGACAATGTTTGTTGTTAAGTTTAAATAGAATATAATTTATTTAAATTGATCCAATCATCTTTCTTGTTTTAATGGAAGATTTTGGAGAAATGACGGGAAATTTCAATATATTTATGTTGAACTGATTTGAACACATACTTATTTATAAACTATAAATTTTTCTAAAAAAAAAAAATATTTGTTAATATAATCCACCAATAAGTCTACATACTGACTTAATGTTGGAAATGTTTAAGAAATAGACGCAAGCTCACCGTTTAAGTTGAAACAACACATTATAAGGACAAACCTGAACTGCTATTCACGTCATTTTTACATCAAATGTATCTGAGAGCGACCATCAAATGTTAAAATGGAGCTGTCGTAATGTATGATTCACAGTAAAACACAATATTATTTAGTCAAAATCCAACAATCAATAAACGTGTTTCGCTAGTGCGTATCTCCATCTCTTCATGCGTACCAGCAGGTACCTCCCGCTCAAAAATTGAAAGTGCACTCAAGGTCACTTTCTAAGAGCCTAGACGAAGGAGTGGTATTATATAACTGCAGGATGTTGTTAGTGGACCACGGAAATACCCTTCGTTACATCAGAGCTCTACCGGTTCTTTTGGAGATTTGGAAGTCCTATTTTTCGAAGGCAACTGGGTTTATAAGTTCTGGCCATTGGGATAAAGATCAGGGGTCGGATATCGTAATTACCAAAATGTCATAAGTTCTAGATTAGTTCAAATACTAAAAAGGTTTAATTGCTAAACATTGACCTACATCATCAAAATAACTTTGAAGAAATATAATATAATAAAGGTTCAGTTCCAATATGGATTTGATTTTTTGTATTATTTTTTAAGGAGTATTTTCCTTAATTACAAAGGCTTAATATTGTATTTTAAAAACCGTTAACATAGTATTGATTGTTGACTGTTTTCCTTTTTCAAATAATATCAGAAATATAACATTTAAAGCTAACATGTATTGGAATATTAAAAGCTTTAAGGTCCACGAAAATGAGAACAAGGTGAACGGTCATACAGGGGAAGTTCTTTCTATTTATGAGTGAGAAAAACTTTCTATGGCTCAAAGAATTTATTTATGCTTTGAAGGAGGAAGTGGTGAGTCATGTCCATTTCAATCTTGAGGCCAGAAGGGGAAGAACACCTCCGACTCAAGAACATTGTGAGTATGAAGAGAAGACCAAGAATATAATATCCTTTGGCGTCGATGAATCATTGCTGCCGAATCCCGTATGATCCGTCAGGAAAGGAGTGGAAGTGAAGAAAAAAGAATCAGACTTCATTAGTTTTTGCTTCCATCATGAAAGAAGTTATTAGAAATTAGAAATAATTATAACAGATCCTTCTTTTTATGGCATTTATTCCACTAACTTTATTTTGAACTCTAAATACTCCCTGGATTGTATTTAGGGATTTCAATAATGTTTAGAGAAAATAATTGTTGGGTTGAAAACATTTTAACTTAAACATTTTCAATCATTAATGCAGTTGCCTACTTTTCCAGTCTAGTGTTTCTCGTCGTTTTCAGAATTATCTTCAGCGTGAAATTTATTATCAAATTAATATGTCATAAACCATCCGAAAATATATGCCACTAATTTTATAGGATGAAAAAAGGCCAAAACCATGTTAAACCGAGAGTGGAAGTAAGAACATTTCTAGGAAGGTTTAGAAACACAATGGAAAGTGTAATCAGAGAGAGGTCTCGACAGGAGAGGAATAGACTGGAACAGGCGCAGTCAGCTAGTGCAAGATCGTGATAGTCGGATGAAGCTGTATAAATAAGATCCCCAACACTAATTAACAGGAGAAGAGGACTCGATTAAGAATAATAAGATAAAATATGAGAAACTGTGTGTGCTAATTTATAAAATTAGCAAAACTTTCGGAAAAGTTCTTATGCCGTAATTCTTTTTTATTGAGGATATTTACAACTGTATTACAAGTAAAAATACATTCAGAAAATGTGAACAAAAGAATATAATAACATGAAATCACTTGTTGAGAAACTACCCACTGGTAACACTCTAAAAATGTATTTACAAAAGGAGATCTCGAGGCCATCTTCTTTTCAGACGCCTCGGAGGGTTGTCAGGGATCGAAGAGGAATCAAGGTTAGAAACGATAGGGTTTGGATGGTTCTGAAGTTTGTAATGGAAGGATAGGTATCTGGATTGGGCCAGGTCAGAAACATAAGGAACATTAAGGTCGTTATAGATGACTTTGTTTGTGACAAAGTAAGGAGCAGTGAGGATTTTACGAAGGATTTTGGATTGTAAGGATTGGATACGAGAGGAATTCGATGGCTTAGTGGAACCCCAGAGCTCAACTCCAGTCCAAATAGGTCTTATTGTAGTCATGTATATGAGTCTTTTGTAATTGACTGGGAGCTTAGAGTGTTTGTCTAGTAAGTTCTGGAGTAGTCGGAAACGTCGAGCTGTTTCTTGTCGTTTCAGTCTCGTATGAGTATTCCAAGTTAGACGTTTGTCGAGGTGGAGGATCGAAGGTATCGAAGTTGTTCGACAGGGATAAGTGGGGTATTATTAAAGGATACTGTAGGACAAGAGGACATAGGTTTACGAACGAAGGGTAATGGTGATTTGATGAGATTTATTGGAATTTATTTTTATCCTCCAGTTTTGACACCATTCTTCAAGGTTTGTGATGTGTGATTGAAGGATTTAGGATGCAATTGTTGGGTCGTTATTAACTGATAGGACAGATATTTCATCGGCATACGTGGTAATGACAGTGTTAGGATGGGTTGGGATATCACCTGTATAAACTGTGTAAAGGATAGGACCTAGGATACTACCTTGAGGAACACCAGCGGACTGGGAAAAAGGGATGAATAGGCATTATTATGATTTATTTTGAAGGATCTATCAGTTAGATAGGAACGGATAATGAGAAAGTATGTAGGGTGTAGGAATTTACGGAGTTTGTAAAGCAGTCCAGACTCGATCAAAAGCCTGTTCTACATCGAGAAAGACTCCCGTGCAGTACATTCCGCGCTCGCCGTAATTCTAATGTGTGTTTTCCATTAGCCATCAACCTTTGAGGAAACCATCACACAAGTGTTTGAATAGATAAACTATGGAGAAGAAGCCTTTACTAGGAATTCATCAATGGATGTCAAAAAGTTAGCAGAATTATAAATGAAGAATATTCGAGGCGCTACCGTGTGTTATTGGCGGCGTCAAATGATTGTGAAATGAAACCTTTTTAGCAGCTATGGGTCTGACTAGTAGAATATTATGACTTGATATAATATTTGAGTTTCCAGAGTTACCAAAAAACCAGTGCTGCACAGAATAATTTTCCACACATATAACTGGTCCTTTGTTCAAAAGTTTGTTTTGTAGATAAACAATTCAGGAATCTCGCACAAATTTAGAATAGTTTGAAACTAAACTAACGTGAAGCCAGTAGTTGGTATTGGGTTATCCCTTCTGAATGTTGAATTGTCCGTTAAAGAAAGACTTTTTTTTTTCTCCATATATTTTTTGTACATTAAAATTTTGGATAATGTATTATGAATAATTATGATTCGTTTTATATTCGCATCTAAATCACATGAGACTAAAAGTTTCTTTACTTCAAACTCGCTATCCTTAATTATGGTCATTCATTGGCACGCTCATTTTATAGAAAACAGTTATATATATATATATATATATATTTTTTTTTTTTCCTATCTCCCCAAAAAGTTATGATTTGCAGCATTGAAAACTGTTATAATTTGCAGTATGTATACTCTATAGATACATCTTTATATTTACTCTATGGTATTGTGTGTGAAGAATGAATTAAAAAAAAAATCACATTTTTTCTCTGTTTTATATAGCTTTACTGTTATTACCCTTAACATTCTACTTGGTATATGCCCAATAATAACGCTACTAATAGTAAAAATATAAGAAAAGTATACTATTATAATATATAAGTATACTAGAAAAGGTTAATCAAAAACTGTAAATTATTATATTAATAATCAAAAGTAATCAAATTAAGGGTATGTGGATGAAAGACGTAACGTAACGTCTTTGATTATTAATATAATAATTTACAGTTTTTGATTAACCTTTTCTAGTATACTTATATATTATAATAGTATACTTTTCTTATATTTTTACTGTTAGTAGCGTTATTATTATAGATTAAAAAAAACTTTTGAAATCATTAGAAAATAATTGCAGGATTTAAAGGCGGTCTTAAGCGGAAAAATGGAGTGTACGGAAAGTGGAATCACGATTAAATTTCATCGATCTCTTGTATTGTTAGGAGGATAAAGAAATGGAAGAATAGTAGATTCTGGGATAATGAGGTAGGCCATTTGTGATAAGGCTTCAGACATTTATCAAGTTGTATAACGAAAAATAAAATGTTGTTCTTAATTTCAGCACTGTGTGGAATGGTGCATTTTTAATTTATTTAATTTAACTACTTTTTTCGTCATATTATTTGTAGCTTAGTGAAACTGAGTACCAACACTGATCCGATGAGTTGGCAATCTATCGCTTCAGTTGATCACTCAACCTTGCCTAGCTTTCCAAGGCAAGTTCTTTTATCCGGCGAACTTTCACAAAGCGTATCCAACTATATCACAGGCTACTTCAGTCATAAGAAATTTTCTTCTGAGCGGTGAGAATATAAAATGTTTCCGGTTTGTGATCTTAGCTGCAATTGTACAGAAGACTTCCGAGCATAAAACCAAGTGTATGTACTTTATAAATATATATATACATATATTACCAATTATCTGCTCGATTCAAAATTATAAATCCTACACGTATGTAACATTTCAAGGGATAGAAATCATGAAACTTCAGAATGGTAAAGATACCTAATATCTAAGAATCATTTAGGTCAAAATCATTTTATGGCTTCCAGCCGGCTAGGTAGAAAAATTTAAAACACGTCACAATGTTTCCTATAAAGCATTGGATCAAAGTGGCTTCGTTTGTTTTATTTATTATTATCAAAAGAAGTAACACTGATACCGTCTCTTCAAATTAATTTTGAAAACAAGATGTTCATACAACACAAATATATACGAGTTTACTTTTATCATTGCTCATTTGTGTACTTACTCGTAAAGGTCGACAACAACAAGTGTCAACAAGCCAGTTCAGATATACGACTGAGTACCTGGACCCGATTTAACCAGAACTCTAGAAAGAAGTATTAAAACATTCGAGGGAAAAATTTTCCGTACGATACTTGGAGCGATCTGAGATCAGAGTACTAACTTATGTTGGAGAAAGAGCTGCTAAATTAACCAATAAAAAACTGTTTGCAGAAACAGATTCATCAATTTCTCATGATATGAAGGCAAAGAGGTTAAGATGAGTGAGGCATGTAGCTCCGAGCAATCCATCTAGAAGCTTCTGCACTATTAATGCTTCAACAGTAGGCAAAAGACCAAGTGAAGATCAAAATGCCGATGGATAGATCGAATCAGCTAAGGTGGAACAGAGCTGGATGAAGATAATTGGAAAGAAATAGCCCAAGATAGGCAGAAATGAAGAAGGTTTGTTAAATATCTGCAAGCTCTGTAATAAATATTTTTAAATTTTAAAACGAAATTCGACAAACGAAACATGTTTGTGGAAGCATATCAAAGAGCTATTAAAACACCGAGGGGTATCAGCACCTTTTCGAAAAGAAGATTGATCCTGGACGGTGTTGGATGGGGAAAATCTGAACTCTTCGCAAACCGCCATTCATCTGTGTTAAAACCATTTACTAATTTCACAAGTTATACGACTAGTGAAAACTCATCAATTACAACTCAGAGTTACTGACTTTATTGCTGTAGCACTAAAACTAAAACGTTATACAAATGGGATATTTTTGTCGCTCAGACGTTTGACCAAGTCTGGCACCAGTCTCTTCTTTTTGAACGTATCTACCTTTCCTCTTCAAAAGATTTATCTCATCCTAGGGCACGGAAATTTCCTCAATTTGTTCAATCTAACTAAGAGTTTTTCCGAGGTTCAATACTCCTTCCTTCCCCATGCCTTACATGTCGTTATACATTCAGTTCATTTGCTGATTGTTAACTACAGTTTATGGACACATGTTTAAAGGAAAAAAAAAAATAAACCATTACTTCTAGTATGAGTCCAAATGAATAATTTGAACATTGATTCTGGAAATAATATTATGATCCACTAATTTTCAATATCTCATCATTTTATCATATCAGGTTATCTATAACGGACGTGTATCTATAGCAGACAAATTGTAATCACACAGAATTGTCAGCTATGAAGAATTATTACCATAATCTTTATATAGTGAGTTTTACTATATACTTTATACATACACACAAATTTATAATTTATATAATTTAATGCATTCAGTTAATGTATAGTTGAAAATTTTATTAAAATTCTATCATGAAGGCATTATTAGTAATATCAGATAATTGTGCACCAATTAGTCTAGCTATGCAATTCCACCTATATTCTAGTCAAAATGATATGACGGTATTAGCAAACCCCGGTCATATCGGTTTGCAAACATTTAATTTCTCTTTTCTTTTCTCTTGTCCTAGCAGACCTGAGATATTTCTCCGAACTCCGAATTAAGGACCGAGGATCTCCATGATTAATCTTTGTACGTTGCTACATTAATTATACACAAAACATCCATGCATTATAACAATACAAACTGAAACAAACTTTATTGTTTTGAAATATTAGAATAATTTTTAGACTAATATTTGCTTAATAACTTCAGGTTATACCAACTGGGTTTAAGTAAGAAATTATGTCTCTTATTTTTATTTATAAGTTATTTTATATTTTTTAATTCTTAACAAGTGGGGAATGCTTGGTCGCCGCTCCGGGACAATTGCTTGGATTGCCTCACCCTAAGGCCGGTAATGGGAAAGGATATAAATAAATACAAAAATGGTTCTTCAATAACATGTATACAACTCAGTAATTCGTATAACTTAACTCTACTTTTTATCATTTATATATTTTTTTAGTTTTAATTTGTAATAGTTATTTAAGTATCATTTTGTCTACTGTTCAGAGCCTAATAGACTCTTATGTGGATAATTATATGAATTATAGTGGATTGATGGTTGACTAGTAAACAATTGAAGAGAAGAGTGGTTGGAATGATCAGTCAAAAAAAAATAAAATTAGTAAAAATAAATAAATACATTTATTTTTATTTTTCCGACGTTTCAGTCCAAATGTCTTGCCTTCATCGGAGCTTGTCAAACGAAGAGGAGTCGCTAGACCAGCCCTGATGAAGGCCTGAACTTTGGGCAGAAATGTTGGCAAAAATAAAAATAAATATGATTATTTATTTTTTTTACTGTTTTGACTGATCATCCCAAGTCCTCTTCTCTTCAATTAGATGAAATATTGTTTGAAACCTCTTGGATTAGGAGTTTTCTTTTATTTTTGCATTATATTAGCCGAAACTCATCTTATATTACGATATCGATCTCAACTACCTGGGATTGTATGCTTAGTTAAGAAATGAGGGCGATATAGCATGAATTTTGTATTGATGCCTTCCCAAGCGCGACCTTTATTAATGAATCAGTTAGAGACGTCAGTTTATTATTTAGATTTGTTTTTGTATATTTATTTTGTTTATGAAAAGGATATTATATTCATAAGCACTGCTCTAAAAATGAACTTTGAACTTACGCATAACAGATATTTGGAACAGCTAAAAATACTCTCTTACAATTGGACAAACTTTAAATCTTTCAAGTAAAAATATTCAGATCAATTATAAAAGCAGATAAATTATAAAAGCAACACAATCTTACATCAACTGATATTCACATGCGAGTGAACACATACGAACCCATTAGAAACGATTCCATTAAAAATTATACGGATACCCCAACATACTCATAAATGACATGGCCACACGTTTTTATTTCCACCGAATGCACCAAAACATACAATTATTTGTATTTATAAATAATTTAAATCTTTCGGTGGTATTACTCCTTGCCAAGTTGTAGCCACTAGTTGATTAATTTCCCACACATCACCATTGGTTGATGATTTGTGAAATTAGCTGATTATTTTTATTAAATTTTATATACTTAATGTAAACATGAAATGCAAAGCAAATAATTTAAAAAAACCTATATTTAATAAATATAATCTTGTAAGCAACTTCAAATAATATATAATTGGTCATTTCTAAAGCGTATATCGCAAAATCCTGCATAAGAGCCATATTACGTATATCCTTTTAAAAGGATGTTTTGAGCTTAAGGAACTCTTCCTTAGACTTTCACTTATTCCACCTCTTCATTCTCACGGTTTTGAACTTTTTGAAATGTTACACCTCATAACATCACGTACTCCGAAACATCTGAATTTAGAGATGAATGGATTTCCATCTTAAAGCATTATCTTGCACTAAATAATAAATATTCCATATAAATATATACGTGTAGTAACTGATGAGTTTCTTTCAGATGCTCTTTTTTTGAAAATTTATTATTCATTTCCAAATATAATTTATCATTACATTATGAGAATCAACTATATATATATATAAATAAATAAATATATATATATATATATATATATATATATATATATATATATATATATTTATTTATTTATATATATGTATATATATATATATTTGAGGTACAGTCAATAAATATGCAACTATAATTTGGTAACGTTTTGAGACTTAACTGATGTGATTACATTCATGTACTACAGATTAACAGATTAGATTTCTAGAAAATGATTTTTAAGCACTTAAATAACTAAAAATGTTAATTCACTATTGAGTAATAACTAAATTAAGTATACAGAAACTAGAGTCTAAATATTGCTTATAATTACTAAAAAATTAGCTATAACTTCATTGAACAGTAAATAAATTTAAAAAAAAAATTGTGTTCCTTGAATAAAACTGTTTTTTTTTTTTTTTTTCCACAGCAAGCCAATGAGAGAATCGTAACTTCTGTGATCATACAATCTTCCATGAATTTATTGATTTTTATGATAGTAGTTTAATTGATGTCACATATTTCTAAAATGTAATTCTTCAATTCTTTCACTTAATACGAATATTAAAAAAACACATGCGGATGAAATTATCTTTGAATCGTCTGAGAGTTCTGTCTCGAAAATTTTCTTGAATAAAACATTTCACCTTGAAAGTTATTAAGGTTCATGATATGGAATAGGAGTATATAAAATTTGTCTAAAACAGATGTATTATTTTGTTGTTGCAGCCGATGTTCTGAGGGATGGAAAACGACACAAACAACAACAGCGACCGTAACGGCTCGGTAGAAGCCTTCTACAGGGGCGGGTGTATCTTAGTCACCGGAGGAACGGGCTTCGTGGGTAAGGCCCTAGTGGAGAAGCTCCTCCGGTCATGTCCTGGCATCGACACCGTTTACCTCCTCATCCGGCCGAAGAAGGGACTCACTCCGCAGGCTAGGCTTAAGGAGCTCCTCGACAACGTGGTGAGTACCATTCTCTAAGAAATTGTATTGCTCTAACTGTCTGTAAATATAAATATCATAGTAGAATAAAGGAAATTTTTATAGGAGTAATAATAGCAGATCTTAAGGCCTATAAAAAATAGGCAATGGGTCAATTCTCATCAGAAAAGTAGGAAATCAAAGTTTAGTGTTTTTTTAAGTAAGTCATGTTAATTTAAGTAGTTGGCAACTATTTCACTGTAAACTAGATGAAATTTTCTTCAAATGAAAATAGAGCTTGTCATTATTAAAACCCATTTAAAAAGGACTTTTGAGCGCCTAAACTTGGCTAAGATAGTTTTTTTTAAAAATCAATAGCGGTTTTTTTTTTTATCATTATTTAACTGTACTACAGATACCGCGCATATAGAAAATCTTCTCCGTTTAATTAGCTTCAAGTCCATATTGAATTGAAGTTTGTTAGGCAAATTCTAGAGAATCACCTATTATCAAGTTGTGTAAAGAAATGTTGTAGTTTTTCATCTTGTCACCTAAAATATCTGTGTTTTCAACAAAATTGACTACAATTAACTGTTGCAAAGCTTTTATTTCTTATTTTCTATGATTCGGAATATATTATAATAGAAATAATTTCCTAATAAAACATATCAATAATAATGATTTTTAAATACTTTTCATGTAAAGTATTTACGAAATTGTACTTTTTTCCCAGATCTCTATCAAAGGAGTTGATTCTTATATATAAGTGACAAACTTCATGTTTCTAGTCCTAAGATTTACGTTTTTATGAAAATAATTGAAGGAATAAGCAGGGTTTTTTTTGTTTCAAACTTAAATTTTAGGAGTAGAAACATTAAGTTAGTCACTGATAATGCCGATGAGAGAAATCTGGGAGAAAAGTACAGTTTCGTAAATACTTTGCATGAAAAATATTTAATTAATCATTACTATTATTATATATAAATAAAAAGTGTACTTAGGCAATTATCTTTAGTAAAATAAAGTCCAGATCATGAAAATCAATAACTAATAGCTTTTGAACAGGAAATTGTAGTCATATTTGCTGAGAACACGAGCACTATTTGGTGACTGGATAGAAGTTGACAACATTTCTTTAAACAACTTGTGCATCTTAAGAATTTGCCTAAAAATCTTATTTAATTAATAAGAAATTGAAGCGTATTAAACGGAGAAGTTTTTCTAGAAGTGGGGTATCTGAAGTATATTCACATAATTATAAAACAAAATCGCCAATAATTTATAATTTTTTTTAAAAGTTAGCCAAGTTTAGAGGTTCAAAAATTCACTTTAAATGGTTTTAACAATGATAAATTCTATTTCCATTTGAAGAAAATTTTATCTAGTTTACAGTGAAACAATTTTTAATTACTTAAATTAAATATTTCTTTAGATATCGCTTAAAAGCACGACTTATTTAAAAAAAAAAACTTGGATTTCCTACGTTTATGTTGTGTATTGCCTAAATGAACCTTTTTGTGGGGTTTGAGGTCTGCTATTACTCCTATAAAAATTTCCCTCTACTTACGGGACACCCCGTATACGTTTATACGTATGAATATAATATATATATATATATATATATATATATATATATAAAATAACGCATATTATAAAAAATATTTTGTTTTCTGCAAATTCACGGAATGGACATATAAAGATATAACAGATCTATTTTTTGAACCGTTGGAGATAAACTAGTAAAATAATATATATTCATGAAGAAAATTTGATTTTTAAAAACTTTCTTTCTCCTGAATTATTCATTGAACGAAGCAATCAAGAGTTAGCTAGTCAAATACAGCAATAAATATCAGGCATTTATTTTTTCTCCAAAATTATCCATAGTTGAGGACTGATAACACAGAAACTAAACGAGATAGCGAAAAAAGGTGTATGATCAAATTTTATCAGTTAATTTTGTACAGAACATATTTGTCAATGCGATGGATAATTTTCCTGATATAAGCGAAAACTCGAAAAAAAAGTGATTTTGTACGCTCACACTCTCTCTCTCTCCAATAGCAGATCCAGGATTTAATTTTTTTTTGGGGGGGGGGGCAACAGCCCGGAATTTTTTTTTTCATATACATATAACGCTAATTAATTATAAAAAAAAGGAAGAAATTAAGTTTGTCACTATACGAAATGGTGTTTAGCGGATTCTTGAAGTCTTATTAAATGTAATTACACGGACAAGAATACTTTAAGAGATAGTTTTTAATATTTTTTTCTGTAAAACATGGTTATGTTTTACCATTTTGAGGGGGGGGGGGGGCTTCAGCCCGAAAGCCCTTGCCCCCTGTAGATCCTCCTGTGTCTCCCTCCACATCTGCCTCAACACCTAAGAGTGGCACATTTAATATGTTTACCTCCTTACTAATACAAACAATGTCCCTAAGTCAAAAATTGTTTCTTCGCCATTTCCTTCTATAATCATATTTATTATAAAATCACAGCACACAATGTTTTACCGTTTAATCAATAAGCAATCAGTCTATGTATGTATCAGCACTTTAATAAAAAAAGTCAAATTGATTATTCAATGTCTGGTTTAGCATTTATCTGAGATTAACAGTTTTTTGTTATTAATTAATTTGAATTCCTCTGTAAATTATTTTTGGTGCAATAAACAATCTTTTTTACTTTAAACTTTTGAAAACAATTTACTATTGCTTTGTTTAGATTTTAAATTATTTTTCATTTAATTTTGCCTGACTTTTTTTTAAAAAAAAAAGAAGAAAATAATCAATAATCAAAACTGCTGTACTGGCAATAGCTTTAGTGCCCTGGGGGGGGGGGGTCAGAAAGGAGCGGTATCGATATGATGTCATACCTGGACTGCTGAGTAGTGCCAACGAAACAGGATCCTTTCTATTCCATCAAAGCAGTACTTGGCTGCTAACAGTTGGCGCGGTGGATACTACCAGCAAAATGGTACCTTCAAAAGGAAACTTCGTTGGGAATTATTCTTCCTTATGCTTTACGTATTATTATTACGCAAATCAAGCGATTTGCTCACTGTCAATTAAATAGCAGCTTTGGATCAATAAATGTACTAACGTCATTTTTCTTTCTCGTTTTTAATGTAATTATATGGTTCACTTTTTCAAGAATTCTTTTTTTTTTAAACATTTTTTGATCTAAAAAGAAGAAGAATAACGATACTTAATAAATATGTTCTACAATATGGAAGCTGTCGAGGTAAGTTGATGATTTATGATTTCTCCTATCTCCATTACAGCTAACGTTTGCCCTATATTTAACATTAACGATCTATAAACAACGAAATAATAAAGGAACTTTCAACAATATGATTTATACATTTGTTAATTCTTGAGACAGTATCTAAACGCTTTAGTAAATTAACTTAATCAGTAAGTACAGGATAGCGGATTGAGAAAATATGGGCCCCTCGCGGACAGCTGAATACCCGACCTTGCTAACAAATAAACATTGCGGGTCCCGGAGTACTGTGACTAATGCCCCTGGTCGATATCGATCCGGCAAATACATTAGCTTCTAATATGTCTACAATGAGGGTTTCCAAGTCATTTTAATTCGTTTATTATTCAATAATTTCCATAGAGCTACAATAATTTCATTTCGAGATTTTAAGGCTGATAGCGACAGCTCCTGGGTACATAAATAACAAAACTTTTCCTACCGACTTACAACACAACACATACGTTTATTCCCGATTTCATAATAAACTACACTTACACAACAGAATTATAAACGACATAGCTTTATTATACGCAGGCATATAAAATTCTTTGAGATAGCCTTAAATGTTCGACAAACCCACTTTTTAATACAGTTAGTCACAAACCTATTAGGTGCCAGACTTACATTAAAAACCTATTACTTGACTGAGAAAATCAATTGACATTTACAGGACACTAGTGAGCCCCGTCACTAGAAAAAGAAATTCTATAACTATGAATAACTAGACTACTCACAATTCTCCATCCCTCTCTTAAAATAAATTAAAAGGGATCATCGTTTAATCTAGGAATAAATTAATTAGAACACACCCTATAAGTTTAAGAAAAAAATTAAAATAAATTAATAAATAAAACATAGCTGGCATGCCCATCAGAAGGAGGTCTGGATAAAAAACCAGTTATGTGTGCGTTCCCACATGACTTTATTTTTAGTTATAGCCCTGGAGCTAGGGCGCAAAAATCGCCCTCATCGCAGGCGAAGATTTGATTGTAAATTGCAAAAGTATATGTTATTATAAGTAAAAAGAACCTTGTCTGCCGTTCCAGAGCAGCTGCTTTAAAAAATGGCGGCCTATTTAAAGAATATTAGGCCAGTGACTTGAGGATCGAAACGGTATATTCTTTTCAAAAAGTTTGGAAAAAGGTTTTATATTTTTAACTTGGATATACGGGTTCAGACAGGTAGAAAACAAAATTGCTAACGCGGGCCACCAATGGCAAAGTTTCAACAGCCAAAAAAATAAGATTTTTCCGATATTTTTTTTGTACTAAACTATGCATAAAACCAAAAAAAATATTATCCAATAAATTAAAGAACGTTAAATTGTGCGTCGAACTACTACATAAAATTCATAATTTGTTTAAGTGTTCAAGTTTGTACCTTTATACCAATTACTATAAATGACCCTGTAACTTGGAAATGAGTTCCCAAAGAGGAAAAGCCCATAGAATCAAAGTTGTAGTGCATCAAATTTTGTGTCCACTGAGTACTGACATTTTTATTGTTTTATAAACTTCTTGTTAAACCATACTAACAATAAGTAATCTATTAATGGCGAGTGAGCCTTACCTCTTTCTGTTAACATTAAACGATTATTGTATACAACAAATTATTAATCACTTTATGATTACAATCGAGCATTACGGAAAAGGCCATTTGAGGCATCATTACATTTCATAATTTATGAATATATGCTAGCTTTTATATAACTGGGGATATAAAAAAAAAAAAAAAATGACTGGCCTAACAAAAATTTCGTGACATTAATATTATAAAAATTTTTCATTATGGATATATTGTTTCTCCATTAGTACTGTTGTCTTTGAGTGAAAATGCAAGTAAAAATATTTAATAAGAAGTGTAAAGAAAAAAAATAAATATTTACAACCTATAATATTAATTAGTCAATTTTCTTTTTTTATATAATTTTAATCAATAATTCATCCATAGGAAAGAATATGTATACTATGTTTTTCAGGCGAAAGTTTATGATAAGGTTATAAGAAAAAAATTGAAGATTCCTTTTCAAAGAATGCTTTCCTCGTTGCCTTATCGAGTGCAACGTAATGATTTCTCAATCGCATATGTATTCCACAAGTTGGCAGTCTGTTATGCATTTGTTGGCCGAGCTCTTACGTGTTGCAACGATGGAATACCACCGTAACAGAAAAGAAAGTAGGGATGACACGATGACGTATTCTAAGAATGTATATGCACATTTTAGTTAAATACCTGCAGCAGCCTGAAGAAACATTATTCTTCAGATCATGAAAATCATATAGTTATGGTTATTTTTGAAAATTAATGTCCGTTACGAAATAAATTGTTTTTTAGTTTCGGTTCGGAAATGTTGATTTTTTTCACCGTTATTTGTTCAACCATACCTGTCAGAAATACTGATAACAAGTGAGTTTACTGTCGTGAAGAATAATAGTAGTAGTCTTGATCGGCGTGAGGTAGAGGAGTGCTCAGCGGCATCGCTTCCTATTTTGATTTAAGTATACATTTTTTAGCGAGGAGATCCCTTATCCAACTTCTTTATATACGTCCTAGGCGTGTTGTAGTACACGTTAATTGAAACCGTACCCTGTATCACTATTCCTGTATAAGCTACCTTGAATTCTTTTGTAGTGTGTACGTATGTGGTCGTGAATGTTAGCATTTAGAGTTCTTCATGAGAGCTAATGTTTGTTTCGTACCATGGAGCTTTCGTTATAAATCTGATAGTTTTTGAATGAAAAGTTTCTACTTTTCATGTGTTGGTCGTTTTGGCTGTCCCGTATTCCTGCCAACCATAGGTCCAAATGGGCTTACATAGGTAAATAGGTTTAATTTTGAACGTATTAAAAGAAATGAGTATAACAGTCTTGTACTAACGATTAAAATTTTTTTTGTTGATACGTGGACCCTGTGTCATATTTCTGTCAAATCTAGAATTTTTAATTAATTCATAAAATTAAATACTGGTTCATTTCCATATTTTCTAAGATGAAAACATAATATATTCTAATTTTCCTGGAGTACATGTTGATTTAAAGCACACACACTCGTACATACATACGTTAAGTTATAGAAAGTTCAAATTCAGTTCAACCGAAAATAATTGAAAATAAGTTCTAGTCATACTTTAACTGATAAATATGACTTATATTTTCATTCCAAGTTAAATGCAGTGTTATTTTGTGAATATGAAAAAAGGTATAAATTTGAAAAAGAAAATAATGGGTGATAAATATTCAGGACGCAGTCTTTTTAATTTTTTTTTTTATTTTTGCCAACGTTTCAACCCAATCATGTGGGTCATCTTCAGGGCTGAAAATGATTTTTTTTTTAAATTACAATCAGAGATATAATAGTATACGACCGCTAATTAAAAATAATAAACTATAGTGATTGATGGCACATGAATCTTAACTAATATTGTAATACACATATTAAAATAGTTATACAAACTAAAAATAAAAAATAATGTATATAATCCATTTATATAAATTTGTAATATTTTCTCTTACTAACCGTGGTTTGAGCACTGAGTTTGTTCATGTACCAACACATGTTTGGTAGGTAAGTAAAAACCACGGTTAGTAAGAGAAAATATTACAAATTTATATAAATGGATTATATACATTATTTTTTATTTTTAGTTTGTATAACTATTTTAATATGTGCATTACAATATTAGTTAAGATTCATGTGCCATCAATCACTATAGTTTATTATTTATAATTAGCGGTCGTATACTATTATATCTCTGATTGTAATTTAAAAAAAATCATTTTCAGCCCTGAAGATGACCCACATGTTTGGGTTAAAACGTTGGCAAAAATCAAAAAAAATTTTAAAAAGACTGCGTCCTGAATATTTATCACCCATGATATGTAGAACAGTCGACTAATTTCCTTCAAGAATTCAGAAAATAATGATAATATTTTCATGTACAGTGTTCCTGTTATTTTATTCTCGCAAAAAGGAGACGCAAAAGCAAAAGTAGGGTGGTTAATATTGAATGCCTAATCAAATAAAGTGTAAAGTTACTAAATAAACAAGGCACAGACCTTTCTTTCGCTTTCTTAAGCCTTTTATCTTAATTCAATTTTTTTCTCCATTCAATGTCTCCCTTTACTTTTAATGTTAATATTATATTAACAAATAAAAATTTAATACGTATATTTAATACCGAAGTAGTAAAACATATCTCTACCGTTAGTACAAAAGGTAATATGTTGAAAATTGATTTTTTTACAGAAGAGCATAAAAATTGATTATTTCTTCATAATTTATTAGTATTTTTATAGTATTTATTTATAATATTATTATATCTAATTTTATATTTTAATTCCCGTTGCTATTCTTCATAGTAGCAGACTACTTATTGCAGTTGCAGAATACAAAATGTCACCTTACTTTACCTTGAAATGTCACACAAATAGAATAAACATGGAAAAATTGTTACATACGACCAACCTTTTACACTAACAGTAGCTCATATTTTTGTTGATTAGATTAGTTCAAAAATATATGTTCCAGCACAAATATTTTAATAGCTTTCAAGAATTCCTGAAAGGCAGCCATTGATACTTCGGATGTTTCGCCGTATCACCAAAGAAAGATTTCCCCTCCATTTTATCCGTCATAGATCTTGATCCAAAAACAATTTAATCGAAATGTTTTGAAATTGTGTAAGATCGAGCAAAACTGTTTAAGAGTCAATAAATCTTTCTGGTAACATGGCATTTTAATATTCTTCTATTTCAACTGATGAACTTTTCTGTATGTTTCTTTCTTTTTTTTTTTTTTTGCTAACTGCAACGCTTGGTAAACTACGCGATGGAACATGATTCTCCATAGTTCGATTCACCTTATTTTCTAATTTATTATAGAATAAGAAACAATTTTCATGGAGTAGCTCCCGTGCTATAAACAAAAACAAAAAAGAATAGATTTTAGATTTTAAAATTCATAGATTAGGGATCGATTTGATTTCTCGAAGTACCTCATCTCTCACCTCGAAGCAAATGGGTATTCATCAGTTTTTAGATTATCATCAAATTTATTAATTTAATCAGAAAATTCTCTCATATCTGAGAATTTTAGTAGATAAAAAAGATGTAGATTGTGATAAAATACAACCCACGAAGATTTAGAAGAGCGCTAATAATTTGATAAAATGGAGTATGTACCGTAATCAAAGTATTTTAACATACTTTCTCATTTTGGCTCGAAGTAAAATATTTCGTAAATGTTTTAACGATTCCATCTGATTTTAAAAAATGCCTTTTCATGCTTCGATAGTAAAAATGTGAATTTGTGAAAAAAAAAATCATATCGTTGTATTTTAAGTCGCTGTTAAATCAGAAGAAATTTTAATATTTAAGGAATCACGTTTAATAGTTAGGTTATGTTATTTGATGAAGAGAAGCAAACCGCTGGAGAAAGCGTGTGTTCTTCAAAACTGTATCACAAGCTTCTATCGAGCACTATCACCCTAATTACCTTTTATCTGTGATCTCTCGATTTCACGATTGTTGTCAGGCACCTCGTTATGAACAATATACCGTTTGTCACACTGAACCAGTTAGGCTACACATCTTCACCTCCGAGCCAATTACATCTTCTCATAGGATAGAAAATGCTTTCCTATCTAGCCATCTATTATTTTTATCTTAATGATAGCTGAGCCGACTTCTGGAAGATTGCGATTGGCGCTAAGCAATGTTTACCCAGCTATTTGTTTGTCATTGATAGATAATATGATAGAATCAGTGACATACAAATTTTATGTTGTCCTCGACTCGAGTCGGTTATACTTTGTCTTTAAAGAAAATTGGATGGAAGTTCATAATTTTATTGTGCATCCTACCGATATTATTAAAGGTATTGATAATATCTATTCAATTAAATCAAACCTGAATAAATATAATTTATGACTATATGATATTTATTTTATTTTATTTTATTTTTTTAACTTTCATTGAGTATTAATACAGTCTGCCACACTGGAGGGCGGTGGTACTAGAGCTATAGTATTCATTCACACAATATGTACATACGAAAGGGAAAAAAAAAAATATATATATATATATATAAAGATAAAGTAATATACAAGATAATTAAAACAACAGATCAACCGAATAATAACAAAACAAATAAAACACATTCACACCTATGTACAATATTTACATTGGCCCAGGAGACTCCGAATCAAGCTTTGACCCCCAACTGTGGAAGCCAAAGCAGGACTCCAGGAGATCCCAGTGCTTCTCTCCCAGCCGCGTCACTGGTATAGTAAGCCAGTGGAGGCTGATGGAGGGCACTAGAGCAACAGACGCTCAGGACATGAGTGAAGAATCTGGCCAGTGCCAGTACTCCAATATATACATTTTTACAAAAGGTCTCGGGGCCACTGCCGTTTTAATCTCCGAGGAGGATTGTAGGGATGACTGGAGGTAGATAGAGACTGTGCTACAGGATTAGGATGATGAGTGAGATTCTGGTGAAATTTGGAAAATTTGTCTGGGATTAGGTCAAGAACAAATGGGATATTAAGGTCATTGTGTAGGGTTTTATTGGTTACATAAAAGGGAGCATCGAGTATTTTTCGAAGAACTTTAGACTGAAAGGATTGAATGTGTTTGATCTTAGAAAGTTTTGCTGTCCCCCACAGTTCGAGTCCGTAAGTCCAGATAGGTTTCAGGATTGTCTTGTAGATTAATAGTTTGTACTCAACTGAAAGTTGAAATTTTTTATTGAGTAGTCTATATAGTTGGCCATATCGTCGGTTAAGCTGTTGTCTTCTAAGTCTGGTATGTGGGTTCCATGTCAGTCTTTTGTCTAGAAGGAAACCAAGGTACCGAACTGTGTCGGAGAGGGGAAGTGGTATGGAGTTGAAATAAACTGGTGGACACGACTTGCGCCATAGGGTGAAATTGGTGTGTTTGGATTTATGATATTTATTATAAAAGAATATAATATAAAGGAACTAACACAATTTATAAGCATGCTTGATACGATCTATGGTGCGATCACTTCGCTATACTTTAAAATAAAATCGACTGCTTAATACCCTTAAATATAATCATATAATATGTGTATAATTAATCTAAAGCATATTTCCTATCTGCACCATTGGACCTAGTGAAGGGTCTATTTTACTAATGGCGGACAATAATAGTCCGTGGTACAGACCCCTTTTTATC
The DNA here is from genome assembly GCA_928085145.1 of Nezara viridula. Classification (NCBI taxonomy): domain Eukaryota; kingdom Metazoa; phylum Arthropoda; class Insecta; order Hemiptera; family Pentatomidae; genus Nezara; species Nezara viridula. The sequence goes on from OV725079.1 coordinate 130,607,083, forward strand.
GAATTATTTATTATTAATTATTTATCGAACATCCGTCTAAAACTTCTTAAATAGTTTCATCTCATCGTAATCTACAACTATTTTATTTACAGAAACTCTTGGAATTGGAGCGTTTTCAATCTGGAGGAAAGGCAAACTATGTCTATTTAATTAGCTACTAAAAACTCGTTAATACTCATTTGTTTCTTCTTCGATCGTAAGATAATTTGATCACAAAATCGAGAAAAAAGGTGGCCTTCAAAAATATTGAGCCGTTTGCCGTGACCTACACCCCCAAATTTTCAAAATAACGAGGTTATATAGGACAAACGATCCAATATTTTTGTAGGCCACCTTTTTTCTCGATTTTATGATATAATTATCTTACGATCAAAGCAGAAAGCAAATGGATATTTACGAATTTTTAGTACCTAATTAAATAGACAAAGTTTGCCTTCCCCCCTCCAGATTGAAAACTCCCCAATTCCAAGAGTTTTCGTAAATAAAACAGTTATAGGTTACGATGAGATGGACTATTTACGAAGTTTCAGGCGGATGTTAATAATTCGATAAAATGGAGTCTGTACCACGGAGTATAATAATATTTTGGCAAATGGTCAGTCAATTAAGTAACGCTTCTGTATCACAACATCTATGATCTATTGCAGTTATTAAATTATACACTCTGAAACACAAAAAAATTCAAAATTTGAGCAGATTGCTAAATTTTTCGAGTATGTTAGAGCAGATGTCCAAGTAACCAATATGATCACTCCTCCCTGCATTGCTTCGAATCCATCTTGGGCAAAATGAGATTTATTTCGTAGCGGACAATCGAAATTAATCTAGACCTCTAACACCTTGGTTCTTCGGTAATACCTCAAGAACAATCCTTCTCCTCTACAGAAGACAGAAATAGTGATGTTGAGCTAAACGAAAGGTCTTAATGAACGTTCATATTTCTTGTTGCATTAAAAAAGAAAATCGTACATTGTTATCATAGATTTTTGTTTATTTTCAGGTTTTTGACAGAGTACGAGATGCTGGTCTACTCAGCAAAGTTGTTGGAGTGGTGGGTGACGTTATGGAACCTGAACTCGGCCTCAGCGCGACAGACAGAGAAATTTTAACGCGGAGAGTCACAGTCGTCTTCCACTCTGCTGCGACAGTCAAGTTCAATGAAACCCTTCGAGACGCTGTGAAACTCAACACGATGGGAACTCAAGCCGTCATAGAACTCTGCAAACATATGGTTCAATTACGGGTCAGAATTATTTTATATAGTATATTACTTAAAATATAATGCTGGTATTGATTCAATACGACATGATTTAACATTTGCTAATATCATATTGTACTAATATATGACAACACTTATAGGGTCTAGCCAAATTATGCATTCCTGCGTTCAAAAGGTCAATTAGTTTTAATTTTATATTACAATGTGAGGTACTAAATCAACAAAAAGAACACAATTTTACAGCATAAAAAAATGTGACTAATATTCTCAAAAGTTGAGAAATTGGCGCCTTTTTCTCTGTTGTTAAGGAATAACTTCCTTATAATTAAATGGATTAACTTCAATATCAAGTGATATTAAGTATGTCAGATTGTAGTGTAAATGTGTTTTTGCATTTATTAAAGAAAAAAAAAAAAAGTATGTTTAATATTTTATAATTTTATATGAGTAAATAATAGTTGTATAAAGCTCATATTAAAAAAAAAATAATAAAACAAGTTTTTCTGGCAGACGCAGTCTTAAAGATACATAGTAACAGTTGAAAAAAGAAAAGGGAAAATTTCACATTTTTTAGATTATTATTCGATGTCACATAGCTCCAAACCTGGTTTTACTTTCCTAACTATACTAGGTAAGAAATTATTGCGATCGGGTCAAATTTCCGAAATGCGGTTTTGGACCGATCTACACTTTTCAGAGTCCCCTGAGTAGTGTTGCCCAAATTCGAGACCGAGACGAGTCTTTGTCTTGCAAACTCAGTCTTGATCACGGTCTTGGTCTTGCGCAAGAGTCTCGCTACAGTCTTGCAGTTACTTATTATCTTATTACTATAGAGATATTACTGTAATTTTTTAGATAAGATAAACCTAGCTAAGCCCGAATGAAAAATTAGGAGTTAAATGCAAAAGTATGTTGGTTATACCAATTATTAACATATAGTAACTAAGATTGTCAAGTATTAGCAACTATTTTGTCTTAATTTTTATTTTAAAAAATCGATTCTTTTTACTAGTCCTGGTCTTGGTCTTGCAACAGGTAGGCTGTCTTGCAACAGTGTATCTTGCAAAGTCCATGACAAGGCCGATTTTGGGCAACACTACTCCTGAGTCTGAAAAACATGTTTTTAGCCATTGGGCTGTCCGTCTGTCGGTCTGTCTTTGCCAAGATTTTCTCGGGAACTAGCGGATCGATTTTGTTGCTTTTTTTTTTTATTTTGTAGAGTTTTGAGTACTGATGCCTGTGACATAAATTGAGTGCTCTATGTGCAATAGCTGCTGCGTAATAAATGAAAAACATGTTTTTCTTTAGATTGTAGCGCGAAAATGGCTTTAACGATTTTGATTAAACTTTCCCACAATATTTTAATAATTTTCTTTTCAATCTTCGTACATGGAATCAGTTCCCGAATAAATCGGGAAAAAGTTATAAAGAAAAGAAAAATATTGTAGGGCCTAACTCGCTAAGTATATATGCTATGGTAAAATTTATAATAAAACTTTTGAAAGGTAATTAAATTACCAACAAAACAAAAAAAACACACACCAGATTTTTTAATATTGATATGCCATCACAATATTTTTTAAAAATTGAGCGACATGACGTATTATCACAACTTGAACAGTTGTTTGTCCCTCTTCTCTTAAACCTTCCAATGTTTTTGATTATCTGACATTCTACCCGACTACGGTAAACCCACAAGAAGGATTATGTGTTTGTGTTGTCCACTAAAAAGTATGTAATATAATTTCTAAGATAGCCATTGAGCCTAAACAATCCGTTATAACACAACTAAAAGTTCGTCAAATTTACTTTAAATTCATTCTGTTTTACTGTTTTTGTATAATAAGTGTTTTTATGACGATAATTTCTAAAATAAGAGACCATATGGAAATATTATATTTATTGGAAAAATGACCAATATTGGAAGGTTTGTATCTGAAAAAGTAAGTATCTTAAAAAGGCTGTATCATTTTTCTATCAAATTGGTGTATACCTTTGTCGAATTTGAAAAATAATACAATCTGCCTTCGTGCCAGACCCAAAGTTTTGGAGCTATTTAGTAATACCTGAAAAAATGGTACAAATTTATCTTTTTGTTATTATTGATTTATGGAATAATTTGCTGACAGTACAGGACTTTCGAAACTGCAAAATTGTTCAATAATAATATTCCATTGTTATGAACTATTATTATCTATACTACTTGAAACTTTTTTTTTTCATAATCCTATATTTCTTTTCTTGTTTTTTAAGGTCTTAAAATTCTGCTTTTTCTGCATATCTCAATTTTAAGGAGGTTTATATTGTTATAATAATTTGTTTCAATATCCATTAGTGCTATTAGACTTGCCTTTTTTTATTTTGAACTTAAATTAAAACTAAAGTTAAAATTTAACTTTTTAACAACTTTTGCCATAATTGGTCCAGAATATATAAGCTGGCTGAATAACTGATTTGTTATTTTTTAAAATGATTCATAAAATTCGGCATTCCTTTCAGTTATGAAATTCTTTACTTTTAATATTTTGAATTCCTATTAAAGTCTTGACGTTTAAACTCTTTTCATTCCCGATTCTTTAACTATTTATTATAAAATTCCATTTTGTAACGATTACAGTAATTTTTCTGTCGATTTTATAATTAATGAGAACAATTGAGATATTTTAGTTTTTAAAATCAAAATTATTGCGATTCATAACAAGAGCACCATATTACGTAAAAAATAAAACTCTTTGTACTGACCTCCACCTTCCAACAGTTGACCAGCATATAACGACCCATTACCAATGATATTATACTATCTTAAACAGACATCGCAACAAATTAATAAGAGACATGGCCACAGCCGACACCTCAGAATATAAGTAGGAGACTAAAAAGGCGTTGGTTGAGAGATCTCCTTCCTTAAACAAATTAAGTATTTGAAACAAGTCAGGAAAGAGGTGCTGGTGAGTACTTTCCATCTCCATGCCTAACATGTTATTTATATCTTGCATTATTTATAGAGGCGGATGATGTAACTAAGTTAAGTAGCACGGTTGCCTTTTCTTATCAGGGAATCAATTACCGGATTTTTCTCGCTGAAGATGTTATAGTCTGTTACATCTGCAAGAAACCGGGACATTTTGCAGCGAAATGTTTGGAAAAAGAACTGCCGGAAGGGTATAATCCGGTAAATATTGAGAACACGCTCCAATCAACTGAGATCGAGCCATGCTCAAGCACAGTTGATTTAGAGGGTAGTTTGAAGAAAGAGGCAAGGATTGATGCTGTAGTCATTGAGTCTAATACAACAGGCGACTTGGAATATAGTAATAGGCAGGTAACCATTGATGACAATCCACCTATTAATAAATATACTGACGAGAAAACACCTATTGACAAACATACTGACGAGAAAACACCTACTAATAAATGTACTGACAAGGAAACATTGATAGGTACATCTGACACTGAGAAATATATGCAGGATGATGACCAGAAACAAAAACGGAATATCATCACTATTACAACCCTATGCAAATCCAAACCATACTTATCAAAGAATCAAGGGATCAACAAAAACCAACAACGTTCACAAACTAGAGATACAGTATCATTAATTGCGAAAAAGTGCAAAGCCGGCTCAAATATTAAAACAAAGAAGACCAGAAATCCCACTGAAACCATACTTGGACCCGTGCGAACCATGATCTTAAACAACAAAAGCACTTACCCTCTCACTTACGAAAAAATATGCCTATTACTCGACTTGACTCAGGGAGAAAATGAATCAAACGCTACTGATATCATGTCTCAGTTTACAAACAATGTAAACGGTGTGAAAACAATGCTCTCAGATATCAGAGACAAAGTATCACATAGAGGGCTAAAAATCAGAACCTCAAAACTAATAAAGATTTTGAATGAGCACTCCTTGAACACTACCGAGCATTTAAAAATAACACATGGTGATAATAATAATCTCGAAAATAAGAAACACTTTGCCAATCAAAATGAAAATCATTCAATGGAATTGTAACAGATTTTTCCGACAGTTAGAGCACCTAAAAATGACAATAAGCGAAGAGAACCCTGTACTAGTTTGTCTCCAAGAAACACACTTACAAGAAACTCAAACAGTGAGATACAAAGATTACGATATATACCGAAAAGCAAAAGATCGTCATGGGAAGACTTCGTATCTTCATTAAATCAAAGCATTTCAATGAAGGAGCTCTGGAATAAAGTAAAAAGCATTAAGGGGATCTCCAAAACCAAGAAATTGCCTGGTATAAAGACTGGACAAGACATTATAACTGACCCTGACGAAATCGTTAACGAAAGTGATAAAACTCTGCAACAGAGTGTAATGTAAAGGCGTTGCCAATGACCCTACAGGGTAGAGGCAACAAAATACCAAATAAATAAATAAATAAATTAGAAACTTCATTTTGCATTAATTGTTCAAAAAAGTAAAATTTTATAGCTCATATTGTATGAAAAATATCAAAATTTTCAAATATTCGTGCAAAAAAATATTCGTACATTTAACTAACCCAAAGAAACTATAATAAATATCAATCACAATTAATTTAATATTTTGTAGGGCACCCTTTCACGTTTCTCACAGTATTGAGTCTCCTCGGCATCGGTTCCACGAGTCTCTTGGTCCCTTGTTCAATTTCTTCCTAAGCTTTTTTAAGATTTTTAATTAAGTCAAATAAGTATAATAAATATAGTATAATAAGTATATAAATATAAATGTAATAAATATTCTTAGTCCAAGAGGAATAAGAATATTTTCGGATTTGCAATTCCAGCAGCGCCCATTAATTTTCAATTTGATTAAAATTCGGTGATTGTGTGGATGTTTTGAACATTATATAACAACCACTGTATGGCCGTGTGGTTGGGATCGTTGTCCTCCTGAAACGTACTCTCCATTCCTAGCTTTCACACACTTTTATTTCAATTGCCTCTGAACACGTTCACATATTTGCCAGCATTCATAATGCCGTCAATAATGACTAGTTCACAAACTCTATTGGCGCCCATTCAGCTCCAAACCATGACACTGCCCTTTCCCTGCTTTACTGTGAGTTGTAAATTTTGGGATTCAAATGCTTTTCCTTTTTTCCTCCAAACATATTTTTTTCCATCAGATCCTAATATATTATACTTGCTTTCATCCGAAAACAACACATTTCCCCAAAACTTGTTGGGTCATATACATGTTCTCAGGCAAACTCCAATCTTTTTTTCTGTTTATTTCGTTTATAAAAGGTTTTTGTTTACCGCTCTGTCTATATAGCCATCTTCATTTAGCCGATTTCTCATGGTTTGGGGTATTACAGATTTTTCATAAGCTGACGCGATGTGAGCGGAAATGTTTTGCGACTTTTAGTACGATTTCACGATATTCTCGTACTGTCAACAAGCGTTTTCTCTCGGGGTAGGCATTATTGTTCTCTGATCCGGATTTAAATTTTTTTATAATGTATTTCAATGTTTTATGAGGTAGTCTGAACTTTTTTCCAATATACTGCAAACTTAAATCCTGTTGAAAAAGTTTTAAAATGACATCTTTAAGATGAGAACTCAATTCTTTGGACCTACGACCCATTGCCGAAGAAATATTTTTTAGTACTGAACTAAATATAAATATATAAAAACGGGTTATAAATAGAACGTTAAAATACTGTTTAAATTATCATATAATAAATATTTACATATTAAATATACTCTAGTGTTCGAATACTTTTTTTGTGCACAAATTATTGAAATATTAATGTTACAAAAGTTGAGCGAGATTTTAAAATTTGGCATTACATAAAATTAACGCAAAATGAAGTTTTTAATTTATAACTGCTGATATTTAAAGTTAAAAAAATAATAGTGATCTATTTTGGCTAAAAACTGGGTGCAAGAATACTTTTTTGCTCACTGTACTGTATATATGATTGTCAAGCTTTGTTCTTGCATTACTCTATGGCATTTTTTTTTTTTTTTTAACTCTACTACAATAAAAACAATAATTCCTAAGAGGTTAACATCGAAAAATGTGTTGTCATTATATAATGATACGATAAAGAATATTCTTCCAGCATATTACAATTGATTTATGTTTTTATAACCTGTGTGTACGAGTACGCTCAATTTTTAATAGTTTTTTTTTTATACATTATTTCTCAAAGGTTTTTTAAAGTGTTATTGGCACCATATCTTTCTTATTTCTTCATCAAAATCAATGATTCAGGGTATAACCCAAAATTACACAATTTATGGTTGATTGAATCGTTGATTGTATGAAAGAGTCTTGAATTCTCTAAAAAATAAAACGAAAAGTCATCAAAATCTGACCATTATCAGCAAAGATTGTAAATCAGCCTATTGTAATTTGTTTTATTATGTTGAATGAACTATTGTAGTGACCGAGGAAAAGAAAATTAATTATTCTATCTCATAATAAATTGCATTAACTTATTTCCATATTATATATTTTATATTTGTGTTTTTATTGATATACCATGTTATATTGACATTTTTTAACTGACTAATGTGATGTGGATTATTCGTACGTGCCGACTAGTACTTTACAGTATAATATAGGTAAACCAATAAGATTTTACTGAACGTTTCTCTTTTAGAATACGATTTTGAAAGTTTATAAAATATATCAATCCATGTACCATTCGAAAACCTAATAACTGCAATTAAACTAAAACAACGTAATCGGGAAATTAAGTATGGTATACAATTTTACAGCGCGACTTTCCTTATTCCTTACTGCGCAGGTTACAGAATCGATTATCAGTTGTTGCTCTTAGCCTAGAGCAGTTGAATGTTTAGTAGAGGTTACTTCGATCCACGTGCTACAGTTGGTGTGCGGGAAAGGTTATAAGTGTTTATTGTGTTCAGTTCATGGTGTTAATTGTTATTTACTTTCAAGATGAAGTTTTCATTTAAATTTTCCAATCTTCTGGGTACAGTGTATACCAAAGGAAATTTGATATTTACTCCCGACGGCAACTCTGTAATAAGTCCTGTAGGGAATAGAATAACAATTTATGATCTTAAAAATAGCAAATCTCAGACATTGTCCATAGAAAACAGGTTCAATTTTGAGTCAATAGCTCTATCCCCAAATGGAACAACGTTAATAGCTGTTGATGAGAAAGGCAATGGATCATTAATAAGTATGGTTAGTAAAACTGTTATTTATAGACACCAGTTCAAAATGAAAGTACCATCAATAACATTCAGTCCGGATGGAAAATATCTTGCAGCATGCCGAGGAAACCGAGTTACTATTTTCAAAGCTCCTGGCATGCATATGGGTGAATATAATCCTTTTATCATGGAACGTATGTTTAAAGGCCCTTATGATGATGTTACATGCATTGATTGGACTTCTAATTCTAAAATTATTGCTGTGGGATCAAAAGACACCACAGTAAAGCTTTATGGAATTCCTAAATTAAAACACTTTAAGAGATATTCCTTGGGAGGACATGCCGATGTAATAATAGGAGTATTTTTTGAGGAAAATAGTCTTGATCTGACTACAATAAGCCGGAACGGTCGCATTTGTATATGGGAATGTAATCTTGAACTTTCAGCGTTAGAAGAAATAACTGATTCCCCACCTGAAAAGAAAAAATCAAAAATAGATGACAATGAAAATGACATTGATTTGAACAGAGGAGAAGAAAGGATAGAAAAATTGGAAAATGAAGAAGATTCAGATAATGAAGAATTTGATGAAGATGCAGATTTGAAAATAAATTTCAAACTCGTTTCAAAGCACTTTATTCTGGATAAAGGAAAACTTAAGCTAACTTGTGCAGATTATCATAAGAAAATTCGTTTACTTGTTGTTGGAAGAAATGATGGGACTTTTTTGTTATATGAATTGCCTGATGTTACTCTTATTCATTCATTAACTATCACAGATCAAATCATTTCTACAGTCACACTTAATAATACAGGTGATTGGATTGCATTAGGATGTGAAATGCATGGACAATTGCTGGTTTGGGAATGGCAGAGTGAAACATATGTATTGAAACAGCAAGGGCATTCTTCAGCTATGTCTTCTTTGTGTTATTCTCGTGATGGGCAATATATTGCCACAGGAGGGGAAGATGGAAAGGTTAAGTTATGGAACACTCAAACTGGCTTCTGTTTTGTTACATTTAATGAACATTCATCCGGTGTTTCCGCTATTAGATTTGCAAATAACCGTAAATTTCTCGTTTCTGCTTCTTTAGATGGTACAGTGAGAGCATTTGATATGACGCGATACCGTAATTTCAGGACACTAACTTCGACAAAACCTGTTCAATTTGGAAGTTTAGCTATTGATTCTAGTTGTGAATTCGTTGCTGCGGGTGGACAAGATGTTTTTGAAATATTTTTATGGTCCTTGAAAGTGGGGCGTTTACTTGAAATTTTAACAGGCCATGAAGGGCCTGTGGTTGGTTTAGATTTTCATCCTGGTCTAACGTCGACTGAATTAGCTTCAGTTAGTTGGGATGGTACACTCCGGATCTGGAATGCTGTTGAAACTGACTTGCAGTATGAAGCTATACGAATAAATTCAGATTGTTTGGCTGTTGTTTACCGTCCCGATGGCAATGAAGTCGCTGTGGCTTCTTTAGATGGACAAATATCAATGTTTGAACCCAAAACAGGGCTGCAAAAAGGATTTATTGAAGGTAAGAAAGATCTACATGTAGGGCGGTCTGATACAGATTTAATTACCGCCAAACGGAAACAAGAAGCTAGATCTTTTACTTGTCTATGTTATTCTGCTGAAGGAAAGTATTTATTGGCTGCTGGCCAATCTAAGTATATTTGCATTTATCATAGAGAAGAAGAAATTATTGTAAAAAAGATCGAGGTAACCCAAAATCGATCATTTGATGCAGTTGATGATTTTATAAACAGGAGAAAAATGACAGAATTTGGAAATAAAGATTTGATCCTAAGGAGAAGTGAAATATCTGATATATCATTACCAGGTGCTAAAAAAGGTGACATGGCATCAAGAACATTCAAACCAGAAATTAGAATATATTCTATTCAATTTTCACCTACTGGTCAGTCTTTTGCTGCAGCAAGTACCGAAGGACTCTTAATTTACTCTCTTGATTCAGGTCAAGTTTTTGACCCTTTTATGCTTGAAGAAAGTATAACACCTGAAAGCATAAGAAATGCCAAAAATGAAGAAAGATTTAGTGAAGCATTAATGATGTCTATTAAACTAAATGAGACAAATCTTATACAGGAAATAATTGAATCTGTGCCATCTGATCAAATAGAATTATGTACACTTTCATTTGCAGATGTGTACATTGAAAAGCTCCTTATCTTTGTTGCAAATAGCTTGGAAAATAGTCAGCATTTTCAATTTTATTTGCTATGGACAAAGTCTTTGATTACAAAATGTAAAAATATCCCTTTACCATTATTAGTATCACTTCAGAAAAATTTAATGCGGAAGTATAATGATTTATCTCGAACATGCGATCATAACAAGTATTCACTTCAGTTTCTGTTAAGAATAGGGGAGTTGAAAAGTAAGGCAACAGAATCACCAGAAGAAATGGAAGTTGAAGACCAAGAAAATGAAGAGGAATTGATGCTAATGAATTCATGAATGTGTTTTACAGATATTCATTGGTTTATTAATTAATTTTGTAAATTTCTGTAAATATGTAAATACGAACAAATGTTAATTGATAGAAGTTAATAAATTTTGTTTTGTTATAAAACTGTCAATTTTTATTTGTAGGAAAACCCATTCATCTTCCCCTAGTACTCCGGAGCACTCCAGTATCTTATTTATATTTTAGTGCTGAATTTCTAAAGACCACACTTATGTTATTTAATTTATTAAAATTAATATTTATTAATTTTATGTTCATTAATATACTCTACTATAAAAACATTGGTCCATTTATAAATGTGTAAATAATGATAATTGATTTATTGCTGTACGTCCTTTGTAAAACTCTACATTCTATGCACTAGTCTAGTAAAAAATATATTATATGAAATCTTGATAATATAATGCGAGCGATTTGTAATAAAATGTTTATCACAATATTAATAAAGCCAATAGTTGTCCTATTGTCTTATTAGATTATTATTTAACAAATAATTGCTTGTTAAATTTATTTTGTGGTTACTGGTAGGATGACCCATTCTTCTTCCCCTAGTACTCTGGAATACACCAGGATGTTAAACCCAAACAAACAAACTTCTTGTTGGAACAATTAATGTTTAGTAACAAATTCTTAATGAATATTGTTTGAGGTTGTGGTGGCCAAAATGTTTAAGGTGTCATTACCATGGCCACCTCAAGTTTTGGCACTGGTTCAACTCCTGTGTTAATTGAAATTTATTTTGTGGGGAACTCACAGAATGAATCTCGACTTTTCCTATCTGTTTAGAATAGATTGCATCTCCAGAATATCACGCCTTCCTCAGTATAACTGAAATGATCAAATTGGGAGTTAAATAAATAAAAAATGTTATTACCTATTAGGTTAGGGAATAAATATCTGTCAGTTGAAGATTAAAATATATTAGTTTTATAAATATTAGATTTTTTATCTATATCAGCACAACAGTAAGTAAGCATTTCTTAATAAATTTATTTTTTGATATTTATTGCTTGACCATATACATGATGAGGAAAGAGGTCTTAGGCAGGCTCAAGAAAAAACTTCAAATTATATAAAATATTTATTGAAAACCACTTTGCTGGTCTTAATCAAATTTCCTTGAAGAATACCTGTGAAATGTCTGTATACGGTATATATATTACAATTACTTATCGTTTATGTTTAAATACCTTATGTAAAATGTCATTTTACTGTCAAATATAACAATATATATCTTATTGTTAAGGACAATAGGCAGTAGTGGTTCAGGAATATTTTCATTCCTAATTTACAGAATAATTGTGAAAAGAGTAGGTAGAAACAACAATAAAGAAAAGTAATGTTAAAATATTAGGATGCCTCATAGGTTTTTTCCATGCCTCACAATGTATGACCTTGAGCTGGCTATGTTTGTAAACACGCAGACTTATTTATGGCATCATCTCACAGCTCTTTCAAAGTACATTTCATTGGTAACAATTCCCTTTTGAAATCTTTTCTCATTGCAGCAAAAAAAAAGGAAGAAACTTATGGGATACCCTAATAAAATACATGTTAAGCCTGGAGGGAAGAACTGATGGCCAAACATATTGGGAGGTGAGTCCGAGAGTGCTTGGCTCTGAACATTGTATAAGTTCGATTCCCACCTGGATCAATTAATATTTATTTCCCAGTGGCCTCAGGTAATGAATCTTGACACATATACTCTGGTTAGTGCACTGGCAGAAACCTCTAGATAGCCATCAGTTCCAGCCTGGAGAACTCTGGACCAAACTTATCTCTCCAATGGAGTTAATCTCAGTGATTTTCATTTAATCTTGTCACAGACATAAAAAAAACAGTGATGTCACTATAGATATCTACAGATGTTAAGGACTTGATTGGAAAATCTGACCATAGCCCAAGAGATTTAAAAATAAAAACGGCTAAGTAAAGAAACCACTTATTTAGCTAGAAATAGCATGCTCTCCGTACCACTATCTATTTAGACATGGCTGTATAGCAGAGCAACCAGTGACAAAATTTCACACATATAGTCAGGTATAACAGATAGACTTTGGCCTCTGTTCTATGCTAATCTGTACTAAAATAATGAAGCAAGAGTCAGTTTTTTATTGTGAAAAACATGCTACTAGTATAGTTCCACGCTCTTCTATAAATTGGAACTTTGAAACCTTGGTTCATTTTTAACTACAAATTGAACAAAACTTTTAGAAAACTAAATTAGTGAATAGTTTGATGAATTTTCTCTTTGTGGTATCCCAACAGTATCACCTTACAATTAGTGTGACAACTTTTGACCTATCTGTGACAGGCAATGCAAATCTCTTTACTCCATTTTAGTGAACTTTACTGTGGAAAATAACAGTTTATAATAATTAATAGTCGTACAATCCATAACCAACGGATCGTACAATTCCTAATCAGCAGCTGATGCAATGAATAGGATTTTTGTTATTTTAATGGTATTACTGATTCATTAGCTGTAACCTTTAAGCTTTAGCTCGGTTAAAGTTTGCACTTCAAATTTTTTTTTCAAGTGCAAGCTTGTTCAAGCTTGTTTTTTTTTTGCACATCAAAAACAAGCTTGAAACTTGCACTTCAAAATTTGTATAATAGCCCAACATTGGCAGAGTACCACCGGGTACACTATGGACCAAGGGAGCATCGGTTGGAAGCCATACCTAGCACGAGCCTTAACCGGCCTCCAACCTTACTCCCTGGACCGGGTACACCACCAAGAATGCAGGCACACAACAGGTGCCCACGGAATAAGACAACTACTACTACCATAACTTCCGTCCACTCGCTACACATTGTACCAGAAGATAGCCTGAACAACGTCAAGGATAGCTGAACACTGGTGTCGTGCAGCGAGTAGTCGTAAACACATCGACCACTACGACCGCCACGGCCGAACAGTGCAAGCACTCTCGCCGTCCACCCATAGCGCCGCCGGGGCTCTGGCGACGCCCCGTTGTACCAATTTAGTCGGGAAGCTGCTTCCCTGACCTCAGAGCACGATTGGTCTCAGGCTCCGCAATCATATGATCGCTACGGCTTTACATTGCCTGCCGATGTACAGGAGGATGCCTGCACCTCGGCAGTCAATGTGGGACACGACTCAAACCTAAGCCCAACATTGGCAGAAAATAATTTCTATTCAAATAGAGCAGCGGAAGTTGTGATTAGCACGCGCCAGATTTTTTATATTTGAATTGAATGATCTGATCTATTCCCTGTTAATGAAAATGATAAACACCTTATATTGTATACCAATATTTTTTTGGTAACCACTTTTTTTATCATTTCCTCCTAAGTTCTTTAGGGCCTTCTTGGTTTGCTTCAACTTTTGATGTAGTAATCTAGACAATATGATGCTAACCATTTGAACAATATTGTCAGTACATCGTAAATGAATCTTGCAAGAAAAACAATGGCTTAGCCTTGGCCATCCTCAGACTGAAGGCATCTTATCTTATCATTATTATCTTAATTTGTTTCTGAAGTATTCATTGCTCTGGTTGACTTTTTACTGAGGTTTTATCCGCCTATCATCTTTCCATATTTGTGTAAGTTCTTAAAATCATGTTTCATGATCTATAAAGAGCTAATGATATTTAACATCTATGATATTCAGTTTTTGTATATGTTCTCTCTCTCTTTTTTTTTATATGAATATATGGCAGCTATATTCACTTAGAAAAAATATAGAAGATGATATAGTATATAGTAAAGAACATGCGAAACAGACAGAGTCAATATTATGCTGGCTGTTTCCCCAGATATAATCTTAAATATGATTCACTTTAATGAATACTAAATAGTCAAATAATGTTATTTATGTATAATATTTATACATCATTTCAGGCTGTCATACACGTCTCAACTGCATATTCAAATGCTGATAAAATTGAAGTTGAAGAAAAAGTTTATCCACCACCTGCAAGTCCTGAATGGATTGTGTCCTGCCTTCAACAAGTTTCTCCAGAGATGATGGACCATCTAGCAATCGCACTGACTCAAAATCATCCAAACACGTACACTGTTACTAAAGCAATGGCTGAATCTATTGTAGAGCAACACGCTGAGGAATTACCTATTGCCATAGTTCGACCATCAATTGGTAACCAGAAAGCTTTAATAATTTTTCTCAAATTATTTATAAAACCATTAAAGTAATTTATACTGAGTAGATAAAATAAAACAATAGAGCATTGAAAAAAAAAATCTATAAATAACCAATCAAATCGTTTCATGGTCAATTATTTTTAAATTAAATATGATTTATTTGGCCTACATAAAAAACAAAATAAAAGTTTTGTTGATTTAAGTAACATTTTAAGTAAATATACCTGACACTAGTTTAAGTAAAATATACATGAAAGGACATGATTATTATATAAGCTTTAACTAAAGAACAATTTTAGTTGTATTATCAGAAGAAATTAACTTAATTAATTAATATTTATTTAACGTATATTTTAAAACTTTTGATATATATATATATATATTTTACACATTATAATATATACATATACACACATATATATTAAAACAGGCATATCTTAATTTGTTAATATTGATTTTTACTAATCTGTTTTTAGTAACCGCTGCCTGGCAAGAACCTTTTCCAGGCTGGGTAGACAATTTTGCTGGTATAACTGGAATCATGTGTGAAATAGCCCGAGGAACTATTCGATCTATTATTTGCAATGACAAATATTTGGTCGATATTATCCCTGTAGACATTGTTGTTGATACACTTATTGTTGCTGCATGGCACACTGCTACATTTAGGTATCTTAATTTCATGAATGTTTTACTTAATTTAATAAGTATATATATTTAAAATTCTGTATCTGTTTGTATAAAACATTTAGCTAATATATAATCGTCATATAGTATTCTTTTTGAAATATATTGTATTGTTACTTCAGGCAAGATAGTTAAAGTATACTTTAGGAAAAAAAAAAACATCTTTCACAGTATAAATTTCAAAAAATGTTGCAAATAAAAATTATATACTATAATAGATGAAATATTGCTTTTTCTAACTTAAAAAATAAATATTTACTAATAGTTACCAATCATTTGTAATGAATTTTGTAGATTTCTAATGTAGGAAATCTCTGTAGGCTTATAATGAAAGAAAAAATATACTCATAAACCTTTACATTGGTTAGGTTTTTATGGTGTTTAAATATATTTCCCTTTTAATCAAAACTAAAAATAAAGTTTATATAAATAATATTTTTTTAGAAAATTAAAAATATTTGTTATTTTTATAATAATAAGGATATAAATATGAATTTCAGCCTAAGTGTCTAATTTCAGGCTGAGGATACATACCTAAAACTATTCCTTTTTAGATAGTCATTATTGCTTGGTATCTGAAGCACTTAAAGGTGCACCTGACATTACTGAATCTATTTAGGACTAATAGTGTCATTTTACTTCACAAGTAATCAAAGTGAAGCCACACAATGTTTTCTTTCGGTTTTTACAAATAGTTAACAGCCTTACTTGGACATATGCTTTCAACTTTTACATCCAGAGAAAAAGATTTGCCCTATCAATTTTTTTTTTTTTTTTTTTTTATTTGTTTCCCAACCCTCCCATGCCACCAGGGCAACACGGGTGTATGCAGTAGTGTGATGTTAAGCATTAATGCATAATAACACACTACTGCCATAATATCAGTTTACAAAATTCTAAGCTGTGCACACAGCTAGCTCTTCTACTTTTTCCTGGCTCCTTTAGGCCTGGCTTCCCGAATCCGGAGGTCTTCCTGGGACTGGTCCTCTTCTCCTTCTGTGTGCACCTAGGTTGAAGTGAGCTGGGCCCACCGCCGTCTTCCAGCCATTTATAAAGTCTTTGAACCGCGGAAAGTTTTCTTCACTCACCAACTGAGGAAACTCCTCCTCAGTGAGGACGTAAATTCCCGTCGTTCTCATTAACCTCGCTCTTAATTCGTCGAAAGCAGTGCAGGCCGTGACCACATGCTCAACAGTCTCCGGAACACCACAAGCGGGCAGTGGGGATCTATATCCTGTCCGAAGCCATGGAGTTTAGCTCTGAAACCCCCATGTCCCGTGAGAAATTGTGAAACCCAATAGTCCGGGAGGACCCATTTCGCCTGTAACCGAGATTCAACGGTGGGAAAGTATTTTCTTAAGGTACTGCCTTTCGGAGTCGTCACCCACCGTCTGCTCCAATCTTCAATTGTTTCCTCCCGGATAATCTTTTTCCATTTATTTGGGTTTTCAATAATCCTCATCCGTAGGTTCTCCGACAGACTAGTTGAGCCCTCCTTCTTGTAGTCGTACCTGGTCACTTCTTCTCGCAGGAGGAGGTCGAGAGGCACCACCCCCGCTAAGACCTGCACTGCTTCATGCGACGTAGACCTATATGCTCTGGTGACCCGAAGCAGAGCAGTTCTCTGAGTCGATGCTAGCCTATTTCTTTGTCTGAGTGTGAGGTTTCGGAACCAGAAGGGAGACGCATACCTAAGGATACCCTCCACAACACCCTTATAAATAGTGATAGTGGCTGGATACCTAAGGCCCCAAAATGCGCCCCCCACACGACTTAGACCGTTCATTGCTAGGGCCACCCTACCTGCCAGATATTCCAAATGAGGCGTCATATTGAGGCCTACACCTAACCTAACCCCTAGGTAGGTTACCACCTCACTTGGACGTATCCTCTGACCTTCTATGTACATCGTTATAGGGTGTGCCCTATCAGTCTTTCCCTTAAGGAGGATGGCTTGAGTCTTAGCAGCAGCCATCCTCATCTTCTTCCCCTCACACCATCTAGCGACTAGGCTGGCGCATCGCTCTGCTTCTCTCTTGACTCCAGCTCTGCTGTTGGAGGCCACCACAGCAGCTAGGTCGTCAACGTAAGCAGTGGCAGGAAACCGCTCCTCCTCTAACACTCCCAGTAACTCATCAAAGACGAGCTTCCATAGAGCAGGACCAAGCACCGATCCCTGAGGGCAACCTCTCTCTATGGAAGCTTCTACCTCGTAGTAATTGCCTCTAATCTTGACACTTCTATCCTGGAGATAACTTCTTACTAATGTGTATAAGTTACTAGGAGCATCATACCTCTGCAGCTGCTGAAGCACGCTAGGCCACCATACGCTGTCAAAGGCGGAGGATATGTCGAAAAGAAGCAACATGACATACCGCTCCGCCCTCTCCTCAACATCTCTGCGCACTCTCAGCAGGGCATCAGCGGTTCCTCTGCCTCTGGTTGATCCATATTGCCGTGGATGACTTGCTCTAGCGAAAACTGGCCGTAAACTAGTCATCATGAGGTTCTCCAGGACCTTGCTAATCACAGGGAGGAGACATATAGGTCTATATGAATTAGGGAGTTGTTTGTCCCTATCTCCTCCCTTGTAGAGTAGTCTCAAATCAGCGATCTTCCATCTTCTTGGAAAGTATCCCATATCCAGACATTCATTGAAAATACTCAACAGCCGGTCTTCAATATACGTGATACTGTTCCTCAAGATCGCTGCATCTATTGCATCAAGTCCTGGAGCACGATTAGTCTTCTGCTTATCCACGGCAATACGAAGATCGTGAATGTCCCATGGTGGGCACAAATCTGAACCAGGTGGATATACCGTGGTGCGTCTCACAAAATCATCATTTTCGCTGTCCTGGGTTGGGTCATCTCTGGGATATATTGCTTCAATGAAAACATTGGCAGTTTCTTCAAGGGTGGTTGCCTCAGTATTATGATACCGCAAGGCTGCAATAGTCTGCATCGGGGACAACTTACCCAATGCTACCCTATACGGAATACCCCAGGGATTCTTCAAAGACTCTTCAATGATGAAATCATCCCAAGACTTCCGCTTTTGTGAGCGAACCTCGTTTCGGTATATCCTGGCTTTTGACTTGTACTCATTGCGAAGTACAGTGCGCCTCTCTTCGCATCTGCACCTCTGATATGACCGCCGGGCCTTGTAGAGGTCTCGTTTTAGAACAGTTAAGGCTGGCGTCCACCATGGGACAGGTCGAACCCTCGCCTTCCGGTGCTTGAGGGAGTGTTCGGCAGCATCACGAATGTTGTTGGTAATCCTGGACACCTTGTAGTCCAGATTGTCAACTACATCCATCTCTGCCGCTTCCCACTCCTCGTCTGCAATCACTCCTTCCAGGTAGGACCTGAAGACACTCCAGTCATTTATTTTAGTGACGAAACCCTTATCAGTACCGTGGGAACATCCTGGCTCATTTACCAGGCCAATTGCTATCGCAACGTGATCGGAACTCGTATCAGATCTGAGAGTCCAATCAGCAATATACCTCGTAAGCGCAGGCGTGGCGATCGTGACGTCAATCCAACTCTGCCCCATGCCTCCAGAGAAGGTAGGGGTGGCAGAGGGTTCGTTCATCACGACAAGGTGATTTCTGCCTATGAAATTTCCCATTTTAGCGCCTCGCCTGTCAGTAATATTGGACCCCCAGACCGTGTTCCAGGAGTTGGTATCTGAGCACATGATCACATTCCTCATCTCTCTAATGATCGCCTCCATAGCGGATATGCTTTCTTCTACATCACTATTCACAGGTAGGTATGCCGATACCAATGTGAAAGAAATCTTGCCCCACTTAACATAGCAAGATGCATAATCCGCCATGGTGTGTTGTCTCAGATCCATCACGTCAAGGTTAGGATTATTAATCACTATTGCAGCCCTGGGCCTCCTCTCTCCACTGCTCAGGGCTATAACTCTTGACGTGAGGCCAAACCCCGTAACCCTGTTCCCACGGCAGCTAGGTTCCTGGACCGCCATGATATCGTAGCGTTGTGCCATGGCGCGAAGCTCGTCAGCCACAATATGCCGGCGGCCCATATTCAACTGTAGGATGTTGAGTCTAATCATAGTGAGTTCTCCTCACTAATTCTTGAGATCTCTTGATGTGCACTGGGCATTCTCTACTTCCTGCCTGGTGTTTAGCCTTACTTTTTTGAACACCTTCCCTCACGCAGTTAACGCATGTAGGTGCGGTCTTATTTCCTTTTGCGGGACAGTTTTTAGCAATATGCCCACTCGCCGCACACCACTTGCATACTATGCCATTTGCCTCACAAGTAGCTTTTGTATGTCCATATCCCTGACACCTTAGACAGGGAGGAGCATCGGGGTAATCTAAGATTGTCAGTGACCACCAACCTCCTGTAATTATTTCCTCCTTGAGTAGATTATATCTTACCATTGGATGTACTTCTAACACCCAATTATTGGTAATTTTATTTCTAGCCATTGATGAGAACAATGGCTTTATATTACCTAATTGGTTCTCAGAAATAACGGCCGATTTTGCAGCCAACCTTTCCCATAGCATCCTTTCTAGATTTTCCGCAGTCCATGAAAGGGGAACTCCTTTTACCTCCACTTTTGGTTTTCTTTTTAAGGCTAGTTTTGCCTCCATTCCAACTTCTTTTAATTTTTGCCATTCAATTATTTTTTTCGCATGGGCACCCTCATCTACACAAACTAAAACTGAGCCAGCTTTGGTCGCCCGTACAACTCTCGCCTTGACTCCTAGTTCAGTTGGAGAAGGCAGATTGTTGATGATGTCAGCTGCACTTTTACATTGAGAAGCGATGGTAACATAAGTTGGTCTTGTAGTATCCATCGGTTTTAATGGAAGCCCTTTAACAATATCGGCCATCGTAGTCTGATGTGTAGACCTTTTTTTGGTCAAACTTTCCTCTGCTATTGGTTTAGAGGCCTCGATCTCTTTGGCCACTTGTGGAAGAGCCTTTTTCCTTCTTTGCTTTTTCTTTACTTCCTGGAAACTTTCATTCTCCGTGGTCTCAATAATAGCGTGGGCATCGGCTAATAGCGGTTGTTCTTTAACGCATGGAAACTCCCGAGATGTCTGAGGTTCTGACAGTGGTCTTTGTATGGTTTTACTTTCCGTCTTGAGTCCCTCGATAACCATAGGTACTGCTTTTTCCACTAATGCATTTACTATGATATCATACATTTCAGAGGAAGCTAATGTGTCCTTTACCACACGTTGTACTAAAAACGTTTTTTCATAGTTCTTATCATATATTGTCTCCATTATATCTATTAACTGCTGAATTTTCCCATTAACGTGCTTTTGTACCTTCGCACTCACGTTCCTGTCTGTTGCGTTCATGTAGACCCTGATGTTTTCTTTGATTCTACGTGCATCTTGCAGAAGACTATCGTCTACACGTTCTTTATCTGTTTCTTCTCGGGCGTCAGGAGATCCTTTCCTTTGCCTCTTTGCTGAAGGCCTTGGGCACTTTATAGCCTGTTCTTCCACCATTTCCTGCTCCATTGCTGATGCAATTTCATCAGCCATCTTACGCAATCCAAAATTAACAACTTTATACGTTGAAATAATGGGTGAACAACAGTAGAAGGAAATATTCAACACTCAAAATCTAACCTACGTTCGGGAAACTTATAAATTTCCTATCTTCAAAAGTAAGACTTTAATATGAACTTACCTTAGTGCTTCACCAACGTAATAGTCTCTAAACGTCCTTTTGGTTAGATTAAACCTTCGTGAAAACCACAAAGTTAACCTTAACCTCCACTGTTCACTCAAAAAGTTTATAAAATTAACTAAATAAACATAAACTAAAACTAAATCATGTTCAAAAAACTATAAAACACTAAAATAACACAAACAGTAGGAAACGATACAACAAAACTAACAAAACAAACTTGAAAAATACAAAACACTGAGAAGCACAATAACACTTTATCATAGGTAGATAACCTTCCTGCCCTATCAATTGTGCCTCTTAAGTGATAGCCTAGGTCTTGGGATCCATCCTCAGCTTATTCCTCTCATACAGTCATTCTACCAGTCTGGCATACCCTTCTGGGATAAGCTTCTGCCTTCAATCCAGCATTGATATTTTAAGCCAATAGGGTGGCCTCGTCATCTGATTGCCATTTCCTCCCTACTCTGAATAAAAATATCAAATGAAATATGAAAATAAACAACCATACAAGCTCAAACTGTAGTTCAGAACATATAAGAGGTTATTATTATATTTCTTAAATAACCAGAGAAAAATCTAGACCTTAATCTGACAGAGCATGTTGGAGTATTTTTCAAACTTCGTCTTTGGTACTGGAATCCCCACACTTAATGTAAATGTAATTTTAATGTAAATTTTGGATTTTTTTAGTTAAATTTTAAATTAAATGTAATACAATATTTTTCTTAAATAAATGATTTTTTATGAGTTGTGATGTATTTGCTAAACCAGCATGGGGATACACAGAGGAAACACGGGGGCAGTTGCTCTTCCCTAAATAATTTGAAAGAAAATAAAACACAATATAATACAAAAGGTTTGCCGAAAATTGGAGAAACTAATTTTAAAAAGTATGTGTATGTTGTGTTGTTCGCCAGTTTAGTTAATGAAGTGCTCCCAATGGGTGGTTTCCTAACAAGTTAATAAAATGCTTTGCTATACTCATTCTTCGTATTTACTTGTTATGTTACATGAATACAGTTGTATATTTCAATAAATAAATTTTAATACTTTTCTCTTTTTTTTCAGAAAAAGTGTAGTTCCTGTTTATAACTGTACATCAGGTACCCTTAATCCCATTACCTGGAAACAACTTGGTATTTTAACTCTGAAACACTCTTATTCCACACCATCAAAGTATGTCCAGTGGTACCCTGGATTCAGTTTCACAACAAATAGGTTGATGCACAATGTAAAGGATGTTCTACTCCATACTTTTCCTGCATTTATGATGGATGTATTGCTTCGTATTAGAGGAGCTAAACCTATGTAAGTAATTTTATTAGCCTTCAGAATAAATATGGATAAAATATAATTGTGTCCAACAAATTCTTTTAACATCAAATAATTTAAAGTATCACAAAAACTATTATAGGGCATAGCCATTGCATTTCAAATTTTGATCTAGATTTATTTTATTAGTCATTTTAAAAATAAATTTATGAACATTATTTCTGAAAATTTCCTTTTGTGAAAGCTTTCACATTTTCAGCTACAATAAAGTAAAAGTAAAAATATATAAATTTATACAGATTAGAAAAATTAGATTATTAGAATTGATATTTACTTAACTAGCCCAATAAGATAATATGCCATAAAATAATATAAATTCCTTAAAATTCAGGTTCATTATTTTGTAAATTCTAAACATGAAAACTAAACTTCATTAGAAGGACATGTTACTGTTTAGTGCCCCTTAAATTCATTCTTCATTAATGGCTGTATAAAACAAGTATTTTCTAAATCTTTTGATGCACTCATTGTTCAATACTTTCAATTAAATGCACAATACTCAGTGAGACAAAAATATGGCTCTTGCGGGTTTATGCAACCCTTACTGATATGAAAATAGCTAAAATCAAATGTTGAGAGTGACTATTTCATTTTCCAAATGTAATTACTATGACACATGTTTCGAATGAGTAATTAATAACCAACAATTTTTGAGAATTACACCAAGAATCACTATTGTTCTATTACAAATATTCTGTAGGAATTTAAGGTCAATACTGCATGAAGTGCAAGGCATAAAATATTCAAGAAATGTAATTTTAAACATGCCTTTTTTATTTTATTTTTAATAATGCCATCAAAAGACATTAGTTATGTTGATTAGTAGTTGATTGGAAACCATTTATAAGTATTTAAATGTAACTGTCTAAAACTATTTGGTAGTTTTCTTTTGACTATTTCTTTGGCAAATTTAAGAATATATCACAGTAGTGATTTGTGAAATCATGAATTTAACTGGTTTAAAGTCTCTCAGAATTATTGGTATTAACCATTCTTGATGGTCAGTCCATTAACATTTATTTGTCAACTTGTTACCTCCCTATTTAATGCATAACGTCCATAATTTTAATTTTATGTTTTAGGAATTTAATTTTTCAGCCAACAGTTGTCAAAGGCCTGAAAAGGCCAACATTTATAGATTTACTTAATAACAAGGTTTTTTGGAGGTAAATTTAAAATTATTATGTTGTGTGTCCAGCATCATTTTCTGTAGTCATTTAAATATGTTTAAAAAAGAGTAGATAATCACTATAATGCATGATTTATGTTGTTCGTCCGTTTGTCTTTGTTATTAGGCCTAAAACTGTTGTAAATCTAAAACCCCTAAAATTTCCAAATATGGTCACTTATTTCATAACACCACAGGAGTGAGACTGGTGACAAGTATTTTCTTTAAGAAAATTTTTTTTAAGAATAAAATTCAAGAGGACAAAGAGAGTGGCTATTTCCCTACTTGATTACAAATCTTATGTTCAAATCTTATACTCTTCTTTTTAAATATTCATTGTAATAATTAATAGAACTAATTTATCAATAATCCTGAATAACTGAAATATTTTACACATTATTATTAATTTTAAGAAACATTTTTTGATTATTCATTGTTGCAAGTCTCTTTGGTTTATATAACTTTTTTTTTGCAACTTCCATGATTCTCTGTCTTATTATGCACCTTATCATAAGTTTTCAGCTAATGATTCTGCTAGTTTGAGGCTAAACATCTACTTTTTGAGTTTACAGTGGCTAGTAAAATATTTTACTTAAAGTTATCCTATCTGTTTGCTTCTGTTTTCAAAGGATCATTCCAGAAATAACTTGGAATTTCACTGATTTTTATTTTGTGTACATTGTTTAATTTTTTCACCATAAGTCACCTTATTTGTTCTTTTAGCACTATAAATGCTTATGCTACGAACTGGTCCCAGTTTAATTGGGGTGCTCTCAGAGCCTTTCCTAGCCAACTTATCTGCTTTTTCATTGTCAAGTATTTCCAGAGTATATTAGATTAGAAAAATAACCTTCAATTACAATTTACTCCAGAACATACTTATTTTACTAAACCATTCATACAAATTTTTTTTTTTTTTTTTGCTTATTTGAAGATTTTAGTTTCAATACACTATAAATATGTATCAAATAACTTAAATTGATATGCATACAAAATTAGGAAGGATCTAGTGTCATCACTTATACTTAAAGTGTTACCTACTATTAAAGGATAGACACAAACTCATTAAAGAACCTCTAGTGCATGAAAATATATCTTCGATCTCTGGCCATAACTAATTTAGTCGAAAAATGGTCCTTACTAGCTCTGTGAATTGACATCCAAGTCTTCTAAACACCACGAAGAAGTTGGTTACCCACAGTACTAAAACCTTTAGTGGTCTAGACGAGAACTGTGAATTTACTAATTTATTCATGGTGTTTAAAAGGCTTGGAAGATGATCTCAAGTAACAGAACCCATGAGGACCATTTTTCGACGTAACTAGTTATAGCTGGAGACAGTATATATACCCTCATCATGAAGAGAAGCTACTGCAAAAACATAAAAGAAATATTACAAAATTTAATCACCAACACCAACCTTCCAATTATAATATGATGTTATCTGGAAACTTTGGTGTATGATTATTTGGTCAAACTGTTTTAAAGGTAGTGAAAATTTATTTATCTGAATTTCTTGGTAAACTATGCATTCTAATTAATTATATAGTACTTTATTTTCTTTTTTTTTGTCCCCTTCCTCACCTTTTTGGCTATACAGGGTTTTTGCAGAACCTAGAAAGAAATCTAGGAAATTATACTAGAGTTATAAGGACTTCTCTCCTCTCTTCCTGCGAACCAGGATTTGAACTTCTAATCTTCATTTAATCAGGTTCCCAACAATACATGTTTTCCACACACGATAGCCCGTTCAGCTGCCCTGTCTCACTTTGGGTACAGGATCTCGTAAGGAAGTACTATTTCAACGCCATTGGTGTTCCCAGAGAGGTGCGATTTGGCTGAAATCATACTGAACCGCCATGTTTTCCCCTTTAATGTATAATTAATTAAGAGTACCTACATCATTGAGGCTGGGTATGCCAGCAGCATCTCCTGATCCCAGGATTGATCTGCAGGTGATGTAACAGAATAAATAATTATCTACCGCAGCCAGACTAAAACCAGAGACCTAGAGCACAGCAGCAGAGTACCTTACTCACTGAGATACACTGTTCCCAATTCAAGTATATGGTTCTTTTTAAAATATAGATAAATTACAAAGGATTTGGATAGTAAATGAAAAGGAGAAAATATACTTAAATTACCATCGTAAATATACATAAGAAAAATATACAAAAGGTAAAATACAATTATAATAACCAGTATATGATATTTTGAGTTTAATAAAAGTGTATAAATGTAAATAATGTGTTATCTTCTATAAGGTGAGCCTAAAAAATCATCGAAACATTGCAATATGAGTACTGTTTACTTCTCCTTAATTTTTATTATTTTCTTGTTTTAGCATGCTGAAACTCTGCAAAAGAATTCGTTTTGCTGCCAAATCTGGAGAATTTTTTTCTCTTCATGAATGGAAATTTTATTGTGATAACCAAGCTGCTTTGAACAACGACATGAGTGAGCATGATCGTTCTGTTTTTCATACAGAAGTCTCAAAAATTGGTTGGGATGACTACGTCAAACTTTTCCTAATTGGAATCAGAAAATATGGTCTAAAGGATTCCCTTGATTCACTTCCAGCAGCAATGAAAAAATTAAACAGGTAAATAATTCTATAAAGTTCTCTTGAGGTTTTATTACCTTTATTTATAGCTATTTAATTTTGTAGATCATAAATGCATCTATTTATAAGAATACCTGCTGAATTGTAATCGCGTAACAATTTTATCGAACGATTTGAAATAATCAACTTTCCAATTTGAATGAGATAATTTAAACTATCACTTGAAGTTTATGAATAATTTTTTAAACAGTAATAGACAGATCAGTTCTATTATTACATATATCACCATATTTTTGTGGAAATTTCTAGCCAGAGAAAACATGTAACAAACCACATCTATTGTAACTGTAAATAACTACAATTTTACCTATCCTGCTTTCACTTCCACCCTTTAATAAATGAGAAAAAGTGAATTTCCTGGAAGGGGGAGAGGTGCATGCGCCATCACCCTTGGATAGCTTATTTGGCATTCATATTAAATTTCCACATATGATGAATTTAATTTTTACCATTTCAGCAAGTGTATGTAAATATGATATTGTGTTCTTGATCTAATTTAAAACATGTTTTGTATTTAATCACTACATATCTTTAAAATTGTTTCAGGCTGCTTTGGTTACAAAGAGTAGGAAAATTAGTAACTTTTTATCTTATTTATAAGCTAGTAATGAGGTTCAGATGATATAGGTTTAACAAGCAAATCAACATCTTGCTAAAAATTCAAAATTTATGAAGAATGTGCAGCTTCATAAAAAATATTATTTGTTACGGTGCATGAGAATGAAATAACAGAATTGAAATCATTATTCCATCTTCATGATATGAATTCTATTTATAAATCTGCAGTTAGGGAAACTGCTCAGTATCCAAAGTTTTATTTTATACTCCTATATTTATAGTATATTTATTATTGTAAAATTGTTAATCTATAATATTACTTACAATGCCTTATGAGTAATGAAAAGAAGTAATACGTTAAATAAATTGTAAATTGTCAATTTTCAAATGAGTTATTTTTAAACTATCAAATATTTCTTCAAAATATGTACAGAGTGTTGCATTTATTTTATTTTCTAATATATATTCAATTTGAATAAGACATTTTTACAACAAAAAAAAATTAAATAATCATGTTGAATGTTTATAATTATTAAAAAAATAATTATAAAATAATCATTCAAAAAGTTTTTTTTGGCATTGTATAGCTTTAATTGCTTAAGAATCAATAATTGTAGTTCATGTGTGTATTGAAAGTATTTGTAATGAATTCTTGTATGTATTATAATAAAAATGTAAATGTCAAGAAGAGAATTTTATGAAATATATTAATTTGAAACCATGTAAAATTTCTGTTAATAAAAAATTAATTTTTTTGTTGTTTTCATTTATATGTTTGATGTGCATAGTTAATGTATTACTTGCCTATATTTATCTCATTTTGCTACCTGTTGTAAATATCATTAGTTTTTCAAGTCAAGAAATTATTTATTTCATTTTACGAGTCTCAATTGTTGTACTTGTTTAAATTTCTAATTTAAAAAGTTATTTTATAATATTAATTTTACAATTTATTAATATTTTAAGCCAGTAAAGTACACTTTAACAAGACTGCATGATCTAAACATCCTAATTTATTCACTTTTTACTCAGCCTATATAAATTTGCCCATAGAACAGTCCACGGGTAAGATGTAGCTAAACTGTACCAATTTTCTCGGGAATAGCGCCAAGATTACATTGATTGTTTACAAGAATGACTACAAATTTTGGATTTTTTAATTGGTTAAAAATCCAAAATTTGTAGTCATTATTTAAAAAGTGTTTGAACATATATGTAAAAAACATGAAATACGTAAGAAAAAAATGCTAAACCTCTAATTATAGTCCTTTTGTATTTTGTCCTGAATTAAGGCTAAACCATGATTACTTTTTATTATTATTATTACATCTTCAATCTTCAGTTTTAGCAAATATGTTTTGATTGTAGATGGATCACATAGCCTTTCAATAGTTTCAATGAGCACTTTCAAATTTTCAATAAGAGAAATATTTTTTTCCTATGATTTTTAATTGTTCTGAACAAGAAAGGCAACTTTTCGCTTAAATATACCAAATCTTTGTTTAGATCTAATGAATTAAATAAAATGGCAAAAATGAGTAACCGAATTACATGTGTAAAACAAATTCTAACCCCATTGCTAGAAGATCATCGAAATAACAATAAGAAAATTAAAAATATTTATATGAAAATAATTTTTTCATTCTATTTATGTTATGATGCAAATAAATTAATATCAGCATTGATTGAAATGAGAATAAGTGAGAATTAAAATTTTAAAATAAGAACAAATCACAATTATTATCATAAAATGGAGAACATTACACCAAAATTGTAATTACTCATTTATATCAAAGTTTTAGAAACAACTTTCTGGTTCATATGGAAGCCTGATGATTTTTGTTTATATCATCAAAAAATTTATTTTAGTTTTAAAGTAATCTTACCCACAAGAAGTAAAGTTACCCCCTTTTTTACAATGTTAATTATTTGTTTTTTTTAGAACTTGAGACTACTTAAGGTTCGATAAAAAATATATTCTAATAGATATAAACAGGGATATGATTCAGTCGTTGTTCAGATTTATAGAAGAATTTAAAAAACACTTTTAAAAAATAAATTATAGCTCTACCTTCAGTATTTGATAATATAGAAATATGAGCCGTATAGGACTTAAATTAAAGTCTTGAGCAAAAAAAAATATACAGCGCTGGCCTTAGATATTCAGCGACCCCAGGAAATGACATAATCTTACACCCTTCCTAAAATAATTAAATGTATTTCTTAAGTTGTTTTATATTATGTAATATTTGAATTTTACTTCTTAATTTTATTTTTCATTAAACATTTCTCTAATACAGTTACTTTATTAATAGGTTAAAATCAATTATTTTAATATGTTTTTTAACTTTTTTTTATTTCTTACAAATGGTTTGTGCCTCTCTCCAAGTCGGCACCCCGAGGCGATTGCCCCACATGCTCCACCCTAAGGCCGGCACTTTATATATATATATATATATATAATGGGTGATAAATATTCAGTACTCAATCATTATAAAGTTGTTATTTGTAAAGTTTCATTATAAAGTTTCAGAGGGATATAAGGAGGGAAGGCTTTTGGGCTGAAAAAAAATATAATAAAATTATCTAAGTATTATTGTTCATGTTATTACATTTAATAGGGCTTCTAGAATCACATAAACACCACTTTATATAGATAGTTAGTTGTTTTCTTTTTCTTCCAATATAGTTAATGTTGTATCTAAAAAAAAAAAGCTTTTAAGTTGAAGCCTCCCAAAATAAAATCTTGGATACTCTAGTGTCATCAGCTGAACCATATAAGAAAAGTTAATACTAAAATTTCTGCTTATCCTGAAAACACTTAAATAGCCTGCGAGACCTTTTTCCTTTTGAAATCCGCAGACTTCTGATCACTTCCTTAATATTTCCCCATTTCGACTATTGCTGCACGGTATATGGAGGTGTCTCTGGGGATCGAAATGGGGAAACTAAAACATTTGATAAATTGCTTTGTACGATTCATCTTCGGGATCCCAAGAGACGCCCCTGTTTTCTGTTTCTATGAAGAGTTGAAGTGGCTTTATCCTTCCAACTGCCGTAAGTATTTCCTGGCATCCTTCCTCTTCCAAGTAATTCACTCTCGCCATCTTCCATACATTAACTCCTTCAATTAAACTGTTTCACCAAACCGATTTATCCGTATTTAGTCTCAAATTTTTCCTTTTTTTCCCTTATCATTAGTCACTATTTCGGTTTTTTCAAATGATATTTTTGACCAGGGTCTTTCTTTTATTTCCTTCAGTTCATTTATCTGATTAACTGCCTTTTATTCACTTTCCGTTATAAGTGCTAGGTCATCCACGAAAAGCCAAGAACCTTCTTTTTACTCCATCTCTTTACTCCTGTATCCTTACCCAGATTTATTTTATTTCCAAAGTGTTCTCATAATTTTGTCCAAAACTCCTTGTCTTAACCCTGTTTTAATTTCGAATGTTTACTGATTTCTCAGTAACAGTAAGTCAGTTAAAGTTAGTTTAATCAGATTTATAGTTTTATGATCTTCTCAGCAGATCAAGGACCATTTAATCATCATTTCATATATTTTTTTTTGATATATTATTATACCCTGTATCTCATGTATTGTTCGTCTCCACAAGATCCCGTCCTTCTGACCTTGACTCCCCTTTCCATAGATCTGCTTCATTTCAACATTCCTTTATTGTCGGCTCCTGCACCTTTTGGAATTCTATCCCATTTAAAATCCACCATGCTTAAAATCTCTTATCCACATTCAAAACCCTCTTAATCCAATTCCTCTTCACAATCCAATCAGACGCTGGTTAATTATGTATTATGAAACAAAGATAATTTTTTTTTCTTTTCATTCACCATTATTTTATTTTATTTTATGTTTATTATTTATGATTTATGAGCTCCGTTTAAAATGCACTTCAAAAATTTTATAATAGATATTTAAATACCTTTACTCTTCTACATACCTGTTCACCTATGCGTAGATGGTCTTCCTCATCTCCCAGTGGCATATACTCAGTCTTTTGGAAATCTATCCTGAGACCTGCCTCTTCATAAGCTTTCTTTAATTGGACAACCACCATCTCCAGGAAAGCTTTCTTCCGGGCCATCACTACTTGATCGTCTGCGAAGAACAGGATAAGGAGCTCGTCGTCGTCAAAGTACACTCCGTAATCGACTTCGTCTCATCCATTGCTTCACTACCTTATGCAAGTATAACTTGAAAATGCTTGGAGACATACAAGACCACTGTTTCAGCCCTTTGGTTCCAGAAAATGATGAAAAAAATTTGTTTTTGAAAGGAAAAAATCTGGTGAGCACAACCTTCGCTTACTGCTCTACTTTAAAAAGAAATTATTTTCTGGCAATGCTAGGCTATTATAAAATTTTTGAAGTGCATTTTAAACGGAGCTAAAGGTTAAAACTTACAGATAACAAGTCATTAAAACCATTAAAATTACAGAAAGTCTATTTATTATATCGACAGTAGGCAATAAAAATCTAATCACTCCGTCTGCTTTTATAAACTACACAACTTCAGTCTCTGAGCTTTTCAGTTGACAGAATGACTAACTCCAATTTCAACATTTTTGGGTATTGTCATTTTAGTGATATTTTTATTTGAAAAAGTTATCTATGCAGACAGCGAGTATTTTGATTACAGAGTAGGTGATTGCAGTGTTGAAATACAGAACTGTGAACAAAGGTATAAATTTCGTCACTAAAATTAATAATAAAAATGGTGAAATTGGAATTAGTCATTCTATCAACCGAAATGCTCATACATGCCTACAGAGGTTTGAAAGTATATCTGAATATTTAACCTATAAATAATTTTTTTTCAATCTTAGAAAAACATTTAAAAGTTTACATATAGTTTATTTATTTATTAGATATACATATTTCTGGCTCACAATAAATTTGCCATCTACATTGGTATTCAGCAAATATGATATCAAGGACAAGAAATGATAGCATAAGAAAAAAAATAATAGTAATAACAAAACAGAAAGACAAAAAAAATAAAATAAAAAAAAAATAAATAAAAAAAAAAGAAAAAAAAGAAAAAAAAAAAGAACAGTAGCTAAATAACACATACATATTAACAGAATAACACACAAAAAAAGAAAAGATAATGCAGCAAGTAGCTCAATGCAATAAGTCTCTTGGCCAGCGCCTCAGCAGTCTTCTGGACGGATTATATGGATTTGTGGCAGTAGATAGAGCTTGAGTAAGTGGATTGGAATTTAGAGTCAGTCTGTCATGAAAATTATGGACTCGACAATAGCCGTGAAGATACGCCGTTTGTTCGCGTTTGAAATAGTACCTTTCCA
The DNA here is from genome assembly GCA_928085145.1 of Nezara viridula. NCBI lineage: Eukaryota > Metazoa > Arthropoda > Insecta > Hemiptera > Pentatomidae > Nezara > Nezara viridula. The sequence goes on from OV725079.1 coordinate 130,639,481, forward strand.
GAGAACAGGATGCAGCATTCTAGTAGCTTTTCTTGCCATCTCTACCTTGTTTCGGACATCCACTTCGGACGTTCCAACATCTTCTATATAGGACCCGATGTTGGAACGTCCTAAGTGGATGTCCGAAACAAAGTAGAGATGGCAAGAAAAGCTACTAGAATGCTGCATCCTGTTCTCTGGAAAGGTACTATTTCAAACGCGAACAAACGGCGTATCTTCACGGCTATTGTCGAGTCCATATTAACCTACTTATGTGAGGCATGGTCGATGAATGCTGGCTTATATGCCAAAATTCGGTCTGTAGAAATGAATTTTTGGAGAAGGTGTCTACAGTTAACGAGGCTGGACAGAGTCCGAAATGATGTGGTGAGACAGAGAATAGGTGTAGAGGAGACCGTCTCTGAGAGGATCGGGAAACGGCGATTGAGGTGGTATGGGCACTGCAGGAAAATGTCTGAAGAGCATTGGCCAAACATAGTCCTGGACTGGCAGCCACCCGGAAAGCGTAGGCGAGGACGACCGAGAACCACGTGGATGGAAGGAGAAGAGATGGCCGGCTGAGGTCTACAGGAGGGTGACTGGGAGGATAGAGATGTGTGGAGCTCTGCTCTGACCTGAAGAGGTATCCCACGTTGGAACACCGGAAATAAGTAAGTAAAAAACTAAACAAATCTCAATCAACCTTATTTCTATAGTACCAAGTGTCATGGCCGCAATTACAGTCGTTTGCTTGTATCGCTCTGTCGTTGTTTCCTTTTCATCAGGTTAATGCTTCAATTACTGCTGCTATACAGTGTGAATAGTGTGCTTTTGTACATTTGAACATTTCCACATTAAAATATTGAGGTGAGAGACATTTATTAAAATTATGTTGACTATTTAATTGATATACGTTCGGTAGAAACAGCTCAGCTGGCCGATAATTCCCTTTGAGGGGCTTACCTTATCAAGATACATTCACGGTCAAGGCCTGGTACCAACACATCTTCCTTCGAGTGATATCGAGTTCCTATCTAAGAAACATTTTTTTTTTTTAATTATTCTTATTTGAGACTTTTAGTTTTATTTATTTATGTACATTGAGAAATGTTTTATTTTACCTGTAAATATTTTTGTAAATAGCTTAGTTTTAAGAATTAATTTCCTTTATTTCCATTTTAATTCCATTATAACTTTTATAGACTTTTAATTATTTTGTTATTATGGATCTTGTTAATACGTCGGGTGATGAATCGGAGGAAGAGACACCATTTTCCGAAATAAGCGGGACAGATTCGCAATATTTAAAAAGAAGGACACTCCAAAAGCGAAATCGAAATTCTGCTCCTGGATCGGCGGGTAACTCACCTACTAAGAAAAAAAATAAAGCTACCAAATCAAAAGAAATATCTGAAAATAGCAAATCAACATAAAACACCCGCAGTAAAACCACTGCAGCCAACAAATTAGAAACAGTTCCACCATCCACCTCAATCAGTAATTCTGTTACTACCAATATTTCATCAAATAAAACTCAGGAGCCAAAAACATTTTCGGATCCAGAACCACCACCTATTTTTGTATCAAAAATTGAAAATTTTATGTCCTTCGGGCAAGAAATTGCTGACTTGATAGGACAGCCTAATTTTCTATGTTTCTGAAGAGTTAATGATATAAAAATTAACACTAACTCTAAAGAAAACTATAAAAAACTCATGGAGCATTTTACATCAAGAAAATACCAATTCCACTGCTATCAACTCATACAGGAAAAAGCGTATAGAGTAATCTTGAGAAGTCTGCATTCAAGTACCACCACAAACTCCATTAAAATCGGATTGGAAGAAATAGGCCACAGTGTCAGAAATATTTCACCCGTATTACATCCTAGGGTAAAATATCCGTTACCACTATTTTCCGTGGATCTGGAACCAGCAAAAAACAATTCCGAAATATTTCAGGTAACGAGATTAGTATATTCAACAGTCCGTTTTGAGGAACCTAGACAGCAGCCCATAGTAGTGCAGTGCACAAACTGTCAAAATCTGGGACAAACCAAAGCCTACTGCTTTCACGAGGCCAGATGTGTGAAATGTGCAGGTTCACACGCATCAGACACTTGTCAGAAACCAAGGCACGAACCTGCGATATGTGCTCTTTGTGGTGAAGCCCGAGCTATAGAGGTTGTGAGGTTTATAAAAGTCTCCACAAGCAAAGATCCCATAATATAGCAGTAAAAAGCCAGAACCTTGTTCAGAAAAGTAACACAGAACCGCTTGAAATTGAAAATCTGGATGTTTTCCCAGCACTGCCGACAACACCTCAAATCGTCCAACAACGGCCATCGACCACTGTATCAAAAGACCTTCCTCAACAAGAATCCACCAAGCAACACTCCCAAACCAATATCATCAAGCAGCAACCTCGACGTCAGGCGCCCCAGACCTTCAAATCTAAACCTAAAATCAATAATCCTCAGCAACAACCTCCACGTCAACAAATCCCCCCTCATTATCTTTCCCTAACGGTCAAACTTCCGCCAGAGCACCCGCATCCAGCACAATCCCATCCTAATCTCCAGATGAATCCCCCATCATATGTACCTCAGAAATTTCAACCAACTCCTCTTACCCAACAACGGACCCAACCCCCTACCAATAATCCTAATCGCACAAATTACCAAGCACAACCTTCTCCTGATCCAAATCCAAAGATCCTTCAAAGCCAAACATCATCCGACATCAATTCTATCTTATCAACATTCCTGATAGACCTTCAACAGACTATCAAACCACTTATAACCCTTCTAACCAGATTCCTTTCCGAAATCCCGTTCAATTTTCCTCGATGAACAAAAAGCCCCTAGCTGTTCCTTTATGAAACGCTAATGGACTACAATTGCTACTAGACATATTGTTTCATGACAATTACATTGACATAAATTTAATTATCTTTTTAAATTTTGTTTATTCGACTGATGAGCAAGGCATGTCACGTTTCGGCCCAAAGTTCAGGCCTACTTCAGGGCTGGTCAAACGATATTTTAATACGATTTAATAAGATATTTTATTTCTTATTCTAGCCTTACTTAAGGTGAAATTAATGTATAAGTAAGCCGATATATATATATATATATATATATATATCGGAAATTCAAATTTTAATGATAGGCAGAGAAGTATCATTAAACCATACCATCATCATATGAATAAAATACTTACCATACATATATATATTTTACGCCAAACAGCCCTGAAGGACTACGCGACTATGATAATGGTTTCTTTTTCAATATATTTTTTTCTGCCCATCTCTACTTGAGGATATCTCTAAATATGTTCTTCTTCCCCTCCGTCCACTTCCTCCTGGACGAACGTTCCTTACTGTCCACCAAATGCACCGCACTTTTCAGAAATTTCTTGTATTCTGTCCTATCCTCACATAATTCCCTTGTTATTCCTAGCCTCTGTTTCGTGTTTTATTTGTACTATATAACCATGGTTAAACTTGTATCCCAGCTCCTGGACATGACCTAATTACATCCCAGATCCTAAAACTTCTTCCTCGAAAAGCCATCCTCTTCCTTACTTACATATATAATGCTGTACTCCGTTCCACATATTTTTCTGATCCTTGGAAACGATCAGTTGTTAAAATGATCCACAAACCCAAAAAACCACCAGAATACCCCTCCTCTTACCGTCCTATCTCTTTTTTACCCATCATGGGCAAAATCCTAGAAAGACTCATCTTAAAACGCCTGTACCCTATCCTAAATTCTAAACACATAATCCCAGATCACCAATTTGGTTTCCGAACTTCCCATTCCACTATACAGCAATGTCATCGTGTGGTAGACGTAGTCTCCTCTGCATTGGAGCGCGGAATGTACTGTACGCGAGTCTTTCTCGACGTTGAACAGGCGTTTGATAAAGTTTTGGTTCCCGGGACTGCTATACAAACTCCGAAAATTCCTACCACCTACATACTTCCTCATTATCCGTTCCTACATTACTGATAGATACTTTAAAGTAAATCACAAAAATGACTATTCATCCCTTTTTTCCCATTCCGCTGGTGTTCCTCAAGGTAGTATCCTAGGTCCTATCCTCTATACAGTTTATACAGCTGACATCCCTACCTATCCCAACACTGTCATCACCACATATACCGATGACACATGTATCCTATCAGTAAATAATGATCCGTCAATTGCATCCCAAATGCTTCAATCACACATCATAAATCTTGTAGAATGGTGTCAAAACTGGAGAATGAAAATAAACTCCAATAAATCCCATCAAATTACCTTTACCCTTCGTCGTAAACCAACGACTGCCTGTCCTACATTTTCCTTTAACAATACTCCACTTATCCCTGTTGAGCAAATCCGTTACCTAGGACTCCACCTGGACAAGCGACTAACTTGGAATCCTCATACTAGACTAAAACGACAAGAAACCACATTACAAAAGATTGATATACTTGACTCCTTGATAATAAGACCTATTTGGACTTACGGAGTTGAACTATGGGGCTCCACTAAACCATCGAATTCCTCTCGCATCCAATCCTTACAATCCAAAATCCTTCGTAAAATTCTCAATGCTCCTTACTTTGTCACTAATAAAATTATCCATAAACATCTTAATGTTCCTTATGTTTCAGATCTGGCCCAATCCAGATACCTATAATTCCATAATAAACTTCAGAATCATCCCAACCCTCTCGTTTCTAACCTTGCTTCCTCTTCAATTCCTGATAACCCTCCGTGGCGTCTGAAAAGAAGATGGCCCCGTGATCTCCTAATGTAGTCATATCATTAGAGTGCTACCATTGGGTAGTTACTCAGCAAGTGTATTCATGTCATTATATCTATTATGTCCAAATCTACTAGATGTATTTATGTAATACAGTTGTAAATGTCATTAAGAAATTAAAAAAAAGTTTTCTCAGCTATTTTTTTTGCTAATTTATCTGTCTAATCGCCTCTTCGTCCGACTCTTTAGGGCCAAGTCATCCGCAAAGGCTAGAAGAACGTTGAAGAGAGTAGGTGACAGTCCGTCCCCTTGTTTCACACCGGTTTTTATGGTTTGCTTATATTCCCTCTTAATTTTATTTTTACTTGGTTTCTGTAAGAGTTTATTTATTAGGTTTGTGGTCTTTTGATCGACGCCGTATTCCCTCAGGATTTTCAGTGAGGTTTCTTTGTCTATGGAGTCATATGCTTTTTCAACGTCCACGAAAGAGATATAAAGTTAAAACCAAAACAGAAAACTTTACTTTGAAATCTCTGAAAACTTTAATTTCTTGCTATTAAAAAAATAATGAGTATTCAGAATACATTCCATATGCAAGTATTGATGAAGATGGTGAATATATAAAACATAATAGGATTTTCAGTTTATTAGTGTTCATTAATTCAAACTTCAAACAAAGACTTCTCAAGTGGCCATTGTTTTGAAACGGAACAATGTGAGGATTTTTCTATAACGGATACTAAAAAAACAACAAAATGTTTGTAGCCGATTGTGAATTTAGTAGGGCAAAAGCCTAAAACTAGAGATAGAGATTATGATGAGAAACGTGCTTCCACAATTAGATAGGATGCTAATGAACAAAAAAACAATTATCTGAGCATAATGTCAATTGAGCACTTAAAATGTAATCAATTTATTTATTTTCAACTCTTTCAAATTTTAAAGATATTTTGGTCGATCTGACTCTTATTGTTAGTATAGAACAGTATAAAGATGTGGTTATTTTTAAACTACTTAACAATGTAGCAAAATAAAGAATGTATTTAATGATGTCGGAAAAATACATAATTAAATAATTAATGAAAGCATAGTGTGCGTGCGAGACGTTAAAAGAAAAATTTTGCTCTGAATCGAAAATTTCCACTCGCATTTTACCTTTCAGATATCATGTATTCCTGAAGGTATATATGATGTAATTTTACACAAAGGTTGCCCAAAGCGAAATAATGAATTTTGTTGAAGGACGTTTGATGTTTCGTATATAATATAATGTATGTTTCTGTATCAAACACAGTTTTATTGACTAGTGATTTAATATTTATTAGATTTGTAGCGCTTACTACGATTCCACTATAAAAGAGCCATTATAAAATCCATAGCCGAGAAGGGACTCGGATCTGCGCCCTTGAACTCGATATCTCGGTATTTCAGATACTCGATCAAGTTTCCCGACCTGCCTTAAGTTCCGGATGATCCTCCCGAAGACTGCCCTTGCGAACCCTGGAGGGGTACCCCTCCCCTCGAGAGACACTGACCACAAGCTTCAGTCGGCCGCCAATACACCAACATGCTACTCCCGCTCTCTGTGGCGGCTCTTACTATCTCGATCGTACCGGCGTTTGCTTCGACTTGCGAAGACGATTCCTGTCGTTCAACGGTAGGAACATCACTATTCTTCATTAATCCTCCAAATAACAAAATAAGAAAGAATTTCGTTGATTTAAATTGTTAACAAATATAGATTTATAATGATGCTGATGTTGTCCTGAATCATTATTTTACAGATTTTGAACAGACTAACAATCGGCAAAGTGAACTAACTTTTATCTCGCATCAAGAAAAAAAAAGTTTTGAAAAGCCAGTGAACATTCTTCCGATAAACTGGAACACGTTCGCTCTATACAGGGTGTCCGGTAAGTAAAGGGAAATATTTAGAGGGGTTATAGCAGATCTCAAGAATAACAAAGAAGTTTATATAAACGAAAGTCCGATTTTAAAAGTAGGAAATTTAGGTTCTGATTTTTTTTAGGTGTTGCGTTATTTGTTGAGGAGGAAGCGATACCTAAAATAATATTTAATTCATGCAATTGACAATTATTTTTATCAAAAAATAACCACGATAATTTATTTAACAGTATTATCATTTTTTTCTTTGTCCTGGGATGTATTATAGTAAATTAATCATGGAAAGCTTTTAAAAGTTATGAAAAACAAAACTGTATACTTTAGCTGCTTAGAAGAGCTTTTAAATGGTGTCAACAACGACAAATTCTTCTTGCATTAGTGTAATATATATATTTAGTATAAATATATATATATTTAGTACACTATGAAGCAATTGTTAATTACCTCAATTATATATTCTTTTAGGTACCGCTTCCTATTGAACAAAAAACGTGACCATTAAAAAAACACTAAAACTAAAGTTGAATATATTTGACCGTTGCATTATAAATGAAGGAAATGGTCCGGGATGGCGATCATAAATAGGGTGAATAGTGACAAAACTATTTTATTAAAAGCCAACGTTTCGACCCGATTTTGCTGGTCTTCTTCACGGAGGTGTGTTCAGCAAGGAGTTTCACTTTAACAACCCACCTCCCTGAAGAACACCAGCAAAGTCTGATCGAAAAGCTGGCTTTTAATAAAATAGTTTTGCCACTATTCAGCCTATTTATGACTGCCATCCCGGACCATCTCCTTCCTTTAAAATTCGGGCCATTCTTGTTTATAAACTTTTTTTTAGCTCTTGAGTTCTGTTATCATACCTATAAATATTGTAATTTACTTGCAGAACACTCTGTATAGAAATATTTGGAAATTTACTAATAATGAGATTTGAATGAGCCTAAATAATATTTTGTGGAATGTCGCGACCATTATTGAGATTTATATATGTATTTACATTTATTTAACGGATTAGAGCTATAAATTAAATTACACCTTATCTAAAACATCCTACTATATAATAGGATATAGTTAGGAGTCTATAAATACATAAGCTCTTCTTGACGAGTTTGACAACGATATATATGTCTGTTATATTGTATATACTTAATCGTTTATTTATTCCTCGAAATTGCTGCTTTACTCGACATTCCAAGTCAAGATAAGCTTACATACAAAGTCTAATAAGAATTTCCAAGGGCAATAAAATATAAAATTATACTAATAAATCATACAGAAATAATTTTTTTTTTGACCTCCTGTAAAACACTCAATTTTTATATACTCATTTGGACTAACAGTGGATACATAATCAGTATGCACTGGATTTTTTTTTTTAATTACGAATTATAAAATATGCAATCTGCAAATGTGAAACTTTTTCGCATTTCAGTATTTGCAGATATACAAATCTCGTTGATATGAAGCCCATATATGTTGAGAGATTATTGAATTTCCGAATACGGCTTCTTCAAGAGACTTTATTCTGATAAGAAAATTTTTAGACATTTTAATTTAGATAATTTTTAGCAAATTAAAACAGTGAGGGAGCTATACTGACCATACTTGGTAGAAGTTTGTTTCTTATTTTTGATATATTGGTAAGGCCATTCCATCGAATCCGCTGTTGAAAGAAGTGGACAGGATTGATATTGATTTGAAGTCTTAAATATTTAATAGTAATAATTTAATATTTATTCATTGCTTACAAAAAAATATTGATCTATCGACATATGAAAGTATAGAAAACAAAACCTTATTTCTATGAATCGGAAACAGAAAAAAATCAATTAAGTAACTTTAACATAAAAAAATAAACTAAAAAGGGTAGGAGTAAATCAATATTAAATGATTTAATATAAGACAATTAAAATATTTAAATTTATGATTTTGAAGACATAACATTAATAAATAGAAAAAAATTAATTTAGTAACTAAACATTAACAGATAATATAATGAATGGTTCCTATTAAAAACTAATTTAAATTTTTTTTACAAACCAAAACTGAAAAAAAAAACTTATACCATGACACAAAAAAAAACAGTATCTTCTAGGTTTTGTATTTAGAAATAAATTATTTTTATTTTATGACCAATGAGATGAATTTTCCTTATTTATTTATTTTTTATTATATATTTGTTTTTTGGCGGGAATAGAAATATCGATTTTCAATAGACAAATTTAAAAATAAATATAAAAATATCCGTAATAAATATCGATATTTTTTTCAACGATCTCATTTAGAGCCAATACAGTTAGAAATCCATGGAGGTAGGAAGGAACGCAAGACGTTTTCATCCCAAAGGTTTCTTCAATTCGATGCACATCATCGCATAAATTCGTAAAAATTTTATCTTAAAACTTATAAATTTTTTATCAATAATAGTTTATTAATTTATTTTGATATAATTATGGCCGGTCAGTTAATTGATCATCGAGTTACCCTCTGTTATAAGATCGTAGGAGAGAGAAAGTCATTATTCAACGTGTAGGAAACGTGACCTAGGGAAGTCATCCCTATCGTCGGTCAGACGATAGTCGATATTATCGAAATATCGATGTTTTCCTTCCGATACTTAATGTTTTATCCCCGATATGATCTACATTGATATTACCGACTATCGATGTCATCCCTTCGATATTTTAATTTAAAAATAAAAAATAAACTTTCGGAAAGCGCTGGGAATTATATGAATTTGATGGTTAGAAAAAAGTTTCAAAAACAGCATCATACAGAATGATGTAGAGCTTGTTAGTGCAAAATATAGATATTTTGATAATATCGACTAATGATAGCCAAGGAGAGTTGAAGAGTGCGTGGGAATCTTCTCAATCAGTAAACTAAATTTGCCCAAATTTATTAGTTAGAACCTTCTCAAAACAAGGCCACGAATCGTCAAAGAAATCTATGAGGGATGTACGTAAATTAGCATTTGACTATCTATGAGCGAAGGGAAGCCATTATTGGTTGATTGGTAATGTATGGAATAAAAACTTAGGATGACGAAGGTGGACAGTAATTGGAAAATTAATTTTACTAAGGAGAATAGAAAAATTGATATTTCCATCAATTAATTTAAATAGGAAAATAACATCTTTATTCATGCGCCTACGTACTAGAGAATCAATATTTATATTGATGTTCATATTTCAAAAATGTTTATAATATCGATGAAAATATCGATTTTAAGCATCGAAATCCCATCTCTAACTTGATCCTTATGCTCTGTACCTGCAAGAAAATACCAGTACTACTAACACATAAACAAATCGTTAATTTATTCCTTTGATTTTTCATAGAATCAAGTTTCTTAGTTCATATCCGCCAAGAAGGGTATCATTTAAAATAATAATATATCGTTTAAACTACATTAATCAGTTTGTGAGCCTGATAGGCGAAGCACATTAATGCAACCTACTGGTTCTGTAGGGTTGCTTTCATCTGGTCTGGAAAGACTTCCTCCTTTCTCCTTCTATGATTTGATAAATATCCTTTTATTATTCAGCCATTATTAAGTTGTTTTTTTTTCGATGAAAATATTATATACCAGCTATGTTTTCCAGTAGTTCTTATTCTTCTTTTGTTTTTATTTACTTACTACGGTAGTTTTATAGGAAGACAAAAAAAGAAACTATGTGAAATAATACTAAAGTACTCTTTGAAAATCTACTAATTACAAGAACAATAATGCTTCAAGGGATACATTTTTTAATTTTTTTTCTTGACACGTTACTATAGTAGCTTCAAATACGTTATAATTTGAAAAGACAATATATTTTTAATGTTGGCAACAAATGAAAAAAAAAAATTAGGAGGGCGTATTTAGCCCGAAAGTTCCTCTTTACCATAGATTCGACAGTGGTCTGTAGCGGAGCTACAATCGAACCGAGGCTAGTAAAAATGCGAGTTATAATAAACTAAAACACAACTTTTCATAAGTTCTTATCTAAACAACTTTTTATTATATTAAATATATGCATATATATATTTTAATTTTTTTTTTATTGCGAAATAGAACATTCTGTCAATTAGATGTGCGTTTCAGGTAATGATGGTATAATTTAACTTTGATTTTACATTGAATAAATATTACTATTATTAATAATTCATTGAAATATAAAACATCACTTAACGATATACATGCACAATGTATATGCATCATCAACCTATCAATTGAAAACTCAAAGAAGGAGTAATTTTTTCCCATTATTTAAATAAAATATATTGTAAAATAAACTATATATGTATGTATAAAAAGGCATATGTAATTCTTACATTATATTATTGGTACCGACTAATAGATGTTCAGATCTGGTCCCACCAAGTTTCCATTATTACTATTATTAAATAAAATTAAGCTCTCTCAAGATTCCGTCAAGATGTCAAATAAAAAAACACTACTATCCTACCAAAAAAAAATGTACGTATGGGTGAAACAATATATTTTTTTTTTGCTCTTTTGAAGTAAATGATTCACATATTTAAAGTAAGAAAAAAATATTGTCTGAATTATTTGAAAGGTTTTTTTCATTTTTTTATTTATCGTTAATTCTGTCCTAAACATATATTCATATCAACACAACCGAAAAAAAACACAGCATGATAAATAGTTGTAAAAATGTCCGAGTTTCATATGATTTTTGATGATGATGAAGAGTGATAGTTTGAATATAGTTTTCACAAACTTGGTGATTTGTACTTGACTTTTGTCTGATTTTAAAAAGCTTGCTTGAACCTGAGTGGGTTTAAATTTGTTTCATGGCTAAACCATGGAATGAAATTAGTTAATTACTTCGTTAATATTTGATTTACTAACGGTAATAAGTGTAAAATCTCTAGTAATATTTAAGGCATTAACAAATTATAATGGGTGCCATATTTCACTTTAATTTCAATCTTTTTTTAAACATCGAAACATGTTCTTTTGTGTAACGAGTTCAGATAAAATCACTGCTATGAAAGGTTGTATTTATGAACTTTTCAACTTGTGCCAAACTCCGGTTCCTTGTAACCGGGGATAAAAATAAGCTGATAAATTAGCTTATAATAAATATATGAATATGCTCATACATACAGATTCTGGCTGGTTTCAATTCCAAAATATTATATTAATGCAACAATTTCTAATATAATGTCTTTGGTTAGTGCCTTAACCTATAAACTAATACTCAACCCTCAACTCTCGTAATGACAACGCGTTGCGACGAGAGGGTTGCTCAATGTAGCCATTTAATAGTAGATTCTTTATAACTTTCATAACATATAAAGCTACTGAAGAGTTAATAACACTTAATTTCGCGACTATGGACAAGGTCACAAACATTTAACTCAATAGTAGTATTAATGTTAATTATAATAATTAATACGTGACATGTCGTAAATGATTAAGTGTTTAGCTTGGAATGCGTTAACTAGAATACGAAAGTTGTAATATACAAAAATTTCAATTAAAGCTCTACTTTAAACTTTGTTCTTTTCCACGGTAACCATAAGGTGAATTCTGTTGGTAGATGTGAGGGGCTTAATTAAATCCAAGGCCACGGATTTCAGAAAAAAATCTCAGATGACAAATTTTAATTTTGTAATTAGCACCCCAAAACATAAATGAGTCAATTTCTAGACATTCAAAACATAGACATTCAAATAAAATAATTACATAATTCGTTCAAAATATCTCCAGGGTATGATAACAGAATTGTAATTAATTGGTTTACAAAATAGGCCGTGAACTTCATAATCCCAATCAATATATAATTATAAACGAAATGGATGGAACACGATTTGTGACTAGGAATTTCGTTTAAAATATTTAGGGATTAATCATACAAAAAGTCTCAATCCTAACTGAGGGGAGAGATGTGAAACTCCTAGTGGGTCGCTTGTTTCGATTTTCCGCCAATATAAGAAAAATAAAAGCTTAAACAATGAGGATGTTCTATAAAAAATTAAAGTTGACAAAATTTGCAACCCGGTTGATTTTATTCAAGTTGTCGCTATCTGGCATAGTTTCCTAGATAACCATTCTCGTAATTCGTTAATTTAGAAAATTACAGGTTTTATCTATCATTTTTTATCTTTGTATGATTAAAAACTAGCTCTTTCACTTTTCATTTTACCTAAAAGACACTAGATATAACATTAAAGTTCTTCAAAAATATAAATTACTTGACTATTTTATCTTCAACCCATTAAAAGTTGGATCAACTATATATATAACTTTATGTGTGAATTATGAGATTTTACAGAAAAAATAACTGTTGTATTAGTTATTTATTCAACTGCTCACACTCATAATATAAATCAATATATACATAGTTTTATACATAAATAGTATAGCATTTATACACATATCACTTGACTAAGTAATAAATATGTGTTACTCAGGGCGACCCATAAAAGGTTATAGTAGAACTCCGGAGCTACAAAAGAGCTTATATAAATCATGGTTTTTCAATTTTATGTTTGTAAGATACATAGTTTATATGTGGTAATTTAAATTAATACATGTATTATGCCTAATGAATGGAACATGAACAAATTAACAAACAGATAAATCATGCTCTGATTTTTCCTAGAAAAGCAGGAAATTTAAGTTGTGTGTACTTTTTTAGGAAAGCACGTTGTTTGATGAATAGGCAGTAATTACTAAACAAAACTATTTATTTAGATAATTAACAATTATTTCATGGTATACAAGACAAATTTCTTTCAGATGGAAGAAGATTTTGTTTTTGTTAAATTCATTTAAAGAGCTAAACTGCTCTAAGTCCTCTTCTTAATCATTTTATTCTCGACTTTTTTTATCACTTCCCTATTAGACTACAGATATTCCACTTTTAGAAAAACATCTTTCTTTCAGAAATTTAAATTTTATATTATTTAACTTGTACATGCTTCATGCATTAAGTATAATACATGTATCACTTCAATTTAAGAATATATCAACTATAAATCTTATGTACATGTATTTAACGACCTCAGTTTATACAAACCCTTATGTAGCTCATCTATAACCTGTTTCAATATTTCCTTTTACTTACGGAATAAGTACTCTTCTAGGGATCCAACATCTCAATCCTTCCAAAGGAATAAGTATTTTTATTATGTTCATCTCCTACAAACATAATAAAGTCCTAAGTCCTAAAGTCAAAAATTTAGTTAATTTCATTTCTCTTTATACGTCCTTTTAAGCACTGAAAGGCTATACTATGACGGTGTCAAGAGTCATACATTTTTGCCTTTTTTTTTTTCTTGAAGATTTCTCTGAAAAATTAGTAAATAAATATTCCTAACAAGAGCCTAGATAACTTTACTTTGAATTATCAGAAAACTTTAATTTTTTTCTATGAAAAAAAATAATGAGTATTCAGAATACATTCCAAATGCAAGTATTGATGGAGATGGTGAATATATGAAACATTTTCAGGGATATAGTGTTCATTAATTCAAATTTCAATCAAAGACTTCCCAAGGTGTGGCCATTGTTTTGAAATGGGACAATGTGAGGATTTTTCTCTAAAATGTACTAAAAAAAAAAACACTTAACTTTTATAGTCGTTTTGGTGCTAAAATGAAAGAGGGAAAAATTTCTACCGTTACACAGTGTGGTCAATTGTGAATCTAGTGGGAAAAAAGCTTAAAAATAGAGATAAAGATTATGATGAGAAACGTGCTTCCACAATTGGATAGGATGCTAATGAAAAAAAAAACAATTATCTGAGAATAATGTCAATTGAGCACTTAAAATGTAATAAATTTATTCATTTTCAACTCTTTCAAATTTTCGTCGATCTGACTCTTATTGTTAGAATATAACAGTATAAAGATGTGGTTATTTTTAAACTACTTAACGACGCAGCACAATAAATAATGTACTTAATGATGTCGGAAAAATACATAATTAAATATTTAATGATAATTAATCATTTAATGATGTTTTATTTTTTTCTAAACAATTTAGGTTTATTTAGACTCTCGTTATCTATTTTGGCAACTTTAAACTAATCAGAAATTCCTCGTTTGAGTGTGTAACTTTTTATATACACCAGTGTGCAACAAAAATTTTGAATCTTTGAACATGTTATATTAGCAAATATGTATAACATAATGGCATGTTTTCGACGGCTTAAAAGCAGCGATAATAATTATATTACTGATGAAAAACTATCGATTTCTGAAAAAGAATTAATTTAATTATAATTATAGTAATTAATAATTTCATAACATTAATAGGGAATATTTTGTTCAAATTAAAATCGTTCGATGGTAGTATCTGGTGTCAATAAATAATTTTCCCTGTTGAACAATGATGAATACATATCCACAATTGATTTATACCAGCCTTGGTCATTATAAGAAAAAAAAAAAAACATATTCAATGAAGTAAATATTTTTTGTTCTAAATTGTTTTTTGTTTTTTTTTAAACTTGTCTGCCCTATGGATACGTCTACCTAGAATGGGCCAACAATACAGATTAATAATATAAAATAAACAAACGTTTTTTTAAACAAATAATGTATTTTAGCGTTTTTAGTGTCCGCCCGTGATTTTAGGCAGGCCGCCATTTCGGAGTTCGACCAGACTCTTGGGCTACAAAGTTCATGGCAGTTTTGATCTCACTCTGCCAGAACAAAGCAACGGCCTATCAACGATAGACTTCCATTTTAATTAACCATAGATATAGAAGCATCATAGAGCAAAATTTCAAGCCACCTGAAATTGGTCAATTTTTACTTCTGAAATTGCATTTTTTGAATTTGAGTCTACCAGTGGATTTTCGCAGTCTAACATTGGCAGACATTGTTATTTCTTTATTATAAATCAAATACTTTCTTATTTTAAAATATTTTTACACCGGAAATCGCAATTTCGGTTCATTATTTTTAATAATGAACCATTGTAATAGAACGAAAAATTCAAAAACTTAATCTCCTCTCAAAATTTGAGGTTTTACGTTTCAGGATACGTAGAATTCCAAAAACGAATAAAACATTTTTTTGTTCGTCCCGATAATTTTCTCCGAAACTACTGGACCGATTTTTTTTTTAAATTTGAATTTAAAATCAGAGGTCGCCCGAGGACGATCCTCCTTCATCGGCATTACTATCCGCCTTTTACTTTCAAAATGACAGCCGAAAAACCTGCGTTGCTATTGGCTGTAGCGCCTAAACGAATGTGCCGATTTCAATGAAATTTGGCTAAAGTCTTCTTCTTGATGCCCTTTAAATTTATCTATACGACATACTTCATCGAAAAGAAGCTGGAAAAGAAATTACGAGGGTTGGTAAAATTAGATTAATGAATAACTCAAGAAGTATACACTTTTTTGTTGATATTGTATCTGATTTTTTAAAAGTTTATGAAATTTCCTAAAAAAAAGTTAAAATCGGACAATTAGGAACAAAAATATGGTCTCTAGATTTTTTTTATGTCGTACTGTAAATCCTTTGTTTTGGATTTTGCTTTTGAATTTCTGAAGTAATGCTCTTATTTTTATTAGCAAATTACTCATGTTGAAAAAAGAATGACTAAGGCGAATAATTGGAATTAACTTTTTATTTCTTTTAATTTGTCGCTAGAAAGGTAATGTTACATTAGATGTTTAATAGTTGGAAAATAATGAGCCATTATGAAATAATTTAGAACGTTTTTAATTAGAGTCTGCAGGTAGATCCTATAAGAGGCAGACAACGTTATTTGTTCCTTTTATCACACATATCCATTGTAGCTATAATTCCAAGGCCCCTAAAGTTGATAAATTTATTACTCCAAAGTTTCATTTTTTTAAATTAAGTCTGCCAAATGATAGCAGTGGCACAGATACTGAATACTGATATTTCTGAAAGCAGCGGCTTTTGATTGGTGGATAAAGCTTATTTTAGTTGAAATATAATACACTTTCATAATTTACATTTAAACCTTCGCCTGCGATGAGGTCCGTTTTTTCGGCCCTGGCTCCAGGGCTAGAAGCTAAGGCCTGGAATTAGGCATGCAAATGTTTTACCATGTTCTTGTAACGATAAATTAAAACAAAAAAAAAAAATCTTACATAGTGGTAATGAGAAATTTACGTATTTTTATATAATTTACAATTTGAAAGCATTGATATTAAATAAAAATTAAACCATTTGAATTTCATTTTAGAGCTAAATTAACGCTGGCGATCAATAATGCCAATGGCTATGAGAAACTTAAATATGATTATATAAATAATTAGTCTTAAAATAATGGTCAAAAGTATCGTAAAAGGGGGAAACTTTACCCATTGAAAGCAGAGGTGCCCATCCCCCAAAGTCGATAGCACATAAATCCCTCCAACCATAGCATTTTATTCCTCCTCTCTTCTTAAAAGCAGTGCAAGCGATTGCAGAGTTGTCAAAATTGTAGATCATATAGATCGCAGTTGCGATTATGATCTGTTCCATATTTTTCCTTCCTCCTCTGGTTGAAAGTTCTTTCCAGGATTGTAACCTCCAAAAATATAGTTCCCTTCGAGAAATAGTAAGCCCGGCAAAATCAATAAAAATTCAAATCTTCGTAAATATGTGCCTACTCCAAAAATTTAATGGCATAACTCGACATGAAACCCTCTTCAAGACACCTCTGTTTGCGGGTAAATATTATTTCAATCTCTCTTTTTTTTTTTTTTTTTTTAGAGGAAATTCTTTATTGATATATATTACAATCTGTAGCAAAAAACTTTACAAGACCAAAGGCTGTGCAAGGAAGTGACTGGCCAATATCACGCTCAACAGCCAGGTTTTACTTCTTAATGTTATTTAATTAAGTGTAACTACTTTATAGAGGCTAGGGTATTTATTTGCCCAAGAAAGGTCTGCCGACCCCACGGTCGACCCACGGTAATAAAAAATTACTAGTCATCAGCCGGACTCGAACCCAGAACTTTGAGATCTGGGGACATTTGACTCCAGTTATAATCGTTTTTCACATAATCTATAAGTCGCGACATGAGGTCCATTACAACTTTTGCAATTAGGTCTTTACTGCATTGGGCACTGTGTTACGTCATGTGGGTCCGAACAGTGAACACAAACAAATTTTCTACCACAATGATTTTTGGCCTGGCCTAAATCCTGAAACCTATGACATTGTGGAATGTCTTCTCTAATGTGTAGAACTGTAAACACTACTCGGTTAATAGCACACACTTCACTCAAGTCTTCTATTTTTGTTTCTTCAGTCATAGTGAATAGGATAGGGGATATTTCCTGTTTTGACCCATCTTGCAATGTTTTCCTTAGGCGACGTATGTGCGACGTATTCCTTTGATGCCTGTGGGTGCTTTTTTGATATTATTAATATTCTCTGTGAGGTTCATATCAAGTAATAGAAATTTATTGGTGAGCTGTATAGGAACAATGCGGTTCTGTAATTACGAAATTTGAATATGAAAATTAATGATATTAAAAATTTGAAGAAGAACAGATAATTTCTTTTTAATAAATTCTATTGAAAATCTCTGGCATTCTACAATTTATGCTTCTCTTAATGTATGTATGTGGATGTTTATATTTAGTGATAAATAAAAATAGCAAGGTAAAATATAAAGAATTATGGGGATCTTCACTAACACTGCCTAACCTTGCTGTGGCTTCTAGTGATAAGAAGGTTCCCCATTTTTGTTATAAACTATAATAAATAATCATAATAACGAAAAACTATAATATAAAATATTATGTCGATTAATATATAATTTTCGAACAAGTTTAAATGTGAAGGTTTTCTTGAAAAAGATCTTGCTCATATCACTTATAACTAATAATACCAAAAGCAGAAGTCTCAAGTAAAATAAACCTAGGTTCAAGGTCGGTATGGCGTTTAAAGATTGTGAGAAATGGGTATTGATTGTTATCTAGTTACACTATAATATTCTGGTCTTATTGAATGATTTTTATAATGATTTGAATTTTTATAAATATTACAATGCCAAGACTATTTGCTCCACCATAATCCATACTTCCTTAAGCGTTTAGTACTTGACAAGCTAGTTTCATGACTGTTATACAAGAGCAAGAATAGTTCAAAATATTCAAGATGTAGTAATGGTAGCATTCTATTTATTTACATTTATAAAATATTATATGAAGATATAAAATATTGTATTACTTAAAGATGATTTTGAACCGGCAAGCACAGGCTTTGATCCACACATAATACGCTAACAAGTGGGGTAAATCGAATAAAGGGTTCTAAATTATCCTAGTGATGTTTATGAGTATTCAGTGATAACCTTAGAGCAAACCGATTTTCCAAGCTCAGGCCAGTATTCTTCTGAATTAAACTTCTGTCAGCCGAAATAAAAAAAAAAAATACCAAACCAATGGTACCCACACCATATTTGAAGGCAATCGAGTCTGATTCTCAAGGCATCTCTCCTAAACCTTTCAGAAATCAAATGCCATGAATACCTGTAAAGTATCATAGCATGGTTCCTGGCAAATTTAGCTCAATATTAAAACTTCCGCACTGCTTCTCTTAACAGACTCTTTTGTTTTATTTCTTTAGAAGGATATAAGTGGTCAGAAATTAAATCGCAATACGTTTGATACTTTTGCCAACGATAAAGTCGTTTGCAGTTCAAGTATAAATTTAAATCGAGCACTAACTCGAGATAAATCAGTTTATCAAACTATGGTATAAAATATAGCCCTAGTGTATTCGCTGTTTAGGAGGGAACGAAATAACTTCATGCTCGTATCACAATTTAGTAACCGTTTTCCAATAACTCGTATAATTTAGCATTGAGCTGGATCGGCATATTAAAATATCTCTCAGCTATAAACACTAAAACGATCAGACCGTATAAACGATATGGTTTCTCATCCATCACCTCCTAACTTCCCCTACACTCTCACGAAGACTTTCAACAATTTTTCCTGGCGATTTATACTGATAACACATAACATACTGATAAGTCTGCCTTTATATTTTTCTCCACAAAATCTGTCGAAACTAAAACATATCGTAATCCCGCACCTACTTTTCGGTTTAATCCTCTGTCATTAACCTGTTGGATTAAGCTTTTTTTATTATAAAATCTATCATTAACCCAGATCAACACCTATATATCAGTCGCCGTAGTACTATTATCTCAATTGTACCTATCGAATTATAGTTCCGGGTCGTGTTTCC
The DNA here is from genome assembly GCA_928085145.1 of Nezara viridula. Classification (NCBI taxonomy): domain Eukaryota; kingdom Metazoa; phylum Arthropoda; class Insecta; order Hemiptera; family Pentatomidae; genus Nezara; species Nezara viridula. Next base: position 130,659,323 of record OV725079.1, read on the forward strand.
GTTAAATCTCCAGTTGAATCATACACCTTCATACCAAATTTTTTATGGATTACATCCTTTTTGAGAAGTTATGGATTGTCGGTAACATTTCGTATCTATGAGAATATTTTTTTTTTTTTTAAATCCTTTTATTGAGAAATAATACATTTTGCCACATTTAAGGGCTCTGAGTACTAAAGCTGAGTGAGGCCCATTCATACTATATATACAATGCATATGAGAAAATTAGAATAGTTTCGAAAATTCTCAATTTCATTGTGTTCATTTTTTATAACATTATAATAAATAACTCTTCTTATCATAAACTAATTATCTACTTGATATTTATTTAATTAATGAACTGGTTTGAATTAGGACCTGTAAAAAAACTAATGGAAGAACCACAGTAATTAAATCCAAATAGAGCATATTTAAGAACATTAACAGATATTTACAAAGGTAATTCTTGCCAGGTTTTTTCATCCACCTTCCTTAATGTTGCACGGTCTCTGAACAAGATAATGTCTGCAATAATTACAGTTCTAGTCTACAGTGTTATGTAGTTAACTACTACGTAAATAAGATAATTTTATTAATTCATTATATATATATATATATATATATATATATATATATATATAAACTGCTGATAATGCTCTTCATATGACGTATTTACATTTTGTCCAGCATTTACATAATTAGGTTTATATTGACGGATGCATCTTACATTTTTCTAACTGAAGTAAAACTTAGAGCTTTTTTATAATAGGTAATTAATTTGTTATGACTCTTTTTCTTTCTTTATTTCTTGAAGTGTATATGTATGCTGTTATACCACTATATATAGTTTAAAATGTTTTGTTTCTAGATTTAAGTGTTTTTTACATAGTGTTATGTACTTTTTTTTTTTAATTTTTTTTACTGTTTCAAATTTTAATGCCAGAAGATGTATTTATTTTTTTTGAACAGTTTTGTTATTCAAGAGGGACTTTGTCTCAGAACAAAGTTTATAAAATTAATGTTTTTATGATTAACCTTTAAAAACGTTTTTACATCCATAAGTTTTAGTCTCTTCAAATAAATAACAAGTTATTTATCTACTGAATGATATACTCCTTCATTTTTTCTATTATAACTCCGATTAATTCAATTTTTCCAAATTTACAGGAGGCATAAAAAACAGCCTAGCTTCGTTACTCACGAACTTCTTATCATATTTTATAGCAAATGTTTGCATAAAACGTCCTGTGAACGCATTTTTTGACGAAATTATTTAGGTGAAAAAAATCATTTTCAAAATGTCTGAGTTAGGAAGAGTTGGATCACCATGTTTTGAATTAGATACTTCGTATCTATAATTTGAAAGAAAAACAAGCGATTTGGAAAGAAAAACTTTCAGTTATTTTTGAAAAAAAGATTGTGGTTGTTAATGATAAAAATTGTCATGAGAACGAATTGTAACATTTCGTACAAATTAAAAATAGATGGAAACCCTCTCAGAGAAATAATTTTAGCTCAGAGTTAAAAGAAATGAAACCACGTTTAATGCGAAAACTAAATAAATAAATCTGTAACATTAAAATACCTCATTGGTTTTGCTGAAAAAATAATACAAAAATTGAAGATTAAATTTAATATTTCCTGCAAATCTAGGTACTATTGCCTAAAATTTGTTCGTGAGAAAAATACCTTTTATTAGTGAATCTAGACTATTCTCCACGTACACCTCAAATTAACTCGGAAACGGTTCCGTAGTTCGGAAGAATAAGATATCCTTAAGAAAGAGGACAATATATTTTTTTTTTAACTGAACTAAAAGGTTTAAAAGCAATTGAGTCATCAAAACCTTTTCTTCTTTTTTTTTTTTTTTTTTTTTTTGTTGTTGACCGATTACTGAGTGTTCTTTTCTACCTTCGATGATTGTTTAAAAAAATAAAAACATATAATTGAATTATTATTATCTGTTTTCTATTTTGCTCTCCAATTTTCGTTTTATTATGGAGAATATTTTTTCAAGAATAATTGTAATTACTTCGAAAGAAAAGTTTCATTCATGGGTTTGGAATAGATGCGTTCACCCTCGATTTCGAAGAGTGCTCCACTTACAAGAAGCGTTACAGTGACACGGCAATCTCCAATCAGCTGAATAACAATAGCTGACACCCACTATAGATTACTCTAAGACTAAATTAGATATACATCGACCTTGGAACAATGAAATATTGCTGTCATCTTTGTAGTAGGTCATGGCATCTTTGGGTAGTCACTGTTTTGCAACAATTTCCAATAATTATTATGATAATAATAAAATAAATAAATAGCCAACGTTTCGTCTTTAAGTAATTAACTGTCTCTCATTAACAGTAGTAATAAAACGTTCTCATGATAAATTATGAAAGAATTGGATAATTGACTGAAGGAAGAAAATAGAAAAAATGTTTTTTTAGGTTGGAAATGAATTCTCGGAAATAACAGGCAGAATATAGACGTATAATACATCGTTGAAATACTTAGAATTTTGGGGAAAACAATATCAAACACACAAAGATAAACAATATCGTAGAGTAAAATGGAAAATAACGTAATAATTATAAACATAAATTTCTAAGAATTAATATTATGTAACGAAAACCTATGAAAACCTACTACCTATGAAAACTAAATGAATCTTTTTTTTTAATATTTTCGTTTATTATCTTCAATAATGAACCATTGAGATCGACCAAAAATTCAAAAACTTATTCCTCTCTCAAAATTTGAGATTTCACGTTTCAGGATACGTAGAATTCAAAAAACGAATACAAATTGTTTTGTCCGTCCGCCGTCCGCGCATTTTCTCCGAAACTAGTGGGCCGATTTTTTTTCAAATTTGGATATAACATCAGAAGTCACCCGAAGATGATCCTCCTTCGACATTACTATCCGTCTTTTACTTTCAAAATAGCGGCCGAAAAGCCTGCATTGCTATTGGACTGTAGGGTCTAAAACAATGTACCAATTTCAATGAAACTTCGCTAAAGCCTTTAAATTTCTCTATATAACATACTTCACCGAAAAGAAGCTGGAAAAAAAGTTACGAGGGATGGTAAAATTAAATTCCGAATAACTCAAAAATTGTACACTTTTTTGTTGGTATTGTAGTAGGTTTTTTTAAAAGTTTACGAAATTTCCAAAAAAAAAGAAAGTTAAAATCGGACAATTAGTAACAAAGATATGGTCTCTAGATTTTTTTAATGTTCTACTGTAAATCCTTTGTTTTGGATTTTGATTTTGGATTGCTGAAGTAATGCTCTTATTTTTTTTAGCAAATTACTAATGTTGAATGTTTAATTTACGAAATTTCCCAAAAAACAAAAATAAATTTTTTAAAATCAGACAATTAGAAGCAAAGATATGGTCTCTATTTTTTTTTAATATGTTCTACAGCATCCTTTGATTAGATTTTTGAATTTATAATGTGTTACTGAAATAATGCCAATTTTTTTAGCATATTAATAATGATTAAAAAAAAGTTTAGTCCAATAATTGGAATCACCTTTTATTTATTTGTCTTTGTAACTAGGAAGGTAATGTTACTTTAGATGTATAATTGTTTGAAAATAATAAACCATTGTGAAATAATTTGCAGCGTTTTTAAGTTTGAAATAGAATCATATACAATCAACAATTTCAAGTCAATGTAATTGTTAGAAAACACTTTATTTCACCAATGTTAAAGAAGTGTAATATAGAAATATTTTATAAATGAGTAAAACCTACGTTTATAGCTTTAAATACATTTAGTAAAGTTTAATAGTTTTTGATCCGATAATATATTTAAATAATTAGGTAAACATCGTCGACCCATTTCCTGAAAATCATTAACTAACATTTTAAAAATTAAAAATTAATCTAGTTAATAGGTTAAATTTTCTCTCTGTAAAATCACTACACATAGAATTACCGTGACGACTTCGGCCTATCAATGCTGTATTTAAACGCTTATGATTGTATTTTGGCGAAAAATACGAATTTTAATTCCTATAATTTTTACTATGTATTACGATCCTTACTTATTTAAAATTAAATGTATTTTCAAATCTCTCTTTGTGAAAGTTGTGTGATGTGCGCACGAGATATTTTCTTTTAGAAAAGTAAAAACGTATATTAAATATATAGTAGAGTGCTACCAATAGCTAGTTTCTCAACATGTGTTCCATGCCATTATATCCATGTGCGAATTTACCAGACGTATTTTTTGTATACAGTTGTAAATATCATATAAATAAATAAATAAATAAAATAAATATGTAGAAATAGAGCTTCTATGTTACCTACTTATTATATAGTCCGTGGTACAGACCCTTTTTTATCGAATTATTAAATCTTGTCTGAAACTTTGTACACAGTTTCATCTCATCGTAACTTACAACTATTTTATTTACGAAAACTTTTGAACTATGGCGTTTTCAATGTGGAGGGGAGCAAACTTTGTCTATTTAATTAAGTATTATAAACTTGTAAATATCGATTTGCTTTCTAATTGGATCGTAAGAAAATTTGATCAGAAAATCGAGAAAAAAGATGGCCTTCAAAAATATTGAGCCGTTTGTCCTATGTAACCTCGTTATTTTGATAATTTGGGGTTGTAGGTCACGGCAAATGGCTCAATATTTTTGAAGGCCACCTTTTTTCTCGATAAGTTTTCTCCCCACCACACCGAAACGCCCCAATTCCAAGAGTTTTCGTAAATAAAATAGTTGTAGGTTACGTTGTGATGAAACTATTTCCAAAGTTTCAGGCGGATGTTAACAATTCGATAAAATGGGGTCTGTACCACGAGCTAATAAACATGGCACTACCTATCTGCATTTTTCTGGTCTGCTCTCTACCATTTTTTAACATAGATGTCCTATTAAAGGCCTGAAAATATCTGGAAAATTTAATCAATTGTCACACGTACGTTCCACGGATTTACAGATTGAGAGATGGTTGACACAATATGTATTGCCGAAAGGCAAGGAAAGAAGAAAATAAATGGGTTGAAACAAATGCATTTCTGATGCAGTTTTTAACAAATACAAACATCCAAAAAAATATACTAAAATACAAGAAAAATATAGTATTAATGACCCTGATTAATGATCACGAACTTAATACAAAAGCAACAAATACTCGAGGATACTTAAATAATTTTCGAGTGTTTGAAGCTCATTTTTGTCTTTTTTTTTTTTTATATTCGTACTAAATAGTTGCTGGGAAATTAAAAAAATTAATTGATGAAAATAACATCCATTAGGCGATCTTTGTCAGTCTTATTTAATATCCTCAATGCACTCATAAAATACTCGGCGGTTAATTATATTTCATGAGAACTTGATATTATAAAAAAAGCGTTAATATCGAATATAATGCACGAGAATCATTGATCCCTTTCAATACCCACACCGCTATACTATTCACTATAAAATACGGCAAATAAAATAATCCCGCTTACGTCTTGGTCAACCTACCCTTCAGAAATTTCACCAAGAGAAGTCAGATAAATAGATGAAAAAATATGATACTCTGTTTTTATGGCCTTCGAAGGTCAGGAAGTAGACAGCTTATAAAAACTAGATATGAATTAGAACAGGGCCGTTGAAAGGTGGTTGAACGCCTCTATATTTCATTATCACACATTTCCAAAGATCTAACAATTATAATTATTTTCTTATTTATATCTAGTGAGGGAATTATTACTTTTTCATTAATGTAGTCTATACAAAATACTCAAACATACAGTAATGTATGGAGTAAATTACATTCAATGATTGGAAAGATGGGAATAGTACCTCAACAGACGCTCTCTGGATTCAATCTACTCTTATATATATATATATATATATATATATATATATATATATATATATATATATATATATATATATATATATATATATATATATAAAATTGAACATTTCTATAAGATAAAAATGTCAAGGGGCGGGGTGGCCGAATGGGCTAAAGCGTGTGCTCAGCACCGCGAGTTGCTCCTGACAACTGGATAAACAGATTTGAGAACATTAAAAGTACGAGTTCGCGTACCGGTGCCGGAAGGGGTTTTAAATTCCCCGCCCTCACCCCCCCCCCTCCCCATAAAAACTCGTACAGCCTAAAAGGCGAGATATGGAAGAACAAAAAAAAATAAATGCTGCCAAGTATAGTTCCCTTATCATTTCCATTGGTTAAACAATTATCTAGGTATATTTAAAGTTCTATAATTTTTCTTTTGAGAATAAAATCTCAAGTAGAAACTGTTTTCGGGCTCGTCTCAGAGCAAAAATTAATTTAAATTTACTGAAAATTAAATCAAATCTAAGTAATGGCATTAAGTGTCATGCCAGTATAATGAAATCGATCAAAGAATCCAGTTTAAATCAACTTTTTTAATACAGTCTACAATCCTAGATTAAAAAAAAAAAAAATTGTGTTATTCTAACATCTCATTTCATGTAATCAATGTCTTTCGTATTTCACAGTCGTTATATTCATAACAGATATTTGTATAAATTTTAATTATTGAATGGAATTTAATGATGTTGATACCAGGCAATTGCTATTCTACTACGGGATTTCTTTCAGTCTTGGGTTAATTCGAATTTCAAACTATTGGCATATCAAAAATAATAAGTTCTGCTGATCCGAGAGCGAAAGTATTTTTTGAAATTAGTGGATGGAACTTTATGGAATTTATTCATACATGATCACGTGTTTGAAAATCCCTAACTTCCCTCCAAATTTGAGCATTCGACATATTTGAGGTCGGAAACTAATAACATGAATGAAAATTTTCGATTCTGAGCACAACATTTTTTTAAAAAAAAGCTTCCCTACCTTTGGTAGTGAGGAAACAATTGGGGAGGGGTGGTTGGTAATGCATATCACCCCCACACTATCTCTCAAAAATTCCATAAAGATAAAAAAAAAACTACAGTACATTAAGTGCCACTAAAAGACGTCTGCCAAATTAGCTAAATATATATAAAAAAAAACTACTGTTACGAGTACATCGCGCCGATCAAGCCACTATCAGTATTCTTCCCGCCAGCAGACCCGTTAATTGCTAATTACTTCTGACACGTGTAGATAAAGAAATGATGCTATAAAAAAAAAAAAACTGATTATTAAACGTGTATATATATATATATAAATCATACATTTCACTGTTTTTAATTGGATCATATTTCTTTACGGATAAAAGTATTCTCTGAGCCTTGTAGGTTTAGTTTTTATATGTATGACAAGTTTTTTTTTTTTTACTTTTTAAACATTATTTACGTTATTGTGATATCCTTGATATTTAGACTACCGGAAATATATTTCATCATAACCTTTGATGTCTTTCCTTCTTTTAGAATATTTGCATACTTATCTTCCTTCAAATTACAGCTGTTAATATATTTTCATAAACTATTTTTTTTTTTTGTCAAAACAACTGGTAATTATTTGTCTGATTATTTAACTTGGTTGAATAGTTCCTAAAACCTGATAGATCATTTTGTTCAGGACTTGAAAACAATTCCAACTTAGTATTCTTCAATGGACCCTTCCTACATTTTCGTTTTTTAGGTCTTCTCTATAAAGAGATATACTTAGTACTATTGTCATTCTTGTTATACAATGAAGAATCAAAAATGTATAGTCCATTAGATAAGCAAACAGTCATTTTCTTTTCTCCATTTAATAAGAATGTTGGTTTTTCGTGGTCGAAAATAATTTCCATCCCGTTATCTACTAACGGTTTTTTATGGGTGATAAATATTCAGGACGAAGTCATTATAAAATTTTTTTATTTGTGCCAAAGTTTAGTTTGTATTATATAACGGTTTTGTTGCTATTAGGTTGACTTTAAGCCATTTTACTAACAATACATTGTCTAAAACAAGATGATTATTATCGGTGACCAAGTGAGCACTCCCTGAACCGACTATCTGCATAGAATATCCATTGGGCAGTATTATCTTTTCGCCATTTAAACATTCAGTAAAATTAGTTAATAAATGTGTATTCCCAAGCATGTGCATCGTAACTCTTATGTCTACTATCCACTGGTTTTCCACAACTTTAGGTTATTTTTTTTTTTTATTGTACATAGTTGTTTGATTATTATTTAATTATTATATTACTTTTGTTAATTTTATGTTTTCTGTATATATGGTGTAAATGTGTTCGTATATCACTATAATAATTGTACACGTGACAGATTGTTATATTTCTAAATAAATAAGATAAATTATATTAATTTTCCCCAAGCTGGCAATATTTGCTATGTGACTTACCATACCGCATTTAAAATATTAAGATATTTCCACTCTTTTTGCATTAATTAAGAATGCGTTCATCAGTCATTGCTTTAGAGAGAAACGCTTTTCCATTGCCTGAACCACTGATTAACATTTTCGCATTATTTTCTTGTGCTTTCATACTTCTTCTCTCCGATTCTCACAACAATTTGGTTCGCGAAATCTCGAATGATGTGTCATTCAAGCATTCGAATGCCGTGATAACGGGTTCAAGCTATTTAATACTATAGCTGTTAGCAAGTCACCAGGCATTGGTTTCCTAACCTTTTCCAATTGGCTTGCCAGATTATCTACTTCTTCTACAAAATCCATGATATTGTCTCTACATCTCATGGACTAAACTTGTTCTGTAAGTACAAGTTGCTTACCTTTGTGTCTACTGCAAACATTTTCTGCAATATATTATTAGCAAATTTGCATGTTGTCAACTTCCGCTAAACATTTTTACTGACAGAGAATACGATGTATTATCTTTTTTCCAAGTCCATCATTCCTTTAGTATATGCATCACACTGTAACTTCCAAACTTCATAATACTCTTTACCACGAAGGAATATCTATTCTATTCCATCTTAGCTACTTAATTGAGACACTATATTCTTAATCAACCCATTCAGCAGCACATAAGTCTCATAATCTTGTTTTTATGGTCATATCATAGTCTCGTAATCATGTTATTATGGTTAAAATGAATATTTTCAATCACAGAAAAAAATTTTCTTATTTTCAAACTAACATTTTTACAATACTCCTACATACATGTGTTTTATAATAACACATATAATAATATAAATCAATTCCCTCCTAATGTCTTTAACTAAGATCAGCTATTGACCCCATTACCACTCCAACAACCGTTATATTAATAAAGAGATAATCTGTGTTCAAAATTTAATTTTTCGTATTATATTAGGTTTCTTAGATGTGAGCCTCGTCACATGTTTAAATTTGTAGCTACGCCATTGTAGAAAAAAAAAAGTTTCTTATACTTAGTTCAGGAAGATTTTGAAGTATTGTTTAGAGGTTAATTTTATTGATTTAATTTTTAGCATAGATGTCTCACAATTTTTGTGTCTTAAATACTGCTCTACATATTTCAGCTATAATTATTATTCCATAGTCACGCTCTGAAATTTTCTTAGAAACATTGTATCGCCAAATAAGGTTATGAACATTTCTGGTCTAACTTGGCATTGTTCGAATCCATAAATGCGAACCAGTACGCATTTTTTTCTCATGAATATTTTTAGTTTTTGCATTGACAACCTGTTGCAAACCGGCTATCGTGTTGTGGTCCTTGGAAATAGGAAGAACTCCAAAAACTTTTAACTTGTTATTAATAATTACCGGCGCGGTTTTGGAGATTATGCAGATGTATACTTGATCTACCACGACCGGTAGGCGTTAGCTAATTATACGGTGCCATCGCGTGCGCCCTTGAGTTACCGAATATAATTAATTATTTCAGTCAATTTAACTCGACCTACCGATTTAGATCTTTTTCCTTATTTATTTTTTTATAACTCGACTATTTGAACGCTTTAAGAGAAATGTTCTATTTCCTGAATCATTAATTACTTTGGACTGAAAATGTTTTTTAGAAGACCTGCACAGTTTAATTGATACATTTTTTACAGTCTTCATTCAATTATCCCTAGAAGTTGTAATTAACCTTTATGTTACACATCTGTCCCGGAACAGGAATTTACACGTCGGCTAGAAATTGCTTCCTGATAATAGGCTGAGAAGCCTGAAAAGAAAATTGATCGTTAGATGATTGTTTAGACATTACTAAATGTTAAGCCTGTGTCAGCACCAAGGAGGTTGGTGTAGGTCATGGTTTGACCCGGAGTAGGGTGCCTGTGCTAAACGATTATATTCGTCCTCAAAACATTCTTATACGCACATACAAACTTTACACTGGCAATAATAACATTATTCAAAATATTATTTAAATCAAAGTTATTAAATAAAAATAATCATTTTACTTCCTCACTGCCAAAGGTAGGGAAGCATTGTATTCGTGAGAGAGGTTAAAATCGTTTTTGTGCTTTACGTTTCGGACATCAAGGTTTGGTTCGGTGTCTGTCTGTCTGTAGTCAAAATCGATGTAACTGGCATATCACCAATTACTGTTTATCCAATTTTCATGAAATTTTTAGGGATTGTGCGAATTGGTGCCTAGATGCTTCCATATCAAATTCCATCAAGCACTTCCGCTTAAGAACGCGCAAACGTATTTTTTTAGATATGCCAATATTTTAGTAACGGCTCGTCTGATTTGGCTCAAAGTTTGAAAAAAAAGGTAGGGTTTTGTGAAACAATAATGTAGTGTATTTTTTTATTGAATTCTGTCCATTAGTGTCTCTTATTTATGCCTATGTTTTCGTTAACATGTCTATATCCCTAAAATCACAAGTTCTATTTCGCTCAAATTTGGAGAGAATTTAGGGATTGGTATAGATATAATTAAATAGGCTACAATTTTATCAAATTCTATCTACTAATCAAAACATAAAATATACTTCCGCTTTCAGATCTTGAAATGTATTATTTGACACGCCTATAATTTGAAAATTATTCGATTTGACCCAAACCTGAAGAAAATTTGGAAAATAGTATAGAAATTACTTAGTATCAATTTCATTGAATTTTATTTAAAAATTAAAATAATTGTTAACAATATAATAGCTGTGAAATGTGGAAGGTTTCATTGATCATATGGAGTGGGAGTCAGGTTATTGCAATATGTTTAATGGCTTATAAAACTTTAGGATCTATGCAAAAGTTAATTTACACTGTTTTATTTGGTCGATACCGAACGTTACTGTTATGACACTTATTGCCGCTACTTAGATTTCGTGTTATTTTATGTAAATTTAAAATAATTTTTACTGAGTTTGTAAAAAAAAAAAAAACGATTACTTATTGAAGAGAAGAATAGTTGGGGTGCTCAGTCAAAAAAGGAAGGCAAAAAATAAATTATAATATTTATTTTTTACATATGCCGACGTTTCGACCTGAAGTTCAGGCCTTCATCAGGGCTTTCTCCTTAAGTGTCAAGGGGAGTATTCTCCCCTTGACACTTAAGGAGAAAGTCCTGATGAAGGCCTGAACTTCAGGTCGAAACGTCGGCATTTGTAAAAAATAAATATTATAATTTATTTTTTGCCTTCCTTTTTTGACTGAGCACCCCAACTATTCTTCTCTTCATTATCCACGACAGTCAACCAATTACCAATTATGATTACTTATTGTGTTTATCTCTATTGAAGTTCAAGCAGTTCGTCTTGGTCTCATTTCCTACTTACATATCGAAGTTGTGGGAACTTCACGCATATTTTTATATTCTAGCTTAATTAGTTCTGTTCTGCCTGAAGAAATGTATTGGTCACGTTAACTCCGAACAAACAAAAAGTTCAATTTTTCCTATGGATTTTCTTGTTCGATCCTTTTTAATATTGAGAACATACCTAATAAAGTATACGAGTAAATCACTACTATTAGTGCAAAAGATCGTATGTAAAAATTTTCAACTTTTATTCTGTTTGTGCTAAAGGTGACATTTTTTGATTTGCAACTGAAATAAGCAATCTGCTATTATGGAAAATAGCAGAGGGCAATTAAATATGAAGTAATTCTAACAAAGCATAAAGGAATAATTAATGTCTACGCTCTCTTGTAAAAGACTTAATTTTTACATACTACCTTTTGCACTAACAGTAGTGATATGCATGCATGTTCAGTATGCATTGGATTTTTTTTAATCATGAATCATCAAATATGAAATCTGCAAATATGGAACTCTTTCGCATTTTAATATTAGCTGCTTAACAAAATTCGTGGATATCAAAACCGCGGATGTTGAGGGAGAACTATATTTCCGAATCGGCTTCTCCCAGAGATTTTATTCTCATATGATAAATTTTATATCTTGTAATATAGATATTTTTTAGCCAATGAAAACGGCGAGGAAGCTATACTGACCTTACTTGGCAGACGTTTTTTTTAAAGCATATTTTTATCTCATAAGAGTTGTTTTATTCGTTAAGTTGCAGAATATTAGTTTTATTTATTTCATATCTTATTCTTCTTTTATTGGGGCGAAAGAAGATTAGAGCGATCCTTAGCATGTTCAATCTGCATTTTTCATCTGTTTCGGTCTGGTGCATGTAATTGTGTCACATGAACAAGGTCGAAAGTTTCCTGAGATCTTCCAGGACATTGTCTCTCCATCTACCACTTGGTCTATCTCTAAGACTTCCTTCATCAAGACTTCCCGTACACTTTTCTCCCCTCATACACTCTAAGCATCCATACTTCAATATCTGTATCTAGACCAGTGTTGGGCAAAAATTATCTATAGCTAACAGATAACAGATAACAGCTAAATTAGCTATTAGCGGGCAGATAATTCTGCAACTAAATTAGCTATTAGCGGGACCAAGCCGCTAACTTTTAGCGCAAGTTAACTTTTAGCTGTTCTTACCGCTAACCGCTAATTATCTTTATCTGTATCTTCAACTAAAAGCTAATAGCTAATTCTTCGGATTTCATTCGTCTTAGAGTCGACTATGACGTTTAGGAGGGCGCTTTTTATGAAAATAATGTCAGATTTTAGGTGTGACCCCTCCCTCTCCCCCCCCCGGGCAACGACTTATCGTAACTTTTCTGATTTTATCGATATATGGGTCGACTATTAGGTTTTGGGGGGCGCTTTTTATGACAATAATATCGGATTTTAGGTGTGACCCCTCCCCTCCCCCCCGGGCACCGACTTATCGTAACTTTTCTGATTTTATCGATATATGGGTCGACTAATAGGTTTTGGGGGGCGCTTTTTATAAAAATAATGTCGGATTTTAGGTGTGACCCCTCCCCCCCCCTCTCGGGCACCGACTTATCGTAACTTTTCTGATTTTATCGATATATGGGTCGACTAATAGGTTTTGGGGGGCGCTTTTTATAAAAATAATGTCGGATTTTAGGTGTGACCCTTCCCCCTCCCCCCCCCGGGCACCGACTTTTCGTAACTTTTCTGATTTTATCGATATATGGGTCGACTATTAGGTTTTGGGGGGCGCTTTTTATAAAAATAATGTCGGATTTTAGGTGTGACTCTTCCCCCCCCCCGGCACCGACTTTTCGTAACTTTTCTGATTTTATCGATATATGGGTCGACTATTAGGTTTTGGGGGGCGCTTTTTATGACAATAATGTCGGATTTTAGGTGTGACCCCTCCCCTCCCCCCCCCGGGCACCGACTTATCGTAACTTTTCTGATTTTATCGATATATGGGTCGACTAATAGGTTTTGGGGGGCGCTTTTTATAAAAATAATGTCGGATTCTAGGTGAAACCTCTCCCCCCCGTGAAACCTTTCCTCCAAAACATAATATTCGACCCTAATATCGATTTAACCAAAAACGTTAAAAAAGTCGAGGCCCGGGGGGCCCAATCTCAAATTTGATATAATTTTCATAAAAAGCTCCCCCCAAAACATAATAGTCGACCCTAATATCGATTTAATCGGAAAAGTTAAAAAAAGTCGAGGCCCGGGGGCCCCATTCTCAAATTCGAAATCATTTTCATAAAAAGCGCCCCCGAAAACATAAGAGTAGACCCTGATATCGATTAAATCAGAAAAGTTACAAAAAGTCAGTGCCCGGGGAGGGGAGGGGGAGAGGGGAGGGGTCACACCTCAAATCCGACATTATTTTCATATAAAGCGCCCCCCCAAAACCTAATAGTCGGCCCTGATATCGATTAAATCAAAAAAGTTACAAAAAGTCGGTGCCCGGGGGGAGGGCGGGGAGCCGTATCTAAAATCCGACAATATTTTTATAATAAACGCACCCTAATATCTAATAGTCGACCCATACATCGATTAAATCAGAAAAGTTACAAAAAGTCGGTGCCCGGGGGGGGGGGAGGGGTCACACCTAAAATCCGACATTATTTTCATAAAAAGCGCCCCCCAAAACCTAGTAGTAGACCCTGATATCGATTAAATCAGAAAAGTTACGATAAGTCGGTGCCCGGAGGGGAGGGGAGGGGTCACACCTAAAATCCGACATTATTGTCATAAAAAGCGCCCCCCAAAACCTAATAGTCGACACATATATCGATAAAATCAGAAAAGTTACGAAAAGTCGGTGCCGTGGGGGGGGGGGAAGGGTCACACCTAAAATCCGACATTATTTTCATAAAAAGCGCCCCCCAAAACCTAGTAGTAGACCCTGATATCGATTAAATCAGAAAAGTTACGATAAGTCGGTGCCCGGAGGGGAGGGGAGGGGTCACACCTAAAATCCGACATTATTGTCATAAAAAGCGCCCCCCAAAACCTAATAGTCGACACATATATCGATAAAATCAGAAAAGTTACGAAAAGTCGGTGCCGGGGGGGGGGGGGAGCGTATCTAAAATCCGACAATATTTTTATAATAAACGCCCCCTAATATCTAATAGTCGACCCATACATCGATTAAATCAGAAAAGTTACAAAAAGTCGGTGCCCGGGGCAATTTTCATAAAAAGCGCCCCTGATTACATAACAGTCGATCCTAATATCAATTAACAAAATGAAATAAATAAAATTTCTTCTAGTGTTAGCGTTAAGTTAGCTTTTAGTTAAGTTAATAGATAATTTAGCTTAAGCTAAAAGTTAGCGGTACGTTTCCGCTAATAGCTAATTTAGCGCTAAAGTTATCAGCGCTAAAACAGCTGGAAGCTAAATTAGCGTAATATTTAGCGCCGCTAATTTTAGCTATTTAGCGGTACGTTAGCTAGTTAAAAATTAGCGGCGCTAACGCCCAACTCTGATCTAGACCAAACAGGGGATTCAAAAATTACTCTAGAGTTTAATTTAAATTACTCCCTGTGATACTTCTGAGGATACGCCTTTTAAATTTGTCCAGCAACTGTAAAGCTTTCTTATGTAGTGTCTTAAGTCATTTCAGTCCGAATCAGTGATTTGTAGAGCACAATCTTATTCTACGGTTTTACAATCTATGTTGTACATAAATGTAATTAGTCTTTTCTTATTAAAAACACCATTTATTAATAAATATTTAGGAGGTATCTTAAAATACTCTATTTGAATGGACCTCATGTTCAAACTTTTCCAAATAGAAGGTTGAAAATGTCATTCTTCTGCGCTTCTTTTTCTGGATTTCAGATCATCTCACACCATTTACTATTGGCACTTGAGGAAGCATTTATATCCTTGTTAGCCATATGTGAGCCGCCAGGCATAAAAGTAAATAACATTAAAATTAAGAACAAGGTTATTGGGGGAGTAACCGCAGTAAGAGAAACGCTGACAATTAATGTTTGCAGAAATAAACGTTAAGTACATATCTGGATTGAGGCATAGAAAAATAAAATTTTACAGGCGATCAAGTGTTATATTGGCCTTCATAAAAACATTAAGAGCAACTGTCACCCCAGACACAATCCACTATAGTTTTAATGTCTTTACATTTATTAAAAAGATGAGTAGCAGCTTCAGATCTTTGAATGAAACTCCTATCCAGGCTACTTTCGAGAAGAACAGAAATTGAATGGAGGAATAGAACAACCAGAAACTCTTATAAATCTATTGGGGAAAAAATGTGATATAAATGCTAAACGTAGGGAGGCTAAATTGTGCAGGTCAAGTGGTCAGAATGGGAGAGAGATTCCAAGATTGTAGCTGACAGTACAGCTCCCAGCGAAGGTGGAGGGGAAGCCCGAATTGTTCGAAGTATGCTCGGCACAAGAGACTGTATATCTGTTAGAGGCAGAAAGGTTTGGAGAAAGCTGGTTAAGGAGAAGCCTGACTCCTATCTGTATTGTATATTCGAACTAAAAAACGGTACGGCGTTGAAATATTCTATTTCGAGAAACAGTTTCAATTGGCTAGTAAGTAAATAAAGAATAACCATTTTAGGTAGATAATAGAAAATGATCCAAAGATAGATTTAAATAATTATGGTTCCTCACAGTCTCGAAATAAAACATAAAACAACACATTACAAACTTCAATATAATTCGCTCCTCTCCTACAATAGTGTTTGTTTTGAAAAAAAAAAAACAAAAAAAAAAACAGTTCTAAGTGCATACTGATTATATTTGAGCTCGGGTAGGATGTACCAATAAGAAATTAATCATGCTCTTTTAACAAAACCAAAATTATCACTAGATCTCCTCAAAATGAATATGATTGATCATAGTACAAGGTAGACGGAAGTAAAGAAGACTTGGTTAGGAGGCAAAAATGATCATCAGTTCCCAAAATATCAATAAAAAAAAAACTGAATTTTTTAAACTACTGACTACATAAATATAGACACTTTGGCGAAACATTCTAAAGAACTGTAAGAGGGAAAATAAAACATTTCCTGATTTCTTCTGCAAGTCAGCTCTTGGAATTAATTCACCGACTTTCCCTTTCGGGACGCATCAGGTTAGCGCGGAGGAGGAACACAGCAAGCTCTTTAAAAGGCCAACCAACTATCAGGAAACTCACTAGATAATTCTACCTTCACAGAAACTATACAGCTACTCTGAATATAATTATGCATTCTTCTCTGGTAATAGAAAATTTCAAATGATTATTTTTTAAGATCTTAGTCTGTTTTAACCTTTCAACCCCAAAACGTATCAGAGGCATAAACTTTTATATTTAAATATTTGTATAACTAATTAAAACTTATTGTTTAAAAATAGAATCGTAAAATAATTACCATTTGTTTAAAATTGATTTAATAATATTTAAAATTCAGAGCACAAATTCAAAACTACTAACAATAAACTATACATTATGAATCTCGTTTAAGGAACTATAAACAAGGAATCCATTTACTAATTATGAATTGTATTAGCAATCATTAAATGGTTCTAGTTTTTCGTAGGGATATAATTGAAACATTTAGGAAATGTTTGTTCTGGAGGTCAATTATGTCGTTTTACTCGAAGGTCACTCAGTTGTACAAATTGAGCAATTTTACAAATTCCTTTTCTAATGTTTTTGTTTTATTTCGTTCCACCATAAGTAAAAAAAAAACACGAATCAAATTCTTACAATCTAAAGTCCTTCGTAAAAAACTCAATGCTCCTTACTTTGTCACTAATAATACCATCCATAATGACCTTAGTGTTCCTTATGTTTCCGATTTGGCCCAATCCAGATATTTCTCCTTCCATACTGAACATCATAACCATCTGTATCATACCCTCTCATTTCTAATCTAGCTTCCTCTTCAATCCCTGATAACCCTCCGATGCGTCTGAAAACAAGATGGTCTCGATATCTCCTACTGTTTTAGAGTGCTTCATGTGTTAAAGTGTTTTCATGTTATTATTTTCTGTAATCATATTTACTGAATGTATTTTAATTTTTTAAGCTGTTTTATATTACGTAATACTTGAATTTTATTTCATTCAATTTTAATTCTAAAACAGTTGCTTTATTGATAGACTAAAATTAAGTTGTTTAATACGTTTTGTATTTTTATTTCAATTTATAATTTTAGTGGCGAGAGCCCCTCAAAATCGGCCGGCATCACCAACGAGCTCTGAAATTTCTGAATGCTGTTGGAAAATGGGTCCTGAGCCTGGATCAAACGTTCTATTACTTTTAATGCTCTAAATATTTTTTAAACTTCTTCAAGTTAATCTAGATTCAGAAAACCGCTACATTAGAAATTACTAAAGAAAGAAAACAAGTAATAACAAAGGTAAAGACAAACGCATATGACTCACGTGTTCAAAGGCGTAAAATGAAAAACTACTATATCTATTATTGTATAACCGACAAGAGTTATTTAAGCAATGCTGTGTGCAAGGATATGAAGAGAAAACACGAAATCAAAAGTAAAAACATCCGGCGAATTCTCGAAATCCGAAATGCACTATGGAACGTATCTTTAAGTGTCTTTGGCGGATATTTTGTTGTGGCACTACATCGTCCTGATTCTTAGTAGTCCAAAAGGAATCTAACCCGTTTTACGATTGTTATTCTCACGGTAAAGACCCTTTGTATAGAAAGGCTTATTCGTCAACATAGGTCAGTAGTCTCTTACCAACATTGTAGCTTAAAGAAACAATTTCCAATCACTTAAGTAACTGATCAATAACATTTTAAAGGAACCTTGTTGAATATCCCATCATATTATGTCAACCAGTAATGGAATGGTACTTTATCTTAGGAATACAATAAGTATATCTTCAGCGTTTCCCAAAAGGACTTGCTATCTTGGAAATGAACTTTAAAATTTAATAAAAGAAATCATTGTAACTGGAACACAATAAAAAGTGGAACGTTTTATTAGATTATTTCTGATGAGATGTTTCATCCAATAAAATAAACCATACAGAATGAGAAATACAAGTGAGGAATATTTATATCAGTAGATATATCTACTTTTGTAAAATTACTATTTTTTTTTTTAATATGAAAAATATTGTTGAACAACTTACTTTGATATTGATGAAAAGAAAATAAGTTAAGAACCTCAGATGGAGAATCTCATATTCTCAAGAAATCCTTTTTTACAAAAAGTCTATTAGGGTAATTCTTATATTATTTTACCATTTTGTGTTCTGGATTCTGTATCTACGCGGATTAAAAAAAAATGGTGTGTCCACTCACACGACTTTCCAACCTATTTCAGAAAAGTTTTTATATCTTTACATATGTTCATGAACAAACAAAAAAGAATTGAACTAAATTTATTTTCCTGAAAATTGATCAAACAAAAGATTTGAGTTCGATTTATTTGATAAACTAAAGCAATGAAACCGACTTAAGGTAGATCAGGACTCAGGGGGTTGTGAAACGTATAGATCTGTCGAAAACCGCATGTCGGAAATTTGATCCAATTGCAATACTTTCCTTACCTAATATAGGTAGGAAAGTAATAAGTTAAAAAAATGTGTAAAAAATAGAATAAGCTGTATCACCGCTAATACTGGTTCGAATCCGATGATTTTTTTTTTTTTGTTATGTTGGTAATTTAAATACCTTTCAAAAGTTTTATTATAAATTTTACCGTATAATATATACTTAGGGAGTTAGGCCCCATAACATTTTTCTTTTCTTTATAACTTTTTTTCCTGATTTTTTTTCGGGAATTTAGTCTATATACGAAAATTGAAAGGACAATGATTAAAACATCATAGAAAAGTTTCATCAAAATCAGTAGTTCTATTCTAATTTAAGAATCTAGTATTTTTAGTTCCCATGTCTTCAGAAAATAACCAATTAAATTTTAGTGATGTTGTTTCTTACCATCTTTCTGATTAATTTTTTTTATGTGAAAAATTGTTCGCAATAAATTTTGGAGTTGATCTTTGTAAATCATAAGGCGGTCTAATATATTTCGCAGATAATTGTTTGTTTTCATTTAAGTGACGGTATTTCCTATATTTTCATAACTGCAAAGAGTTCAAGAGTTTATGAATTGAGAAAGAAAAAAAAAATATAATGATCTGACGCGTCTAACTTAAGTAGAAGAAGTAATTGATCATTTTAAGAAGCTTAATTATTACAATCACTTTGGAACATTGCATGTTCAATGACCTTCAATGGTTAAGCTTTCATTGGTCAGTTAAAATTACTTTCAGCTTACGCATGGGTAATGTTCAGTTAAAAGGAAAGAAAAAATCCAAGGTCGAAGATGATTAGATACCCTAAATTATGATTTATGTTTACGGTTGTTTTTTTTGTTTGTTTTTTTTTGCCAAAATGATTTAATTTAAGTGTTCATAAGGCCAGTTAATTTTTAGCATAATTTTCTCATTTTCATGACTAGGCACCTGAGTCGAAATTATTATTCCTTTTTTATACGTTGAAAAAATTGATTTCAATCTATTTTATGTGAAACAAAGACAAATTTTATTAACACCGTATGAATATAAATTAAAAAACACTGCAAATTATTACACAATGGTTTGTTATATCCATATAGTTTTATCTATGTTAAATGTAACATTTTTTCTCTTACAATTTCAGAAAAAAATTATGAGAGATGTTTGCTAATACTTGTAAACTGTATATGAAGGACCAATAGAAATATTGGTCGAACTAGCTTCGTTCCTATTTTTTTACATTTTATATACAATTTTTCTTTAAAATACAATTAACATCCAACTTTTGTTTTTAAATGAATCTTCTGATACCATATTTATTTTTAGAAGAAGGAGATTATATGACACAATGAAATAATCTAATAAAAACTATTATAGAGAAGTTAGAATATCTTAAAAACACTGGGCATAGGAACTGCCCCATAAATAAATTATGAGACCTTTATCATAAATTATCAATTTTAAATTGAAAATTAAACTGGGATAACTGAGGTTTTACATTAGTGCACGAACCATTTAAATATATATATATATATATATATTTTTTTAAATCGTTATAGTAATTTATGCTAGAAATTTAGATCACCTGGCCACTGAGCGGCGGTACAACAAATTTTTATTATTAAATTTTTGGATTCTACATATTTTAAAAAATAAAACCTCAAATTTTTAAAAAGGGTTTAACTTTTGGTTGTCGTTCTTTTTCGAAAATAGTCATATTTACAATTTCAGAAAATCTTATTGAATATTATCCTTAAAATCAAATAAATTTATTATTTTTAACAAAATAAATTATTATAAAGATATTCAGAAACAACATCATCAACTTAAAAACAATACATATCTGGTCATACATGACCTACTTCGGCTTAAAAAAAATCTGGGAAGGACACTGGAGTGGCAAGCCCGCATAACATGTTTCAAGTTCAGGGACTGAATCCAGCACCTTGATTGAATTTATTATTTCGCTTATATCAAAAACGTCCTATACAAGATCAAGATCCAGTAACTTTTATTTAAATTTTAATTAAAAAAATATTTTTTATCTCATAAACGACGTTGTGTTTCAAAGATTAAAAAAAAGAAAGATACATATAAAAGACCTAATCAAAACGTCTTTTTTCTCGAATCCACATAAAGATTCAATTCCTAAAGCCTTCTCAAATCTGAAATCCGCAAAACATGGAGCTTACGATTAAATTAATTAAGTAAATATAAATATATATAGTTTTGATAAATTTTATAAAAAAAAAAAAAAAAAAACCTACTGTCAAATTATTTCATATATATGATTGTCTGAATCATAAGTCTGATTACATTCCCTAAAATAAAAAAAATGTATATCCGTAATAGTTTGTTTTCTTCATAAAGATCTAACGAACCTCTTATCTCTTACTGATTCCATTATGAGTGAAAAAACCAAGTGATTGAAAAGCCCAAACCCTTGCAAAATAAATGAAATATGATAATACTTTTTTAGTGAGAATTCAATCAAAATATGGATAAACCGAAGATTTTTTTTGTGATGTCTATTTTTATCGAATAGATTGAAATCTTTAGCTTACAGTTTGAGTTAATGAATTTCATTTGTATTAAATACTAAGAGAGTACCCCCTGTCCACGTAGCGGCAGACCAACCCCCATCTTACAAGTCATACAACTTTTCAGTCAATTTTACTACTCTTTGCTCAAATTGTATAACTTTATTGTATTGTATAATTTACATGAAATCTGTAGTTCAGATTGTATTATTTTTTATCAACATAAAACAATTTTTTCTCAACATAAAGCAAATTTTTCGTCAACATAAAAAGAAACTTTTCCTGTACAAATTTTCATCTAAAAGTTTTATTATGTAATAGCTTTACTCGGCCAAGCGCTGCTGTGGCTTAGCCTGGCAAAATGAAAAAGAAAGAAAATAGAAACCACATATGGGTAGATTAATAGCAAAAGACATCTTGACATTTTTAAAAAGTTGGGAAAATGTTGTCTGAAAAATGGCTTCAATTTAAACTAATTCTAATTCTGATTTTTTTTCTCATGATTCAAATTGAACATTTATAATCATCTGAGTGAATACGCCGTCATACATAATCATCAGAAATAGTCTGAGTAGAACTTATAAAAATAAAATAAAAAATTAATATAAAGAACCTATAATAGTATTGACCTACATTAGGAGAATCATATAACTTCTTCAAATGATAATTTCAATTACTGTAGTAGTTATAAAATTTTCGATATATCAATAAAAAAAAAAATTAAAAAATGCTTGCCTACCCTCGGTAGTGAGGAAGCAAAAAGAAATGGCCTTTTCTGAAGAGAAAGCAGTAAATGTTTAAAATTCTATAACTCTGCAACAAACTGTCCAATTTCAATGATTTTTTTCGTGTTTATAGGTGGAGCCATTATTAAGTTATCACACTGTTTGTAGCTTCCGAAATAAAATTGAAGGTCCCTTGACGGAAATTTAAGCCAAAAAAAAAAAAAATTTCGATTCCGGTGAAAATTAGTATTTGAGGGTTTATCGAGGTGCGAAATACAAATCTCAACTTTGCTTATCCTTAAAAAAATAATTTAACCCAGTTTACTCCTACGGCCGCTAGAAATAATTTTATTTCGGAGATAATGCTTATCTATTTCGATGACATCTTTATTTTGTCGGCAAATCAGGAATCTTTCAAATAAATGTGGGCATTACCAGTCAAAAATTCTTTACTTTTTTTAGTTATCATCAAATAAAATATTGAATTCATCGTAACATTTTTCAGCCTGTTTTCAGCTGACTTTAGCCAAGTTTCGTTAAAATCGGTAAAGCCGTTTTGGCGCTACAATTTATAGCGACACATTTTGTTGTGGCTTTGAACAGAAAAACATTTACATTTTTATTTTATTTACATACATAAAATTATCGTAAGACAGAAGTACTATGCCAGAAACCTTCCCAGGAGTGTACAGAACAACTTCCCAAAGTTTCATGGCGATCGGTTGAATAGTTTAGTAATGCACTAAGGACAAACAGACAAATAGACAGACATAAATTCATTTTTATATATATAGATAAGGAGAGTAGAAGGAAACAGATGCTAAACACATATGAAATTAAATGAACAGCTGTATAATTTGTAAAATAATCTCAGAGCTCATGTTATCTCCTACTATCCTAGTATTAAAATAATATAAAATATGTAAGTCACTAAAAACTTTTTTATATAATAGAAAGATGTGCGATCAAACATATTTGAAATTTGGTGGAGGGATAGAGGGAAGGAGAGAAAGGTCCAGGACGACTAAGACTTAACTTTTATGTATAGTTTAAATAAAAAACTTCTGCCAAGTAGCCTTTGTGTTAATTTCTCACCACTTAGATTCCCTAAATATGTACCTATATTTCAAGGTCTGTTTACATGAGTAAACGTTTTTGAAATATTGTATTATTACGAAAAAACCCATGTCCAAGCACAACTTGTTGATGGAATTTGATAACATCTAAAACTAAATTGGAGCATTTCGATATCAACCATCACAATCTCTCAAATTGAATTAGTGGTGTTAGGTATATTGCCTAATTAACAAGTTAACCTCATATAATTTGAGTATGAATACGACACCTCTTCCTACATATTCAATAACACAGTTCATAATCATTATAATTATAGTAGTTGAAGACTAGATTGCTATATCTTCCGTTCTTTTCCTATTATATACTGCGGAAACAGTGGGAACTAAACACCAAAATAGGAAATAGAAGCATAAAAATATGGAGTACAAAAATATTAAAGATAATGCAGGAAAAAGACACATCGACTAATATAACTTCTTTGGAAACATCTACAAAGGACAGAACCTCTATCGACAAAGAAAAAAACACAAAAACTGTAGTGAAAACATTACAGTGGAATTGTAACGGTTACTACCGTCATATAGAATATTTAAAAAAAATAATTTCCGAAGAAAACCCAATATGCTGCTGTTTACAAGAAACTCACCTTAACGAAAAACATTCAGTGAAACTCAAAGACTACAAGATTTATAGAAAAGACAGACACTCTGGAAGAGCGTGGGGAGGAGTCGCAACGTTTGTTTCAGAAAACATACATAGTGAAGAAGTGATACTACAAACCCAGTTCGAAGCATTAGCTGTGAAAATGTACTTTAATCAACATTTGACAGTATGCAATTTATACATACCACCCTCACAAGCATTTTCCAGTGAAGATATTGAAAATATTATCAATCAACTTCCAAAACCCTTTCTTCTGTTGGGAGATTTCAACGCTCACAGCTCTTTATGGGGTTCCTCACTCCCAGATTTAAACCATAGAGGCAGAACCATTATGAAATTCCTCGAAGAAAACACTTGGACGGTACTATTAAATACAGGAGAAAATACCCACTTCAGTTCAAAAACCAATAGTTATTCAATAGTAGATTTAAGTTTTTCCGAAGTCAGTTACGCACTAAAAGTCCGAAAATGGAAAACAAAAAGCCATCTATACGGTAGTGATCACTACCCAATAGTTATCGACACATCGGAGACAATTAATGACATTCCCTCAAACATTCGATTGAACTACGAAAAGGCAGATTGGGAAATTTTTAGCAAATTAATAACCGAAGAATTACTGGCAACACCAACTTATAGAAAAATAGATGAAAAGGTGGATTTTTTTAGTGAGCTAATTCTGAAAGTAGCAACAAAAACAGTTCCTACTATTAAAAACAACACCAAACACCAAAGCGTACCCTGGTGGAATAGATAATGTAGTGATGCTATTAGAGCAAAGAAACAGGCTCTGAATCGGTTCAGAAAAACTAGAACTTTACAAGACGCAATAGAATTCAAAAGACTAAGATCGATAGCTAATAGAATTATCAAATATAGCAAAAAAGAATCTTGGAAACAGTTTGTGTCATCGCTTAATAATCTGACTCCAGTGACCGAAATATGGAATAAGATACGAACCCTCAGAGGAATCGGGAAACGGCAGCGAATTACTGGATTAGAAGTCAATGGAGAAATTATAACCGATCTATAGATATTGCTGAAGGTTTAGCAAAGTATTTCAAGGAAGTGTCTACTTCGAACAATGATCACACCCATAATTATATCCCAGGAGTGCATGAAAGGAACAGTTCAGTACCAACCGAATTTAAAGGATGTAAAGAACCGTTTCGGATGCAAGAACTAAATTCTGCCTTACAGAAATGCATTGGAAAGTCAGCCCCTGGTTTAGATGGAGTTACTGGCGAATTCTTGAAAAAATTGCCTGAAGATGGTAAACTGCACCTTTTAGATATCTACAATGAAATATGGAACACCGGTGAATTCCCCTCCTGTTGGAAGCAATCAATCATCGTACCTATCCAAAAAAAAGAAGACAGTATCCAACCAAATGATTACAGGCCCATTTCACTAATATCATGCATTTCAAAAACTCTAGAAAGGATGATAAACACCAGACTTATCGATACGCTGGAAAGAAGCAATGCCCTCTCTCCACAGCAGTTCGGGTTCAGATCAAACCGCTCAACAACTGACCCCCTGCTGTCATTAAGTTTAGAAGCCGAAGAAGCTTTTTTAAACAAAGAACACCTAATTGCAGTATTCTTAGACCTAGAAAAGGCTTACAATAGAATGGCAAGAGGTCGTGTATTAAGAATCTTGGCAGGATTGGGTATTGGAGAGAATATGTGGACATACATCAAAAACTTTTTGACTGGCAGAAAATTTTGTGTACGAGTAGGAAACACTTTCTCCTCCAGTCATTCCTTGGAGAGCGGTACTCCACAAGGTTCACCCCTCAGCTCGACACTCTTCCTCTTGGCAATTAACGGCATCACATCCGCTATTCAGAGCCCCACTAAATGTTTGCTATTCGCTGATGATATAGTAATTTCAGCGCGTAGCAAATCTTTAACGTTCATCCAGTGGAAGCTACAAGATTCTGTTGAAAAAATAGAAAATTGGACGAAGGAAACTGGGTTCAAACTATCAGCTACGAAGTCCAAAAGTATCCATTTTTGCAGACAACGAAAATGCCTTATAGACCCTCAAATAAAATTAGGAGACTCCATTATCGAGTATGTAGAAAACTATACATACTTGGGAATGATACTTGATAAGAAGCTGACGTGGGTTCATCATTTAAAACAGTTAAGAGACGAATGTACAAAAAGACTAGGACTTCTTAAATGCATTGCTAATTCAAGCTGGGGAGCCGATAGAACGACACTCATCAAAATATATCATAGTGTGATTCGAAGCAATATAGAATACGGAGCCCAAATATATGGAACAGGTCGCAAAACGTTGCTAAAAATACTTGATTCCATCCACAATTCGGCTCTTAGAATCTGCACAGGAGCTTTCCGAACTTCTCCAGTCGAAAGTATATATGCCGAATCCGGAGAACCTTCATTAGAGATGAGACGAACATATTTATCTATAAAATATGTCTCCAAATTAAAATCACGTCCACAACACCCCTTGAATTCAAAACTATTTGATGGAGGACCTAGTAGGCGAGGGCTTAAGGAGATAGAGGGAAGCACATTCAAATAAATAATTGATAAAACGCTAAATAATGTGAACATGGATTTGAACTCAATTAGACCCATCCCTAACCTCAAAATACCTAACTGGAAGAACAGTAGACCGACTATAGATCTGTCAATGACAAGACAAAACAAAGAATACCCACTGAAAATTCAAAACTACTTTTTTGAATTATTGGAGAAATATAAAGGTTTTAACGTGGTATATACCGATGCCTCCAAAATGGAAAATAGTGTTGACTGCGCTGTATATATTAATAACAACCAACACCAACTTCTGTTTAGCTTATCAGGAGAGAGCTCCATATTTACTGGAGAAGCTACTGCTATCATCAAGGCCCTCCATTGGATATCAAATTCCAATGACAATCAATGGATGATAGCATCAGACTCCAAAAGCGTCATAGCAGCAATATGTAACCCATGGCCAAGCAATTCAATAATAATTGATATATTGAATCTATGGTGGGAATTTAATGAAAGAACGGTCAGAGTGATATTTGTCTGGGTTCCATCTCATAGTGGTATCTCAGGCAATGAAAGAGCAGACCATGCAGCTAACTTAGCAAGGAAGAGAGAGGCACCAACCATAATTTCTATAAATTATATCACAGTAGAAGACTGGGTACAGGCAACAAAAAAGAAGTTGTTGGAAAATTGGGTTAATCGATGGAAAAATAGACAGTCAAAATTAGTGGAAATAAAAACAGACTGCAACAAGTGGGATAGTAGCACAAGAATATCCAGAAGAGAAGAAACAATATTGTGCAGAATACGAATAGGCCACTGCTTGTTTACTCACGCATACCTTCTCAGAGGACTAGAACCACCCACGTGTCAAAAGTGTGACAATAAACCACAGTCAATAAAACACCTGTTAGTAGAGTGCAACGAATTCAACAACATTCGGCGAAAATTGAAACTACCAATGACAATGAAAGAAATATTAAGAGACAACGAAGAAGGAGTAACCACCCTATTCCGATACTTAATGGAGACGAATTATTACAATAGAATATAGAAAACTAGGCGTCAATGACCCTCTAGGGTAGAGGCGATTACAAATAAAAAAAAAAAAAAAAAAAAAAAAAAAAAACACCAAAATGCTTCTGTGGCAGCATTTGCAAATCACATAGCTGTCTCGTGTAGCAGTATGAATGCCAAAAGAGCTATGCAGCAGGCGGAAACAGCTTGTGAAAAAATTGCAGAACACCTAAAAATCCTAAAAATAGATGTTAATCCTGAAAAGACGAATGGAATTATATTTTCATACCAAAAAGGAAAAAAAAGAAAATGCCAAATGAATTCAAAATTAACAACAACAGCATTAAATTATCGACTGACTTATCATAAATCGGTATTCACTTCGACAGACATTTAAAATTTACTATACATTTTGACAAAAAAACTAAAACAGTAAGATATAAAACGTACAGACGCCAAAATTTAATGAGGACAACAAACCTATCTTTACGCCTAAAGCTCCTCATCTATACAAGTATAATACGGCCGGCTCTGTTTTATGGTACACCTATGTTTCATCATGTCAACAAAGCAACTGGGAAAAGGTTACAATATTTCCAAAATGGAATAATCAGGAAAATATTGAGAGAGACCACGATGCTGAGAATGAAAACATTGGATACACAAACAGCGCTAAATTTATCCACAGCAAAATAATTTCTCACAAAACGAAAAAATCATTTTTCAAAAAGTCTCCACAATTGGTAAACCCTCTTTTAACAATTTCTTACCAACCAAAATTCCAAAACGTCGACAAAAACTTACATAAGATAGATGTTTTAGTTGTCAGCTGTAGAGGATAAGGTCAACTCAAGCCTGAGGTGAGCCCCATCACCGATTATATTACAGATATGAAAAAAATACTCGAATCAGAATCAGAATTATTAAGAAAACAATACAAATCCAAGGATTCTAGACAAAGGTAAATAAAAAAAGGGCTATGAAAAAAAAGAAAAAAAAAGACTGGATATCAAACCAAAATAATTGAGTTGGAGCATCTTAGACAAGCTAAATACCATCAACAATAGACTAAAATTCCGGTTAAATGACACAATCATTTGTAGAGATAATCAATATTAATTATTGTGCCATTTATTCCGCCGTACATGCAGTTGGCAATGACATTTAGATCGTATAAAATGATTTTACCTTTTCGATTTGGCATATGGTCCGTAATTTATGTCCAGTCACTAATTGGTTCATCAATTTAAAGTCCTCAATACCTTGAAAGCAAAACATTTAGTGCAAATCAATGGAGAAGAAGAGTTTTTGAGCCAGGCTACTCTAACTAATCCAGAAAGTAGTGAAAGAAAATAAAAGTAGAAAGTAAATTAGTTCTATAGTAACGGACAGAAAAATTAAACTCTTGGCAAAAATCCTTGTTCCGTTACATTATTGCTTATATTCCAGTTTTAATTTTCTAAAGTATTTCTGAAATTTCTCGAACAGTCATCCTGAAAGACAAATCAGCTCATATCTTTGAATCATCTTACTCCATACTAAGTATTCCGAATGTGCACGGTGGCTTCATGAAATATTAATTCTTTTCATTGCTATGATTCATGGAATTAACCATGACCCCATGTATTATTGTATAAGAAAGCTTTTCCATGCTTGATTCTATCACTGAACTGGATTCAAATGGATGTTTTAAAACACATGAATGCAAAGAAGATTTTAAATAGGACGATTTGAAAGACGATTTGCAAAACACACTCATGTATTTTTGGTTTATTATTTTCGATAATCAACCATTGTGATCGACCAAAAAATTCAAAAACTTAAGCCCCTCTCAAAATTTGAGTTTTCACGTTTCAGGATGCGTAGAATTCGAAAAACGAATACAAATTTTTTTGTCCGTCCGCCGTCCGCGCATTTTCTCCGAAACTACTGGACCGGTTTTTTTCAAATTTGGATATTAAATCAGAGGTCACCCAAGGATGATCCTCCTTCATCGACATTAATATCCGCCTCTTACTTTCAAAATGGCGGCCGAAAAACTTGCATTGCTATTGACTGTAGCTCCTAAACGAATGTACCGATTTGAATGAAACTTCGCTAAAGTCATTTTCTCGACGCCTTTTAAATTTATCTATATAACATACTTCAACGAAAAGAAGCTGGAAAAAAAGTTACGAGGGATGGTAAAATGAAATTCCGAATAACTCAAAAAGTTTACACTTATTTTTAGATATCGTTATTGCTTTTTAAAAGTTTACGAAATTCTTAAAAAAAAAAAAAAAAAATCGTAAAAATGGGACAATCAGGAGTAAAGATATGGTCTCCGGTTTTTATTTATATGTTCTACTTCAAATGTTATATCCTTTGTTTGTTTTTTTTAATTTTGAATGTGTTACTGAAGTAAAGCTTTTTTGTTAGCATATTAGTAATGATTAAAATAGAAAAATTTAGTCCAATAATTGGAATCACCTTTTATTTATTTTTCTTTGTAACTAGGAAGGTATTGTTACTTTAGATGTATAATTGTTTGGAAATAATAAACCATTGTGAAATAATTTGCAGTGTTTTTATTAAGATTTTTTTAAGTTGTATGTTTTGTTAAATATTTTTATATTTATAATTTTACATCATAGTTAATTTAGTTATTTGACATATTTGTATGCTACTTCTTTTCAAATTATTCAGTCTCTGAACAATTAGCTGAGGTATAGAATAAAAACAAAAGATATAAGACTGCGAAAACTTTTTAACAGAAATCACTTATATTTTAAGATTTCCTCTTCGTCTTCCCACTTGTAAATATTTTGCTCAGTGCGATTCTGCAGGAAGTTCTTGATGACAAGATCCAGCCTCTGGATGTTATTCTCTCGGAGGTCCAATATCTGTAGGTCCAAGTTCTGTATGATGATGTTCAGGATCTCGTCTGAGTTAGAAACTATGTCACACTCTCTCATGTCGACTGCCTTCATGAAGAAGTCTATCTTAAGCGCCTTGAGAATGAACTTCATACCCTCAGTACCGATCCTAAAAATCAGATATTATCCTTCATAATTTCATATATATATGTGTTCTGTCTAAATCTTACATTTCTTATATCTAATTACTTTGTTTATTTATTTTTAACAAATTTCTGTTTGGTCGTACTATCCGTAGCTGGTTTATGTTTCCAAAAGGCATCTCGAAATTGTTTTATTTTATTTTTTCGTAATTATATGCACGTAGAATACAGACTTTAGGCCAAGAGTTAATTGATGGGGCTCATTTATTATGTTACACAAATATTTCTAAACAGTCAGCACTCCAAATATATCAAACTCAGCACTAGCAGATCCAGGATTTAATTTTGGGGGAGAGGGGGCCTCAGCCCGAAAGCTTTTTTTTTTCATAAAAATGACGATAATTACTTCGGAAAAAAAGAAAGAAACTAACTATCTATTTGAAATGGTGTATAAGTGATTCCTTAAGTCCTTTTGAATGTAATTACACGAACAATAATACTTTAAGAGATAATTTTTTTATATATATTTCCATAAAACATGGTTATATTTTACGATTTTGGGGGGCCTTCAGCCCGAAAGCCCTTCCCTCCCGTAGATACGACCGTGAAACTCAGTTCTCCTTAAATTGAGTTGCAATGACTGCTAAATTTTTAAAAGTTAGGCTATCTTACACCCCCACTTTCAATAATTAATCGGATTAATTAATTTAAAACAACTCTAGAATAGATAATTTGAATCGATAAAAAGAACCAATTTAACTTTTTGCTAGACAGAACAAAAATTAACTAATAGAAATAAAATAAATATAACTATTAAAAAATAACTCCAGTTATCAATTTGACATTGCCTAAAACATTTTTTTTGTCGCTGAATGATTTTATAAGTGCCTTGTTAGAATTTCGAATTATAAAATATTCATACTAATCGATTTTAAAGGATTCGTAAAGTCATAGAAGGTGCAAATGTGCACCGATTCTAGAATTATTTATAACAAGAGGTTTTTATAAACTCATATGCAATGATTTTTTTTTTAAAGCAACAAAGTGTCCCAAGTTTCAATTTCATAAGAATCCACTTACGGATTTTTATTGAGCGTCACCCTCTCCAACGGTGAATATTTTGGATCCAATGTTTTGCAAAATCCTTTCTTTTCGATGAGTTTGGCGATCTTTTCTGCTCCTGTTTTTGTAATATAATTGTCCGTAAAGTCGATGACGAGCAGGCCTTTAGATTTCCACAAATATTGGCAAAGCTTTTTGATCCCATCATCTCTTAGTCTGTAATCAATAAATATGTCAATAAAACATACACGCAATAAATTTAGATCTCCTTGAACAAGTACAAACGTTTCGATTGTAAAACGAAAATTCTTAAAATTTGCTATATAATAGATTTTTTTTTCAAGTAGTTACATTACTAATAATGTAACTATACATAGAAAAGAATCAAATGAAAGTAAGAATTCTTTGGTCTTGATTAAAATTAAGAAATATCTTAGTGTAGAGTTGCTTGAACCATCTAGAAAACAATTTTCGTCAAGGTTTCATTAATAAAAATTGTAAAACCATTTTTGTTATATCATTTGTATCGCAAACTCTCTCAAATATCAGCTCAGATTATAAGTCGGATTTTGATAAAATTGATGTAAAAAAAAATCCAATATATATATATATATATATATAATAAAATAATTAAATCTAAAAATGTCAAATTAAGGAGGATAAAATGATGAAGTAGTATTAAAAGATTTAAGAAAAAAAATGAATGCAGGACAACCAGAGCGATCTGAGATTAGAGTACAAACGTATTTAGAAGAAGTGCCAATACAGAGTTGCTTCCAAAAACTGAAAAACCAATATTTCGTAATGTGGAAGATAAGGAGGTTAAGATGGGTTTAACATGCAGCTGGAAACAATTCGCTAGCCAACAATACTTTAATGTATACCTTATGGTCCCTTTTTATCCCTTTTTAATGTATTACGGGTCCCTTTTTATCAAATTATCATCCGCCTGAAACTTCTTCGTAAAGAGCTTCATCTAAACGTAACCTAAAACTATTTCATTTGCGAAAACTATGGGAATTGGTGCGATTTCAATATGGAGGCACCCTTTTCTATTTAATTAGTCACTAAAAACTCGTAAATGCTGTAAATAGAAACTGTACTGAGCCGTTCGGCGTGTCCTACATCTCTGAATTGTCAAAATAACGACGTCATAAAGGCCAAACAGTCTATATTTTTGAAGTCCACCTTTTTTTTCGACTTCGTGCTCAGATCATCTTACGGTTCAAGTGGAAAGCAAATGGGTATTTACGAGTTTTTAGTACCTAATTGAATAGATAAATTTTGGCGACCTCCAGATTGAAAACGCCCCAATTCCAAGAATTTTCGTAAATAAAATATTTGTAGGTTATGTTGAGATGAATTTTTTTTACAAAGCTTCAGGCGGATGTTAATAATTTGATAAAAAGTGGTCTGTACCACGGGCTATTAATAGTTGGCAAGAGACTTCGGAGACAAATAACGGATGGGTAAACCAAATCAACAAAGATGCTGCTAAGCTGCAAGTAACAAACTGAGAATCAATAGTTTAAGGAGGTTGAGAAGGCTGGTTCAGGTGGCCAGAAATTTAAGGTCTATGAATAAAAAAAAAATTATTTATATATCTACTTTTATAAGCATACATGTGCTGATATGAGTTTCCCTTAATTTGA
The DNA here is from genome assembly GCA_928085145.1 of Nezara viridula. NCBI lineage: Eukaryota > Metazoa > Arthropoda > Insecta > Hemiptera > Pentatomidae > Nezara > Nezara viridula. The sequence continues at coordinate 130,692,733 of OV725079.1, forward strand.
TGAAAAACTCACTTAGCACTGATGAGTTTGAGTGTCTGAAGATTGGCGAAGGATGGAATAAGCAGCGTCAGAACCGCACTCGACAGAGGGACGTTCTTGAAAGTTATACTGCTGAGGCACGGGTGCTTGGCAATCTTGCTGCTGAGGAACTCCAGAGCGTACTTGGTCATCAAGATTGGTCCTTTCTTCTCCTTAAGCTTGGTTGAAGTGTCCACAGAACCGTCAACCAGCTGGTCTTTCTGCAACACGAATTGCGAATCGGAAATTGTTCTCCCTGTGATATTTGAATAAAGGATTTACTGTTAATAATAATATTATTGTGTTGTTTCAAATAAGAATTGGCTCATTTTATACTGTGTGTGCATTAGTTAGCTTTTTCCAGCAGAGCTAGGAATATTTAAAAAAAGAATGGCAGGCTAATTGTAACGCCTTTGAAGTCTTCAACAGGCCGAAAACGGTGTAAATGGACCTCCCAGTAACCGAACAAACGGCATTATCATAACATTACCATATGCAGTAAAAATCACAAAGGAATATTCCCAGATAATCTTCATTTAATATTTTCAATCCTCAAATGACGCACAGCAAAGAACAGAAATAACGCTATGATTGAATCTTTTAATATAGTGAAAATTAACAGAATGGAGATGTTGGGATAAATCCATAACAAATCATTCAGGCCATGTCATTCATCACTTAGAAAGTTCAGTTTGAGCCACATGACTAAATAATTTAAAAGATACGGTTCTAGAAGTATTTTTGAATTATGCTGTTCTTTTAAACAATATCTTTTAAAAAAAAAATTGTTAAATGATTAAAATTGCCTAAGTTATAAGCTTCAGTTGTCAATATTGCAAAAAAATCATATTTGAAACATTCTTGATATCCCCAAAAATGGATTGAGATATAAAAAAAAAAAAATATTATAACTAATAAGGATAGCAGATGGCACAGATAGATTTTATTAATTTTTTTTGAAATGGAATGATCCATAATAAATTATTTTCATTATTGACTTCTGAACATGCCTTCATTTTTATAAATACCTCAAAAAATTTTTCAAGTATCCATAAAAATAAATAAAGTACAGTTTTTAATTGTATACCCGTTATTGATGAGATTACTGATTATTGGTGAATGAATACTTCTTTAGGCGCGTTTTGCACTTTTTTGTGGAGAGTGAATTATATTGAGCCTCCAGCTTTCGGATATGTAACGCTTGGGTATAGTCGGCTGGAGTCGACTAATTGAAGTGTCTTTTCACATGGATTAAAATACCTCAAAAACTAATAATCGGTCTTGCATTTTGTTAGCGAGAGAAATGTTCATCCTCTTTGTAATGAGCTTTATTCAAAATTGTATCTTAATGCGACGCCGAGTTAGGGAGCTGAAAAAGATAAAATAGTGCCGAAAACCAAATAACAAGTTTTATTAATGATATGGATTAAAATATCTCAGAAACTAAAGATCGGACCTGCGTACTATAAGCGAGAGAATCGTCCAGCATTTCATCCTCTCTGTAATTGGCTATCATTTATTATTTATTTTTCGCATTATTAATCTCGCCTTGTTGTTTTTACAACTATCGTGCGGTCCAAAGCACAAACCATAGTTTTTTAATTAAAGTAAAAGGCTTCAACCACCATTGTCATTATCACCTTATTTCCACAAAGAATTAAATTTTACTGTCTAGTTTCCTAAGTTTCAGAAAATTAATGAGTTCGCGTTTACTACATTTGCATTGTCCTGCAAAATGGTATATAGATTATTTGGCATGCCACAGAACATTTTAAGTGGTTCGTAAGCTCGGCATGCTGTTAAAATGTGTTTTATAGTCAGTAGACTCCCACAAGTTTGACATGGAGAAGAATCGTGGGTCATCTGGTATCTATGATAGCTTAATCAATTAGGATAAAAAAAAAGAGCAGCCTTGCAAAAGATCGGGTAATCCAAATTTCTTTTTTATATTTTTAGGTATGTATATATTATAAAAAAATCAAGTTTCCACCCTTGATAGCCCCACCGTGTATCATACTCTTCAAAATACATCCCGACGACCGTCTACCGTTCCAGATAGTGGCGCATTGTCTTAAAAAAACCCTTCAAATTCTGTGGTCGAGATTCAAAATGGAGTGACAGAAACCTACCGTTCAAAACGGAAAGAGTACTATTGTAAAGAAATGGAAATTTTTGAATTTCGAAAGCTCGATAGTTTGCTTCCTGTTGGGTTTTGAAAAAAAAAAATGTTATTTGCATAAATGATAAATAATTTTAAGCTGTTCAAGACCGAATATAACCAATTTTTATCTATGTCGCTTTAAAAAAGAGGTATTTAGCGCAAACCAAAAACCCGACGTTATTCAAGATAACATGTCTAATTTGACTGAGCTATGGGTCAGGCGTGAATGACCTATACACAGGCGCGTAAGGATCACTTCCTCTCGTCATTTATTTCTATTCCACTATGGACATAAGGAAACGCCATTTTTAATTTTAATTAATTTATGGTAGGTGACACTTGACCACATCTATTCTATTCCAGGTTAATTTTCTTTTTAATGATGGAGAAAATTCCTCGACAGGTACTCCTCGATAAGGTATTCGATTGGTTTTTGGCAGCTCGATGAGCAAGTTCATTATCGGCTATTTCGCAGTGCCCAGGAACCCAGAAGAAAAACACTGACATGTTATTTTCATATGCACACTTTAACGAGTAGAGAATGTTTGGATAATAATTTTAAATATGATTGTTTTTTTTTTAAACTAAGTAACACTGATAGATAATATGTTTAGATAGCTTTAACTAGATAATTTTTTTTGTATATTGCGAAATGGATAACATTTAGGCTTTTGTGTCTTCATCTGCTATGACATTTATCAAAATCGTTGATTATATCGGCACTGGCATTGCGGCGATATCTTTCTCGAATAACAACTTATTATAAAAGATATTGACAAAATTTGATTGAGCACACGACGAAGAAGATGACCAAAACTAAGATAAACTGGCGAAGTTTTATATATAATGGTTCAAGAATAACTAAAAAAAATGAGTTAGCACTTTGTAATGTGATTTTTTCTTGGTTAAACTATTCTGAGGTTCGATAGCCGAGTGAAAGACTTCTTCATGATTTAATTGTCTAAATGTAACAATGTAAGTTTTAGTGTTTACAGTAGTTGGAGTATGAACCCAGTATTTCCTTATATGAGTTCCGGTCTTTTCCCAATTAATAAGGATATGATTTCATCTAGATACCTTTATAGTTTTATAATCCAGAAACTTATATAAAAAATTGAATAAATGGACTCATCGACCGACAGAGAACCGTATACCATTCTCATTGGAGATTAACAATAAAATAAAATTGAACAACAGTATAAATGATTACCGTGAGAGGGTGAGCTGTTAGTAAAGAAACTATATGTTATAGGCAATTTTACATGATTCCCATTACCTTGCTGACACTGACCACGATCGCCCCAACCTTGTGGTTGCTCTTCAGTTCTTTGATCGAGAGCTTGAGGTCTTTCAGTCCGGCAGTATCCCCGTTGATCTCTACCGTCTCTGGACAAGCGCACTTCCTTTCTCCAAGGACAGCCTCAGCGGGGTCTTTGTTGGCCTTCGATGGATCCAGCTTGTACCCGTAGCTGAGGACCGACTCTTCGGTTCCTGGTTCGGGGTTGGGGTGCCGTCGCTGCATGGAGTCAGCCATTGCCTCAAGCCTGTTCACATATCTGAAAAAGAGTTTTTCTAAACCCTCATGGTCTTTTGGTAAATCTTCCATCGTCGGGAATTTTTCATCAAAATCATCCAGATCACAGTATTCTTTATCGTTAAATTCTGGTTTCTGATCGGGAAGTACTTTATTATAATGAGCTGACTTACATTCTACATCGTCGTTTTCATTCCATTTATATCTGATAATTTCGTTAGATCTTTTTGAACTTTTGTTTTCTTCGGTTCTATTTCTTTGCATATTCTTAAGAAATTTCTTAGCGTCGGATGTCACGGAATTACGGGCTTTCTTGATATCATCAAAGGGATCTGTTACCTTACCCAGATCTGGTTTGGTAATCGATGCCTGGGGCTTATTGTACATGTTCCTAAGTCTTGCATAGAAGTCATCGCAATCATCACCTATATGTTTCATTTTACCACTTGTGTGTATTATCTCTTTGGGACATTCCAAATTTGGTTTGTTAAATCCTTTTCCGTCCACACTCATGCATTTCACGCTATTCGTTAATATTTCTTCTACCGTCATTTTTCTTTAATAGTTAGTAGTTATTTTGAAATTTATGTTTTAATTGTTATTATTCCTATTCAGTGGTGAGGTTCCCACATATATATTACTTGAGTAATCTCTTAATTTTCATAGATATTTATTTGAAGCAAGTCATATATGCTATTGGACATCTGTTTCATGGAACAGCTGAAAAAATAAAATAATATTAGTTTGAAAAATAAATCGTAAATAAATATTTTATAAAAATTAACTTTTTATTTTAATTCGATAACTGCTTACATCGCTGAGGAATTTTTAAAAATGTGCCTTATCTCTATTGAAAAGATTATTTGTACATTACTTGTATCAGTTCAACTCTCAGCTAAATTCCGTAATGGCATGTAAAATTATAATTAACAAATAATAACGGTGAAAATTAAAAACCTATTTGAATTCAAATAAAAGAAGCGTTATTTTTATTTTATTGTCGAAGCTGATATTTCCAAATTAATACCAATTTCATTTCTACTTATATATTAGTATGTATAATTAAATTATTTGCGGCAAGAAACTATTGTATTTAAATAATTACTGTAATTAGATGTGTTGAATTCGAATTTATCAAATTTCATTAATAAATAAAAAAAAACTAATAATCAGCTCTCATAAATAGAAGAAAAAATACATTATCTATTAATAATGATTTTTTGTGTATTTTTCTTAACTCTTAGCCTTTTAAATTAAAAATAAAACCAAGAAAAAAACATTTTTTTTTCAATGTTTTAAACGGCCAATTCTTTAGTTAAGCGTATCATCTGAGAATTCTTTGACATTTGATAACTTACGAGGTCTCAAAAATTATGAGTATTCAGTGAAAGCAAAAAGGGGTTAGAAATTCCGCCTTCATTTAAGGCAATGCGATTGTTATGACTTTTTTTTTTAGGAGTTCTCACTAATAGTGCATTTCCTTAACCAAGAGTGACCCATCATGTGTTCCTCCACTTCGTTATCCCAGGTCTTTCTAGGCCTTCCTCGTCTTCTTCTTCCCCTCGTTTTCCATAAATGGACTTCTTTATGTAGTCTTCCTTCAGACATTATTTTCAAATGTCCATACCACTTCAGGTGTTTTTTTTTTTAATCTCTTTCAGAATGGTTCTTTTCTCTGATGGTCATATTTCTCACTTTATCCATTCTGGATATTCCCTGCGCTCGTCTCCTGTAGTCCATTTCTGTGGCGAGGAAATTCTACCTGAAGTTGCTTTTTAAATTCCTAGTTTCTGACCCATATATCTTTCTTAGCACTATACTATTATAGATATTTATCTTTGGTGATAATGCTCCGGTTTGATAATACCGAGTTGAGCATCGATGTGGTATTTTTGTAATCTGAATATTTTCTATTTATTTCCATATCACATGCATCATCTATTTCAATTATGAAACCAAGATATTTAAAATGTCTATCTCTTTTTAGAACTCCTCCTGGATTCAGTTCTATATCCTCATTATTTAATGTCATGTGTTCCGTTTTCTCTGCATTAATAACTAGTCCCTGCTGCTGGTATTTCTCATTCGACTTAACGTTAGGAAAGTATAATGGAAATAATAAAACGTAATTCATTCAAAAACCATTTTCCCAGAAATTAAGAAAAAAATATGACATTATTCGGCCGAACTATGCAATCGATATATTGTCTATTATTATTATAAGCATATATATAAAAATAAAATAAAAATATCTTAAGTAGAAATTGTTTAATACTCATTTCATTATTATTATACATAATGTAATCTTGATCATTATACACATAATATACGATTTCTTGATAACTTAAAAATTAATTGATTAAGGTTTTAATCCAATGACAGATTTTATAGTCATTATTAATTCAGATCACCAATAAAATCGGCAAACCGTTAATAAATATTTCATAAACTTCATAAAAACAAATTTTGATCTTAGAATCTTCCAAAATAATCTGATTATATCAAGTATAAATTAAATAACTTAAATCATAACGAGTTATCAAATTCTATAATCCTATTTAGAAAAATTATTCTTCATCAATTTACAAACTTATATTTAAATATTATCGGTTTGATTGTTCTACTTAAACAAAAATCATAGTATTGGTTTTCTGGCTAACAAAATAACAATTTAGTTCAACATTGTATTACTATAAATACACATTTTGGTTAAATTGATCGATAATGTTTTATACTTACGTTTTTCATCACTGGTAACCGAAAAATAGCAACAAAATATCTAAATCTTCATCTTGTCTTCGCAATTTATTCCATGCTACTATCCATGGTTATACGACTCTTAGAACTTTCACTCAGCTTACAACAAGAAAAGGAGACTACGATGTCGCCTTGCGTTGCGAACTAACACGTTACCATGTCGTGCTCCGTTGGAATAAATCTCCATCAGAAAATTGAAGGGGAATCCTCAACCTTTATAAGACAATAAGCAAAGGTGCCAATACGTGACAGGAGATGGGGCAATACATCACAGTTATGGTCTAAAATACAACTTCTAAATAAATTGTTTATATTAATCATATTATATCTAATAATGTTATTATATTTTATATCAATATAATAAGAAATCGCCGGTAGGTTGTATATTCCTACTTCTATAACACTTCTTAGTTTTAGTGAAGATTCAATTGAATTTTAATTATTTGTAAATAATAATTTTCAAACTCATTGCCATAAAAATCTACCAACAACAGTGTCAAAGTTTTCAGTAAAATTATAAAAATTATCTGTCTACTTATCTTTATCGTAGTAGATAGATCTAAATAAATATAAACATTTTTAAAAATATATTTTATATAAAGTAGATGATATTGCTGTAGTTTTCGGTTTATTATTTCCAATAACGAAACATTGTGATCGACCAAAAAATTCAAAAACATAATCCCCTCTCAAAATTTGAGATTTCACGTTTCAAGATGTGTAGAATTTGAAAAACGAATAAACATTTTTTGTCCGTCTGCCGTCCGCGCATTTTCTCCGAAACTACTGGACCGGTATTTTTCAAATTTTGATATAAAATCAGAGGTCACCCGAGGATTATCCTCCTTTATCGACATTACTCTCCGTCTTTAACTTTCAAAATGGCGGCCGAAAAACCTGCGTTGCTATAGACTGAAAAAAAGTTACGAGGAATGGTAAAATTAAATTCCGAATAACTCGAAAAATTTTTACTTTTTTGTTGATATTGCGTATAGTTTTTTAAAAGTTTATGAAATTTCCTAAAAAACAAAAAAAATAGTTAAAATCGGACAATTAGGAGCTAAGATATGGTCTCTGGTTTGTTTTTATGTGTTCTACTCCAAATGTTATATCCTTGGTTTGGTTTTTAAATTTTAAATGTGTTACTGAAATAATGATATTTTTTTTAGCATATCACAAATGATTAAAGAAAAACAGTTTAGTCCAATAATTGGAATCACCTTTTTTTTTTTTTTTTTTTCTTTGTAACTCGGAAGGTAATGTTACTTTAGATGTATAATTGTTTGGAGATAATAAACCATTGTGAAATCATTTGCAGCGTTTTTTATTTCAGTTCAATAATTCTAGTATTCAATAAACTACCTTAGGAAAGAGCATTTTTTTATTTACATCTTATTTTTCCTTTACCTGTATAAGTATATAGTATATACAGAATGGGGGGGGATTTATGTCCACCCAATTTTGTGATAACAGACATAGGGATAAATAAACATTCTAATTATTCTTTTAAATTACAGTCTTTAAAATAATAATTAGTAATCATTATATAAATAGGCAAACACAAATCGGTTCAGCCCCTTTTACTCCTCTATTATTCAACCGATTTTCTTCCTTCTATTTTTGTTTAATAGATATCGACAAGCTTTAGTGCTATCAATAAATAAAAATATTAAATAGTATGTGAATAAAAATATAAATGGCAATTTGTTCAAGACGGCTTATCTCCGAAAGTTCTTCACCGATTTCTTTTAAATTTTGACACAACGTCGCAATAATATTTAAAAGTTTTTTTCATATACGTTTCATTATCATCGGGCCTTTCCTTTCGAAATGGCGGCCGAAAAACTGATTCGCTTTAGACTGTAGCGCCAATACGGCTTCAACGATTTAGTATATAACATACTTGCCCGAAAACAAGCTGTATACATTTTTATGATGAATTCAGTATTTTATTTGCGAATAACTCAAAAAGTACACATTTTTGTATCTGTATTTTATAATACCAATATTTATTCGAAAGCTTACTGGATTCCCTACAAAATAAAAAAAAATCATCGAAATCGGACTATTTGTTGCAGAGATATATCATTTTAAACATTTAGTACTTTTTCTTTTGCAAATTAGATTTCCTTTATTTCATTTTTCGATAAATCGAAAACTTTTAATTTACTGAGGTAATTGGTTCTATTATTTGAAGAGATGATATAATTTAATGTTAGTGGAATGATACCACATAAATTAAATTTAAAAGTATATTTTAAAGTTATACTCATTGTTAACTTAAATACTGCACTAGCATTAGTTAATGGAACAGGAATGAGACTGAAGTAAGTATCTACTTTAATTTAAAGAATTTTAATTCCAAGAATTAATTAAGATTTTCTGACACTATACTTACATTCGACTTTCAAAGAACAACGTTCCTATTTATAGCTTCATTTGCTATGACCATAATCAAATCGCAGGATCAATGTTTTGAAAAACATGTATTGTGTGTATTATTGTGACGTCTTATAATTTCCCATGGACAATTATATGTGGCAGCAATTAGAGCACGTTCATTTAAAATATAAAAATTTATATTTTTAATGGCAATGGGCAAGGCTATGCACTAAACAATAACAGAACATTCAAATAGAACATTATTTACATAGAAGTTATGAATAAAAATGGATTTAAAGTGAATTTAAATTGATAATTTAAATTTATTTTTTACTTGCTTAGTCATAACATTAATTTATTGTGATAATAACACACATAAATTAAAATTAAAATTAAATATTTTTGAATGAGTCTATGTTGTATTACTTATAAATAATTTTAAATGACTTAAGCTCGATTTTTAATTGAAATTGAAATTTTGTTTGTATGAATAAATGCGGATTTTTAAATCGTGATTTCCTCTTTATTTATTTAATTTATTTTTTATTTAATTATATCTTTTCCTCAAATTTTTAATGGCTATGGTCGAATTTCGACCACTGGGCGAACACTAGTAATAATTTATTGCAAAGAAAATTAATATGTAAAATTCTTACATACGACCTTTTGTACTAACAGTAGCGATATACTTTTTAAAATGGAAATAAATAATTTAATTCAATATATATTATTTTTGAAAAAAATTAATTTAAAACTGAAGATTTGTCAATTTCTTTCATTTTCAATATTTTCTGAGGTTTGCATAAATTTAAGCCTTCCTTTTTGTTTGGTTAAAAATAGTTGTAAATACTATTAAATAAAAAAAGGCAGTTTTTTTTTTATTAAATAATTATCAGTAAATTTACTTATTTATTTTTAAAAATATGCTCTTCCAACCTTTCCTATGATAAAATTTTGTGTAATTGTATTACAAATTTAACATTGTCAAACTTAAAAACAATTCTACATCCGATTTTCATTGAAGCTACTTCAGCCTTGCTACAGTATTTCAATTCGATAATTTTTTTTGTAAAATACAAAATAAAATACAGTTTTTGTATTTTATTTTGTATTTTCAGAATATTTGATTTTAAATACTTCCTTGGTCTGTTTGATATCACCCGACCTTCTGAATTTTCATCCGTCCACACAACTTCGACTGTTCCCAAATCAGCTACAATTAAAACGGACTAAATACGCTAATGACTATCACTAATTATAATAGTTCGTTTTCAAGAGTCCTATTGTACTGTGCAACTGGTCGAAATGGTTGCTTGATAGTGATGGGTAGTTTCTGAACGAACTAGTTCTAATAAACTAATTCACGAAAAGGAACTTTGAAGATCGGTCCTGATTTTGGTGAACTATAGTTCTTCCTAAACTATGAGTCCCGTGAACTACCACAAAAATAAAATTAGAGGAATTGTGGATGTTTTCTTTATTAAATGTAAAGAGAAAACCAAGGCATATAGTCCTTACACTGAAATATGGATTAAAAAAAGGATTTGATTTCCTTGAAGATAATTTTTGATGATCGTATTTTTAATATTAGGTAAATTAAAATACTTACCTCCTAACATGGACAGACTATTTTTGAAACATATCAATATTTAAAATGATAAAGACAGAAATGTTTCGTTCATTTTAGGAGTGAACTAATGAACTAGTTCACCGAACTAGTTCAATAAGATGAACTGAACTGAAGATAACTTAAAAGGAATACTTTTGCCCATCATTATTGCTTGGGTAGCTTTTTCAGACTGAAATTCTTCTTTATTCTAATAAGCTCCAAATTTTATATAATGTTTACTATCAAAATATATATTACGAAAATTACCACCGTCAGTACGTTAAAAAGAAATTATGTGTATCATTTGTTGAGGAAGTAGGTGCCTACGGCAAGTTAACAAACACATTTAAACATAATTAAAGCTCAATAATTTGTATTACTACAATTAAACATCTGATCACTACAACATTTATGAACATACCAACGATAAAAATGCTAACTATCGAATATGAAAATGATTGTGCAGGAATAAAAAAAAATCATATTTTCAAATTCGACAGTTATAGTTAGCGTTTGTATCAATGATATACAAACACACACCGTGTGTCACTATGTATATCTGGTGCGATGAATTACGTTTTGGGTACTCGATTACATACTTCAGTTGTTGAGGGAAAAACTTCTTACCAAAAGTCGTTTTGTACGACTTTTCTTATCAGTCGTTTTGTTCCAAAAATAATTTGCATCAGTGCATTTAATCTCCATTGATATAAGGATTCGCTTATCTTGCATGTTCAGTGGCTTGAAATGGCTATGTTTTATCTCTATTGTGGCATATGATTGGTTATCCCACAGCCTATCAGATACAGCTCATCCGCGCTTGTAACTACTATTCAGCTAAGTTCTCGCTAATCTCGTTTGAATCAGGTTTTAAAAAGTGGATTGAATAATGGGCTTATAATTCTTAACAACGTCATTTAAAATTTATTTTTTAGAACAATTTTCATTAATGTCGATAATTTAGCTGCCCATTTAACAACTCTGTAAAAATGTTATGCTACGAGTTTGAATCCAGTTCACGGGATAAAAAAATAAAATAAAATAAATAAGTGCAGTCTCTACACAATTGCTTAAACCACTACGGAGCAGGTTCGATTCCTGCTTGGGGACGGTAACGTTTCCACCCTGAGATTCAGAGGAAAGTGAGCGACTCCCGTGACGTACAACAACATAGCTCCTGGTCCTCCTGATTGTGGGGGGGAGGGGGTTGGGGACAGGGCCATTAACCCTATCTCGTAAAAAAACAAACAGAATGGAGAAGTATGCAAAAGGTTGCAATCTGCAAAACAACCATCCTGATGAAGAGGGAGGGAGGCGTCCGGTTATTATAAACCACGTGCTCGATTGATAGATGAAAAGAAAAAAAGGTCAAAGAAAACCCCATTTCTTTTTTTTTCTACTATTGATAGCTTTATCAAAAACGTATTCTCGTCTCTATCAGTGGTAAATACTGTATATATATATATATATATATATATATATATATATATATATATATATATATATATATATATATATATATACAGTATTTATATAATAATAGAGTAAGGACAATATTTTACATCTCCATACACTGACCTCAGTTAAGTGTTTCCTTGTACGAAAATGAGACAGTTCCTGGTGTTCTCCTTCGCGGCCCCACGATTGGACAATCTTCCTGTTAGAGGAAGGAATTGGTTACATAACATAGAACATAGACAATCATGTTTCTTGAGGATTACTTACAATATGTGATGGAAACGTATCTACATTTTTATGTAACATTAAATAAACATAAAAATTAAAAGTACAAGGGTCGTCCTGTAGTGAAGCTGGTTAATTTCATGTCAACGGAAGATATCGGACCATCTTCTCGATATTCCCTCCCTTTTGTTTAATTATCAATTTCATGTTGATTTATTTGCCGAAATGAAATTTTAAAATTGAGCTTTTATGAATTCCTTATCAATGGTTTTACTAAACACAAAGTCTCAAGTCGAATTTTACAATGTATAAATAATATAGAAAGATAAATGAAAAGAATGACTCACCTATTTTTTTTCTATTTTTTATACTAGTGTTAAGAAAAGCACTACTTAATTTCGTGGTTAAAGTTTTTTAAACCTGGTTAAGCTTATTTAATATATTTACCCACAACCAACTACTTATAAAATCTTCATGCACAAACGGGATAGAGCTATGTGGCACTGTGAAAACCTATAACTCCCTGAAAATTAAACCTTTCCAATCAAAAGTAATCCGAAAAATAGTGGATGCATCATTTTATTTGATAAATGACTTGCAAATCCAAACGGAACCTTTTTGGACTACGGTAAAAACTTCCACTTACAACAAGAATTCTACAGGTCAAACCTGCCGAATTTTATTCCTATACTATTAACAGATTTACATTGATATTAACAAATTAATTCTTCTTTCGAAAATTCAATTAATCAAAAAGTTATCAGATGAACATAACAAAAGTAAAACGATAAATAAAAATAAACACAAAATTTGCAAAAAGAATTATATCCAACAAGAATGCGAAATTTGTCTTTTGTAAAAGACTTTTTTTTTTGCCTAATGCATTATTTGGAATCAGATCATCAGTAGTAGGCATGGAATCGACTTGATTCTAAAATCCCCTTCAACAATGAATCATTCATCTCTACTAGCATACCTATACTATATTATTATTATTGTAAGCCGTGTTTGTTCATCCTAGATTGTATTTAAAATGGTTACATTCAATAAGAATTGTTGAATCATAGTATTTTTTTTGATAAGACAAAATTGTCGTCCCTCATTCAACCTGTTTAAATTATATGTTTGTCCATAACTATATAAATGAAATAATAAATCATGTATGATTTAATGTTGACATAAAATAATAAATCATGTATGATTTAATGTTGACATAAAATCACTCAGAAAAAAATGTGTAGAAACACTTAAATTAAAAGAAGAGTGATTTCGATTGTTGATTTCAATTCGGAAAATTAATTGCGATACTACAAAACATAATAATAATTTATTACTCGACTCCATGTACACGCTAACCTTTAATTAACCCTACGTTTCAAAGCTCATAGAATTTCAAAACAGTATAGTATGTCATAAAATAATGGCATATGCTGAGAAAGCTTAATGGAATAATAAATCATGAAATTATACTTACGATTTCTGATTCAATTAAAATAGAAGCTTCGAGGTACATTATCCCATTACCAACAAGTAATTATATACTATAGTGTATACAATTAAGGAATGAGATATCCGTAGAACCGAGAGGTGAAGTATAAACTAGGGTAAATAGAGCAGAGATAATTCGGTGGTCCCACGCTATGGGACTAAATGTGACCAAGAAATGACTCTTAATGTTCTTATCGATTCTATGACTGAGAAGCTCCTACTTTCGGCTTTAATGTAAACTGATTTATTAATAAAAATTATTTATAAAGGCTTTTAAATTATTAATTAATAATATATATATATATATATATATATATATATATATATATATATATATATCACAAAAATGTAATTGAACAACCTCAAGTTCCATATTAATACAAACAAAAATCATTGCATTGACACTTCTCTCCACTGAATCCGTTCAATATTCCACTCTTCAAGGTGAAAAATAACACATATACAACTCGGTATACCACTGGGTTGTGGTTGTCTGATTTTTAAAAATCATTTAATAACTATCCCAACATTTAGCATGTCCCTTCCAACCACTAGTAGCCAAATAATCAATTTAGTTGTACACAGGTAAAGTTAAAAATTTGAAATTTTGTGGAGTAGAATGTTGTAGTTATTATTAGTTGGAGTGGCGCAACCTACAGTCTTTTTGTACTTTCTGGTTTTTATAAACTGCAAAATAAGTGAACTGTTTAAGAGGTAAACACAAACGGTTCAAGGGTACATCAAATACTTATTTCTTGTGATACAAATATACTAATTAACTTCATCCTGCAATCGTTCTCGAGTCGACAACACGAATCCATCAAACATAGTTAAAGGAAAAATAAATAACACTTTCATGAAGGATTGCTGATTTTAAAACTATAGTATAAAAAAAAAAAAAGAGGATTAATATTTTTCTTATTCTGCTGACCACATTTTAAATTCAAATAATATGAGGTTACTAACTTGTTTTTCGATTTCAAGAAAAAAAAAATTGTGGTAGTAGGAGGAATTATTATGATGGAAATATGCCGTTATTTATGCAGGACTCAAAAAATGTATGACTTTTAGATGATTGTATAAATGATACTTTAAATGGAATTCTCAACTAACTGAAAAAAATCTGGTGCGCGCATCACAAAACTATCACGTTCCTCTCTACTTTGAACAAAATAATTTCTGGCAAAGCTGGGTTATTACTAAGTTTATGAAGTGCATTTTTAACGGAGCTAAATCTTAAACCTTTCATTTAACCAACAGTAGAAACTCATTAACAAGGGTTTCTATCCCCTTCCACCCTCCTCCCCAGGACGATGGCACACAATCCTTCCTTCCCCTCCTACCAAGACATTTGCTTTCGAAAATAGTGTGATAGTAAAATTTAAAAAGTTTTAGATCACATACAATTACACCTGCTGTGTTCTGTTCCATGCAATCCTCTTGTCATCTGATTTGAAACTTTTCATTCAATAAATTCATAACTATGTCGAAATGCAACCTCCTTAAAAAAAAAAAACTCAAAATGTGCTCACCACAAAACTTTTTATGGAAGCTCCCTACTGTATACCCCTGCTCATTAAGATAATTGAAATAACACAAACCTAATTTATTATATCGAAGTAAGGCAATAAAAACATCCTTACTCCATCGGTCTGAACCATTTAACTCCATTCTGTGAGCTCTACAAACAAAAGAAAGATTTGAAAACCTATAAATGAGTAAGGATTGTACAACACAATGAAACTAAATCTTAAAAATATTATAGATGTTATTAAACTATTATTTTATTTAGTAAAATTTACTAATATATAGTTACCAAGTATTCATTGCCTATCATCGATAGGACAAAAGTTGTCACTCTAATTGTGAATTGATGATGTTTATTGCATTTACTTATTTACATATTAAATTAAAATTTCAGTGATCACTGATCATAAACCAATATACCTTGCCAATTTTTTGTTCAGGCTAACTAGTTACAATTAATAACACGTATTGTATTTTCAAAAAACTCTTTTTTTTCATTTTTTATTTCTTATTTTTTTCCACTCATGGAATCATCATCAAATATAATTATATTTATAGGTTACTTGTAGTTAGAAGTTTTTTTTCTCTTAATTTCGAAAACTTAAAAACTCATGAAAAAAACTATTACTTTCTAGATTATGTTACTCTTTCATTCATTGGGAATCCCGATGAAATACGAAGAAAAGAGATGAGAGCTGTCTAATGATTAAGCTTTTCACTTCCTTGAAACATTCATCATTCTATCCACGAATGAGCTGATATTGACTTGATATTTCCCCAATGCTTATGGAAATTCGTGTGAATCAGGTAAATTAGTATTACTGACACGTTTTAACGCAACGCACACTGATGATGAGTTAAGAAAACATAAACAATATTATGCATTTTCATTAGTATTTAGTATTAGTATGAAAATTTCAATTGATTATGAAATGACAGTATAGTACGTCAATTGACTTAAATGAGTTTTTTTGACGGAGGATTGAACATAGAGAGTATTTGTGCAAAATTTATAAGCTACTGATGCATTATGTTTTTAAAATTTAATGATTTGAAAACATTTTTTTTTATTTCTTAGATAATCAGACTTTTATTCTAATTACACATATTCTGTTAGCTTTTAATTTTTTTTATTTAATGTTTCAACACGACAATATGAACGGATAACTAGCTAATTAGACCTATTAAACACAATAAAATAATATTTAATCTCACAACAGAGACATGTAGTATTTTAGACATTGGGAAGAAGAATATTCTTTTTGAAAATCTCCCTTATTGTTACCATGATATCATTCAAAAAATATTTTCTTCTATTTCTTCTTTTTGTTGCGAAGCTTTATGATATTCTCCGTTTTTTTGGCAATGATAATTTCCAAGTATATAACAATTGAATTATTTGTTGAATTTACATGTTAACGTTTCGGGAAATTTTCTTCCATCTTCAGAACTTACAATCCCATGTTTTCTTGTCGATTCATGGCTAAAAAGGAGTTAGTTAAAAAATAATACATATTACAGGAAGTTGAAAGTTGATGGTCCGGGGTGGCGGTCATAAATAGGCTGAATAGTGGTAAAACTACTGCAAATGTGGATATACTTATATTATAGATACTAGAGATAGATACTAGATTATATATACTGTAATTTTCTAGGTTTTTTCCGATTACCCAAACAAGTCAGCAAATTCCCCAATACCTGCCCTTACCCTGGTTTTTCAGTTCTAAATGAAACTCCTAGCTGAACACATCTGTAAATCTCTAATTTTGTTCTTCTAATTTTATTTAGTTATTTATTCAATTATTTTGTTTTTTCTTTTCTTTCTCCACATTCCTTTATGTCTGTTATTTCATATTATATCCTTTTTCCGTTTCTTTCAATATGTCCTGTAGATTTGTAGAAGTATATTCACATTTGCATTTATTATATATTATACTACAACAATTGTTGCCATCTATTTACTTCAGTTTAGGATCTTGTTACTTTGCTTACTTTGTTCATATTTTAATATACTTACTGTTTATAATTTTAATAAGCTTATTCACATTGTTTATAATGTAACTTCCACAATTCTCTATATTTTTGTATCTTTTCCGTTCTAGCCCTGAAGAAGATCAACAAAGTCGGTTCGAAACGTTGGCTTTTAATAAAATAGTTTTAGCACTATTTAGCCTATTTATGACCGCCACCTCGGACAATCTCCTTCCCTTATAATGCAACGGTAAACTATTAAATATTCAATAATGCATGTTAGAGTTGCGTTGTTACATTAATTTTGTAATTACATTAAATCTGGTGTGCTCCTTTTTCATGTTTTAAATTTATGTTATAGATAAATTACAGTATATATTATCCAGAGCATCAACATTCTATAGACCAATAATTGGATGACTGCTTTGGGAGATACTATTGACCTTTGGATGTGATTATTTGTTTTTTACTATTGTTGTTAAATGATTATTTGTTATGTAGTTGTATTTCGTTTTTACTAATTTTTTATTTTATTGGCGTCTATTTTGTAATTTACTGTTGTTCTATTGTTTTTTATGATGTGTATGGCTTCAAATAATTTTCTAGTGTGTTTTTTTTTTTGTTCTGTGCCTAATATCTATGATTTATTGATATTGATTGATTGATTGAAACTAAATTTTTGTTGAATTTTTATGCTGTGATGTGGCGTTTATGTTTTCTGTTTGCAATACATGTATACTTAATAATATTGCAAATTTATAAACCTACGGGTCTCACATTATTGATACTTTTCACTTCACTTAACATTTAAAACAAAAACTATTCAACAAGTAAATAAAAAATATTTAGACCTAAGTAAATTGTTATTATGTATACGACCACAGAAAAATATGGTTGAACGGTCAAAATTAGGTCAAATTTTCTTTCCAAGTATAAGTTCTAACCATGACCCCATTACATTTATGCATGCACTGACAATATGTTTTGGCAGAAGGATCCCTCATCTTTGCTCAGGCTTGGTACTGAGAGCTTTTAATATTGACGTTACCTTAACAGTCGACGAAGGAAGCTGAGTTCAGGGATGACGGGTAAATAAAACCAACAGGATGATTTCACGGAAGGTCGAGACACCCACTTTCAAGCCATTATGGAGTTTAAATTGATCTCCGAACAGGACTGGAACTAAGTTTTTTTTTTTTTTGCAGGAGTTGCAAGCATATTTTTCCTCCACCTCTTCCCTTCTTTTACCTCTCATCCCCTCCTCCAATAAAATTTAACATTTACATAAATATTTCAGGTAATGTATTTTAACCGTTGCAATGATGTTTTGTATTCATAAAGTTAACATAATAGTCCGTGGTACAGACCACTTTTTATCGAATTATTAACATCCGCCTGAAACTTCGTAAATAGTTCCTTCTCATAATAACCTAAAACTGTTTTATTTACGAAAAATCTTGGAATTGGAGCGTTTTTAATCTGGAGCAGGGCAAACTTAGTCTGTTTAATTGGGTACTGAAAACTCGTAAATACACATTTGCTTTCTACTTGGATCGTAAGATAAATTGATCACAAAATCGATAAAAAAGGTGGTCTACAAAAATATTGGGCCGTTTGTCTTATATAACCTCGTTATTTTGAAAATGTTGGGGTGTAGTTCTCGCCAAACGTCTCAATATTTTTGAAGGCCAACTTTTTTCTCAACTTTGTGATCACATTATGTTACGATCCAAGAAGAAAGCAAATGTGTATTTACGAGTTTTTAGCACCTAATTAAATAGACAAACTACGCCCCCCTTCAGATTGAAAACGCCCCATTTCCAAGAGTTTTCGTTAATAAAACAGTTGTAGGTTATGACGGGACATTGTTATTAATGTCATTAGTTTCAGGAGGATGTTAATAATTCGATAAAGAGGAGCCTGTACCACTATAATATTTTGAACTATTTGTTAAGTTGTAGTAATAAAAAAAAAATGCAAATTATATCCCAATGGTTAACTATTTCCAAATGTCACATTACTTTTCTTACCGTTTCTGGGAAAAGAAATAAAAGTTGTCACTATTGGCCCGAACAAGAATATTCTTTTTTTCTTTTCTAATAAGACATATAGATTCAATCTAATTTGCTTCAGATTATGTAAAGCATTCCAATAATTAAAACCAATTCAAGCAAGATCGGCTTAGTTATAGAACATGCGTTAATAATTTAGAACGCCATATTTCTGCAAGAAATTGGCCGATTCCAATAATTTTTTTTTTGTTTTTAAAGACATTATGTCAGTACCGACCTTAGATATTTGGCGCCCTCCGGTCAATGACGTCATCAATCGAGACTCGTCTATTTGTTGTGCACTATGATTTTCTCTCGACAGTTTCTAAGATAACACCAATTCATGCATTAAAGACAATATCTCTAGAAACAATCGAAAAATATTTCCCAGAAACGGGATCGCTCCATACATTAATATAGTGATGGTTCTGCAATAGAAGCACGAAAACATGTCGGAGGTGGAGTCTGTTCAAAGTAGTTTGATTTTGGCGCCACGGTCGGGAGGTTAGCCAGAAACTTTGCAGGAGAATAAGAGTTAATCTCCTAGCCCTTGAAACGTTAGTTAAACGTCAAGACAACATAGTAGTTTTCTTTGTCAATTCGTAAGCGGTCATTATGTCCCTCCAAATGTGATTAAATGCCATCTGTATTTGACAAATTAAAAAAAAAAAATAGGACATGAGTCACTTTCCAGTGGGTATAAGACCATTACGGGATACACACAAATAATCAGGCTGACAAATTGCTAGAATAGAAACCGGGATGGACCAACCAGATATTCATATGCATATATTTAGCTGAATGAATATTCCTCCATGAGCGGTGGGCTCGACTGCAGAACGAAGATTCAGACGGACTGCACAGAGTGAGGAAAAAGTCTTCTATTATACCCTTCAGAATGTGCATTCGGATCCATTAAAAGAAATGGAATAGATAATTCGAGCAAGAGTTCTCGAAGGTCGACATGATACGATCTGAAGGATGTATGTAGGTGAATACTACAGATCGTAAGCTGAACCGGTAAATATTCAACTGCTTATAATTTGGAGAACAAAATAATCTCAGTGTGTCTGATACTATTTTGAAGGGTAAGAATCGTTTGTCTCTGGTAGCAATAGTTTCTGCTATATTTTTCATCAATATTAGGCTTTCACCTCCATCAATGTTTATAAAAATAATAGCTTGCTTTTCAGAAATTTTTATTGTTCCTAGACTCTTAGAATTTAGTATATTTTAGATACCAGCATCTACACTGGTACTTAGACGGGGATTCATTGTTCCCGTTAGAAACAAGCACAAACCTTTTTGGATAAAATTATTTTAAATACAAGGCAACTTAGGGCTATCTTTTATAACAATAACTCCAGCTGTTTCAATTTCCTAATACTCTCAAAGCAATTACCTAGGAATTATAGGAATTGAAACCCTAGGAATTTCCTTTGGGGGTATGAGGAAATTGGAACATCTGGAGTTATTGTCATAACAAATTGCTCCAGGGTGCTCTGTAATTAAATTAAATTCTAATATTTCCAAAGTAAATTCCTAGGGGTTCTATAAATCGACACCCTATTACTTTGGATTGTACTATGCAACATTGAAAACCATAGCCAAGTAAATGATCTAAATTACACATATTATTAATTTGGTCCGTATATTTTTTGAAAATATACAACTGCCTAAAACAATATATCATTAAATAACTTTATAGAAAAGAATTATATAATCATTGGTATAACCTGGACAAATATGGATAAATTTATTACTGAAACTGAATTTACTTTATCAATTTTTAAATTAAGAAGAATATGCGTACTTTTTTTTCAACATTATGCATAATACTTTAGTATTTTTTTTCACTAAAATCCCGAAAATCTTTAGATATATTTAGCTATTACTTTAAAGCGTTTTGAGATAGTACGAGACAGAGAAACAAGAATCAACATTTTTATGTTTACTTATTCTCAAATTAGTTACTCAAATCATAACCTGACGAAATTTCGTCAACAAATCTGTAGATGCTCAACTGATTTAGATGGTTTTCTTTCACTGGCAGTTTCCTTACTTTGTCGAATTTTATCATATATCTTTTCTTCTCCCATATAAGAATGAGTTCTAAGCTACCCGATGAGTTCGAATAATGTCATAATAAAAAGTATTTATCTTTCTAATAAACAGTTCTATTTATCACCATAAAAACCATTTTAGTTTTTGTAAGAGTACATTTTTTTTAGAACTTTAATTCTGAGAGTTATATTTATATATAAGAATACTATGTAAGTTCATAAATTTAGATTTTATATTGTGTCCATTTTTAATGATTTGAAAATACGAATGTACAGTCATTTCACTTTGTTATCTTTCTTATCCTCAATTTATTTAGGCGAGTAAATTTTAAAAAATCTTATTTCGATTTGTGGGATGTAAGTGAGAGGGGAAATATATGCTGAAACTTCCATTTAAAAATCTGGTGCGCGCAGCACACAACTTTCACTTATCGCTCTACTTTGAATATAAAATATTTTATGGCAATGTTGGGCTATTATAAAATTTTTAAAGTGCATTTTAAACGGAGCTAAAGCTTGAGGCATGCAGATAACAAATAATTATGACCATTAAAATTACAAAAAGTTTATTTACTACATCGACGGTAGACAATAAAATATAGTTACTCCATCTGCTTTTATAAACCACATCATTCTCTGAGCCTTT
This sequence comes from Nezara viridula, assembly GCA_928085145.1. Taxonomy (NCBI): domain Eukaryota; kingdom Metazoa; phylum Arthropoda; class Insecta; order Hemiptera; family Pentatomidae; genus Nezara; species Nezara viridula. Next base: position 130,714,623 of record OV725079.1, read on the forward strand.
CAGTTGACAGAATTAATAACTCCAATTTCAAGTATTGTCATTTTAGTGATATTTCTAGTTGGAAAAGTTGTATCTATATAGATTTTGGTTTATTATTTTCAATGATGAACAATTATAATCGACCAAAAAAAAAAAACAAAAAAAAAAAACGAAAAATTAATTGTAAAGTATAAAACTGTAAGTTACAGTGAAGGATATAGTGATTGTGTTGTTACCAAAATAACGTAATAAAACGTTCAATGAAAAGTGATCATGTAAATAAAGAAACGTTTTGCGCATAGACTACAGTATGAAATAGCTTTATTAATAGACTAAAATTGGTTTCTCTCATATGCTTTGTATCCTTTTTTTATAATTATAATAAGTGGCGGGCACTTCCTGCCATGTGCCTCTTGGTAAATCCCCGGGTTCTCCTGTCCTGATCGAGTGGTAAGTTGGAATATAATGTTCAACGGCCTTCAAAACAATCGAAATCTCCTGGCAACTGCAAAATGAGCTTGACTGGAAAAAGCTACAATACCACCGAATTCCAGATAGTGAGAGATTGAGAATTAATTTCATTAATTGGAAAATTTAACATGAGATGAAAAAAGAACTATAGTTTCATCTTTTCAAATTAATGAATCTTTGAAATCATAAGAAGCTCAGAAACGAAGCGATCTATATATCAGCAGGTTATGCATAACTTATTAAGCATTCGTAAATTAAACCATGCCCATATGAAGTTGAGTATGTTAAAAATGAATCTTTCGAGTATAGACTACTCCATACTATGCACTCCACAGTGGGATACAAAAAAGCGAATAATCCGTGTGATCTAATATTCACTTTCCAGCACAGGCGGATCTACGGGGGAAGGGGAGGGTGGGCTTTCGGGCTGAAGCACTCCCCCCCCAAAATGGTAAAATATAACCATGTTTTACAGAAAAAAATATTAAATACTATCTATTAAAGTATTCTTGTTCTTGTAATTATATTTAATAAGACTTCAAGAACCAATTAAACACTATTTCATATATATATATATATATCGTTATATGTGTATGAAAAAAAAAATCTTTCGGGCTTAAACCCCCCCCCCAAAAGTTAAATCCTGGATCCGCTAGTGCTTTCCGGTATAATGTTCTACAACTTTTTGTTTGAAGTTTCTCTACATTTTGGAAACTGCCTTTGTTCCTATCATGATTTGATCATTATTAACAAAGTTATGGGTGCTACTACAATGAATTTGATTGCTTTAACCAAACTAATACCTGTTTTTCAAAATAAATAAAAACCTATAATTTAGAAGTGCATTTTAAACGGAGCTAAAGCTTAAACCTTACAGATAACAAGTCATTAAGACCATTATAATTTCTAAATGTCTATTTAATATATCGACGACAGACTATAAAAATATATTCACTCTATCTGCTTTTATAAACCACACAAATTTCTTTGCTTTTATAAACCACAGAATGAATAACTCCAATTTCAACATTTTTGAGTGATGTCATTTTAGTGATATTTTTAGTAGAAAAAGTTATCTATGCAGACAATGAGTAAGTTGATTCCAGAGGTGGTGATTGCAGTGTTGAAATATAGAACTGAGAATAAAAGTATGAATTTAGGTACTACTTTCTTATGAAACATGTTCTTAGGAAAGACACTTTATTAAATATCTGTAGAAAAAAAGTTTTTTTATTCTCAACAATTAAAAAAGTATATTTCAAATTTATACAAATTTTCGCCTCTTCAGAGGAAAAAACTAGAGACTATATCTTTCTTCCTAATTGTCCGATTTTAACGCATGTGTTTTGTTTTTTTAGGAAATTCCATAAACTTTTAAAAAACCATATCGACAAAAAAGTGTATACTTTTTGAGTTATTCGGAATTTAATTTTAACATCCCTCGTAACATTTTTTCCAGCTTCGTTTCGTTGAAGTATGTTATATAGATAAATTTAAAGGGTATCGACTTTGACGATTGAAATCGGTACATTCGTTTAGGCGCTACAGTCACAACTCAGGTTTTTCTGCATTTTTATTTTTTTTTCTCCTTTATTAATTTATCAAATTCTTTCAAAAGTTATATGTAGCATTTTTTCGTAATTCTTAATAATGTGAAATGGTTAACTTTTAAAATAAACCATATTAAAGGTACTTTAGAGGAAGACATATATGAACATTGGGCATTTAAGCCCTGTAAAGTAACATCAAGGGGGATAAGACCTAAACGATATTAAAGACCACTTAATTATACAATGATACACCGAGTTTGATCAAAATCGTTGGAGTCGTTTTTGAGAAAATTGTAAATATGTGTTTCAGCGTTCATATAAAGTGGCACTTCCGGTTAGCCGATTTTCACGAAAAAGTTGCTGTCACATCCGGCCCATATACAAACCTTAAATACTTAATATCAGTTTCGTACTACTTTTCGTTTATGAGCTAGACTGTTAACACACACAGACAGACAGACAGACACACACACACACACAGACCATTTTGCGACACTTGGTTATTTGAACTCAGGGAACCTCAAAACATGTATTTCCGTTGAAAACTGAGATTCGAAAATTTTCACGATCGCAATACTTAACCTTACTATATATATATTACATATATACCTAAGTGAAAGTAAAAATTAATATAACAAAAATTACAGTTTATTTTGTCTACTAAAAATTTTATTGTTTTGTTCTACAGGCTTTTGCGGTGTGGCTGTCAATATGCAAACGCATAAAAATTCGGGCTCTGCATATAAAATACATGTCTTGTATTTTTATTATTTATTTATTTTTTTAAGTTATATGCTGATATTTGTTAAAGATCATTTTCATAAAAAGGACATTTCGATTGTCTACAATAAAAAACAATCGTCCATAGATATAAATATATATATATATATATATATATATATATATATATATATATATATATATATATATATATATATATATATATTTGTACTTCTCATGGCTGCAATCTTCAATCAACTTTTCTTACAATTACGCAAAAATTACAAAACTTGTGTTTTTACGTATTTCGGCGTAGGAGCTTTCGGGTTAAAGCCTCTCTCAAAAAAAAAAAAAATATATATATATATTTTTTTTTTAAATATATATATATTTTTTAAATATATATATTATTGGTCCATATTTGTTACTGTGAATTGTCTCAGTTAAATACTTACAATTACAATATGTGTAAACTTCTTAAATTATAACGCATATACAGACGGCTACTAAATGTAAGGACGTGTTTAAAAAAAAAATTGTTTAAAAATTATAGCTAAAAGTATTATTGTTCGTCTAGTTACCGTTTGTTTTGTTTTTTTTAACAGATCTTCATAAAGGGCATAGATATAATTTTATGTAGGTTCTTTCAGAGTTATTTCCGCTAGGTTAAAAAAAACTTCCAATCCTAGATCTGCTGATGTTTAGGGTTGTCTTAAAAAAACAGCTAAGACAAAACAACGCATTGGAAGTAACATATATGTAAGGAGAAAAGGATGACATTAGTCTGATCCCAGCATTTTTTTACCACCTATAGGTTATATTTTTTATGATAGAGGTAGTTTATAGTTTTTATTAATATAAGCCATAAATTTATAAATGGACCTTGCTTCATAAATTGTCAGCAATTCTTTTGTTTAACATTTTTTTCTTTTCTATTTGTCAATCAGATTCGCCAGGTAATATTTCAAGGACTTATGCTTGTAAAAATATCGAAATAATTATTTATTATACTCATGAAAGATATTGATCCCGCTACTGTTAAAGCAAAATGTTGCATTTAAAATTTTCATATGATTATTCTCTTTGCGCTAAAGGTGACATTTTGTAGTCTGCAACTGCTACGATTAGTCGATTTTTATGCTGTTGTGTAAAAAAAAAAAAAAACAATTTTTGCATTCTAGATTTTGCACAACCAGAAGCAATATTTAAATGTCTGATTCGAAACATTATCGATCATGAAAATGGCCGCCTTAATATCCTTGGCCAACAACAGAAGGAAGGCCACCCTCTATTGAAGAGCCACTGACTGAACTTACTAACTGCTATATTATCATATCATTACAGATCTGGGTCTTGGGGCTCTGTTTTAGGAAGTCCTCTGGTTATGGTCTTGCTCATTGCCATCAACTTAGTGGTCCTCATGGCTCTTCAATGGTCATTAAGTTGTATAGGATTGGAAACCATGAGATAAATACTACAAGGCAAGGAGCACATCTCAATACAGTTCCAATATATAATTGGATAACATTTGTGAATACATTACGATTTTCCTAGACTTTCAACTTCCTGTATTTTGAACAGTAGCCAGTAATTCTCAATAGTTCCTGATATAAGTCATCGTGACTCCATCATAATGTGCCCATCCATTACCCTCTATTCGATCAGTTTCTAATCCCACGTACACGACGCCTCTTCGTCATGGAACATGGAACACCTGCGACACTACCCTTTCAATGGTGTAATGATTTGTGAAAACGCGCAGAAGATTGGTATGAGGAAGTACTTGTACAAGCCGTCGAATCTTTATGTCCTGAAAATGATGAAGTCCAATGGTGCAAAATTAAGTAGACAATTCTGTCAATGGCGCCTCGTACTGACTTCAGTAAGCTTGAAGCTTTTTAAGATTTCACACATAGTTTTACTAAAATTATCTTACAAAGAGAAAGATTTATATCTACATGTATTGTATAATTTTTTAAATATAATTTTCTTTCGAAGATTAAATTTGCTTTAATTTTCATGGGCGAAAGTTAAAAGAAACATAATACGTTATATTTCATCAAAAAATAATTTATTTTGTATCAAACACAAAATGCTTCGATGTACCACTTTTAAGCTTCAATTCACAACTCATTTAAGAAGGAATTTGATGATGAAAATACAGCCTGTGTGCTGTACTCTACTCATTTTGGCAAAGATGGTCTTTCTCGAAGCACGAGAATGTGGATTAAGTTCAAGGGTCATGAATAAATTATTCAATGCAATGAGTGAACTTACATAACTAAATCCTTCGTGATACAAAACGAAGGAATATCACGAAGGAGAGCTAAATATGGAACTGAGTATATAAATTAAAGAAGAAAGATAAAATAAAATTTCAGTAATTGCAAATAAATATGAATAATTAAGAATGATAATAATTCTATAAGTCTATCGAAGTAAAGCTTGACATGTAGATAGTGGGACACATATATAATAAAATACTCCAGAACGTCCCCAAGGCGTTGAACACCTAGACTTGGGTTTTCAAAGACAGAGAGTATAGAAACCCTACTCCAGTTCGTCTCAATTGGTATCGATTTGGATTAGAATTTTTAATATTTTTTGCAATTATGAAGTATAGAACGTACAGAACTTCCGTAAATCTTCTCAGTAAAATATGCAACTTTTGCATTTATAATTTTTGTTGTATTCAACTTTGTCAAAACATAAAGTTGGAGGTTTTTTACAAATATCCATTTAAGTGTAAATGTGAATCGGTTCAGTATGACATTTAGAAAAATGACAACAATTCATCAGATTAGACACTATTTACGTTATAAGACTGATTTTTCAAATTATTTATTTCCATAAACGTGAACAGAGGTGGGAAAAATCGGATTCAATGACTACAACTGAAAATAAAACTTGATGACCACCCCAATTTCGTACTTGATACAACAGGACTATAAATATAGCAAAAATGTGACACGATTACCTAATTACAATCGTAATCTGAAATCTTTATAAAAAATTACTTAACCTACTAGTAATTATTGATTATTATTACGCCCATCTGTGGTTGCGGACCAAGACAAATAAACCACGAAGTGACTAAAGTTTCCAAGTTTGATTAAACCTAAATTTTACAGATTTTTATTTTGGTAATAAATAAAATTTTTTATTCTCATTTTCATAAATACATATTTGTTTGAAAATTTTAATCCTTTATCGAAAAATTTATCAATGTTAATTTTTTTTCTATTTTATCAATAGTGTTAATTAATTGTTTTATCGAATTCGAATATTAGTCGACTTTTATAGGTCGATCCGTAATTTTATTGGAGAAAAATTAAGAAAAGCCACAATCTATAATGGGGAAAATAATGTACTCCACATTGGCTGAACTAAATGTTTTCTTCTGCAGAAGCTTTAAAAATTCTACTCCAGTTCATCATTCGAGACATACGGAAATACGATTTCGACAGCTTTTATCACCGAATACCCTAATAAAATACTCACTACGGACGTTCTGGAATAGATTTCCTATGTATACTAGTGGGACACCTAAAGGATTTGATTACTAGGGAATAGATTCGAAGTATAGATTATATTCTAGAAAGAAGGTACAGCAGATTTTTTACATAAAGACGGGAATGACACTATGTTCATCAAATATTCCAGTATAATTATAAAATGGAGACACATTTCCACTTGCGTTTTACGTTTTACTAAGGATCAAATTTGGTCCAGTATCTTTCTCTCTGTCTATAGTGAAATCGATGTAATATCATCTACTACCATTGATGGGGGATTGTGAGGATTGATTAGGTGGTCCCATATCAATTCCATAAAATTCCATCCAACACTTCTGCGAGTTGGCTCGTTGCGTAAAACACGCGTTCTCCGCCAACTTGATAAAACGAAGATTAAAAGTCTAAAACTCGGTTCTAGGGGAAAGTTACAAGAAATTCTTATAACTTAGGCGATAATCCGCCTCACTCTGCCATCCCGTAGTCCGAGAAAAAAATTCGTATAGCCTAAAAGCCGAGAAAAGGGAGAAGAAAAAAAAAAAGGACTGGAAAGATAAGATAATAACCAAACAAAAATTAAAAAACAAAATATATCTTATCTGCTGGTGTTTTTTTATTTATTTTTATGATATTTACGAATGTATTACAAATAAAAATACATTCAGTAAATGTGAACACAACAATATAGTAAAATGATACCACTTGTTGAGAAACTACCCACTGGTAGCACTCTAAAAATGTATTTACAAAAGGAGATCTCGAGGCCATCTTCTTTTCAGATGCCTCGGAGGGTCGTCAGGGACCGAAGAGGAAGCAAAGTTAGAAAAGAGACTGTTTGGATGGTTCTGAAGTTTGTTATGGAAGGATAGGTATCTGGATTGGGCCAGGTCAAAAACATAAGATTTTATTTGTGACAAAGTAAGGAGCACTGAGGATTTTATGAAGGATTTTGGATTGTAAGGATTGGATACGAGAGTAATTCGATGGCTTAGTGGAGCCCCAGAGCTGAATTCCCTAAGTCCAAATAGGTTTTATTGTAGTCATGTATACGAGTTTTTTTGTAAGTAACTGGAAGCTTACAGCGTTTGTCTAGTAAGAGCTGGAGTAGTCGAAAACGTCGAGTAGATTACGAGCGAATTATAGTCTGGTATGAGGATTCCAAGTCAGACGTTTGTCTAGGTGGAGTCCAAGGTATCGGATTTGTTCTAAAGGGATAAATGAGGAATTATTAAAAGATACTGTAGGACAGGAGGACATAGGTTTACGATGCTAGTAAATAAATTCTAAAAAGTGAATACAATGTATTTATTTTAATATATATATATATATATATATATATATATATATATATATATATATATATATATATATATATATATTAAAATAAATACATTTTATTCACTTTTTAGAATTTACTAGCATCGTAAACCTATGTCCTCCTGTCCTACAGTATCTTTTAATAATTCCTCATTTATCCCTTTATATATTCCTCATTTATATATATATATATATATATATATATATATATATATATTAAACTAGAAAAAAAAGAAAGAAAGAAAAACATAGTAAACTAGATAATATTTCGCGGTCATTGATTAATAACACGATAAGCGAACGAGGAAATGAAAAAAGAAACAGACCTCGACCGATTTGAGAAAGTGAGTTCAGAGACCGTGGCAAGAGCAAGGTCCTCGCACCGGCCGATAGTGGGATGATTCTAATTTAGTAATATAATATAAATATGTTATACAATGTGAACACAATTTATACAATATAAATTTATTTTTCGTAACAAGTTAGTGGATCAAAATGTGCCAAGAACTTATGCCTCTCTCTCACTCTCTCTCTCTATATATGTATGCTGTGTACTCTAATTATTCTCATCTTCCTTGAATGTATTGGATTGGCAATTAAGAACTTTCGGTTTTTCTGTTTATTTTGATCTCACTATGATACACTTCTTAACTGATGAATTAATCCCTAAGGTGATCTGTTTATCCTGTTTGTAATGTGTCAATAACCATATCTTTTAACTCTTGTTGAAACTAGCTTATTATTGTGTTTGCTGTTGCACTATGAATACGAAAGAAAATATCATTCATCATCGGAATATTTTCGATTAATCAATAATAAAAAAAAAGGGGGGAGAGGAATGGCATTTTCCGAAGAAACAGCTCTATATCTCTTCAACGAATCGTCCAATTTCGATGATTTTTATTGTATTTTGTAGGGAATTCAGAAAGCTTTCAAATAAATATGAGTATTATCAAATATTGTGTACATATTTAGTTATTAGCAAATATAATTTTTAATTCATCGTGATATTTTTTACAGCTTGTTATCGGAAAAGTATTTTATACACATAAATTAAAAGGATTTCAAGGAGAAGACATAAGCGAAGTTTCGTTAAAATCGTTCCAGCCGTTTTGGCTCTACAGTCTATAGCAATATTCTATTTATATAATTATCGTAGGACGGATGTACTATGCCAGAATAGTGATCGGATGAATGGTTTAGTAATGAATAAAGGACAAGCGGACATACATTCATTTTTATATATATATATACATATATATATATATATATATATATATATATATATATATATATATATATATGTGTGTGTGTATATATTAAACTCTCCGTATTAACTGGCTCTCTCTCTTAACCGGCGATATCTCGGGCGAGGCCGGATGAGCAGGAGTCTACTGTACTTTTACTTCCCTTAATGTGGCCAATCGGTAGTACCAATTTGTCTAAAAATTAAATTTTAATTACTTCTTTCATCTTTTTCAATAGTTGCTTAAGTGCAAGTAAATTAGAATTTCACTATTCAAAATCTTAAACAGTACGAATACATTAACTCAAAATTTACTATCACACTTGATTGAGATTAACGAGATATTGTATCACCTGCATTTGAACTACTTATATAGAATTAATAAATACTTTAACAGAATTGGATAAGGAACGTCGAAAATCAGGTTTATTAAGTTTTAATTGTTGTCTAGAAACCATTCTGTAATTTTAATGACTGAAATTCCCCAGTCTCAGTCCAATTCCGTTTCTGCTGATAACCTCAACGCTCACTTTGTCTCCTGTCCTCTTGCATCCACATCTCCCACGTCCAGTCTGGCTCCTATGTTCTCTTCCTTTAATCCTGATCACTTCTTTCTTTCCCATATTACACCAGATGAGCTCCTTAAATCCATTTAGAAGTCCCATACCAATGATTACGGTCCCGACAACATCCCAGTCAGATTGATTAAAGCCGCACTGCCATCCATTCTTCCGATCCTTTATCATATATACAATTATTCTCTTCAAAATGCTACCTTCCCTACATCCTGGAAAACCGCCCTAGTACGCCCATTGAAGAAGACTTCAAACCCATCAGTTCCTAATGATTTCCGACCGATTTCCCTCCTTTCAAACCTCTCAAAACCATTAGAGCGGTTAGTCCAATCCCAGCTATCCCATTTTTTAGAGGGCAATAATCTCCTAAATTCCTACCAGTCTGGATTCAGGCCTGGTTATTCTACTCAGTCTGCCCTAATCAAAATTTCCCAAGACCTTCACACAGCCATAGATCAGCAGAAACTAACCATCCTTATTCTCCTAGACTTCTCCAAAGCTTTTGATTCAGTAGACCACAACATCCTCCTAACCAAACTTAAAAATATCTCTTTTTCTTCTAGTTCCCTTAATTGGTTCCAATCCTTCCTAACCGGTCGCTCCCAGTACGTTGCAATTCCTAATAACCCACCATCAGAATCTCTACCTCTGACCAGAGGCGTCCCACAAGGCTCTTCCTTATCCCCCACCCTTTTCTCCATCTATATAAATGACCTCCCATCCTCTATCCTGCACTGTCATTACCACCTGTAGGCCGACGACATTCAAATTTACCTCTCCTTTAATCCGACAGATATCTCAGATGCCACTCAAAAACTTTAGGAAGATATTGACAGAATAAGTGCTTGGGCAAACCTCAATAGGCTCACTCTGAACGTCGAGAAGACAAAAGCCATCTTGATTGGATCCCCTTCACTCCTCAAATCCTCCCCGGTATCTCCCAATCTCTTCCTGAACAACTCACCTATCTTATTCTACACCACCGTTAAAAACCTAGGTGTTACTTTCGATCAATCCCTATCCTGGAAACCTCACATCTCCCAAATTTCCCGTCGCACTATCTCCACCCTAAAACAGTTCAATCGTCTACGATATCTCCTTCCATATAAGTCCCGTCAACTCCTAGTTTCCTCCCTTGTTTTCCCCCACTTCGACTATGGCTGTATGGTGTACGGTGGACTCCCGGGAGATTCCGAGGCCAAACTTAAACGCCTAATGAATTGCGCACTACGATTTGTTTTCGGAATCTCAAGGGATACGCATATTACCCAGTATTACACTGAGTTGAGGTGGCTCTACCCATCCTATCGCCGTCAGTACTTCCTAGCCACCTTTCTGTACCAAATTATTAGAACCCATCGACCCTCCTATATTTTTCACAGCTTACAATTCAAATATTCCATCCAATCCCGTCCCACCAGATCTCGTACTTCCGACCTCTATCCTCCTCCTCACCGAACTGCTCCGTTTGACAAATCCTTTGCAATACAAGCCGCCTCCCTCTGGAATTCCATCCCAGCTGATATTCGACACGCTCAATCAGTTTCCTCGTTTAAACCACTCCTCTTTAAGCACCTACTCCTTTCTCAATCCGAATGATTGTGAAATATATCTTAGAGAAATATCTGAGCACCACCAGAGACTACCTCAATTTATTAAGGTTATTTTAGTTTCTCATACATATGTACAATTTACTTGTTCTTTTTTTTCTCTTTTCTGTATTTTTATCGTAAGTCAACTTTCATTGTAAATATACAATTTAATTGTAGCCACACAGACATATAATCTGTATTCATATTTTGTTCTTAAGGGACAACAGTCCCAGAATAATAAAACATTTTTTTTCATTTCATTTTTCACTTCATTTTCATTTCATTTCAAATCCAGATCGATTTGTTTTCTCAAAAAACTAATCAGCGGTATAAGAAATCGATGCTCAAAATCCTGATCTTAATCACTTAAATTCACGGGCGGATCTACGGGGGGGACTTTCGGGCTGAAGCCCCCCCCAAAATGGAATAATATAACCATGTTTTATGGGAAAAAAAAAATAAAAGATACTTCTTAAAGTATTATTGTCCGTGTAATTACATTCAAAAGTACTTAAGGAATAACTTAAACACCATTTCATATAGGTAGTTAGTTTCTTTCTGTTTTTCCAAAATAATTATCATTATTTTTATGGAAAAAAAAGGTTTCGGGCTGAAGCCTCCCCAAAATTAAATCCTGGATCCGCTAGTGTTTAAATTGATGATATCATTTCTAAATACAATAAACTAAATTTCACTACTCGATTTGGAAAACTTGTTTTTCATATTTACTAAATAAAAAATAAATTTAAACCGAATAATACATTAGAACATCCGAAATACTCCTTGAGTCAGTATACATAATCTAATAAAGGAGATATCTATAAAGAAGTAAAACAACGAAGTCAATGTTAAATTATAATAGGCGCTCATTTCTTAAACACCGAAGCTCGAAAAAAGAGTTCGAATTGCAATTATATGAAGGAGAACAATTTCAGGCGAAATGTGATTACATATTTGCCAACTACAATGTTAATTTTAGGAACATGCCGAGATTTGTTTGAAGTGATTTCACTACGTTACCTTTTGATTCTCAAAAAACTATTTCTCTCAGTCTCTGGAATGACAATTGAAATCCTCATAATTACTTCTGTAACTTGATGTCACCGATCTGCACATGTTAGGTGACATAGTTCTCCCAGGAGGGATGTTGTTTCGAAACAGCGCCTGTACGGTTAGATCTAGTTTTTTCTTCTTCAATTAAATGATTTGTTGCTTCACTTTCTTACCTTATTTTTACTTTCACTTATTATATATGAAATTATATGCACATAATAAAAAAAAGTATTGCGGTCGCGAAAATTTTCGAATCATGGCGTTCAACGGAAATATACGTTTTGAGGTCCCCTGAGTCCAAATAACCGAGTTTCGCAAAATGGCCTATGTGTGTGTGTGTGTATTGACAGTCTACCTCAAAAATGAAAAATCGAACGAAAGTGAAATTGCATATTTAAGATCTTTATATACCTGGGATGTTACAACAACTTATTCGTAAAAATCGGCTAACCGGAAGTGGTATTTTATATTATGGATTTAGCACATTTTTACGATTTTCTCGAAAATGGCTCTAACGATTTTGATTAAATTCAAGGTTTAATATAAGTAAGGTTTAATTTAATATAAGGTAGATTTTATTTTCATTGATGTTCTCTAATAGGATTTAAATGAATAATTTTCAATATTAGCTTCCCCTGAAGTACCTTTAATTTTTTTTATTTGAAACAATTAACGATTTCATATTGATCTCTGATAAAAAAAAGAGTTAAATATAAAAGAATTTGATAATTAACCAAAGGGAAAATAAGAGACCGTAACGGAGAATAGTTGTAACAAAGGAACCAATGGAATACGACCATGCCCGAGCTCATCCGAAAGATTAGAACAGGGTTTCATGCATAACATGAGCTTAATGTAATATGGACTCCGACAATATTATGTACATATACATACGCGGTTTTCATTAATGCTATCGTTGGCATTATTTAATATTTAATTGTATAGATTATAGCGATATAAATATTAAAATTTATATATATAAGGGTACTTAAACAAACAAAAATACCCACAATAAAACATAAGAAAATATAGCGTCTATAATTTTTATTTTCCCTCCCCTTCGCCTAAAAATACTTACAAGATCATAAAATACTTATAGTATTACTGAAAATATTGCTAAGAATAGGGTGTTAAGTGAAAGTTGTGTGATGGGCGCACCGCATCAAATTTTTATTTTTCTATTACTTTTCCTCGTGTAAGTACCAACCATGTATTTGCTTTTTTTTAAAATAGTAATAATTCCAACAGTAGGTGGGCACAGTCAGGTCCTAAGGGACGGGCTTTAGGGCTGAAGCCCCCACAAAATATTAAAATATAACCATATCTTTTGAAGAAAATATTAAAAGAATCATCTCTAAAAGTATCATTGTTCGTGTAATTACATTTAATAGAGCTTTAAGGACCACTTAAACACCATTCCATATAGGTAGTTAATTTTGTTTTCTTTGTCTTTCAAAGTAATTACTGTTTTATATATATATACATATGTGTGTGTGTATGTATGTATGTATGTATGTATGTATGTATGTATATATATATATATATATATCCTTCGGGGTGAGGCCCTCCCCAAATTAAGTTCTGGATCCGCTAGTGTATGTGGGTATTGGCCTTCAATATGACCTATGGCTGCCTGTAGTTTTGTTAACATTCTGTGTCACAGATCTCAAGTACAACCTGCATGCTGGTGTTGCAAAGATAAAAAAAATAAACTTTGTCAGGGTGGTGAAATTCAAGGATTGGTTGAGGAGAGAGAGAGAGAGAGAGAGAAAGAGAAAAATATTTGACGAATTAAGGGCTGCCTAATTGAAAAATAGGTCGAGAACAATTACGATTCGTACATTGGAGGTAGGAAAACATTAGACAAAATTATGCTGTCGTTTAATCTTGGTCTAAATGTAGTGATCATGTTCATAAAATATAAATTACTTAAATGAAATAAATTTCATGGATCAGAAATTATTCGAAAGAAGAACTGAAACTTAGGAAACACGCGTAAATTAAAAAAAAAATAAATAAATAAAATAAAATAACTCCACCTTGACAAACGACTCACTTGGAGCCCCCATACCAGACTGAAACGACTAGAAACAGCCCAACGTTTTCGACTACTCCAGCTCTTACTAGACAAACGATCTAAGCTTTCAATCACTTATAAACGACTCGTATATATGACAATAATAAGACCTATTTGGACTTACGGAATTGAGCTTTGGGGCTCCACTAAACCATCGAATTCCTCTCGTATCCAATCCTTACAATCCAAAATCCTTCGTAAAATCCTCAACGCTCCTTACTTTGTCACAAATAAAATCATCCATAAAGACCTTAATGTTCCATATGTTTCCGATCAGGCCCAATCCAGATACCTTTCCTTCCATAACAAACTGCAGAACCATCCGAATCCTCTTGTTTCAAACCTTGCTTTCTCCTCGATCCCTGATAACCCTCCGAGGCGTCTGAAAAGAAGATGGCCTCGGGATCTTCTAATATAGAACTTTAGTTTGAGTTCTACCAATGAAGTTTCTCTTCATGTTGTACATGCCATGTTACAAATTTCTCATTTACTTATTGTATTCTCTATGTAATACAGTTGTAAATTCCATTAAAATAATAAAAAAATAAAAATTTTAAAATCAAAAGTCTGTTGTTTAATTTAACTAAAATTCTAAAATGGATCTTTAAAAAAAAAGAAATATTAATGGGATATCATTTTAAACATTTTCTCCATTAATATTATTTTTTTTAGTTTATGCGTAAACAGTGCACTTAAACATTTACTATGCTCCTAACCTACATATCGCGATTACAGTTTCATATTGAAAAGAAGCGAGATGAAAGATCCTTGTTTCAATATAAAGTACCAGTCATTGGATGACAGGAAGAAATGCCGAAATGTAGCCTTTGTCCCTAACAATACAAGATTCTAGTTTGCCTAGTCAGCACATTGGCTGGTTGCTCCATGGTTGTCGCCATTGAAATTCTACCATACCATGCCCAGTCACGTAATTTTCAAAACATTTTGAAATGACAGATATAAAGAGAGTAAACGTAAATCTAATGATAAATATTATAAATCTAAAACATTGACTATGAATCTGTAAAATGATAAAAAAAAAAAAAAAAATTAATGTTGGAAATCATCCAATTACTGAATATTTTGTTTTTCACTAAATAATTTCTAATGTACCTTCTTAATACATTGTTATCACAACCTTTCGACGAAAATCATGATTATAATAAAAACTCAAAAATTAAATTGCCCGATTTGGCATGTAATCGGATCAAATCAACATTTTTGTTGAATTTGAGATCGACCACTTCTTTAGTTGCCGTGACCATTATTTAAGTGTTATTACCTTGGGAGGTAATAAACTGTAATGAAACTTCTCACTCTTATAAATTCATTAATTTAAAGAAAGCTTTGATGTACGCCAGGGGTAACAGATGGAAGTATTAAAATTTGAATAATATCACTTTTTATGTATTGATAATAGTGATGTCTTCGGTTGTGCACCGCTATGTATCAAAATGAAACTTCCAGTAAATGGTGGAGATAGAACAACACAACAAGCATCCTTAGTTTAAAATTCTCATTTAGAGGAATATGATTGGGTAAAAATTTAAATATCTGCCTTTGTAGAAATGTTTCACCTTCATTAAGTCCATTTTAAGTTATAGATCCGGAAAAATTATTTTTTATCACAAATTACCATTCTCGACTTTGCTATCGATTTCATACCAATTCAAACTACTTTAAATTTGTCGGTTAAAAAGAAAAACTATATCAGCATTAACAAATATAAAAAAATGGCGGATAAACTTGATACAGTTGACTTTATCAGTGTTGATTTGACCTAAAAAGTGAAAGAAAACAAACAAAATGCCCTTTCATGTTTTGGTAGCACTTAGTGGCACTTACAGTCAAACTCAAAAAGCATTTATCGTGTGTACGCTCGAATTGGTCCTAACGTTGTATTAATATTTGATTTTTATTTAATTCTAATTCAATATACTAAAGGTTAACTTTAAATACAGTTTAATCATCAATAAAATAACCTGCTGGAATGTTCAGAATGATGATTAAAGTACGCTCCCTTTGATAAACTAAAGTACTTAATCCAGGGATTGGGTATGGGAACCATCATCTAATGATGGAAGAACATAACAAGTAGGTACATTAAAAACCCGTGTCCAAATTTCAAAACGCTGTAATTTTGATAATAGTGGTAAGATTTAGAATATGTATTTATGTTTTGTAGGGAATTTAGTTGCTTTTCAAAAGATTAATATAAATCTTATCTTAAAATGTATACTTTTTGAGTTATTACCAAACAAATTTTTCCCTGATATATGAAAAATAGCTTAAAATAGAAGAATATAGTAAAGTTTCGACAAAATCGTTAGAGATGTTTCGCCGTTAAAGTCTATACGATGAACTGTCGTTTTCTTATTGCGTAATCCATATTCGCAGGTTTTATTGTCGCAGCCGGCCGAATACCTACTTAATAAAAAAAAAGCGAAGCAGCAAAAGCGGCCCAATCGTTCGCGAGATAATCGTAACACTGCAAGACAAATCACTGGAGATGCGTTTTTCGGATGAATCCGAGTTATCCCTGAATGGAACTCTGAAATGTTAAGATCTGTTAAAAACTGGTAGCAAAAATAATAGGCTGTATTAAAAAAATTACCGTTTTTCAATCAAATATTTGTATTATTATTTATTTGGTATAAAAAATAATTAATACTCAACGTATAGTCCATTGTTATCTACCGTCATTAGCCATCTGCTTGCCAATTGCTCAATTACATGCTGATACCATTCTTTGGTATGGCTATCAAAGAACTCTTGAACCGCAATTTACTTTATTAATTTTTATCCCTTGAAGGAAATGAGCCATGGATCTAAATGAGTAGTAATCCGATGGTGCGAGGTCTGGACTATATGCTGGATGAGACAGGAGTTCGACCCCATGAAGTTCTTTGGTTCGACGGAAAGTGTGAGGACGAGCATTATCTTTTTGGAATAAAATTCCATTTCGGTTGATCAAAGTAGGATAACGCTCTGACAGTTCTGCGTACAATCTTTTCAGCTGTCCGTGGTAGAATTCAGAATTCATATAGCATTTATCAGGAACAAATTCGTGAAAGAGCTAATGTCCTTCAAAATTACAAAAAAAAAGGCAAGTATGGATTTTTTTTCAAATTGTCCCGTTGCAGTAACCGAAAAAACAGTTTGACTAGTCATTGCTCACGGGTATTCGGATATCTCCAGTAAATCCACTTTTCATCACAGGTGACAATCTTCTGGTAAAATCTCATATCAGGAGGGTTTGACAATAAATGTTCACAAATTTCTAACCGCTTAGTTGATTGCTGAGGAGTAAGTTCGTGAGGGACCAGTCTGCTGCTCTTTTTCACCTTCCCCATGGAGATTAGATGGCGACTAACAGTATCTTTCGACACAACACACTCCCTGGCAAGTTCGCGAGTACTTGTGGACGGATTTGAATCAACAGTTCCCTCCAGAACTTCATCAATGTCTATTAATGGTCGCCCGGAGCCCTTCTTCCTTTCCAACGACGTATCTGCACTCCTTAATTTTTCAAACCAACACCGCGCAAAGCGTTGGTCAAGGACACCTTCTCCTTCACATTTAATAATTTCACGAGTTGCTTCAGCGGCTGTGAACTGTTTTTCCAGTAATGCCTTAAAATTACGAGAATTTCGAATAACACTATCATGCTTCTTCTTTGAAACAAATAACTAAACTGAGGCTTTTTTTGAAGTATTTGATTACAGAATACTCTAAAGGGATTATTAAGTATTAAGTAGGGTTAAAATATTTACAGTCCTTTGAAATCTTGAATTTGATGAAACGGTCATTATTTTTAAAAAGCCTATTAAAAACGTTCGTTTTTATTCCACGGACTGTGGTTTCAACCAAATTTTAAATTTTGGTTAAACTTTCTGTAGTTTATAATGTTTTCTAGTAATGCAGTTTGTTCATCGACTTCATCAAATCATTTTATAGTATCTGAAATGATTGCTGCACTCCAAGCCGTATACAGCTTTTGGTTATCCTCAGAATAGAGGAATGATCCTGAGAAACGTCAATTAGAATGAACTGACCGACCGCCCCGCGACTCTGTCGCTCTTGACCTAGCCAAACCTTGCCAGCCAGAGCTGAGCCAGGGTCATGGTAATGTCTCATTGCCATGCGGCCGCTGGTCTCGAATAATCCGCAAGTCCGAGCCGCTGCCTTTAGCCCTTACCGTATTAAATTAAAGTAATTTTTATAATTATTTTTTAAAAATTATAATTGTTATTCATAGGTATAATTTTATCAAGTATAATTCTTGGTAACTATATCAATTGTTAATACAACCATCTTTTACTTTTTAAAAAGTTAGAGATTGTTTAGTCGTTTAAACATAAGGCTTTTTCGCTGTTTGTTTTCTTTTTAAAAAAAAATTAAGGGCATGATTTTTTCTGCCGCAAATAAAAAAATTCCCAAGATGATCGTCCGGTATCATTTTGGCACGGCTAATGTACCTACTGTAACTATTCTATTGTAATAAGTTAATAGTAAATGTTAAATAATTCTGGATATGGTTTCCATTACAGTTGGAGATCGTACGCAATTACGGTTACCCAGCAGAAGCTCACAATGTTACCACCAGTGATGGATATGTTCTCACTATGCATAGGATTCCTTGCTCCAAGTTCAACAACACTAAGAAGCCAAAGAAAGTGGTCTTCCTGCAGCATTGCATCCTCTGCAGTTCAGCGGTTTTCGTCATCAATGGACCAGGAAAAGCACTTGGTTCGTATTAATTTTTATTTATTTTTTTTTTTGTTATTGATAACAAGTTTTCCATTCTTGTTGTTGGCTTCTTGCAGGGTTAAAAACAATATCGTACTAAACCTTAATATCTTTTGGGGTTCTTTTTGTTGAGAAATTGTATGATATTCTCTGTTTTTTGGCAATAATGACTTCCAAATATACTACAATTGTTTTATTTGTTGAATCTACAGGTTAACGTTTCGGGAAATTTGCTTCATCTTCAGAACTTACAATCCCATGACACATGACACAACATTAAAAAATAATATATGTTAGAGTTGCGTTGTTACATTAATTTTGTAATTACCTTAAGTCTGATGTGCTCCCCTGTCATATTTAAATTTATGTTATAGATAAATTATAGTATATATTATCCAGAGCATCAACATTCTATAGACCAATAATTGGGTGACTGCTATGGGGATACTATTGACCTTTAGGTATGATTATTTGTTTGTTTTTTTACTATTGTTGTTAAATGATTATTTGTTATGTAGCTGTATTTCATTTTTACTATATTTTAATTTTATTTAATATATCACCATAATGTGTACCCAAATGTTCTGTGTCTGTTTTGTAATTTACTGTTGTTCTATTGTTTTTCGTGCTGTGTATGGCTTCAAGTAATTTTCTATTGTTGTTTTTGGTTCTGTCCCTAATATCTGTAGATTATTGAAATTCAATTTGTGTTGTAATTTTATGCTGTGTTGTGCTAAAGCTGAGGCGTTTATGTTTTTTGTATTTTTGCAGTTGGTAATGTGTTGTAAAATTCTGATCCCTAATTGTTTGGATGTATCCCCAATGTAGATTTTGGGACAGTTTTGACAATTTAATTTGTAAATTATATTTTTCTTGTCTAATAAGTCTATTCTGTCTTTTGTATTGGTAACGTACCTGCCCAGTTTTTAATTATTAAATTGCCCAAGCATGATCTCTGGTATGTCATAATTTTTAAACAGGTCCTTAATTTTTTTTGTAACTTCAGGTATGTACGTCATTTTGTAGCAGAAATTAAAGTTCATTTTGTTTGTTTGTGAAATGTTGTCTTGATTGTTCTTGTTTGTTAATTTTTTTTTTCAAAAAATATAGTTATGAATTGTTGTGGAGGGTTCTTTATTGTAGTGTTTCTTGGTTTTTGTTTCTTGGTCATTTGTTGTTTTTTTTATAATAAGTTTCTGGTTATATTTTTGTTATTAGATGTTTATTTGATGTGTACGTCTTTATGTGATGTGTAAAGCTACATCACATATTCCAACAATTTATATCCTTACCTTATAATTTAAAAAAAATCTATTAAGAGTAACAAAAAATGAAAAAGGAATAGAAATATACATTGATATTGATAATAATCATAAACAAAACTGCTATGAATATAAAGGTAACTTTTGCTCACACTTTTTAATTGGATAAATTCTTGAAATAAAAACTAGCCAAATGAATTGGTTAATGAACCTGTTTCATTATGATTTTCTCCATCCATGAAGATATTACAACAAATTATTTTTAAATTTTTATGCTGGATTTATTAGTGTACTCTATAATTGATAGCTTTTTATGAACAATATGTATAAAATGAAATAGCTATGAATGTCTTCAAATAAAAAATGTTAGATGAACAATAGAAATTTTCTATTTATTAATATATACAATTTTAGAATAAAGAGTAGGTGTATAACAAATTCAGGGTACAGTTTTATAAGTATATTAATAAAATTATGGCTATACAATCATCTTAAAGTAATACAATTTTAACTATAATCAAAATTTCTATAATAGTGATGAAAGATCACAAAATAAATAGTAGTGATCTTTTTTGGAATTTAATTCTTTGGATGCTTTCCCATCATTGTCTCTTCCCTCCCTCTCCTTGTCAGTGGTGAGGATCTATTCACTCATATTTATTAATTTCCAAACAAAAAAAAAAAAAAAAATGTATTCAATGAGTTCTGTGCACTGACCCTTTTTCTACATTTATCTTCGCTCCCCCCTTCCCTCCTACAAAAGGAGTGTCCCTCCAGACTTATTTCCCTTTCTAGTCCTTTTGCTAGTCCAGAGATTGCAACAGCTTTCAAGGGGTTCTCCTTTACTTGTTTGAGGAAAAGAATTTAATGTACTTTATTGGAGGAAATCTCTTCTCTTAACTGAATCTAATGAGTTTTTCAGTAAAGCCTACCATTGCTTGTGAGCAAAAATAATCTAATCCTTACAGAAAATGCTATATCTTTTGAGAGAATGAAGTAATTTAATTATGAAATAGAAGAACAAACAGTTTTTTCTAATTTTTTTTTATAGATTTCTCAGACTTGATCAGTTTAGACTTATCTACTTTTCTACTTTATTTAATGTACCCATTGCTTTTAATTATTGAGGAATTAACCATATATTTCAAATTTCCAGCATTTGTTTTAGCAGATGAGGGTTATGATGTATGGATGGGAAATTCAAGAGGAAACATATACTCAAGGGAACATGTCGCTCTATCAACAAATGATCCACGATACTGGGCATTTAGGTAATCATTAATAATCATAATTCTAAAATTATAAGCAGAGGAGACATTTTTATGGTCTCTGTACATGCCTGTTTTAAATTAAATGAATAGCCTAATTTCATATTTTATAGCTGGCATGAGATGGGTGTTTATGACTTGCCTACAGAGTTTGACTATATACATGATGTAACTGGTAATCCTAAGCTCTACTATATTGGCCACTCCATGGGGACCACTATGATGTATGTGTTGTTGTCTGTAAGACCAGAGTATAATTACAGGATAAACCTATTTGTATCATTATCACCAGTAGCCTACATGTCTCACATAAGAAGTACTGTATTCCGAATACTTTATGGTCCTCTTGGAGTAAGTATTATATGTATACTATGATATTATGTTTACCCTTGTATTTTAGAAAAACAGTTCAACAGAGCAAGATCAATAGATTTATTTACTTTTTAAATATTGAAAGTATATTTACAGTATGAAAAATTGTATGAAGAAAAATTTTTCAACTTGTATCTAGTTTAAAAATTATACATCATTGGAGGGGGCAGTCATTGATGAAATAATACACAAATAAGAAACCTTGTTTTATTCTCAACTATCTTTTCAACCTTTTTCTTTGCATCTTTTCAAAATCATACGCAGCAAAAATAATTATTTAATAAACACAGAGATTTCTGAGAAGAGATTACATAATGATTTTGTTATCAATTAATAGGTTAAAATCAATTGAATTTAAAATTTTCAATGTTACTTTTGCTCTTGTTCATAAATAATTTCCAGAATCAAATCAATATATTGACTAATAAGATATTCTTAAACTTTTAAGTTCAGTAATTGTTACAATTTTAAGGCACCTAACAAATTTCATAACTGATCCTGACTTGATAGGTTACTATCATTATTTTATTTTTCTCTCTTAAACTACACATCACAAATCTTGAAGAATAGTGTTAAACCTGCTTTTGAATTCTTCCTTTCCTTTTAATAACACTGCACCTATCTCTATTGAAGAGATTTGCTTCTTAGAACTCCACCTGGAAAAATGTCTTACCTTGATTCTAATTCAAAACTAAAACAACAAGAAACACCTCAACATTTTGGTTTACTTCAGTACTTACTATACTTTAAGCTTCCAATTATTTGCAAAAGGCTGATTTAGATAACTATAATAAATCCTTATTGTAGTCATGAAGTTGAGCTTTAGGATTCCATTAAATCAGGGGTCTCTAAACTTTTTGGCCCACGGGGCACATTGAGACCTCGACTGAGTTCCGTGGGCTGCATTGAGACTTCCAAACAAGCACCGTGGACCATGGTTTGTGATGAATAAAAAAATGTTTTCCTATAAATGACACTTGACAGTATGGAACAGATAAAACATTTAAAAATTTCTTTTTTGTATTCATCTTAAAAAATTTGCAGTTTGATACTTGCCAAATTTGTAGTTGCTTGTTGAAAACTTTATAAGCAATCCTTCAAAAAAAATGAGAAAAACGTGGGATTTGCATGCCTGTCATTTAGTCACCAACTTTTCATTACAAGTTAAATTACAATGTTTTGATTGCCTGTACTTTAATGAAGGATCATTTAGTTAATTTTAGGATATCACACATACTCCAGAAAACTTCATATCTCTATAAACTTATTATTTTTCACCCTATTTCAAAAAGTATTTCGATTCATGTATATATATATATTACTTTTGTTCACAAATTTTTCAGCTTTTGATATTATTTTTTCTAGTATTTTTATTTTCTATATGGATGTTTATGACTTATCCTAATATGTCATTCGTTCACATTATCGCTTTCTTAATTCTTTTTTATTTTATTAAATAAACATATTCTTGAACAACTTATTGAAACAACATGTAATATATATGGTCAGAATGTAATTCATAGTTGTTTTTTTTTTTTTTAATTTTATTACAACTTTTAGTTTTTAACAGTGTGCATATTGACACTATCTGGAATAATGGACAATATGTAACCACTTTGGCCCAAACGAGACACTTAATCTTTCACAATAAACTCCAGAACCACCTGAGCCCACTTTTTTGGTTCTGATAATCCTACAATATGTCTGAAAAGAAGATGGCCATGGTACCTTATGAATGTGGAACGATTATAAGAGTGCTAACACATGTTTTCTTATATCTTCATATCATTATATTTGATGTTTGTCCACCTTTATTAATTGCACTTTTAATTTTAATACAAGTAATAACAATATACATGTATAATGATAACACTTAATTTATTTATTCTGGGGTAGGTCATTTTACAATTAGGTACAATAAAACATGTTGAGTGGAACCTGAAAGTAAAACAAAAAAATAAATAAATAGAAATTATAATAAATTATGAGTTTACTTTTAAAATTAATAAATACTTTAAAAATTGAAAAAATATACATGCATAGGCACAGACTTTCCATTTTGATTAGGAGGCGATGAACCCAAAAAATTTTTTTGGGAGTTCATATTTTGTATAAAAATTATGAGTGATAATTAACATAATCCATTTAAGTACTGTAAAATGAATAACAGAATACTATATATAAAAGTAAATTTTTATATATTAGTCTTTTTTGTTGTTTTTTTTATGGGTATATTTGAGAATATTTTAACAAAGCAATAGAATATATGACATATTTTTATTTTTATTAAAAGGTTTCAGTCAGTGAGGGGAACTCTCAATTCTTCAATGTTCTAAGTGCTGCAGGAAATATGATAAAATCTTCACATAAAAATGGAAGGGTGTACTTGTATGAATAATAAAATCCTAGGATATGGTGCTGCATATAATTATCTTTGAATATAAATTAAAATTTCAATAATAGAAACATAGGGCGTGGTATATACTTACATACTTACTTCTAGGTCTTATCTTAGCCGTCTAATTGATTTTTTCTGTTTTCTTAATTCATTTCAGTTTACATATTTTATTCATTCATGTATATTAATTGTTATTGATTTTGTTTTATTATTGTTCTTCAAAATATTGGAGGGTAGAGGCAAAGTAATATTTTCGCCCCTTTCTTTTTTTATTGGGGGAGCCATCACCGCCCACATCTCTCTCCCTCTCCCCTGAAGTTTGCGCCTAGGTATACCTGTATATATATTTTGGTTATACATTCTTTATTGCTTTATAATTTATACTAATAAAATGGTTTAATTATTTTACAAATGCTTTGGAAACCCAGAATAAATAATTGTCCCTATACAGTTGTAAATTTCTATAAATGAATTTAAAAGAATAAAAAATTGTCATGTTGAAAATGATTTTGAATCAGTTTTAAAACTTTTATAACACTGAAATATTCAATATTTAGTATTTACAAACTGGTAAAATGGGAATCAGAATTATGACATTAAAGTGATAATTTTTTGTTTTCAATATTACTGAGGTTAATCGGTTGTTATAGCTTTATCTATAATTTGTAGCAATATCTACTGCTCGTTAATCCCTAATATTTAGGAAGTGGTTAATGTAATACAAAATTGTAAAGAAGTTTTACTCCCACAGACAAAATTATTCAAATATTTAATAATTGCTAAATTAGAAATTCTTTAGAAAGCCATGTAGTAATGATATAACCTGAAATAAAAAAATAAAAATATATATATAGAAACCCATGAGAAATACTTATCATTTTATTCAATTTCTTGATATTTGTTGCAGTATGCATTAATGAAAATGGGTTTTAATGAGTTCATACCACATAATTACCTTATTACAAAATTGAACAGGGAACTTTGTAAGTGGCAATCAACTTTTGGAGCTTTGTGTTCCAATGCTTTATTTCTTATTGCAGGTTACGATTCTGAACAGCTTAATCAGGTATGAGCATCAATTGTTTAATCAATTTTACTCTTTTAGTTTATGGTTAACAATTTCAAAATATTTTTTATGCTTTACATTAGTATTTCTATTAATGTTTAAAAGAAAAATTTAGAATCAGTATTCTGCCTAACTAATGATCAATAAATGATTCTATTAAATCTATATTATATGATAGTGATCTATATCTCTTTTAAAAATAAATAACATCTAATTTTGATCTCAATGACATTTAGTTATTTAAGCAATGGTAATTAAACATCATCATTCATATATCATATTTCATAAATATAACTTATTAAAATATAAACTTAATTTTAAATAATTATTAATATAAATAACTTGCATAGATTCTCCTAAATTTTCTTTGTTTGTTTTCTATTCTGTGATGTAATTTGTGATTATTTTATTTAGACACTTCTGCCAGTAATATTCGGTCATTTACCAGCAGGAACTTCAACTGCTAGTCTGGTACATTATGGACAAAGCATGCAAACGGGTAAACTATTTTAGAAATAATACTAATTAAGTGTACACATATATATTATTACACATATGACACAAAATTTATATATTCTATTTCAATTTATATAATCCATTAGCGATTTTTTCTATTTATTCTCATCTGATTAAAAAGGAGATTTTAAAACTAATTAATAAGAAATCTCATCCAACTATCATATGAGGAAACAATTTACTATTACATTAACAAGAAACAAATGTCTAGAATATTCTTTATATCCAAGAATGTGAGCTGTGACAAGCTCAATCAAACTTATTTGATTATTAACTTATTTATTTTGGAAAAAACATAAGTGGTGCCTATATTTTGTCAATTAATCAAACAATTATGACAGGGTGTTAACTGAAGGTAATTAAATGAACTAAATACTAAATAAAAAGTATCTCAAGATATTTATTTATTTGGTTATATTTTAGGTGCCGTGTGCAACTTTATAGGTTAGAGGCACCATCTTGATTGTTGATTTACATTTCAATATGTCTTATGTATGTAAAATTTTGGATGTGTATGTTGTTAGTATTTTTGTTTAAAGAACGTGTTGTTACAACTGAATAGGTTATTTCTAATTTACGTTGTGAATTCGTTTATGAGGATGATATTGTTTAAATATGTCTGTAGTAATTGTGTTTTTTTAAAAATTGGAGTAGGAGTTTCTGATTTCCAGGTTGTAGGGCTTGTCGATATCCTAACTGCAGATATGAGGTCCTTGATGAATCTAAGCTCGGACAATTTTCCAAGAAGTGAAACATTGTTAAAGCTGCGACATCTTGGTGGCGAACTTCCGTCAAGTAGGTGCCCATGCGTGAGCCTGGTGTGCCCTATTCTGAGGCGTGTGATGATGGTCTGCTCCCGTCGGTTTCCTTGAATCTCTGGAAGTGGATTCATGTCATGAAACATTCTTTTCATTTTGTTTGTAATAGGAACCTTTGCCCAACAATATCGCCAGGCCTCTCTACACTGGTTCAAAATTGCGTTATTGTAATCGTAGAGAGCTATTTTATTGTCTGGTGCTAGAAGTATGGTGGATGCTGCGGCTCTATCAGCCAGTTCATTGCCTGGTATTCCTATGTGACTGGGGACCCACAAAAATGTTATCGTTTTTTTTGTAATTTGAATAATTTGTGTAATTTGGAAGACAATGGGGTTGTTACATGATTGAAAGTTTTCTATTAGTTTGAGGGCTGAGTAGGAATCACTAATAATTAAAATGTGGTCATTTTTAATTTCGTTGATTATTATATCTAACGCTAAATATATGGCAAAGAGCTCGGAGGATAGGACTGAATAAATGGAGGGTAGAGAGTAGCGGATGGTCTCCGTAGGTAGAACAACGGAACATCCAACATGTTCTGATTTTTTCGACCCATCGGCATAAATGCATGTGTACTTTTTGTAGTTATTTATATGAGCTAAGAAGAGTTGTTTTAGTGCTACTGGTGGGCTATTTAACTTTTTTTTGTTTTTTAATGAAAAATCGAAAAGTGTTCTACTATTTGTCCAAGGAGGTAAAGGGTTTACGTTTGATTTGAACAGCTTTGGAAGTATGTACGTATTGATTAGTGGCTGGTAGTTGGCAAGGCGAGTTGGTAATTTATACGTCGAGAAGTCAAAGAAGTCTGTAGTTACTTTTAAGCGTCCTAAAAACTTTAACAAAAGAAAGTGTCTGCGTAGTTCTAGCGGCCATTCATCAGCCTCCCAAAGTAGACTGTTAATAGGGCTAGTCCTGAAGGTTCCGGTTGCTCGACGGATCATTGAATGGTGTACTGGATCTAGCTTGTTTAATATTCTCTATGAGGCATCCCCGTATACTTTGCATCCGTAGTCAATAATCGGCCTTATTAGACATCTTTATAACCTCAGCAAGGAAGTTCTATCGCAGCCGTAAGTAGTACCGGAAAGTATTATTAAATTGCACTTCTTTGACAATTTGGACAGTAGTGTTTCGATTTGTAGTTTCCACGTCAGTCTTGAGTCCAACATTACTCCTAGATGTCGAATTGAATCGTATTTGTTCAAAGGTCGATTTCCAATATGTGCTGTAAGTGGTTGGGTACATCTACGAATTCGACAAAAGTGGATAGCAGTGGATTTAGAAAGACTAAACCTGAAGCCACAACTAGCGGCCCATGTTTCAAGGCTGTTGAGGGACTCTTGTATAACATATTGCCCAAAGTCTACATCGGTAGAGCTGTAATAAATCAGGACGTCGTCAGCGTATAGTGCAACATTCACAGGTTTTGGTATGAACGATTTGATATCGTTAATGGCAATGTTGAATAGGGTTGGGCTTAGAACAGATCCTTGCGGAACACCGTTGTGTAGTTCGAATTTGTTTGAAAAAGTCGAGCCAGCACGAACGTTGAAATTCCGATTATTGAGAAAGTTTTGTACAAAAAACAGAATATTGCCCGAGAATCCCCATTCCTGAAGCGATTTTAGAATTTTGTTTCTCCAGCATGAGTCAAATGCACTTTCCAGGTCTAAGAAAACTGCGAAAACATGCTGATTTCTAGTAAACGAAGATTTTATAAAGGAATCAAATTTAAAAAGATTGTGCATTGTTGATTTAGTATAACGGAATACACATTGTTCGCTGTCTAGTAGATGCCTTGTCTCTAATTCCCATAAAAGGCGGTTAATTATTTTTTCGGTCACTTTGCAGAGAACTGACGTAAGAGAGATGGGCCTATAATTTTGTACGAGTTTTGGATCTTTATTGGACTTCAGTATAGGGATTACTGTTGCAGATGACCAACTTTTAGGAAAGTCTGAAGATAGCAATCATTCCAAAAGAGGGGAAATACTTAAAACCTACAATAAATTAAATTCTAATATTTTTCTTACATAGTAAAATCATTTATCTTTTGTTAGATTATAAGATATTTTATATTATATGATTTTTAAATAGCATATTATCCTTATTTTCTAGGGGATTTTCGAATGTTTGATTATGGACCTGCAGATAATAAACGCATTTACAGGGAGAAATTACCACCACGCTATGATATCGAAAAAATTACAGCACCATCAGCATTTTTCACTGGTGCTAACGATTTACTTGCTGTTCCTACTGTAAGCATAACATCACAAAATCTGTGAATGGTTACTTATTTAATAATTGATTTAGGGCTAACTGATTTGTGTCAACCAGACAATTATAGCAATAAACTATTAAAAAAGACTATCAAATCAAATTTTTTTATTATAAATAACTAAAATCTTAGTTTTTCCTTAAAAACTATTAGGCGGTAATAATTTAAGTCTTTTTATTACATAAAAACGTTTTTAGTAACTTTCATAATTTACTTAATTATTTAATTTTAGTATTAGGAGAGTAGAAGATTATAGGAGTTCTCCTTTTAGTTCAATAGTAATCTCTAATTATACAGCTGTTCATTTAATTACTTATGGGTTAAGCTCCTGTAACCTCCTACTATCCTAATTCAAAATAGAGATTTACATCCTGGTGTCATCGTTACAGTTTTGAGCTCCTGAGACCTCCTAATAAAAAATAAAGATTGTAGACAAAAAATATATAGGGAAAATGGTATTCATCTGGAGATGACAGTTTGATTTTAACTAGATGACAGCAGTTATTTTTCGATCTGGACATTTTCTCCTTGAATACAATATATTAATTATTGTATTATAAATATTTGTGTTCCCACAGTGGTCGAAATTCAACCATAGCCATTAAAACTTGAGGAAAACATATAATTAATTAAAAAATAAATTTAGTGAATAAAGAGTAAATCATGATTCAAAAATCCTCATGCATTTATAAAAACAAAATTTCAATTTCAAGTAACAACAAGTAACAATTTCGAGCATAAACTATTTAAAATTATTTATAAGTAATACAAAATAGACTCATTCAAAATATTTAATTTTCATTTTAATTTATGTGTGTTATTGTCACAAAAAATTAATATTATGATTAAGCAAGTAAAAAATAAATTTTAATTAGCAATTTCAATTCAGTTTAAATCTATTTTTATGCAGAACTTCTCTGTAAACATTGTTCTTTTTTAATGTTCTGTTATTGTTTAGTACATAGCCTTCCTTGCCCATTGCCATTGGATATATAAATTTCAAAATTTTAAATGAACATGCTCCACTTGCTGCCACATATAATTGTCCATGCGAAATCACTGGACACAATAATATACAAATTTTTCCAAAACTTTGACCCTGCAATTTGATTATGGTCATAGCAAATGCAGCTATTAATAAGAACGTTGTTCTTTGAATGGAAGTATTGTGTCAGAAAATATTAAATTAATTCTTGGAATTAAAATTTTTTTATTTAAAGTAGCTCCTGTTAGTACTTCACTCTCATTCGTGCTCCATTAACTCTCATAACTGCTTGTGCAGTATTTAAGTTAGGAATGAGTATAACTATAGAATTTATTTTTAAATTTAATTTATGAGGTAAAATTCCACTAAAATTAAATATCAGCTCTTTAAATAATAGTCACAATTACTTCATTAAATGTAATGTTTTTGATTTATCATAAATCTCTGCAACAAATAGTCCAATTTCGATGATTTTTTTTTTTTTTACTTTGTAAGGAATTCATGAAGCCTTCAAATAAATATTAGTATTATCAACAAAAAAATTATACTTTTTGAGTTGTCCAGAACTAAAATACTGAATTCAACGTAAAAATTTATACGGGTTGTTTTCAGGAAAGTATGTTATATAGATAAATTATAAATGTTTCTAAGGGAAGACTTTATCCAAGCATCATTAAAATCGTGGAAGCAGTATTGGGGGTACAGTCTAAAGAGAATCACATTTTTCAGCCGCCATTTCGAAAGGAAAGGCCTGATGATAATGAAACGTATACAAAAACAATTTTAATAGTATTGCAACATTGTGTCAAAATTTCAAAGAAATCGGTGAAAAACTTTTGGAGATTAGGTGTTTTGAACAAATTACCGTTTATATTTTTATTTACAAACTATTTCATATTTTTATTTATTTTTTACACTAAAGCTTGTCAATATCTATTAAACAAAAAAAAGCAAGAAAATCGGTTGGATAATAGAGATGAAACAGGGGCTATACCGTTTTGTGTTTGCCTATTACATTGTGATATAATTTGTGTGAGTAATTTGCTAAATTTCATATTTTAAAATAGTTTTTCAATTTTTGCAATCTTATCAAAGAAACTCGGGCCGGATTGAAGATACTTGCTGACTGACCCCTGCTATAGAGGAATGAATAAAGATTACAGATTTTTATTTATTATAAAATATAAAAATAATAATTAGAATAATATAAAATAATATACAAATATCAATAATAAAAACTTATTTAACAAAGTAAGGTATAACGAAGTATGAAATTAATTAAACGTAAAAAACACAAATAAATTAATCTCCGTGGCTGATAATTTTTATCTTTACAAGATTTCAATGTACATATAAAAAAAGTGATGATTATGTTACTATAAATCAATTATATAGCTATTATTTATTTTATTGAGCAGTTCTTGAATTAAAAATATTAATGTTTACAGGATATTGATAAACTTGCCAAAAGAATGCCAAACTTAGTTATGGTTTACAAAGTTCCTTTTCCGGCTTTCAATCATATGGATTTCCTTTTTGCAACTGATGCCATGAACCTCCTGTACAAAAAAGTAATGAAAATACTTCAGAAATATTAATTTATTCATTGTGGCCACAAGTATTATTCATCACACTATTATACATCACAACTGAAAAATAATGTAAATATCACTGTGATTTATTATTCTCTAAATTATATGAAAGGAATTTAAATTTTATTGAAAGAATATTTAAGTTATTGTTATAATTATAGTTAATTGTAAAGAGTGATAAATGAGTTTCTAATTGATTAGTTTAGATATCTGAGTAAAGTAGTACAATATAAGTGTTAGGTCTAGGTAAATTTAATGTTCTCAGGTAAAAATTAATAATTTGAAATTTTAGACTATTTTATATTATTTACCTTAGGCTCAATGTGATGTTAAAGTAATGAAATAGTTTGTATAATAAACTTAAGAAAATTGTTTTATTTTTGATTTTGTGTTTTTAGAATTTTATTAATTGTTAGATTATTTCTTCTGTATTTTTTTAGTCAAGTTATTGTAAATAAATTACTTTATTGATAAATTTTAATATCGCTCTTTTGTTATTACTTCTTTACACAATAGGATTTCCTTCCTCTTTATTACTGTGTGAACTGGATGGGTTTATTGATAGGATGAGTGAGCCAAATTTGATAAAAGGATCACTTCTTTAACATAAATGACTTGTGTAAACAAGAGGACTAATTCTATGTCCTTGCTCGATAATAGGAAACCCTACATTCAGGATGATCTATTCCCAAAGATGTTGGGGAGGAGGGAAAGAATGTTGCTCTAGAACTTATCCAAAAGTTTTCACTATTTGTTGCTAAAGCAACATAATTTTATTCCACAAGTAATAAATACCATTATTTCATATTTCTCCTACAACTTTTCTCATACAATTCACATTAAAAATAAAAACTCAATAGAGTTCAAATTCTTTTTATTTGTACGCTTCAGACTTACTGTACTCCCTCATCAGCATTTAATGCACCAGTATTTTTGGGTGAGAATAATTTATAATACTACTGGCTTGTCTGGAAAATAATGCAGGATTTTTAGTTTTCTTTAAAATACTCCTCTATATAACAAACTGTTTACGTTTACTGGATTATTCATTTGTATGAATGTCAACACTTATTGATCCTCTTCCAAACGATAATGTTTGTTTACTTCTGTAGTATTTCACTGCTTAGAAATAATTCAGTCTTAACTATAATGTCAACACGGGATTTTGTTTTATGAGTTTAAGCTGGAATGGGGCCCAGAAGGACAGAAACATCAATTAAGTCTGGGGCAAAAACAGTGTGCACTGTTCAAAGGTGGCTCAAAAAAATTCGGGAGAGAGACTTCAGCCTTGAAGACAAAGGTTGTGGAAGGACTTCCTCTCTTGATGACAATGTTCTGCAGGCTTTGGGGGAAGAAAACCCCAGAACACTTGTTTGAGAATTTGAAGGAAAACTTAATCTTAGCAAATTGATCGCCCATGACCACCTCAAGGCGATTGGAAAGGTAAAAAAGCTTGAAAGTTGGGTTCCAAACACATTAAATGACAGTAAAAAAAAACCAGCGTTGTGATGTGTGTGCTACACTTCTTTGAAGAAACAAAAATGACGTTTTCTGTCCAAAATTGTTACTTGTGATGAAAACTGGATACTTTACAATAACAGTAGATGTTCTGAACAGTGGCTCAACTAAGGAAAAGCAGCAGAACATTTTCCAAAGCCCCCAACTCATTGGGGATTTCTTAAAAAAGGTGATGGTTACTGTTTGGTGGGATTCATTTGTTTTGATACACTACAGCTTCTAAAATCGTGAAGAAACCATCAATGCCAAATTGTATTATAACTAAATTAATGCAATGCATCAGATATTGTTAATAATGAAGCCATCTTTGGTCAATCGGAAGGGACCCATTTTGTTGCATGACAACGCCTGGCCACATATCTCACGTGGGATGTCACAAAACCTGTAGGAGCTTGTATATGAAACTGTGCCATAATGCCCTACTCTCCAGACTTCTTACCTACGGATTATCATTTTTCTCGATCATTACTTATGGACACCTAATACGGACACCTAGACCATTACTTATGAAACAAAAAAATTAATGGACAAAGGTAATTATAAAATGCGTTTTTGAAGTTTATCAATTCTAAAAATGGTAAATTCTACTTAGAAGGAATGGAAAAGTTGCAAACATGTTGGTAGAAATGTATTGATAATAGTGAAAACTATTTTGATTAAATAAAACAGTTGTAAATCTTCCTTCTTTTCTTTTTAAATTGAAATCCTGCATTATTTTCTGGAGAACCCAATACATTATCTAAATTTGTTAAATGACATCATTGACCAAAGTCATTGACCAAACTTACTTAAAGTTGGAAGTTAGACTTATACAAAAATACTCAGACATTAAATGTTGAATCGTTCAAATAAAGATACTTTAAACACTACATTCGATGAAGACTTGTAGGCAATGTTGGTGGAGAAATCAAATTTAAAAAAAATGTTACTATTTTTATTCATCACTAAATTCACACACCCATATACATATATTCAACTTAATTCTATTTATTTTCAACCTTCACTTGTTTACAACCTTAATAACAAAATATTAATTAATTCTAGCACTAGATTAATAAATGTAACACAATAACCTTTGGAGGCAACATGCAGATTTTCCATCTATGGTAAATTGTTACTTAAATAGAGTTACAGTAACATTATTTTTTACTATAGTAATTTTCTTTTATTCATTGATGAGAAGATTTAAAATTTAATATAAAAATAAGCAATATTTTACTCTTACAAAAAAGTGTTTAATTATTGTTTTAATAAATGTTTATTTATTTAAGGAAAAAATTACTAGCTATAAAAACTATACATCATATGTGAGTCATACAAATTTAAATTAACTATAAATAAATGTAAATAATATTTCCTTACAATAATTATTTACAATTTAATGGAACAATGAAACTAATTCATATGAATAGTTAAATTTTAATTATAAGTTAACATTTTCTGCAGATATGTCAAAATAAAATTAATATCTGTATGTTTCATGAATATTTACAGGAATATTTTTCTAAATAGTATTTTCCAAAAAAGGTTTAAAAGAAGTATTTATAAGCCGCAAAACCAAGGAAGCACTTAAACGACAGGCTAGTAAATCTGTCAAGCCAATACAACCTGTTAAAACAAAAATACCTGATTAAAATTCAATTTAAACAATTATCCACCAAATATTTTTTGTTTTACTACTATAATTATTATTAGATTGAGGGATGGTAAACCTAATTATGAGCCTTCTCTTGGATCTTTTGGGACAACTCTTCAGGATACTTAAAGATTCTCAGAAAGTTCAGGATTGTATTAAACCATGTCTTCTGTTAGTATCTTTTTAGCTGGTTTAAGATTCATTGGTATGGAAGATAAAAAAGCAGGCAAAACAGTTATTGACTAGGAATAAAATTGGAAAAAATAATATAAAAAAAAATTTCTGTCAAATAAAAACAGAATCCAAAGAAAGAAGGAAAACAGAATTAATTTATAAATCTAATCTTGGCCAAAAAAGAATAACACAAAAGCATTTAGAAACAATAAAAACTTTTGTATTATAACGTCTATATTTTATTATTAAAAGTAAATCAAATTTATTTGTATTAATGTTGAATTATAAATGTGATATGATTAAAGTATGGTAATTAATGCGAACCGGAGGTCAAAATGGCCAAGTCATTAATTACAATATACCCGAGTCCACTCATAAAACGTTTTCTTGTCATATTCCCTTTGATTGGACTAATGTTGCATTGAAATGGATGAAGTAACTTTATCCACTGTACCCCAGCAATTATTTATCATATATAACATAAATGTCAATATAAAATCTTAATTAAAATAATAATAATCAGATAATAAATAAAATAATATTAATCAATAATGGAAAAGGACAGATGGTAATGCAAAGTTTCAAAGATCATCCTCGGGTGCCCTTCCACATTGATACAAAATCATAAAACAATCGGTCCAGTAGACTCAGAGAAAAGTTGCATATTGTAGGTATCTTGAAACATGAAAGATCAAATTTTGAGTGGAGGTTAACTTTTTTTTTCTTGATTGATAACAAAGTTTGATTATTAAAAATAATAAACCAAAAATGAAATAGAGTCATATAAAAATTTTAACATTTAATACGCTCCTTTCATTTTTTTTTTTTTTTCTTTAACTTACCTCCTCAACTTTTTTCGGGCTTGAGGCAATAAACTTTCATCCTCCTTAAGAAGATATATTCGTCCCTTTGCTATACCCATTTCAATGAATTCTTCAGGAGTCATATCATCAAATTCATAATTGAACTGTTCTTTGTCCTCTTCTAATATATCATTTCTAAGATTTAAGAAATTATCATTTGCGAAATTCCATGTTTTGGTAGCGAAATAACCCAGAGCCATCATAGCATTATAAATTGTTATCTGAACTTTCAACAGCCTAAAATAGTTCATAACAAAAATATTAGCATTTTAAAATATATTAGTAATTATTACTACTAGTAGGCCCTTGCGAAAAATTTGCACAGCATATTGTTATCAAATGCCATATTAATAAGAAAATAAAATAATGCATTGTATCAAAAGATAAAGAAATCAAATGTTACTTTATCGAGAAATGTAATCGAGGAAAACAAAAATTAATTTAAATCTTATTTGAGTTCTACCAATGGGTAGTTTCTCCTCATGTTGTACATGTCATGTTATCAATTTCACATTTACTTATTGTATTTTCTATATAATACAGTTGTAAATTCCATTAAAATAATAAAAAAAAAAAAAAAAAAAAAAATTAAATCTTTATTTCTGTTTGGAACCAACATGTTTACAAATTTCAGTAAGCTGTATTTTTGCTAAAAATTGTTCGATTAAGATGATTTTTTTTTCATTTGGTAGGGAATTTAGTTATCTTTCATATAATCATGGGCATAACACAGGGAAAAGTGTGTATTTTTTTAGTTATTCGCAAATAAAGTTTCTTTCATAACTTGTTTGCCTGAATTTTCGGGGTGATTGGACCATTTATCCCACCTGAAGGAGAAGGAAGCCTTCGAAATTGGTGGCTCGATCTTGAAATTTGGTGAAAAATTAACGATGATATGGTTTGCCAATCAAAAACACCATCGATAAATAAAATAATATATATATAAAATATAAAAACTCCTCCTCTCTCGATCATAGAGACCTCAAGTCGATGAAATGAGACATGTATTCAATGACAGTACTACAATTAATGTAAGTTTGTGTGGATGGGAACCCTATGTCATGCGTTATCTCGAAAAGAGTACGTTTTTGGGCTTAAAAACACAGGATCCGATAGTTCCAGAGGAACTATCAGGGTCTTGCTGTACGCATCAAAATCTTCAAGATCCAATTTGTCCCATAACAATCTACAGACTTACCACCGTTCCAGTATAGAAGCCTAGCAAAATGTTTGTATCGACTTTATTTATTTTAGAAAGAAAAACAAAAGTGGAGAATACGATTTGCTAACCCTCCGTGAAATTCTGAATCCAATGGTACCCCATTCATGGTATTTGAGCATGACAGGAGCTTATATCTGGTACAAAACCAATTTCGAGCCTTACTGTAATAATATATGTACGGATTATTAGAAACCTTAAACAAAGAAAGTGATTAGTCAATGATAACATTCAACAGAATCACTAATTAGAACTACCTGAGTTTTCTCAGTTCAGGAATTTTATTGAAATTCCTCCCCCCCCCCCCTCCTTCCTCGCCTTTAAGGCTATACAGGGGTTTTCCTGGGCCAGGAGATGAGGGCAGGGGATTAATGTCAGAGTTTAAAGGTACCTCAGCACAGGGATTGTAACTGGTAATTATTTATTCCTGTAAACTATGATTATCAGCATGACCAGGTTTTTATAACTTATAGAAGCTTCTAGGCTATACTCGACAATTCTCAAATAACTCATTGGCCAAAAACCGGTCCATCTAGAACATGATTATTATTTTTATAACTTTCAATATACATAAAATCATTATGATATTAAATTTAACTAATTATGATTACTTCTTAACAATTTACAAATAATCCATTCTGGACAAAACACAACAAAAATCATTACTATATGTATTATTGTAAGTTATTAAAAGAAAATTATTTTCTCTTATGTTAATTTATTTATTATTTATATTTATATAAATTTTGAATTGATTAAATTCAGAAAAGAAGAATTTATTAAATAATATATTAATAATAACAGTAATAATTTCTTTATTCACATTCTTTACAGAACTAAAAGCCTCTCCCTTGGGAGGTATGAGTCTGGTTTAATATATTAATCAATGCAAGAATTATTCATTCATCTGAAAGCTGGTTGGTTTATGTTTCAGAGAAGGAGCTGAGATTAAATAAATGATATCACTACAATTGATATTAATATTATAATAATTTTTTTAATATTTATTATTGAAATTAAAATAATATACATAATTAATATTGTACATGATTGTTCAGCTGTGATTGTAAAATTTTACAGTGATTATATTTAATGATCTTCAGGCTGTTAGAGCATTGAGAGTGGATTCAAGCGGGAGGGGAGGACTTTCAGGCCTAAGCCTACTCCCTAAAATAGAATTTGTTTTTTTTTCATTGTTATATTTTCGTTTCTATGCGTGATTTAAGCTAAATACTACAGTAAAAATGTATTATATGTTTTAATTAATTTCAGCTACTTAATTAATTCTGAATTTCAGCTAATAGTGTCAAGGAAAAAAATTAAAATTTTATTATTGTTCCAGTAATTAATGTTTAAAAAAAAAGAAAAGAAAAAAATGCTCCTTCAAAATTAAACCTGATGATTGGTCAAAGGACAGTTGGGAAGTGACCTAGCCAAAGGCCCGGGTGAATACCGACTATAATGGCCAAAAGCTGCCTGTAGGGTGACAGTTCTGTTATATGTTGTCCCTATCGCTTTGAGACTCTGATGGCCAAGTGCTAAAGCATAATAACCTTAATAACTTTGAACCCAGTGCTGCATGTTCAAACCTGTCCTGGGAGCACAAGCGGATCTACGGGGAGGGGGGAGGGGCTTTCGAGTTGAAGCCCTTCCCCCTCCCCAAAATGGTAAAATGTAACCATGTTTTATGGTAAAAAATATGTCTTAAACTATTATTGGTTGTTTAATTACATTTAATAGGACTTCAAATATCACTTAAACACCATTTCATAGAGGTAGTTAGTATCTGTCTGTGTTTCCAAAGTAATTATCATTATATATATGGAAAAAAGAAGCTTCCGGGCTGAAGCTCCCCAAAATTAAATCCTGGATCTGCTAGTGCCTGGGTGGGGTGATTTATTTCATTGTAACTCATGGAATGAATCTCGATCTTACCACTCTGATTACAATAGTTTAATTACAAGTAGGATGGATCCAATCAAATTATTTATCTCATGAAATACTATCAATAATTCAAAATAAAATTTATAGTACATTATCACAAGAATTACGTACCTTCACCTTAAACATAATTATACTATAAACTGTATTTGTTCATCTTGTTTATGACTGGTTTTAACCATTTGTTTAGAATATGTTGAAGAACACGTATAGAGAAAATTAATGAAGTACAGTATAAAATATGCCTAAAAACCGGTGACTAAAATGTAATTTTGTATTTATTAAAAGTAATTATCAAAACTCAAAGTATTTTCTGTACACAAAATAGTTCCTGACAGCAGCCCTAGCCATCATCTGCTGAGTATAAAAATATATAATTATGAGTTCATACATTTTACCAGTAACTAAAAACACTTACATAGGTTTTTTGCCTAATATTTTAAATATCTGATCCACAATAATTGCTGGTAAAAGATGTTTGAGAATAGCTTGATATTTAAAACATAAATTGCTCTTAGTGCTTGTCACAAATGGGTACCATAACATTTCATTTATGGGATATTTATAATTGACTTGTTGTGAAATTTTTATCATTTCACCATTAGTAATTCCTTTAGATCTTGAAGCAGCATTATAGACAGGAACATCTCCATTTACTGGGCTTTAACAAAATAACAATAAATAAAATTGGTGGTAATTGATTTATCAAATATCAAATCATTAGGCATGCATTTTTAAAATTCCTTTTTTAACTTTTAAATTTCTATTCACACACTCAATTTTGTAATTTTTGTTTCATCTTGTTCAATCTTGTTATAATGCATAGTTTGTAAAACCTCTAAATAATATTTTTTTTCTTTTTTTTTTTTTGGTAAAAACCACTTTCCTTCCAACTGACCTTCATGGTAGTATATTTTAGTTATGTACCATGTCAAAGAACCTCAAAATTAACTGTATCCAAAGTGTTATGTCAAATGGATGCTTACAGATAAATTCAATTGGATTTAAAATTGGCTGACTACTTTTAACAGAACTAGATTAAATTTCAAACCTGGTTTGCTATAAATTGGCCTGAAATTTAATGTAATTTCATCATAAAAGTGGTACTACCTGAACCTCTTTATCAAGCGATGAGGGAACTAAACATCCCAGAAAAACTTATTCGATTGGTTAAATTAACAATGGCGGAATCGTTGTATGTGATGCCTGTACAGGGCGAATTGTCAGAGCTGAGTTTTTCAATGAATGGTGTGAGACAGGGAGATGCGTTGGCATGTCTGCTCTTCAAGCCACAGTGTTTAATAGAATGGTTCAGATCCTTGGTTATACAGATGATCTGGATATTGTTGGTAGATCCCAGACTGCAGTTTGTGAGACTTTCCTTACACTGGAAGCAACAGCCGGACAACTGGGACTTTGTGTAAATACTGTAAAAACCAAGTATATGACCTCCGAGTATGGTATCTTGGCAGATAATGTGCAGTTTGGCTTCTATGAGTTTGAAAAATTGGATGAGTTCGTCTAATTGGGATCCCTGATAACTGCGGGAAATGATATTACAAAGGAAATTGAGAGGAGAAAAATCATTGCTAACCAATGTTACTTTGGGCTAGGAAGACATCTAAGCAGCAAGTATGAAGTTGTAATTTTTTTGTAAGAGGACAACAAAATTAGGGCTGTATATCAGGCCGGTCCTGACGTATGGCTCAGTCATGGGTAATATCATGGATGGATGAACGAAGTTTATTGGCTTTCGAGAGAAGAATTCTGCAGCGCATTTATGGACCTGGAAGAGTCGGTTAAACATACCTCAGGAGGGGGCTCAAGAAATATATAATCTCCTTGGTGAACCTGACTTTGTGAAGCATATTAGGCTGGGGAGACTGAGGTGGGCTGGCCATGTAGCACGAATGTCAGAGGATGAGATCCCTAAAAAAACAATGAATGAGACCATTCATAGTATGAGGCGTAAAGGAAGACTGAATCTTAGATGGATGAATGGGATGGTAAAAGATGCCCGGACGATCCTAGGGGTCAGGAACTGGAGTAATGCTGCGGCAGATTGGCGGAAGTTATTGGAGTAGGCCAGGGAGCCAGCTGTTGAGCCAATGGAAGGAGAAAGAAAAGTGGCATTTTTCATGACAAACAGTTCTTTTTTTTTGTTATAAAAGTGGAAATATAACTTTTTGGTGTGGTCCTTCATGTCATTAAAAAAACTTTCTCATGAAAAGTCCCCACCTCAGTATCCCCAGCCTAATATGCTTCACAAAGTCAGGTTCACCAAGGAGATTATATATTTCATAAGCCCCCTCCTGAGGTATGTTTAACCGACTCTTCCAGGTCCATAAATGCGCTGCAGAATTCTTCTCTCGAAAGCCAATAAACTTCGTTCATCCATCCATGATATTACCCATGACTGAGCCATACGTCAGGACCGGCCTGATATACAGCCCTAATTTTGTTGTCCTCTTACAAAAAAATTTACAACTTCATACTTGCTGCTTAGATGTCTTCCTAGCCCAAAGTAACATCGGTTAGC
The DNA here is from genome assembly GCA_928085145.1 of Nezara viridula. Lineage (NCBI taxonomy): Eukaryota > Metazoa > Arthropoda > Insecta > Hemiptera > Pentatomidae > Nezara > Nezara viridula. The sequence goes on from OV725079.1 coordinate 130,755,912, forward strand.
AATGATTTTTCTCCTCTCAATTTCCTTTGTAATATCATTTCCCGCAGTTATCAGGGATCCAATTAGACGAACTCATCCATTTTTTCAAACTCACAGAAGCCAAACTGCACACTATCTGCCAAGATACCATACTTGGAGGTCATATATTTGGTTTCCACAGCATTTACACGAAGTCCCGGTTGTCCGGCTGTTGCTTCCAGTGCAAGGAAAGTCTCACGAACTGCAGCCTGGGATCTACCGACAATATCCAGATTATCTGTATAACCAAGGATCTGAACCATTCTACTAAACACTGTGGCTGTTATTTGGATCCGTGCATCTCGTACCGCTTTCTCTAATGCAATGTTGAAGAGCAGACATGCCAACGCATCTCCCTGTCTCACACCATTCATTGAAAAACTCATCTCTGACAATTCGCCCTGTACAGGCATCACATACAACGATTCCGCCATTGTTAATTTAACCAATCGAATAAGTTTTTCTGGGATGTTTAGTTCCCTCATCGCTTGATAAAGAGGTTCAGGTAGTACCACTTTTATGATGAAATTATATTAAATTTCAAGCCAATTTATAGCAAACCAGGTTTGAAATTTAATCTAGTTCTGTTAAAAGTAGTCCTTATGATGACAATTTTTTTTTTTACCCAAAATGGAAATTAATTGTTTGGGGTGGACATCCATATATATCATTTGAATTTACTTAAGTCAACATAAATAATTAATAGATAATTTTTTCAAAACCACTATTTTTCCTAACAAGTTAATATGATATCTTTATAACAAATCAATACTTGTTCAAATAATGATTACTTTTAGTTAAAAAATCTTTGAAATACCATTTAAATATCAAGATTAATATTACCTAACTCCTTTTTTCCAGGCAGCTATAATCATGGCTTTTATTGCAATGTCCACTGCCATATAATCAGGTATAGAATCTTTATCAACCAAAGTTACCCTTACTACACCTTTTGCAGTACCAAGCATTAACCCGAGAGGTCCATAGAGGTTATCTATCCAACCCGGCATAGGTTCTTCTAACGAACAAATCACTACAAAAAAAAAAAAAAAAGAAATAAACAAAATAAAGAAGAAATCACAAATAAATAGAGCTACTTCATCTCTTAATACAATCAGGAGAGAGAAACATTCCAGGACAAAAAAAAACATATATATATATATCATGGAGCAATTGACCATTAGTCTAAATTGAATCTCAAGTGGGTCATAATTACATATTTATGAAGGTAGTTTAAATGCTTTTACTATTTGACTTTAAACTAAATGGGAAAGAATTTTATAAAAATAGCTAACATGTCGTACCTCATACTGACTTTATAGTAGATATAACAAATTGAAATAAAAAAAATTAAAGTATAATTGAAAATATTGAAATCATTTGTCAGATTCTAGAGATCAAGACATTATATTTTTCATATACATCAGCCTCACACACAAATACAATTTTTCTCTGATTAATGGCATGTAGTTGCATGATATTAATAATGTTAAAATATGAAATCAGATTTCTTTGGGGGGAAGGAGAGGGGAGGAGGAGACAATAACAAGGTATCACCTCTTAGCTATCAAGCCTTTGGTAATTTTGAAATAAATGATTTTTTTTATTTAAAAAGTATTATGCAACTTCTCATTTAAAATATTAATATATTAAATATTTTTGCTAATGTCAATTAGCTGGTTCTTATCTTATGGTGTAGTAAATGTTCGTGTTAAATAATCTATTAAGTTATTGTTTTAAAAACTTAAGTTTTTGTATTAAGTTTTATTTATATTGAATAGCCAACTTAAATAAAATTTCACAATAATTTCAGCCATAAATAATTAAAAATTGTTTGATTTACCGATGGATGGTCTAATTATCACCATTGGCAACTGATCACGATGATCCCAAATCATCCTTTCTGCTAGATTTTTGGTAAATGTGTAAGTATTAGGAAATATTCCAAGATACCTGAAAATTAATTTAAAATTAGTATTTGAATCAGACAATCATAAAATACTGATTAAATGATTTAACACAGAAAAGGTGTGCCATTGTTATGTTTTAAAATGTTAATCATTAATCCTAAAGTAAAATCGCATTAGAACAAAATATTTTGAATTGGAGTTTTTTTTATTGTTATCTGAATTTTGTGAACATGAATTAATTGTTATTTTTTATTAATTGATAGTATACCACTTTCTAGTATTATGTAATAAAAAAATATACACCTATACATATATGTAAATATATACAATAAGATCAAATTTTAACTTTTAGAAGTGTTTACTCGCTTCAGATGTAATGCTGAAGTCTTTAATTTTATTATAAAAAAATGAAATAAAAGTTTAAAAAATTCACATTTTATAAATATACAATTAGATAACCGCAATAAATGAGTATAATCTCAACAAAGCTTGTACTTTGAATAAAAACTACTTACTTAGCTGATAGAATGTTGACTTCTCTAGGATCCAATTTTTCAGCTATTTCAATTGTTTTCCTCCAATCAGCAGGTGCTGGATATATTGTTTCTCCACTTTCTGTAGAAAAGTTATTACAGTATGTAGTAGAAATATGTACTAAAACCTGAAATGGAACAAAAAGAATATGTATTTTTTAAAATAATGTAAAGTTAAAACATTACATCCATTGATGTCAGTTTGAAACAGGATCCATACAATTTGAAACTTAAAAGAAAGTCTTTTTTTTTTTTTTTTCTCAAATATATGATGCATTATTCTGATACCTAAATATTACATGGAAAAATTGTAAAATTTTGAAACATTAAATACTGGAGTCTTAACCAGGGGTCTCCAAACTTTTTGATCCACCGGCCACAAGGAGACTTCCAATTTTTTTCGTTGGAGTTAGGAGACCCTTGGTCTAAATGATAAAATTTTGTTTGCAATTAGATATTTGTCAATCTTAGTCCCAGTGTACCTTTATTTGAATTATTGAAAAAAAGCTATTGAAACTGTTGAATATGTGACCATACAGTTTTATTGTGTACATAAGAGTTATTTAAGTTATATGATTATGATGGATATAATAGTGGTAAAACTCTTGAAGTGGGGCTCTTGACATGGAGCTGTACTGACAAATTAAATACTTAGCATATTTCTTAATTTTAAAACTATAATGTCACTGAAGGTACAGATATTAATATATTTAAAAATATATAATCAGACTATAACTACCAATAATGGCACAAACTGATTAAAATAAAATGCATGATTCATCCCTTTTTATTTTACTTTATTACTTGATTTAACCTATTTTTTTTGTTAGAATAAAATACTCCATCTAACACCATTTGGTATGTTATTTTAGAGCAGAGATATACTTCTGTAGGACAGTGATTTTTAATCAATATTTAAATTTTCAATTTATTTTTTAGATAATAGCTTATGTGTGGTTAGGACTGGCTATTAGGATGCTTATGGATTTTTCACATCTAGATTAATTGTATAAAATAAATTTAAATATTTCTATTGGAATAACTGTATCTTATTCTTACCTTTAGTTTGCTCATACCCTGGGCAAGCCTAATCACTTCATAGGAACCTCTGAGATTAATGAACACAGCTTCTGGTAGGGGATCATTAAATCTAACACTCGCAGCACAATGGAAAATTATTGATACATTTTCTTGAAGTTTTTTCCAATTTTCAGTACTTAGACCTAAATTTTTCTCCTTTACATCACCACACAGAACTTCAATCTTCTTTTCTAAAATTCCAGGACGTTCTTTTTTAAGTCGATCGAAGACCTATTCCATAACATTCTTTGTACTCAGTAAAAATATATTATTATTATAATATTAATAATTGTGGGTTTTTGGTTGACTCTAGTGAATAATTGAAGAGAAGGATTAGAGAAGGAGAAGGATAATTGAAACGGTAAAAAATAAATAAAATTATTTATTTTTTATCATTTCAATTTGACTGAACACTCCAACCATCCTTCTCTTCTATTATAATGTTAGTACTAAACAGATAATTAATTTTGAAATAAGATATATCAAACTAATATAATTTCAAACTCAATTTTTCCTATAACTTTTGGAAGTATAATTACCCAACAGCAGTTTGTAGTTGTAATCAATGTAATATTTAAAAAATTTTACATTTAAAGAATTGGCTACAATGCCATTATAACAGAAAAGAACTTTACTCTATGTACAAAGAGGCCTGGGATTCATACTAAACTTATCAGTAGAAAAATATTTTTCAAGAATTTATTCAATATCTTTTAAAATCTATGCAATATGCATTTCAAGCCACCTGAAAAGCAACAGGAAGGAATAATCCAATATTAAATCAAAAATTTACAGTAATTTTTAAATTTTCTTCTTTATTGTTTCGGCTTATAAACAAAACAATGGTCCTTTTTTTTCCTCAAAGTTTCTTTTTAAAATTATTTAATAATAATGTTTGAATAACATAATCACCAATAAGTTTTATACATAATTTATACTAATTGTTTATATAATTTACACAGGTATATAATTATAAATACAATAAATACCTCGGCCTTTGTAATTTCTTGCCATCGCTCTTGAGCAGATTTCTCCTTCCGATTTCTCACTAATACGTAAATTATTTTTAAATCAGAACATGATCTCAGTAGTTTCTCCACTAGTACTTTTCCCATAAAGCCAGTAGACCCCGTGATGAAAATTTGTTGTTGAGAATAAAAATCAGGAATGGTTGGTACTTTCGTCATTTTATCTTAATTTAGTGACACTGCAACATACATCATTTATTGAACATAAAATCATTATATAATGAAAATTTTCAATACCAGACTAAGCTACTAATATTATTTAAGAGCTAGCCAAACTTAAAATCTAATTTATAATATAATATAAAAAAATCTAATAATCATTTCGCTATTGGTTAAAATTTATTTCTTCTTCATTTTTTAAAAATTAATAACACTTTTTGCATAATATTCAATTTTTTATTATTATAACTTCAACAGTTATCCATAAACAGAAGTTTGAGATGAACTTATAAATTATTTGGCAGTCTTCTATATCTTCATGACTGGTTTGCTTAGTGCTTATTCTTCTGAATGACGCTCACAATTTATCATTAAATAATATTTTTTTAATTATTTTTTAACATACTTTTAACGTTAACCTTGATATGATACGTGGTCAATGACCTCAACATAAACTAATGTCATCTCAATCTTTCTTCCTGTAACCAGAAGGCCACAAACAAATCATATGTAATTATTCATGACCTTAGAAATTAATTTGCATATAATAAGAAACAAGTGATGTAAAGGTTTTATAAAAGTAGAACAAGCTTTGATAGTCTAGTAAAATAAATAAATTCTGTAATACGTTAATTTATTTCTCCTTCATTTTCCTAGATTTATATATATATATATGTTATATTGCAAAAGTTCGTATGTAACAATTTTACATGTTTATTCTCTTTGCACTAAAGGTGACATTTTGTAGACTGCAACTGCATTAAGTAATCTGCTAAATAAGAAAATAGCAGAGGAAAATAAAATATGAACAGACAATTCAAGATTTGTGATTTTTTAAGTGAATCACGTTTTTTGTTTAGTAGAATGCGATGTCTGCAAAAATATTTAATTTAAAATAGCTTTTTAGTAAACTAGATCAAATTTACTTCAAACGAAGGTAGAGTTTCTCATTGTTGAGACCAATAAATAGTAATATATAATTTATATATAAAAAGTAATGTATATATATATATATATATATATATATATATATATATATATATATATATATATATATTATACAGATATATTATATATATAATATATCTGTATATATCTATACAGGGTATCTAAGTTCTTAATGGCCAAACTCTGTTGGGTGATTCTAAATAAAAATACCAACAACAAAGTTCATTTGATGCATGGGCCAATTCTGATAGGAAAATTAGTTAGGAACAATTTTGTATGGACACATTTTTCATTTAATAAGAAGGAATTGCTCAAAAACTGGTCTAGATAATAAAATTCTAAGTGTACAATCGTAAATTAGATGAAACGTTTTTGAGTAAACAGCACTAGCTGATCCAGGATTTAATTTTGGGAGGGGCTTCAGCCCAAAAGATTTTTTTTTCATATACATATAACGATAATTAATTTGAAAAAAATAAAGAAATTAATTACCTATATGAAATGGTGTTTAAGTGGTTCTTGAAGTCCTATTAAATATAATTACACGAACAAGAATACTTTAAGAGATAGTTTTTAATATTTTTTTCTGTAAAATATTGTTATATTTTACCATTTTGGGGGGTGGGTTTCAGCCCGATAAATATAGTATCGGATCTAGACTTATGAAACTACAGTAAATGTATTTAATGTTATGAAAACATGTTTTACACATCCCAGAAATATTTTTATATTTTACTTCTTCTTTCACACAAATGCAATGAATTAGTTTTTTAAACAATGTCATTGCCTTTATTTGGTGGATTTTAAATTTTTTTTTTTTAACTTCAACATAATTTTCAAAGGTCATTTCGTTAGGAAATTTCATTTCTTTTCCTCAGAAACATGTTATTTCCGTTAAATAATTTTAGTTTTCAGAAATTATTATTTACTATTTTTTCATCACTATTATTACATATTGTCTTTTTCTTATTCTCAGCTATCCCACGATACATTATACCTATATCGTCTAACTATTATTTTCGGAGATTCATTTCCGACCTAAATAAACATTTTATTCACTCAAATTTTATCAAAAGTTATATTTAGTCTTTTATCATAACTCGTAACAATGAGAGATAGTTAATTATTTAAAACCAACCAAATTAAAGGTACATAAGGGGATGAAATTTTGAACATTGGTCATTTAAGACTTGCTAAACGACATCAATGGGAATTAGTCCTTGACGATATTAAAGACCCCTTATACATTGATACACCGAGTTTATTCGAAACCGTTAGAGCAGTTTTTGAGAAATTCGTAACAATGTGTAAAATCGTTGATATAAAGTGCCATTTCTGGTTAACCGATTTTGACGAAAAAGTTGCTTTAACATTCCAGGTTTATACGTAATTTCAGTTTCGTAACACTTTTTGTTTTTGAGCTGTTCACACACAGGTCATTTTGTGGGACTTCTTTATTTTGACTCAGGTAACTTCAAAATGTGTGTTTCCTTTTAAACCTCAGATTCGAATATATATATATTTTTTTTTCTGTTGTCACTACTGACCGTGAAGATCTTTGGCCGCGATATGTGGTCTCCTTACAGACGTATGTTGCTTGCGGGAGCTCAGATTGCCTGGAGGGGGTCACCCAACCTCACGTTGCTACGAACCATGATCTCCATGGTGCAGCGGCAGGCCACCCGGGCTCCATAACCGATCCCTTTGGACCAATCTGGGAATGTCCTTCCCACCGACTCACTCGGGTTCAAGGACACTGACAAATCGGTCTGGATCCATGGATTATGACTGCTCGGCGTCAGCAGGCACACGAGTACCTGCATTTCTTTCGCCGAAACAGACTGTCCATGAACCGAACTTCAGGGGGGCTAGCATCCTGGTAGACCACATCCCGATTCCTGATTAAGTACGCAGGTTGGGTCATCAGTCCTACGCCCGGTCGGTGTGAGTTGCCTCCAGTAGCCTGACGGGTCTCACATACCCGAGTGGGGGAGAGACTCGGGCAGCATCGGTTTTCCCTGACGTTGCTTAACTTTGATTACCTCATGCAAGCGCCTTAGCCCATACGGCTACCCCGGCCACTTTTATATGTATATATATATATATATATATATATATATATATACACATATAAGATATACATAAAGTACATATATATACATACATATATATATATATATATATATATATATATATATATATATATATATATACTTTAAAAAATATTATTTTCCCATTTTTATTATGTAAGGTGGTTATTAAATTGTGTTTTTCTCTCAGATTTCTGTCATAGGAATTTATGTATATTTACAAGTGACAAACTTAATGTTTCTACTTCTAAAATTTACGTTTTCATGAAAATAATTGAAGCAATCAGTAGGTTTCTTTAGCTTATATACGTACCTTAATATGTGATTTTAGTTTCATACGTCTTTTCGTGTTTAATTTTGGACACTGTAAACCAGACACACTCATAAGAGCGCGACCGACGCACACAAACACGCGCTGGTACATATCATGTACAATGATTTAATGAAATTTACAAACTACATTAAAACTATTAAAATTATTTTTAAGCTTGACTTGCCAAAAATATATATATAGATCGAATTGTCGTTGAATCGTTTAAAAACTATTTTATCTTACTTTACGTAGGGCTGAAAATATTTGAAACATTGTTTAAGGATAAAACATAGGGTATTATAATATAATTAAAGATGGTATCGTTTAATAATTTTTGCCACGACAACAGAGCTAAATAATTAAATATGAACTAGCCCTCTTATTTAGTTAGATTTCCAAGTGAAAGTTTTGAGATGTACACTAGTTTTATATATTCACACACATCTACCCATAAATACATACATATAGATACACACAGGGTGTCCCATTCTTAGAAGGAAATATTTAAAAGTTAGATAGTAGACATCAAATTCTATTAAAAAAGTTCATATAAACAATTGTCCAATTTCCAGCAGAAAAGTAGGAAATTTAAGATTTGTGTTTTTTATGCGAGTAACGTTTTTGTTGAATAGGAGGCGATAACTTAAAAAAATATTTGAATTAAACAACTAAACATTATTCCACAGTAAATTAGTCTAACGTTGCTTTCAACAAACGTAGAGTTTGTCATTGTGAAAACTATTTAAAGAGGACTATTCAGCGCACAAATATAGTTAAGTTCCGTTTATTAAAAAGTAATAATTTATTTGTGATTTTTTATTATCACCCTTCAACTGTAATACATTTACCCCACTTTTTGAAAAACTTGCTCGTTTCATAAGATTTGAGATGATATCAATTAAGTTGAGGTTTATTAGTAAAAAAAATGGAGATTTGCCACAAATTGTGTAAAGAAATTATGAGATTTTCTATCCAGTAACTTTTAAGTACCGTGTTTTCTGCTAAAATGACAATTAATTTACTGTTTTTTTCGTGATACGGGATGTATTGTAACGAACATAATTTTCTAAAAACACATTTTATTTATAAATATAATAAATTAAAAATAATAATTTTTAAAATATTTTTCACCTAAAATCGTTATGAAATTGTGCTTTCCTCACAGATCTCCCTCAATATATATATATACTTTAAAAAATATTATTTTCCCATATTTTTACTAAGAAACATTCAATTTGTCATTCATGAATACATATCAATTCCTTTGAGGGAGATCTGTGAGGAAAGCACAATTTCATAACGATTTTAGGTGAAAAATATTTTAAAAATTATTATTTTTAATTTATTATATTTATAAATAAAATGTGTTTTATTATCACGGTGCTTAAATATCAAGTTTTCAAAAAAGCTTCTTCTAACGTAACTTTTATATGGTCTATTTAGAATAATTAGCAGTCTCTCGTGGTTAGAATAACAATTAACAGTTTCCGGTAGTCAGAGAAAATTACAAATTAAAGAGAACCTTTTAGGCCATTGTTTAAGATTGACAACTAAAAATATATATGCATCGTTTTGTCGTTATGGAATAATTTAAAAACTATTTTATCGTACTGCCTTGAGGGGTGATGAAGCGATGCCGATGAAAATGTTTCAAGCAATTTTTACGATTGGTAAATATATGATTAACTTTTAATAAATGTATCCCTCATAATTGATAATTAATAGATAATTAAATATTAGCCGGACAGCATTCAGCAAATAGAAACTAATCCACAAAATAAGCATAAATAAGATAATATAGTTTTGAACGAAACAAGGCTTTAGATTTTTCAATAGAAAATATTTTCAAAACTGAAATAAAATTTGGTAGATGAAAAATAAACATACATACATACATATACACACATACATATATATATATATATATATATATATATATATATATATATATATATATATATATGTGTGTGTGTGTGTAAAAAAAATATATGATATATATATATATATATATCGACGGAAGGCAATGGAAATTTCGCAACTCCATTTGGTTAAATTTTACTAAATGTATAAGTGATTTTAAAAAATACTTGAAGGGATAAAAGTTTAATTTCTAGACTCTTTACAACAGAATACAATCCTTATCTATTTATAGATTATTTAATCATTTAATTATAATTTGAAGTTTTATTATTATTTTTTTATTATTCAGCTAAAGTAGTAAGAGAAAGTTGTGTTACGCATATTGTATCTGATTTGTTTAAATTATAGTGACTTTACAGGCATGCACCTTGTTCGTGAACTTCGTTGACGATCCTGTCTGCCTAATATTTTTTAACATCAGATTAATTTTGATTTAACTTCATAAACAAAGAAAGTATAATTGTTTTTCTCATTATTATATTGAAACTTTTAAGAGTAATTAATTGTACCTTTATAGATTATGTTATTTGTAATAAGAGTTATTCCTTATTCACATAATAAACGAGTAAAAATAATTATTATATAATAAAAATACCTTACATAAATAACTCAAATGGTGCCTTCAGTATATGGGCAGTGTCTTATGAACCAGTTATGACTGAAACATCCTGTATATTAAATTAGGAGGTTAAGGGAGGTGAACAGTTCCTAATCATATGCACATAGTAATAATGACGTGTAAGCACTAACACTCCTTCCAAATGTTCTGGATGTTTAGTACATGGAATTAATAAGAATCATATAAAACTTTACATTATTTTACAAACGCAAAACTATGTCTAAATCTGATATTGGAGGAAAAATCCGTTCATCCTCGATTAACTTAAAGAATGAAAAAAAAAACAGTAATCTATGTTTCTGAGTGTTAAACATGAAGTTTGTTATTTTAATTATATAAGCCGTATTTCAATCCACATTATCCCAAACTAAATATTCTTGCTCGTAATGTTATCAAGTGTCAATATGATTTAAAAATGTGTTTTTCGGACTCAGGGGACTCTGAAACGTATAGATCCGTCGAAAGTAAAAAAAAAAAATATTCAATTGTTAACAGAAATTCATAATCACTGTGAAACACTTAAACTAAATCTAATGAGCTATATTTTACCTCACGTTTCTCGAAGTAAAAAAAAATATATTTATAAGTTTTTGTTTAATATCTGTTCTAAAAAATAAATAAATAAAATTAAACAAAATAGGTTGTCTCTGGAATTGTCACACTGCTGGATTTCACAAAATACAGAGAGGAAGAAATATTCTGTACAAGAGAATTATGATAAAGGAAGAATTCACAGAGGTCTGAGATAGGCAAAAAAAAAAATTCGGGGTGCCGAATGGGCTAACGCGTGTGCACTGCACCGTCGTTGCCCGGCAACCTGATGCAAGAGATTTGATTAAAAAAATAGTCACGAGTTTTCGTCCCGGTGCCCGGAGGAGTTTTTAAATCCTCGCCCACACTCCCTGGCCCGGGAAAAGCCCCGTATAGCCTTAAAGGCGAGGAAGGGTAGGACAGAAAAAAAAAAAAAGTACGAGGACGCGTCTCGGTGCTGGAGGAGATTTAAAATTCCCCACCCTCACCCCCCGGCCCCGGAAAATCCCATATAGCCTAAAAGGCAAGGTAGGAAATAACAAAAAAAAACGTGGATTAGTGATTCTTGGAATCCTATTAAATGCAATTACACGTTAGATACCTCGGTTCCAACATCAATGAACATGGATGGATCGACGGAAAAATAAAGAAAGAGTGAATTCTGCAGGAAGGTGCTTCACCGCCATCAAGAAAGGATTCTTGAACAGGAGAGAAGTGAGCAAGGAGACCAAAACGACTGAGTGCAAAAATGCTTACTCCCGATAATTACCTACTCCAGCGAATCATGGAATCTCACAACAAAACACATTAGTCAGATTCAGGCCATGGAGATGTGATTCCTGCCCAGGGTCGAAGAAAAAATAAAGAAAGATCACATAAAGAACTTCATAATACGGAAATATCTAAACGTAAGATCAGCCGAAACTGTGATGGAGGAAAATCGTTTGAGATGGTTTGGTAATGTCTCTCGAATGCCAGAAAATCGAATGGCCAGGATAGCGTTGGAAAGCAAAGTTGAGGGAACAAGACGTCGAGGAAGGCCCAGGAAGACCTGGGAGGGTCAGCGTCAAGGAGGCCTTTGACAGAAGTGATATTCACTGGAGGAGGAGGCGGCTGTTGGCTCAGGATCGAGAGATGTGGATTCGGCTCTACAGGAAGGCTCCTCACACCTCTCTGGGGTAGAAGAGGAAAGGCTTAAGAAGAAGAAGAACTTTTTTTTTAATAGGAGGATAGGCAGAAATCTTCGAAAACACGCTGATAGCAATCTATCCGTGTTATGTAGTTCATTATCAATTGTGGGAGGATGAAGACAGTACGGAGTTAAATGGGGGCGGGGTGGCCGAATAGGCTAAAGCGTGTGTAACAGCACCGCTAGTTGCCTGATAACAGAGATTTGAGATGATATAAAAAGTACGAGTTCGCGTCCCGGTGCCGGAGGGGATTTTAAATTCCCCGCCCTCACCCCCCGGCCCGGGAAAATCCCGTATAGCCTAAAAGGCGAGGTAGGGAAGAACAAAAAAAAAAAAAAAAAAAAAAAAAAAAAGTACGGAGTGAAATATCTCTTAGCGGAAAATTTTATAAACGCCCTCAAATATTAAATAATTTTAAAGTACTAAGGTCTTCCGAACGAGTGGGCGGGGTGGCCGAATGGGCTAACGAGTGTGCACAGTACCGCCGTTGCCCGGCAACCTGACGTATGAGACAACGATAAAAAATAGTTCCGAGTTGGCATCTCGGTGCTGGGGGAGTCTTTTAAATCCCCGCCCACACTCCCTGGCCCGGGAGAACCCCGTATAGCCTTAAAGGCGAGGAAGGGGAGGACCAAAAAAAAATGTCTTTCGAACGTTAATATATTTTTTTCAGTGGCTCCTGAAAATTAATCTTGAAATTAACATTCTGGTAAGTACTCTTCTACAACCTCGAAATGCCTATCAGTGGTTGTTAAATAGGACTGAGATCAAGGAAGATTCGTCTTTTGGAATAACACTCCTTATTTTTGGTAAAATAAACTCTTTACATCATTTCACCACTGCATATCACTCATAGAAACCACTGCTGCCTCAATACTAACTGTTAACATACTTGTGTTGGAGACAAATATTATAATTTGAATATTTATTTGAAATTTATTTTATTTGAACGGTATAAAAGCTCCTATAAGCATTTATCACGTACTTGTAAAGTCGCTCTCCAATTAGTACTACTAAAAGAGTTTGAGCATTCCTGATGACAGCATCTTCCTACCTTGGCCTTGGTCTTCCTCTCGACCAGCCAAGTTTCCCGAACAGTAATTACTTTGTGTTTTTTCCCTCATTGATCTTAGCTATGTGCTTGTCTATCTTAGCCGACCACACTTCTCATAAAACGTATAACGTTCACTTCTCCAAAGAGTTCATACACCTCTGTTATAGCGCCTCTTCCACTGGTTAAAATCATTCTTAACGGATCTTACATCCGTCTCAAAATCTTTCTTTCGAAGACAAGAAGTTCTTCGTATTTTGAACTATTAAAGTCAAACTATTTTCCAACAGTTTAGAGGTAGGCTAAAATGAAAGAGAGTAAAAAATCTCCTAATTTTCATACGCTTTTCTTCGCTTATCTCCCAAATGGTGGTTCGAATTTTCATTGTTTAAACTTGTTCTGACAGTTAAGAGGAAGGCTAAGATGAAAAAGAGTAAAAAAATTCGAAATTTCGTTTAATTTTCTTCTTTTATCTCTTGAATGGGAGATCGGTTTTCCACAGTTCAAGCTGTATTCAGGCATTTCGGCTAAAATAAAGGAGAATGTGAAAAATTTCATTAATTTGCCTTCGTTTTAATGAAAAAAAAAGTAATTAAAGTATGGCAGGCTAATAATATAAAGATGAAAAGATAATGAAAATAAGGCAGAATAAAATGAAAAAGAAGTTGTAGATCACACAATAGAGATCGTCATCGAAAATTTGATCGTCCTGTCTCAAACTTTTCTAACAATGTTTTGCTTCTTACTTGAAATCATTAATTTGAAATATTTTGATACCCCAATATTTTCTCCTTTCTACAGGTATCAGAAATGTGATGAATCTCAGTGTTAACAACTTTAGTTAGTTTTCTCTTTCGGCAACTAAGTGAAGGTTACATTATACCTCTTTGTAATTTCCATTAAAAAATTGTTTTTATAATTATCAGCTTTATATAAATTTAATTTTATGTTAATATCAAGAGCCGAATGCCTTTTTAAATGACAAAAGTTCCTATCATTCACAGTTCAAGTGAATAATATTAAAAATAAGCCTATCAAACTAATAGTTCGAATTCTCAAGTACATCTAATTGATAACTTACCAATGAAAATTGTTAGTGGTACAAAATAGCTTTGATTAAAGTATATTTAAAGTAAATGGAAAAAAAGAAAATTTACTATTCTATTAATCTCAAAGTACTCTTAAGGCGACATTGGTTTTTCATTGCAATATTCCCCATCATTTTATTTGCTGAAACCTTTCCTTCACTTGGTGCCACCGGAGGTATTTAGTAGTTTTTTATAATTTAAATTTTTTTTTTAAATTCGTGTAGTACTTATAAATCAAAATATAATTTATTTTTATGCTTCAGGCATATTGCATCCAGAATGGACTGTAAAATACTTATCAGTTGGAGTTATATTTTTTATATCTGGCATTTCAATGACAATGGATGAATTGTTAAATGCAGCATCAAGTTATCATATTCATGCTTTTATACAATGTTTTACTTTTATATGCATACCAGTCATGGTTCTTGTATTAACTACAATCTTACGATTTCTTTTCAGTGGGATAAATGTTTGGATATTGCAAGGGTAAGATTTTAATTTATCAATTTGATCTAGATCATGTATAGCATGCATATTCATAGTTGCCTTTGGATACACGAAAATTGTCAGGCACTATTTTTTTTTTTTGGGTAGGTACAGTAGACTATATATCACTTGTGGGAGCACAGATATTGTGGAGTGTGTCACTCAACTTCACATTACTAAAAACCATGGTCTCGATGGTGCAGTGGTAGCTTTATCCCTCATCTTCACGAAAACTTTAGGTCCATTCTGGCAGTATCCTTCCTACTTACTCACTCAGTTCAAAAACTATGAAATATTAGTCTATATCCATGAATTATGTCTGCTCAGAGTTAGCAAGCACAAGGGTTCCTATATTTCTTTTCCAAAATTGACCAAACCTCAGGAAGACTACTAAAATCCTAGAATACTACATTCCAATTCCTGATTTGTGTATCCGGGGTAGGGTCACCAGTCCTACACATAATAGGTGTGAGTTCTCTCCATCTCGCTTACAGGCCTCACATACCTGGGGGAGAGGAGGAAGCAGCATGGCTTTCACTAGTGAACATTTACCCAATTCAGGCATGTCAAACATCCAAGTACAAGTATTCACCCCACTGGACATTTCTGAATTGATTACCTATTACTACCTGAGTCCACTCGGCTGTAACACCCCCTCCCTACCCTCTTTGTCAGCCACTGTGTGGTAGATAAATTGAGTACTTTAGTTAAATTATGAGATTAACACGAAAAAGGAAAGGTTAAAGGGAATCACTTCAAGTTGTTACAAGTTTTCAATTTTTATCTTTTGACGCAGAAAATATTAATCTTAAAACTGGAATTGTTTTATGTAGTGCAACATAGCAATCCTTTACACCATAGTTTAAAATCAATGTAGATAAGAACTATGACTTATCTTCTCACTGTCCCTAAAATTATTCTTATTATATGACATTTTAAAAATATGCATATTTACTTATCTTTTTAACATAAGAATCAGTAATTAACTTCATGAAGTTAATTACTGAATCTACAGTTGGTCAATTTTTTTTTTTATTTGTTTTAGTTTACTCACTGTGAGTTGCATGCCTCCTCCTGTTTCTTCTGCTGTCATTATAACAAAAGCTATCGGAGGAAATGAAGCTGCAGCTGTATTTAATTCTATTTTGGGGAGTTTTATAGGAATCATAATATCGCCTATCTTGCTGCTGTACTTTGTAAGTACAGAAAACTTCAAGTCTGTGTGGGATCTTATATGAATGAATATTCAGTTCTCAAAGTAAAATTATTTGAAATCAATGAATGTTAAAGGTCAGTTAGAGGAAATCTTTCCATCTTAAATAAATTGGATTGATTACAGTTTTTAAGATTTTTTACTCACATTTCAATGCAGTGTATTTAGATAACATCTAGAAAAAGAATGGTTTAATCTTACAAGATGCTAGTAATAGTTTTTATTATTGATATTGCAAATCATAAATATATATATCAACAGCTCTTGTTGGAAATTTTCATACTTTTTTATAGGCGCAGACTTTCCATTTTGGTTAGGAGGGGGGATGGGACCCCCCAATCTCTAAAATATGTCTCTAGAGTTTATATTATGTATAAAAATTATGAGTGATGATTAACAAAATTATTGCAAAACAAACAATATAATACCAAACTATATGAAAAATATAAACTAAACAATATAATAGTTTTTAATATAAGCTAAAATTTCAATAATAGGGACATAGGGTCTGGTAAAATGCTTGTTACCTTCTTCTAGGCCTTAGCCATCTAGTCAACTCTTCCTATTTTATAATTGATTTTAGTTTTGCATATTTTATTCATTGATGTACATTAATAAAATTGATTGAATTGATTTTGATTTTATTTTGTTATAATTTTTGTTCTTCGAAATATTGGGAGGGAGAGGGACAGGTAGGGGGGTAAAACGATATTCTCGCCTCTTCTCTTAGTTCATTTGGAGGTGATAGCTCCTCTCGTCCTGCCTCCCTCTCCACGAAGTCTGCGTCTCTGACTTTTTTTGTACCTCTGGTCATATAGCTGTATTTAGTATTAGTAAAAATTTATATAAAATTTTTATATAAATCACTATTCTTGGTAGTACTGCCTCAAATTTGTAAAAAGCAATTAATCAGCAATCAATGGGGCCTTTTTTAGCTTCAATGAAAGTTTCAAAGTTTTGGTACATGGTATTTACAAAACTCCTCATAGCATTGACATAATCATCTTGTATTATTTTAACTTATTTGTTATATCTTCCTTACTTGCCTTTCAGCAACAAAGGTTTTGACATTAACATATTACGTTGGCATTATTACATTTATGCCTTGAGAAAGTCATCAGTTGAGGCATACAATTTCTTAGCCTATGAAGTCTATTCTATAACTTTTTATTAACTAAACATCACCTCTATTTTCTTTAAAGAAATTTTTTCATTTCATGATAATCTACTCTGAAAATTTAAATGAACAATAAATATATTTAAAAAATAGAAAATAGGCTTGGTTGAAATTCAATAACTTAATTGTACTATTTTATACCTTGAAAACACTTCTGTTTAACTTATTTTTTCTTGACTAGCAGTTACACAAAGTGTTAGATGTGGTCCAAATCAATGTTCAATCTCCACGTTTTTCTTCTAACTCAATGAAAGGTTTGGTACAAAATTTTCTGCCACACCCTTACTTATACCAAGAATTAGAAATCAAGTGCCTTACTTTCAAGTTGTATTAGGTTTCATAATGTTTATAAATTCTATTTCTTCTTCATAGAATATAACGAATGGTCAAGCATGTAAACTAATTCATTTTATAAATGTTTAAAGAGTCATGTTAAAATCTTGATTTTATTTTGTTTTAGTCTGGATCAACAGCGCTCATATTTATGCTAGGCTCAATGTTACTATTGGGACAAACAGTGCTCATTCCATTGATTGTAGGGATCCTTCTGAAGCATTTTAAAATTATCAGAAGCACTAAATCATTACCACTGACATTTGTTGGACAGTTGATTCTTCTTTTTATCATTTACACAACATTTTGTGATGCATTCATTGATGCTAAAGACACGTCCATGACAGCATTAGATATTGTGCTTTCTATATTTCTCGGTAAGAATTTTTTTAATTGCTTTCTTTAGTCTCTAATAATAAGAAAGCTTATGTTAATTAATACAAGTTCATATAACATTTATTTTTGTATTCCAGTTTTACTGTTTCATATGTTGTCAATGTATGTTTGTTTCCATACATCACAGTGCTTTCCGTGGTATTCCGCCTCAGATATTGTTGCTATAACAATATGCTCAAGTTATAAATCTTTAACACTTGGTAAGCTTCACTTTCTTTCCAGTACACGCAATTTATAAATAAAATTTCAATATTCATATTGAAATAATCTTTATATAATATAATTTTTTATATTAATTTATTACTTTATATTCTTCAGGCATTCCTATTCTTCGAATACTATTTTCTGGGTATTCACATTTTTCTCAGATTATGTTACCTCTGCTGTTGTACCAGCCTATACAAATTATGATGGGTGGATTTATAGCACCGCCATTTAAATTGTGGATGATCAGCAACAAAAACAGGTGAATAAATTGTTAAATACCTAACAATGTTTTTGTTTATAAAATTAACCCTTCATTACTAGTAAACAATTTGCTGTTTTTTTTAATTAAAAAAATTGATTAATATTAGGATGTGTTGATTATGCCACTAAAGGAAGAATTTAACATTAAATCATTCTAGTTTACTTACTATCATTCAGCTTTTAGGCTTTACTGTATCCTTCACTACTTCTTGCCTAAAGAACATCTTGTTGAATGAAAACTAGAAGGCATTCATTTGAATTATTTAACTTAATTTCACATGGCTAAGAAATATTTTAGGTTGTTTCATTCAAATTACCTTTCAGAAAATGATTACCTATTTTTTTTTAAACTTTGGTATTATATTAATATCTTTGACAAGTTACTAGAATAAGTAAAACAGGCTGTGAAACATACCATGAAGAGAAAATATTGTCATTGTTTTATTAATTATCTATTTGTTTTTAATTTAAATTTAATTAACATCTTTTTATATGATCTGTATTACATTTGTTAATAGTATTCTTAAAATTATTTTTTATCTTAATTTTTTGTTGTAATTTTACTGTTAATGTGTTTTTAGATATATGATTTATCATAATTTCAATTTTCTGTTCTTTTAGGATGAAGATTCTTCCATAAGCCTTTAGAATTTTATAATGTAATTTAGAATTTTTAAGACTGACTGATTGCTCCATTTTTGTTATTAATATTGAATTACTACCGGTTTATTAGCTTATGACTTTTAAAAAGAAATTTAGCAACAAAAAAGAAGTATTTTATTTAGCTCATTTTTATTGCCAAAGGTAAACTTTATTTTTTATGTTTAAAATCTAAGATCAAAACTTTAATTTATAGTATTTATTTTAACCATCTTTACCATAGATATAAATTATGGTATAATAATATAATTATATAGTATTAACTATATAATAACTATAGCAAATGGTCATGCATTTGCATTTGATAACATCGTTGCTACAGAGTTTAACTCTACCAACTACAGAGCCAACTCATTACTGGAGACCGCAAGAATTCTATTTGATCTCAAGAGAAATCAGAAATTAAAAATTGCTCCACTGATTAATGCGACCTGTTTTTTTTTTAACCTAAAGACCAAGTGGAAACCAGAGCTAAAATTGCTTGCTGCCGAGTTAGAACGTCTTACTACTATTTATGAGCAAGACACTCTGCAGTGGATCCCTGGGCACTGCATACCTGGGAATGAAGGAGCTGATATGCTTCCAAAATTAGGTTTCAAATCACTTTCATTCCTTGATTAGAGGAAGTTTAACCTATAAATAAAGCAGCAGTCTGCAAAGATAAAAAAATCAGAATTTAGACTTTAAACCCCAGAATTCTTATTACTTACTTTCTTAGAAGGAACCAGTTTTAATTTGATGTCTCATAACTGGTAATAGTTGACTTAATTCGCATTGGGGTGAGAATTTAAAGTCGGCCCAATTCCTTTATGTGAATATGGAAGTGGTGAACAAACATCAGAAAAATGTCATTTCTTTGTACACTTTGATTCAAGTTACTGATTGAAGTTACTTAAAAAGTAGCAACATTTTTCTTGATCAATTATATATATGTTTAGACTTATTGATTTATACAATTTTACTTTGTTAGTGTTTCTTAATTTATACATAATATCAACTCTATTATTAGTCGGATCTAGTATAAAACTTAAGAAAAGATATGTAATGTCTGTATAAATAAATTAAAAAGTAATAAATAATATAAAAATAAAGAATAAAAATATAAATTAAAAAGATTTCATATTTTGCAGCGGCATCAGTTAAACTCAAAAAATCATCTCTTTTAATTGTAACATATTTTTTACTTATTATGAATATATTAAAATGGCAGTTAAACTAATATATAATAACAGCTTTTTACATACAATATTTTTAATCACTTGATGATTTATCACAAAAATTTAAATTTAATTTCTAACTTATCTTTTACATAGTTATTTGAGACCATGAGTGAAATATTCCTAATTTCTAACTTTTTTCTTTCTATCCCTTCCTCTACTTTTTGGCTAGATGGGGTTTCTCTTTGGCCAGGGGGTTAATACCAGAGTTAAAGCCCCCTTACCCTTACTCCATCCTCCGGCACTGGGACACAAAGTCATAATTATTTTATCATAGTAACTCAGTTAATCAGGTTGCTGGGCTCGGCCACCCCACCTCTAATTCTAATTTCTAACTTATTACTTTAATTAAAAAATGTGTCAATTATATACAGTTAAATCAAATGCATTTTTTAAATAACAATACTGTACAAATAACGTCCAAGATAAGATACAGGCTCTTATAATTAAAAATAGAATATCAAGAATTCAATATTTCTATTTCGTACTCTAGATTTTTGAACTTTTAAATCCATAATATTTAAATATAGATGTGTCCATGTTGATCTATTCCAGAAAGAAAGAGAATCCTTCAAGTATAAATTATTTATTTCATCTTTCATGATATTTTTAATTTCATTATATGAAGACGGTAGTGATTGTTTTTTTTAATGGTTTAAATATGTCTCCATTATTCTACACTCTGAATTAAAAGTATTATTTATAATTTATAAATATTTAAGCATGTGATTGTCATAGCACTTAGTTGTGGAACAAATTTTTGACAATTTTTTTTTTTTATGATTTCATATAATGAATTTTTTTTTTTTTTATTAATTACAAATCATACTTCCCATTTGTTATTTATGTTTTATTTTATAGTCTGTTGACTTTTCTGGGTTCTATTCCTACTTTCAAAACGTCCTTTTAAAAAGTTGTATAATATGTAACATTACATCGTAAGTTGAAACATTCAATAATAGATCAAACTAATTACCTGATACATAGCAATTGTAAAAATTGCATATCAATCTTTGCCATAAAATAAATAATAAATGGGAGATTTTGTTTGATAAAATTAGTATATAGTTTTTGGATTCCATACAAAATTTAGAGTGTAAATTATTTTTATGTAACTAGCAGCTTAATTTTTGGACTAGTACTTTTTTTAGAAATATTGGCAATTATCATTTCTGTTTTTCATAAAAGTGTGGATAGATAGACAAATAAATAAAGTTGAAGTATAATCAACAATATCATAAGCTTGGAAGAAGAGTGGCATGACGACTTTTAGTAGATTGATGTCTTTGTGTGTAGATATGTATGTATACCACTTATACATAATAATAATATATAATAAGGCATCATGTTCCTAATCTCCCATACCTGGGATTGAATTCAGCTAAGGCAAATTATTATTTATTCAGTTAAATCAGGTGAGTATCTACATTGGAGTAGGTAGACGCTCCTGGGCCATACCCAACAACTGTAAAGTGGGTATTCTAAATTATGGGGTAAAAGTTGGTATTGAGCATGATCTCAGCCAAATCACCTCCTTGCTCAACCATTGGCTACTTCTTTACAAAGTACTTAACTTTTAGATTCTTCATGGGTTGCAGTGGTACACGTTGCTAATATGTAAATATGTGCACAGATTTACCATAGAAGAATCCGAAAATTAGCAATTTCCTGCTAAACAATTTAAGTGTAAACATATTCAACAAGAATGTAAAGATGATAGAAAAGTTGAATTTTTGAGTTATGGCAGTCCTGTAAGCTAACTATATAATTACTCATCATTTTATGACCATTCTTGCAATGTATCACAAAATTGAAATAGAAAATGTTCCTTTGGAATAAGTGTCAGACTAATTTAGACTTTTATGAATTATAAATTCTTAGCATTTTTTTTTTTTAAAGTTAATAATTTCTAAGGTGGCAAGTTTAATTTTTGTGCTGCTATTGTGTCAATTGTTAAAATTTGAAGATCCCTAAGTTGATATCCAAATCCATTTGTGCTAAAAAACATTTCTTCAGTATTAACCTAAGCTTAAAATGTGTATCTTATAACCTACATTACAGATAACTGAAAAACTACCAATTTATTTAGATTTTTAACAGTTTTTTATGATGTATCTTATTTATTTAGTAAGCTTTTTATTTGTGAATTAGATATAACATCTTTGCTTAGAAATAAATCAGGTTGCTGACTAATAATATTAATCAGGTAAAATGAAAATGAAAAAAAAAATGAAATACACCTTTTTAGATTTAATCACAGGCTGATGTAATCACAATTTATTTTTAAAAATCCTACTAAAAATTTGGTAGTTAAGATTTCATTATATTTTAATCAAATAATGAACTAATGCTTAATTTTTAAATATATTACATAGTTGTAAAGTAAGTTATTTTAACTGCTAAGTAAGTTTTTAATTGTAAAGATTCAGTGTCAATAAGTCATTTATATTGATTTTTTTCATTTAATGTTGTTCTATTATTGTTTGGTTTATTGTACTTTCTTATGAAATCCAGTTTATGATACATGATGCACAAGTTACCATTTAATTACATCAAAAAGTTTTTTCCCCTTGTTCTACATAATAATAACGGTTCATTAATAAGTATTTCATTTAAGAGCAAATACTAATGAGGCAAGAGGATTATCTGTGAATCAAAAATGGTGTAAAATTGTTTATTAAAAAGCTAAATGATGAAATAAATTATTTTTTAATGTTGCATATATTAATTATTTAAAACCATATATTTCTCAATTTTATTTAAATCATCATAAATTTTATTAAAAGAATCCTTAGTCAGAAGAATAGCTTCCGATGACTTTCATTCAAATAAATTATAATTAGAAGCAAGATCTTCTCAACTTTTCACTGTACATGAGTAGTTAGAAAATAATTATCGGGGCACTTCTGTCTGCCTGCCCATTCTACAAAAACATTGTAAAGAATTTAGTTTTTCACTTTTTAAATCATAACAATGCTTATTTATCTCAGTTTGCTGGTGTTCTTTAAAATAGTATCCTAGGTCGCATCCTTTACACAGTTTATACATTCACATCCCAACACTGTCATCACCACCTATGCCGATGATATGTGTATCCTATCAGTTAATAACGATCCATCAATTTCATCCCAAGCTCTTCAATCACACATCACAAGTCTTGAAGAATGGTGTCAAAACAAATAAATTCCAATAAATCCCATCAAATTATCTTTACTCTTTGTCGTAAACCTATGACTTCCTGTCCTACATTACCCTTTAATAATATCCCACTTATCCCTGTTGAACAAATCCGATACCTAGAAGGACTCCACCTGGACTAACGACCCATTTGGAATCCTCACACCAGACTGAAACAACTACTACAGCACTTACTAGGTCAAATGCTCTAAACTTCCAACTATTTACAAAAGACTCATATATATTACTATAATAAGTCTTATTTGGACTTACGGGATCGAGCTTTGCGGCTCTACTAAACCATCAAATTCCCCTTGTATGCAATAATTACAATCCAAAATCCTCTATGCTTCTCACTTTGTGAAAATTAAATTATTGTATTAATATTTATTCATTAATACAATCAAATATCGATATAATAATTATAGTACTATAACTATGCCCTGTATGAGTACTTAATGATGTGGCAGAAGACTCAAGACGCCTATGCCAGTGCCACTTATCTGTCGATTAACTGTATTTTTTAATTAATATTTTAAAAAAATAATTAGTGCTTTGGAAATAGAAATGTATTCTCCAGATGTTTTATTTCAGAGCGTTTTTCGTTATTGTTGGCCATTTATCTACAAAAGACACTTTATTTTCAACTTTACTTACTTTGAACGACTTGAAAAAATTTATTTTACTAGTGTTTTTTATTACCAAGGCCGATTATTGGTCAACATTTTTTCATGTTTTATTATTGCTTATCTATCCAGCTTTAATAAAAGGCTAATTAAGCCAAATACTGAATCTCAGTGATCGATAAACCAACTCAAGTCAAAGACGTCAATCTGCTATGTTTGAACGCCATTTAGGGACAGTGCGGTCGCTTTTTTTCATGGAACCATTGGGCTTTTTTTTAATAAATAGTTACAATAAACACAACTGTATGCAATTTATTGGGATATGGGGAGAGGGTATACGGTATGGTTGTCTGGTCCACTGTGTAACATATGTTCAAAACACATCCTGACCGTCTACTGTTCCAGTCAATAGCTCACTATCTTCAAGGAAAACCTGCGAATTCTCTGAACGAGATTCAAAATGGAATTACAAAATATTTCCGTTCAAAATTGAAAGAGTCACTATTGTGAAGAAATCGAAATGGATAAAGTTGATTATGGATCGTAAGACTATTAGTTATTAAACTAATATGTGGCATTGCAAAGTTTACAAAGGTCAAAAGTTGTCACACTAGTTGTAAGTGGATACTGTTGGAATATCACAAAGGAAACATTAGATATTATTTTTTCTAAAATTCTCTGCATTCCAACGATATATATTATGCGTATACCTTCTGACGAATATTTCCAGTTATACATTTTCGAACTGGATAAGCATATTTTTTCTCCAGTTTCCAATTATCATATTTCTTCAAACTTCATATTTAGCCATTTTTTATAGTTAGTCAATAAAAAAATTTATTTTTTTAAAATAAACCATATTAAAGGTACTTTAGAGGAAGACATATATGAACATTTGGCATTTAAACCTTGTAAAGTGATATCAATGGGGATAAGACCTAATTTATATTAAAGATCTATTAATTATACAGTAATACACCAAGTTTAGTCAAAATGGTTAGAGCCGTTTTGGGGAACATTGTAAAAACGTGTTAAATGCCGTTGATACAAAGTGGCACTTCTGGTTAACCGATTTCAAAAATAAACTTGCTGACACATCTAAGGCATATACCTATCTTAAATAAGTAATATCAGTTTCGTATGACTTTTCATTTTTGAGCTATATTGTTAACATATACACAGACCATATTTCGTGACTTGGTTATTTGGACTCAGGGTACCTCAAAACATGTATTTCCGTTGAAATCTCAGATTCGAAATTTTCACGATCGCAATACTTTCCCTTACTACATATTACATATATGTTTTTTTTTTTCTTATGCCTAAGTAACGCCTACTTGATCAGCCATGCGTACTCTTGCAGTCCAATATAATTTTGCTCTCCTAGCATAAGGGCTGTCCATTTCACTAAAAGAACATCTTATGTCCTGTAATGCAGGGCATGTATCAAGATGTTCTGCTGTCATAATATCCAAGGAGCACAGAGGACATATCGGGCTATCTTTTATATCAATGCGATGGAGGTGCTTCTACCGAAAATCATGACCTGTTAGCATTCTAAAGCATGCTATGGCTTGTACTTTAGGCAGGTCTCTCGGGATCCTGCCACTTTCTTCCAGCAATCCACTCTATTGCTTCCTTTCAATTTTTTGAGCATATTTCTCCTTCAGTGAACTTTGGAAGGTCTGTTTTATTATTATTTTCCTAGCTATACTAGGTAAGGAAAGTATTGCAATCGGGTAAAATTTCTGATATGTGATTTTTGACGGATCTATACGTTTCAGAGCCCAATGAGTACGAAAAACTTATTTTTAGCCATCGGTCTGTCTGCCTGTCTGGGGAATGAGAGAATAAAAATTACTAAGTGAGAGCAAGAAAATCTGTTGCCCGCATCACACAAGCTTCACTATATCCTCTACTTTTAACAGAAATTATTGTTTGACAATACTAAGCTATGGCAAAAAGTTTTTGATCAGCAATATTAGTGAGTATTGAAATTTTTACAATTCTACCTTAAGCCGGTTTACATTGTTTTAGTTTATCAAATAAATTGTACTCGTATCTTTTCTTTGATCAATTTTCAGGAAAATAAGTCTAGTTCAATTCTTTTTTGTATCTTCATGAACATATGTAAAGATATGAAAACTTTTCTGAAATAGGTAGGAAAGTCGTGTGAGTGGACACACAACATTTCATTTAGTTGAATTCATACCCAGAGAAATATATGGTTGGATCATTCCACAACCTATTCTGGCCAATTTGTCAGCTTCATCATTTCCGTGGAGCCCGCAATGACCTGGTATCCACTAGAAAGCAAGTTCGGTCCCATTTTCCTTTAATTGGTCCAAATACAGATGGCATTTAAGGACATTTGGATTCATATTATATCCATTTTGGAGAGATAAAATGGCTGCATGCGAGTCAACAAAGAATGCTCAACTTCTGTTCCACAGACAGACCCAATAATTTTCGTTTAATAAAATTACACATACGATTTCCATTTTACTTTTTAATTAATTTTAAAAGTAATGCTTGAAAATGACCAAGTGGCTGAATCATATATTGTGAGATATCTAAATAAAAGTTTTTTAATATTGATAAAAAAAAATTTTTTGGGACAAAAATAGCTTCAAAAATTTATTAATTAACTATTAATAAATTAATTGTGTAAAGAAAGTTATCTTTTATAAGGCCTCGAAAAATGGACTCCCAACAGAGATCAAAGGAAAAATAAATAGCTAAGACAAGTTTGGAAACTCAGCACTAATTTCATTGATAGAATCCTGCAGTGATAAGACGGCCATTCATCCTGAATTCAGAAACGACCTGCAGAAGGTTGACATTCCTGGAAGTAAATAAAATACAAGAAAAATAAAAGTAAATATAGATAAAACGTAAACTGAATGTAAATTGAGATATAATTATATCAAGGTTATGATCAGTTCTGATCCCGCAAATCAATCAATACAAATATCGGATGAGCCATAAGTGATTCAATTGATAAATAAAAAAATTAACTGAATTCCATTGATGAGTTTATAAATGATCTGATTTATTTAAGATGGCATTTCAGATAAGCACTGAGTTTAGAATCTATTTGAAAGAATTCTTTGCAATAAAATTTTGGATGTGCAGTTGTTTATGATACATTGGGAAAACCTAACATGGATAAAACTTCAGACTTGAGATGGGCAAGTTTAGTATATAAAATAAATGATAACTAACTTCTTCAAATGCAGACAAGAGGTAAGTTGTAATGTGCCAGAGGAAAAGGAAGCCAAAGACTAGTTAGTAGATAAGTAGTATAGTAGCAGTTAGTAGATAAGTGGTACAAAGTGCGAGATATCACTTAAACTTGTGTGCCAGGATGATTGCACAGAATATAATTATCTGAAAGAGGCTAGGATTATAATTCCAAATAACATTGCTCTTTTTACCATATTTTAGTAATAAACATTAATATTATTTTTCCTTTGTTCAGTTTGGGTTGAATAGTGTGGAAATTCACTGTGCTTAATTCTATTCTAGAGAAATTTTAATAAAAGAAATAAAAAATGCATTGTGTAGCAACCGTTGGATAAGGTGATATGCTCAGAATATTTTAACTTATTAATTGATTATAAATTAATAGTAAAAAAAATTAAAAACAATGGCCTAAAGCAAATATTTAGAAATTAAATTTATTTATAATAGACAATTTGACTAGACTACATTACAAAACAATATTACAGTTTGCTAATTCAAACAAATAGACAATTAAACCTTTTTATTTTAGATTTGAATACACTTTAACTCCTCAGCTTATATTGTCTTGAAGGGAAGGTGATAAGTTCCTGTCAAGCACCCCCGACATGATGGAACTTTTTTCTTTAAGATTTACAGTTGTTTCTTCATTTTGTAACAGTCTTTCATTTCTTTTCTGTGAGATGCTAAAATAAAAAAAATCACAATAACAGGAATTATTATTAATATATCATAATTATAATAAAACATTAACATACAATTAAGATAAAAGAGTCATTATGTGCACGGAGTTAAGGTTGGGATAAGTATATCATTTTGATTTTTTTTTTGTTTATCTCCTAGGGAATGGAGTAGCCGAGTGGTAGGGTGCTGAACTTCCAATGTTCAAATCCCCGCTCATGAAAGAAAAATTATTTATTTTGCTTCATTAGCCGTGGGGCGAACTTAAAATCGGGAGGCCCTCCTAGGCACACACAGCCTCTATAAAGAGGCTAACCTTAATTAAATAATTAATTACGAGGGGAAACCTGGCAGTTGAGCGTGATCTCAATCAAATCACTTCCTTGCACAACCGTTGACCAAGAAACAGTGCTTTCTCTAAATAGTACTGAACCCAATATCCTTCGTGGGTTGTAGTGGTAGATTTATTTATCTCCTACATCACTATATCTCTCATCTGGGGGGGAGGGAGGTAGGGTCTTTCTATATGTACAACCAAATATCTTCTAACGAGAGTGGGAAGGTTGAGATTCATTCTGTGGATCTGCCATGAAATAAACTTCAACCGCCTAAGTCGAATTCGAACCAGTTCCGCTAAACTCAAGAATATTAAAGCCTCAAAACTCTTGGCCATCATGACTTCTTAATTGTTATACATTCTTTTCATCATGTTTACCTGTTGATGTTTTTTTTTTTTAATAACAGGTTTTATCGGCACTAAAAGAGTCTCCCTTAGCTATTAACTTAAACATAAACATTCTAATAATCATGATTAGAAATAATTGTAATAATTAAAAACATGGAAAATTGAAATAAATTTCACCTTTTTTCAGAAGGAGTATGTTTATCAGACATAATATCTTCCAAATGGTAGCCAATTACTCCAACCACAGCTGCAACTGGTAAAGTAATATAAGGTGCATACCTGGATAAGACCCTGAATAATATAGGCAGCATCTAAAACATATTAGAAAGAGATGCATACATAGTAGGAGCAATAGAAATATTGCATCATAATGCTTATTGAAAAGCATTATAACCTAATTTTTGTTTTTGGTAGTTCAAAATACATCAACATCTTAATAATTTACTAGGAAACATTTAAAAGAACTTATATGGCAGGAACTTAATAGAAATTAGGTAAGTTGTGGGTGTACTGATTCTCTTTTAAATTGATACAATCTGAATTTTCTAGATGTGATTCACATGTCATTAGTTAATACCTTTTTATTAAACAGAGCCTAATTCCCACATAAGTAAAATATTATTTTTCTAAGGTTGATTAGGTGTCAATAGAAGCAGTAAAGGCTGAAATCACTTTGGAGTCATCAGATCACTTACAAAATGAGATTCTCCAAGGAGAAAAGAAAGATGCCTTCAATAAGCATTCTCCTGATATGAAAATTATTTAAAAAACAGAAAATTTAAGTCGAATATCAGTACATAAATAACGATAATATTTAATGACACTTTTATTGCATTAAAATATAATTATCAATTTCCGCTTTTGATATTTATTATGAATTTTCATAAAGCTTGTAAATTTACTCACCAAGTGTTAATAATTTGTCTGATCACTTATGAAGAAATTTGTAACCCGGCCAATATAATCTAGTCAGTAAACAAAAGAACCAACATGATTTTATAGCCTAGGCACATCAACATGTTACGAAATCTTAAATCACATGTCCTACTTGATCACAATGCAACAGTTTTTCGAACATCCTTAATATATTTGTAGGAGCAGAACAACCCATATGATTAAATTTAATTTGAAAAACAATCGATATCATATGTAAATAATATAATTGTTCAGATGTTTTTATGGTTACAAAAATATAATGTTTGTGGTTATAAATTATATTGTGTGCATATCAGCACTAACGATATGGATAAAGTAGCAGAAGCCCAAGCCAGTGATCCTGAATTTCTGTCAGTGAAGAATGGTGAAACATCACTAGTATTTAAACCTTATCAACTGCCAAGTGGAAATAGTTTGTGGTGTGACATTTCTACTGAATCTGTAAGACCTTTCATATCTCAAACATTTCGTTTTTTGGACAAATTCACAATTTAAATCATCCAGGTGTAAAAGCCACTGTCAAACAAGTTGGTGCTCGTTTTGTTAGGCCAGGTCTTAACAAAGATGTGCGTGATTGGGCAAAATCGTGTATAGCTTGCCAAAATTGGAAAGTGATAAGACACACAAAATAACCAATTGGAATATTTCAACAGCCAGATGAGAGATTTTCTAATGTACACATCGGTCTGATTGGCCCGTTACCTCCTTCAAATGGTAACATCTATCTACTGATTGCGATAGATCGTTTTATAAATTGGAGATGGAAGCTATACCACTGGCAGAAATCACTGCAGAAGTTGTCGCCAGATCATTTTATGACAATTGGATTGCACGCTTTGGCGTCCCATCCTCGCTCACATCTGACCACAGTCGACAATTTGAGGCGAACCTATTCAGAAACCTATGTTATTTGTGTGGAATTAAATTGCAGAGGACAACTCCTTACCACCCTCAATGTAATGGGAAAGTGGAACGACTACATCGCACCCTGAAAACTGCTCTGAGACCAAATGGTTCACTAAAAGAAGCCCTACCAACCATTCTTCTGGGTTTACGAGTCTCATTCAATCTCGATACTGTTGTCTCCATTGCACAATTGGTATACGGCACCACTATCAAGTTGCCTGACGAATTTCTAGGACAGCCAGCTCAACGTATAAACGATGCAGATACTTTTGTATCGCAACTACAAGACACTATGAGACAGCTGAAGCCTGTTCCTGTGAAGCTAAAGACGAACAAGTCATTCTTCATTCACAAGAATTTGGCTGAATGCACTTATGTGTTTGTAAGAATTGACCGAATGAAGAAACAATTGGAAGCAGCTTATGAAGGACCATTCAAAGTAATTGCCAGATCTGACAAATTTTTTACACTGCAATTGAAGAATAGAGAAACAAACATATCAATAGACCACGTAAAGCCGGCTTATCTCTTGGCATCACCAGAAGAACCTGACCTTCGTTCAAAAGTACTTGCCAACGTTCTGCACAAACTTCTCCTGAAGAGACTAACGAACCATGCCCAGGTCCTAGTACCAGTAAACCACTGATGCAAACAACATATAGTGGTCGTTCAGTGAAGTTTCCATCTCGGTACTTGGATACAATTATTTTCTAAAGTTAACATTGTATTTCAGTCTTTGTGAAACATTGTCGCGACTGTTTCTCTGGGAGGCAGTGATGTAGGAACAGAACAACCTATATGACTTAGTTTAATTTGAAAAACTATCGATATCATATGTAAATAATATAATTGTTCAGGTGTTTTTATGGTTACTAAAATATAATGTTTGTGGTTATAAATTACATTGTGTTGATTAGCAAAATCTGTAACTTTCTTTAAGATTTTATTAAAGTTAATCAATCTTAACTTGAGCCATAATTCTAATAAAACGACCAGTAATTTTTTTTTTTTAAATTGTAAATATAATAATGATATATTATTATTATGAATATCATGATAATATCGCGGGATGGTGTATCAAAAGATAAAAATAATAAACATGTTTCAAACAAAATAAGTGCAGGAGCTTCCCCAGTACTCAGACCACTTCGGCGCGGATTCGATCACGCTCGGTAACGCCCCATAGATTCACTGGGAAATGGGCGACCTGTGCGTCTTACACTCTTCATCCACGTTGGGAATTAGGCATACGGCTAAAGCTTAACTCTTAAATAAACCTATGCGATAGAAAACATATTATTACGAAACCTAACAGAAGTCTCGGGAAATCGGACTGTCTAAACACTGTAATCATACCAGCTTTGAATCACACACTGCACTATCGTGGAACGTACATAGCTTATACAGACCAGGAACCTCAAAAACGGTAGTCAACGAACCAAATAGGTATAACGTACCCTTAACTGCCATTCAAGATGTAAGGTGCACAGAAGGTGGTGAAAGCACTACCTATGGGAATACAATAATTCACACTGGCAGAAACGATAAAAATGGAACAGCTGGGACCAGATTTATAGTTTGTCCAGGGCAGAGAAATCATAAACTTTACTTCGTATAACGAAAATATTAGTATATTACGAGTTAAAGGTCGTTTAAGGTTTAATATCAGGATTATTAAGGTGTATGCACCATCCGAACATAAAAATGTAAAGGTGAAGGATGATTCTGGCGATTTGTTACAAAATATTATGGGCAAAGCTCACAGACATAACATAAAATTATTCATAGGTGACTTCAATACCAAAGTGAGAAGAGAATCCTAATACAGATCCATTATCGGATGCCTTCATAAAAGTAGCAATGGCAATGAAATGAGATGTATCAAAACGGCAGCTGCTAAAGGTCTAGTCGTTATCAGCACAATGTTCTTGCACAAGTGAATCCATTAGTAAACCTTGGCAAACCCCATAGGAACGAAAAACCAAATTGATCGTGCTGACGAAAACGAGACATAAGAGCTAAATAGAAGATTTTAGAAGCTATCGAGGACTGTTATGCGGATCACTCTCTAATTGGAATTAAAGTATGTTGGAGATTGAAACGAATTCACAAAACAGTGGATCAAGTGGAAAAAAGGAGATGCAAAGTCTGTAAATTGAAAAATCCTGGAAAAAAAAAACAAAATGAAATTCCTACATTAGATGAAGAATAGATTCGAATCCTTAGATGTAATATAATTGACTTGAAATATTTTACCGTCTATTTCAACCACTTTATCTTTCCGCTTACCATCCATATTTTCGGGATTAGTTTTGTTAGCACAGATCTTTAAATTTGTATTCATTTTTCTCGGCAGCTGTATAATTTTCTAAAATAGCTTGATCAGTTTTGGCTTGGCACAGGAGTTTCATTTTTCTGCTTTTATCTACTGCCTTTTCGCATGCTTATGTAAACCACTTTTTAGCTTTTCGTTTTTTTCTGAATACCTATCACTTCTTTAGTGGATTCATTTAGTCCTATTATTATGACATCCGGCTACGGAATTACTCCAAAGCCAACTAAAGATCAAAAGCGAACAATACGAATTAGGTTTATCCACAATTCACACATGGATTCTCTATTAGGATTTTTTGATTTATATTGGATATGAAATAAAATACTAAATTTGGAAAGTTATAGACAGTGTAGGTTACTAGAAAACAAGAAGGAAAAAATGAAATAAAAAGTAAATTAAAATTTTTAGAAAGCAATTACGATGGAGCTTAGTCAGAGAATGGGATTTCTAATTATGGCGATACTGATTGATAATGGATGGTTTGTTTTATATTTCTATCTATCTAAATTTACCATGCTATAATAACACACAGTATCGAGGCCTCATGATAGCTACAAAATCTACCTCGATACAGAGTTACTTACTCATTCTGAGAATCCACATCTTGGTTTTGCAAACCTTGTGTTTGGGGTCATTGTCAAATTTAAAAATATAATTTTTCCTTTCCCCAAATTATTTGTTACTGATTAGGAGATTTCTTCTTAAAAGGTCAAAATATTTTATCTGATCTATTATACCATCTACCAATTCATGCGATCCCACTCCAGCACCATTCATACTACCGTAGGAGGCATTAGCGAATCCAGGATTTAGTTTTGGGGGGCTTCAGCCCGAAACCTTATTTTCATAAAAATAACGATAATTACTTTGGAAAAACAGAAAGAAACTAACTACCTATATGAAATGGTGTTTAAGTTATTCCTTAAGTACTTTTAAATGTAATTACATGAACAATATTACTTTAAGAGGTATTTTTTAAATTTTTTTCCCTATAAAACAGGGTTATATTTTTCCATTTTGGGGGGCTTCAGCCCGAAAGCCCCCTCCTCCCCCGTAGATCCGCCCGTAGAATCGCCCGGAAGAAGTGATTGCCGATTACCTTGGGGCAAGGGTCCTATTGTGTTCGGTTCTGAACCTTGTGGATTTGATTGTTACTTGGGTCGATTAATTTTTATTTATAAGCGGGCTCTGGAAATTAATCTTGAAACTCCCACTCATTTTCCCCCCCTTTACTCATATTTTAGGCTATCCGGGATTTTGTCGGCATGAGAACGGTGGATTATTGCCAGAGTTAAAAGTTTATCAGGTTGCCGGGAAACGCATGTTTTACACAATGCGCTCCTCGGCCATCTCGTCCCTTACCAAACTTCCACTTTTATAAGTACGCTGCGGTAATCTTAAGTTAGCCGTTAGGGGTTGCCAAAAACACTTGCCGGACTAGTTTTCCTCTGCAGTAGCTTTACCAGTTCTACTCAAAACCATGAGTAACTTGACTCCACGTTTAACAGTGGAGTATATATTCCTCGTTTCCATAAAGGAATTTTTTTTCCATCACACTTTTTTTACTTCCACTGTTTTCAGACAATTCAATTCCGTCTGAAAATATTACCATGTTCTAAAAATCACTGTTATGTTTTAATATATTATTAGGCTGACATACATTACGTGTCCTCATACTATGGTAATTGTTGATTGGTAGGATAATATTAGGCTAAAATGAGACTGTAGCACATAGGTGAAGATGACCGAAGGGAACAAGCCGTCTGACAATTATCTCAGTAATCTTGTACATCCTAAGTTGCATTGAATGGAGATAGAAGGTTTTGTTTTGTTTTCTTGTATGGATTATGACTGAGATTCAAAATACAAGTTTTCGAACTTGGCGTCCCCCCCCCCTCCCTCCCCACGGATCACTTTTGAATATCTCCAAAACTGCTATATTTTCACACTTTTTTCGGTTTTTCCCATTTTGAACATGAAGGAGCACATTTTCAACAAAAAAACATTCTATACATTTTTAAACTAGATTACATATTCTACAATTTAACACCCGAACAGGCTCAGTAAATCAAATAAGTTACGAGATACAGATTTTCAAATTTTAGACAATTTTATTTTCTGTTTAAATGATTTTTCATTTTTGATCATTTGCAATTATCTTTTATCTTCAATAACCTGTCTGATAAGAGTCAGCGAAGTAAATATTTATTCATTTTAATATTACGAAGGAGGGGTAATGGAGGGAGGAGAAATATTTGGTGGAAGAGAGTAGTCCGTGGGCCACACCTCCCTTCCGTTCATCTTCGTTCCATGACACTATAAATTGCATATAGTTGTGTTGTTTGCAACTATATATTAAAAAAAAAAATGCAAAGTTCTAACAAAAAAAAGTGGCCGCACTGAACTATAAGTCCAAACATGGCTGAGTGACGACTTTGAGTCAAGTTAGTTTTTCGATGACTGATTTTTAGCAGTTGGCTTAATTTCCTCATAATTGGTCATTTATTAAAGCTGGAGTCCTAATTAAATTAAAGCTTGAGTATAATAAAGTATAAAAACAATTAAAAAAGAATTGGCCTTGGCAATAAAAATATCAGTAAAGTCGATTTGTTCAACAACGAAAAATGTCTTGAAATAAAACATCTAGAGAATAAATTTATCTTTCTAAATTATTGATTAATTTTTAATATATTTGAAATATTTCTTAAGAAAATGCACTTAATCGGCAGAAAAGCGGCGTACGCGCCTACGAAAAAGATCGAACGCAATAAATGACTTAGGTTATTCTAGTTATCTTATTTTATCACTTATTTATTTATTTCATTATTTTTAGCCATTTCCATATCCATGTATCCTTGAAAGAAGTAACCTAAATAAATGTTTACTTCGATAACTCTTATAAGGCAGGTTATATAAGGCATAATCCTTTAATTAGCTTATCATTTTTAAGCTTCGAAAATTTCATTCTCTTCATTTACTATTTTGGTATGTACTTGATGTAAATGTTGGTTAAATATTTTTTTAAATTTCAATTTCAGTCTTCTGGTTTTGAAATGCGATCTCTCCCTCTCCCACTAAACCTCCCCTCCTTCCTTACCCCTCCTTTCGTTTCCCAGAAAAATTTCACCACCATATTTTAGGAGTTCCGGAAGTATTCCACCAGATCCTGGAGCTTTTCCATTTTTACCAAATTTTAAGGCTTGTTTTACATCTTCGGTTGATATTTGCCATGTTGTGTCTTTGTTATGGTGCACTGTTTCCTGTTTAAAATCCTTTCGGTCTCCCTTTAACAGCTTTTCAAAGTATTCCTGCCATTATCGAATACCTATTAATTGTATATTGGTTTTATGGGTTGTCTGTTCCCCTAGTGTTTTAGGACATTCCATGCTTCTGTGGATTTCCTATATTCCAATTGTGCATTAATATTCGCACACATCATTTCCCATTCATCATTTTTTGCTTTTCGTATTTCGCAGTTAAGGGATTCTCTTCAGGTAGGTATACTTTGTTCAATATACACTGTAGTTTTTATATAGCCATTGGAAATACGTCTTTTTTCTTCTCGTTTATCAGGAGTTTTATCTCCTCATTTATCTAATAGTTGGTATTTTTCTTTTGGAAATTTTCTTCACCTAGAATTTTAATGGCTTCGCAATTTTATATATTTTCTGTACTAATAATTTTTCTTCCTGCTTTGTTTATGATGGTTTTTTCTCCCTAGCCACTCAGTTTTTTCTCTGACAAACAAATGATGTGAGGCATATTTAGCTCCTCTATACACCCGAACGTTGTGGAATTTGATGGAGCTAGTTTGTCTCATTATGACGAAATCAATCATAGATCTAAAATTTCTTGTTATTTGTGCCCAACTGAATCTATGAATGTTTATAGTTGGAGATTGCCAAAGATGTGTGTGGAGCTGGAAGTAGAAGGGAGAAGGAAAAAGGGAAGACCAAGAGTAAAATGAAAAGACACGGTGGAAGAAAGCCTGGAAGGTCATGGCATCATAGAAGAACAAGCCTTGAGTAGAGAAGAATGGAAAAATATTATAAAAAAATATTTAGGTCAGGCACAATCACAGTAGTGGGAAAGCCCTAAAAATAAATAAATGAATTTAGTTAATTTTTGTAACGCAGCTTCAATTTGAATCAAATCTAATGATTGATTTTCATCATTCAACTTGAACATTCTTAAATAAAATCATCAGAAACAGTTTGAGTTGAACCAATAAAACAAAAATTGAGTTTTCTTCCACTTTCTGAAAATGACATTCGTCCGTCTTTGGTATAAAGCTGCTCTTATGAATATAGAGTAGTAATAAAGTCAAAATGTTTTATTGTAAATTTGAAATAAAAGCTATTAGCAAACTGTTATGTAGGAACTATTTATTATATATCACTTAGTTAATAAATAATTTCAACTATTTTATATGTTACTCTTAAGCACAACCCAGATCATCTCTTCTTGATTTACTATGTGATC
Source organism: Nezara viridula (assembly GCA_928085145.1). Lineage (NCBI taxonomy): Eukaryota > Metazoa > Arthropoda > Insecta > Hemiptera > Pentatomidae > Nezara > Nezara viridula. Next base: position 130,793,414 of record OV725079.1, read on the forward strand.
ACCGACCAACTCCCTTTTCTTTTATTATTGTTTATAGAACAAGACCATTATCGCCTTGAATCACTGGACACCAACCATCTCTACATAATACACTGGTGGTCACAAAAACCGGCGCACCTTAAATTTTGTTGTTATTTTTTTCCAACAGAAAAAAAAAATCTGATGCGCGCATCAAACAACTTTCACTTCCCGCTGTACTTCGAAAAGAAATTCTTGACTGGCAAAATTGGGTTATTACAAGAAGTTTTTGAAGCTCAGTTTTAATGTAGCTGAACTTTTAACAACATACTTTTGAATAGGGCTTATATTTATCAATACAAAAACTCATTAAAACCGTCATAATAACATAAACCATATTTATAATATTGATTGTAGCCTACAAAAATCTGGTGCACGCAACACTAAACTTTCACTTATCGCTCAACTTTAAATAGAAATTATTTTCTGGGCATGCAAGGCTATTATAAAATTTTGGAATTGCATTTTTAACCGAGCTAAAGCTTAAATCTTACAGCTAACAAATCATAAATACCATTAAAATAACAATAATCCTATTTGTTATATTACCGGTTGATTATGGATTGTACGATCAGTTGATTATGGATTGTATGACTATTAGTTATTAAACTGTTATTTTCCATTGTAAAGTTTACTAAAATAAAATTACGTGATTTTCATTGCCTGCAATAGATAGGACAAAAGTTGTGACACTAATTGTAAGTGGGTAATGTTGGGATTTCTCAAAGGGAAAATTCATCAAATTATTCACTAATTTAATTTTCTAAAAGTTAACTTGGTGATTTTTCGGAATAAACGGCCGATATATACCTAATTATTTAAGTATAATATCAGATCTGCAGTTATTAAACTAGAGTAAATGTAGTTAAAAAATCTTTGGTATTTTATTATTAGCGATTTTTTATAATTAATGTCAACAAGGGAGAGTTCATTTTTAAAATAAACCAAATTGAAGGTACTTTAGAGGAAGACGTATATGAATATTGGACACTTAAGCCCTGTAAAGTGACATCAATTTAAACAAGACCTAGCTTATATTAAAAACAACTTAATAATACACTGATGATATACGGAGTTTAATTAAAATCGTTAGAGTTGTTTTCCAGAAAATCGTAAAAATGTATTCTATCTATTATATAAAATGTCACTCCCAGCTAGCCAATTTTAACGAAAAGTTGCTGTAACATACTAGGCGTATACAAACCCTGAATACGTAATATCAGTTTCTCACGACTTTTTGTTTTTGAGCAACGGTGTTAAATATAATTAAGAGTTACGAACACACATTCTCTCTCACACACATGGCATTTTGCGCGAGTTGGTTATTTCGGCTCAGGGGACCTCAAAACATATATTTTCTTTGAAAATTGAGATTCGAAAATTTTCACGATCACAATACTTTCCCCTACTATATATTACATAAATAATTGAGTGAAAGTAAAAATCTGGTGCGCGCAACACACAACTTTCACTTACTGCTCTACTTCGAAAAGCAATTTTTGTTTGGCAAAACTGAGCTTAAAAATTGTATTTAAATTCTAATTTTTTACCTTGACTTACCTATATACGTAGTATATGCCAAGTCCTGTCAAAAATATTGTTATAAGGAAATATACACAGATTTTAACAGAAAAATAGATTTTTTCAAAAACTTTATTAGAAAATAAAATGTATATCTATAGAGAGTAAAACAAAAAAGAAATTACACAAAATGTCCCCCTTTTACCTTGACACATGCATTTAATCTCCGTGGTCAGTCATCAATAGCAACACGCAGCATTTATTGTGGAAAGCGCTGCGCGGTCTATATATATATATATATATATTATATATATATATATATATATATATATATATATATATATATATATATATATATATATGTATTTATTTTTTTCATTGACATTTTATAAATTATTCATTACCAACATCTAGATAATTTCCTTTATTATTTATATTATAAAATAAATAATGCTTTTAAATTGAAGTTTTATTTTACTATATTTATTTCAATGTGGTTTTTACGTTAATTTTTCAATTTTCTTAGAACATTGAAGTAGGAAAATGTTGCACTAATAATCTGAAATGAAAAATAAAACGCTTATTTATATGAATCAAAACAATATAAATTTAATTCAAAATTATATAATTACTTACAGGCATCAATGTCTCAAATGAGGCTGAGACATTAAATAAATTTTTATTTAATTGTGTTGGTTTTATTGTGTTCATCAGCATTATATGAACATTTTGACCAAATTTCTTGTCACAATTATACCAAGGTATGGAATATATCTGCATAAATAACTCATCATTCTAAAATATGTATAAAAAAACATGTTATAATTTACAGTTGACAAAAAAAAAATGTTTAAATAGATTATACCTTTTTCATTCTATTATTGATGTTTATTGAGGATAATGTTGACCAGGTTGCAGTTTCTAGGCCTCGACAAATATTCTTATAATCTAAGTTATTTTGATTATATGAATTAATTAAAAATGGCTTTTTTTTTTTCATTTTGTTAAGCCTCATTATATCCACTAGCGGATCCAGGATTTAATTTTGGAGGAGGGGGCTTCAGCCCGAAACATTTTTTTCATATATATATATATATATATATATATATATATATAACGATAATTAATTTGAAAAAAAAAAGAAAGAAATGAACTACCTATATGAAATGGTGTTTAAGTGATTCTTGAAGTCCTATTAAATGTAATTACACGAACAAGAATACTTTAAGAGATAGTTTTTAATATTTTTTTCTATAAAACAAGGTTATATTTTACAGTTTTGGGGGAGGAGGTCTTCAGCCTAAAAGCCCCCCTCCTATAAATCCGCCTGTGATTATATCCAAAAATGTAATCATTCTTTTCTTATGCAAATTTTCTAACACTCAACACTTTCTAAGTACCACAGAATTTAGAAACTGTTCATATTAGGTGTTAGGAGGCTTAGCGAATCCGAATGTTCGATGGGGACACTTATTACCTCCAATCACTTATTACACACTTTCCTCCACCAGTCGCCGTCAAAACCCAGTCCCTTCAGATCGGGCTTAACGCAATCTTCCCACCTTCGCTTTAGTCTGACCCTCGGACGCTTGCCAGTCGGCACGGCGCTTATTAACTTTTTAGGAATTCTTTCGTTACTAAGTCCAGAGGTTTTATATGCTCATTTTATTCGCCTCAACTTAATCATCTCAATTATATTAACCAGGTACAGTTCGCGCAATTCAGCGTCGTGTAACCGCCTAAATTCTTCGGTTAACCCGCCCTTCTTCGGTCCGAATATTCTTTACAAAAATTTATTTTCAAAAACCTTAAGATGTTGCTCATCCCTTGATGTAAGCGGCCAGGTTTCGCATCTATAAAGAACTATAGTTTGGATAATTATTTTATAGATTATAATTTTTAAGTTCCGAGACAACAGGTGCGAGCTAAATAATTTTGTAACAGAAAAATAACTAGCATTTCCCGTCTTCAGCCTAACCTTCATCTCATCTTCAATTTTGTTGTGTCTAGTTATCGTAGACCCTAAGTTCCTAAACTTCTCTTCGTGTTCAAATATATTATCTTCTATTTCAATATAACCGAAACTATTCCCATTTTTGCATCTAACCATATATTTTGTCTTATACGAGTTTATTTCGAGCCCTAGTTCTTACCCGGCTTTCATTAAGGTTGTCGTATGCAGTCTTATAGTTTCCGAGTCTTCGCTTAACAGGATCATCCGCATATCCGAGTACGGATGCTGTCCCACCCAGATTCAACCCTTTTTCGGTACGCATTATCTCCCTAATGGCATGTTCTAATGCCAAATTAAACAGGACGGGTGAAAGGGAATCACCTTGTTTTAAACCCGAGCAGACCTCAAACTTTTCGGCTAAATAATTATTCCAAAGTCACGAGTTACCGACCGCTTTAATGCTATCCCTGGGCTCTACCCATAACTTGTCATCGCTGTCCTCGTCAGAAGGTTCTAAAGCTTCAAACTTATTTTTAACATCTAGCTCGAATTGAGTTCTAATTAATGGATTTTATTTTAATTTTTCAAATTATAAATTTTAATGGTTTTAAGGTTAATATTTTAAGGTTAATAAGGTTAATTTTAAGGTTAATATTTGCTGTGCCGAATGGTAAGCGTCCGAGGGGTAGACCGAAGCGAAGATGGGAAGATTGCATTAAAGCCGATCTGAAGGGACTGGGTTTGGACGGCGAACGGTGGAGGGAGGTGTGTAACAAGCGATTGGTGGTGTCGGCATCGAACCTTCGGGTTCGCTAAGCCTTATTATTATTATTATTATTATTATTATAAATTTTAATATCGAAATAATTTTTTATATTAACTTTTTAAAGAATATTCGCCATTACTAATTCATGATCCGACCCTCATTCCAATGAGCGTATTAACTTTTAGAGATCCATGACTATTTGTGGTGTTTGGTGAACTAAAGATATGTAAGTAATACATTCAATCCTACGTCACACCCTCTAGCAAGTCTGCAAGGGGCCTTCTCATTGTTGGCCAGCGAGTCCATTGGACTTAGCCAGGAGTTACTTCCAAGGAATTCCCACCTACCAGCCCCACATCCACCACCCATGGGGCTCTCTCCATACCTGGTAATGAGCCCGCGCTCATTATTATGAAATACATATTTTCTAAGTGTACATCTTTACATAACAATGTAGGTGTTACTTTTTTGAAAAGTTAAAAAGAAAAATGAATTAAGTGTTTGATTCACACTAAAGAGAATGGTAAGTGAGAGGCTTCCCTTTATTATCCACTCTGTTTTCTGGTCTATTAATGATGAACAGACCTACAGTCTTTTACAGTATGTAACAAAGATCATGTGGAACAGATTATGATTATAAATGGGAATAGAAATCAAAACATACCAAAAGCTAGCAGTATTTAAAAAAATAATATATATATTATTTTATTTTTTTAATTTTCTTAGTGTATAAATTTGAAATAAAATTATAATTCCTTTGCTTGTGTTTAATGCATTAATGACTTTTTAGCTTCAAAAGAATTAGATAGAAATCATAATGTACGAAAATTGGTATGGATGAATGCCTGCAGGTACTAAGTCAGTTTTATTATATATCAGAAGAATAGTATATGTAGTAGTTGTCTGTAGTATTGACATATGATGTACTGACTCAGTAGTTTTTTCATAACACATATAGGCCAAGGGTCAATGTCTAATTACTCTGTTGAACATTTAAAAAAAAAAAAAATTGTCTTCTCTGGAATACTTTTGTCTGTTTTCAGCTTATGTATTTTGGTATGCTGAATATGAATGCTCTGGCCTCAAAATATCTATATCAGGCTCCTTTGACAAGGGAGGTAGAAATATTGTGGTATTAAAAAAAAAATCAATAAAAATCCCATTCATTAGAAATCTCTTCTTCTGAACAATTAGAAATATATCTCAAATTTTAATAAAGATAAACTTAACTACTTTATATACATTTTAAATTAATTTTCTGAATATTTACATTTGATCTTCATTATGTAAGATCCATTGGTGGTTTTCAGCTATCATGGTTTGGGTTTCATTTTTCAGAAAACCTTTTCCTAATCAATGAAATACCTAGATGAAATCTTTCTCCATACTCATCTGATATTTCCAGATCATTTTGTATTTATTGATCATATGTTTAATTTGTGATCAAACAAATATACTCTCCTTAAGCTTGGTTTCACTTAGACGTTGATACTCCATACTTTTAAATACAATATAGTAACCCTTTATAATAATTTTTTGTATTCTTCGTCTCGATTTTCACAATTAATCTTCATTCAAATCCTAATCTAGAACTTGATTTTCAGTGTACCAGTGAATGGATATTGAGATATCTTGGAGCTTTAGTTAGGTTACAAAGAATATATTGGGGTGATGAGTAATGTGCTTATTTTTGCTAATAATTGCTTTTACACCTGTCTTCCAAAACTAACAGAAAGTAATTGGAACTGTAAATGGCCTAGATTTATTAGTATCTATCAATCACACAGTCACTTCTCTCAAGTACAAGCTAAAAATTATTATTCAAATCCATGACTTATCTTGATCAACTTAATGCAAAGTACTGTTAATAGGACTTTTCATGATTGAAGATTTATTTTGTGCACTTTTGGAATAAATTTTGGCATAATTATTAAAAGTTATTGATTTTATCTACAAATGCTCAGAACAAATGTTTCTTAAAATAGGAAAAAGTTACAAATTAAGGAAATATGAATAAGAGATCGGTAAGAAATTGCACAATAACTATTAAAAAAATACGTAAGGGTTTGAGAATAAATTTGTACCTTCGTATAATTGTAAAAAATGTGGAAGTTACAACTGCAGTTTTACGAACCTTTTGATGAAATCTGAGGCTGATTTAGCAATTTACTGGATACCACTATCTATACCATTTTAGGTGCAAATAGTAAAAAAACATACTTATTTATTTTCTAGAGAGAATGTAAAGGTTTTTCATACCTCAGACTTGATTTTTTCATTGAAAAGACACATGTTAAAAACATAAACACCTTCTGTAAAGAGCATAAGTAGAAATTCTAGTACTTTATCCATTGCAGTACCCTTTTCTATCATCTACAAATACAATAAGTAATCTTTAAGATTAAGTCACAATCAATACTATCATAATAACAGTTACTAAAGTACTATTTATTTATGAGAAGGAATTAGTCGAGGGTGCGGTCAAAAAAAAAAAAAAAAAATTAAAATATATAAATAATTTTAATTTTTGCCGACGTTTCGACCCACTTTGCAGGTCGTCTTCAGGGCGTTGGATGTGGCACTGCGGGAGGCGGTTGAAACACAGTGTTTCAACCGCCTCCCGCAGTGCCACATCCAACGCCCTGAAGACGACCTGCAAAGTGGGTCGAAACGTCGGCAAAAATTAAAATTATTTATATATTTTAATTTTTTTTTATTTTTTGACCGCACCCTCGACTAATTCCTTCTCATATCATATCAACGGTCAACCAACTCTACATCATTACTATTTATTTAAATTTTCTGTTTTGTGAAATAACATAATTTACCTTTGAAATAACGTAAACACCTACCGCCCAAACAATAGAACATAATGTGAATACACTTATTATTATACGTCCAGTGAAAGGCCTCACCAGTTTTATGCAACTATGAATTAATAATACATATATGTTAATTGCATATAAAAAGTATACAATAAAGCATTTAGGACATGTTAATTATATAATTGTATATATATCATAAAATGTCAATTTTTCAGGACAACTTGTGTTTTATAAAATATTTTCAATGAATAAGTTTTAAATGCTTATTATATAAACTCCTGCAGTCAAAATTTCTTTTAGCTGTCTGTACAACATTGCTTGAGATAATCGTTGGGTATTGAATAAATTCAACTTTTAAATCATGAAGATTTTTTTTTTTGGTGGTCAGTCTAAAATAACTTATATAAAAGAGCTGGAAGACAAAAGTTCAGATGGGCTGACGGAGTGACAGCGGATGCAAGAAGCCAGAGGCTATGGTATATCAACTGGATGGCAGCAGTACAAAAAAAAGCTGAATGATGGATGCTTATCGAGGAGGCCAAGACCTGCTCAGGGAGATAGATAGATGGTCTCCAAATAAATGACCAATTATTAATCTTTCCTATATTTATGAAAATTTTAATTATGAATCTAAAGCATTTACTCATTAATATATTTTTATAATAGGGACTGGGGTAGCTGTGCGGGCTAAGGCGCTAGCAATAGGTAACCAAGTTAAGCAACGCCGAGCGTGGTTAACTCTTGGATGGTTGACCGTCCACCAGAGAAAGCCACGCTGCCGGAGACCCCTCCCCCTCAGGTTTGTGAGACCCATCAGCCTACTGGATGTTACTCACACCGACCAGGAATAGGACTGATAACCTACCTCCGTGTACATAAATCAGGAATCGGGATGTGGTCTAGAAGACTACATCTTGTGGTCAAAGATCTACAAGGTCTGTAACGCCAACCGCAAAAAAATGAATTATAATATTCATATTTTACCATCAACTACAAAGTTTATTGACATTTCATGTGATGTATTATTTATGACAAAGTCCTTTAATTAATTCCTGTGAGATAATAGATCAACAAAATGTCTTACTTTTGCAATATTTTATGATGAATCAAATCTTCCTTAAGACATTCCTTGAAGCATTGTTGAAAAGCAGGTAAGCTGTAAATGTATCTTATGTTCTGAATTTTTTTCAATTCTTTGCTCAGGTAAAGTCTTATCGCTCTCTCTTCAATATGCCTTAAGGAATAGTTAAGCAATTTCATTTCACCATAGATCTGCCCAGTCAAGCTAATATATGCTTCATGGATTGATGTGATCAGGGAGTGAACCATCATATTGCAACAACATTCCATCAAGAACACAATGATGAAGGTGATGCCATAATTGTCTTCAAAAGGGACATAAAATGGAATAGGTAATTTCCTATCAATAATATCTGGTCTTTCAAGCCTGAGATGGGGATAGAAATAGTCTTTTAGTGGGGTCAGTATTGAATATAGAATACAAACAAATATAAGCATCCAAAAAAAAACTTTATCAGTAAATTTTATATCTTTCATAATTTTTCGTTTGATATCTTTTTGTGAATCATTCAATTCACCATTATAAAGATAAAAGCATTTCTTGAGTTTGTAAAATGTTTTATCTATATCATCCTTAGCCAGCCTCTCGACAGGGATATAAATGGCCATGGTAAGCAGTATGCAACAATAGTGAAATGCTTCTGAAAACTCTGCCAAATAATTAGTAGTCAGTAATGCTGTAAATAGAAACATAAAGGTCATCATTACAAGGAATAAAAAAGCGAAAATACGATAGATATCCAGAAATATAGAAGGTTTCATTTTTTTTGACATACTGCTTCCAGCAAAGGTTTTATACCATTTTCTGGTTTCTCTGAAACCATAGAAAAATTCTTCATCTAATTCATGTTTCATAAAAATCATATTTAATAAACTTTACAAAAATTAACAATCTTATCACTCAGGCAACTGCCTTGAAATAAGAATCACCTTTTAGGTCCAAACCTATTTATCCTTACGATTCCATACATTATTCATTCAAGTTCAAGTAACTTTGCCCGCTAATTCAAGGACTGAACAAGGTGGAGATGAATTATTTTTGACATTTTTATAACACAGTTTCTTAGACGTTTCCAAATGCAAATTATAAGCTCTTGAACAGAACTTGGGAAAAACTTGAAACAATACTGTGAAATTGCTTCTTCTTGGTCTGACATCATTTATAATTTCTACTTTCAAACATTCTGATACCTCAGTTGTGCAACTTCAAAAACGTATTTGTAAAAAAAAGATTTTTTAAAAATAATTTATTATAAATAGTTGAGTAAAATCAATTATGCTAATGACAAAAAAAAAATATATTAAATATAAACCTGTTCAGAATTAATGAATAAAATGTGGACTAAATACATACTGACAGAAACAATGTGTGACATTATTTATTTTAATTTTGTTGCGTAATTAATCGGGTATCCATAATATAAAAAATTGTTATTTAAAAGAATAATAAATACATTTACATGTATATGTATGTGCACATTTAATGTGAAATAGAAGTAAATATGAGATTCTATAAAGAAACAAAAAATACAAAGTACATTCCAACACCATACTTCATCAATAATTTTCCTAATTACTAACATTGAATAAACATAGTATTATATTAGTTTATTCAACTTCTCTTCATTGCCATTCTGATTCTATACAGACTCTACTTCTTCTCCCATTGTTTTTTATTTATATTATATCAAAAATGACTAAAATTAACTGTTGAAAAGCTTTTATTTCTTTTTTGTATTGTAATAAATATTATTGCCTAAAAAACATTTTATTTATAAAAATAAAAAATTTTAAATTTAAAAATAATGATTTTCAAATATTTTTCATGTAAGGTGGTTATGAAACTGTGTTTTTCTCCCAGATTACAATCATAGGAACTGATATATATATATTAATAACTGACAAAATTATTGTTTGCAGCCCTAATATTTACGTTTTCATGAAAATAATTGAAGCAATCAGTAGGTTTCTTTATTTTAAACTAAATTTTGGTAAGAAACATTAAGTTAGTCACTGATAAATATATATCAATTCCTATGATGGAGATCTGGAAGAAAAAAACAGTTTCATAACCACCTTGCATGAAAAATATTTGAAAATCATTATTTTTAATTTTCAATTTTTATTTTTATGATTTTTTAGCCATACGTCACGATGGATGGATAAAAAATAACATAATTTCTTTACACAACTTGGGGTGCATCTCAAATTTTTTCCTAAGAAACCTTAATTAAATTAATATGAACTAAAAGCTTATTAAATGAGGAAGTTTTTCTAAAGTGGGATAAATCTAGTACGGTTAATGGGTGATAAAAAAAAATCACAAATAATTTATAATTTTTTGTTAAACAGAACTTAGCTCTGTTTGTCCACCCAACAGTCCTCTTTAAACAGTTTTAACAATGACAAACTCTACTTTCGTTTAAAGCAATTTTTTTCTAGTTTACTATGGAGCAATGTTTAGTTACTTAAATTAAATATATTTTAAGTTATCACTTTCTATTCAATAAAAAAATGTGACTTGCTTAAAAAACACAAAGCTTAAATATTTTTCTTTTCTGCTAGAAATTTGGCAATTTGTTATATGAACTCTATTGTAGATCTTCAAGTCTACTATCAACCTTTTATATATTTCCTTCTACTTACAGGATCCTCTGTATATGGAAAGAAATACTTTATTCAAAGTAGTGCTGCCCTACAACATAAGGTTGCTTTATACAGAACATACTTATCAATTTTTGTTTGGACATGAAATCTGTACCACCACAACCCAAGGAGGATCTTGGGTTCAGAATTATGTAAGGAAGAACTGTTTCTTGGTCAACAGTTGTGCAAGGAGGTGATTTGACCAAGATCATGCTCAACTGCCAGGATTTTCATCTTGATCAATTAATTAAAAATGCCCATTTTAGAGAGGTTGTGAGGGTCTCCTGCCCCTCAGGTCGATCCATAGCTGATAACAGAATAAATAATTACCTGCAATCAATCAGATTCCTGAGTCCTTTACCGTCCTACCCCTCTCCTCCTCTTTGATAAGACCATAGTGTACCATTGATCATGATCAGAGACCTCATTACAGATCTATCTATTTTAATATGTCATTATAAACAAAATTGTTTATCAACAATAGATGTTTTTTGTATATAATATTATAATTAGTCCAAAGCTAACGTCAACATTGAATAAAGTTAAGGGGAAATAAAAAGAAAAGTTATAATCCTGATAGGCGTTTAATTAATAATGCCAACTTCCATAAAATGTTATGGGGCCAATAAAAAAACAAACAAGCAAAATTCATATTCATAACAACACTAAGCGTTTTTCACAGTACATTGTCAGTAATATGGATACTGAAGTAAAATAAAATACAAAATTTGATTTAAATATAAACATATCAATATTTTAAAAATTAACCACAACTCTTCAATAATTACTAGCCTACAGTAACTATTGCACTGTTTTAATCAAATAATTTACATTTTTTAACTAGTCAAAACTATGAATTAAAATTATAAAATATATGTATGTATATATATGTACAAACTTCGTGAAAATAACATTTAACAAAAGTGGCACAGTAATTTTGACAAACTTTGGAGAATCAGCAGGTGAAGAATGACTTTTCAATAAATTTAGCAATTATTATTTCTTTAAATGGACAACTAGGCCAAAACATAATGTTATTAATAAAAACATTAGATTTTACTGGAAAACTTAGAATTGATAATATTAATATTATTTGAGTTAAATAGTATTGAGTTCATTACTGTGTCATTTGGCAATAAATATTCTAAGTAATTTATTTACAATTAATGAACATTAAAATAATTAAAAATTGAGTATCAACTGAAACAACATGGGACCATAGCAACTGATACAAACAATTTTCGACTGGAAATACAGTTCCGTTTGCTCCAGACGATCTTTTGTTTAAAAAAATCAATTTATGTATTTACCCTGAGGCTTATAAAACAAAGAGACTAATAAATATATTACAATTTAAAAAAAAATTAACAATGTTTGTACAAAATACCTTTTGTTGAGAATCAACAATATCCAAAAAATCACATGAATCAGTAAATAATTAAATAAAGACAGGTAAAAATACTCATAGAAAACACGGTCAACTGTTTTAGAGCTTTCTTCAATTTAAAAATTTATTTCTTTGGTTAGACAAATACTGAGAAGTAAAAAATTGGTCACCAGTATAACATTTAGTCAGCTGAGAGTGTCTATCTTGTCCACAGCCAAACCTTAGTCAACCTCAGAGACATAAGATGTCAGAATGAATAAACAGATGTTCAACCTTACCAGAATTACTTGAAGGATTAAGGATTCTTCTTATCAAAACTATTTCTACGACAACTTATTGAAACCATCGAGCAAAAAATTACTTAAAATACCTCACCATATTCAAATTTTTACAAAAAGAAAAATAACAATATTTTTTCATATAATGTTTGTTATTTATTATACAATATATGCATACATGAGTCATTAGTTGATGGGAAATCAGAAAAAAATATTGGTCACACTTTTTCCTTCATATTAAAAAACTCTTTAGAGTGATTTTATCTAATAATAATTATGAGTATGCTGAATAAATTAATTTTTATTTAAAATGTCAATGTGGAGGAAAGGGACAAAGTAATTATGGACTATCATTGATTCTCAAACAACCATCCAACAATCATAACATTGACATTAAAATATTATACATCTTACAGATTTTAAAATGTTCTCAACTAATTTAAAATAACTTTGCATTAATTAAAAGAGCTAATTTAATAAAAAATATACTGACAATTTTAAGTTAAATATTGTTGCAATATATATATATATTTATGTATTTTTTTTACATATTAAATTTCATGATTTTTCAATTACAATTTAATAAATTACAATTCTTCCCCATTACAATGTAGGGGGCACAAGCCAGTACAATTCTATGCAATTAGAGCTATCTTCCAAAATTTACATACAGTGTATACAGGAATCATTAAAAAAAAAAAATCTTACATACAATTGTTATTATCACACATAATCAATAATAATATTGAACTTATCGATATGCTTTATTATTGGTGTACTAATTAGTGTTGATAATAAAATATATCAGAAAGTCGTACGTAGCAAATCAGAGAGCAGGCTTGTTTTTAATTTAAACTTATATATACACAATATCACTTCACGCACAATGATCTGTAATTTCCGTTAGAATCACATTGTCTTTCCATCATCTTTGAGTCCCTACTAACATTTTTTTATTATTTTTTTTTAAAAACCAAGTATCAAAATGCCATCGAACCACAACAAGGATCTTATTTAATTCCATATATTTAATAAATAGTAATTTACCATGGACGATATAATTAATTACATATCATTCATGTAATTAAAATTTCTTTTATTTGTTAAAAGTATTCTTCTCCATCCTAGGATACATCCTGACATATTGTTTTACACTCTTCTTTTGTAACAGATAGATTCACAACTAATGGACCAAGTGAAAAAATCTGCGAGTCTAAAATACACTACTTATAAATTAAGTTACTATATAATCCTTATTGAATGTCTTAATCCTATTTTTACAATTTATTTATTAATATAAACATTAACTACCTTCGAGAATTAATGAGCATAAACAAATATCAACGTTCTAACTATTTATTTCAAAAGGTAACCTAAATTATGGCACTGTTAATTTGGAGATGCAACATAAAGTTCTATGTTTATTGATGTTTTAAATAAAAATAATGTGTGCATAAAATACATTCATATTTCTTTTTTGATATATATCAATAAATATACATTATTATATGATTTGTAACAATTAAACAGTTCCTGTTATCCTCTGAAGCTGGTAGCTCTTAGATTCTGCATTAGAATGCCTTTTTGTCAAAAATCCTAATAAGTTTACCTGTTAACATAAAAGAAAAAAAAATTAAAATGAGCAAAACTAAAATTCTATTAAATACAAACAGAGAGTATTAGGTAAATTAATATAATTTATTAACCTTAACTATGTAAGGAATCCCGTTTTTGTGACAATGCTACAAAGAGTATTTATACATTAATTTATCAATTATTATTATCAAGTTCAGAAATAATGTTTTTAAAATGGCACAAAAAGGAAAAGTAGAACCTTAAAATATTGAACTTCCAAACATTGAAAATATGTCAGTTTTCAATACATTAGAATTTTTATTGGGAAATTCAGTGAATCATAAAATATTTATTTATCGAACAAAATTTTTTGAAATTTTTGAGTTGAAAATAAATTTTTATTTATTCAACTTATAGAAAAAGATGAATTAACAGATTAAAAAAATCAAATAGCAGAATTTTAAATTTTTTATAATACTTTGAGTTTTGAACTGTAAGGGTGTGTAGGGGATAAACTAAGATTTTCAATAGACCATAGCCAACTGAACCAAGAAGCTAGTAATACTATGCAATAGTAATCTAAATCCAGAATTCAATCTGTTTGCACCATTAGATGGAATAATCAGCAAACAAAGACTGCTGCTAATTACCAGATGTGAAATATTCCACCCAAAATAACTTTCAGTTAATCCTGAACAGCTACACAGGGGTACAAGTGCTCTCCATGGTACAAATTATTTCCACATAATTTACAGACGGTGTTCCAGGAGGGTATGGATTTTTGTAGTTCCCAGTCCCCTACGGTCGTACATGACTGTCAGTGTGTTATAGCTAATTGCTCTGTGTTTATTAAAGAGACTCAGTTTAGGGCACCCTTGTACTCCTGTGTAGTTTGTGTGCAAATAACTTTTTTATTTAACTTAAATTTTTTACATATATAAATGCTGACTGAGATAAATCTACTGGTTATGCTTCCAGAAATTATAGCAATATGTCATATAACCAAAGGTAGGACACTTTGGACCAACTATCTTATACATACACCACTTAGACTATTTTATAATCTATTGGACATTAATGGCATGAATCCTCTAATATTGTTGGATGGGTCCAAAAATAATAACAAGCAAAAATTAAAATTTTCAATAAAAACTTTTGTAAGAAAGTAAAATAATTGTTTTCTTGGGGTACACCTGAAACCCTGTGCAATTACTATTATGTGTAGTAATCCAGTGTTAACATTTGATTTTAGTAAAAAGTCATACATTTAGAGGGATGATGCAGCTGGGTTAATGAAATGATATATACATCTGGAATAAAGCATCAACACCTTTTCTCAAGGGAGTTGCTGTGTTACGGACGATCTTTCAGACGTTGATCTGATTGGAAGGGGAGGAACGACATCTGGACTAGACTTTTCTTCAGCTCCATTGTTGTTATTATTATTGTTGTTTGTTACTACTGAACTACTTCTCCTTCTGCCATTTTCTCTTCCCATACTTTTCATCTCAAATAAACAAGTTTCTGACTCGATGTCAGACTCTCCCTACAACATAGATAACAAGTTATAAAACTCATATAGGAAAATATAATTTGGAAAATTAAATATATGTACATATATGTGTATAAAATGATATAAAGATATATTATAAAATGTTTTATTCTATTAGTTTTAATAAGAAAGTTAAATGCAAAAAACACAAGAATAATTAAATTTTTATCAATATTATTGACTGATTTATAGAATAAATTTGGTAGTTCTAAACATTCCATTTAAACATTTTAAAAATTAATTATTTGTTAATTGGCATTTTAAATCGGTGGGAAAAAATGTTTAAATATCCAATGGCAGAATATGATAAAATATTTTATTATTCAAAACCTCTGTATCAAAACTTAATTTTGGATGTAAGCTATAAAATTTAAGGTTATTATTATTCAAGTTTAAAAAAAAATTAAATGACAAGAGTTAGGCAAATCACTCAAAAATTATCAAATTTTCTAAAAATTGATTATTCATTAACAATAAATAGTGAAGAAAATTTATGGAAATAAAAAAGTACCCTATTGGTTGGGTATGGTGAGAGACGGTCTGAAGTATCACTTCCGCAACTGCTACTTTCAGACAGATCTGTTGCAAATTTCCGTGTAGCCCTTGGTGAAGAAGGGGGTCTTCTTGAACAAATTTGGGACTGAATATGTTCACATACCCTTCTAAACCTTCTGATGTTTCCTGAAAGATAAATAAAAAAATAAATACAAATACAATTAACTATATCATTATTGGTTAATAATTTTATTTTTTTTTTTAAATATTCAATGATAAATAAACGGCTTTCTCTCCCAACTAATAATTTGGATTTATGGAACGAAGATGAGGAAAAAACCTTTAAATGGCCACAGAAATTGGATCCTTCTATCTATCTTTTGGTCATCAGCATGGTCTGACTTTATTTATAGTTCCTAGGTAAAATGTTTTGGCTAATTCCCCATCAACCATCTAATTATAATTATATGCTCAAGTCATTTGATGTGTTGAACTCTTTTATTTCTTATTTAGCAAGAAGTTGCAAACTTTAGGGAAACTACATAAATTTGTAAACTTCGAAAATTTTCTGAAATCAATTTTATTTTTAGAGTTTTAAATATAAAATCACAGTTTTATTTATTAATTTATTTGAGATTCTTAAAATAATTGAATGAATAATAATGTGTGTATGGTTTAAATAAAGTTTTGAATAAATCTGCGAAAGTTCCAACTAATAAACCTTGTGTTAATACTAGATAGAAATTTTAAACAAATATTTTTAAAAATTTCTCAATGATTGGCATTGGCATTAGAATGTTCACATACACACAGACCATTTTGTGGGACTTGATTATTTGGACTTTTTTCATTTTTCATGATTGATATACTGTCCCTTACTATATGTTACACGTATACAGGTAAGTGAGGGATAGGGTGGCCGAGTGGATTAACATGTGTGCACAGCACCGCCATAGCCTGGCAACCTGATATATGAGAAAATTGATAACAATAATCATGAGCTCGCATCCCCAGTGCCAAGGGGAGCTTTTAGCTCTGGCACTGATCCACCGCCCTCACCTCATGGCCCAGGAAAACGTATGTAGCCTAAAAGACGAGGAAGGGGAAGACAAAAAAACAAAAAAAAAAAAAAATTATATATATAGGTAAGTGAAAGTAAAAAATTATCAATATGATAATTAAATAAATGATAAAACTAATTTATGATTTTTTTGGCATAGAATGAATTGTATAAATTAAACACCAGAACTTTACAAACAGGCTGATATAATAGAGGAATGAATAACTAAAGAGTACAGAATAAATGAAAGCAATATAATTTTATTTTCGAGATTATTTATATTATTAGGAATTGACCAGTAAGACAAAGAGTCTTGTGAGTGAGGAATGGTAGAGGAAACTCTACAATATTTACAATGAATATCAAAGAACAAACTGAATAAATAAATTAATTCGTACCAGATAAAAGAGTGAATGTAACTGCATAGAGGTATTCCTTAGGAGAATTAGGCTTTGAGACTGAAGATATATCAACCTGGAACCTGACTTGCCTCTGAAACATAGCTGCTCCTGTGGCACCCCGTCGATACTCCACTCTGAAAGACATTGGGCTCGACACACTGTGGCTTAGCTCAGCTATCTGCAACACAAGAATACATATGTTAGTTAGACTCAGATGGTCAGAACCATTTAGGAAACCTGAAACTAAGATACACACAGTGAGAGAGGAGGTAAGGAGGGCGGGAGAGAATGGACCTGTCCAAGCTCGTCATGAAGCCGATGACTGCTATCTCCGCTACAACACCATATTAAGTCTTTATTGCATTAATAAATTAAATAAAAGGAAAAAAAATCCAGACTAATAAAGAAATTAAAAAAAAAAAAACAAACAAACAAAGCTGAACATTAACAGCAACTAGGATTTGTATATATACAAATATAGATGGGGAAAGAGATTTTTAATTGATAGTCGCTTAAGGTTTTTAAAAATAACAAAATTTGAAATGTTAAACATAGAAGTAAATGGAATCTTTTTAAAAAATATTAACTGAAATATTTAAGTTTGTTTAAATGAAACTAATGTAAATTAATTTATATTTGGAATTGCATTGATGATAATTAAACTTTTTTTTCAATGAAATATATCTCTATCAAAAATAATGCATATATTTTAGAAAATAGATGAACTTAAAAATGTATCAATATTAATAAAAATGAGTAAATATATAATTGGTAATTTTCTAGAATAATGAATCTAGTCCTGAAACCCAATTTATCTCGAATATACAATTCCGTCATTTAACATTACATTTTTTTGTTTTGTTATTTTGTAATGGTTTATATGGAAGATAATGGGTCTGTGAATGGAAGTTAGAGGTTGTGATACCTACCAAAAATTGTGTTTACATTTTCATGTATTGTAAAGTACATCACCAACCTTCAAAGTAGTCTTTGTGAACAGAGACCAAACATATAACAATCACATTTTAGTTGAAATAAAATATTGAATAGCCTTATTTTGGTATGTTGTAGGTCTGGGATCAGAGAACAATGATCAGAAGTATTATTTCTGATTTTTAGTATATTTTAAAAAAAATAATATTTTAATTACTAGAGGTGAATTTTATTTTGGTCTTATATTTACTTTATGTTAAACAGGCAAAGATGGGTATTTCCCAGCTTGAAAAAAAAAATGCACTAATGCAACAGATTATAGTTTTCAAAAAGCTATTTATAACCTAATAATACAAATTTATGATTTCACAGAAACAGGTAGAGAATGGCAGAAGATAAAAAACAGAGTCAAGCATCAAATAAAAAAATTAAAAATGTTAAAATTATTTACATCAGTTTTGAGAATGGAGATAAAATACTGACTGTCTACAAAGCAGCATGCCAAGCTTGAGTAAAGATTTGAACATGGAATGAATTAATATAATCTTCATATGAGATAATAAAATATTAATTGAGAACAAGATAACATACACAGTTCTTTAGATAAAGAATTTACTTTAAAGTAAATAGTTAAAAAAAATAAATTTCTACTAAATTATTGATAGGCAATTTCTGGTATTAAATGGTCCAATCTGTTCATAATAATGACATACAATAAGAAGGATTTTATTTTCAAAATCTCTCAGGATTTGTTTTGAGAAGGAGAGGTCTAGAATATATCTCAACCTCCAGAGGATTTAAGTAGTGTTTCCAATGTTTCCCCTCATCGAGCGAGCCATTCTCTGGCTAGCGAACATCTTGCAAAGCCACGGCATCCAAATTGTACCCATTAATCTCATTTGTGACCGATTTAAACCCCCCTTAAACTCCTTACGTTCCACATACCAATATTCAAATCCCTACTTTTCAACTTGCGCCATGAATCCCGTAAAGCAGTCCCCACATGGAGATCCAAACGGGAGACCAGTTTACCTCCGGATAATGAGTGTTAAATGGATATATACAAGTTTTTAATACCTAATTAAATAGACAAACTTAAATTAGAGACAAGAGCCAAGGATTCTGTGGTAAGAATCCTCTAAATACATTGTTTAACTAATGGTATGCTTTATTCTATATTTAAGTTCTCTTTATAGACTCCAGCACCCGTTAAGCCGGTTGAGTATTTCCTCGACCCATCAGTGAAACAGGGCAGATAGTCGTTACAAACTTCTATTGAACCCTCTGCCCAATCTGTGATATTGGGATACAAGTAGGTAACCTTAAGCTTGTCCATAGGCAGACTGTTAGGGAAATTGGAATTTTAGGCATGGTGAGAATATTTTTATTTAAATATTATTATGATTCTAATTGTAATTCATCACAATCATTTTGAGTGAAACGCACATGTCTGTTCTTTGTTTGTGATTTATTATGTCAAGTTCAATAAAAAGAAAAGCAGTTTTTACATGGAAAATTTTGTTTTTTCACCTAAAGTAAAAATAGAAATGCTAAAACATGTATTACTTAAACATAATTTTTTAATATTTGCATGAATATTACAATATTATATAAAAGATAAAATTAATAAATTAAAAAAATCATGGACTTAACAGAAATATCTTAAATTACTTTGACTACGTTATTTTTTGTTTATATTGTAATCTTGGAACCCCATAAAAATTACAGTTCTGTATTTGTGTCATATTTACATAAGATTTTGACTGTGATTAATGAGCTTTGATTTTTCCAAAATGCAGGTTTTGTTATTAAATATATTATTACCTTTATTTTCTGTTTTTCTTTCATCTAGATTTAGATTAATCGTAATTCATAGGTGTATTAGAAGAGGGGTTTTTCTTATATTACGGCACACTATATCTTACTTTAATTTAAAGGGTGAAACTCTAACACAAGGAGGATAGATAAAATTTTCAGGTTTTAATATTTGATATAAAACAATATGATGATTTTTGCATTTTAAGGTCTAATGTACATTATTCTACACTTTTGGAGTTTACACAAGATGTTTTATACTGTATTTTATTCATTTTTTTACTTCACAAAAATGTGGATATTAGCTATAACATAACATAACGTAAATGAATGCCAATTTATTTAGATTCCATTTTTCTACAAAAGTGAAAAATAGGAAGAAATTAACTATTAATTAATAACTGAACGATTTACAAAACAATGGATGGAGTCTCTAAAATGATTTTTTTCTAACTGATCTGGGTGTTGTTTGTTTTTTGTTCTGATGATGCCTGAATGGGTGAAATGGCTACAGATTTTTAATGTACTGCGTTAATTTCAGACTCAAGGCTTTGTCATTGAACCCATGGTCTATATGAAAAGGTGGATCCCAATCTCTACCATAAGAAATATATTTATATATAGCTATATCTTCTGGAAAACATTAAACCATAAGCTGAGAGAGGTTATCCATAATAAAATATAAAAAAGGAAGATCTATCATTTGAGAAAGACAATACATGAATAATCTACTACTGATTCAAAATAAATGGAAAAAACAGCATAAACTATGTCTATACCTAGGAAATTAAGAAATTGTGAGAGATGAGAGGAAGGATTGATGAATCACATGCTATGATTATGTTTATAAGGTTAAGATAAAAACATAATTTATGTTACATACAATTAACTATAATAATTTTATACATAGTAAACCAATTGCTTCATAGCCTGCAAAACTAACAAAAAAGTATATAGTTATTAAAATAGGTATACTTGAATGAATTAAAACTTTTAATACAATTTTCAACAGAATATTGAATTAATAGGATTTGAAAAACTTGATATAAATACTTTTTTTAAATTGATAAAAAAATAAATATAAAACCTTAAATGTAATTTGTTTTCCAATAAAACGTAATTTTACCGTTGTTTGCAATTTTAGTTTAAATTTATTTTTTAATAAATATTTTAAAAAGGAACCAGTTTTAATTAACAAAAAATTGAAATAAAAATGTTTAAAAAAATTAATATACAATTATTTAAAATTGTGGGTAAATGGTTGACTGTCGTGAATAATAAAGAGAAGAATAGTTGGGGTGATCAGTCAAATAAGAAGGCAAAAATAAATGATAATATTTATTTTTGCCTTCTTATTAGACTGATCACCCCAACTATTCTTCTCTTCATTACAATTATTTAAATTATATTAAAAAAATCGTTATCAACAAACAATAACTCTTCTTTTAACTTGAGAAGAATTTCATAAAAGAAAAAAAACAAACAAAAGCTTGAAATTACAGTATATGGATCGTGAATATAACTCTTACTGAATACGAATAAAAAGTGAAATAAGCAACTAGGTGATCAACACTGTGTTTTGACGATACCTTGTCAATTGGTGTTAATATTGAAGGGAATGCAAATGATACCATACCGAAAGAAAGGCGTGTATTAGGTCTGCCTTCACGGATGCTAGCGGTTTTCCTTTCACCAATACTGTCAGTGTCTCATCCTTTTCGGACGTCATGAGGCTTCCAAACCACGATTTCTTAGTAAGTTCAGGTGATGACTCAGGGGTGAGTCCAACTTCTTCGGAGGATGCTAGAACATTGCAACTCCAATTTATAAAGATTGGTAATTATTATATTTAAACACTGAAAATGTCAACAAATTTAATTATCATAAATAAATTAGAAGAAGATAATAAATGGTAATTTTCTTAATTTTTTTTTATTAGAAATTATTAAAATATACTATATCAGAATGTAAGCTTGATTAACTACCAAGATAATGCATACTACAACAGTTTGTCTGTCATAGTTCAAATACTTTACAGCTTACATTATTCCTAACTATCGCACATATAAGGAATGAAAATGTCCCAAGCAATATTATTATGTATTTTTAAATTACTTGTTTATCAAAATTCATCTTTTCAGAGACAGAAAAGGGATCTATACTGTACTATATATTGTTACTGTATAGTAAATAATTACAATTAATGATATATTTTTAGTATATTTACAATTTATACTGATAGTATTTGTGATAGTATTTAGTAAAAAGGTAGGTCAATAAAGTAAAATATGGTAATACTGTTGGAATTTTACTTGGTAAATTATTAATATTAAAATTTTATTCAGAGTTAAGTTGGATATATGTTTTTTTATTATTATTTATGAGTAAATAGAAAATTAAGTGTGATTGTGTGAAATTAAACATACATTCAAAGTAAATATTAAAGTTATTAATTAATTTAATTAAAACACAGGAAAAAGTAAGTTATTACCTTGTAGCTTTCTTCGATGGAATCGAGGAGACCCTAGAAAGCTGTTTTTGATAGTTGTTAACCTTGTCCTCCAATGATTTGAAGTGTGAGGTGATCCCGGGGGAACAAGAACATGTGTACCTGTAAAGTTACAAGAGCTACATTATAGTTACAAATCTTATTATTTTGGTTAATATATTATTGATATTAACACGTTCAAGGAACATGTGGTTCAAAATGGCTTCTGGCATTCAGCATAAAAGGTTCTAGAACCACAGGTTTGCCTAAATTCAAAAGGCTCCAAACTGTCAAGGTATTGGAAGAAAACTTCAGCTACTTTGAAAAGGGAATTTTTTTCGCAAGTGCAACCTATTTCTTATTTAGATACAATTTCAGGTAAAACAGTGGTGAATCAAGACAACTGTGTATCTTGTAAAAATTTTAGGCTCTTCTAAAACACAAATGTTTCAACCTAAGAGGGCATAAATCGATACATTGGAATTATAGATTTATTCAATTATTGTATGGAGAATTTTGTGAAGCTTTTCGGTCATTTTCAATATACTTAAGTTGAGAAATTTTTCACTTAATGCTTAATCCACTACTAAGCTAAAGTTTCTTAAATATATATTCTGATTCACATGATATTTAACAATTCAGCAGTTTAAGAAGGTTAAAATTAAGTCTATATAAATAAAAATAATGATGATAGGAAATCGATTGAACATTTAAAAAGCTTTCACTAAAATAATTTGGAATTTAGTAATTTATAGGTCAAAGTTAATTAGAATTCTAAAGATTAAATAAACTGGAATTGTAAACTTTTCATTATGATTGAAAAACAAATTGAATACACATTAAAATTAAGTACAAAACATAGTTAGTTAGGAATGATATATCTGTATATATATAACATATTTGAAATTAATAGTATTATTCTCTTCATCAAGTCAGACAACATAAGTATTAGTTATGTTAATTAATTATAAGTATATTAATTCACTTTAGAAAATGAATTATGATAACTCAAGCATTATTAATTCATAGAGACAATGATAAGATTTAGCCAACAAGTCATCTTTAATTTTAATACTCGTTTAAGAATGCTACTCATGCAATGGTTTTTTTTGGCTGAAGTGGTCCTCCTCCCTGCCAATCTTTGTCATTTTAAACTGCAAAGTTACTAGCATTGTACACAGATTTATTTAAAATAAATATATATTTTATATATAAATATATTTATATGTACCCTACAATTTCTGTTTACAAAGGAAAAAGTAGATTGTTAACAATTGGAATTTTTTGATAGGGTGAACTAGTCCAGCAAATGGAGGCTTTGAGTCCTTTTGGCCAACCACTGTTGGTGGCTACACCATAATGACCAGAGTGGGGCTATCAATATTCTTTTTTCAAGACTGATGGGAATTAAATATAATATAGGAATCAAACCCAAACTGTATCCAACTAGGAGGTCTGGGATCCCCAATTTAACATATTTAGCCATTTTGACTTCTAGACAGTTCAAAATAGAACAAAATAATAATCAAGTTATAAGTAAACTGTTCATTTTTTTAAAAGTACCATAATGCTTTTCATAAGAAAGGAACAATCAAAATGGGATAATTCATATATATAATTTTATATCTGATTTTTTTTTTTAATCAGAATTTTAAATTCTTATGTGGGTTAGTTCCAAAAAAGGCAGGATGGGGAAGAAAACTATATAAAATAAGGCTTGGTTCATTATATCAGCAGGTAGTTTGTCTCATTTCCTCCAGAAAATATTTGCTTGCACTATTTCTGAACTCAATATATTAGTACAATTAAAGTTTTCAATATATAAACATCGTTTATAGTACTATTTTTCTCAGACAACTTAATTATATGTTGTTAGTGGCATACACAAGCTTAAAAAACAATATAATGCCATAACATCTTACATAGTCAGGTAGAATTGTGATAGTTATATAATTTAATTTTTCATTGAAGTTCACTGAGTTTTTTAATTAGCTTTTCGCATAAACCTGAAATACAAATATATCTAATGAACAACAAAGATATGTTAAAGTTATAGCTAATCCAGTAAAAATCATTTTTTATAAACCCTTTAAGGGTTGAATACATCTAAGTAAAAAAAATACTAAGGAACAATCTGTTCCGAAGTTGAGAACTGACCAGCAATGCTTATTGTAGGAGGCTCTATGGGTTCTTGCGCCTGCGGTGGTCTCAGGTGAATAGGCGAAGGTGGTGGAATAACTGTACTATTGACAGTTTGAAGGACGGGAGGAGCGGCAACACTGACAGGCCTAGGGCTGTGTAGTGGCGATCCTGCATGGTTTGTCTGATGGCTGCTTGAAGATGCCCTAAATTAATAAAAACAAATAAGAGAAATATCTTATTATCTATAAACTAGTGTACATGAGGAAAAAATCTCGCATTAGATATTTATTCTTTTTCTTCCTAATATTTTTGGATTATACATAAAATTAGGGAAACATTTTTATTTGTATAAAGAATATAAATTTATCTTCATCCCACATAATTGGTGTCGCTCAATGCTTTGCAATGATTATGTTAAAGTTTAATTTGTAAGTCATTACCTTACTCAATAGAAAAGTATCTTTTCCCTTAAGCAATAATACTCTACCTGTAAATTTATACTAACTTAGTGTTGTAATTGCTGACACCTATCGGATTGGTACAAGAGATTTGTTATGTAGTTCTTTCCCTTATTAAGAGAAGAATAATGAAGGAAAGCCTGGATAAAAGCTTTATCACACCATGGCAATGTTAACATGTTTGTTTTCATTGAAAAAACAACTAAATTTTTGTCTCTATATTCTCCAAGGTGCTAAATGGGTCTCAGAACTATTCACCTTAGTTTGCCTGTTCATTAAAAATTTTGAGCAAACCAAAATCTTCTTTTTTTAATCTTCATTTAATTTTTGTCGAATATGGAGATAAGAGAAATAATGCTTCCATCAAAAGATTTTTACCAGTTATGTATAATTATTTTAAACAGTGTTTTAGATGTTTAATCTCAAATAAACTTATGCTTTAACAACTGATAATATGTATATATATTTTTTGTTTTTTTATTATTATTTATTTATTTACAGTAATAGGTCTTATGCTAGGTAGGTTAAGTATAAAGAGGCTAATATACAAGGCTATATTTGAACCAATATCGACATATGTCTTGGAGACATAAGTCATCAACGTGACACCAGAAAAGACTGTTATAAGTAGAAATAGACTTTGGCAGGACAGAAAGAAAATCCAGAAGGGAAAGAATAGAAAATGAAAGAATTCTTGAAATGATAGAGATGAAAAGAAACATTACAACTAACATTGAAAAGAAGAGGTTATGCTGATTTGGGCATGTTTAAGGAATGGTACCTGAAAGATTACCAAAGTTATGTATGGAAATGGAAATGGAAGGGAGAAGGAAAAAGTGAACACCAAAGGTAAAATAGAAAGACACAGTGGAAGAAAGCCTGGCGGGGCATGGAGAACAAGCCTTAGATAAAGAATGATGGAAGAATATCTTGAATGATATTCAGGTCAACAATAACCACAGCAGTAATAATAAAAAAAAGCCTTATGGCCAGAAATAATGTTAATTTGTCTGTTCACTATTGTTATTCTTAAGGAACTTTGTACCACAATAAAGGTTTTTTATTCATATCATACCTATATATGTATATTATGGTAAACTTATGTGTTTCATAGTCCTCTTACAAATCAGTTGCACAATTTAAAGAAAAAGGCAACTCCAAAGTTCTAATGCAAATCTCAAAAATATTTAAAGCTGTTATTTGCAAACTTTTTTTTGCAGTATTCAGAAAACTTCTGGGTTGATGATAATGCACATTACTCAAGAGGACCAATTTTTACTTGATAAGTTATTCTAAGTGACCATAAATATAGAAATATAATATATAGTTAATAGCCAAAGATAGACTGACACTGGTCATTTGTAACCTTTAGTTGTACCAATCAATGAACATTTTTTTATACCTAAATCAAAACTTAATATTACTCTATAAACATACATATTCATAAAATATAAAATTGTTCTTACCTTTGAGGTATTTGCATTCCAGTAGGAGATGGGGGTTGGAGTGAAATTGATGAGTTGGAGTTACTTGATGAGTTACTTCCTCGCCTGTTTTGGTGCCTGTAAAAAAAAAAAGAGTATAAGATTTAATATCTCTGACAGTATTTCTTAGATTATCGAAAATATGCTAATACATAGTTAAAATAGGATTGAGTCAAATAAATAAACTAAAATAATCTTAAGCAAACTTAAGAAAAATTAAATTAAAAAAATAAAGTATACATTTAACTTTATTAGGATTTTTATTGGTAGTACAGCAGTGATATTTTCAATTTACTGCCATCTTTGAGAAATGATAAAGAATGAAAAAGGCTCAATAATAGAAGTGGCACCAAGCTGATGATTAATAATATCAATCTCCATTTAAGAACTAATTTATTTGGTTAAAAACTCAAGCAACACTGGAAATCACAGTAGACCCTTCATATTTAGTAGTAAAAGACTGCAACCACTATAATATGAAAAGAAGTCTTAATAGGATTTATAAGGGAAAATATTAAATATGGAACCAGGATGGTACAGCAAAACTCTAACTCTTCTCTAATTAGTAGTTTGCATGTATCTTTAAATTAATAATTTTTTTTACAATGTATGCTGTATAACAAGAAATTGAATTTAAAATTATTTTTATAAAGTTCGGAACGTTTATTTTGGCATTACAATATTTGGTTATAAACTATACTTGGAAAAATAAAACAAACCCTTGTTGCCGCCTTGGTGTTATTGGCGAGCCTTCTGATATCTGGGCGTACTGGAGGGATTTAGCACCATTGAGGCAAGTATCTACTCTTTTCCTTGGTGGATCTGATGATTCAGCTCGCACCCTCGCTACTACCTGCTCAGCTTCATCCTCCAATGCTGGTCTTCTCCTTTTTCTCTCAAGAAGGAGGAAATAAATTACTTTTTCAGTATTATGGCTGGAATAAAAAAAACAAAAAAACAGAACCAGTTGAGATTATGGTAATGTAAGCAACAAAAATTGAGGGATAAAAGCTATTTTTTCTAACTATTTTGTTATATGAAAAATGAATTTATGAAATATTCTTTAATTCTGAGAGGTACCTATTGTTTTACCTGTTACTGAGGTGTATTTCAAAACAAATCAAGTAAAAGTGGCGTTAGCAACTATATGTTACAAAAAATATATAAATTAATATTTTTTATATTAAGTTCTATATTTAACTTCATTTTCATTTCATTACAATTAATAGTTAAAAAATATTTCTTGAAAAAATAGAAATACAACAAAGATGGTTCCTTATAAAGAATTATCTTATGAATGAAACATGAATTTGAATGAACAGCAAAATCAGTGTAGGATATTTATTACTTATTAAAAGTAACAATACTCCAATTATTAGCTTATTGAGACTAACAAATAATAGTAGAACATTAGTAAATTGGTTCCATTAAAATTACTTTTAAGGAACCCCTTAAGTCTCCGAGACATATGCGTTTCAGAAAAATCAATTCTATTAACAGAAAGAGCAGAGAACAACACCTTGATGGAACCTCAAACTGTAATCATGGGAGACCTAAGTGGTGCGAGTAAGGATTAAGCAAAATTTGACACCATGAAATAAGTAAATCACTTTAAAAAGCCATGACATCCTCAGAAGAACTCGTATTTAAGCTTAGGATAAAGTGATTAAGCAATAAATCACTTTGCTGAGATTTTTTCTTATGGTTGATATCAGGTTTTTTGTAAAGCAATTTGTCCGTAACATATATAGAAAGACCAATTTTTCTTATTTTTAAGATCACTGAATTTATTTGAATTTTGAGACTCTGCAACTATTAAAAATAAATTGTCAACGATTTAACATTATGATTTTTCTTTTCTTTTCTGGAGCACTGCAATGAATAAGGGCCTATTTTATTTTAAAGCCCAATATACTGTATTAAGACAGTCTAATAGCTTTCCTTAACTAGGAAATTCAGGTTCTCAATATTAAAGCATCACACTAATAAATTATGTGGTATATTGCTTCATTTTCTATCTCCATATATTAAACATCTGTAGTAAAAGTGGGAGAACATAAGGGAGAATACAAGAAGCTAATGGACACTTAGGTGAAATTAATCATTAAATTTCAGGATCTTGTAAAGAATTCAAATGCGTTTTTGGTTTATAGAAAAATAAATTACCAATAATATACAAATAATATACCAATGTACATGTGTTGACCAAAGGTGACTGACTTCTATATTTTAAATAAAGTTGTGAAAGTAAATAGGATTTACTTAAGATTAGGGAATCAGCAATAAGAATGGCATGGACGTGGTCAGCTGTTCTGCAGTAATGCTTTCATTATTGTCCTGAAGCTTAGAAAGATGTATCCAGCAGGTTAGAAGGGTGGAAGGATAAGTAAATTTGTAGGTAAATGATGTGCAAGGGTGCCCATCCTCCCAAGGTCAATGGCTCAAGACCTATACCCCTCTCTCCAAACGTTGTGTTAGTCTCCTCTTCTTAAAAACAGTACAAGCGAAAGTAGGGTTAGACAAATCATAGATAATATATAATTACACTTGTGGTGGTTTTTTTCCTAGTTCTCTTTTTGAAACTTTTCACTCCGAAAATTCATAGCCTCGTTGAAATGTGCCCCATCAAAAATTCAAAACCCAGTCAAAATATGCACCTCTAAAAACTTTTTATGGTGCACCTTGCGCCAGGAAACCCCCTTCTGGGCACCCCTGATGACATGTATATGATAACCAGGCAATGGAATAAGTCTATGTGTCATTAACGTAAGTAGAAAAAAAAATCATTGGTAAGGAAAATCCAGAGGAATAAAAGAGCTGGAACCTCTTGGAGGGCTCCTTCATCCAAATAGCAGAATGATAATAAGTTTATATATGTCCAGACTTAATATGAACTACATGTTTTCAACATTACCACAACTGTAACATATCATTAACTAAGTTTTGTTTATTATTACTAAGCTTTGTTAACAAGATTTAAAGAAAGAAAGAAATGCTATGAACATACTTAGGGTTGAGGAGCTCTTGTATGAGTCTGTCCCGTTCTTTAAAACAGCCTAAGGAGGTTATTGCCTGAAGTACATCAGTATCCATATCAGCAACTGAGGGTATGATGTGTGTCTGGACGACTTCCATCATTGGTAGTTCAAGTTCCAGTTCCCCTTTACCGCCCGCTGTCACCCAAGGGTGCCTGTTGATGTCTGATAACTGTAATAAAAAATATAAAAAATCATTTTTTGGATTACTTATAACAGGATGCTAATATCTCATTTGTAATAGTTTGGAATAAAAATCCTGTTTGAGAAATCAAACTAGAATCAATGAAAGATATTAGGTTCAGTATACTAGGTAAGAAAGGGTACTGTTTCTAGCTTGATTATGAAAGAAGATCATTTTTTCAGAACCAAGATCAATAAATTTTATTCTAGCATATGTTAATAACATTTACATACATATATATATATATATATATATATATATATATATATATATATATATATATATATATATATATATATATATATATGTGTGTGTAAACATAACAATTTAGTTCATACCGTTAGTCGTTTCTCTGGGTTGACTTCTATCATACCCCTGAGGAGGTTCTGACAGTCGGGCGGAACAAAATGCGGGATGTGAAACACCCCTCTCTTGACCTTCTCTAAAAGTTGCCTTAGGTTGTCATCATCAAAAGGCAAGGCGCCAACTAGGAGGGCATAAAGGATGACGCCGCATGACCAGACATCTGCCCTTCGCCCGTCATATTTTTCTCCCTTAAAAAAATAAAAATGGTAATTACATTTACAAATAGATTTAAGTATGATTCTTCGGAACTAGGTTGATTAACTGGGATATAGAATTTATATTATGTTAGAAAAACATGGCAACAAATAACAATAAGATAAGTTTTGAATGTGACAAAAAAGAGACAAACAACAAGAATGACTAATTACTGGCGAATTGGCAAGGCTTTTTTAAAACCCATTTTATATTTTTTCTAAAACTATTTTCACTCAATCGACTATGATGAAAGATAAACATAAGATGTAATATAATAATAATAATATAATAAATGATAAAAAATGTACATATTCAGTACCAACCCTTATGACTTCCGGACATGCGTAGTGAGGCGAACCGCAACTCGTTTCCAGCATACTTCCTCCTGGCTGTAACGACGCCATTCCGAAGTCTGCAATTTTTATATTATTTTTTTCATCCAAGAGGAGGTTTTCGGGCTTCAGGTCTCTGTGACTATAAGAAACAAAAAATACGGATATTTTATACGTATAAAAATAAAATCATTATTTTTTTAAAAAGATAATTATCAATTGATTGAGCAATTTCTTCAAGTAACGACATATTCTAATAACTTCAGTCACTCTAAATTCTAAGTTCCCACGTGTTAAACCCTCAATAATTACGAGAGTAGCTTGTTCAAGGCTAGATTTGAAATCTGTTTCTGGAAATTCAATCCTTTGTTAACAACTGCGTACTTTTTCGGGTGATTTGAAAAATGGAGCAAAATTGCTAACAATTGTTTGAAACGTCGTAAAAACTATGCATATTTTTGAAAACCGATGTTTCAGCTGTCTAAGACTTCACTATAAGTACCTAATTCTGCCCAGTACATACCGTTAGGTTTTAATTTCTTCTCGTATTATTTCACATCAGGGCATCATTAACGCGATAACTCATTTAAAATTTTCTGTATAAATTTCTGGCTAAAGCCCTCCTCCCAAAAATAGTATGATATAACTATGTTTTATAGAAAAAAATATTAAAAACCATCTCTTAAAGTGTTATTGTTCGTGAAATTGCATTTAATACAACTTCAAAATCACTTAAACACTATTTCATATAGGTAGTTCATTTCTTTCATTTAATAAAAAAAAAAATTATCGTTATATATATGAACAAAAAGTTTTCGAGCTGAAGTCTCCCCAAAATATAATCCTGGATCCGCTAGTGAGTGAAGTCAAACTTCCAAATTTTAACTTTGGTTTATTTCCCATTGTCCAACAGCGCCGTCAGCTCGCTCAAGTGTGCGGTACAGGTAATTGAACTCGTAATCTTCGGGGTATCGGATTTCCGGTCAACGCATGTTATACAAAACGCGTTAGTCCATTCGACCACCCAGTCCCCAAATAAAAGAAGTCACAAACTATGATCCTGCCTCCAATCTCTTTTAACAAACTGGGAACGATACTATAGCTTTTTAGAGTGATAAAGACGAATTTATTCTAAAGTAGTTCCACCTTGACAATAGTGAATTGTGCTCATGTACATGTCCTTCCATCAATTTTTCATAGAGCTGTGTTTTATTGTATGAAATAAACTACCACGCCTAAGTGCAGGATAAGCAAAAGCATATTCTCACGATTTTAATAGAAAGTGTGATTTTGAGCATTTATATTCAATGTTGATCAGATATTCAGAAATTTAAATTAAAACATCATATCTTTGTCCAAAGGATGTATTTTTCTTTGTTATTTTAGTTTGTATTTTTCTTTCACTCAGTTAACATGGAGTGGAGTGATAAAGAAAATCGAATAGCTGTGATCGCCATACACAAAGTTGGAAAATGTAGATCAGAGATTTTCAACACTTTGAAACCTTTGAGTATCAGCTATATGTTCGAGTGTCGCACTGTAAATAGATATCATGAGACCCTATCTGTATGGGACAGACCTCGAATGTCTCCACACTCTGAGAATGGCAAATGCAGTGAGAGCTGTGGCTGCTCGAATTAGAAAAAATCCCATTTGTAAAATAAATATTATGCGGATTATTTTATCTTGTAATTTTGGTTATTTCACTTTTGCTACGTGGCTGTCGATATGGAATTTTAGAATAAATAAGACATAAGGACACAAGACTTGCAGTACATGCACTATTTCTATCAATGGGTTTATTGAATGAAGATGATCTGTAACTGGGAAGCACTTATGAAATCCGATCTGTTCAGTAGATACAGATATTTTTTTAGATGATTCTTCTTTTTAGAACACTTAAGAAAGGAAGGATCTCATTCTCATTTGACAGGCCATATCTAATTGTTAGCAGCTTCTATAAAACTTTTAATAATAAGCATAGCATTGGGCGTTCCTTCCCTCCCTCCCCTCCACTCTCTTCTAACTTGAAATAATTAAAACATTAATAAAAGTTTAGTAATTGAGGAAAACATATAAGAAACTTAGTGCTTTTTCCGCTTTTATAAACTGAAACTAAAAGTTCCAATTCTGTCTTTTACCTTAACAAAGTTTTAATGATGAAGTGTTCATAATCATGACTAAAATCAGAAAATTTAGCATTCTTGCTCAACCACAGAACTTAACAACATGCTTATCCTATCCTTTTCTTCTATGCCATATAGCCCAGTCAAATTAGATATGTTCAGTTGTATAAGGCCGGGTAATTCGAATTTCTTTTTTATAATGTTAGATATGTAGTGAATATAAAAAAATCCAAGTTTCTGCCCTTGAAGCCAAGTGAGTTCGCTGCAGTCCTCCAAAAACCATTGAAATTTCAAACTTTTTTTGTTTACACTAAATATCTCATTTTTAGAGGGCTATAGATAAAAAATGGTTATGTTCAATCTTAAACAGTTTAAAATGATCTAATAATGTTATACATAACTTTTTTTTTCTAAACCCAACAGGAAGAAAACTATCGAGCTTTCAAAATTTATCCATTTTAATTTCTTAAAAAAATAGTGCTCTTTCAGTTTTGAACGGAAGAATTCAGTAACTCCATTTTGAAGCTCGTTCAGAGAATTCGGAGGTTTTGAAGATAATGAACTATTGATTGGAACCGTAGACTGTAGTTAATTGGGAGGTGTTTTTTAAAAGTATGTTACACGGTGGGTCAGACCCCTCTACCGTGCACCCTTCCCTCACATCCTAATAGATTGCATACAGTTGTGTTCCTTTTAACTATTTAATATAAAAAAAACCTATATTTTTTAAAAAAAAGGTTGCCGCACTGTCCTAAAATGGCTTTCAAACATGGAAGATTGACATCTTCAACTTGAGTTAGTTTTTCGGCCACTGAAATTTAGCTTAAATTTATCTTAATTTCGTCATAATGGGTTTCTTATAATTATTCTGGACAGTCAGAGAACAAACAAAAATAAAAAATAATTGGTATTGGCAAAATAAACAAAACAAGTAAAGTTATTTTTTTCAATTCGTTCAAACTAAAGTTGAAAATCAAGCGTCGTTTGTAAATAACAGCCAAAAATAACGAAAAACGCGCCGAAATAACTCATTTGGAAAATACATTCATATTTCTAAAACACTGATTATTTTTAAAAATATTTGAAGTGATTACATAGAAAATAGACTTAATTGATGTTAAAGCAGCAATGGCATAGGCGCCTAGAGTCCTCTGCCACATCATTCAATACTCATAAATAGCATTATTATAGTGTTATAATATAATTACTTTATAATATATTATATAATGTTATAATATATGTGTTATAATATATTATATAATGTTATAATATAATTACACTTTTACTACATTATTTTGATTTTATTAACGAACAAATATTATTACAATAATTTGATTGTCCAAAAATTTTTTTGTGCAGAAATCAAACGGTCATGAGATGGTAATTTGGATATCATTAATTATTAAAAAATATGATACGATAAAGTTCATTTAAATGTAACTAGAAAAACGGTGATTGTTGGTAATCAATTTCATTAAAATAAGTTGAAACAGTAAAAATAAAATAATAAGGTTTTTTCGAATTTTAAAATATTAATTTCTTTTTAGCGATTTTTATTTAAGTTGTTAAATTTAGAGAATTTCGAAAAGGAAAGCAGCTTTGTCTACCTCGGATCTGAGGTCAATTCCGAAAACGACATCTCTCGAGAAGTCATTAGGATTATAGCAACGGCGAAACGGTCCTACTTTGGCCTTGCGAAGCATTTTAGAAGCAGGTTCCCCTCTAATAGGACCAAGATCACTCTCTACAAAACCTTGATCCGCCCTATGTTAACTTATGGATCATAAGCATGGACCTTTAAGATGCATGATGAAAATAGAATTTTGATCTTTGAGAGATAAATCTCTCTAAAAAGGATTTTTGGTCCTGTCAGAGAGGGTGGAATTTGGAGAAGAATGAGAAATGCCGAACTTGCTATCCTTTTAAGGATATAGACTTTGTCAAGTTTATCAAGATGGGTAGACTTCGATGAGCCGGGCACGTCGCACGTATGGATGATTCGGCGATACCCAGGAAGATGCTGTCCGGAAAGATGCATGGTCAAAGAAAGGTTGGCAGACCGAACGTAAGATGGGAGGATTCAGTGACATCGGACGCACGGGCTCTACTGGGAGCCCGAAACTGGAGAGCTGCTGCAGCTGATCGTATTGACTGGCGAGGGATTTTGAATTAGGCCGAGTCTCGGTGACGGGATGTAGCGCCATCTATGCATGTATGTACGTCTAGAGAAATATGTTTCCTATAAAAGCTATAGAAAAAATGTTTGCGCTTTAATATTTCATTTGAAAATTTGAGCTATGTCACCTATAAAAACAGATAATTAATTAAAAGCAAAATATTATAAATATTTTTTTCAAAACTTTACCCATTTTGAAAGTTCGTTAGTTCAATTCTTATTGTTACAAGCTGCTTATGATTGAATATTAATTATTATTAATACACAAAATAAAATTGGATATAAGAAAATTAAATTTGCGATCTGCAAATTTCTTTGCAATGAGCAAATTTTTTGGCAGCTTCATAGCGTTCAATTACAATGCAGGAAATAGTTCAGTTAAGCAGGTCTCTTGGCCACCGCCTAAGTAATCGTCGAGGTGGGCTGTACGGGTTTCTAGTGCTTTTAAGGTTTTCTGTTAGAGGATTTGAGTTGTAAGTTAGTCTTTGGTGAAAGTTGCTGTAGTTTTTTTTTGCTGAGTCTGAAATTGTTGGGATGTTCAAGTCTTTATGTAATCTATTGTTTGCGACATAAAATGGTGCGTCAACTATTCTTCGTAAAATTGATTATAGCCATTTTTTATTTAAGTCGCTTAAAAAGCAGATATTTAGCCTAAACCAAAAAAGTTCGAAATTTCATTGTTTTTGAACCCACAAGGCTTTCAAGAGCGGAAACTTGGATTTTTTATATTCACTACATACCTTACAATATAAGAAAGAAAAATTGAATTACTCGACCTTTTCAAAGCTAGACCCTTTTTTGTGCTAATTTGACTAGGCTAATAGGTGTCGATCACTATTGGGACTGTGGGGACGCACTCCCTCCCCACCAATGCTAAAAGTGGTCCCATTTGTCCCCACTAATATTTTGGATGGGTACGTATGTTTTGGCTGTTTTTTTTTGTTTTAATTTTGGATCCAGATTTTTTTCATTGCAATGAGTTCACAATCATAAACTATGATCGATAAAGACTAAACTCCTATATAACACAACATTAAGCTACTGAAGTAATTTAAAGCTAAACTGTAATTTGTAGATAATCAAACACGTAAGACTGCAATTCTTGAGACCCGCTTTCTTTTTTTACATACATATTTAGTATGGACCATGATTTTAAAAGCATTCGCACATTAAAACTGCGTTATAAGATCGTGGCCATTTTTGATTCCTTCCTTCCTACCCTCTTCGACTAGGAACTAGATCTTATTCTAAGTTAACAAGACAACAGACCAGGCTCCGTCGATCTGAAACCGAAAACCGGTGAGGTACTAATTAAAGGATGCGGACTATATTACAGGGTCCGGAGAAAAGCAGCCATTCTTGATCAGGTGATTGAGTTTAAGAAACGTCTACCATTACTAATTGGCAATAATCATCGATTCAGTCGACAAGAATAATGTGTGAAAAAAAATAAAATTTTAATAGCAACCATATAATAAAACATAAAAACAAAAATAACTCTTGACCATTATAGAAAAATATAGGTAACATAAAAAAAAAATATAGAATATAAAAAATATAGTATAAAATAAAATATAAAAATATAATATATAAGAAACATTCCTTAGCCATTATGTAAAAATATAAAACAGTGAGTGTTATTTTTTAAATTTCTCTTAAGTTACAATTTTTTGATAGCCTGGTATTCATAATTAACTCTTTGATTGTAATTGAGATTTGGAGAACTGTCAGTTAAGATGAAAATTGATAAAAAAAATAAAAAAGAATAAAAACATTTCTTATAGTTTTCCATTTTGTTGGAAAGTATTTCGTATGAACAGATGAAGTAATAGTAGACATCGGTCAGAAAAAATAATAACAGAAAAATATCACTACAAATATTAAAATGACAGTAAATTACAAAACACAAGACAAAACCGAATTAAAGTAGAAGAATCAATAAACCTAATCATATGAGAAAATAGGCAATAAAGGGAAGGAAAA
This sequence comes from Nezara viridula, assembly GCA_928085145.1. Classification (NCBI taxonomy): domain Eukaryota; kingdom Metazoa; phylum Arthropoda; class Insecta; order Hemiptera; family Pentatomidae; genus Nezara; species Nezara viridula. The sequence continues at coordinate 130,830,689 of OV725079.1, forward strand.
CAAGGTATGGAAAGGTAAGTCAGAATTCTCACGTTTAAAAAATTGTTGGTCAATATTGATTTTGCTCCTGAAGATGTTTATCTAAAGAAATGTAATAGGCAAATTTTATCAAAAAACAAAGAGGTTAAAACAAAAAAAAGGTATAAATTGTAAAAATTCATAAAATGTATCAATAATTAGTTCTTGGATTGAAGAGACGGGCCTATCAGTTTTTAATATGATGAGAGAATATTTTCCGAAACGTCAAACAAATGTAAAGGAATGTGATAAATAGAAATATACAATAGTTGCAAGGAAGTTATTGTCAACTTCCCCAGTAAAAAAAAATATTACTAATTGGTATTTTTTATTTTGTAGGCTAGAATCAATTTCCAAAATTAAAAATGTATATCCAATAAACTATTAAATATCACAAATATCACGGTTAAAAATCCTTTCATCCAATCCGAAGTTCGTTGCATTTGCCAGCTGCTATTTACACCTTTGTCAAAATGAGGACGATTTACGAACCATTTACCACTAAAATACACGTTATCTCCCAATACTTTATTTATTGTAATATTGAATGATCTGAATACCAATATTCGTCGATGTTGACAGAGATTCGGATTCGGTCGTGATAGGTAGGGATTGATATTTGCTTCAGGTCAGCACATTTTATGTTGATAATAATCAAAATGTATCATCAATTTCCTTAAAAAACAAAAATAGTGTCATGCGTTCAAAATTGCTTCTTCATCCATCCCAACACCACACTGGGAGTCGAATGACAAATTAAGAATATTTAGAGGGTAAAAATATAAGATGAATAATGGATAAAATTTCTGTGAGTCAGAAATTTCTTGTTACATGAAAAAAATGTAACATTGAAGAAGAAATCATAATTTAAAAAAAATCGACTAATAAACTAAATATATAAAAAAAAAAAATTAATTTTATAACCTTATCAATCCTAAAGAAGCGATGAAATTTACTAGCAAATTATTTTAATTTGCAGACTAGCAGTGAAATAATAACGTCTTCAAACATTGGAACGCGTTATAGTAATGGAGCATCTTCCATCGCCGAACAAAACTCAAAAAGTCTTCTATAATATATGTATATATATATATATATATATATATATATATACTTCTGTATGTTGAGAAGTACAGATGCATGAGGCGGAACAAAGCTATGGCAACGAGCCATACTGTGAAGAAGAAGGAGCTCTACTACTGGAGCATGTTCAATCTCCATATTCGTCAATTTACAATCCGTCATTCAGGATGGATGGGTATGAGATGAGGTTATTTTTGTAGTTGGGATTTTTCTATTTATATTACATTATTTTATCGTTTTTTAATTTTGCAAGTATTGGCCATTTATATTAATATTATATGATCTTTAACTTTGACAAGATCTAACTAAAAATTGAGAATATATAATTTTTTTCCCAGTGTTTTGAGCTCCAATCGTTTCAAAGTAGTCGATGAATTTCATTTAATAAATTTATCCATCAAACTAGAAAATCGATTGAGCCGCTGGCCCGAGTAATCGTTAGATATCTACAGAGTGGCCATAAACTGATGATCGAACGGAGAAAGTGCACAGTATCTAATTTATAGTGCGACTACACAAGCTGAACACATTAGATCTCATGCGACTTTGCCAGTGTTGTGTAAATATGACGAAATTTCACATGAGGAAAGAAGTGTGTTCATTCATAATAGTTTTGACGGGAGAATAATTGAATGAAGACAAGTTTATCAATTTAGACAGAGTCGTTTACTTCAAGAATGAATCCTAACCCGCACTGAAAATTTTTCAGGAATATATATATATATTATTAAGCGGTAGTCGCTTGGAACTAGGTCTGGTGTATAGGGAGGGCGGGGCAAAAGGTCCTAACCAAGGTTCAATAATTTATTGTGAGTGACCAATGAGGTGTGTGGCCAAGCTTTGTCTTGGTGGAACACAACACCGATCATTCATAACTCTTTAGGATGTTTTTCAAATTCGATGTTTTGATATCCGCTGGAAAGCTGAATTATTGTTCTTCAAAGCCAAATGAATGTTTTTCTGATTTAATACCTACATAAGAAATAAATAAACAAAAACGCCTTATAGATTTTTATTTTTTATCTGCATTTGTAGTTTGTTTAAGGTCCTGTTGAAGTCATTTTGTGGCTCTAAATTTCTTGTAGATAGCTAATGTCGTATTGAAGTTATAACACTTCTTTTGTGATTTAAAAAAAGAATATATGGATCCAACAAGTAAGCCTGGAAACAGCCGAGTTTGTGCAAATGGTTTTCTATACTTGTGTGCGACACATTTAGAGCCATAGCAATCTCTCGCACTGATTGGGTGGCATTTTGATCAACAATGGCCTAACCAACTGCTCGTTTCAATTTCATGTGGGCGGCCAGACCGTTGAGCATCATTCATGTCAGAATTTTCTGAATGAAATTTTTCAAACCAATATAGACAGGTGGTTAAGTCGTCAACCCCATAAACACTAAATATTTTCTATGAGCTTCTGAAGCACGCTTATCTTTTTACTTTCACTTACGTATATATGTTATATAAAGTAAGGGTAAGTATTGCGATCATGAAAATTTTTGAATCTGAGTTTTCAATGGAAATACACGTTTTGAGGTACCTTGAGTCCAAATAACCAAGTCCCTAAAAATGGTCTGTGTGTTTGTTAGCAGTCTAGCTCAAAAACGAAATGACGTAAGAAACTGATATTACGTATTTAAGATAGGTATATGGCTTAGATGTGACAGCAACTTTTTCCTTGAAATCGGCTAATCGGAAGTGCCACTTTGTATTATTGAAACACATTTTTACAATTTTCTCAAAAACTGCTCTTACGATTTTGATTAAACTCGGTGTATCATTGTATAATTAATTGGTCTTTAATATCAATCAGGTCTTATCCCCATTGATGTCACTTTATGTGGCTTAAATGGCTAATTTTCAAAAGTACTTCCTTTCCTCTAAAGTACCTTTAATATAGTTTATTTAAAAAAATAATCATATCATGTTATTCAGAGTTCGAAAAAAATGCTAGATATAACTTTTGAAAGAATTTGATAATTGAATAAAGGAGAAAAAAATAAAAATGCTTAACCGGGTCGAAAATGAGCCTCCGGAATAACCGGTCAGAAGATATACGTATAATATATCGTTGGAAAGTGAAGAATTTTAGAAAAAAACAATATATAATATAGAAATTGTAGAATGTAAAGGAGAGTGGCGAAAACATTATAAATAATAGTGTTAGAAAACTTACATTATTTAACGTAAACCACATGTTTCCAAGGAAATTAAATGAAATTTTCATAATAAATTTTAAACTTTTGGTTAGAAAAATGTTTTTCTAATATTGAAAAAAAGTATTTAAAATCCACCGAATCAAGCCAAATTTTTATATGTTTGATACGAAGATTAACGTTTGATATGAAAATAAGCAACTCATTTAAATTTTATGACTTTATTCACATTCCCGATAATTCAATCATATTAGCCCAAATGACGCTAACACGAATTCCATTCTCGTAGAAGTTATATGGAAACGATTTATTGAAAAGAGCATAATTTATATGAAGAGCAGTGGTCCGGTGCCCCCCGGCTCCCGTTTGGTTGGTGGAGAGCTGTCGCCCGGGGCGGCGGGCCTGCCTTGCGGCGGGGCTGCTGCCCTGGGGTGCGGCCGGCTAGCCCTGGTACCAGCGGGGGCGGGCTGGCTGCCCGGGGCCACCCGGACGGCTCTTCGCCGACTGCTGACGAGGGGGCAGCTTTGGCCACTCACAAAAAAATCTTAAGGTACTATTTCCCTGGCGCAGTCCACGACCGCGACTGTTCGCGGTTGACCACTGCTTTAGTGGAATAGAAAGGGACATATTTCGCTGGCGCTGCTCGCCAGTCTAGGTATGACGTCATATCTAAGCTGCTCGTATCCGACTCCTCTTGAAGCAGTGGCGGTTGGCGGTTCGGCGGTTTTAGGTTAGGTTATCATATCGGAGCATTGTTTTGATGATAACAGTCTCGTCGATACATTTTATTTCCTATGTTTCTGTCAAGTCTGGCAAAATTATAACAAATATTGCTTAAAACTGAAACAATGCAATAGTAAATTATTTTTTTGAGGTTGAAGTAACAAGATTATTCATTTATTTATTCCACCAGCAATATTTTACAGCGAAATACAAATATACCTAAATCTAAACGATATTAAATAAATTAAAGAATCCAACAAATTTTATCGTCAGGTAAATACTAAAATCCACCCATTGAAAAATCTATTTGTATTTTTTAATTAAAGTGGTGATTTACTGAATACTATTGATAAAACTATAAAACATCGCCTGCTGGGATTTAATTACAAATATATGATATTTATTAATAATCAATTATGTATTAATTACTATTACTTTTCAAACTAATAATATCTAATATCAGAGGGACTTTGATGATGAGCATCACATCGAAATACTGATATTCCTTCTCTTTATGATCAACATTTTCTCTTCTTTTTCCATCTCAAATAAAAAAGCGGTAGTCAGATGTTCATTATTATAGGATGTTCATTTTTATTATTATATAATGTCCATTTTTTTATCTTCGAAGATACAGCGAAATGTTCGAAGGTTATAGGCAGGTTAAAACAACCCAAGTGAGCAGTTCCAGCGAAATAGCTACGCCAACAGCGGTTGGCAGCGTGGAATAGCGGTCGCTGTCGTGGGCCGCGCCAACGAAATAGTGCCTTTACATGCCCGCACCGCGTCCGAGAGGCACCTCGATGAAACCAAACATGGCCGTAGCTGGTTACCATGTTAGTCTAACCTAACGACCTTAATGTTCCACATGTTTCCGATTTGGCCCAATCCAGATACCTATCCTTCCATAACATAGCCTTGCTCCCTCTTCGGTTCCTGATAACAGTCCGAGGGGTCTGAAAAGAAGATGGTCTCGTGATCTCCTTATGTAGACATATTATTAGAGCGCTACTAGTGTGTAGTTTCTCAACAAGCTTTTTCATGTGATTATATTCCTGTGTACACATTTACTTGATGTATTTATATTCCGCCATCCCGTTGTCCGGTGGAGGGGGTCTTTTAACTCTGGTATTAATTCCCCGACCTCAGCACAAAACTCCGCATAGACTTAAAGACGGGAAAGGAGAGAAAAGATTCTTACAGTTTTATATTTAATATAAACTCTGGAACTTGACAAATTAATTAATATGGCAAAGGATTAAAGTTACTTTACTTTATTGAAATTTGAATTATTCTATATTAATATCTTTTATTGGCGAACATGAACCCAGCCGAAGTTATTCCTATTTATCTATCAATACATGGTTTAATTTTTTTATATACATAACAGTGGTCCGTTGTAATCCTAACTTGAGTTCTGGTATCATCCAAGGTTTTTCGGTCACATGACAACATAGCAAACGGTTGTTTCCCGATTTTTACATTAAATATTTATGTCTCGGCAATCTCGGCACATCACCCCTGTCAGGGGATTCCATCCACTTGCCTGCTCCCGAACTTTCAAACTGAATACTTGATCAAGTCCTGTCGTGTTAATAATTGAGTTTACGTGGCAACAAGCGTTCGTCGGAGTGTTGCCGTGTTATTCTCATTTCTTTGGGTATTAATAAACCATATTCCGCTAATAATAGGGGCTGGGAGAAGGAAATATTCAACAGTATGTCGCACTTCAAAGATATCCCAAGGCTAATCCACTTAATTCTGTAATCCGAGAAGCTTTTATGTTCTCTTCTGTCAGTAATAGTCTCAGGGTAGAGGAATAAATGGAGTGAATAATTTTGAATTATGAAAGTGGTATATTAAATAATATCTGAAGAATGCAACCTATCTTTCTTATTTGTGCGTTGAAAAACAAGAAGCAGAAATAATCATGAATTTTCAAAACAAGCCAGTTGCTTACTACTACGAGAGTTGCTTTGCAAGAATGTGGTAAGATAAGTTAGGCATAGAAGATCAAAAGAGGATTAATTTTTGTTCTATATGGATCAGAACAAAAAATCTAAGAAAAGGGAGGGGGGCAAAACGATATTCTCGTCTGCTCTCTATTTTTATTAGGATAGGGCGAAGGCAATCGTCCTCCTCTCCATCTCCCAAAATCTACGCTATGCTTGCAATTATTTGGCTCTTTTTTTACCTTCACTTGTTTCGATGTTAGCGATTTGGTTGAAATAGCATGGAGTCTAATATAACTTAAAGAGGATAAAGATTCTGGTTCCGAGGTTTCGAACATAGCTCGTAGGTGAATTTATAAAATTAATATTTACTCATAATGAAGAGCCCTATTCCCAATGAAGCTCATTTAGCAGTATCAAAGAGGTTTCGATTGTTTTGAAGGTCGTTTAGTATTATAATCTCACCTACTACTGTAATACTATTATCTCTTCTTTGCTTTGTCTAGTTCCATGGTAAGCAATGGCGTACTCAGAACAGTGAAACCCGGGCATTTTCACAGAGACGCCAGGCTGGAAGTGACTGCCATTTATTGTAATAAAAAAAAAAAAGAAAAAATACAAAGCATTTGAGAAAAATTAATTTCACCATAATTATAAAGCTGATAGATACTGCAGTCTTTGCGCAAAAGGCTTTGTACATTCTGTATTTACATGACCACTTTTTATTGAGCATTTCGTTATGTTTTTTATAACTGACATTGTAACTTACAGTTTTTTACATCACGATTTTCTGACTTTTAAATTACAGGTTTTCACAAAAGGTCATAGAGAAGAAATGAAACATCGTAGATTTCATTTTGTCGGAACAAAATATGAGCCAGGCAACAATCCAAATAAATTGTCCTAGCAGGCTTCCTTAATATGTATATTCCTTAATATCTTTTTTTTTTTTATTATTGAAATTTACAACTGTATAATGATAAATACAACCAGTAAATATAAAATAAGTAACTTGACATGTACAACATTGGTAGCACTCCAATTATATTTCTATATTAGAACGTCCCGAGGCCTTCTTCTTTTCAGACGCCTCGGACGTTATCAAGAATATAAGAGGAAGCAAGGTTGGAAACAAGAGGGTTTGGATGGTTCAGAATTTTAATATGGAAGGATAGGTATCTGGATTGAGCTAAATCAGAAACATGTGGTACATTAACGTTGTTATAGATATTTTTATTTGTGACAAAGTAGGGAGCATTGAGGATTTTACGAAGGATTTTGGATTTTAGGGAGTGGATACGAGGGAGCGGGGTAGCTCAGTGGTAGGGCACTGAGCTTCCAATGCACCGAGTTCGAACCCCGGCTCATGGCAGAAAATTTATTTATCTGTTTCATTGGTCGTAGGGCGAACTTGGGTCAGGAGTCCCTCCTGGGGCACACCCAGCCTCTATAAAGTGGGTAGATTTATAGATAGAAAACCTAGCGGTTGAGCGTGATCTCGGTCAAATCACGTCCTTGCACAACCGTGGACCTAGAAACAGTGCTTTCCCTAAATAGTACTGAACCCCAGACCCTTCATGGGTTGTAGTGGTACAGGTTTTTTTTTTTTTTTAGAGAGTGGATACGAGAGGAGTTTGATGGTTTAGTAGAGCCCCAAAGCTCGATCCCGTAAGTTCAAACAGTCTTATTATAGTAATATATATGAGTGTTTTGTAAATAGTGGGAAGTTTAAATCGTTTGTTTAGTAAGTGCTGCAGTAGTCGAAAACGTTGAGCGGTTTCTAGTCGTTTCAGTCTATCGGTATCGGATTTGCTCAACAGGTATAAGTGGGCTATTGTTGAAGGAGACTGTAGGACAGGAAATCGTAGGTTTAAGACGAAGAGTAAAGGTAATTTGATGGGATTTATTGAAAATTATTTTAATCTTCCAGTATTAAAATAATTTTTGAAGACTTGTGATGTGTGATTGATGAGATTGGGATGCAATAGATGGATCGTTATTAACTGACAGGATACACGTGTCATCGGCAAAGGCGGTGATGACAGTGTTGGTTTTTTTTTTTTACACTCATTTTTATGTGAAATAGTATATAGCACAGGAGGATAGCATGTCTCAGTTATAAGTTCTAAAAAACATGGAGTATATTACATGATATAAATTATTTGTTAGACGCTTGGCTTGACTTGGGATAGAAGCAGAAAAAAAGAAAAAGAAAAAAATATATATTAATTTTCCATTAAAATTGTGAAATAATAACGTTTTTAATTTAATAACTGGTGCTGCTGATTATAAATATATTTTAAAAAGACATTCCTAGCTTTGCTAAATAGATATCATTGTTATCAATGTCACTAAATTAATAAAATTTATATTTACTTCGTTGTTAGAGTCAACTAAATTATTAAAACTAATATAAAATCACGAATATAATTTCAATAATATATTTTTAATATTCAAAGATTAAAAATAAAGAATACAAATATATCTAACGAAGCACTAATGTAAAGATTTCTAATTGTAATTTTTTTTTATTTCCACCGCATTGCAGTGATCAAGCAACGAGTTTTTTTTATTCAATAGCGGTTCCATATTGCATATTGCACCATGTTGCAGTATGAAATACACATCACATCAGAATGAAATACACATTAACTATTTATTAATTATTAATTACCTACATTAATTTTACTATTCTAATAATAATTTAAAAATTGACAAAAACATTAATTTAGATTTTAATGTAGCAAAATATATGAGTTATTAGGTAATTTCAAGACTTGAAAGAGTTGAGAAATTCATATAAATTATATTTGAAGAAATTAAATTTAGATTTTGAAATCCGCGTTGCTTTGGTTGAGCCATTAAAAGACTTTTTAATATATTATAATTTAACTATATAAAAGAAATTCGAAAGTATTGAAGAAAGTATAAAAGAAAATTGAATCATCAAGATTATCCTTATTCGAACCTCCTGTAAGTATTCAATCACTAAAGTAATTACCAGGTACTGATGTAAACAATAAATAATTTAAGTGTACAAAAACTAGTTTTTAACGTGAAAAGGTCCAATTGATATTGCATATATATAAATAGCAGGATTTTTTTTTTCAATTTTTTTATAGTTTTTTTTTAAGCTGACAATGAGAACCAGCCCTAAATCTTTCTAACCGACTTCTCAAGCTGTTTCAGATAAAGATAAACAACTTAATTTAATTCTATCCTTATAAAAAATGTAAGTTAAAAAAAAATACTGAAGATATTTTTTACATCACCTTCGTGAAATAACGTTATGTTCTCATACATACATGTAAGAGGCTATGAGAGCTTACGCAATTGCCACGTGGACGACCAGATAGGAATCTGATTTCTATTTATAGTTATAAAATGGAAATCGATCGAACACTCTTTCACGCAGAAGCCGTCTCTATTAATATTAACAAACGAATGTTTAGGAACATGTATTGACAGGGACTTAAAAATTATGATATGCCATTACCATGCATCCCGAACAGTGATTTAACATTGGCATTGAAATAACATTTAACATTCTCGAGTGAAGCGCAATCCCTTCCCAAAATCATTTCTACCCTTTCTGAAATAAACTCTGATTCTTATTACATTAACATAATTACAATATTAATATATAATTATTACTGTTTTCTATCTGAATCCTCATTTATTATAAATAAACGCATAATTGCTGTACATAATTAATATCCATAATGAATTATTTTTTTAAAATTCTTTATCCAGCTATATTATATTCTGTCACAACAAAGGAAATTAGTAACAGCAATAAAAAAGTTCCTTACACCATACTTAGGTAGAATGAATAAAAATGAATTAAATGGAATAACAGCATAATGATAATATTAAATATGTATATATGTATATATGTATATATATATATATATATATGGCAATTTGACTGTTCACTTGTATGCCTGAGATTCAAGGCATACAAGTGAATTTGGAGTGTTCCATTCATAATATCTCTTTTCGAAATTTTTGCTTATTGTTGAGTATATGCAGGATGTTCCGCAAGTAAAGGGAAATATTTAAATGGCTGATAGTAGACATCAAGATCTACAAAAATTTCATATAAACAATTGTCCGATTTCCTACAGAAAAGTAGAAAATTTAAATTTGTGTTATTTTAAGTGACTAACGTTTTTTGTTGAATAGAAAGCGAGAGCTAAAAAAATATTTGATTTAAGTAATTAAACATTGTTCCATAGTAAACTAGAGAAAATTTACTTTAAATGGAAGTGGAGTTTATCATTGTTAAAACTACTTAAAGAGAACTATTGAGCGGACAAACATAACTAAGTTTTGTTTAAAAAAAAATTCCTAAATTATTTGTGATTTTTTTTATCACACTTTAACTGTACTAAATTTATCCGACTTTTATAACTTAATAAAATATTATTCACGTTATCGCTTCCAATTAAACAAAACGTGACTCAAATAAAAAAAAATACAAATCTTAAATTTCCTACTTTTCTACTTGGAATTGAGCAATAATTTTTTGTAGATGTCTGTTATGAACCTTTCAAATATTTCCCTCTATGAAAAACGGTAATATCAAAATTAACGATGAAATAATCCACATTTGTATTTTACGAGCGTGACTCGGAAAATGCTTATATTAAAAACAAATAAAAATAAATAAACTAAACTAAATTAGTTGTTCGATTTCCAGAACTAGTCAAACACACATCAACCAGTCAAAAATTACAAAATTGGGCCGGAGAACCAATTTAGCCTTCGTTTAGTCTGCTTGGTAAATTGGCAATCCGGTCTCGATCCATTTATTAATACCCGAAATGGTGTACGAGAAACATGTTTCATATTCAACATGTAAATACGACGGGAATTTTAGATTTTGAAAGGATGGGGGAAGATAATTAAACCTAAGTATTAAACCTTAGTAGTCTACAAATATCAGTTGTCGACGAAAATTTAATTTTCAATTATATTATAATTTTTTTCTATTCAATAATGTAGCATTCTCTCTCAAGGGAAATAGTGAGGTATGAACACAATCACACCATATATACAGAAAGCATGAAATAAACAGAAGCAAAATAACTAATAAATAATAATAAAAAAGTAAAGAAAAATATTACAATCTGTCTCAAAGGACATTCATAATAGTGTTCAGAGATCACATTCACACTATATGTACAATAAATAAAAATAAATAATACAGAAAAATAACATATATACAATAAATATAAATAAAATAACTTAAAGATAAGGAAATTTAAAAGAACACAGACATAAGTATAGACAATATTTACAACTAGGTGAGAGAACTATAAGCTAGGTTTGACTTTCCAACTATAGAGGGAAAAACAGGCCTCCAGGATATCCTTGCGCTACTATTTCAACCTCATCACTGGTGCTAAAGCCATTGTAAATAGAGCGAGAGTGGTAGAATAGACAAGCAATATTCACATCTTGAGTGGTGAATCTGGCCATTGCCAGAACTCAAATATATTAATACCACAAAAGGTCGCAGGGCCACTGCCATTTTAAATCTTCTTGGAGGATTATAAGGATGGGTGTTGCTGGGCAGATATTGTGCAAGGGGATTTGGATGATACGAAAGGTTCTGGTGAAATTTAGAGAATTTTCCTGGAATAAGTTCTAGGATAAATGGAATGTTGTCATGGTGTAAGGTTTTGTTAGTTACATAAAGGAGCATTAACTACTGTTCGAAGACTTTTGGGCTGAGAGGATTGGATACGTTTGATGTTAGAAAATTTCGCTGCACAACGTTGTTCTATTCCGTAGCGAATTTTAAATTAAATGAAATCGCAAATAATTCAGACGATATATTATTTAGTCACCGTGGAAATATTGTTGGTTATATTACACATTAGCTGGATTAAAAATAGTATTACATTCAGGAATACTAATTTGGAATATTTATCATGTTATCAATAAAACATGCAGAAAAATTAATGTTCTTTATCATCAGTTATAACATTTTTAAAGATTCCAAAAAACAATATTAAAGTATTTTCTCTTAGCGTTTTTCTAACATGACGAAAAGTGTATAAGAAAAGGATTTAAAACCTGGGGTTTCACTATGAAATCAATAAATGCAACATATCTGAAAATAAGAATTACTCCACTTTTTGCAACCAAAGCCTGCTTTTTTGAGATAGCTTTCAACTCAATAAAATTTCCGACTTAAAATTTCCGATTATGAAGTAACTTATGGTTTTTTTCTTGGTTCAGCACGGTAAGTGCTTTCTAACTAAAGTGTTGCTAGGTTTAATTTTAAATGGATAAGTGGCTGGGACAGATGGGCTGTCTTCCAAGGTAAATATTTGGTTAATAAGCGATCTAGCACTCTTGAGTACACAATGATAAATACCTATTTCTCACACAGAAGCAGAATATAAAAATTGCTAGATTATAATAGTCTGGCCATGTGTCTAAGAAGGAGATCGTCTTTCTCCAAATCATACTTCTCTTTTGGGCATGTGAATGGCATGGAGACATGGATAACCACGATTAAGATGAATAGACGAGGCTGATGACGATGCAGGTGCCATTGTGACGACTTGGCGGAAAATGGAAAATGGCAACGAAGACTGGAGGCGGCTTCTTAGTACTGCACAAAGGATAATTAAGTATATGGATACTCGGGAGAGATTGGCTTAAAGTATGAAACCACTTAAGAGAAAGGCAATGGTCATATTCGTCCTGCGTTATTTAGTATATACGTTAATTAGATAATATTTTTTTATTGTCCTTTCCAGTAAAAATATAACAGAAGTAATTTAATTTCTGATGAGAGGCATGGAACGACTATTTTGTAAAACATGCAACACATCACTTACACTGAAACACATTGTAACAACTTACAGACTATACTCTGGCACCAAAACAAAACATAATATACCTTCCAACATATCTGAAGCACTTTCAGATGACGAAGAAAAGATACAAAAAGTATTTGAATTTATAAAAGACATTAAATTTGTCCACCTAATTTGATTCCATCTAAAGCCGCTAACGACTCGCTCGGGTAGATGCGGAATGTAACAATAAATAAATAAATAATTTCTAAACACGTTCATAAATTCTAGTCACCGATAATCCGATTAGCGGTCGATAATGATATATTTATTATTAAGACTATACTAAGGAAACAGAGAAGGAAGACAAAATGATGAATGCAACAACCATTTCCTAAGGAGATAATTCAGCCGACCGAAGTAGTTTCCTGCGTTCGAGGTTTGGAGGTGGGAGGTTAGAACTTCAGCTGTAAATCTTGTTCTCAAACGATCGACTCCTGGAAATCCTCCTCATTGCTCATGGCCTGGTGATATAGTTTTCCTGGAAGTTCCTTCTTGGAAATGAGGAGTTCAAACTTTCAGTCAACAGAAGATTATTCAATGAGCGAACAACAATCTATCATATGTATAAGAATGAAATATGTATAATAATACAATGGAATGCATATATGTGTACAAATATTAGAACAAACTGTATTATTAATAAATTATTAGTGACTGGTTATATAAATTATACGCAAAATCTATAATAAAAACTGACCAAATTCATTTTCGCGACATTAAATAATAAAATTATAAACTTTTAACTCACCATATCGAGTGGCTGTGGCAGAAATCGAGGGCTGAGATGATCTGTCGAAAGAACCTCCGAGCCTCTTTCGGAGTTAACCTACCTTTCTTAACTAAATAATCGAATAATTCGCCGCCGGAAACGTGTTCCAAAACTAAATATCTGAAACAGAGAACCATATAACGTTAGGTTGCTGAATGCAACATTAACAAAACATTAAATAAAACAACGGTTAAATATTATGAATAAGAAAACATATATAAATACGATGAGGAATCATATTGACATTCATATTTTTAAAAGAAATGAAAGAACAATTTAAAGACAGTAAAAATCTTTTACATACCTTAAATGAAATTCGAAAATAAAATCTTTAACTTGTCTACTGTGTCGAACGGTTGGTGTTCAAGATAGTTGGAGACTAAAAATCATGAACTGAACAGATTAAGATCGTTGTGTTGATTTTATTTTTGAAAAATAGATGGTCCTTTTTAAGAGCATAATATCATGCAAAAGTCAAAACAAATAGAAATATTTTGGAGAAGGAAATGTCCGTCAAATAGAAAACGAGGAGACTAGAATTTTGTGTAAAGGTGAACCCGAAGAATTAACGAATAATAGACCAATTCCAATAGACCATAAAAAGTAAAAATGATTAAGTAGACCGGACTTGGAGGTTCTAAATCGAGTGACTCAGACTTATGGACTATACCATCAGATATTCAAAATTATCATAAGCAAGCTAGAACTTAGTAGAGATGCCGAAATTCGGATATTTATATTTGTGTTCCTCTCAGTTCTCATATATGGATCGAAAAACTGGACAACCATAAAGAAACACGGAGGTGAGATCACATTGGCGGAAATGAGGTTTATTAGAAGACTAGTTGATAAGAGCAGGAGGGACTGCAAGAACGCCAATTAAAATGGTAGGGGCATGTATGTAGAAAGGATGATAGAACAGAGAGGGCAGATAGTACTTGTAAGTCCATCTTGAAAAATGTGCACGGAAGAAGAAGAGGCACAATCCTGGACTTGAAAAGATCAACCAGGGACAGAGATCAGTAGACTAGATGAAGGAAAACTACAATTGAACGCTTCGCCGCATACAGGAGTTGAAGGAAGAAGGAGAAGCAAATGGATCAATATAACGGTATACAAATAAAGCGGTTTTAAATATTTCTTACTTTCAAAGTAAGATGGTCAAAGCATTATTAAAGACACCAGTTCTCCAACTATAGTAGAAAAAAAAGTAGTTAAAAATAACTTAATCTTGATAGGGGTCGTAAAACCAACGACAAAGTTAGTAAAGGAAATTAAGCAGCAAACAAAGGGCAAAGCTTAACGACCCAAAGGGAGCTTGGAACTCTCAGTACTCCCTCTTCACATATCCGCGACTAAGAATGTTAAATGGACTTGGGCGGAGTACAAGGGACCATGTTCTGGTTTCACAGTCCCTCTTTCACGGTCTAAGTCTGCAACATTCAACCTCGAGTGGTGAATGATTATTTACGACAAACAGAAATGGTAAAGGCAGTAAATTCCATATTACATTAGTACCTTTATATTTGGTGGGAAAATTAGTTCAAATAATTTAATCATTTATAGCCAATTTATTTCAGAACGTCAAATCAACCATTTGCAAATTTAGTAATCCTGAAAAGTTTTACTTTGCCTCCATCCCCATTTTTCTTACATGATAGGTAACGTGCAAGTCCTAAATTATCATTTAATTTAATTGTTAATTAATTTAATTATGCTATTAAATTAATGGAAAAATATAACGGAAATAGCAGTTTTTAATTGAAAGAATATGATTAATACCTTTCTATAAACGGGTCTTTCCAAAAAAGGTACATGCACAGATCAATGGTCAGAAATTGTTTTTTTTAGACTCTGAAGGCTATGAAACGTATGAATAACTAAATATTAAAACTGAATATTGAAACTGTGACAAGACTATAATAGTCTCCTTATCCATCTTATTTTCAAATCTGATATAATGTCAAAAAAGATTATCCTTAAACAGTTATCCTTTTTCTTGGGAGGGAGAGAGGAGGAAGTTGGTTTAAAATTACCCATCTGCAATTTTTCTAAACATTAAATTGTTGAAGTTTACAAGAGATAAGATTATATATATATATATATATATATATATATATATATATATATATATATATAAAATAGTGGAAGTTACATAATATGTAGATGAAAATTACAAAAAAAAGGAAAAAAAATAAATAAAACAAAAATATATTTACTAGAGATATCCCATCAATCCATCCAAATTTGTGCTGAATGAAACTAATTGGTGACAGCATAAACGCAGAGGAATGTTATATTAAACAGCTGATTTAACTATATTTAAATATATATTTAATTCAAATATATATATATATTAAATATATTTGAACATATTATTCCTGGAGTAGCCGTGTTTCCACTGGTTTTTATTTAATATGGATTTTAAATATACCTTGTTTTGTTTTTTTTGGTATTAATTAATTTGTTATCCTCTTTTAAATTTAATATATTTGATAGATTTTTTAATTATATTTTTTGAGTTTTTTGGTAACCGTATTTTCCCCCTCTGATTTCTCCTAATCAGCTGTTTAATATAACTTTCCTCTACTGTGTTTAAACTGTATTTAAGCTATTGTTTCCTCCAGTATATTTTTCGATATTTGGATGTGATTTATCTATTAAATGTTGTTGTTTTTTTTAATCTTTTCTTTCTTTATGATTCCTCACTACCGAAGGATGGGAAACATTGAGAGACGTTAAAGAAAATGTGCTCAGAATCGAGAATTTTTACTCGCGTTTTACGTTTCAAGGATCAAATTTTGTTTGGTATCTGTCTGTCTGTCTGCCTGTTTGCAGTCCAATCGACGTAACGAACATATCACCTACTACTGTTCATCTGATTTACATGAAATTTTTAGGAATTGTTCCGGTTGGTGTCTGAATGGGTAAGTAGTAAAAACAAAACAAAACCTGGAATATTACAGTATTTAAAATTTGACGATATTGATGGATACAAGAAAAATACTATATCTATGAACTAATAAATTATAAATATATACATATACATACAAAATGGAATTAAGAAATATAGATAGAAGTACAATGTGAATAAAAGCAAAAATGAGAGGCCGTACATAGATGTAAAATGTAAACATAAAAAGAGACCATTCATTGCAAAACTATTTCTTTCTTTTTCTTTGTTTTTCATTTTGCATATATGTGATCTTGTTTTTCTGTTCTGAAGATGTCTGAACAGGTGAAACATTGGTAGGTTAACTATTCACCTGAATTTTATAGACATGTATGTTATGGCTTTATGGTTTGGGTTTAATTTCTTTCATTATTATACTATTATATTTTTAACCTTAACTACTTAGCTTCGGAGTAATTGTAGTTGGAATTGTGTGGGATGTCTGATTCGAGTAGCGGTTCTGGTCATTTGATTGTGGTGATAATGGGAACTGCTGTCATGGCAATTGGGCACTAACAGGTCCTCCGCCTAATTTCAGCTTTCAATCCTCCTAAGCTGATGCGGCAATCTCCGAGGGATGCATTCCTCTGGTTGCATACTGCTGACATAATACTTCTATGATTATGGAGGGTCAATTACTTTCGAGGAAGACTTTCAGATACAGTTTATTGTTGCTTTTTTGTACATATCGAGTACATTTTTGAAACAGAGTGGCTTTTTGAGGAATATTACTTCTTTTTGCAGTTTTCATTTTTGAGTAGAAATATTTCAGATTTATTTTCGCCTTCGATTTCTTTCATTGACGACGAATTAGTTTTTATTACAAGTTGGAACACAGTTTTGATCATAGGAAAAAAAAAAAAAATATTCTGTTTCATTTCAGTAACAAGATAAGAAATATGTTGCTGCAAACAGTAGTTGTCCATTCATTATTAGTAGTAGCACTGAGTGAAGAACCCTTTTGTTTTAAATAAGGTTCTAAATACAAAATGTTTTTCACTCTCATTTCTGACAGACATTTCTCATCAAGGGAATGGAACGTCAATAAATTTGTCTGCAACATAAATAATAATTTTTTAAACAATAATTTCAGATTTATTGGCACTATATGCACGGGTGTTCAATTTCCTATACAACTATACTAAAGTTATCATTTCAACAATCACAAACAAGTTCGAAATACGTGGAACAGAAACCACGTTTTTCTGTTCATAAAACATTCTTAGAGATTCAAATACCCATCAATGTCATACTATTTCCTCCCTTGTATTAAAGTTTATAAGTATAAAATTTGAAACCACGAAGTATAAAATTTTTGGATATCCAGATACCCAAAATCCAGAGATTTTATAAAATATAATCAAGCAGGTTGGTCGTATTTCTATTATTTTAAGCAGAATTTTACATGATGTGGCGGATCGCTGTGGTGTTTTGTGGAAAATTTGAAAAATTTATCTAGATGAAAATTTGGTTTTATATATATATATATATATATATATATATATATATATATATATATATATATATATATATATATATATATCCGATTGGCGCTACGGACCATGAAGATCTTTGACCGCGAGTGTGGTCTCCAGGACACATCCCGATTCCCGACTTAAAGTACGGGGTAGAGTCATCAATCCTACGCCCGGTCAGTGTGTTGCCTCCAGTAGGCTGACGGGCCTCAGGGAAGGGGAGGGGGGGAGGAATCTCGAGTAGCGTTGCTCTCCTTGTTGGACGGTCACTTATCTAAGTGGTAGCCACGCTGAGCGTTGCTTAACTTTGATTATCTATTGCAAGTACCTTAGCCCGCAAGGCTACCCCAGTCCCCTTTATATATATATATATATATATATATAATATATATATATATATATATATATATATATATATATAATATATATATATATATATATATATATATATATATATATATATATAAATATATTTCATTCAAATATATTTAAATCAGCTGTTTAATATAACATTGCTCTGTGTTTATGCTGCCACCAATTAGTTTCATTCAGCACAAATTTGGATGGATTGATGAGATATCTCTAGTAAATATATTTTTGGTTTATTTCTTTTTTTTTCCTTTTTTTTATAATTTTCATCTACATATTATGTAACTTCCACCATTTTCTATATCCGTTTGTATCTTCCCCGTTATAGGCCTGAAGGAGACCTGCAAAGTCGAGTGGAAACGTTGGCTTGAAATAAAATAGTTTTTTTGCTACTTTAGTCTCTTTATGACCGCCATCCCGAACCATCTCGTTCCTTTAAAAACTATATTACTTAGTTAATTAGAATATAGATGTACTTAACAAACCTATATAATCTTGACTTGTTACGTGATGTACAGAGTATTAGTACACCGCGGTATGATATGAAGAGTTATGAATGCCTTCAGAACTCGGATGGGTCCCCTAGCACCACCTCATCACACTTAAAACTTCATCCTATATTTTCCCCGGCATCGCACAGTTGAAAACCTAATATAACTTTAAATTTCGAACCTTAAAGTATATCTTAATTTCCTTCGATCAAAGAATGTTATATTCAATCATAATTTAATCAACGTATTTTTGTAATAGATTTTTTTTTATAAAATATTTTTCATTTAAAAATAATTATAATAAAAATTTCGATTTCACACCCTCAACTTCCTCGCCTGCAGTCTTCGGACGATAGAAATATTTTATATAAAATGTAAAATATTAATATTCAAGACTTCTTCAGTGACGGATAACTGTCATTATATTGTATGAAACTTTTTGAAATTTTAATGGAACTCTTAGAAGCGATACTTGCAGCCGACATGAAAGCCTATCTATATGAAGACCTTGAAGGCTCAACCAACGGAAGGAGAATCTGAGAACTTGGTGAAAATGGAGCCGGTCATAGGATACCTTTCGGACGTTGATTTATGATTAAAACATTAATGAGACACTTTTATCCTAGAAGTATAATTATATACTTTGTATTTAAGTTGATTTACGCGTCCTTAAGAGGATATCATGTTTTTATTAAATAATTTAGTATCTAAGAAACAAATTATAGCTCAAAGTTATGGTACATTGGTTTCTCTGAACAAATACAAAAATGGACATGGTGTTCCTTACCATAGTAGTATAGATTTTTACTACTGTACCATTAATGCTATTTTCTTGATAATTAAAGGCACGGGCAGTCACTCTAAAAATCACTGAGTTTATAAGGATCATGATGAGCGAGTGGTCTGTTCATTGGAGCTTAGTACTTTTTGTGCATAAAAGTAAGTAATTCAAAATCGCTGTGTTATAAAAAAAAAAAAGTTGTTTATCTAATACCAACAAGGGTTGCCATAGAATGTATCACTAATATATATAATAAATTTATACAAGCGATAAAATTTATAAACCTATTGACTGGGCTTTACGTAAAGAGTCAACTAAACAGGTCAATGAACCGAATTATTGATCGAAGTATCCCAAGGGAATGTTAATAATTTAAATGCCATCAAGGAAGTGTTTACCACGTGGACCGAATTGCAGAAAGTTCGTCCTCGTAAATTATTTTGTTTGAAATCGTTACTTTAATATCAATTGATCTTATAACGCAGATGGGAAGTGATTTTTTTTCCATATTTGTGATAAAATGTATATCAAGTGTAAGCAACATAAAAAAAAATAGATGAATTAACTCGTTTTTTTTCGAAATAATAACAATATTACAATATAATAGTAATTAACAATCCCTTATTTAGTTTAATAACGGAAGAATTGTTGGGCATGTCCTTACAAAAGATTAAATAATTGCTTGTACTTAAAGAAGAAACAGATGACTACATAATGTATGCTGGATTAGTAATTAATTTTTAACTTGATAGGAAATGAGTAAAAAGTAGTGACTAACTAATCTAAGCTGTATGTTAATGGTAAATTCTACCATATTAGAAAATGTGTAAACTACAAACACTCTTTTGTATTTTCATTATTATATAATAATTGTGTAAATATATTCAAGTGATTTATTTAAAAAAAAAAAATTGAAATACTGAATCATATGTATACAATTCATAAAAAACTTGTTTATAATTAGAAGTGTTTTGAGTGTCGTCAGCCGCAAAATGGCTTATGAAATTGATTAAGTTAATTCAGTTAGCTAACTCAAGATAGCAGATAATCTAAATACCACAAAGTCCTCTCCACTTTGAGGAGGTTGGAAACTTAATCTTAAAAGCTGGCGATAAGCTCTGTAATCCTGTTTAGATTTTGGGTAACAGTTGGACTAACTGGTACCTATTGGGCCGTTGAATAGCCTTTACTGCCTAATGTCTTAAAATGTATAGAAATACAATTTTTTGACCGTTTCAATCATTAAATTTTATTTGTAACTAACGAAAATAATATATATGTTTCATGGTTTATTAGTGACATTCCATTCCCACCATATTTTTAGACTAAAAATTGAATTTATATGATATTATAACTACTTCCATGTCACTACTAAAATTAATTAGCTCAAAGTTGTACGATAATAATCTTGTTCTTCTTCTTAGTCAATAATCTACCTTCCGGTGAAGAGATTTGTGCAAAAGTATTTCCACCGTCTCAGTCGACAGCTGCTCTCCTGGCTTCCGACCATCCAATTCCTTCAACTTTAAGAATACTTTTGAGATTATAATCCCAAGTAATCCTTGGTCTTCCTCTAGGTAGTTTTTCCGCTGGTTTAGCCTCCATAGTTTTCTTAGCTGAACGGCAGTCATCCATCCTCATTACATGACCGAACCATCGAAGCTGCCCTTCCTCTATTATGTGGTTGAGAGGTTCAATTTCGAGTGTAGTCCATATCGTTGTGTTATGTATCCGATCTCTTTTAGTCTTTCCCTCTATTTTCCTCGGAATCTTCATTTACATGCTTTGGAGGCGGCTGCGATTACGTTGCTTAAGGGCTCAGAATTCGCTTCCTTGAGTGAGGATATGGATGAACTTCGGGCGATAGACAGCTGATTTTGTTTCTTTTGTCAATTCTCTCTTAGTTAAAAACTTCCTATGATGGCAGAGAACATTCTTCCTAAAGTGGCAATTCTCGTATTAATTTCGTATCTGATTTTATCGTTTTCACTGATCGTCATAGCATGATGGTGTCCATCCATTTCTTCAAATTTTATATACAGTAATTTTCCAAGTTTTGTTTTAGTTTTACTACTTACCCCCTCACCGTTCCCCAACCAGGTCAGCAAATTTCCCCCAACACTTACTCTGGTTTTCCAGTTCTAAGTGAAACTCCTTGCTGAACACACCCGTAACTCTCTATTATTCTTCTTCTATTTTTTTTTTTACTTATTTTCTGTTTTTTTTCCCTTTCTTTCTCCACATCACTCTATGGCCATTATTTCATATTATAGCCTTTTTCCCTTTCTTCCAATCTCTCCTGTAGATCTGTAGATCCTGTATATTTACAATTGCATATATTATATTTTATATTATACTACGACAATTTTTATCATCTATTTATTTCAGTGTAGGATCTTGTTACTTAGCTTACTCTGTTTATACAACTTATTGTCCTTAATATTTTAATTTACTTATTGTTTGTAATTTTAATAAGTTTATTCACATGGTTTACAATTGTTTATCTAAATATGATGATATAACTTCCACAATTCTCTACATCTTTTGTATCTTGTCCGTTCTAGCTCTGAAGAAGACCTCCAAAGTCGGGTCGAAACGTTGGATTTTAATGAAATAGTTTTGCTACTATTTAGTCTAGTAATGACCGCCACCCCGGACCATCTCCTTCCTTAGTGTCTTTTTAACTATTTGTAGGAAAAGATTATATTACAGTAGTAAATAAAATGTTAATATTGTTTTGAAGTTTATAATTAAATTCAATGTCAAGTTATATTGTCTTTTCTAATCTTATTAAAAGATACAGCGTATCAGAATTTGTCGCTAGCCTGTTGACGAGATGCTAAGCAGAGGTAAATATTTACTATGTTTATGAAGTGCCGCAGGCTATTGGGCACTGTCAAGCAAGTAAGGGCTAATTAAATTCTGGTGAGGTTAGCTGTATTAGGCCTCGAACATGGTTCGGTAGTTAGGAGCCTCCCTGTACCACTGACAACAAGGAAGAAGACCGTCCAGGGATATTCTGATAAGTAGAGTTCAGTTCTCGGGTCATCCGAAAATGATTTAAAATTAATGACAATTAATACATCAAAAATTTAATTTAGCGAGCAGTTGGTTTGGGGACGAAATATTTGTGAATGACAAAAATTACAGAACAAAATAAACTGGAAGATTTATCGCAAGAATGGATACTTAATCCAGCAACAAGTTACGTATTTCAAACGCAACATCATAACATTTTATAACTTTTAGATAATGTGATATTGTTCGGACCATGAGTGCATTTGTTTTCTTCTTCATTTTTTTTTTCACTCAGTTACTACCAAAGACAACCAATGACCAATTCGGATCGTTTCACATTAAATTAACACAGAGGCTAAACTTTACGATATCAGATTTTCATTAAACTTGAAGAATGTAAAAATGTACAATTTTACTGAAATATACCAAATCATTTTTGAGTTGTAGGACTGTAAATTTTACATAAATGCAATAAACAGATTACGGTAAGGTCTTCGAATCTAAGCAGAAGTTTCATGATCAACGATTCGTTCCCTTCCACTATTGAAGTTCTTACCAGTTCATCATTCCAACCAACACTTAAAACCAGACCGCTCGATCCGTCCCATCTCTGTTTCGCTGTTACACATTATGAACTTCAAACGGATAAAGACCCTTCAATATTTCGCAGTTATTCACTTAACAATAACTCACAAACATTACTATAAACCATATAGGAAAATAATTAGTTATAAAATATAAAATTATAAGTAAATTAAAAAAAACATAGGTTTGTTTGTTTGTTTGTTTCGATGTCTAGGCGCAAAACATCCAGGTCATAAGCGCCCGATCAACTAAATAACATCATTTAATACTACTTGGATGATTGGTACAAAAAAAAAAAATAAATAAATAAAAAATAAAATAAAATAAATAAAGAAATGGATTGATAGAATAAAATAAATAAATAAGGATAATAATAGATATTTATAGGTAATGAGATGTATAAAAAATGTATAAATAAATAAACTTTAAAAAATAGCAGTAGAATCAATAAATGAATTGAGATTAATAAACAAATGAATTTAAAATGAAATGAAATCAAGTGAAAAAAAAAATAATAATAAGAGAAAATATAATAAAAATAAATAGATAAAAAGAAAATTAATAAAAAAAAATAAATAAAAAAAAGCCTGTCAAATGTGTTTTTTAAGTCTTTCACTATCCAGAAACTTGATGACTTTGGTAACTATTTCTTCTTGATTTCCCAGGGATGCTGATATATTCTGGGGTGTTCCAAAATCTTTTAATCTTGCGGTGTAAAAAGGGCATTCTTCCAAAATATGTTTTATAGTTAGTGATTGGTTACACTTTTGACATCGGGGGATAGAATCTTTTGTTATGAGGTGGAGGTGAGTCAGCCGCGTGAGGACGACCTCTTCTCTACGACTGCTGCGTCTGGAGCTGGTCCACGGTTGCACCTCTTTCTTTATTGTTTTTAATTTGCTAGGTGCGCTGTTGTCCCACCTTCTTTGCCATTCTTGGAATATGGTTTCTCTCAGAGGTTGTGCAAGTTCAGATGGTGTCAAAAAAACTTTACCGCGGCCTGGAAGAGAAAGAGCTTCCTTTGCTGCTCTATCAGCCATTTCATTTCCTTTAATTCCTATATGGCTAGGCGACCAGATAAAATGTGCCGTTGTTCCAACTCCATGAATCATTTTATAAGACTTAGAATGCAGTGTATCCCTGGATGGTCTGGATACATGTTATTCATAGCTTTCAGAGTACTTAGGGAATCCGAAACAACAACCACATTTGCAACTGGCTTCTTCATGACTTATCGGAGACTCATTGCTACGGCGTTAATCTCTGCTGTGTAAACACTACAAAAATGGTGTAATTTATATTTGTAGGTAGTATCAGGAGTGACAAAGGCTGAAGCAGTAGATGTATCTGATTTGGATCCGTCGGTGAATATTAGATGTTCAGGTAAAGTGATGATTATTTTGTGGAATTTTTCTTTGTAATCTGCAGGTAATGTGGTATCTTTGGTGAATTGGGTGAGTTAGAGATTTAATTTAGGTTGTATATAGGTCCAAGGGGCTGTTTCTTTTTCTATTTCATGTAATGTTATTTGTTTTAGTTTATTTATAATAAGAGACATTCTTTCTGCCAATGGTAATGTGTTATTCCTTTTTTCTTTAAATCTTTTTGAGAATTTAGATTGAA
Organism: Nezara viridula; assembly: GCA_928085145.1. NCBI lineage: Eukaryota > Metazoa > Arthropoda > Insecta > Hemiptera > Pentatomidae > Nezara > Nezara viridula. Next base: position 130,855,564 of record OV725079.1, read on the forward strand.
AAACATATTTATGGGAGGGGTGTGAAGTTTGTGGGTATAATAAATATAGTTTATTGCAAGTTTCTGTCTTCTAAAGTGCAGTGGTATATTATATTCGACACAAATGCTCAGGGTTGGGCTTGTTCTAAAGGCTCCAGTTGCAAGGCGTATTCCAGTGTGGTGCACGGAGTCGAGCTTGGCTAGAGCTTTTTTTCGGGCAGAACCATAGACAAAACTACCATAATCTATTTTTGCGCCGATCAGAGCTTGGTATACTTTAATCATGGTAGTTCTGTCTGCTCCCCAGTTAGTTCAACTAAGTACTCTCAGAAGCTGAAGTTTTTTAGTACATGTATCTTTAAGTGATTTTATGTGGTGTTCCCAGGATAGACCTTTATCAAATAATAATCTCAAGAATCTGCAGGTGTTGGTAATAAATAATAAAACATAGGTAATAAACTGATTAAGAGACTACTCTTATGTGTATGGAGTTCTTGTTGGGAGAAATGGAAGTCTTCGGCGAGTTATCGATTTACTATGGTGTAAATGAACGAAGAAAAGCATTATTTTATTAAATATATCGTACACCCATAATTAAAAGAAAAATATGAAAGATCTCTATCTTGAATTACTGAATTTCTAAAAATATAATTTAATTCAAAGCTTTAACATAAATTTAGATTAAAAATGACATCACGAGAAGCCCATTAGATCCATAAAATGAATCATAATATGTACAGACAGATGCTAGAATGAAATCTGAGATTGGAACATAAGCCAAATGGAATTAAACAAAAGCCGTTCAAGGTCTCCTCTTAGATTTCATTCTACGAGAACGTAAAACCCTACGTTCTCGTTCCGTTAGGAACTGTTTCAATTATGAAATTAGACTTCGAATGGGCAATCTCTACTCTGCTAGTGTTGCCCAAAATCGGTTTTGGTCTAGCACTTTCCAATACCAATACCAAGAACGCCTATCTGTTGCAAGACCAAGATCAAGACTGGCAAAAAAAAAAAATCAATTTTTTGAACAAAAATTGAGGCAAAATAAATATTAATACTTGACAATTTTAGTTACTATATGTAAAGAACTGGTGAAACCAATATACTTTTGCATTTAACTCTTTTATTTTTTCATTCAGACTTAGTTAGATTTCTCATATCTAAAAAATTACAGTAATATCTCTCTAGTAATAAGCTAACAGGTAACTGCAAGAATGTTACTAGAGTCTTGCGCAAGGCCAAGACCTAGACCAAGACTGAGTTAGTAAGACCAAGACGTCACTGCAAGACGTCACGGTCTAGCATTTGGGTAACACTATACCCAGCTATAGTGACCTTTTATAAGAAATTTGATACTGAATATTATTGAAGTACCCTCGGCTGATTCATAGCTGAATCGAACGTTTCAGCTGAAGGCTCTGTTTTGGGCCACTAAATCGTGTTGGAGTGTGTCTCATTAAGCAGTACACATGTATTAGAAGAAGTGGTGTTCTCGACCATCTACTGCGTGAGCATTCATTAAGGTATGTATCTAAAATTGAAGATTCAGCAAGTCATCCGTATGAGACTACACCAAGAAATTGATAAAGATAAACCGAGAAGATATCACTCAAGAGAAACCGGCGGTCCAACGGTCGGTCACGATTTAAAGTATAATGGATTCATGATAATATATTATAAAGTATATAATATAATATAAAGTATAATTGTCAGGGGAGAGGGCGGGCGATTAATACCAGAGTGAAAAGCCCCAATGGTATCGGGATGAGAACTCGTAATTATTTTATTACTCTAAACTTCCGTTTATCAGATTGTCGGTGCAGGTACCCGCTCGGCCACTCATGTACCTCCTTACAATCCCTAATCACTTAAAAAATATGTATGTAGTTCTAGATAGGGCGAGTGGAAAGTACGTAGATCCCTGTTGTACAGTTGTGGAGTTCCAGAGGCAGCTGAGCATGTCAGTGTGGGACGCCCTTCCTTTGAAGTACTGAAGAATCAGTGAATTACTGAGCGAAACCGGACTAAAGTTGTTCTCAAAGAACGATTTCCGCCATTTGGTAACTGAAGAAAAAGTTTAAACTTTTATGGAACTTTTAAAAAAGATAAAAGTTTCGAAGCGACTCTTTTAAAATAAATGTTTTACTGTAGAAATTCTAAGGAACTTTTTTTTGCAATAAAAAAATTGTTATATAGTGAATACAAATTTTATAAATTTTTATAAAAAGGCCAAAAGCAAAATAAATTGCAAAAATTGTAGAAAAGGTTTGTTAGAAAACTTTTTAACTAATTCGGTGATGAAGAATGTGATTTGATTCCTCCTAAAATATGTAAAAATATATATTTAAACCAGGGGTGCCCATCCATCCCCATGGTCGATGGTGCATGAACTCACCCCCTCCTCCCAAGATTTGCTCTTCTCTTCTTAATAGCAGTGCTAAAGTAGGATTTTAAAAACCGTAAATCATATACAATTACACTTTCAGTGGTCTCTTCTATGCTTTCCTCTTGTCCTCGGAAAACTTTTCATTTCGAAAAATAATAACCCCGTCGAAATATTCTTCTCTCAACAATACAACTCCGTATTGCTAAAAATGGTTTGAACTTCTAAAAACAGTATTTAGTTCATGGGAACGTTGAATTTAGAGTGACCACCAATAATTTTTATTTATTTTTTATTACTTGGGTATTCGAGTTACCTTCGTCCTTGTTGTAAATTATTGATTAAATAACATTTAGTTGCCTATACGGACCAAATTATAAACATATAACGAGTTTGATAGCTACATTTAAAAAAATTAAAACATATTTTTTGTTATTACATTCATGTAATTGTATTATTGGAAAATTGTAGACACACCCTTTTATGTTTCAAACCTCACGTTACACACTGACCTTAACACTCCTTTCATCGCAGCAACTGCCACTGAAAGCTTTAATAATTTTCATGACAGACTAACTCTAAATTCCAATCCACTTACTCAAGCTCTATCTACTGCCACAAATCCATATAATATGCCCAGAAGACTGCTGAGGCGCTGGCCAAGAGACTTATTGCATTGAGCTACTTGCTGCATTATCTTTTTTGTGTGTGTATTTGTTATTATGTTATAATGAATGTGTTATTTTACTACGCTTTTTTTTTTCTTTTTTTTTTGTTATTCTTCTCCTTTATATCATATTTGCTGAATACCGAGGTAGATGGTTAATTTATTGTGAGCCACAAATATGTACAACTAATAAATAAATAAATAACATTCATGTTACTTTATGTATTTATATTTTAGTACAATACGTTGTTATCAAATAGGTAATAAATTATACAATATCGGAACAACGTGATGTTTAAAATACAAACTACAAGAGATCAATTTTAAACAATCTATTGGTATCTACCGCTAATATTTGTACAATACTTATTTTACGTGAAATACTTATACTTGTAATACTCATATTGAGTGAAATAGTTGTTTTGCACGAAACACTTACTGCCTACCATAATGAAATAAAATACCTGACATAAATTGAACTATAACAATTGAATTAAATAGAACTGATAATTTAAAACAATATCAACAAATAATTTGTTCATATACTATTTGTTTTAAAGAGTTAAAATAAAAATAGAACTGTTTATGACGTTTCAAAATATTGCTAGAATCTGAATAAATACAATAATTGACAGGTTGATGTTTTCTAGTTCCTATAGACATATCTAGTAAATGATCAGGGGTGCACAGAAGAAGGTTTTATGGCGCAAATTGCGCCATCAGAATTTTCAAGGAGGCAAATTTTTGTGTCAAGATTTTGAATTTTTTAAGGGGGCATATTTCGAAGGGCTTATGAATTTTATAAATGAAAAGTTTCAAACCAGTTAACAAGCGGAAAGTGTATTTGTATATCATATAAGACTTGTTAAATTATTTTTTCGCTTGCACTATTTTTGAAGATGAGACCAATTAAATATCATGGGAGAGAGGACGGTATGGGCTATTGACCTTGAGGGGAATGGGCATCCCAGTCAAAGATTGATAATGGGAGAGGCATACTAAATATCTGTTAATCGATTCCTGTTTCATCAGATCGAGTTAGGAACTGATTAAATGTACAATATCACAGGAAGCGAAAAGTTTGAGTTCTAAAAGTAAATGAGGAAGGCAGGTAAAACTTATTTTTTATGAAATTCCATGTATATCTTCGGCGCCATATAGAAGTAATAAATGTGAGCCTTTTTAATGTTACTTTAACACGGTGCCGACGATACATATAGATATATAATTTTTAATTGAAAAAATATTATAAAAATAAAATAAAAACTGCCATTTTATTACTTTGCTTTTAATGCATGCATATGGTGGAATGGCTTCAGTTCAAATTCAATAACCTCAAAAAAATAAACAGACAAACTTTGACCAATATACTACATTTCCCATGCAAGTTAGAGCCGATGTCCAAGAAACCTTACGTTCGTCTCAGTGTGCGCCAGGGACAGATGAAGTGAAGAAGATCGAGGTCACCTTGAGACGATAAAGTGATTCAAATCTTTGATAGCTATGAAGATATTAAAAGCTATGAAATACTTTATTGGCAATATATCCTTGCCTTGTAATATTGCCACGTTCGTTAAGGGGGAGTTCATGGAAGGAGATATTAAATAAATTCATTTTTTTTGGTCAATTTAAAAACTTTGTACAATAAAACCCAATTACTAAAGGTTAAAAAATATTGTACTAACATTACATATAAATAATAAAATAGAAACTCTTACTAATATATTACTTTTTTTAATAAAAGTTTGTTTGGTCTTTCAGGAGTAAAATCATTAGCACATGAATTTTGCAAGAAAGTGAACTGAATAGAGATCATGTGAATTTTAAAAATATTATGTTATAACTAAATTATAAATTGTGACTACTTACAAATATTTTTTATTTTCGTAAACATCCGATAAACCTAATACATGTGGGTGGTCTATTAATTTCATAATTGCTATTTCTCGTTCCACCTGAAACATAAAACGAAGTTGAAAGTAAGTGACTGACAAAAATTTTAAGATAATCTAATTTTGGAATGATCTCTAACATGTAATACATTATTCAAAACTATAAATAAGAAAAGTAAATAAATATTTACCTTCATTAACACCGACTCGCTAAGTTTTTCTCGGTTGATTATCTTAATTGCTACTTTTTTACTTGTTACACAGTGAACCCCAAGCTTCACCAGGCCTGAAACAAATGAAAATTATTATAGACAAGATAATTAATTTAAGTATGTTTTACTGACAGATTATTGAAGTTTTTTATTTATATATCTATAAACAATAATAAAATAATTTAAAAATAAACATTCTAATACTTAAAACATCCGAAGTGTGCAAGGGTCCTCTAATATCGCTCAATTAATATTAATATCATAAAGTAAATATTAAATATGATATTTTTGTTTCGATAGTTTAGAAGATAATTATTCGAATAAATAAATTTTCGTACACTGTCCTTTAATCATATTGTAAAATAGCTAATACACTAAAATGGAATTTATGGCTGAAAACTCTAAATTCCCTTAGATCAGTCAGTGCTCGAGGACAAATACTCCACAGTTTGCTAATGATTGATAAAATTAAAAGAAAAATTTCTTTATTATTCTGAAACAAATTCTCTTAAAAATAAAATTGAAATAACATTACATGTACTAACAATCAACATAATTCTCACAAATAAAATAATAATTCCACGTATTCCTAATATTAACAGGGTTTCATCAAAAGTATTTCAGCCAATTTTTATTCCAGTCAATATTATTGTTGCGATATTCCCCCTGAGTGAGCCTATGAACTGATCAAACTCTCTATTGACTCAATAATATTGACCGTGTAAGGGGACCTTGAGATTAAGGGAGACCATAAGGGAAAGTTTTGTACGACAAAATAAAACAGAGATCAGATTGAAAAAAGAAAACGGATAAGTTTAATTTTGTACGAAAAACCATGCCAAGAATATTCTATAAAAACATCGATGAAATCGGTAAGGATGAAATTAATAAAATACCGATTTATTGATCATTTTTATATTCAAATTCAAGAGCTTACGCAATAAGATGCAAAACCTTGTGTTTGAAATTGCAAAAAAGTCTTGAATCGATACGCGATATAACAGGTGTTGACCAATTTAAATATAAAAGATATTGTCTCCCTGTATAAGGAATTTTTTTATGCTCCTACTCTCTTCATTGTTAATTGATAACTAAAATTAAAACTACATGTAAGTTCACAGTCATTTTATATATTACAGTAAAATAAATAAAAATAAAACTTTATTAGTTTACAATTATTGTACATATTAATCAATACTATAGTTTTATTTTTAGTCTTTAATTGACAAACAAAAGAGGAGGATCATTGCACATAAACCTGAGGAAGGTAAAGTGACCGAAACCATTGGAAATTGAGGATACTAAAAAATATTCAAGAAGACAACGTATTTTTTATTTGAATTATGACGATAAAAAAGTATTCCTGGAATTTTATCTCATTCTATCTCCAGATTTTAATGAAGAGAGAATAAAAAATAAACGAATTCAATGAAATCGTATAAAAATAAAGGGGCATAAATTGTTTGATGAAAATAAAATATTACATAAACTCATATTGTATAAATGTCATTTCGAAAAATATATATTTAGTATGGAACAGCTATTTAATGAGGGCTTATGATATTTTCTTCAATTAAAATAATGTAAGAATATATCTTTTTGTAATGAATAGAAGGCAAAATTATTAGTTCTTTAGTTTACATGTACAAACCATGCAAACAAAGCTTCGAACAATTTTTTTCTCCTTGAAAATTGTCGAGAAGAATTGAAAAAAAAAAGAAAAGAAATTTACGTTTTGTCGAATTTCATAAATTATTAAAGCATTTCGTATAAAGAATCAATGCTTATATTAAAAGTATGTCAAAAAAATAAATCAATGGAATAAACGATAACCAAATTTTATTAAAAGAAACACGTAACTTTTTTTTATTTATAGAAATTCATTGACTTGTTGAGATACTACTTAATGGCAACACTTTCAAAATAACATATAGTAAGAAGATTCCGAGGCCTTCTTCTTTTTAGACACCTAAGAGAATTATTAAGAATAAAGGGAGAAGCAAGGCTGAAAACGGGTGGATTCGGATGGTACTGGAGTTAATCATGGAAGAATATGTATCTGGATCAAAACCACTAACATCTTAAGATTTAAGGATTTGGGATTGTAAGGATTAGATATGATAGGAATTCGATGATTTGGCGGGGCCGCGAAGCTTAATTCCATATGGCCTTATTGTAGTCTTGTAATTAATTGAAAGCTTTGAAGGTTTGTCAATAAGTGTTAGAGCAGCCGTGAAGATCGAATGGTTTCTTGTCGTTTCAGAAATATATACGGATTCCAAATACCCTTAGATGGGTACCCTTTGAGACTGGATGAGTAACTTTGGAACAGCGGGTAAAATTTAGTTCTTGGTGATTCAGTGATGGATAAACTATTTTGGTTCAGTCTGCAAAAATGTGCTTTGTGTAGGCCTGTACTGAGTTACTGCTTTGCGTCAGTTTGAGAAGCCTATTTCACTACAATCGTTGTGCAGTTGGGTTTTATTTATTTCCATTTTTTTTTCTTATTTTGATGAAAATTTGGCTTGTGCCTTAAGAGTAGTGTGTCGCAAGGTAGTAGCACAGCACAAGCCTACACAAAGCACGTTTTTGCAGACTCACAAAAACAATGTATCCACCACGGAATCACCACAAACTAAATTTTAGCCGCTGTCCCAAAGCTACCCACTCAGTCCCAAAGTTATCCCGCCTTACGGTAAGACGTTAATCCTAGGTAGCGGATTTCAAATGAAATAAGTTAAATATTATTAAAGGATACTGTAGGACAAAAAGTTATAAGTTTACGATGGAGGGTGATTTGATAGGATTTATTGAAATTTATTTTTACTCTCACTTACTTCCAACTTTAACATTTTAAAACGGATCTTGTTTTGTACCTGTAGGCTCTGTGAAGAGTACAAAAATACTATGTTGGGTAAACTACTATTTAAGGAAGGGAAAAATAGTTCTTTATTATAAGAGAATAAAGTAATACGGAACAGTTTGTTCAGTGCAGTTATTTTTAATCCACTTGAAATAAATTGAAAAAGTAATTTGCATGTAAATCTAGTAACTATTAATAGAAAAAATGCCTTAAACCGCTTTACATAAAATGCTACGATCTGAATTTCCAACGCCAATCAAGTGACAATTAATCCCATTAAACTCTACCCCAGAATTGGATGTAATAGAATTAATTGAAATATAGAGCCAAAAGCGGTTTTTTTGTGACAATTATTTACATTAATTCCATTTTTTGTCACAGTGATTCGATCAACTTTTGTTTTTAAAAAATAATTTAACACTCAAACATAAATAAAAATACAAAAATAAATAAAAGGTAATAATAATAATGAGAAGAAGTCCGGCTATTAGATAAATACTAATATTTGTTACAAGCTGGTTCCTGGGAATAATGCCCAGAGTATATCAGCCAGTAATAAAATGATAATATAATATGAAAATAAATAAATCCATTATATTATGGAAAGGAGAAATTAAGTATACTTTCATATACTCTTAATTTAAATATTTAGGCAACTTTCAAAATGTCTTCCTCTCAGAATTGAAGCCAGAATTGAGAGATTCGAAAGAAAAGTTCTACGTAGGATAACATGACCTATATGGGACCAGAGCCTTGACACATGGAGGAGAAGGAACAATAAAGAAATGCTGAAAGATACGGATCAGTCAATATCTCATGACATAAGAGCAAGGAGGTTAAGATATGCAGGGCGTAGCAATCCATCAACAATGAATGCCAGAGTAGTAAGCAAGAGAACACATGAGAGACCAAAAACCAGATGAATAAATAGGATAAACAAAGATATGGCTGAACTTCAGGCCACAAACTGGAAAGCAGTAGTCTAAAATAGGGAGAGGTGGAAAAGGCTGGTTCAGGCGGCCAAAGATTTATAAGGTCCGTAGAGCCAACCGAATATATATATATATATATATATATATATATATATATATATAAGCATTATGAACAATGAATGACTGATATCCTTAACAATTTTCTTCCACTAAGACCGATCTTCTCCAATGTCTTACAAACCGTGACCTGAGGTCACGCACCATATCGTCTATCTATCGTAGTCTCGGCCTGCCTCTTCATCTTTCTTCGTTTGGACGTCCTTCCACTATCTGGTTTAGGAGTACTGTTTGATCCATTCGATATACATGATCTAGGCTTCTTAGACATCTCTTTTTTATGCTACCGAAACCGTTATGCCGACAAAATAATGTTAGATTGTTTTTGTTACAAATTCTTTATGCAGTTTATTTGCTTGGTGTGACGAAACGCTACCGCGTACCTTACCCAGAAAAGGTGTGCTATAATTACAGTAACACAAGAGATTACAAAAAAATTGATATCCTAATAAATTCTGAAGCATTTTTACTGACCCACCTTTCTTTACAGATTTGTTATTCGAATACATACCATACCTTCTATAAGTTGTTTGAGCATACTCCTTTTTATTGAATTGTTCTCTTTATACTAATTATTTTAATTTTGTTGTTTCAACTTTTTTTGTATACCTAATTTTGATGTGATGCGGTGTAATAATAAATACATCAAATAATTTATCCCACCCTTCTTCTTTACGTCAGCGATTAGTCATAAGCCAAAATATTATTACTACACTACAAATATTATAAATGTATCAAAATTCATTTAAATAGTTGAAAAATAATCTATTAAACCTAGTTCAATACAAAATTAAATATATTTGGAAGCAGAAATAAATAGATTATTTATTTTATTATAAATGGATTGGTTGGAACTCTTTTAAGCATTAATAATAAACAAAATGTTCGATATTCGATATTTTATTTATTTTAATTTACATTTAGTCTTACGTTTGGCGTATTGCATTATATTAGTAATTCTTAGTAATATTATATTAGTAATTCTTAAAAGAGTTCCAACAAAGTTCAATATATAGTAAAAGAAATTTATGAAGTGGATCAAAATGACTTTATAGGAGTATTTTAAAAAATGTATAAAATCATGTATAACGTAATGTATGTATAATGTATAATGTACGTAATGTATAAAAAATGTATAACGTATAAAATCATGCTGATGATGGAAATACACTTTAATTTAGGACTACATGTGAATTAAAATAAAATAGTGGGAACATCGAGCATCGAACATTTGTTTATTATTAAAACTTTTTAACAAAATATACAATTTTTTATGATCTCTTAAAATGCATTTAGCCAAGGTAAATGCATTTTAATAGATACATGAGAAAGTTCAGCCTGTGAAATTTATTAAATACGATATAAGAAGAAAAATTATATATAAAGCCTTGCAAAGCCACTTTATTCATTTGTGTATTTAATCAATGGATGTGTTGATGTTAGGAAGGTAAATTTACGTAGCAAGTGTCCAATAAAGACAATTACGTTAAAGCATAATCGATTCCATTACGGACGTGTCATGAGCAAACCACGAGTAAATTTGATGGCGAGTGAACAATCCCTCATTACCTCACCGCGACATCAAACAGACTAAAATTAAAACAGGACCCCTCCCTACCTGTACCTAGCCGCGGGGCACAATTTCCAACACACGGAGTGCCTCTCTTGTATACGGGGGTGTAACCATGGCAACCCTCTATGCAAATACCTTGAGGTCGAACGGGAACTGACCAAGAGCTCAGTAACCTCGAATATTATAATTGCATAGCCATTGTTATTTATGTAAAACCAAAAATGTTAAAAGCCTATAATTCAGAATTCAATATCGTAAATAAAAACAATACACATGTGGTAAAAATATGAATTAACATAACCATTATTTGACGTAAAACAAAAAAACCCTGCAAATTATTTCACAATGGTTTATTATTCCCAACAAGTATACATCTAAAGTAACATTGCCTTTATTACGAAGAAAAATAAATAAAAGCTGATTCCAATTATTGGCCTAAACATTTTTTTTTCATCATAAGTTATTAACTAAAAAAACTAACATTACTTCAGTAACACATTCAAAATTCAAAAACCAAAACAAAGGATACAACCTTTCCAATAGAACATACAAAAAGAAACCTAGAGACCACATCTTTGCTCCTAATTGTCCGATTTTAACGATTTTTTTTTTTTTTTCTAGGAAATTCCGTAAACTTTTAAAATAGTATTCTATTATACGTATCCTGAAACGTGAAACATCAAATTTTGAGAGGGGGTTAAGTTTTTGAATTTTTCGGTCGATCACAATGGTTCATTATTGAAAATAATAAACCAAAAATATATTAAAATCGCGATATTTCTACTAATAGTGCTTTGATTTCGATGAAACTTCCTTCATTTTTTAGGAAATTTAAAAACCTTCGAAACATTTTATCACAATATTCACAAAAAAGTGTATACTTTTTGAGTTATTCGGAATTTAATTTTACCATCCCTCAGAGCTTTTTTTCCAGTTCCTTTTCGTTGAAGTATGTTATGTAGATAAATTTAAACGGCTTCGAGAAAATGACTTTAGCGAAGTTTTATTGAAATCGGTACATTCGTTTAGGCGCTACAGTCTATTGCAACGCAGGTTTTTCGGCCGCCATTTTGAAAGTAAAAGGCGGATAGTAATGTCGATGAAAGAGGATCATCCTCGGGTGAGCTCTGATTTTATATCCAAATTTGAAAAAAAAATTGGTTCCAGTAGTTTCGGAGAAGATGCGCGGACGCCGTACAGACAAAAAAAAATGTATTCCTTTTTCAAATTCTACGTATCCTGAAACGTGAAACTTCAAATTTTGAGAGGGGGTAAAGTTTTTAAAATTTTTGGTCGAGCACAATAGTTCATTATTGAAAATAATAAACAAAAAAGGCTGTATTATTTCGCAATGGTTTATTATTTCCAAACAATTATACGTCTAAAGTAATATTACCTTTCAAGAAAGAAATAAAAGGTGATTCCAATTATTAGCCTAAACATTTTTTTGTCATTAGTAATTAGCTAAAAAAAAAGAATAGCATTACTTCAGTAGCACATTCACAATTCATAAAAAAAAAAAGGATATTATCTTTGCAGTAGAACGTATAAAATACATCTAGAGACCATATCATTGCTCCAAATTGTCCGATTTTAACAATTTTTGGGGAATATTTCGTTAACTTTAAAAAACCATACGATATCAACAAAAAGTGTATACTTTTTGAGTTATTCAGAAATCTAATTTTACCACCCCTCGTACTTTTTTTCCCCCAGCTTCTTTTCATTGAAGTACATTGTATAAATAAACTCAAAGGGCATCAAGAAGAAGACTTCAGCCAAGTTTAATTGAAATCGGTACATTCGTTTGTTGCTACATTGCTACAGTCTATAGCAGCACAGGTCTTTGGACCGCCATCATGAAAGGAAAATGTGGATAGTAATGTCGATGTAGGAGGATCATCCTCGAGTGACCTCTGTCTTTAAATCTAAATTTGAAAAAAAAAATCGCTCCAGTATTTTCAAAGAAAAATTTTTTATTCATTTATCAAATTTTACGTATCATGAAACGTAAAACCTCAATTTTTGAGAGGGTTAAATATTTAAATTTTATGTTGGATTACAATGGTTCATTATTGTAAATAATAAATCACAAAATATATTATCAGTAAAAATATCGGTAATGACACATCAGTTGAACAGAATAGTCTATAGAAAAAAATACCTGGATGTGCTATATACCAACAGCAAATTTCTCTCAGGGAAAATATATATGGTCAGTTGTTTTCTATTAATTAATAAAAAACATCTGCAATCTTATATTATATTATTTTATTATGAATAATCAAGACTTGAAAAAAATTATGATTTTAACAACTAAGTACATTAAAAACGTAACCATGGCGAATGCCTGCATTAGATAGCTATTCTCTTTTCTAATTCATTCAACGTATAAACGATAACCACTGAAAAAATGATTACTTGTATATACAATATAATAATATTCAGAGTATATAATATTAGTATTATATACTGATGCATCCAAGGAAGGAGATAGCGTAGGATGTGCTTTTGCGACTACAGTGAACTACCTACTGTTTAAATTACCTGGAGAATGCTCCGTATTCACAGGAGAGGCGACTGCCATCATGAATATCTTAGCTTATATCTTATAAGCCAATCTAAAAAGAACTACTGGGTAGTTGTGGCGGACTCATACAGTGGTTTAACTGTCATCGATAATTCATATCCTAGAGAAATACTTAAAATTTGGTGGGAGGTAAAAAATAAAGGAATATCAGTTGTCTCGGTATGGATACCAGCTCATTGTGGAATTTTAGGGAATGAAAAAGTTGACCATGCAGCCCATTTAGCAAAAGAAGTGGAGAAAAAGATGCAAGGGCGAGATTGAAATATATCACTTTAGAAGACTGGGTACACTAAACAAAGAAAAAAAAAACTGCCAGAGAGGGAAACATATTGGAAAATCAAAGAGTTTAAGCCGAAGAAGTGAAATCTCATTGCCATAAATGGCTCACTAGCACCAGAAGTTCCAGGCGTGAATAAATTCTACTGTGCCGTCTTAGGATTTGGCACTGCCAGTTCACACGTCGCTTTCTTTTAAGAGGTCTAGACGGTCCTACTGGCGAAAAATGCAATAATACAAGGAAAACTGTAAAACACCTTCTGGTAGAATGTCTTCGATTCGAAAGCCACAGAAAAAAACTAGATCTAAGAAAAACACTAAAAGATATTCTACAAGATAATGAAGAGCGAGTCTCTACCCTGTTTAAATTTTTAAAGATTATAAATTACTATAATAGAATATAAATTATAGAAAACGCCAATGAACTTTTAGGTAAGAATAGTAGGAAACAAGAGGAAAAGAATACTAGTATTAATAATATTATTCACAAGTTTCATACATTACCGAGTGTATTTTTTTTTAAACTTCTTTATTGAGATATTACAATCTGTCACATTCAAGGACAATAGTAATAGTGATATAGAGTAGCTCATTCATACTATGCACAATAAATAAAAATAATAAACGGAAATATAATAATACGAAAGTAAATGTATATAAACTAAAAGGCATTAAACTAAACTAAAATAAACTAATTTAACAAAATAAATTTTTAAATACACAAATGCTTTTATACAATATTCAATCACACAAGATCTCCGAGCCCTCAGCCCCTCTAGGAGATTCCAGCGTCTTTCACTCAGCCGCATCAATGGTATTAACAATATAGGCTGAGCAGAGACACTATAACCAGACATACATGGCTTGAGTGGAGAATCAGGCCATTGCTATAACTCCTATATATTCTTACAATAAGTATCTGGGCCACTGCCGTTTCAACCTTCGAGGAGGATTGTAGGGATGAGTAGTGCTGGAGAAGGATTGTGTAATTAGATGTGGATGATATGTAAGGTTTTGATGTAATTTGGAAAATTTTTGAGGGATAAGGTCTAGGACAAATAGGATATTAAGGTCATGGTGTAAGGTTTGGTTGGTTACATAGAACGGAGCATCAACTATTGTTCGAAGAACTTTGGACTGAAAGGATTGAATGCGTTGGATGTTAGAAAATTTTTCTGTCCCACACAGTTCCATTCCGTAGGTCCAAATAGGTTTCAGCATCGTCTTGTAGATCAGTAGTTTGTTGTCAATTGAAAGTTGAGATTTTCTGTTCAGTAGTCTATATAGCTGGCCATATCGTCAGTTGAGTTTTTGTCTTTTGAGTCTTGTATGTGGGTTCCATGTCAGTCTTCGGTCTAAGAGAAAGCCAAGATACCGGACTACGTCTGCGTAAGGAAGTTGGATGGAATTGAAGTGTACTGGCCGACAGGAATTGCATCGGAGAGTAAAGTTAATATGTTTGCATTTCAACTCATTCACTTTAATGCGCCATTCATTACACCAGTGCTCAATAAGGGAGAGGTGCCTTTGTACATTTAAGGATGCTATTTCAGGATACCGAGAGTATTAAAGTAACAATTTTATTAGCTAATAAGTGCTTAGCTAGTCCTACCGCAAAATTTATCTATTCTATCCATCCAGCGTGAGTAGGCAATAACACACGGCTATTCCTGGACTACTACTAAATCCATTATTATTCTAGCTCAAGACCAATTTGTTTGGTATGAAAAGTCTTGGTTTGAACTTCTATCACTTGAAGAAGAATTTATAAGTCTGGTACTGCCATTATACAACCTAGAGAAATGTTTGTTTCTGTATCACCCGAAGAGCCCTAAGTGGAGCCTGAAGTAACCTTTTTAACAGACTTTTAGTGCGTCGAAGACATAAAAATAAATAACAACATTATAGTTTTTAAAACCTAAATAAGTAATAAGTATCCAAACGCAAACGCAGCTATTCCTGCAAAAAATACATATTATCTCGAAAACGGAACATTTTCGGGCTTTGGAATACAGGGCACAGAGTAGTTCCTAAAGAACTGTCAACTTTGAAGTCTTCAAAAAACAATTTATCTCATAAATTTAACAATTTATTTATGTCTTTTTAAACTACCTCAGTTTTGAAACTTTTTTTTTGTTCTCTCCTATTAGGCTATATGGCAGTTTTCCCGGGTCAGGAGGTGAGAACGGGGAATTAATACCAATATTACACAGGTACAGGAACACAAAATCGTAATAATTTTGTAGTCTGTATGTTGGTTATCAGATTGCCGGGCATCACACGGCGCACAAGCGTTAGCTCGCTCGGCCACCCCGTCCTCTAAGTTTCGAAATATCCTATTTTTTCATTGACTTTTATTAAAATTGTTCTAGGTATTCCAGGATCAAATGATCTTCTCTAAGGAATTCCCTTTCGTTTGACCTCACTCTTCAAAATACATCAATCCGAGAGCCGAAAAACGGATCTGTACTACTGTATTATTTATATACCTGTAGTCTAAAATCTAGACACATTCCAAAAATGTGAACAATATTACCCAATAATAGTATACAAAAAAAAAGATATGAGAAGGAATTAGTCGAGGGTGCGGTCAAAAAAATAAAAAAAATTAAAATATATAAATAATTTTAATTCAAATATATAAATAATTTTAATTCAAATATATAAATAATTTAATTTTTCAATTAAAATTATTTATATATTTTAATTTTTTTTATTTTTTTGACCGCACCCTCGAATAATTCCTTCTCATATCATATCAACGGTCAACTATCTCTACATCATTAAAAAAAAAAGATGTAAATGTTTTTTTCACACGCTGGAGATAGAACTAACCGCCATTTTATCTGCATTTCCCATCATGTGATATTGATTATTCTCTCCATTTTAATTTAAAAAGTTGACGGGAGACCCAACAAGCATTTAATTCTAAATCGAGTGACGTATTCCTTATGTAGTCAAATAAAAAATGAAAAATATAGTCAAAGAATTAATACATAATGTTATAGTTATACAAAATCTGTAAAAACATACGACCTACTAAAATTAATAGATATAATGAACATGTGAAAATAAATTATAAAAATTCAAAATGTGGAAAATTGACAAAAACACTTTTTGCTTGTATTTTTTTAATGTATTACTGAAAGATCAAAAATATTTTAAATTAAAGATTTAAATATTTGTTATATAATTATATAGTTCACAGTAATATTGCTTAATATTAATAGAACTAATACAAAATAAGCCGAGAGAAGTAAAGTTAGATCTTCACTACCTCTCTAAAGGTAAGCCCCAACGCAAATATCGTGCAACCCTCAACCGCATGAGCCTCCTCAAACATTCTGGTATTTGATTTTGCTATCAGTGGGTTGCAGTAAGGAGTTTTCATTAAATAAAAAATGCTCATGTTTTAGATAAATCATTATTTTTTCTTCTATGTTTTCGCTAATCATCCTTTCAATAATCAATGAGGAATGATAATTTCCATTTAAGGGTGCAGACAAAACTTTTGACCACTGCAATAAACGTTAGTTTAAGACGTATACGTTGCCAACAGACGTGAAGACGAAGAATATGAGAACATCTAATTGAATTATATCAAGCCCTGAAATTAAATATAATTATTATTAGCATTAGTGTAGCACCACTGTTATGTGGTGGACATTGTAGAACTATTAAAAAAAAAAGTCATATTATTTTTTTCGTAAAGTTTTCAGAATAGGTTTATAGAATCTTGGAAATAATAAAATGTCAAAACGTATAAGAGACGGTGGTTGCTGCATAAGGGTATTTCCAAACAAATAGTTTTGAATCTATAAAAAATCATATATTTCCTTTGCTTCCTTATTACCTTTGATAGAAAAGCTTTGAATTAGTGAAGGAAGCTAAAAAAAAATGGTCGTACTCAGAATAGAAAATCCCCAATCCCATTATATATTTTAAATATCTAGCAACTGTTTCTTTGTTCTTTTTCCTCTGTAGTCAAAACGATATGAGGGGAATAACACTAACGACGGTTACTTATGAACCTTTCAAAAATTCCAATAAATAAAACAAACTGAAAAACTGTACTACTAAAATAAGTATAATGGTAGAAAAGAGAAATAAGATATTTATGATATAAATGGAAAAATCCAAACTATAAATCCACGAGTATCCAACATAGAGATGAATAATTCACTGGTTAAGTGGCTTTGTAGTTTGGATTTTTCTATTTATAACATATAAACTGTACTCCGTAGTCGAATTCACGAGACGGGTAAAACACCTACTTCCGTTAATTCGATTTTATCAAATTTTCAGGTAATGTTGATAACTAGATGATGCAATGTAGATTTTATCGAATTCTTCTATTTCTTTCATTTAGATATGCGTTTTTTCTTGTATGTGTTTTTTGTATATATATATATATATATATATATATATATTTTATATATTGAATATATTGAATTGATATATATATATATATATAATATATATATATATATATATATATATATATATATATATATATATATATATATATATATATTTCATATATATAGAGTGTCTCAGTTCTTAATCCAATCTCTGGAAGGTAATTCTAGACTAAACCTCCACCTAAAAAGGTTAATTTGATGCATGGGCCGATTCTGAACGGAAAAAGAGTTAAGATTAATTTTGTGTTTTTATTGAATAAGAAGGAATTGCTCAAAAACTCTTCAAGATAATTAAATTCTAAGTGCACCATCGTAAATTGGACAAACTTTTATAATAAAAAATAGTAAGTAAATTAACTAAAGTCAATGATATAGGGACTTTTAGGAGGTCTAATACAGCTGTTGTACAGAGATATGATGTCCGAATATGGGTAGTGTAATACTGTAATCAGTACGGCGGCCATATTAGACCTCCTAAAAGTCCCTTTTATCATTGATCCTTTAACCAATGTTTTATAAAAAAATACTACTACTTTACAATGGTGTAGTTAGGATTAAATTATCTTGAACTGTTTTTGAGCAGTTCTTTCTTATTGAATAAAAACCGTGACTACTTTAAGAAAACAACAAAATTGGCCTTAACTCCTTTTCCGTTCCGAGTCAAACAAACCATACATCAAATGAACTTTTTTTGTTGGAAATTTTGACCAGAATTACCCTCCCGGAGTTTGGCCATTAAGTTCTGATAAACCCTATATATAAAGAAAGAGAGAAAGAGAACATGTTTGATGTTCTATTTACGCTTATATAAGAGATAAAAACTAAAAAGAAAAACAATTAATAGGTAAGCAAAAAAAAAAAAAAATTATTATCGGTTCGGATCTCGCTCTCTCTAAAAAAAAAAAAAAAAAAATTGAAAAGACGAAGGAGAAGGGTAAACATTAGGTAGGAGCTGCAGGCAGTGACCTTTTTGTCCTCAATTCAAAAGCGTTATAAATAAATCTCGTAACCTCGGTGCCCTTTATTACTGGCCTCGCTATCTTTACCACCCCCCTATTTCATTTCCCAGAAAGGGTCTAAGCCTTGGGCAGGTCTCTTTCACAAATCTCAGCTTCAGAATATATTTATTAAAAATAGGGCAAAAATTTTCTCACACAATCTCAAAATATTTTGCGAGATACAAGAGAAGTGAAAAAAAATATTTCCTATTATTTGATTATTGTGCTCTTAACTAATAATATTTTGTTGTTATATTGATTAATTATACTCTAAAAAAACAGGTATATGTTGGAGTACTGGCAATGGCCAGATTCTCCACTCAAGTCCTGAGCGTTTGTTGCTCTAGTGCTCTCCATCAGTCTCCACTGGCTTGCAATATCAGTGACGCGGCTTGGAGAGAAGCACTGGGATCTCCTGGAGTCCTGCCTTGGCTTCCACAATAAAGGAACAAAGCATGACTCCGGAAATATTGTATATAGGTTTGAATGTGTTTTATACATTTTAATTTCATTTAGTTTCCCACTAGAAGGCAGTGGATCAGCTGATGAGAAGGTTGTCTCCTCAACTCCTCTCTCAGTTTTTACCAATTTTATAGCGGAATCTCTCTGATTATTCACGTGATACAGTTAAAGTGTATATTAGAGCAGTTGATATTTACTGTTGGCATCTTTTTTTTTGTTATTTTAAGAAAAAAAAAAAAAAAATTTTTTTTTTTTTTTTTTATTTATTTATTTATTTTTCTCTTATGATATGCGGTATGATCAGCAAGTGATGGCCAGTAAGGTGCCCAAGAGGTCTCGGTCAGACGGAGTTAGCTCACCAGCCAAACAAAGGACTCGTCGCTGCCTACGAGAAATACCTCCAGTGACCAAAATGAACACTTCAGAACCAGAACCTCAGCCCCAACCAGGTACGTCTGCACAAGAAACGATTGAAGAATCACCTTTCTTTACTCCAAACCCCTACCAAGTGCTTCAAAATGACAGAGAAGTAATGGAGTCTGCAGCAATATCCAGAGAACCAAAGCCTCCTCCGATATTTGTGAAAAATATAAAAAATTTCCAGATGTTCTGCACCCAACTAAATAAAATCTGCTCTGGCAGTTATTCATGCCTTAACAGGACCAATGACACCAAAATAACACCTGATTCTGCAGAAGCCTACCGAAAAATAGTGAAGTACTTATCAGAAACAAATGCGAATTTTCACACTTACCAGCTGAGGCAGGAAAGAGCTTTACGAGTAGTGATAAGAAATTTACATTCCTCAACCCCCACTGAAGTTATTAAAGAAGAACTAACGACGCTTGGTTTCAATGTACGCCAGGTAACAAACGTTTTGAAGGAGGACAGGGAGCAGCCAGGATTACGAAATAGGATCCCACTACCATTGTTTTTCGTGGACTTGGAGCCATCACCAGGTATCGAAAAAATATATGATATCACAAGAATATACTACACAATGGTGAAAGTTGAGAAGCCATATCCCAAGAGAGACATCGTGCAGTGCCATAATTGTCAGACCTATGGCCACACGAAGACATATTGCCACCATCTGCCGCGTTGCGTGAAGTGCGGTGAACAGCACAAATCTGTAGAGTGCACCAAACCTATACAAGATCCAGCAGTATGTGCCCTATGCTTGGAGGGACACCCGGCCAACTACAAAGGCTGCCAAATTTACAAGAATCTCAAAACCAGACACCAGAAAAACCGGATTCAAGATGAAGCACTAAGAACAAGAAGAGAGAGAGAGCCTTCCAGAATTGTAAACAATGATGTATCATTCTCCCAACTACTTAGAGGTAAGACTTTAACCGATAAATGTCAAGCCCTGCCACAACAACAACCTCAAACCCAACCTCAAAATCCTCTTCATCCTAATATACCTAACCACCAACAACAAATTCCTCATATTCCTCCTCCTTCAAATGCAACAGATCTCACAAGTTTGTTAGCATCTTTCCTCACCGATTTCAAATCCCTTGTTACTCCACTCATATCACTCCTCACGAATCTCGTATCTCACCTCATCCCTCCTTTGAAAAATCCTTAAATGACTCACATCCCTAAACCCATATCCATTCTCCTTTGGAATGCGAATGGTGTTAGAAATCATACAGACGAACTATCTACTTTACTACTTGACAAGAACATTGATGTGGCACTAATTACTGAAACTCGACTAACCACTAAACAGCACTTCAATATACCACAATACCTGACATATCGTACTGACCACCCTGACGGAAAAGCACATGCCGGTACTGCTGTAATTGTACACCAATCCCTCTCCCATCACGTACTCCCATTACCAATACATGATTTCCTACAGTCCACCGCTATCGTGATAAAAACCTTCTCCTTTCCGGTCACTCTTGCATCAGCGTATTGCCCTCCTAACCGATCCATATCCAATGCCCAATTCAGTTCTCTCCTCGACTCCTTAGGACATCACTTCATCTTGGGTGCAGACCTAAATGCCAAGCACCAACAATGGGGTTCCAGAACCACGAATTCTCGTGGCCGAACCCTGCTGTCTGCACTCAATTCCCAACGTTTTCACCTCCTTTCCCCCAACTCTCCTACCTACTGGCCCACAGATCCCAACCGTAATCCTGATCTTCTTGATTTCTTTATCCACAGCGGCTTAAGTCCCCTCAATTGTTCCATTACACGTCTAAATGAACTTTCCTCTGACCATAGTCCTCTAATCCTTAATGTTTCACTTGAACCTGTTCCCAAACCTTCTCCACCGTCATTCATTAGGGGCCCAGTAAACTGGGACCTTTTCCGCCAAATAATCTCCGATAATATTGATCTCAACATATCCCTCAAAACTCCCGATGACCTTGATAGTGCCGTAAATTCCTTTACTACCACAATCCAACAAGCCGCCTGGACTGCCTCCTTTCCAAAAGACTCCTCCAGAATTCCTATAAAGACCATTCTACCCCAACACCTCCTTAACCTAATCCGCACCAAACGCCGTGCCAGATTATTATGGCAACGTACCCGACATCCTACCGACCGCTGCTCCTATAATTACTACTGCAAACAATTAAAACTGGAATTAGCCACCTTCAGATCACAATCCTTCAACTCCTACCTATCCTCCCTCTCTTCTCGCGACAATTCCCTTTGGAAAACCACAACAAAAATCCTAAATCCTCACCGCATTTCCCATCCTCTCCGACGAGGTGATGGCTCCTGGGCAGCATCTGACGAAGATAAAGCTGAGGAGTTCGCCATTCACCTATCCAATACATTTATTTCACATCCGGAATCCCATCCTGCCCACACCGTAACAGTAGAAGAACTCCTTACATCACCAATCCCACTTTCCTTGCCCCCAAAAGCTATTCATCCTTCCGAAGTAAAATTTCAATTAAAAAAACTAATCCTCCGTAAAGCTCCTGGACATGATCTCCTTACACCTCAAATCCTTCGACAACTTCCATCCAAAGCAGTCATATTCCTTACATATATCTACAATTGTATCCTACGCACCACCCACTTCCCTCTGTTATGGAAACACTCCACTATTATCCTTTTCCCAAAACCAGGAAAACCTCTCAATAGCTCAACATCCTATAGACCAATCAGCCTACTCCCAATCCTTTCAAAAATTTTTGAAAAGATCCTTTTGAAACGAATCCTACCCATTATAGAATCCCAAAATATCCCTTCCCATCAGTTTGGTTTTCGCTCTCAACATTCTACTGTTCAACAAGGACTCCGAGTTGTTGATCATATTTCCTCAGCCCTAGAAAACAAGGAATACTGTTCGGGTGCCTTTCTGGACATTGCACAGGCATTTGACCGGGTATGGCACTCCGGACTGCTCTCCAAGCTTAAAATCCATTTACCTCAGTCCTTGTACCTAGTCCTCCGATCCTACCTCTCTGACCGCTCCTTTCGAGTTCGCTGTGGAACAGAATTTTCCAATATCTACTCCGTTAAAGCCGGTGTTCCCCAAGGCAGCGTCTTGGGTCCCGTGCTTTACATCCTCTTTACTGCTGACATCCCTGTTCATCCCGATACTTTTCTTGCAACATTCGCTGACGACACCGCAATCTTATCATCCAACTCTGATCCCGAAATAGCATCCTTAAATCTCCAAAGTCACCTCACCTTGATTGAGCACTGGTGTAATAACTGGCGCATTAAAGTTAATGAAACTAAATGCCAACATATTACCTTCACACTCCGACGCAATTCCTGTCCACCAGTGCTCTTTAATTCCATCCAGCTTCCTTATTCAGACACAGTCCGGTATCTTGGCTTTCATTTAGACCGAAGACTAACTTGGAACCCGCATACTAGACTCAAAAGACAAGAACTCAACCGACGATACGGCCAACTATACCGACTACTAAGCAGAAAATCTAAACTTTCCATTGAAAACAAGCTACTGATCTACAAGACAATACTGAAACCTATTTGGACTTACGGACTAGAACTGTGGGGATCAGCAAAATTTTCTAACATCAAGCGCATCCAATCCTTCCAGTCTAAAGTCCTTCGAACAATAGTCGATGCTCCTTTCTATGTATCCAACAAAACCCTACATCATGACCTTAACATCCCATTTGTCCTAGACCTTATCCCAGAAAAATTCTCCAAATTTCACCAGAACCTTACTTACCACCCAAATCCTCTTGCACAATCACTATCAAGCATCTCCCATCCCTATAATCCTCCAAGAAGGTTGAAACGGCAGTGGCCTCGCGACCTTTTGTAGATTATATAAATTGGAGTTCTGGCAATGGCCAGATTCTTCACTCAAGACATGTGTGTATGTGGCTAAAGTGCTCTCGACCAATCTCCGCTGGATTTAGTACCAGTGACGCGGTTGGAAGAGTAGCGCAGGGTTCTCCTGGAGTTCCCTCGCCTGATTGTATATAGGTATGCATGTTATTTTTTTTTCCTTAGTTTTGATTTTCTTATTTTTTAGGTTATTTTATTTTATTGTCTATTGTATATACTTTTGATTATTATTTTGTTCTATTTATTTTATTTTTTTGTACATATGGTGTGAATGTCATCCTACCTCACTATAACCAATGTCCAACAGACAGATTGTTATAATACTCAATAAAGAAATTAAAAAAAAAAAAAAAAAAAAAAAAAGTTTCCCACTAAATTTTATTTTTTTTTGTATGTTAATTTTTTAGTTATCATTTATATGTTGGGTGAATTTTTAATGTAGCCCTAATATTAATGCTCTCCTATGTTGCAGAATATATTAATTTTCAAAAAAAGAACTGTATACAAATGTATTAGTTCAAATATAATTTACATGACTTAATATAATATTTACGTGAAATAAAATTTGGCCATATTTATATTCAGGAATACACATGAATGTGAACTGCCTACCTTAAAAAAGAAAAGTCTTACGACACTGAAATTTAAGATAGGGATATACCTGGGGGGTTACGTCAACTCTTCTTCCAAAATGGAACTTTATACAGTGTAATTTAAAATTTTAAAATTTTTAAAATTTGGGTGCGGCATGATGGTCTTCTTTGCGAAATCCATCTAACCCCATACTAAATATTTAATCATTAGATCGTACCTTGAGGACAGATTTTTGCTTGTCTACCAGGATGGTAAACATTCAGATTATTTCCGAGTTGGTGTAGGAGTACCGCAGGACAGTATTTTATGTCCATTTCTGTACTCTTTGCACTTCTGACTTCAGGGTCAAGTAGCCAAACTGAAAATATGAACTAAGGACCTCAAAACAAGAATTTCCTCTGAAGGTCTAATACTTTGTTTAGGAGATATTCACACCTAAAGATTTTCGTTGTTATGAATTATTTACGTAATATGAAATAAATAAAAGCTATTAATTTGTTCTAACCACTTTACTAATTAAATGTAAACATTAACATTCATATTAAATGTTGTTGTCGCACTCTTTTCTTCATTTTGTGTAGGGACAAAAATATCAACAGCAAGTAGTATTATACCAAATGTACTAGTTTCTCTAAGCCATTGAAACGTGGAGCTAAAGATAGACTTGTTTGGTAATCTTTTAGTCGGAAACCATTTGGCATATTCACGACGGGCAGCATTAGCATTACCATTGCAAAAACTCTATACAAACACCATACCGGCATATTCACCATTAGTATAAATGGAAGGCAAAATGATGAGTACTCTGCGAAAGCCTCTTACCAACTGTTAAATGTTATTGAGAGTTTCCAATGCTAATTCGAAATAGTATTAATCCTTACGTTGCCAATAGTTTTTATACAGTTAGGGATAAAAGGTCATATTATTATTCTATCTAATCCATCTCCTAAACAAAATTTTTGCCGACATACCTTCACTTTGAACAACATTTAATATGAATGTTAATGTTAACATTTAATTAATAAAGAATTTGGAGCAAAAAATTAACTTTATTTATTTTGTATAACATAAATAATTCATAACAACGAAAATCTTTAGGTGTGAATATTTCCTAAACAAAGCGTTTGCGGACATACCTTCAGAGGAAATGTTTTTCTATTTTTGAGGTCTTAGTTCATATTTTCAGTTTGGCCACTTAATCCTGAAACATCCTGTATAAATGAAATATACATTATAAAAATTAGCAACAATCTTTATAGATAACAACAATTAAGAGGCACCGAAAGTTGTGTTCTGTAAGTAGGTTAAATATGACGACGAAAGTATCATTACATGTAAAAAAAGATACTAAATGATGCTGTCTGAATAAGAACCGTTCCTCTTAAGAACTTTTATACTTAATGATATCACGCATATCATTATGATATCTACTTTACGAAAACGATTTCATAAAACTTATGATGGAAAAAAAAATTTATTGTCTCGAAATTAATAATATAAAATAAATACCTTCTAAATGGAGCAACATATTAGGAAGTTTAAAAAAAGGCTTAATTTTTTAGTTCTATCTTTCTTTTTCATTGATAAATGCTAATTTCGGATTCAATGCTTCTGGGTAGAATCATCAGAAGATGAAGCTCGTACTGAAATTTTTGTATCGTAAAACATCGTCGTAACTGAAATTTTTTAATGCAATTAAGTATTACAAATAAAAAAAAAATATTCGGTTTGAAATAATGAATAATAAATAAAAAATATAGTGTAGTGTATTTTGGTCATTTAGAAAACAATGTGCTTGAATAGACTATCCGCTTCTTTTGCATAGATATTTAACTTAATGTTTCGAACTTTGGTCCCATATATAGCAGATACTATTGGTCAATGAGGTCCTTTAGTTGAAAATAAAATAATAATTTATATAGGTATTGTTCGTATAACATTTACCAATCTAGAATAAAATCGGTCTACACTCCTATCCTGGTCTGTTTTCTATGTTATATTCTTCACTTCGTGATCTGAAAACCAATAAACTGGGAGAATATAGTCACGCAACTTCCTTTACACATTACACCAGCTCAGACATATCAATTAATTTATAGACATGGATCCAAATCCTATTTAGAAACTTCACAAACTTTGTGATTGAGGATTCAACCTACAAATCCAAAATACACCAGATTTGTTGCCTTTATGTTGCAGGGGGGAATGATACTGATGTGGAATGATAATGTTAAGAATTTCGGAAATGAGAAATTGAGTTATGATGAAAAATCATTTTTACATGTACGTCAACAGGTCAACCTGTCAACCTGAAGGTATCGCAATAAAAGGAATATGAAGATATTAAGGACTAGTGGAGCCTGAACAGAGATTCTATAACCAGACGTACAGGGCTTGAGTGGAGAATCTGGCCAGAACTCCAATACATGCTTATTCACAAAATATCTCTGGGCCACTACCACAACATTGGTAGTAAATTTTTAAAAAACTGGCCCAGTAATCTAGAAGATAAAGAGCGGACAAATGGATTTTTCTGATTATACATATCTTTAAACGTAAAATCTCAAATTTTGGGGGTGGGTGTAAACCTTTTTTTATCTTGATTGATTACAAAGTTCCATTATTTAAAAAAAAAAAAAAGCATGAACATAGCGAGTATTACTTAAGAATGCAGGAGAGAACTCGGTATAAAGAATGCCTTAGCCCAGTTATAAAGCGGCAGTAATAAATCAAGCTGTTTGCAGTGCCAACCCAAGCGGCTACTCAAGTGATAGATCAGCTTCTGTCAGGGCTGTGCCAACCCCGATACTGACCGATGCATATCCTAAATATTTACTCCGTAGGAATAAAAACCATCGAACCCGTATAATACTTAGGATCTCTACATAGAAAATTAATCCAACTGTGTAAAGTATTACAGTTAAACGTATAAAGGCTTCCTTAAATAGAAATTTTAATATTAATATATTTTAACGTACTCGTCCATGAATAGATCTGGATGTTTAGGAACATTTAATTGACCAAGCAACCACCAAAAGACCATCATTATATCTGATTCAATGAGTGTACTTCTTGCAATTAGAAACTAAATATCGAAACACGCGACGATAAATGAAATTTTGGAACTTACTTGGATCGGTAAAAGAGCAGGAAATAAAACAGATTTTATTTGGGCTCCGTCTCATTGTGGTATACAGGGTAACGAAAAGGCGGACGTCGCATCCCGAATAGCCCGAAGTAATGACAATAATGAGGTAAAATCCATTAATTATGTTCCACGAGAGGACTGGGTGAGGCAAGCATAATCCCAGATTATTGCTCAATGGAATGAGACCTGGAGAAGAAACCCCTCCAAACTCGTCCAAATAAAAGCAAACAGTGCTAAATGGTGCACTAGTAACAGGAAATCAAGTAAAGAGGAAATAATTCTGTGCCACCTCCGAATTGGACACTGCGAATTTTCACACGGTTACTTACTACAAGGTCGACAACCACCTACCTGCATCAGATATGGTATCCCTAGATCCGTGAACCACATACTCGTGGATTGTGAATACTATGCAGCCACAAGAAAAAACCTTAACCTACACAGAACTGTTTCGGAAATATTACAAGATACCGAGAAAGATGTAGAAATTCTGATGAGCTTTAAAAAAAAGACGAGATTCTACAATAGAATATAGGGAATTGGAGTGAAGAAAGAATTGCCAATGACCCTATCGGGTAGAGGTAAATTCAGCTAATAAATCAATAAATAAATTGAAAATATTATATTGAATTACAAAAATTAATCAGGCGGTAATGATAATGCACGGTTTGAGAGGGAAACACCTGGAAAAAAAAGAAAGAACACTGAACTATCTGCGTTGTATAATGACGTTGTTGTCAAGTTTATTAAGCTCGGAAGACTTCGATGGGCCTGCCCATTGGTAGCGGTGAGGATGGTGATTGACAACATGACTAAGAAGATTTTGACTGAAGAGTTGGTCGGCCTTATGTGATATGGGTGAAGGCTCAGACTTGGTGACGGGACGTAGCGCTCTCTATGATTATAATGATTGCTCGAACAATTTTCATAAAAACATAAATAATATCGGACAATCGCAGTAAAATTTGACCTACTTGATCACACACATATTAGAAGTGGATCCAACAAGTACCGCCTTCCCTACTATCGTTACATAGATACAAGGGCTATAATATATTTTATCCTTATTAAATAATATTACATTTCGTCATAAATAAGGACATTAGTAATAGTGATACATAGTGCTGCCTAAATGAGAGACTGAGACGAGTCATGGTCTTGCAAACTCAGTCTTAGTCATGGTCTTGGTCTTGAGCAAGAGTCTTGCAGTTACTTATTAACTTATTGCTACAGAGATATTACTGTAATTTTTTAGATAGGAGTAACCTAACTAAGCTCGAATGAAAAATTAGAGGAGATAAATGCAAAATTGTAAAAGCAATTATTAACATATAGTAGTTGACAATATTGTCAAGTATTAGTAACTATTTTGACTTCATTTTCATTTAAAAAATAGATTTTTTTTTACCAGTGCTGGTCTTGGTCTTGCAACAGTTCGGCACCCAAGACCGATTTTGGGCAACACTAGTGATACAGGAGTCATTCACACGATATTTACAATAAATAAAAAATAAATGTAAGGGATGTAACGATATATCGATACTTACTGATGATTGGATATCGAAAACCTTGCATTTTTAACTCAAAATAATACAATTAAACTGCACTATTCAGTTTTAAGTTTATCTTAAATGAGCTAAGAGTTTTTTTTTTTTGCCTTTGTTTTGTCATTACATTCAGTTATGTAACGTCCTAATTATGCGTTGTTTCGTAAATTAAGAATAATTATTTAATATAACAAATAGTATTTTTTTTGTTGCCCTAAAAGCCTCATTAACAAGGCGTAGATTACTAAGCGTATAACTAAAATATAACATTTCATATGCTTTTCCCAAATAAAGTAAAGATGAAATCAGCGAGGAGGCCAAGAAAATAAACTAGCTTATGTTATCTACCAGTGAGGAGTCTTTTGAATAAAGTAACTAAATCAGGTGGAAGGAGAATATGGATATGATATTGTTTAAAACAAATAAGTGTAAATATAGGTCTCTATTTTTTATAATAAAAATATTTTATATTAAATATACTGGCTATTGAGGCGTATTTATTTAGCTCGGAAGAGACAAACAAAACGAACAGAAAGAAGAAAGAAAAGAATTTGGCAAGAGTTCAAGACTGCAGGCTGTAACTAGAGGCAAGCCCAGAGCTCTTAGAGCTGGTAATCATTTGTCATCTTTCAGAGTTTCCTTCCGAAAATTATGTACTTACAATCTTTTTACAACTTTTGGGAAACAAAGTATCAATTAGAGAGGCAAGACTATTTACTGTACATTGCGGATATTCTTTTCTAAAGTAGTTTAGTATGGTTCGACATAAAATTTTCAATTTTATTGCATTTATTTTTTCTCATTAAACAGAAACTGTTTTTCGTTCAGTGAATTTTAATTACCTATTCGGTCATTATAAATTTCACTAAAATCCGTGAAATGATTCGAGAACTTAAATGAAAAATATGTCTATTAAAAACGTTCGTAATATACATATATATATATTTTTACTTTCATTTATCTATATATGTAATATATAGCAAGGTAAAGTATTGCGATCGTGAAAATATTCGAATCTGAGTACAGTAAATGGACTACACCCTTTGAGCTCTCCTGATTCCAAGTAACCTAGTCCCTCAAAAACATCTGTGTGTATGTGAACAATCTAGCTCAAAAACGAAAAGTCATATGAGACTGATTCTACGTATTTGAGATTTGTATATAATTCCGATGTGAGAGCAACTTTTCGTTAAAATCGGCTAACCAGAAGTGCCACTTCATATCAACGGTGGTCAAGGATGCTAAGGTTTGGCATATTCAAAAACGGCTCTAACGATTTTGATTAAACTCGGTATATTAGCGTATTATTAAGTTGTGTTTAATGTCAGCTAGATCTTATCCGCAATGATGTAACTTTACAGAGCTTAAATGCCCAATGTTCATATACGTCTTCCTATAAAGTACCTTTAATTTTGTTTATTAAAAAAAAAAAATAAGTCTTTCTTATTGACAGTAACTATAACAAATCACTAAATATAGCTTTTGAAAGAATTTGAATTTTAGAAAAAAGTAATGTCTAGTGAATAAAATTGCAGTAGGTGACGGAAATAATTTCTAAAAACTAACATTATTTAACAGTAAATCACATGTTTCCAAGGAAATTAAATGGAAGTTTCTTACTAAATGTAAACGTTTAAATTTTTTTGGTTTGAAAAAAAAAGTATTTAAAATCCACCGAATCAAGGTAATAACATTGCTTAAAATACTGTATCATTGTATTTTTGTGAAATATAAAAATATTTCATGGATATATATAATCTTAAATACATCGACTGTAGTTTAATAACTCTATATCTGATATAATAATTAGGTATTTTTCGTCCTTTATTCCGAATAATTATCATGTAAACTTATAGAGAATTAAATTAGTGAATAATTTGATGAATTTTCCCTTTGCGATATCTGAACTTACAATTAGTGTGACCAGATCTATCTATGACAGGAAATGCATATCTCCTAATTCCATTTTAGTAAACTTTGCAATGGAAAAAACAGTTTAATAATTAATAGTCATACATTAATAATCAATCGTCGATATAATAAGTAGGATTTTTTTTATTATAATGGTATTAATGATTTGTCAATTCTAAGCTTTAAGCTTTAGCTCTGTTAAAAGTTCACTTCAAACATTTTGTAACAGCCCAAAATTGTCAGAAAATAATTTATATTAAAGTAGAGCGGCAAGTGAAAGTTGTGTGTTGCGCGCATTAGATTTTTTAAATTTGAACAATTGTTTTTATTAGTACAGAGTTATGCATATCTATAATTTTACCATGCTAAATAGATAATACATTTTTTTTATTGATTATTAATACATTCTGCCACATTAAAGGACATTAATAAATACAAAAATAACAACGATATATTAAATTCACAAAATTGTTGGATATTATATAAATACATCAGAAAATAAATATTGAATTTATAATTTACATTTAGTAAGTATATTAAGAACGGATTGTTAAAATTGTATCTAATATAAATTAAATTAAAAAAATCTTTATTAATTTAGAAAAAAAATTAAAGATATGTTTAACAAGTTAAAAGTCTTGTGCCGCGTCCATATCATACAGCTTTCGCTTACCATCCTACTTATGTTAAAGAACATGATGGCCGAACACGTTTCCATGCCTAACAGGATGTTGATTTAAATTTAGTTAACATTTAAACCCTGCCCGACTATTTAAATGAGATTAACGCATAACCTAAATTAAAAAATATTTATTTTTACATTGATATAACAAATTTAATCAAAATCGTTAGAGCCGTTTCGAGTAAATTGTAGATATGTATAAAATCGATGAAATATAGTGCCACTTCTGGTTATTGGATTTTGACGAAAATGCTATAACATAAGTTCTTATCTTAAATAAATAATTTCGTTTTTGAAGCAAACACCCACTAACACACAGTGCAGATTATTTGGACTGTGGAGACCTTAAAAGGAATATTTTCGTTGAAATCTAGAATTTGATTATTTTTTACAACTTTTTACTTTCCTACCTATACTAGGTAAGGAAATTATTGCGATAGGGTCAAATTTCCGATATGCGGTTTTCGATGGATCTATCCGTTTCAGAGCTCCCTAAATGAAATCTAATTTAAACAGGAATCATTGTTTGACAAAATTGGGCTACGGAAAAAAGTTTTTGATTAGCAATATCAGAATGTATTGAATTTTTTACGCTGAATTTTGTTCTTTTACAAGCTGGTTTACATTGCTTTAGCTAATCAAAGAAATCGTACTCAAATCTTTTCTTTGATCACTTTTCAGGGAAATAAATATAATTCGGTTTTCTTTTGTTTCTTAATAGACATATTTAAAGATATATATATATATATATATATATATATATATATATATATATATATATATATATGAAGTAGGCATGAAAGTCGTGTGAGTGGACACACCAGAATTTTTATTAATAGAAAGCAAAAATATATATAATTACGTTTAGTAGCATCTTGTTAAGCGAATAACATGTTGGAATATGACAATTACGTAATATTAAGAAGCTTTTAAGGAGTTTTATTTAGTTTAAATGATGGATGGATGATCTCTCGCCCAGCTAATTTTTATGATCTGTGAACAGTAGCTCTTTTCAATACTGATATATTCATAAAGAAAACAGAAATAAAAAGTCTAAGCGTTGATCGATTTTTTATTTCTTAATTCAGTACGTTGAGGCGTATAGTTAACGTATCGGAGGCAGTGAAGAATTATAAGTTATACTTTTATTCATAATGTCTGTCATAAATGGCATCTTAAAATACAGAATAATACTATGAATATATGGTAGAACTTGACTAGAAGTTGACTAGAAGAGTTCACTCCAGGTCTCCTACAAGAGTGTGACTTCAGGAACGTAACTGCATGAGAGATTTGTTCTGAGGAGCATGGGGGTAATATACCCAGGAATAGTAGGGGAAGAGATGAAGGAATTCTGAAGGACTAGGATGCGAGAGAAAGAAGTTATTAACTATTAAGAATTTATATACTTATCCTTTAGAATTGAAATGAATCTGTGAGAAAGAAACATCTTGCTGAAATCTGTTATTGTTCCCTAATTCTTGATAATGGGTCTTGTTTCCAGTCGGTACATTCTATCTAGGGATAGCTTTATCCTTTGAGTTATGAGAATTATGAATACAATACATGATTCACCCATTGTCATATTTAATAAACTCAATTATTAAAATAAAAGTTAAATTAATATTTGTTAAATTAATATAAGTTAAATTAATTATTATTTGTTTCGAATTAAATCATTCCGTAACTGTATGAAATATCTCGCGAACAATGACTCTCGTAAAATTGAACTTCGCTGGAATGAGAAAGAGGTGTAACCAGTCACTTGGTATTTGAATTTATTGGTGTTTGAGATTAGGCTTTGTTCCACATGTGCCAAAAACATAAAAACATATGCATACAGCAAACATATTTCCTATCTCACTTTAGAATATACTTGGGTAATAAAAGGAGAATGTAACCTGTATATACTTATATCAGTTTGTATATTGTAATTGTTTATAAATAAAGTCTATAAAAAATAAAGATAAAAAAAATTGATATTTGAAAGAATTTCGTATTATCATTATCACTATCAGACAATCCTATGATTCAAACTTTCCATTGACGCTAGGAAATACAAGAATTCTACTATTTCAATGCAACATCTACTTATCACATTCTGATGACACACAATTTGAACCTCAACTTTATAGAATCAGGTTGTGGAGATATCATCACAAATATCTATAAATCTTTAAAAATAATTTTATTTTATTTTTAAGACTAGTATGCAGCTAATCAGGTAAAGCATGGGGGAGAGGGGCCACACCTGATTACCTGGTAGCTTAATTGCACTCCTCGTGTTATTAATTATTCTTACCAGGTCAAGTGGAACCTACTCCAGACCACATTGCTCCACAGAATATGAAACTCTGTGTTTATTGGTCTCAGACCACAGGATCGGCAACAGAGATGAAGGAAAAAATTAAAATAAATATTAAATTTAGAAGTACTATTAAATACTAACGTTATTGTTCTTGAAAAAAAAAATACTGAAGATTTCTCAAACTCTACATATTTTTCAAACTTTACAAATATAGTAGATTTTTTAAATTTTATTTTATTTATTTAATGAAATTTACAACTGTATAAACAATACAACTAGTAAAAATGGACACATTGGAAATAGTGACATGACTGGGCAGTTGAAGAGATACTGCTCAGTGGTAGCCCTCACTATTTTATTCTAGGTGAGAAGATCACGTTTTCATCTTCTTTTCAGACGCCTAGAGAGATTATCAGGAATCGAGGAAGAAGCAAGGCTGGAAACAAGTGGATTTGGATGGGATTGGAGTTTATCATGAAAGGATAGGTATCGGGCTAAATCAGCGACATATGGAACATTAAGGTCTTTATGAATGGTTTTATTTGTGACTAAATATGGGGTATTAAGGATTTTGGATTGTAAGGATTGTATACGATAGGAATTCGATGGTTTGGTAGAACCCCTAAGCTCAACTCCGTATGTCCATATAGGTCTTATTATGGTTAAGTTGATGAATCTTTTGTAATTAATTGAAAGTTTAGAGCGTTTGTCTAGTAAGTGTTAGAGCAGTTGGAATCTAGCAAATTAAAAAAAAAAAAGTAGAAATGTAAACAAAAAGGGAGGGGGAAAACATCCTAACTTAACATAGGGAGATGTTAAGAAGTGCCACTGACAAATATGATAAAGCTATTAAAAAATAAAAAAAAAGCAATCTCTTAAATAAGATAAAATATACATTTATAGTGAGCATATTCAAGGATCGATTCTTGCAGTCTATAATATAAGTCATAAGAAACGTATGAAACATTTATATTTATAAAATTTTATGAGTGTTAAGAAAGTTTCTTCAAGGCATTGACCACATAAAATCAGTGTAGTGTGAGAATATTTTAAAAATATAATCACAAAGACTAGTGATGAGAAAGATTTCATAAAAGTTTTACGCTGTCATATAACAAGACATGGTTCCGATTAACATGTCCGAAAACACGCTTCGGTGTCTCAAAAGGAGCTGGATTAGGAATTTTTTTTTTGTTATTTCCTACCTCGCCTTTTAGGATCTATATATATTTTTTTAAACTCATAATTTCGGTTATCTGGTGTGCTGTAACCCATTCGGACATTCCGCCCCTTAGGAGTTTTCTCACTTAAAATTATTCTACAATCAAGCCAAGAAGATATGCCGCTGGGCACTCCTTTTCCTCACGCCGATCAAGCTGCTACAAGTATTGTTCTCGACAGCAGACTAGCTAATTGTCAGTACTTCTGACAGGTGTGGGTAGAGAAATTCATAAATTTTTTTAAAAACTTTATTGAAAGGTCTAAATCAAGGAATTCAATATAATTAATTACCTATTTTCTGATTATGTTTTTTATATAACTGTTTGCGTTCTATGTCATGTTTAAATCGAAATGGGTTCGATAGATAAATTGCCAGTTTAAACTGCTGTCTGTTACATCAACTGAAGGGTGGGTTTAAAGAACCTGACAGCTCTCATCTTCAACACATAGCTATTTCCCAATAAAAACGTTTGACTATCAATTTTATAAAGAATTTTAGAATTAAGGCAATGCTCATTAGAAAGTTTTAATGAGATGAGGTGCTTTAATTTACTGCAGAATTGCTTAATTAGCTGTGATAATCACCAGTCCTACACAATGTTCTCAAAGCTCCCACTGACAAAGGATAATTAATTAATTAATAGAGGTAATTCAAGTTAATAACAAACTTAATTAATGTATGTAATAACTGAGTTATGTCTGCTTTAACATTAAATAGACAATTATTGGCAGTAAGTATGAAAAAAAAAGAACTGAAGCCTAACGAAGGGGCACTTAATTAAGAAAACCAGGAGTAGAATAAGGATTAATGAGAGAAAAAAAAAGTACTGATTAAAAAAAAAACTCGTGAATGAAGTCAGAATTATATCCGAAACAAGTAATTACTCATCCATCGTAACCTGTACACTCATTGTAGGATCGTAAATTTTAAAAACAAATCTTATCGCAGTGGCCCCCTTCTTAATAAAATTACTTGATGGACTTGACGTGAATATTATTGTAAATTACTTTTTTTTTTCTCTGTATAATCACGGAAATGGAGTGTTTTCAATCTAGAGATCGGTAAAATTTGTCTAATTAGTGAGGTGCTGAAAACTCATTAATACTCATTTGCTTTCCCCTTGAATTTTAAGATAATTTGATCACAAAATGGTAAAAAAAAATGGTGGCCTATAAAAATATTGGGCCGTTTGGCGTGAACTCCACCCCAAACATGTCAAAGTACAGAGGTTATACAGGTCAAACGACACAATATTTTTATAGGCCATTTTTTCTATCCATTTTTTGATCAAATTATCTTAGGATTCAAGTGAAAAGCAAGTGGGCATTCGTGATTTTTAGTACCTCATTAATTTAATGTGAAAACGTCACATTTTTTAGATTTATCATCGATCAAATTATCATCGGTTATGACAAGATGAAGCCATTCACAAAATTTAAGATGGATGTTAATAATTTGATAAAAAGGGGTCTGTACCGCTGATTATTATATCAGGTATGCTTGACTACAATTACATACATATGAACAAAATGTTCTTTAGAAATAAATTCAAGATATTTCAAGGACAATAGAAGGACAAAAGAAAAGTTAAGAAAACTTAAATGATTTCTATCTCACTCAATCGGACTGGAAATAATTGTGATAGCAATCTAAGAACTGAAACATCTAGGCAACTGAAGCACGTGAACATTAACGAATTTCGTAAAATAGATAGAATTAATTCCACCCTCTTGTTCGAAAACTTGATAAAGAAAGTTGGGATCATGTTCAAAACTTATAACTGAGAAAACTTTTCAGACGTAGAACAAGCAGCTAGACGATAAATGTGATTAAGTGGTTTCAATGATTTATTATGTTATCAGGAAATGTTTCAAAATTAGATAACAATAAAAACACTGATATATATTAAACAGACGGTTTTATTGAACTAATTAATAATATTTCAAAATTTTTAAGTAAGGTGGAGAACCAGATATTCGATATAAATATAATCTTGAGGAGTGTGAAGAACTTGATAATGAAAAGAGAAAAATTAAAATGAGGATGAGAGAGACAATTATAAAACATTAGTTCATAACTCTGTAAATCAAGGAAGAATTGTTTTTATATCTTCAGAAATGGGTCAGTAGTCAACTTATCAATTATAAGAATGAAATAAAATTGTCAGGAATTTCAGTCAAGATATAATAGTTGAAGGGCTAACCCAATAAAAATACCTTGACTGAAATTCCTGACAACTTTTACTTTTCTAGCTATAATAGGTAAGGAAAGTATTGCGATCGGGTCAAATTTCTGATATGCGGTTCTATACGTTTCAAAGCTCCCTGAGTCCGAAAAACACATTTTTAGCGATTAGTCAGTCTATCTGTGCCAATATTTTCTCAGGAACTTAAGAACCGATTTTGTTGCTTCTTTTTTTATTTTGTAGGGTTTTGACTACTGATGCCTGTAACACAAATTGAGTGTTCCATGCGCAATAGCCGAAAAACCAACGATTATCCTTTTTTTTTTTTAAGGTAATAAAATTCCCTACTTAACTATATAAAGAACGTTCATTTCGGATAACTATTAACGAAATCATAACTGTTAAATTTCCAATGTAAGATTACGGGTACATATCCTGGTGTCAGAAAGGGATGAATGAGTGAAAAAAGATAGCGAAGTGAAATTAAGAAAATCATCACATAACCTTCACTATTTCCTCTATTTTTAACAGAAATTATTGTTTGACAGAATCAGGCTATGGCAAAAAGTTTTTGATCAGCAATATTAGAGGGTATTGAAAATTTTACACTGATCTACCTTAAGCCGGTTTACATTGCTTCAGTTTATCAAATATATCATACTCAAATTTTTTCTTTGATCAATTTTAAGAAAAATAAATCTAAATCAATTTTTTTCTGTTTCTTGACGGACATATGTAAAAATATAAAAACTTTTCTGAAATAGGTAGGAAAGTCGTGTGAGTGGACACACCAGATTTTCTTCATTATTATTGTACCTTATACCTAAGTTTACAGAAATAATATTACAATATTAACATTTACAAAAAAATATTTAATTAGAATCTTTTACTATCGAAGTTAAGAACTTTAAGAAATGTAAAAATTTTATTTTTCAAAAGTAGTAATAAATTTCAGCACCGGAAGTAGTAAACATTATGGTTATGACACTAGACAATTGAGCTGTAGGTTATAGCCTAACGTAAACCTAATGAAATATATTGTTAATATTATTATTTTTAGTAAATACGATAATATTATTAATATCAAATTAATAATATTCATCAGATTTATTTTTTGGAGCCGCTCCATTGTCGGGCTGGAAAATGTCTGCTACTCGCTTGTTGGGTTAAAACAATTTTCGTGGCAACCTAGTTGGATTTTAAAATATAATATGGTACCCCATTATATATCAATTCATGACATCACCTAATAAAATCAAGCACTTATATAATCTTGAATGAGATTGATCTTAATTTTTATTCTGTTAAAAGATATAAATTTAGGAATGTTTAGTATAGCTATTCACCAAATTGGTAATTTTGGTGAAATATATTAAATATTGATATTAAATATTATTGTGTTGAAGAGACAAATGAAATACGCTTAGGGTTCTTCGAGGACTAAGAAACTTTAATTTTTCTAAGCCTTGAAAGTTTTGCATGGTTAATTTCAAAATGGGTAATAATTTATCATGAACGATCCTTGCTTACACATTTAAAAATATTATTACTTCTAGTTGATAGTTTACACCTTATTCACATATTTATCGGTTTCTGTTGTATTCACTTACAATTTTGTGTATACCTGATTCAAAAGTGGTATTTTATATAAGACACTAGAAATTCCATCATAATTAACTTTAAAATATTGTTTTTTTTTTTGTTTTTTTTTGGTCTAAAAAATAGGTATTTGCGCCTGTCAACAATAAGTTGACAATCAGCAAATGTGATGGCGATAATGATGTAATGACATGACAGGCATGGGGAAGGAAAGTACTCAGCAGTACCTCTTCCCTAACTTGTTCCAATTACTTAGGCTGTTTAAAGAAAAATATCTCTCATCAAACGCCGCTTTAGTCTCCTTTGAGTTTTAATTTAAAAAATCCACCCATATTTATATTATTTTGTTTTATATTTTACCTGATTTCTGTTTTTCTTTTAATTTAAATAATGTTTTTTTTTTCAAAATGGTGTTACTTTCACTGAAGATACTGTATATATTCTTTAATGTTGATTAATGTAATGCTTGGCCATATGTGTTTTTTATTTTTTTGCTCATAATTGTTATTCATAAGGGACCACGTCCCAGAATAAAGTTTACTATCTGTCTATCTAAATATATTGGAAGCAAATTATTTACGATAAATTAGCCTGATCCAAATTGACAAATAGTTTAGATCTATGTAAATACAGTTATGGATTTAATGGTTAAATAACTGTAATATAGCGGTTTAGGAAACAAAATACACCATGTCAAAATAATTTAAAACAACGAGCATTGGTGAACAATATAATACCAATATAAGAACAATATAGGGAAGAAAGAATCTTAAATTTTGCCTATTTTGCAAGATATATTACCTGAGAGGTTTGGCCGATATGCCATGGAGACTTATTGCCTTGTCATCCACAAGCTTGCCCCTATTCGTGTTCAATATCGGCGGCAAAGCAGAACTGACCTCTTGGTACCAGCACAATAGAGCTGAGAAGGTATTTGAGCTGATTTAATGCTTCGACAAACCGGATATTTGAGCTGATAAAACGTATAATTTATGGAACACTGCATTATAATTAGACAATTATTCTCCAAAACATATTAAATGATTAATATTACGATCAATAGCGTTTTATTTAGGTATCGTATTAAAAAATTGCATACACATGACTATAAAGAACCATAAATAAACATTCCTAATGAGTCGATCAATCAATATAGTGACTTTTGTTATAAATTTTAATATTTCGTATGCGCTTTTAGGAAGTGATTTAAGGTTTGTACATGGCCGGGACGCTACAGCAACTTTTTCGTCAAATTCAGCTTTTATTTTTACGATTTTCTGGAGAACAGTCTAAACGATTTTAATTAAATTCATTATATCAGTGTATAATTAAGCGGTTTTTAATATGACGTAGGTTTTATTTTCACTGTTCGTCTCTAACAGAGTTTAAATGCCTAAATTTCAAAATTTCTTTCCCTAAAGTACTTTTTTTTTTTGTCTATAAAATATGTATTTGCGCCTGTCTACAATAAGTTAACAATCAGCAAATGTGATGGCGATAATGATATAATGACATGACAGGCATAGGGAAGGAAAGTACTCAGCAGTACCTCTTCCCTAACTTGTTCCAATTACTTAGGTTGTCTAAGGAAGGAGATCCCTCATCCAACGCCTTTTTAGTCTCCTGCTCATGTTCTGAGGTATGTCAGTTGTGGCCATGTCCCTTATAAGTCTGTTATTATGTCCATTTAAATCTGTGTAAAATCGTTGATATAGGGTCGTTATATGTTGGTCAACTGTTGGAAAGTGGAGGTCAGTATGTAGAGTTTTGTTAGTCACGTACCAAGATGCTTTTGTTATGAGTCGCAATAATTTTGATTGGAACGTTTGAAGTTTTTGTAGGTGGGTCTTTTTAGCGATGCCGTATATTTGTGATGAGTATGTCCATATGGGCTTAAGTAAGTATGTATATGTATTCAGTTTCTGTTTTAGTTTTAATTTTGAAGATTTGGCAAAAAGAGAGTAAAGTAGTTTGAGTCGTTTGTTAAGTGCCATGCGTTTCATTTTAACATGTGGGCCCCATGTCATCCTTCTGTCGAAGGTGAGTCCAAGGTAAAGTACCGTGTCCGTTTGAGGAATTTGATTGTTGTCAATATATACTGGAGGACAGGTGTTTTTTCGAAGAGTAAATGTTATATGTTTGGATTTGTCATGATTAAGTCGAATTTTCCATAGTGTGAACCAATCTTGTAGTTTAAGCAAATGATGTTGTAGAGTTAGTGAGGCCTGTGTAGGGTCTTGATGTTTAGTGAGGATTGTTGTATCGTCTGCATATGTAGCTGTCAAGATCTCATCGTCAATAGGTATATCGTAAGTGTATATAACGTAAAGTAATTTTAAATTTTTTTTTTTAATTTGAAATAACTAACTATTTCGTACTATAGAATTATATAAAAAAACTGGTTAAATATATAGAATGAAGAAACATTATTGGTAAATGAAGAAGAAATAAGAGTTGGAAGTTAAATGGAAACAACCGAGAACACCACGGCCCGACCTTTCCTGACTTCCTCTCTTCATAGATACCCGATAATCCTCTGTATAGGACTTTCATATTGTTTTATATCACTTATCCATAATTTTAAAAAGATTTTCACGCGAAATGTTGAGAATCTACTAATATAAATCTAAAAATGTACTATATTTACAAACGTCATCAATTTTTCGACGAGTTTCATGACAAATGATTCCGATAAAACTCAATTTTTGCAAAAGATCTATGTTTATCCACAATCATTGGTATTGTTTGGTACTATACACAATATTAAAAGGAAATGGAAAGCGGTGCGAACGTAAAAATTTGTCCGATTCGAAGGGCAGGAAAAACATGGTAATTGATAATGCTTAATGAACTTATACCGGCGTTTCATTTCGGTTTCTGTATATATATAAATACCTTCCTACTCTAAGGTAAGTGAAAGTTGTATGACGCGCGCATTTTTAGTTTAAATGAAAAACAAAACAAAAATTATACATAAAAACAGAACCAGCAAAGCAGCCAAAGCAAGGCGCTTAATAGGCACCAACTCAAAACCTTCCCGTCTTGCGGGTTTGCCTGTTAGCCATTCAAACGGTAGTGAAGAAGACCATGGTACAGGCTCCTTTTTATCGAATTATTAACATCCGCCTGAAACATCGTAAATAGATTGAAAACACCCCAATTATAAGACTTTTCGTAAATTAAATAGTTGTAGATTACGGTGAGACGAAACTATTTACGAAGTTTCAGGCGGATATTTTTTTTTAAATCTTTTTATTGAGAAATAATACATTTTGCCACATTTAAGGGCACTGAGTACTAAAGCTGAGTGAGGCCCATTCATACTATATATACAATGCAATAAAAAAAATAAATAAATAAAAAATAAAAATATGTATCTATATAACAAAGGTAAAAACTATAAAACCAAAGAAATGTAACTTGAAATCATATTAAAAAAAAATACAGAAATTGGTAGCAAATTAAATAAGTCATAAGTAAAACAAATAAATATATAAAAAGAAAAGCATTCATAAAAAGAAAAACATTAATTAAAAACAAAAACATTCATAAAAAGAAAAACATTCATTAAAAAGAAAAACATTCATAAAAAGAAAAATATTCATTAAAAAGAAAAACATTCATTAAAAAGAAAAACATTCATTAAAAAGGAAAACATTCATTAGGCGGATATTAATAATTCGATAAAAGGCGGTCTGTACCACGGGCTAATACCACTACTAATCAATATAAATTCACATAGTCGGTTTCTATGAGTATTTTTTAGGATGTTAAGTTTAAATTTGATCAATATTAAACTCTATATATATTACGATTATATTAGTTTTATCTTATTATTTTTGTTACACTTTTTTTGTTATTATGTTATTTACTTTTTTCCTTTAGTTTAGTTTTTTAATTTACTAGCCAAAAAATCTGCTAATTGTCACTACTGAAGGTGCGATTGAAGAATTAAAGACCAAAAAAAAAAATGTAGTAGTATTTCATTTGTGACTTTTTTTTATTATTAATATTCGTTCTTGCTTTTTTTTTCGTTTTGTTATGTCCTCCCTGACATCATATATATTCCTTAATATCATATTTGCTCATTATCATTGTATATACCAATTCTATCTTGTCACGGTATCTTGACAGAAATATGTATCTATAAATAAATACATAAAATACATTAACGAAAACTGAAATAAAAATTTTGAATTTTTTTTTTCATTTCTCGTTCATGTCAAACACTTTAAAACATTCACCATCCAAAAACATCAATATAATAAAATATTATTAATAAGTAAAATTTAAATGGCATTAGTCTAGTTCGCAATCTTTAGTAAAAATATAAATGTTGAAATAATTCCATCGCAATAAGTTACACAATTGAAATTGTTATCCGCACATACAAGTTCATATCAAGTAAAACAGTAAAAATACTTGCGATTTTAAGAAACTTGCAGCAGTTCCGAAATTATAATATGAATTTCTTTTCATTCTAGATACACACCTGAAACAATGAAAAGTAGAGGTGAGTTTGAAATATGGAAAGTAATAACATTAAAATTAATTAAAAATATATTTGTACTCAATAAAATTGATTTGAGTTGTGATCATAAATTTATATTCATTGGCAGATTATTTATTTTTTCAATGCACAATATAAAAACGGGATTTTACATAGAATAAAGCTTGAAAAAAATCAGAGCAAGGTAAAAAAAAATTCTTTATGAAAAGGATTCAGATGTTTTATATTTATTCGTTTAATTTGTGAATTGCATATCGAAATAAATAATAAAAAGTTTTTATACAATTTATATTTACATTTTAATTATATTGGAAGAATAACGGTAAATTTTTAAATTCAGCATTTTAGCGCCGTGAGACACTACTTCAACGAGGCTAAGCCATTATTGAAATTATAGACCATTTAATTTTTTATCTGATATAAGAAGAAATTTAATCAAAATCGTCTGTGCCGTAATTAAGAAAATTGTAAAATCGATAATATTAAGTCAATTTCATGTTCAACATATAATTTCTGTTTCATATTTTTTTTTTTTTTTAGACTCACTGTTCTGAAACACATATATACAGGAAATGTATTCCGGGAGATGATTATTTGGACTCACTGGGGTTTAAAACATGTACTTACTTCATAAGCTTTCACGTAAACAATTTTTCACAATCGGAATACTTTCCCTTTTTATATA
Organism: Nezara viridula; assembly: GCA_928085145.1. Lineage (NCBI taxonomy): Eukaryota > Metazoa > Arthropoda > Insecta > Hemiptera > Pentatomidae > Nezara > Nezara viridula. The sequence continues at coordinate 130,899,631 of OV725079.1, forward strand.
TTTCAAATATGAGTAAGTGAAAGTAAAATTGTTCTCCACTTTATAGTCTATTAGAAATTTTGAGTAACTACGAATAGCGGATGTTTTTTTCCTCTATTTTATTTTGATAAATACCGAAATGGTTCAGTGACCACAAAAACATATCTACCGGATATTTTAATTCTTTATGTGACAATTATATGACAAAAACAATTTATATCATCTTACAATATTTCAAAAGTAAATGCCACAGCTCCACAACTAAGATATAAGTAGCTTATAAGTGTAAGCAGCCAAATACAGAGAGTAATTATTAAGAATACGGTAAAAAAAACTCCTTCATTTTGATATTAAAGAAAAACAATTGTTAAATGTAAATCAGGGGCCAAGGTGCTGAAGAGAGGTAGTACCTTTAGCTAGGGAAGATCTAGAGACTGGTCCTCACTCAAAACCAGGTGAGTAGCCCAGAGGTCTGAGAAACTGTAAGTGGAAACCTCGAGGATGCTACTGCCAAGACCGTTCGTGCGCGGTGAAGAACTATCCTTCACGATGGTCAAGGAAAACTGGACATCATATATTACTTCCCAAAATGGGAAGAACGAAGAAGAAGGAGAATAGAATATCAACTAATGGCTATTTGAGGCTTATAGGTGGAATTAGTTTCATGGTAAGAAAAGGATTCTACATAATTCAACCAAAATCAAACTCATCGAGCTTTTCAAATTTAGGTTGAGGAAGGAATTGGTGTCTATGTACGATTTTTATAATTCCATATGACATTTCATGACATATTGATTCGATAATAAAGGAAATAAAGACAAGTATGGGGTATGTCATAACCGAGTTGAGCCAAGAATGATTGATTTCTACCGCCCAAGCAGATTATAGAAGCGAATCGCATGTATTCCTAGCACGTCTTCATCTGGTGAATCAATAGCTGGGTGAGAGATGAACCAATCTCAACCATTTGTTTCTAGTTCCATCTCATATTCACAGTGAGCGCGCCACACTGGTGCTTTGAATATAAACAACTATCATCTTCGATCTATTTAATAACTATTTGTTTCAATCGTCTTTAAGATTCAGCTATACACACGACAGATTTTCTCTTTAACAAGAAGTAATTATTCTACTTAATATTTAAACGAGGATGTACCAATCGAGATAAAGAAGACCTTATCAGAACTTTTTACTAATTCTAAGTAAGAAGCAAGAATTTTCGAAAGAACGCCTAACATGTTACTCTACTGAAATGTTACGTATTTGGGTGTTTAAATTTATTCGGGATGTCACTGATTATTATTGATGATAATTATCCAGAATTATTTAGTAAACATTATTAAAATAAATTTGGTCCATGATTAATGAATTGGATTTCTTTTCTCAAAGGCTGGTATGTAGTTATCATGCTTTCTAATTAGCAACTTTACCTGTGATCATCATGATATATATGGATGGCAGAATTAAAATGACTTTTACTAAAAACCTTATTTTATTTCCATGTTTAATAAAGAATTTGAAAATTATATTGCCATGAAATATTCTAACATTGGTAAATTTATTGTTAGGAAGAAAATTATCTATTGTATATGACGTGGGTGTAGTTGGTAGATTTCATCACTGAATCTGCTGATTCGAGGTCATCTGGTCCGGCCCAGATCCAAAAACTCTGCCATGATCTTCATGGTCTATGAAGAGCCATGGCTTCAGTTTCCAAGCCAGAAGAAAACATAAGACCCTTTCTCAAGGCCGGACATCAACATAAGACCTCTTTTCTTACTTTTCGGCGAATTATATACAAATGTTCAGGGAGGGGCAAGGATGGTTTTCATTGGTTCTTAACTTCATCCAATTACTTCTCAATAACTGGTAACACCCTAAAAGGAACCAGTTACTTAGCCCGTTACTGGTTTTTACTCCGAGTAGAGGTCTTCCCTAGAGCTCCTTGTCCTTAATTTACCTGCTATCTACCCTTGACGCTGTTTTTGATGTCAGAAGTCGGTTTCCTTCAATTTTTCCGCAGTCCATATTAATTTTAAAAATTCATTTGTATGTTCAATACATAGCAGTACATTCAAGAAATAAAATAATTGGGATATTCCTGTACCATATAACCTAAACCTAATAATTTTGCAGCGGTATCATCAAAAAGAGACTGCAGGATTAACAAATCGTTAAAATTCCCCAGAAACAGGCAGGTTTTAAGCCCGGCACTTCATGAAGAGATCATTATTCACAAAGGCAATCTATTGGATAATCAAATAGCACATAAGCCTTTATGGACCTACAGAAGGCACATGGCAGAATACTCCTAAATAAGCTCTAGAGAGCACTGAGTAGTTCAGGTATCAGTGAAAGACTGATAAAAGGGCTTCTACATTAGTCGCAAATGTGGGAGTGAATATTGGGAATCGTTTACTCTCAGCTATTCCCATCAGCTACAGCTTAAAGCAGGGTTGTTTATTCTTTTTAACCTGCTTATTGAGCTGTTGAATAAACTTTTAAAGGATTATTCTAAATGAGGTCTAATAATCAATCATAATTTATGTTTTTCAGTTCATCCAATAAATACCTAGTAATTGAAAATTAATATCTTCCCTATAAGTATTTAGGTGAATGGATGAATGAGAAAGAAACTACAGATAAATATATTTAATAAAAAATATCTTGAGGAAGAATGTTTATTAAACTTGTACAATCTAATATGGATTGTCTAAGAAAAACTTGCTGCATTTCAAAGGTCCGACGTATATCTGATGGTAAAATATTTTAAAACGATATAGAGCAGGAAAATTATATTTAAAATAAAATCGATACTAGAAGGCATTATTAGTATGGATACTTAGTGTTAATGGAAGACGGCAAACATCTAAAAATATTTTCTCTGTAAGCCGAAATATAGGAAGAGGCGACAGACTAGGAAAACGTGGATAGAAGAAATTCGCAGGAGGAGTAATGACTTGATAGGAGAGTATGACTGTGAATCTGAAAAAAAATTTTTAAAGAACATAAATAAAAAAATATTCAAAAGCTTAGCCAAAACATACGATACAATAAAAAATACAGAAGACTGCTAAAAAATAGAGAAAGTAAAATATTCTTCTCGGTTACTTTTATTTAAATACTATTTAAATGCCTATTTAAATACCATTTAAATGTCTATTTAAATGCTTATTTAAATATATATTTAAATGTCTATTTAAATGCTATTTCCGAATCACTGTCAACTCTATAAAGTGGCTCTCACAGTGAGCCATATCTTTGAGGAATGTCCTCGCTACAGAAGAGAGATGGAAAGACGTGGTGTACCTCGTCAGCTCTAGGAGACACTAACAGATAACGAACAATGTATCAATAGTACCATTGAATTCATTAAGAACATAGGGCTAATTCAAGTAATCTGAAATAAATTATTTTTTCTCACAAATTTGTGATATATTGACTTAATTTCTATTTACTCTATACTTTTTTCTTTCTTTCCTTCTTCTTCTCGATAGTAATTTATGTATATATATATATATATATATATATATATATATATATATTATATATATATATATATATATATATATATATATATATATATATATATATATATATATATTTATCACTATTTATTAAAATATATTTAATTTTATAATAGTAGTTTTACTATTGAAAAATAAATCAACCAGTACAATTTGAGGGCAATGATAACCGTCAGCAGTTTTTTGACCCTAAACCCAAAACTACAACAACAACAAATACTATTTAAATGCCTTATTTAAATACTATTCAAATGTCTTATTTAAACACTACTAATAGTAAGCGTTGATAAATCCGGACCTTTACCAGCCCTTGCAGGTAAATTATTTTTAATGATTTAAGTCAAAACTAGTCTTTTTTTCAAGCGTATCAATTTATTATAAAAGTTAAAAACAAATTAGCCCAAAATGTTTAATTGCTGTCATTTATTCTTTACAATGGTTTGTTTTCTAGTATACTAAACATAAAAAGGAAAAGAGGAAGAGATATTTTATAGCAATCAATTTATTCCAGCTGAATTGGGGACTCGATATTTATTGTTTGGGTATGTCACGAAATTAAATTATTTAAAAGCCATAATCTAACAAGCATCCATTATTGACTAGGCTTCTACCAGCTTAACACAATTTTTTTTTTTAAATTCGAAGGTGTGAACTCAATATAAGAGTTCACTTAAAACTGTCAATGGTAAAAGAATTGCATTTACGCACATATGAAGATGTTAAATAGATATTTGTACCAAAAGTCAAACTTCTCAGTCATATAATTAAAAAATAATAGGATAAAAAAAAAAATAGTACGAGCCTGCTCTGGGCAAAGAAACGTAGCTTTTTACTTTAATAGTGCTCTAAATGAAAATTACTTTTTTATTTATTCTAAAATTTAAAATTAAGATCTTAAGAATTACTAGAGGAAATTTATTTAAAGGAGTACAGCCCGTCGACCTGATTAGGGTGACATCTGACTACTGCAAGGCTCGCTATCTTGCGGCAGTGGATGTCCCTACATTAATGTGATGTCTTCCACAGTTATAGTGATACTAATCTCATTCCAGATACGGCACTAATGAGGTAGAAACAACAAGGGAAAAGTTAGAAATATTATAACGTTTTCATTAATATTTTCAAAATAGAAATAATAAATGTAGGTACTCTTAAAAATAAAAAATAATCAATGATGTACATTAGTAAATAGAAAAAAAATTTTTGAAATAAATTTATCAATAAGTACCATAATTAATTTATTTATTACATTACATTTATTACAGGATTATTTACAATAGATTTATATTTGACTAAGTTAATTAAATGATGTTATAAAAAGGGATGGTAATGACTCATCCACATCCCATGAAGTAGTAAGATTGATATTGAAACAGGGACAATAAAATATTTAATGAAGCTCGTTATAATTAGTTCGGTACCCTCATTTTGTCACACAATAATTTCTTTTAAAAGTAGAGGAAATAGTGAACCTTGGGTGATGCGTTAAATAGAATTTCTTTTTCTTTCTATGAATTCGTAATCTTACATAGGAAATTGAATAGCTGAATTTTCTCGGGAATTTAGTACATGTACGAAAATTTAAAGGAAAATTATTTGAACATTGTTGGAAATTTTTCATCAAAATCGTTAGTTAGAGCCGTTTATGTGCTACAGTCTATAGAAAACTATGTTTTTCAATTATGGCGCAACCGCTATTACGCAGGGAGCATCAACTTTTGGACACAGGTGTCAGTAGTCAAAACCCTACAAATAAAAAACTGTAACAAAATCGGTTCTCTAGTTCCCGAGAAAATCTTGCCACAGACAGACTGACAGACCATTGGCTAAAAATTTATTTTTCGGAATCTGGGGCTCTGAAACGTATAGATCCGTCGAAAACCGCATATAGGAACTTTGACCCGATTGTAATACTTTCCTTACCTAGTATAGGTAGGGAACTTCCATCTGCTACACTAATATTCGGGACCAGGATTGCCGAATGGGCTAAACACGCTTTGCTCGGCAACATGATAAGCCAAAGTTTACATGATATAAAATAATTACGAGTTTGTGTCCTGGTCTAATAGGGAGAGAGGAGGGAGCCTTTAACTCTGGTATTTATCCCTTAACCTTTTCCCCTGGCTCGAGAAATCCCCGTATAGCCTATAAGGTGATGAAGAGGGGGATAAAAATAAACACTAAGATTCAACTCTGATTTTCTATCTTTTTTTTTTTTCATTTGATCACGACGTACACATTTAGTATCCTATACTGTTTTTTTTCCTTCACATTTTCATCCAAACCAGTCATAAGCTTGACAATAAGCAGATTTGCTGCTGTTGATAATTGCCATTTTAGGCATGAGGAATAATAGTATACAGCGTCATCTCTTCCCGGTCTTTTTTTACTTTTTTAATTCAGGAAAGCTCATTTAAACTTTCTATTGAAAACAAACTACTGATCTACAAGACAATACTAAAACCTATCTGGACCTACGGACAGAACTGTGGGGGAGAGCCAAAATTTCAAATATCAAACGCATTCAATCCTTCCAGTCCAAAGTCCTCCGTACAGTAGTCGATGCTCCCTTCTATGTCACCAATAAAACCCTGCATAATGACTTTAATATTTCATTTATTCTTAATATTATCCCAAACAAATTCTCCAAATTTCATTAGAACCTTACCTATCATCCTAATCCCGTAGCATAGTCCCTTTCTGACATTACTCATCCCTACAATCCTCCTCGCAGGTTAAAACGGCAGTGGTCCCATGACCTTTTGTAACATGTATATGTTGGAGTCCTGGCAATGGCCAAATTCTCCACTCAAGTGATGAGTGTCTGTGGGAATAGCGCCCTTACTCAGCCTTTGGTGGCTTTTAATACCAGTGAAGCGGTTGAGGGAGAAGCGAAGAGATCTCCTGAAGCCTTGCTTTTCCTTCCACAAGTGGAAGAATATATTTGAATAAAGATTCAAACAATATATAATAATAGTATGTAAACAGCTAATAATAATAAAGAGAATTCAACAAAATATGAATAAGAATTTACAGTTGCAAAATCTTCTTTGCCCGTGCTGTACCATTATCTGGATTGAGACGGCTTGAGCTATTGTTGAGTGTCTTTCAGTTTTTCCTTTATTTTCATTTCTTTCGAGAATCCTAATTATTTTTTACCATCTTCAAAAAAATACAACAAGGCTTGATTTGAATAGGCCTCGAAAATCAAAGAAAACAAACTTAGGGTACATTTATACGTCACAAGAAAACAGAAGCTTCAGAAAAAGTTTTGTAGGTCGTTGGAAGTTACATAACTGACCTGATCAATATAAAGAGCCAGCAAAAGAAAAATGAAACTCCCTTCTGTGTTCTAAAAAAAGGTTGTAGTCAGCAACTAAAAGCTTTTTCCTATAACAAAATGGCTCATTTAAAATACGATCCTATAATGAGGTTAAAATTTTTAATAACGCCTAATTGATAATCCGTTATTTACTTGGAGTTTTGTGGCCGGCATTAGAATCCAGTGGAGACTAAGAGAGGACACTACAGCCACAGGTGTTCATGACTTGAGTTGAGAATCTGGCCAGTGCCAAAACTTCAATGATATAATTTATAATTATAAATTATTAAACACTTTTATATTTTTGGTCTACAAATTCGTTGGAACCTACATTAATTCCATTTAAAACTATTGTAATTTCATGTTGTTTAAGCATATAGCTTAAGGCATGAAGCATGGAGGAGAATCAAATAAATGAACTTTATAAGGCATCACCACGTAAGAAAACAATAATAATAAAAAAAAAGTAGGTGGTTGATGACGTATATTTTATAGCTTTTTACACAAGAAGAAAAAAAATAAAGTATTTACTTATAGCGAAATTAAAAACTCTATTTTATTTAATTTATAACGGGCATTATTACGATTTTAAGTTTGATTTAATTATAACACTAACTTACTTTTCACATTGAAAAACAATAAAGAAACTTTTACACATTTGAGTTGAAATAAAGCTGTAAGAATACTGTTTTTTCCACTTCCATTAGGATAGATGAGACTGGTTGTAATCGCTTCACTTAATTCTAGTTTAAATAGCAAAATCTGATGGAGTGAACATGCCACTAATTCTCACTGGTTATAGGCTGAGCCTGAGCAGACTTCGAAAACGTCATCGTAATTTAGTGCACCATACCGAGACTTGAGGTCCGTCACCATATATTACCGCCGTATCCAAATACAGACATCTCATTACCCTAACACCGTTCCCAACATGACAGTACCATTCAATTCCCTCCCTCCCAGGACATTGCTTACCCAAGATAATGTCTGTGATCCACTCCCCGTCGCTGAGGATATTTACGGCCTCAGTGCTAGGGGAAGAGGAGGGGGAAGAATAAACAACCGGCTGCCCTCTTCTCGGAGGGGAGAGCTCTGCCCTAGGCGAACCTATTTACAGTAGATCTCCTTTCAAGAAAAATAGATTGAACTAGTGAAATTGGAGGGTGACCCCTGAGGATGTCTACTGTAGTTGACTATGATTACATGAGATAACGTGACTGAAGAACTTGAGATCGGTCGAAACGGAAAACCATCACGTTCGGTTTTTTCAAATTAACGGGAAACAATGGATGGTACTATTGCGTTGTTCGGAAAATAACGAATTTTCTTTAAAATACCTCCCTATATAACAAACTGTTTACGATTACTGGATTATTCATTCGTATGAATGTCAACACTTATTCTAAACGATCATGTTTGTTGAACGATAATGTTTGTTTACCTCTGTAGCATTTCGCTACTTAGAAATAATTCAGTCTTTACTAAGATGTCAAAGCATGATTTTCGTATAATTTTATTTACGAGTTTAAACTCAGCCGGAATGGGGCTCAGACGGCCAGAAACCAATCAAGTCCGGGGCGAGAGAAATATGAGTGCACTGTTCAGGGGAGGTTCAAAAAAATTCGGGAGGGAGACTTTAGCATTACTTAAAGACAAAGAATGTCATGGAAGCACTTCCTGTATTAATGACGATGATAAAATCTCAGAATAACTATTCGAGAACTTATCCTTAGCAAATCGACCGTCGATGACTACCTCGAGGCGATTGAAAAGGTATAGAAAAGCTTGTAAATTGGGTTCCACACACATTAAACGAAAGCCAAAAAAAAACAAAAAAAAAAAAAACAGCGTTATAAAGTTTGTGCTACACTTCACATGTCCACGTCTGTGGACGTGTGTCACAAAAACAGTTGGATCTTGAATATGAAACTCTACCACATCCGCCCTTCTCTCTGGACCTCTCGCTTACTGATTATTATTTTTTTTACACACCTGGACCACTTCTTTTCAATTCTGAAGATGGGAAATTCTATCCCGATGAAATGGAACATTTGCCAACATGTTGGCAAAGATATATTGATATTAGTGGAAACTATTTTGATTAAATAAACCCGTTGTTAATATTTCTTTTTAAACCAAAATCCTGCTTGAAGAAAAGCGCCTTCTAGTAGATAAAACACGATAGGACACAATTTCTTAACTCATGATAACCATCGGGCATAATTACTTAAAAAACATCTAACTAAAATAGGTCTAGCATAATCTCCTAATCTCCTAGCTGTAATGTCTACAACAGCGAATTTGCCATGGATGAGGTACATCTTAATTCATGTCCTACTTCGTCTAATATGCAAACTAATTGATGGAAATGAGGTATATAGCATATAATATTGTAGAATAGAATACAATTTTGTAGTATGATGTTGTACCAGGTCTCTTAAGAATAACAATTATGAACAAAAAAATAAAAACCACATCTGGCCAAAAATTACATTAATCAAAATTAAAGAATATATACAATATCTTCAGTGAAAGAACATTAAAACAAATAAAAAAAGTAAAACTATTTTGAAAAACCAAACAAACATTATTGAAATGAAAAGAAAAACAGAAATCAGGGAAAATAAAAATATAAAATGTGTATAAGCACTACGGGTTTTTTAGAAGATACGTGGCTGAAGCCGAAAGTCAAGCCCCGGGACAAAAAATAAAAAAGTTTATTTTGTAAGTCGATTATTACATCCATGCTTTTGCCTAAGGAAACATTGAAACAAAAATAATTTTAAACTTTGACATTTTATCACGAAAATGAATTGACATATTATCAAATTCCTAGGTTTGCCTTTAGACCGCAGATATATCTACGAAGAAATCATTTTAGAATGCCACCATCATTTTTTTAAAAGCAATAATTGAAAGTAAAAAAGGTTTTTCGATGACCAGTTAGGGGTGTATCTAGGTTGTTTGTATCTGTGAATATTCATCAAAAGCCAAGATAGACAAGACAAACTCAGAACCGTCTGTTTCAATAAAAACAAATAAAATATTATCATCATGTAGGAATAGATGTAGTTTGATGAATATTCTGTTACACAAATCATATTCCTTTAGGAATGAATCTTAATAATAAATAGGAGGTAAAATTATAAAAAAGGTTTGAAAGCTTCTTATATTATTTTTAAAAAATAACGTGTTACATTAGAGCGGAGAATGAGAAAAATTATCGCAATGAAATGTACAAATGCGGGTACTTTAAAATCAGTCGTGCTTTTGTCAAGGCAAACGTTTAGTAATGCAGCAAATATAAATAACCTGAAGTCCTAAATATATAACTCATTTTTTTTTTTTTTAGTGAAGAGAAAATAATTCTGAAAGATAAAAAATCGTTAAATTTGAACGTTATTAGTTCATTGATAAAAATAAAAATAAAAATTGATACTACAAAACAATTTTTCACTTAATTTAGTCGCTCTGAAACAACAAATGCTGGAAACTCGAGAGTGATAAAAATGTATTGTTGATCCTTATAAATATGAAGCTGGAGAAACTTCTAAGGAACTCAAACTTCTGTTACCAACCAGAGCTTCTTAAGTATTTAATTGCTTCGAGTTGCTATTCACCGAGAAAAACATTTAATTAATATTAAGAGAGAAAAGACCGCTCAAAAGTTGTGAGGAGATTGTTTAATTATATTTACTTAAGATTAATTTCAAATCATTACTCCTTTGAATTGTGTAATAAAGTGTGGATGATAATTCGAAAATATATAGGACATTTAATTAATAATTTTAAAAGTTTCCCGTAAGTGAATTGGGCAATAATAGAAATCCTGTAATTAAATATTGTAAGAATCTCATAACCATAATTGTTTTTGGTTTGAGCAATTTAACATGATGTTGAAGACAACATCGCATAAAACTCATCGATGGATATAAGAAAGTGTCAGAGGTTTTAATATTGGTCAGTCCAGTTTTTGTCTCAATCACCATTTCTATAAACCAATTTGTATAAGTGATTAAAAACTTTATAGAACTTTAACTGTTCTATTTAATTTAACTTGAATAGTCCAACATAGACAGATCCTTCCCTATCTGCCTAATTAAGGAGAGAAAAGATCTTCATGGTCTGTTTACAGAAAAAAAAAAACCTTAAATTTTAACAGCTTTGAAGGAAATTTATTTTAAAAGAGGTTTTGAAATAAAAGTTTAAAAAAACTATTTTATAATAAAGATATAGGTTTATCGTAAATGTTTGTTTTAATAATGTATGTACTACAAGGTAAGTAATGTTACATGATAAATACACAGTAAGTGGGCATATATTAGGGAAACAATTTCAGTTGAATTAATTGTCTGATTCTTATATTTATTTTGTTTGTTGGCAACGAAAATTGCACAGTAGTATTATGATGATTTATGATTGTGATCATTATGATGTTTTCTAGCGAAACGAACTGCTTTAGCAGAACCTGTGATAAAATTTTAATAAAAAAATATTATTGAAAAGTTTTACGAGAACAAAAATTCTCTGTTATAAAAATAAAATTGACTTTTCGTTTTAATTTCTGATTTATTGATCATGTTTGCACAAGAACTCCAAAATGGCGATAAGCATTGATATCATGTTAGTAACAAATATTTCTTTTTTCTTTTCCTAATTTGGTTTCATTTTTCAATAAATCAAGTCGCCCATTGACTTTCTTCGAAGTTCTTTTTTTTCATTAATTTTTATTTTATTTTAATTAAAACGCTATAAAAAGGAAAAGGAATATTTTACTTCTCTTAAGAACTTTTCTTTTTACTATTTTGAATTTGTCACATTGTCTGTTGATATGTGTCATGGTTAACTTATTTTGGTCTATATTTCAAGAAAGTAAAGTAAGAAAAAGGGAAAAGAAATGCGACTTTCAATTTTTTCATTTTTTCTAGAGTTTTATTTCTTCTTCTTCTACTTTTGAAAGAATTAAACCTACTTTTGATAAAATCTTCTACCTTGTTTACGAGAACTGATATTTCTATAATAACATTTAAAAAAATTAACCAATTTTAATAATAATTAACTATAAACCTTTCGAGAAGTTCTTAATTATAATTTTTCTATAATAAAATTAGTTTTTAAAAATCTATAAATGTACTTATTTGAAGTTCTGTATCATGCATAAATTCAGTTCATTAAATAAAATGTTTGATTTTATTTTTTTATTTTGTGATTTATTCTCTAACGTGTTTGTCTTTTTTTTTTAAATTTTAATCAACATGCTTCATTGCGATTTATAAATATTTCTCATATTAGTGAAAAATAATTTAATATTTACTATATTATTTTACAGTATTTACACATGGACGGCTATTATGAAATAAATAGATGAACACAATTATAATACATGGTTCTTAAAATAGTATCATACCTGTGTTATAATATACATGTTTGAAGGGAAATGTTTTTCAAAATTATTAATTATTTTTATTTGAAATTTCAAAAATATAATACCTTGAACACCTAATAATAAGAGATGAATGGCCATTATTATACCAGAGCCTGACGCTGACAGGGATAAGAGCTGTTGAAAACCACTGAAGGCTGGATTAAATAATTACGATGACGGTCTGAGCGTCATCGATTCACTGAGGTAATCAGGAAAATATTCGCACCAATTACGCATTAATTAGGTTATTTATCAATCCTCAGTTAATATTTAAGTGATGCGTTTTTCATTCAGCTATTAATAATCATTATATGGCACAATATATTGATTGAATTATATGGAAATGGCACAATTATGACTTTGGAACATTCTTTGGACTAGTAAGGAGGTAAACATACTAAAACTTTTCATTCCTAGGTGGTGAAATAAATGTGGAAGAGCTTCTGGAAGGTCACTTTTTTTTTGGTTTTAACTTATATCAGGAAAACTATCTATCGCACCGACAAAGATATTCTATACAGAATTAAAACTGATAACAGTTGAAATATAATTGATTATTTATTATTTTTCGCTACCTCGCTTAGCTTCCGATATATCTGTCTTCAAGTATCGCTAATTTGGAAACGAAAATTTCAACTCGTGTTTTTTACTATAATTGAGTCATGGGAAAGAAAATTTTTAATAATTAAATTTTCTTCAAGAATATATATTATTTTACTAGTTTATCTCCTAGGTATGTATGTGTTCTTTTTATTTTTTTATTTTTAGGTTATTTTATTCTTATTTATTCTATATATATTATTTGTCTATATAATTTATTGTACATAGAGAGTGAATGTGATCTCTGAACATTATTATAAATGTTCTTGAGACAGATTGTAATATTTTTAAATAAATAAGTTAAAGTTTATATTTAGATACTTAGTTTATCTCCAACGGTTCAAAAATTAGATCAATTATAACTTTACATGTCAGTTACGAAAATTTACAAAAAGAAAAAACAATTTTTGTAATATACGTTATTGTATGCAAGCATATGTATATACATACATACATAGAGGTTTAGATATATAAATAGTTAGAGCAATATAAGGCGCTCCAGGTGCCCGCACATCTGGCTCACCACATTGGAGGGGGTCTTTTAGCATCTTTATCTCCTTACTAGCCCCAAGAATGTCCCAAAGTCAAAAATTATATCTCACCATTTCCTTTTATAATCATTCATTGGCTGGATTTAATGGGGAGGGAGCAAAAAAAAAAATCACTATTTCTAATTAATTGTCCATCTTTCCAATAAACTTGTATTTCAGTATTTTTACAATAAATAAAATAGGTAATACGAAAATAATTAACAATACTAACAGGAATAAAAAAAGTAATTAATTAAAAATAAATACTGCCAGTTCACTCATGGCTATCTTTTAAGAGGTCTAGAAGCTCCTACTTGCGAGAAATGTAACAATACACCGCAAACTGTGAAACACCTTCTAGTAGAATGTTCCCAATTTGAAAGGCTCAGAGAAAAAATAGAACTAGGAAAAACACTAAAAGAAATACTAAAAGACAATGAAGAAAGAGTCTCGATAGTGTTAAATTTTTTAAAAATTGTAAACTACTATAACAGAATATAAATCATAGAAAACGCCAATGACCCTTTAGGGTAGAGGCGAGAAAAAGGAAAAAAAATAAAAAAAAATATTAATAAAGCTTAATATTATTAATCTTTATTATTACTAATAATAATTATTATTATTTTATAAGATCTAAAAGTAAAACCAGTCTTTTATGGAGCGGAAACTGTTGCCTTTCTATTTTGATCGGGGAGGCGATGGTACCAAAAAAAAAAAAATTTACCTAAAAAGATTAATCCTAAAAAACTTAAAAATACTTTTGATTTCTTAGTTTGTACAACCTTCAAATAAAATAAAACTTTTTTTAAAGTTCAATTAGTAACAGTCTGACTAGTTATTTAAAAATGTCTATAAAATATATTTATTCTTGTACTTATGTAATATATGTTTTCCAAATTTATCGCAGAATATTTATAGGAAAATTACGTGAAAATGGAGGTGACCACATGAGAGGTGAATGGATCATTAAATCCACGGCTATATTTCTATATTATTATTTCTGAGTATAAATGAAAATTTAAATAATAGGAATATTCAGGTCATGATAAAATAGTTACATACCTACTTATAGGTCTAAGTTAGCCAGTTAGTCGACTTTTCTTATTTTCTTAACCGATTTTAGTTTTCAAATTCAAATTATTAGGAAGGAGAGAGGAGAAAAAGGCGATACGATATTATCACTCCTTCAGTATCACTCCTTCCTTGGAGGAGTAATTGCCCCTCTCGCATTCCCGAAGTCTGCGCCCATGACTGAGGTGCATCCATAGACTAAAAGAAATGGAAGAAGTCTTCCGACAAAAAAAAAAGAACAAGGAACTGTACGAAGACGTTTAAGACATAGTAACATCAATGGAGAAAATAAGATCGAATTCCAACGGTTTCACGAAGAAGATGAGAAAGTATAGATACAGAAAAACGGATCTTTTACAAAGTTAAGAACATAAAACGATAACCTGAGCAGACTTTTTTTTTAATCATGTTTATTGAGAAACATTACTATCTGTCTCAGTTGAGGACACTTAGCAGATTAAAAAAGAGTCTATGGAGTAGAGAGGAGGATTAGTAAGACAGAGGAAAATGTGTAAAGATAATAGATTAAAAGAAGGTTTTTGTGGTGGGAGAAAAAGAGGAAGGAATTGGACGGAGGACGAATAAGAGAGATGAGAAAGGTGTGAGAAAAAAGGAAAGCTAATAACTTAGCTGCCTGTATCAGCAAACAAGGATTAATAAAGTTTAATATTGTTGAAATACAACGTATTAGACAAATATATCCAACGTAATATCTCTCTTTTGGTTTATTATTTTCAATAATGAACCATTGTGATCGACCGAAAAATTCAAAAACTTAACCCCCTTTCAAAATTTGAGGTTTCACGTATCAGGATACGCAGAATTCGAAAAACGAATGAAATTTTTTTGTCCGTCCGCCGTCCGCGCATTTTCTCGGAAACTACTGGACCGATTTTTTTCAAATTTGGGTATAAAATCAGAGGTCACCCGAGGATGATCCTCCTTCATCGACATTATTATCCGCTTTTTATTTTCAAAATGGGGTTCGAAAAACCTGCGTTGCTATAGACTGAAGCGCCTAAACGAATGTACCAATTTCAATGAAACTTTGCTAAAGTAATTTTCTTGATGCCCTTTATATTTATCTATATGACATACTTCAATGAAAAGATGCTGGGAAAAAAGTTACGAGGGATTGTAAAATTAAATTCCGAATACCTCATAATAAAGTATATATATTTTTGTGAATATTCTATGATCTTTTAAAAGTTTACGGAATTCCCTAAGAAACAAAAAAATCGTCAACATCGGACAATCAGGAGCAACGATATGGTCTCTAGTTTATTTTATTTTTATATTTTCTGCTGCAAAGTTTACTTTGTTTTGGTTTTTCAATGTGTTACTGAAGGAATGCTAATTTTTTTAGCATATTACTAATCAATAAAAAAAAAGTTTAGTCCAATAATTTGAATCACCTTTTATTTATTTTTCTTTGTAGCTAGGAAAATAATGTTACTTTATATGTGTAATTGTTTGGAAATAATGAACCATTGTGAAATAACTTGCAGCGTTTTTTCTTTCAAACTGGAAATATTCTAAAAATGATTAATTGTTACATTTTGCATCCAAATGCATCAGATCAAGCTCGTACAATTTTAAGAAATCGATTATTTCTTATCAGACAGACAGGCGCGCACAATTTATGGTTTCTATCTGAAGAAGAATCAATACAGTTCAGCTCTACACCCCTCCAAATGACAGAATCACTGTGGCTATCTATTTTCTATCTTTATCAAAATTTCAATGTTGGAAAGATTGTAAAGTTCTTATTTTTATTTAAATCAACAAAGTTATCTGGAGACTCTATAATTATTCAATAAAAAAATATTTATTTAAAAATAATAATCATTAATATCATAGAATATTTAACGAGTGAATTGCTTCCGACAATCATGAATAAAATGTTTCTATCAATTTATTCGACAGTAAAAGAGATATTAAATGAGTAAATTTGTCTGATGACGCAGCAATTCAATTAAAACTATTCCATTTGTATTCAAGGACTTAAAGCCATTCACAACAGAGGCATCTCAATTAAACTGGAGCCAAAATATCCAACACAGAATAATTAATTTGCTAGAAATATGGCAGTCTTCATTAAAGTAAATTATAATAAATTAAAAAAAAAAATATGTACTTTTTCAAAATAATAGATATGATAAAAAAAAAAAAAAAAAGAATTACACAATATTCATGTTATGTTATGTGTGATAACGAAGGTAAACGGCACTATTGAATAAGAATTTAAAGCTACATTAAAATATATGAAAGACATTATTAGAGTATACTTTTTAATGGTTTATTGTTATTATGTAATGGATTATTTAATAGTAAATAAACTTCGACAATCTTCAGCCTCAATCAATTAGGAATAATATTTACTATTTTTCGGAAAAAAACAACAACAATGTATAGATGCTCCAAAAATGAAAATACAGAGAAGATTTACAGTATTTTAGTTTTAGTCTCTTATTGAAATATACTTGATAAAACACTACGAAGTATCACCTTTCAGAACTAGTAACATAGAAAAAAATATGATCTCTAGAATTCACTCACTTATCCTATTATACAATAGATAATATACATATCACATATTATTTATATCGAATGTATGTCATATTTTAATGTTTTATGTTATATATTGGCTATTTTATTACCTATTACATTTTAATGTGATAGACTACGATTATTGGTTATACAATTGGTGTTATTAGTATTGTGTTATACTATTAGTATTATGGTATTATAAATATAATATATACTATTATTGTATTATACTTTATTGTTTATACTAAGGAAAATTGATTGTATTGCTTGATTAAAATTTATTATTGTAGCTAACTCTATGGGGCCGTCTCCCAAAGAAATAAAAATATTCGTTCATTCATTCAAAAAATGAGTCAAATTACAATTAATCAGTCTTAATCCTCAATAGAATGAGAATAATGCTTATCGAAAAAATGAATATATTGACAGATGCAGAGTTTTTTGGTTTTATTTTTTTATCTCTAACTAAAATCCAATTGAATTATTACTATAAAAGACCATCTTACAGAACAATTAAAATAGAAAAAAAAATGATCACCGGATCGTCAAGGTACATAGGAAAAAAAATAAAAGACCTTAAAATATATGTAAATAGTGTGGAGCCCGGACTTCAATTAATATACCAAAAAGAAAGTGTTATCATGAAGATACTATGCACAATGCATACAACCTACTGTGTACAGTGCATACACCAGAATGAGAAATCGGTTCATAAATAACGTGGGATATAATTTAATCGAAACTAAAAAAAAATGTTCTAAAAAATGAAGCATTAATGTGAAGACCTGTCACAATAATTAAAGTAAAACTAGGTGAAAAATGCCTCACGACTAATCACCGGTTGGTGATTAGAAATAACACAAACCAGCTATTGGTAAGCTGTCATCATATACCTTATTTTCCCGAAAAACACACAAAAAAAAAAAAATTGCAGAGAGACGTCATTTAAATAGAAACATAAGTGGAATACGTCAATTAGAATTGCTGACAACTAAACGGAGAGACAAAAAGTTGAATTAAAACGTTTTCAGAGCATTCTGATAATTCTTAAGTCTTTTTATTAAACAATATTAACAAAAGGTGCCACAATTTAAGAAAATATCTATAAATGTTGTAATCATTCAATCATATATATCTTATAATGTATAGGACCTATATATAAGGAGTACGTATATTAATTTTAGAGACATCCTCCTATTATACTAGCATTTTTTTTTCTTCCTCAAGAGACAGATAATTATATTGCCATTTCGTTAGGTGAATCACTTAAACATGTTTTGATTCATGATTTTGAAAATATATTTAGTGCAAATAGTAGTTTCAGCATGAGAACCAAAAAAAAAATCTGATGCACGTATCACACAACTTCCAGTTACCACTCTACTTCGAAAATCAATTCTAGTCTGGCAATATTGGGCTATTACAAGAAGTCTTTAATGCAGCTAAACCTTCAACAACATATTTTTGAATTTCAATCATTTTCATCAATACAAAACCTCATTAAGATCATAAAAATAACATAAATTCTATTTATTATATCGATTGCAGGCAATAAATTCTAATAACTGCATCAATCCACAGGCGGATCTGTGGTCTCTTAAAGTATTATTGTTCGTGTAATTACATTTAATAGGACTTAAAGAAATATTTAAACACTATTTCATATAAGTAGTTATATATATACAATAAACGATATATATAAAGCTATCGGGCTGAAGCCGTCCCAAAATTAAATCCTGGAACCGCTATTGATTCAGTCTATTTTAATCACCTTACTCCAGCTACTGTGTTCTATAGAATAAGAAGAGAGATTTAAAAGAACTTTTACCTAATTATGAATAATATAATTACATAATTAAGAATCGTATTATATAGTAAAATTTATAGTTATTAAATATCTATCATTTTTAACATGTATTTTTTTTTTTGTCTATCAAAAATATATTTGCGCCTATCAACTTATTGTTGACAATCAGCAAATGTGATGGCGGTATATGATATAATGACATGACAGGCATGGAGATTGAAAGTACTCAGCAGTACCTTTTCCCTAACTTGTTCCAATTACTTAGGTTGTCTAAGGAAGAAGATCCCTCATCCAACGCCTTTTTAGTCTCCTCCTCATGGTCTGAGGTATGTCAGCTCTGGCCATGTCTCTAATAAGTCTGTTATTATGTCCATTTAAATTTTTGTAAAATCGTTGATAAAGGGACGTTATATGTTGGTCAACTGTTGGAAAGTGGAGGTCAGTATGTAGAGTTTTGTTAGTCACGTACCATGGTGCTTTTGTTATGAGTCGCAATAATTTTGATTGGAACGTTTGAAGTTTTTTTAGGTGTGTCTTTTTAGCGATACCGTATATTTGTGATGAATACGTCCATATGGGTTTAAGTAAGTATGTATACGTATTGAGTTTCTGTTTTAGTTTTAGTTTTGAAGATTTAGAAAAAAAGAGGGTAAAGTAGTTTGAGTCGTTTGTTAAGTGTCTTATGTTTCATTTTAACATGCGGACCCCATGTCATCCTTTTGTCGAAGGTGAGTCCAAGACAAAGTACCGTGTCCGTTCGAGGGATTTGATTGTTGTCGATATAAACTGGAGGGCAGGTGTTTTTTTGAAGAGTAAATGTTGTATGTTTGGATTTGTCATGATTAAGTCGGATTTTACATAGTGTGAACCAATTTTGTAATTTAAGTAACTGATGTTGTAGAGTTAGTGAAGCCTGTGTAGGATCTTGATGTTTTGTGATAATTGTTGTATCGTCTGCATAAGTAGCTGTAAAGATCTCATCGTTAATAGGTATATCGTAAGAGTATATAACGTTAAGTAAGGGGCTAGTATTGAACCTTGGGGAACTCCTGCCAAGATTGACGAACTGAAGACATTTCCGAGCCCAGCCGAACTGAAAAAAATCTGTCGAAGAGGTAAGATTGAAGGATAAGAGAGTAACTGTAACTGTAAAAGTGTGCTCAATTCCATAAAATGGCACTTCCGGTTAGCCGATTTTCACAAAAAGTTGCTTTAACATCTCTGGCATATAAAACTTTAAATACACAATTTCAGTTTCGTACGACTTTTCGTTTTTTTTTTTAGAGAGGCTTTTTACATACCTACACACACAAACACACACACACACACACACACACACACACATTTCCGTTGAAAACTCAGATTCGAAAATTTTCACATTCGCATTCCTTACCCTTATTATATATTAAATATACAGGTACTTAAAACTAAAAATTGAAATAGTAGAATTATTAAGACGTTTGTTTTCAATATTAGATTGAAACAAAAAACAGGTATCAGAAAAAAAAACTATACATCCATTGTTCAGAGAAAATACAATATCAAAGTCGCGTATTATTACTAATAATATCATGTCGTTTGAAATGTAGGTAGGTGAGCTAATAATAAATGTAATTTACTGTATTATAAACTGTTATGGGATAAAACCGAAACTTAGTTATATATAAAAACTTCAATCAAAGCATATCTTGTTAAGATTCTGTCGTTAGATCTCTTGAGTGTGGTCCCGTAGGGTTTTGCAGGAAAGACTGCAGATGGCACGTGCTGATTAGATGTCTTTTCAGCTGGAGGTCCCTAATACCATATATATATAGATGTAGATTCCTTATAGGAAGTATCTATAAAATTATATTTTAACCTATTGATGATAGAATAAGATAAAAATAATTAATCTAAATTAAAAAAAAAAAAATTGTTCAAGGAAGAAAATATTATTTGAATGAGTCAGGTAACAGTTGTTATGGTAGACAACAGGATGGGAGTTAAGGAATTTCGAATTTTTTTTTTAGGAATTTACACAGTCGGTTTTGAAATGACTTCTCCAAATATTCTTAACAGTTCTGCAAGGAACGAAAAACTAATGCACGACAAGTTGCCATGAAACTGCATAAGGCGGAAAAGAAAGAGCCAACTCTTTTTCTATTTTCCAATTCATTTTATTTTAGTTACAATAAACTAACTGTTAGTTGCAACTCTGAAATAAATAAAATAATGAATATCAAAATAATCATAAATGTATATAAATTCAATATAATAAATCCAAAATGGGATTTAAAACTAAATCGATAAATATTATGCTAAGAGTTATGAAGGTGAAATATTATTGGTCCATCATCAAAGCACTCCGAACTGAACCAAGATGGTTGATAAGAAAGTTCTATTAAAATAAACTGGGAACTAAATAACAGGCTTTTAGAGAAAAAACAAATCGGTCATAGTTTCTGATTGGAAAGTTGATTGGGTCATTTGATTGAACGTGGTGGAAGACTTATGATTGGTCCAATCAAACCTCACACGATAACTGCTCCATACAGATACCTATCGCCCTACTATCTTGCCAGTATGGTATTCCCACATACATTTCTGACATATCACTAACTCCAGGTTTATAAGTTACTTGTTATAAATTTAATGCATAAAAGATTTATTTATTATTTATAAATATAAATACAGATATAAATATATATTTGTACTTGCAGAAATATGCACTTAATTTTATTCTGGTGTATCCCATCTATCGTCAGTCTTGGACTTTCTTAAGCTGATTCCTTTTTATTTTTACTTAGCTGTTTTTATTTCATTCATCTTTTTAAAAATTATTTATTAAAAAATATTACAATCTATCACAATTAAGGACATTCATAATAGTGATCAGACAGCACATTCAGACTATATTTACAATAAATAAAAATACAGAAAACAATAATACTAAAAGTAAATGTGTATAAAAAAAGAATTAAATTAATCAAAATAACGGGGAGTGGCGTAGCTCAGTGGTAAGGTACTGAGTTTCCAATGCTAAAGGCCCCAGGTTCGAATCCCGGCTAATGACAGAAAAATTATTTATACTGTTTCATTATGCCGGTAGACCCTTATGGGGCACATCCAGCCTCCATTAAGTGGGTGCACTTAATTAAAATAATTAATTAAGGAGAAAAGAGGTTGAGGGTGATCTCGATCAAATCACCACCATGCACAACCGTACACCAAAACACAATGCTTTCAAGACCCTTCATGGGTTATAGTAGTATAGTTTTTTTAAAAATCAAAATAACTACTTAAACACGAGCCTACTGTTTTTATTTTATGAGATTTGTTCCAAGACTAGTTCTGATTATCAACAAACATTAAGTCGGGTTTCCAATGCAATACAAAAACAAGTTTACTGGCGGTTGGTACAGTCAGTGGATTTTTTTTTTTTTTTTTGGCTAGAAAGTTAAAAAGAGACGTATAAAACTTTTGTTTTTTTTTTAACCCGAACCAACTGAATGGAGGTAAGACTTTAAAACGATATTAAGTGCCGACTTTCAAGAACTTTTAAGAGGTAAGTACAAAATCTTATAAAGTAAATAAAGGCATATAATTTTCTTCAGAGTACAAATAAAAAACGTATTTTTATTTTTAATTAGAAGAAGTTAAAATCTTCTTTTCAAATGTACGAAAACGTTTTTCTTGTCAATTAATTATTGAGAAAAAAAAACAGGTCCTCCATTTTCATATCTTCATTTAACAATAATGAGGTCAAATACTAAAATATGTTAAATATAAAGAACTTCAATATACGATATATGTTTGACAAATTTAATTGCTCTATGAATATTGGAGCAGTAACTGAGATAGGAATTAAAATTGATTTTCGGGTTTTCTTTAATGATGGCGCAATTCTGTAATGGAAAGAAGACTAAAGACTTCAATAATAGGCAACAGAAAGGAATAATAGGTGATAGAAATACATATCACACGATATATGCAGAATCACTGAACGTAGGTAAATTACGGATTCCAAATCTTAAATACATATAACATATGTAGATCAATATAACAGACATGAACATATGTCTTTCAGTCTTTACAATATTACATTTCTAACGATGGATCTGAGGACTCTTTTCAACATTTAATCCTTGTCGATCACTAAACAATAACCAGGAGAATTCCGCAACGCTTAAACCCACTCGCTCAGTTCGTAGATGATTGATGCCCCAACTTTCAATAGCTACTTCATTTATCATTTCTTTTTCTAAGCCCTTCGGTCTCATGGTATCGAGTGAATATCGATAATACGAAACGAGAGCATTATAGAACCTCCTTCAATGTCATTTCCAAAACTACGATCTAAATATCGTTCGATCGATTTAATATCGTTCATAGGCGAATAATATTTTTAAAAAGTAACATATCTTAGTGTACAGAATAGGAAAGTATTATAACACTAGTATTTTTGTCACAAGGTACCGCGGCCATTATATGTCTGTACGTCTTATGATACTTATGTGATGAAATTAATTCACAATCGAGAGAACGAATCGGAAAAAAGAACTTCATTAGAAATATTTAAAAGATAAGTTAACTAACTATAGTAATATAACTGTATTCTTATCACTTTTGAATAAGATATGTTTATAATACATATTTAATATAAAATTATATATTTTTATAATACCTTACGTAACTGTAAATATGTTTCCATATTATTTCCCAAATATGGGTTAATTTTAATAATTTATTTATTCTGTTTGGCTGTTAACCTTATCCTCCAGCACACTTTATTAAAACCGATCATTTTGAAGATTACAAGGCTGAAAATTATTACTTTCTCCAGAAAAAAATAAGGAAAAAAAATATTATTTAAGATTAACTCAAACAGTCCCTTACTCAAAAAGTATTCAATTTACGATCAATTATTATTATCAATCGATTAGTATATTCATAATAATTTGAAACGTGGATAATATAGAAAGATTTATAGACATAAATAGTGGAGTTCAAAATCATTGTAACAGACCCATTTAAAAAAAAAAATAAAACCTATTGGATTTTGTATAATTTTGATATGTAATCGATAAATATCGTTTTTCTTAACCCTTTCTCAGAACATTTTTGTTTTTATGTTTATATAAAAAAATTAAAACCATAGAAAAACTTCTTCATCCACGTAACGCGGCTTATCTCCGAGACAACTAGCCATTATTTTTTTAAAACTCCTACATCTCTACGATGCAATACGCGACTTTCCATAAAATGTAGCCCCAAAATGGCTCTAACAATTATTATATCGTCAAGAAAATCTAAGGAAAAAATGGTTTACCTACTAAAACGATATTTTTTAACGGTTTAGGAAAAGAGTCCAATAAAATAATATTTTGCAAATGTTGCCAGATTATGATTTCTTTATGTTCTTTAGTTGAGGTATGTAGACAATTTCATTGTTCTTCAA
The DNA here is from genome assembly GCA_928085145.1 of Nezara viridula. NCBI lineage: Eukaryota > Metazoa > Arthropoda > Insecta > Hemiptera > Pentatomidae > Nezara > Nezara viridula. The sequence continues at coordinate 130,923,879 of OV725079.1, forward strand.
ATAAGTAACCAAAATGTCTGGGAAATGTACAGTTTTTTTTAGATTATTTAAAAAACTAATATAACGTGGAGAGGTTTTCATGGGAACTTAAGTAATATTTTTATAATATAAGCATAATCATTATCGTTATATATTTTTGCGAAAGTGCTTTAATGAAGACTCTCATTTCGCAAAAGTCAAGAAATAATTCAATTCCCCAGAAAAAAAATTGATTAAGAAAATAATAAATGAGAATGAGGGCACCAGTTACGGACAGGGGATAAGATTCCTTGTTCATTTAAAAGTTTAAGTTTTTTCTAAATTGAAGAACAATGCCCGCTATTGAAGACTGTATGAATAAATATCCCAAAATGAAAATATTAAAATGCCTATCATTGTTGTTTTTGTAGTGCTCTTGAGATCAGTGTGTTTCATACCTTCCTACTAACAGTTTTGCTAAGAGTAAGTTGAACATATTCAATAATAAGCATTAATAATAAAGTTACCTTCACACTCCGCCGCAGCTCCTGTCCATCAGTCCATTTTAATTCCATCCAGCTTCCCTTTTCAGACACAGTCCGGTAACTTGGCTTTATTTTAGACCGAAGACTAACGTGGAACCCACATACTAGACTTAAAAGACAAGAACTTAACCGACGATACGGCCAATTATACAGACTACTGACCAGAAAATCTCAACTTTCAATTGACAACAGATTACTGATCTACGAGACAATCCTGAAACCCATTTGGATCTACGGACTTGAACTTTGGGGGACAGCAAAATTCTCTAACATCAAACACATCCAATCCTTTCAATCCAAAGCCCTCCGAACAATAGTCGATGCTCCGTTCTATGTAACCAACAAAATCCTACATCATGACCTTAATATCCCATTTGTCCTTGACCTTATCCCTGAAAATTTTTCAAAATTTCATTAGAACCTTATCAATCATACAAATCCCCTAGCCCAATCCCTATCTAGTTCCCCTAATCCCTACAACCCTCCTCGAAGGTTGAAGCGGCAGTGGCCCAGATATCTTTTATAGTATTTATTTTGGAGTTCTGGCAATGGCCAGATTCTCCACTTAAGACATGAGTGTATGTGGCTTAAGCGCTCTCGCTCAAACTCCACCGGCTTTAGCACCAGTGAGGCGGTTGAGAGAGTAGCGCAAGGATTGGGGTTCCCCGCCTGATTGTATTTCATGTTTTGTATGACTGTATTTTTGTTTTTAATTTACTTATATTTAGATTATTTTATTTTGATATTGTATGTAGTTTTTATTTATTATTATTTTACTTTTGTTAATTTTGTTTCTTTTTTGTATATACGGTGTGAATGTGTTCATTTATCAATATAATTATTGTCTCTGTGAACTTTATATGTCTTATATTGTATTGTATAAGCCCTGAGAATATTATATGTCTTAATAAATAAAAAAAAAAAGAATAATGTCTGTATATATAGGCATGCTTTTTACGTTACTTTTCGAGGTGGCAAGGTAAACTCCTTTTGGTGGACATACTCGCCGAAGGATGTGATATGGACTCTGTGGTCCAAATCTCTTAATGTGTATATTTGTAAATAGTGTAAATAATAAATAATTAGCAGAATGCTCCCTCTCCGTTCAATGAAAGTTACAAGGCCTTGCGCCGCATATGTTACCCTTAGTAATCCCCAATCCTTAAAATGTCCTCGGGCAGTGGAAGGATCTTGTTATTTGTATATATTAGTATTGTTCTACTTATGTATGTAATTTAATTAAATAAACATTTTGGGGGTTAGAAAAAAAAAACTTACTTTATTTTTATTTATTGTATAAACTTTTTCATTGTTATTTAGTTGTTTTTCTTCTGTTTTATTTTATTTAATAATATTTTTTGTAAATATCGTATGAGAATGGTTCCTTTCCTAATTATAACCATCGTCCATAACGGGAAAATTTTATGTCACTCAATAAAATAGTTGAATAATTAAAATAAATAGATCTAATGCTAGTATAAAACCAATCTTTTTTTATTTTATTTATAAAGCATAGTTATAGAATACTGTCGTTTCCCCAGTCTCCAATGCTTTAATTTTCCTCTATTAGGTGTTAGTTGTTATTCATAATATATTTTAAAATACGATTTTGTGTTAACCTAATAAATTCCCTGAAGTTCGCTAAGAAAGTAATGTGGTTCCAACTAGAGATGACGCCCTTGCCACAAACTAATATACAAATAGGCTTTGTGGAATACGGAGACTCCCGGTAGAAACCCTGCCCCAGAGAACTTATTAGTATTGCGGGGGCGTAGTGTTGATGCAGCGCAGGAGCCGGGATGGTTGATCTCGAGATTAAGTTGTCGAGGATTACCCCTGCGGCCTGGAGGTGACTACAAAAGCTGCTAGAGACAATAGAAACTGCCGTAGTTGGCTCAGTAAGGGCTCAGTCTAGTATAAATAGCTGATGGCCTCAGCCACCGGTCTCAATCAACAGCCAATCGTTCATCTAAATCAATATTTAAACGGGTAGTTAGTTTCAATATTGACTCTTGTTGAGGAAATGACATGCTAATCAACAACCGGATAACTTGGCTAAAAAAATACTTGAGCCAATACGAAAAACTATGGAATACAAGAATTTATATTACAGGAAATATTTATAATATTGTTTATAACTTTTTTTTTTAATCTCCTTTCCTACACACTGGAACACTGTGCAAAGGTCCTATATTTTTTAAATTAGTACATGCTTCATGCATTAAGTATTATATATATATATATATATATATATATATATAATGTCAATTTTATGAAAAATTACATATTTATAGAAGTTATAAATTACATGATAATGTTTAATAAAATATAAAGTTACTACTTTTAGAATTAAAATATAGATGAAAAAATAAAAATAATTATACATTAACCGAAGAAAAAATAATAATAACAATAATAAAATTATTTGTTATTGTCTTTATTCGGTGGATTTCATATAATTTTTTTCAAAATTTAATATAATTTTAACTGTTTAAATTTATTTAGGAAATTTTATTTAATATCCTTAGAAATATGTGATGTCCATTAAATATTATTAGTTTTCAACATTATTATTTATTTCTGCTTCATTATTTTATTATTATTTATTTCGGCAATCATCTACTCTGGAATTAAATTATTCACTATCTGTACAGATATTGTAAATATCCTAATTAGAAACATCACTGAAATGACTTTACTCAAAAATGTTGAAATTGGAGTTGTTCATTCTGTCAACTGAGACGCTCATATGGAAGTCCCCTCGGCCATGGCTTGTGACGAAAAAAAAAGATGCTTGCTCTACAAAGATACTTGATTTGTGAAATAACCTTTCTAAGAGAAACAACTCATGCAAACAAATGTTGAAGAAATCTCCCGTTTGAGCGATTTACTAAGTTTTATATTTTTATTATATTTAATACTATTTTACCATGCAATCAAAGAAACATTCGCGCGTCTTTTCAAAGAATCATTTTGATTTTTAGCACAAAATGTTTAAACCTCCCATATGGAAACAAACCAATGGTTGAAACTTTTATGGGAAAAAGTTCCATTTTAACTGTATCTGTGGAACTTTTTAAGGATAAAAGTTCCGAAATAAAACTAAGGAACTATTTTTTTAACAAATCGAAGGTCGACCCGGATCTGAGAGGTTCGTTGAGCGATCTATTTGGTGTATTTTTATACCGCTTGGAACAGCATGATCCTCCCTCCACTTATTCTTCTGGTTCTTGGAGTGTAAGAATCCAACAACCAGAATATGTACTGCTGTACTGTTCTGCAGACCGCCATCTTAGTTTTCTTGGTTTTCTCTTTTCGGTTGAGGAAGCCTCTTCTTTGGAAAGAAATTAAGCTGTCAAATGTGCACTTCGTTTGTAAAATAACAAGAGAGGAACTACCAGTTTATAGCTAGTTCATACATTTAGTATAAACGACTGAAACATGTCGACTACCACAGTAATATAAAGCTACTTTATTGTTATTGCATTGAAATTTCAACGGATTGGTACTCGAGAAATTAGTATTTGGAGTTATGAGAACAGTGAAGAATTCGCAATTCGGCTTACAATGATAATTTGACTGTAATTAAGCACCGTAATGAACCTAGACAGCGATTTTTGAGACAGTTTATGTGAAAAGATTTATTGTAAAATTATCATTAGTCAACGATCGAAATGATATATTAACTTTTATATTTTAACAGTTTCGGTACGACTGGAATCTTTATTTTACCTTTTTTTTTTTCGGAACTAAAACTATTTCCTTGTAACGTTTTTAGCAAAGTTCGTACAGAACTCAGAAAAACCTCCGGTGTATGCTTTAGTCCACAGGATAGAAGTGAAATCATCAACAAGGCAAGATTAATATATCTATATTTTTTTTTTTCAAATTAATAACATTTAAAATATATACAATTATAATTGTGTATAAATTACTCTAGTAAACTTTGCTTTCACTGATCATCATTTGTATCATAATCTGAATACAGGTATATGATGAATATATATGGGATGAACTCTATTGAAATCTATTTGCTAAATATTTATCGAAAGCTCCGTTATTTTCTCTATATTTCTTTTGTAATGAGGGTCAGTAAATTGTCTAAACTATACAGAGTGCAAAAGAAAATGAAACAAAATCATCTAATTTATCATTTTTATGGCTAATTAAAAACAAAATATCAATATTGACTTCCAAAAATTGGTTTATGAATTCTCTATGGTATTTAAATTTTGAAATATTGTTTAAAACAGTCGTTATCATTTGATTTTTTTTCCACGCGACTCCTTAACTTGACGTCACGCCATTATACATTTTTGAGTTATAGCTCATTACAGAGAGAATGATTTACTAAAAATTTACCGCCCTTGCATTATACAGGTCCAATTTTTGGTTTCCTGAGATACTTTAGTAAATATTTAAAAACAATTCAATTAGTCGACTCGAGCCGACTTTACCCAAATGAGCATTACGCATCCGAGCCCGACGGCTAAATCTAATCACTAAAAAAGTGCAAAATACACCCCTAAAGAAGTTTTCACATCAAAAGATTTTTTTTTTTTTTTTTTTATATTTATCGAAAATTGAAAATGCATCAATAAAAGTCTAGAACAAATTGTTTATTCAATATCAACCAAATGATATAAGTATATTCGTTTCTCCTAGAAGCGACCTGTCTTTTGAAGGAATAAATATCAAGAACAGCATTGCGGTTCCTTGAGAGTAGTAGTATCGCGTGACACAGCTTGACATAATTTTCATCAAACCCTGGTAAGGAGAGTTCATTCACATTATGTTTTATTTACACTTTAAAATTCTTTTTTATGCACAACACAATGTTGAAGTACATGTTTGTTTCTCATTTTATGTTCAAATCCTATATTTAAAGTATTTTAGTAATCATATTGAAGGTATGCATGGTTGACGATATGATAAATCAGGAAGATGGTCTAGAAGTCTGTAAAAAAAATCAAGTGATTGATAATTATTTGATTATTTTTCTTGATCGACTTCCAGACATCTTCTTGTTTTAGTTGACCGATAGTTTTCTTATATTGTCACATATTAAAACTAATTATAGTTTTGTGAATCCCACGGGATTCTATAGCTCCCTTTGACACATTTTTAATAGTTCTAGTAAGATACGCAAATATTTACGTCGAGGTTAACTTAGTAAGTTTCTTCGCAACATTCTCGAAACTTATAGAGATGACATGTATGGGTTTGGAGAGACCATCGTAATAAACCAGTCTGTGGCATACATTTTTGCAGTATTCTCTGACGGTATATGAAACTGTTTGGTTACCAATATCCTAATATGATTTGAATTGTCACTTATTAGGCTCCGTCCACTAATCCGTCCGTTTATTAAATTTCCAAATTTAATATTAATAAGTGACAAAACTGGCTGATACAGATTCAAAGATCAATTGAAAATTCTTTGAGCTCAACACAATATAAGTAAACCGGAAGACGTGGAAATACAATGTAGCAGCTCTATAAAGGGTCAAGAATGGGATCTCCGGTGCCTCAGTTTGTAGGCCGAAGACATAAAGTTCTTTGATAGGCTGAAGACCTGTACCAACCTATTGTTCCAGGAAATCGCACCACCATCCTGGCCTATAGGCAAGCTAGGAAATTCGCTTATGGTGGACATACGCACCGACGTAAGGGGTCTGGCCCAGTAGTCCATATCCGAGAGAAATTTTGATTTAAACTGCAATAATAAATAAATAATAATCAAAAATATATACAATAAATAAAAATAAAATAACAATTACAATTGCTTTTTTTTCACAATTTTAACATAATATTTTTCATATCGACATTTAATATTATAATAATAACTATATCTCAATTGTAAACATTGAAATTCGTAGGAGGTTTCATCAAAATCGCATTCGGCTGAGTGATTACAAAAAAAAAATATATATACACAACATAATATATTATGTTTTTCACAAATGGGCGTTGTGTAATATGAACTGATATTAAAACGTGTTTTAATATCTGATGTATGACGGAAGAATTAGGCAACCAACCACACGAATACCTTTTGTGCATCCTTGGTCCGATAATACGACAGACTGGGCTCCTGCCAACAGATGTTTGGCGTGAGTAAAACCTTATCCGATCCATTGAATGAACAGAAACTGTAGGATGTATTTGGCCTTGTTTCTAATATACGATTCATTTAGAACTCATCTTTCGAGATATAATCAGATAAATGTGATAAAATCATTAATTATCATATCATAATTTATATAAAAATATTAATAAAGATCTGTAATATTTGTTTATGAATTTCAAAAGTCGCAAAAGTGCTACAGCAGCATACTACTAGAAACTTATAGGCGACAGCTCAGATATTTTTTTATAAACACGAAAACATTAGCAGAGAATGTTTCCATCTCTGCAACAGTCCAATTAGCAAATCCATCCAATTAACTATCTGTACAAACCAAGACACTTCAATGTAGGAAGTATAGTTGACGATATTGCGATATCTGACTATCCTTAGATTCGATATCAACTGGTTGCATTAGATATTATCAATAAACTTTTTTTTTTTGGTCGTTGTAAAATTATACCGTATTAGAAGCCCCTTCACTTTATCAGTATCTTATCTAATCAGAAACTGTACTTCTTCTGGAATATTTCAGTTGCTAATTATAAGGATGATTAAAATTTCCGAGCTCTCCTAAAGAATAAAAAACAAAAAATAATCAGTACAATATTAGCGGTGATACAGCAACAGATATTGTGTTACAATTTACTCCAAAAACGTTAGGCAGGAATTGAATCATTTTGTAATTAGCAATTGAAGTATTAAATGCAATATTTCTTATAATTTAAAAAAAAAATATAGAAATTGAACTGGTTTCTACTTTTTTTTTTTGGGGGGGAGGGGGGTCCTCCCCTTACTCGCCGTTAAATCTATACGGAGTTTTCCCGGGCCAGGGGGTGTGGGCAGGGATTTAAAAGACTCCCTGACGCGAACTCGTGACTATTTTTATATCATTAGATTCATATGTCAGGTTGCCAGGCAACGGCGGTGCTGTGCACATGCTTTAGCCCATTCGGCCACCCAGCCCACAGGAACTGGTTTCTACAGAAACCAAATCACTGGCGGATCTACAGTGGCGGAGGGCTTCTTTTGGGCCCTTCTTCTACTTTCCGGCTGAAGTCCTGTCCTCTCCCCTCAAAAAAAAAAAAAAAAAAAAAAAAAATATTTGTTAATATTAGTGATCTAAGCAAAATATTCAAACAATTACCACCACCATATTATTTTTATTTATTTTTAATTGTAGCGCATATACAGCTATTAACAATATGTATCTGTCAAGAAAAAAAAAAAATTATCCCTATAAATTTTATTGTAAACGTCGCGTGATCTTCCTCAGCAGTATTGTTTTGTCGGTAAGTCATGTAATCGTTAATAATTCATCAGATCCAATAATTGAGCAATTATTTTTAATATTATCGTCACAAAAATTTAATTTAAACTTTATTCTGCTGTCGATTCCATGTGACTGACATGACATAATTTCGTTACTTAGATTTCATGTAATTTTCAGTGATAGGGATGGTTGATTTTGTTTGCTTCAAATTTGTTAATATGAACTTAAAATACATTTAAGTCAACGCAATATATATTTTTAAAATAATATGAGAAGACGTCTCACAAATAAAAGTCTCGCAAATAGCAGTAAATAATTCTACCGTAAACGGTTTGTTCTACTGTAACAGGTTTACCAAGCATCTATTAGGACAAAAAAAGTAAGGTCAAATGATCGCAGCCTAAAAAAAAACAGATCTGGCATAAACAGACTAGTGATTAAATAGATATAGAAATAACAGAATATCATTCCACAGTTAACACAACTTATCGCTACAAAAGGTCGTTTATAAAATTTTTACATTTTTTATTCTCTTAATCCAGAAGGTGACATTTTCTAGTCTGTTACTGCTATAAGTAGTCTACTAAACAGCTTGAGGAAATAAAATATTAAATTAAACTAATAAAGCGTAAGAATTAATCGGTATGCTATTCTTAAAAAAAAGGTCAATTTTTACATATGACCTTTTGCCCTAATAACATCACATATACTTATTAAATAAACTTAAATTAAAAATATAAAAATATTCTTAAATAATGAAAATATTAGCCCGAAGATAAAGTTCGGTAGGTAGAAGATTGCAGTAGGTGAGGTAAGATCGCGTGGCTTAACGTTTACAACCATCACTTTACTTAAAATTCATTATGCAATCTATTTCATTTTAAAATGCAACTATCGTGTCGACAAGCTCAAGTGCAGCGATCTTCATGGCCTTGAATTTATAAAGCTATTTAAAGAATACTAATACCTATTAATTTAATCTTTATCTATATAATAAAAGAAATAAATTATAAGAATATTTCAGCATCTCGAAGATATATAACACCATGCCCATTTTGTATTCGTTGAGGAGAGTCAATGTTCCATAACTTTGAGCTAATAAAATTTGTTTCTTTGTTACTAAATTATTTAATAAACAAATTGACATTTGTCATTTTATCTGTACTTTTTATTTTTATACGTTTTATCTGTACCTTCGGGGCACAGATTTTAGTGTTAGATTTAAGATTTTTAATATAGCTGATTTATAAAACTAAATTATGAACAAAAAAAAAATTGTTATTTTAATATGTAATTTAGGGTGATGTTTATTGTCTTTCAGCTCTTGATGTTTATGACCTAGAGATGAAACCGTTTTTTAGCTCATTTACAACTTTGAAATTATTTTTATTTTTAACTATGAACAAGGTTACGTTTCGCAAATACGTTGACGAAATGACCAATGAACATAAAAAAGAAAAACAAAAAGGCGACACATGTAATTAGAATAAAGTTAAAAATATTAACTTGGAAATAAACAAAGTTTGTTTCCACCTCAGTGAGTTTAAATCAATTTCAATCCCTTTTCGGTCACTGAGTTCATAGATAATAAGCAGACTAGTGATAAATGCGTTAAATCACAATTTTGATTTTATTAATATTACTATACATACATATTTACGATTAAATTATATCTATAATTGCTATAAGTGTAAATTTAACGTTGTTCAAATAAAAGTATTAACGAAAGTAAGTTTTCTGAACAAAATTGTAAGATATTACATTGTTTTGTTAAGTCGAGAGTAAAACAACGCAACTGATGTGTTAACTTAACGCAGATAAAGACGAGTGTGTTTTTATGCAAATGGGCCAATGTCAAAAAGAATTCAGTTTGACCTAATTATTAGATGTTGCAAAAAAAAGTGATTTGGGGATCATTTTCATATTGTTTTATTCTATATTAAGGTTTTTTGTATGTTAATTCATAAAATAGAGTGATAAGAAACAAATTAATAAATGCCTTAAATGAGTCCCAGATTCCAAAACGATTAATAAGGTTATTGCAAACGACTATGAATAATAGCAATGCAAAAGTAGTTATTAAAGGCAATGTAAGCAATAACTTTCCAAGGACGGATGGGGTTAGGCAAATGGATGCTTTGTCTTTTATAATAATCTTTTGGAAAAAAACTGGATTCGTCTAGTTGCATACTTAACGCAATGGTGCAAATATGTGCTTACGCAGACGATATATGCCTAATTACCAGGAATTTGAGGTTAATAAAGGAAACATTTGCAATACTGAAAGCTGAAAATTAAAATATTGGGCTGGAAATTAATCAAAATAAGACAAAATACATGTATGTCGGGGCTAGTCCTCAGAGCATTGAAATATGTGGTCTCACCTTCAAGTGTGTTCACAAGTGTGGTGCAAGAATTCACGTACCCGGGGGTGGAAGTGAATTCTGAAAATAAAATTGCTGCTGAGGTGTACAAGAGGATCATGGTTGGAAACCTGGCGTATTAAACCTACCTAATTTTTTTTCGATCATCGCTTCTGTCACGAAAAATAAAGATAAGACTGTATAAGACTTTAGTAAGACCTATTGAGATTTAATCAGCGAAAAAATGGACCCATTGTACAAATACAATTAGTATGCTGAATATTTTTGAAAGAAAAATATTGAGAAGAATTTATGGAGCTGTTTGCGAAGAGGATGTGTGGTGGTATAAGAAAAATGCGAATATATATGAATTATAAAATAGCGGCAACATAGTTCATTTCGTCTAAACTAGGAATAGTTAGGCCATGAGGTTAGAGTGGACTACAGCAGGATGCCTTGTAGGGCATTGTTCTCTACAACGTATGGCACAGAAAGAAAGGGAAGATCTTGATCTGAAACTGAATTAAATTAAATTAAAAGAACCGGTTAAACCGTATTTTAATGATAAAAGTAAAACAATTAAAAAAACACAATGTTTACTGACACATTTATTGACATCATAGACGATTAAATTATATCTTTCATAAACAAAGAAAGCTAAAAAGAATTGCTGAATGTAGAATAACTAGTTCCCGTAACAATTCATTCGAACATTTGTACTATTAGACAAGAAAAAACATGAGTATATTAAGTAAAACACGGACATATATGCTTACAAATTTATATATATATATATATATATATATATATATATATATATATATATAAATATATATATATATATAGAAAGAGAGAGAGGGAGAGAGAGAGGGGGCTGGAGTAGCCTTGCGGGCTAAGGCGCTTGCAATAGGTAATCAAAGTTAAGCAACGCCGAGCGTGGCTTGGCTAGCACTTTGATGGATGACCGGTCCACCAAGGAAAGCTACACTGCCCGAGATTCCTCCCCTCCCCCGGGTATACGTGACCCGTCACCCTACAGGAGGCAACTCACACCGACCGGGCGTAGGAGTGATGAACCTACCGCATACTTTAAATCGCGAATCAGGATGTGGTCTAGGAGACCACACTCGTGGTCAAAGATTTTCATGGTCTGTAGCACCAAGCGAAAAAAAAAAAAAAAAAAAAAAAAAAAAAAAAATATATATATATATATATATATATATATATATATATATATATAAAATAGAAGACAAATTGGATATAGAATTATAAAAACATCAAGTCGGGTTTAGGGAGAATTACTCTACTGTAGACCACATATTTGTGATTAAAGAGTTAATTAAGAAAGCTAATGACTATAATCTGTCAGTGAGCCTCCTTTTTCTGGATTACGAAAAAGCCTTTGACTCCCTAAAAACCGATTCTATCATAAATATGGTGAAAAAGAGAAACATTAGTTCAAGAATATGCAAGATACTGGAAGATATGTATTCGAGATCCAGTGCAGATTATAAATCAGGAAAAACAACAGTAAAAATAAAAATTAGAAAAGGTGTACGACAAGGTGATACCCTTTCTCCTAAAATATTTATATCAGTTCTCCATGATTTGATGCAAACTATGAATTGGCAGAACAAAGGAATGAAAATTTTTGGAGAGTGGCTGAACCATAACCATATAGAGTTTGCTGATGATCAAGTCCTAATAGGTAAAAATATAAAAGAAATTCTAAAGATGGCAAACCAATTAAAAAAGGCTGGAGAAAACATAGGACTGAAAATAAATTATAAAAAATGCAATTATATGTCAGTGTACGTTGAGGGAGATATAAAAATAGGCGAACACCATATAGAGAAAGTAGATACATTTCTATATCTTGGGCACCTTATCTCAATTAAAGGACAAAATGAAGAAATAATCAGGCGATGTACCCAGGGATGGCGCGCACTCTTCAAATTTAAGGATATATATATATAGATCCTCGGTGAGCTCAGAGGTCAAGAGAAAACTTTGGGTGAGCACAGTACTTCCTGTCATGGCATATGGTTGTGAGACATGGGCAATTGACCAGAAGACTTGCCACAAATTGAGGATAACCCTCTGAGGAATGGAGCGATATCTTCTGGGGATAACTCGAAGGGATAGAAAAACAAACAAATGGATCAGAGCTAAGACTGACCTTCCAGATATTGTGGAAAAAGTGCACATCAGGAAGTGGACCTGGACCGGACATGTAATCAGGAGGAATGAATTAACAGGGCCAGGCAGTTTATGGATTGGTATCCAAGAGAGCACGTGAGGAAGAGAGGACGCCCGCCGACAGACTGGGACAAGGAGATGAAGAAGATTTGCGGGGGAGCCTGGAAGAGAGTAGCATTAAAGAGGAAAGAGTGGAAAAGGATGGGACAGGTTCATTACCTAGTGTGGTTACAAGAAAGCTAGGAAAAAGAAAGAAATCGAACTCAAAACCTCAAGTAAGTTGATTTTATACATATAAGAGATTTTGTATATTTTTATCCATTGTTTTTTCATTGTATGCACAAATAAAGGTTATTATTATTATTATAATATATATATATATATATATATTTCCTAGAGCTACTAATGAGTAGGACATTAGACTTTCAACTATGGCTATGTATGATACGAAAACTCTAACCCCTTTGAAGGATGTTATTTATTTGTTTGAATATATAAAGTATAAGCATCGATGAAAATAAGTAAAGGACAAGAAATTACAAATGGGTAATCATTCCATAGATATTTCTTTTATAGACCTAATTGAATCAATCCGGCATTAATAACAAAAAATTCTAAAGAAATAAGCGAACCAAATATTTCCAAAATTGGTCATGTTATCCAAAGCTTTAAATGACTAAAATTCTGCTGACTTGTTTCAATTTAAAAAAAAAACTCCTCTGAAGTTCAGGGACTTTAGTAACTTGCCATTAACTGACTAAGCTCAATTAAAAAAGAGCATTAACGAGCGAGAAGAAGTGACTAACGATAGCCATTCACGTTAATAGGAGCTATTCAAAGACAATTTACCTCATTAATGTGGAATTAGGCTTTGAATAAAAATGCTCTTCCAATGAAATGGAACTGAAAATTTAATCAGGATTTCTAGAGCCTCGCTTAGGAAACTTTTTTGCGGTGCTATGATCGAAGGGATCAGTGGAGCTGGGAGGCGAGGGGTGAGCGTTCCAATCCTATGGATTAAGGAAAAGTAACTAAAGTTTACGGTAGCATAGGCCTCTTTTTTGTCTTCGTGGGACACCTGCACCACTAAAGGAAGCGACGACTAATCAATAAGTGAAGTGTTCCGAATGCGTGTACATACAAATACATACCCATATAGCTAATTTATGGCTCATTTCAATGCTCACGAACCAAATAAAATATGCAATGAAAAACAGGTAAACTTAAAAAAAAAAATGTCCCAAGTACACCCCACTCTGAAATGATTCTCCAGTCTTCATAAACCTAGGAGTGTCCCTTTTCTTTTCGGAAAGTGAAAATTGTTTAGATAAGAAGAACTAATTATTGGTTCATTGACGATAATAATAATAAAGCCTCATAGATCATAGTTCATTGCTGGATATCAGCATTCAAATTAAATTACTGTATATATTCACAAATAAGAATAAATCAAAATAACAAATAATTATTGTAATCCGATAGTTACTATTCGAATCCTTATGTGAACGTGAACATAGGTCTTCTCACAGGGAGTATAGATCTAGGCTTTCCCCGGAGACTAGCCAACTGGGAAACCGAATTCGCAATCTGGATTCACTTTTTTTCCAGGCATTTCTGTTCCTTTCCAATCTCCAGTATAGTGGCCCAGCCATCTTCAAAAGAAGTCGTTCTAAATTTTCATTTGTCTTCATCTACGCCTTTTGTAACAATATGATGCCCAAAAAGCCACCTACATCGACAACTTAAAATGTGCCCTACCAATTCCCATTTTTGGTTCTAGACATGGTGGATAATACCTTTCAGACCATCTTCTCTCTGATGACACAACTCTTAACCTTCTTCTTCCTCTTTATGTTTGTCATACTTCTTTTCATTGATCATCGTCAAATTATCAGTTTTCTTGATTGAGTTTTAATTAAAGTCCAGATTTGACTATCAAAGGAGACGGCATACAGAATACAGATATCACTACAGAATAGTTCATGTAATAAATTACACTATATTTTTCACTTTAAACTTGAATATAATTGGTAAATGGTTGACTGTCGTGGATAATGAAGAGAAGAATAGTTGGGGTGGTCAGTCAAAAAAGAAGGCAAAAATAAATGATAATATTTATTTTTACATATGCCGACGTTTCAACCTGAAGTTCAGTTCAGGCCATCATCAGAGCTAAGAAAAGAACCAGATAATAAGGTATGAGAAATATAAAAATTACAGTAAAATAAAGTTGTTAGAATAATCACAATAGTAAGAACAAGAGACAAATAATAATAACCAGTACAAAGTGTAGAATGATGAAGTAAACATAGTCAAATAAGGTGACATAAGTATTGTAAAGGAAATCTTAGAATAAAATGTTAAACAGAAAAATATGAAGTTATATAAGAAATGGAAATAAATAGTAAAATTAAGATATAGTGAATAGGATATTTAGATAGAAAATTGAGAATAGATAGAAAATATTCTGTTCACTATATCTTAATTTTACTATTTATTTCCATTTCTTATATAACTTCATATTTTTGTGTTTTACATTTTATTCTAAGATTCCCTTTACAATACTTATGTCACCTTTTTTGAATATGTTTACTTCATCATTCCGCACTTTGTACTTGCTATTATTATTTGTCTCTTGTTCTTACTATTGTGATTATTCTAACAACTTTATTTTACTGTAATTTTTATATTTCTCATACCTTGTTATCTGGTTCTTTTCTTAGCCCTGATGATGGCCTGAACTTCAGGTTGAAACGTCGGCATATTTAAACATAAATATTATCATTTATTTTTGCCTTCTTTTTTGACTGACCACTCCAACTATTCTTCTCTTCATTAAAATTGAATAATTTCACTGTTAATAAAGACTTTTATAGGAGCCGAACAAACGTGTGTTTAACTATAGCTAGCCCATGCGAAGAACTGATTATTAGATAAATTATTATAATCTTATTGACGCTTCTTAATCACAGGTCCAAAAATATAATAAAACAACTAAGATAAGTTAAAATAAGAAGAAGTTGAAAGAAGAGAGGAAAGGGGACCATAAAGAATCGCCGCTTTGGAAGGAACAGCGATTTCCTAACTTTCCGCTCCAACCGAGTGTTTCTAATGTCTTAGACCCCCTTCTACGGGAGCTCAGCCATTTTAATAAAATGCCACATTTTTCACCAACATAACCGTCCACTAAAAGTTTATATCCATAGAAGGTGTAGTTGTTTTTCGAAGATATATTTTTCAAGTTTTTACCAAATTATTTTTAACCCAAATAAAAAAATGTACGAATATTCGGCGATTTGTAATAATAAATTGTAATAATAATAAAGTATTTAGGAAGACATTGCCTTGTTTAGACAAAATTCGAGATGAATGTGATTCCTAAAGTTGTCTTGAAAGAAGTTGCTTGACGCTCCGAATTTTTTTATGGTGGACGTTTTTGGTTGATTTTATTCAATTATTTATTTCTTTTTGGTTTCAACTTAAGAGAACTTTTTAACAATAGTACAAAGGAAAAATAAGCTACAATTATTTCTACTACTTTATTTACATTTCCACAGTTTTTACGAAAAATAAAGTAATCCTGAAGGGGGATTGTAGTAATTGACAATTATGTTGTTGTATAACGTTTGGGATTTTTTAAAACTGTTTATTGTCAAACAAGAAAACTACGTTGAAGAACCAAGAATACTCGATTTTTTATCAATATGGTAATGTGTATCAACGCCTTTTGAAAGATTTCAGTACGGTGAGTACAACGGTATAATCTTAGCATCAAGAGTAAACTGCTTAAAACTGTTAACTGCGGTTGAAAGGATATACAGATATCAAAGCAAGGGATACAGATATTTAACATCAAAAAAAGGTTCAATGGTTTGATAGGGTCAACTTATATTCTAAAGTTAAAAATGTACTACTAAACTACGGATCTGGACATAAAAAAAATATCGAGGCAGCAAAAAAAAAAAAAAAATTCTAAATTTAGCAAAGCAGATATCTTATTAGTCATTTTTAAGCAGATATCGACATAAACGAAAATTTATCAACATCCCTGTACAACACAAGGATACTTAATTTACTCTACTTAGCATTTCATTACGATTTTACTGTATTTTTAACATTTTTTTTTGTTTGAGAACTGCACCACAGAACAAACAAATTAGTTGAAGAAAAGTTCACCATTTCGGTGTCTCAAATTAATTTCGGTTGAAAATTAATATTTATATTTTATTTTGTCGGAAACTTATGTCTCCTACTGTATCCTTTAACAATGCCCCACTTCAACCTGCTGAAAAAATACGGAACCCAAGTCTCCATCAGGACAAACCTCTAACATAGAACTCTGATAACAGACTGAAAAGACAAGAAACCACTCGAGGTTTCCGACTAGTTCAGCACTTACTAGACAGACGCTCTAAGCTTCCAATTCATTAAAAAAGACTCATATGCATGATTATGATAAGGTCTATTTGAACAGATGTAGTTGAGGCTTGTATTTGGGACTCTACTGATACCTCGAATTCCTTTTGTATCCGAATTCCTTCATAAAATTCTCAATACTCATTACTTTGTTAAAAATAAAATTATCCATAACGATCTTAATGTTCCATATATTTTCGGTTTGGCCGAATTCAGATACCTACTCTCCCATAACAAACTTCAGAACCATCCTAATCCTCTCGTTTCTAACCTTACTTCCTCTTCGATCTCTGATAATCTCCCGAGGTGTCTTTAAAAGGAGATGGCCCCGTAATCTTCTAATTTCGATACTTTATTAGAATGCTACCAATGAGTAGATTACCTACAAGACTTATTATACCACTGTATTTCTCTTTATTCACATTAACTGGATGTATATTTATTTTTATGCAGTTGTAAATTTCACGAATAATACAAAAAAAAAAATTTATCAATTTTGCTAAAAAAAATCACGTAACCTAATACGAGTCTTATGACATTATTAATGTTTACAGGCTCTGAATTTTTGCAGTTATTAATCTTTTTATTCGACTGAAATTTCAGTTTAAAATAAATAACAAAAAATGGCTGTTTTTTAATCAGATTCAATTTTGTTTATTTTAGATATAAAATTATTAATGAATAAGAATCCAGACAAACTACTTAGTCAGATAAATTTTCAATTAATTAATGTTCCCCTCTTAAACAATTAGAAAAATGGTTGTTCGCTGTGATCTACAGTATTTATCAACAAACATGGAATTATATATTTATCAGAGTTTATCAAAATAATAAAACAAATGGAAATATTCGTTAAAATTTGATTATCAAAACAGTATTGAAAATTTGCTGTTTGGAGTTAACACGGTCACAGTTTTTAAATGTTCAAAAGAATAGGGCCTAAACGTTAAATTACTTTGATATTTATGTCAAATGTCATCAAATTTGTTTATGAAAATTGTACATATTGCTAACAAAATAATTTTAGCGATTTTAATAATCTTGTTTTAATCATTATATATTTTGATCCTATAAATTAAAATAAAGCGATTGGTGGTGTCGGCATCGAACCTTCGGGTTTGCTAAGCCTTTTTATTATTATTATTATAAATTAAAATAAACAATTTTATAAGTTCCTCCTGTTTTTTTTTTAATTTTACTTTTTCTACGTGAAAATAATTTATTTTTTATAGTTTGGTTACATACTTGGTTACATCATCCGAAATTATCTTTTTATTATCCTAAATTTTCATACAAATAAAATTCCTTAATTTATTATACCATCCAATTGTTTTATATTTGTTGAAATTGATATATTTAGGAACATTCATAAATACTTTGCATTCTTACACTCTAATATAAGTATTTGCTTACAATATATATTACACTCAATAGAAACAAAATTTTAATAAATAATGTAATAATACCGTACTGCATATCTTCATTATTTGGCTTACCTGAAACAAAATAATATAGTCAATCATCATATCACATCTATGATCACAATAAAAAATAAAGATACAAAAATATAAATTTTATGGTGGAATAATAAAAATTAATAAAAAAAGTTTTCATAAATATAAATTATATTAAAAATGTTGTTAAAAAATATTTCTTCTCAGGTAAAAAATTAAATACGCCTGAGGCTCAATCGAAATGAAGTGGTGGAATGGTAATTGTTTAGCCATTTTTAATATTGTGTATATTGATCCTTCCAGAGATAATAAATGTGGGTGTTTTTTTCGATCGACTGTTAATAAATGTCAGCCATTTTTTTTTTTGTTATACGAAGAAAATTCATTAAATACAAGTGTTTGTGGATTCGTCTATAGTTAGAAATGTGTATGACTAAGAAATATTAAACAGACACTAAAGGTTTTAAAGGTAGTTTTTGAAGCTCAAAAACTGATATTTACATTAATTATATTGTATTTTCAGGAGGTTTTTGGCAAAATACAGACTTATTTGTATATTTTCTGATTTAAGTATGGCAATTCTTCGAATTCGGGGAAAATATAGTAAGGAATTTAATCCTGACCTGTACAAGTAAGTTTTGACTGAGCCATGGAATAATTTTTCATCATGTTAAAAATGGCATTATTAATTACATGAAACTATATTCTACGCTTTCTGCATAACTATGTATGGCCACAGGTCAAAGTTGAAAAAAAAAATTAAAAAAAAAAAAGATTCCTGTTCGTTCTAATACTATTTGCACGTTTCGGGAATTATGAAATTAAGTAAATAATAATAATAATAAGTACGTTTAAATATTATTAAAGTTGTTGTTTTTCTAGTAGATGCTGCTTATAACGGCGTCTGTTAGGAGCGGACGATAAAGGAAAGATCGCATTCCTACAGATTACATGTCTTGTATGGTTTTTTATCAAACAGGAATTGTATCCTATTTACTCTTTATGAATTCTGCTCTCCTAAATTTAATTAAAAGATATAAACTAATAAGTATATAAACTAACAGTTAAAAAAACACAAGTTATCAATTAATCCTGAAAAATCAGTCATCCCATTCAAGTACAATTAAAAGGCTAAGACCCAAAAATCTAGTGCGCGCAACACACAATTTTCAATTACCTTTCTACTTTGAATAGAAATTATTTTATGGCAATGTTGAGCAATTATAAAATTTTTGAAGTGCACTTTTAATGGAGCTGTAGCTTAATATTTACAGCTGACAAATCATTAACACCACTAAAATAACAAAAACCCAATTAATTATATCAACGGTAGACAATAAAAACGTCGGTACTCCATCTGTTTTGGTAAACTTAATAACTCCCAGTCTCTGAGCAATATATGTAGTGAGATTTAGAGCCTAGAGAGATTACCATAGTAGTACATTTAACATACACAACCGCAGAGACTTCAAACTTTAACACGGCACTATGAAGCTTCTTGAAGATCTGGAAACCCGCGAAAATATTTAGTTATAAATGTATTAAAATCATTTAAGTAATAAAACACAACTATGTTTCAACTCATGGGAGTGGGGTAGCTCAGTGGTAGAACACTGATCTTCCAATGCTCAAAGTCCCAGGTTTGAATACTCATGGCAGATAAATTATTTATTCTGTTACATCGGCAGTGGGTCAAGCCTGAGGTCAGGAGACCCTCCTGAGGCACACCCAGCGTCTTTAAAATGTGTACCTTTAATTAAAATAATTAATTAAGGGAGAAAACCTGGCAGTAGAGCGTGATTTCGAACAAATTACTTCTTCGCACAAACGTTGACCAAGAAACAGGATTTTCCCAAAATATTAATGAACACAAGACCCTTGATGGGTTGTAGATACTAGTCCATTATAGTTCACGTTTGGGAGCTATTGCTGTGGTGTGAAAGAGCCTTGAAATTGGTAGTTCTTTCAGTTACTAAAAACACAACAGTCTTTAACTGAGAGTATAACAGCAATATCAGGATATTTTTGTTATTTATATAATGATCAAAAAGTTGTTTTCTATAATATCCGATGTGTCCAAAGGATCATATATTTTTTTTACTGATCCTCCAGAGTTTTATTTAAACAAATTCTATTATATAAGCGTATGAAATATACAAATACACACTTCTGGCAAGGTCCTTCTATTGTGCAAGGACAAAAAAAGGACCATACAGCTATTATCCTCCATTCACCTTTACAATAAATTTTTAGTTTGTCGAGGACTGTTATAAATAGCAGCATTTCAATTTTAAAACCAAAAACCGAGAAAATTGTAACACAATGGTTTAATATTTCCAAATGGTTATACATCAAATACCACTTTACTTACCGCTTCGGGGCAGATAAATAAAAAGTGTTTCCTATTATTGGAATACCCAACAATATTTTTTTTTTCATTTTTGGTTGAGAAACAGAGACAATGCCGATTGCTGTAAATCAATCGAAATAAATTAAAACAAAGGAGATCTGTTTCGCAATAAAACACGTGCTAGACATTTAGAACACTGCATCACGGCACCAAATTGTCCGATTTCAAAGATTCTGTTTATTTTTTTATGAATTTTTTCCGATCTTCATATCCTAACTTTCAAATAATCATTACACGATCAACAAAAAAGTATACTTTTTAATTATTCTGAAATCTAATTTTGCATTTTTAAAATCCAACAGATATATTACATCAGACAACTACGAGGAATAAATTAAGGGCAGATCGAAACTGGAGAAGAAATGTTCGTGAACCACTAGAGCGTGATTTCGAACAAATTACTTCATCGCACAAACGTTGACCAAGAAACAGGATTTTCCCAAAATATTAATGAACCCAAGACCCTTGATGGGTTGTAGATACTAGTCCATTATAGTTCACGTTTGGGAGCTATTGCTGTGGTGTGAAAGAGCCTTGAAATTGGTGGTTCTTTTTTCTGTTACTAAAAACACAACAGTCTTTAACTGAGAGTATAACAGCAATATCAGGATATTTTTGTTATTTATATAATGATAAAAAAGTTGTTTTCTATAATATCCGATGTGTCCAAAGAATCATATATTTTTTTTACTGATCCTCCAGAGTTTTATTTAAACAAATTCTATTATATAAGAGTATGAAATATACAATTACACACTTCTGGCAAGGTCCTTCTATCCTTCTATCCGTCCGATTTCAAAGATTCTGTTTATTTTTTTATGAATTTTTTCCGATCTTCATATCCTAACTTTCAAATAATCATTACACGATCAACAAAAAAGTATACTTTTTAATTATTCTGAAATCTAATTTTGCATTTTTAAAATCCAACAGATATATTACATCAGACAACTACGAGGAATAAATTAAGGGCAGATCTAAACTGGAGAAGAAATGTTCGTGAACCACTAATGGTGGAGAATGTTCCAGCGGCCTGTGAGAGAACGTCACCTTTTTGCGCTCTAGCAACTGCAAGATTTATGTGCAACCTTCCATTGTCCCTATCCATCCAACAAATTTACAGTTCGCTTTTTTTATTTTTTCCCCCAGCTATTCCAGAAAATTAAAAATAAACTCTTGTTTACTTTTATGGGTTATAAAATGGAAATTTTAATTAAACTAGTTGATAGAAATTTGGACTCATAAAGTAATTTCTCATTGTTAAAAAAATAGACGATTATATATTAGTAAATTTAAATAAATATTGTAAATTAGATATAGCTGATTCAATTTTATAAAATATGATAAGTTGAACATTCCATTCCAATGGCAGGATCTGCGTTGAAGAGAATTCTTTTCAGAGAGTAGAAAAATTCAAATACTGAAACTCCACAGTTGATAATTCTTAGACCAGCGTATAACTAACGAAAACAGAGTTTTCTTCTCCCTTTCAAAGGTATTGAAATCCCAAAAATCTCAAATTAAAGGTGTATAATGCTATGATAATAAAGTCTGTTCTAATTTTTTGTTAGCCTAATTTCTAATAAAGCCGGTTCTGACTGGACACTAACCAACATCCTATTTAGAAGTATTGAGAGATTTGAGAGAAAAATTCTCTACACGATCACCAGAGCGATCTGGGATCAGAGTACTTACACATGGAGAAGAAAGACAAATAAAAAAACTGCTTACAGGAACTGGTCAATCAAGATCCAATGATACGAAAGCAAGGAGGTTAAGATGGGCGGGGAATGTAGCTCGTAGCAATCCATTTGGAAGCGTCTACGTAAAGATTAATGTTTCAATAGAAGGTTGAATTGAATTAATATTCAAAACCACCATCCAAAAATGTCACAAAATCACCAACAAGCCGTATATTCTATAAAAACTACTCTATCTAGACTGACTATCTGACTCTAGAAACTAAGAACTTCACAGAATGAAATTGTTATCTTGCTTGTCGTAATTATATTTATCTTTAAAAAAGTTTAATGTTTCAGTACAAGTATCTTATTTGTATACGTTGTTTAAATCTAATAACTTACTATAAAAATTAAAATATTTACCATTGTCTCTTGAACCATTCCAGCTAATCTGGTTCCAACATCCCCTATTTCTATTCCACTAATTTAAATGTATGTTCAACTCAAAACGAATAAAATATGTTGTTATTTGGAGCCAAATAAAAAGAAAATGGCATCATAAAAAAATAAATTAATAAATTTTTATGACATTTAGTCCCTCTTTTAAGTATTCTCTTTTAATTTAAGATATTCATCTGCATTACAAAGACCAAGTAAGCCTTCATTGTGGCTGCTTTTAATATTTTTCAATATACAAGCTAAACCCCCTTCCCTCTCTCCCCCCCCAAAAATATATATATATATATATATATATATATATATATATATATATATATATATATATATATATATATATATGGTTTTCTCTTCCAGTACTATTCCTCATTTCAAAAGTTATTGTTACAATTGTCACTTTATTCAGAATTGAAAAAATTGAATATTCACAGTTGAGACATAAATAGATGAATGTCATAGGCCTTTTTTTAAATTGGATAAATTTTTCGCTTAGCAACTTCTAAAGAGAACTACAAAGTTACTAAAATTGTTATCTAACTTTGTAATTGTTGGCGTGGAAAATCAGAAATAATGTTTTTTTCACAATTGAATTGGTATTAAGTGTAGCTCTCCAATTCACTAAATGTATTCGATAGTTTATTTTTTATTTATCTTAAGGGCACCAACCACCCGGGTCATTATAGCCTTATATAGTTAAGTATTAAATTTTATTGTCCAGTTTTATAAATGAAACAGTATATTTTTTAATTAATTGTTTAAATATATGACGAAGGGACCAAATATCAGAAAGAAGAGTTCTTAGGCGTGTATATGCATTTGCCTGTTCAGAAGGTGTTTAGAGGAGGAAAAGCAACCGAGAAATACACGAGCTTTTTTTTATAAGACCCTATTTGTGTTGAAATCATGAAACTGAAAAAGTAAAAATAGAAGGGTCCCGTGGCAAGAATAAGGAATGATATGATCTATAAGAAGCTACATTTGAAAGGCGTTGAGCAGAAAGGCCGAGGCTGCGATGATGGGAATGATGTGAGGCCAATGATGCGAAGAATATTAATATTCAAAAGTGGATGGTTGTTACAGCAAGTAGTGACTCCTGCAACTGCTGTTGGTGAAACCATGAATGGTTAGCTAGCTGTAGAGATACGCTACAACAATAGACTAACATATTTATTTCTCTATAATTTTTTTAATTCTTTTATTAACAAAATTAATTATCATTAATCTGTCAGAAAAAGAATTCTTTTCTATAACTATTATTGCCTTGAAATGATGCAGTCAATGATATTTCAATGTTCCTATAAAAGTATCACTTGACTCAAAAGTGGATTTGGGGGAAAATAAATAGGAATAAGCCTTCAGCTAAGGCCATGAACTTCTGCTGCATGCCTCAGTTCTACCAACAACACTCCTACAAAGGGAAGATAATATTATATAATTAATTACCGGTTGGCTCACTTGGCGATGCGCCCGTTACCGAATGGGAACTCCTTCAAGAATGCGGATGCTGGTGCCAACGCTTCGTCAGTTATACCTGACTCTTTATCTAAATTTATATTTTCCTTACATTTAAGGAACGTTAAGGTATTCACGTGACCTAAGTGACCATTCTAGATTATAACGCATGAATGTTGCTACAATTCTTGGTTAGATAGAATTTAAAGAAACATAATCCAGAGGTATACAGTTAGTTTAAATGGATACAATCCGCTGTCAATACGTAATAAACGATAATCAATTGCTCCAAAACTCCAAACTATTCATCATGATGAAGGCCTATAACTGAAATGTTACAGTTGCTGTGAGTTTTATTCTTGTCAATATCCCATTGTCTTATTAAATTTCATATTTGTATCTAAACTTATTCAAGTATTTTAGCTGTGTTTACTAGAACAAAGCATACTGTTGTGTCAACTAATATAATTATCAAGAACCGCATTGAATTTCACGAAAGTTCGTGAAGTGAATTTTCCTTGAAAACTATATCAAAACAAAATAAATAAGGCCGAAAACAATTGAACTACATATAAGATTTAAGTACACTATTCTTTTGGAGAACACTTAAAAAACGAAATTCCCTGATATTTTGATAGAATGGAAGAAAATAAAATAATTAAAATGTATAATTCATTACACAAACGAGTATATGTTGAGTTAGCACGGTGTCTTTTTCTTCTAAAACTAGAATTTGTTCAAATCCTTCCGATTCAATAACAACTGATAACATGAACTTTCGTACAAAATATTTTGGAATAATTGATAGTACAAAATGCAAACAGAAATAAATGTACAATAAATTTTTCTTTTACTTACAATTAATTCTGATTTTTGGAATTGTTTCGAATATAATATAAATGCATTCAAAATAAGATAAGTTGTTTCAAAGGAAGATAACGTTGAAAACAAAGTAATCTATTAATGATTGTTTCCTCCAGTCTCTTTTTTTTTGAAAAATATTACATTCTGTCAAAATTTATAAAAATATAAAATAGTGACACCACATTTAAAATATAAATACATTAAATAATAGCAATGAACATAAAAAGTTAAGAATTCGTTAAAGTAGTTTATAAAACTATCAATAGAACTTGGAACCAATGTGGGACGGAAACAATGATTAAAAACTCATTACTAAGCGAAAGAGAGTCCACTAGTTAAGGGAGGGAAGGAGTAAACCGGAAATGTATCTACGACAAGTATGAGAATACAAGAGGAAGGAAAGAGGAGAAGAAATCACGTGAATAAGACTAGAGAAGGAAGATAGCAATTATTTTCTTCTAGCAGAAATGGACAAAATCTGGGTAAAAACAATTTCAGGAAATAGGTTTACTTTTTTTAGTGACAACTTCTTCTCTTTATTTCAGGGATTCTGATTAATAAGCATTTCAAATTAAATATCATATTTATATTTAAACACCTCTAATCAATAACTCTTTAATCTTTATGCACGTAAGTGACTATATATATATCCTATATATATATTTAGGAAATATATATAGGAAATAGTAGGAAAAGATTAGTGTGATATGATAATAGGATTAAATTCTTGGAAAGAAAGAGGAGGATAGATACACCATATATAAATGAGTAGCTCAGTTATCAGTTTATTACCTGTAACATATTGTAATTATTACCTTTATTCAACTTTTTTTTATGTTTAAGTTTATTATATAGTTTAAGTTAACTTTAATTTAATCTTTAAGTTTAATAAACTTTTTAAGAATTATTTTTTACTGAAAAATTTATTGAGGAGACAGAAAGATTCTACCGATAACGGTATTATATTTCTGTGTATATATTTACTAGATGTATTTATATTTTGAATTGGTTATAAATATCATGAATAAACAAAAAATAAAATAAAAAAACTCATATGATTATTTTTTTTAAAAATCGTAATATGCTTCATTAACCTTAAAAATGCCTGTTACTTTGATCTCTTATTTTATTACTATTACAAATTTACTTAATTGTAACAGAATATAATATAACTCAATAAAAAACCAGCAGTAATTATAATTACGTGCTTACGATTACAGTGATTTTGAAAGCATGATTACACGATAACAATCGTAATCAGGTTTCCGATTTCGAATTGTAATAAGGTAAACAGGTATTCATGTCACATTTTTGCTATACATATATAGTGCTATTGAATCAAGTATAAAATTAGCATAGTTTAATTAGTAGATGCAATTATTGATTCCGATTTTGCCCATAGTCGTCATTAAATGATTGTTGAAGGAAATTTTCTGCCTTATGTTTATTGATGTATTCGTGGTTTACGCTTCTGTGAGGAAAACTATCTATCACATCGATGAAGACTTTCTATACAAAATTAAAGCTGATTAAATTTACAATATGATTAAATTTATATCTTTGTTCGCTATCTTGCTTAGTTTTCGAGATATCCGACTTCAACTACCCCTAATTAAAAAAAAAAACTTTTTACTCCACTGTCTAGCTAACTCTTGATTGCTTCGTTATAGAATTAAAGTCATGAAGAAAACGTTTTTAGTAATTAGGCTTTTCCAAGAATATATATTACTTTATTAGTTTATCTACAACGGTTCAAAAGTTAGATTAATTATAACTTTACATGTCAATTCTGATAATTTCCAAAAAAAAAATAATGTTTATAATTTAAGTCATCATATAGCTCTAACACTGCATAGAGTTCTGCGCATGCGTTAGCCTAAGTTAAACATACGTCAGGTCATCTCTTACAAAATTCTTCATTAATAGTGGCAGTGTTCAACTTTAATGCGAAACAACAGTGTTACCTGTTATATTAACAATTAAGTTTGTTACTGAACAAAAGAATAAGGTGAGTAATCACTTATTTACAGCTCAATAGTGAACAGTGTAAATAGACCTCAGGTTAGTTACTGATAACGGCCGGCCATAACATCGCTAATCCCACCAGTGGGCTCTGGCTCTCCGTCCAAGGAGGTTCTGTGCCGATCAGTCCTCTCTAAGCACGCGTATATATTTCCGAGTTAAAAAAAAAAAAAAAAATTTTGTTATCACTTCTCATTTTACATTTTTTCCTATCACTTATAATATGAAATGCGATATTATCATATGCTAATGTCGAGCAAGGGTAAAAATACTAGATCCAGGAGCCTCGATACTACAATGAGTTCTCCTATTAAAAAAAGAACAAGGCGTTCGAAAAGAAATACTCCACCAGCCACACCAGGGAGCTCTGTTGAAGAAGTGGATCCCCAACCTGGTACCTCACAACAACAAAACAATCATGAGACAACTCAGACTGGTGAAGAATCGCCGTTTTTCACTCAGAACCCATTTCAAGTGCTATCAAATACACAAAACGAAGAAATGGAAGCAGCACCCACCCCCAGGGAACCCAAACCCCCACCAATATTCCTTAGGAATATTAAAAACTTTCAGTTAATGTGTCACCAATTGAATAACCTAGTGGGCTCAGGAAAATATTTATGCCAAAGGCGCACCAATGACACTAAATTAATGCCCGACACTCCAGAAACTTACAGAAAAATTATAAAATATTTATCTGATACCAAGGCGGATTATCACACGTATCAACTGCGTCAAGAGAGGGCGCTCAGGGTCGTTATCAGAAGACTGCACCCATCTACGCCAACTGATGCTATAAAAGAAGAGCTCATGGGTATGGGATTCCATGTTCGCCAGATAGTGAACATATTCAAGGAGGATAGAGAACAGCCAGGAATAAAAAGTAAAATACCGCTCCCACTATTCTTCGTTGACCTTGACCGAACGCCCCAGGTCGAAGACATCTACAAGGTCACACGCCTTTATTACACCAGCGTTGTTGTGGAAAAGCCTTACACCAAGCGCGACATCGTTCAATGCCATAACTGTCAGGCTTATGGCCATACGAAAAGATATTGTCATCACATTCCTAGATGTGTGAGGTGTGGTGAGCAACACAAAACAGAAGAATGTAGGAAGTCTAGAACTTCACCTGCAGTATGCGCTTTATGCCACCAAGGGCACCCTGCCAACTACAAGGGTTGTCAAACATACAAAGAATTAAAAACAAGAATGTACGCAACTCCTAGAGAAGAAGGGACATCCAGGCCACCAAGACAACCCTCTAGAACAGTGAACGGAAGAGTGACCTATGCTCAGATGTTCAAAGGAGACACTATAAACACTCAATCTCAGGCCCTGCCACAAGAACCTCAACCTCGAGAATTCACAAATCAACCTCAAGACCCACATCCCTCCATCCCTGAACCTAGGTTCAATACCCAGACATACATTCCTCCTCCTTCCAATTCCACTGACCTCACAAGCCTATTAACTTCTTTCCTCTCTGAATTTAGATCCCTCATCACCCCTCTTATTTCATTACTTACCAATGTTATATCCAACCTCATTCCACCGCCGAGAAATCCATAAATGTCCTCAACCAAATCCCTTTCCATTCTCCTATGGAATGCGAATGGTATTCGAAATCACATCAACGAACTGACAATCTTATTACATGACAAAAACATCGACATAGCACTAATAACTGAAACCCGACTAACCAACAAACGACAAATCAACGTTCCTGGCTACAATATTTATAGAACCGATCATCCTGATGGAACAGCACATGCTGGCACTGCTATAATTATCCACCGATCTCTCTCCCATCATTTATTTCCCTTACCAACCCATAATTTCCTACAATCCACTGCCGTAATAATCCAAACTTCCCTTTACCCAATAACATTAGTTGCGGCATATTCCCCGCCTAAAATACCCATTTCCGAATCCCAAATAATTTCCTTCCTGAATTCCTTAGGACACCATTTCATCCTAGGTGCAGATTTAAATGCAAAACACCAACAATGGGGAGCCAGATCCACAAATTCCCGAGGGCGAACACTGCTATCTGCACTTAATTCCCATCGCAGCAACATCCTTTCACCTAATACTCCCACATACTGGCCAACAGATCCCAACCGCAATCCCGACCTTCTTGACTTTTTCCTACACAAAGGTCTAGGATCATTACACTGTTCCATTTCAAGGCTTGATGATCTTTCCTCAGACCACAGTCCTATAGTCCTAACCGCTTCCACATCACCCATTCCTAAATCATCCTCTCCTTCATTTATCAGGGGACCAGTTAACTGGAACCTTTTCCGTCAAATATTGGATGATAATATAGACCTCAGAGTTTCCTTAAAAACACCTGAAGACCTTGACGATGCAGTGGACTCCTTTACTACCCTGATCCAGCAAGCAGTTTGGACTGCATCCTCACCTGATCGTCCCAAAAAACACCTCAGTATAAATCCTCTACCCCAAGACCTATTGGACCTTATCCATAGCAAACGATGCTCTAGGGCCCTCTGGCAAAGAACCAGGCATCCTGATGACCGGAAATCGTATAACTATTATTCCAAACAGGTAAAAAAGAAACTGGATATCTTTAGAACCCAATCCTACAATTCCTACCTTTCCTCATTATCATCTAGTGATAACTCCCTCTGGACTGTAACTAAAAAAATCCTTAAAGTCCAATCCATTTCCCACCCCCTCCGCCGTGATGATGGTTCCTGGGCTTCGTCAGATGCGAATAGAGCTGAAGAGTTTGCTAAACATCTATCCTACACATTCACTCCCCATCCCGAACTCCATCCCACCCACACTGCTGAAGTTAAAGAATTCCTCTCTTCACCAATTCCTCTCTCTCTACCTCCAAAACCTGTTAACCCCTCTGAGGTCAAATTCCTCATAAACAAATTAAAACCCCGAAAATCCCCTGGATATGATCTCCTCACTTCACAAATCCTTAGACAACTTCCCAAAAAATCAATTATATTCCTGACCTATCTATATAATTGCATCCTTCGTACTACCAACTTTCCCTTGATGTGGAAACACTCCATAATCGTGCTGTTTCCAAAACCAGGCAAACCCGTTAATAACACATCATCCTACAGACCGATAAGTTTACTCCCTATCCTCTCAAAAATCTTTGAAAAAATCCTCCTCAAACGCATCCTACCCATACTCGAATCCCACAACATCCCTTCTCATCAATTTGGATTCCGCTCAAGACATTCCACTGTCCAACAAGGCCTTCGTGTTGTGGACCATATATCCTCTGCACTTGAAAACAAGCAATATTGCACTGGTGCCTTTCTGGACGTAGCGCAAGCTTTCGACCGGGTGTGGCACGATGGCTTGCTTTTCAAGCTCAAAACCCATTTACCCCAATCCTTATACCTAGTCCTCAAATCCTATCTCTCAAATCGTTCCTTCCAAGTCCGTTGCGGCACCGAATTCTCCACTTACTATCCAGTTGAGGCTGGTGTTCCACAAGGCAGTGTTTTGGGTCCAGTTCTCTACATCCTTTTCACTGCCGATATCCCTCCAAATCCCGATACCTTCCTAGCTACATTTGCCGATGATACTGCCATTCTATCCTCCCACTCAGATCCTCAAATAGCATCTCAAAACCTACAATCTCACCTCTCCTTGATTGAGCAGTGGTGCAACGACTGGCGCATTAAAATCAATGAAGCAAAATGTAAACATATTACTTTCACTATGCGACGCAGATCCTGTCCCACAATCCTTTTCAATTCAATACCACTTCCCTACTCAGATACAGTCCGTTACCTTGGCTTCCTTCTAGACAAAAGATTAACTTGGAACCCACATACGAGACTTAAAAGACAAGAACTTAACCAACGATATGGCCAGCTATATAGACTACTAAGCAGGACATCTCATCTTTCGATTGAAAATAAACTTTTAATCTACAAGACAATACTGAAACCTATCTGGACCTACGGACTTGAACTGTGGGGAACTGCTAAACATTCGAATATCAAACGCATCCAATCCTTCCAGTCCAAAGTACTTAGAACAATAGCCAATGCCCCATATTATGTCACAAATAAGACCCTACACCATGACCTTAACATCCCTTTTGTCCTCGACATCATCCCATCCAGATTCTCAAACTTTCACCAGAACCTTATCCATCATCCAAATCCTCTAGCTCAATCCCTATCCAGCTCCCACCATCCCTACAATCCCCCTCGAAGGTTAAAACGGCAGTGGCCGCGAGATCTATTGTAAATATGCGTCTGGAGTCCTGGCAATGGCCAGCTTCTCCACTCAAGTCCTGAGCATCTGTGGCTCTAGTGCCCTCCTTCAGCCTCCACTGGCTTTTAATACTAGTGATGCGGCTGAAAAATGGCACTGGGATCTCTGGAGTCCTGCTTTGCTTTCCACATGTGGGGAGAAAAGCCTGTCTCGGAGATTCCTGGGCGAATGTATATATTGTATATAGGTATGAATGTGTTTAGAAGTTTTTATTTTATTTTGTTTATTTATTTTTTTATTTTTTATTTTTTTTTTTTTTTTCTATTGATTTACATTTTTTTATAAGTATTATTTATTTACTTTTTATATTTATAGTTACTTCTGTATTACTTGTATATACTGTATGAATGAGAACTTTTAGCCTTAATACTTATAGCCCTCCAACAGTGGCTGATTGTATTATTATTCAATAAAAAAAAAAAAAAAAAAAAAAAAAAAAAAAAAAAAAAAAAAAAAAAAAAAAAAACACTGCATAATATAGAGCAACTGTAGTACTCTACTACTATAGAACAATATAATAACGTATATCATATATATATATATATATATATATATATATATATACATATCTTTTTTTTTTGTGAATTGTCGGAATTGGTGTTTAAAGTTATAATTGATCTAACTTATGAATCACTGAAGATAAACCACTAAAGTAATATATATATACTTGTAGAAAATTTAAGTATTAAAATTTGTCTTCTGCATGACTTAATTGTAGAACGAAGCAATCAAGAGTTAGCAAGTCAAATACAGTAAAAAAACATGAGGTAAACATTTTTTTTTTTCAAATTAGCTATATTTAAGGACGAATATCTCCAAAAAAAAGCGAGGTAGTTATTTTATAAGTTATAAAATCAGTTATATTGCAAATTTTATCTGCTTTAATTGTGTGTTCTGCCTTTGTCGATGCGATGGATAGTTTTCTTTTATTTAAGCAAAAACCCGAAATACATCAAAAAATTAACATGAGGCAAACTTTTTTTTTCTAATTAGCAATATTTGAGAACGTATAATATTTGAGAGGAAGAGGAAAATCAATCATATAGCAATTTTTTACATGTTTAATTTTGTATTGAAGGTCTTTATCGATGCGATGGATAGTTTTCCTGATATAAGCGGAATCTCGTAAAAAGTAACTTTCTGGGGTCTCCCTCACATCATGCTCACCACCTAGGAGTGGGGACTTTTATTTTGTTTACTTCCTATCTAGTCCAAACAATGTCACAAAGTAAAAAAATTGTGTCACCGCCATTTCCTTCTATACTTCCTTTTCGAGCATTGACTGGACTATAACCTCTGGTTGTCTGCAATATATTTCCTCTTTTTTTTCCTACTGAAACAAAGAAGAGTAAATTAATATTATGTTTTGTAATTCTTTACTTTAGCAGTGAATAATACCCTCCGAAACGGTACTTATGTTTCACAGAATACTGAAAAAATAAATTAAACTAATTTAAAACGATAAAAAGTTAAGGAGATATCATTGCAAAAAAAGCGATGAATTTCTTCAGAAAGAAGCATAGAAGAGCGCACACGTAAAATAGAAAATCAGAAGACTTGCTATGTTCATATAGAATATAACCAGGGAAAATGAATTTTTCAATAAATCACACAAATGAGGAAAAATAACTCATTTTTTCTTCTTAGGAAATTCTTTAAGTAAGAAACAATCAAATAGAGGATGGAAAAAACACAGAAACAAAATCGGTATTCATGTGCATTATTCACCCCTCTGAAAATGAACAAGGTATTGCTTTTCTGTGTCATATTAATTTCACACATCTCCATATTTTTCTACCTAAACACTCCATTTTCCAGTTTTTTCCTTATCAAATATTTTTCCAGAAAACTTGGCTTGTTTAAGAATATAGTTCTTATGAAGACCTGTTTAGTCAACTTTTTTAATTACAGAAAATAACTCTCATGATTTTCAATAAGGCAACATTCAAAATTATGAGTAACATTCTAATTTTAAGCAGTTCACTGTATCTTAAAGGATTGGTAGGTTATGATGATTGTGCAAAAAATAGCTTATCGTCTTTATGCCAGCTTACATCTTTTGTTACCTGGAGGGCCCTCTGTGTATCTGATGGTGCTGTCTCCATGACTGCCAATGAGGAATGAGCCGAAAAAACGAGCTCATGAGGCTTAAGTGTTATATTTTATATCTGCCCCACCACTCACTGTAACGCGGGAAAATCAAACCATTCTTTGGCACAACCAACCAACTAAACCAACTTAAAAGTCTGAATATTTACTATTATTACACGACAGGCCTACCGTCCTTTATGTATCTATAAATTGAGTAAAAGAAATATAGGAGGAATAACTTCCCTTGCGGTATAGACTTAATCTTCTATGACGTTCCCTTAGCCTAATCTACTCTCAGGATTCTAAGAATATAAAGTTTAATAGTAAATAATAGTTAGAGCAAAGGGTTATTGTTCATAGCACACCACTACAGAAGATTGAATAAAGGGATGGTAATAACAATGTACAAAGAGAAAGATTAAATAATAAATCTCATTTGGTGCCGAGTAATGAACGCTACCAAATAAAACGAAACAAATTTATAAGGCTTTGTGATGGAAGGGTAACAATTAAGTCTTTATTACAGGAGCTCCTTGAAAAGGGAACAAGGATGAGGTAATAGCGGAACACGGAACTTGAGTATTAATAAAGGCAAACCGGGTACAGAGTAAAAAAATTATCTAAAAAAAACGTTATTAATAACACCGAAAGATTTTAATTTGTTTGTTTATTAAATGAAGATTAATTTCTGCAGTATATACTTTGAATACGATGTCTTGTTTTCCTCGTCTTCTTGATATTTTTTTTTATTGTAAATTCATAAAGTTTTTTTTTAAATATGAAGAAATAATAATTAATTAGGTCTCTGGGTGATATATCGTCGGCATCATATTAAAATAATATTATGCGTAACGTTAAAGTGGCTCACAATCGTTACTTTTACATGATGCCGACAATATGATCAAGTGGAAGTTTCGGATTTTTTTTTATTTTACGATTAGATCGACATAATGTTGGATAGACATTTAAATTTATAAAAATTTAATATAGATATATTCAATGTTAAAGTATTGCTGAAATAATTGTATGTGTTAGGCATTGTGTAATTTCAAATATACGATGGAGCGTTTAAAATTTTCTAAATATTTTTGACTTTCTGGTTTGGATTTTAGAAGCGTTTGTTGTTTCTGGACACGAAGATTGTTCAAATTTCTGGTATTTAGGCATTGAATAATATTTTTTTGTGCTTCACGTTTAGAGAAGATATCAAATAGTTGTGTCAGTAGTCTACAACAGTTATATTCTAGTATGTGTAAATAAATTTATTGTTTTATATCTTTTTTTTATTATTAGGAGCGTGAACGTTTATGCAATTGGATTTTGGGGAATTATGGATTTTGGTTTATTTAATTCAAGATATAAAGCTTGTATTGAAGGGAATAAAACGTAGGGTCTTTACCAAAGAAAGGATGTCTGCCTCGAGCGAAAGTATCGCAAAAGAAAATATCATCCTCAGATGTATAGGTATCAGAGAAAAAGAATACATTAATAAATTGCTTTGAAGGACTCAAGCTTATGGAAAGATTAAAGGTAAAATGAATTCTGTGCATTATATCTTGTATCTGGCAACAGCAACACACGTTTCCGCATTTAATTTATCTCAATAAGGCAAAATATCAATCTTTATTATACGAATGGATTATTAGCTATTTTCCAGGTATCAGTTTAGAAAAAAAAATTGGAAAGAAAAGGCAAAAAATAAATTGTTTTGGAAAAAGAAAACACATTCTCTCAGCAAATGTTTTAATAAACATTTTATTAAATTACATTCAATATATAATATTTAATATCTAACATCTAATATTTAATATTATTAAATTAAATTTAATATCTAACCGGAAGTGGCACTTTATATCATGGACTAAACACATTTTTACGATTTTCTCGAAAACGGCTTCAACGATTTTGATTAAATTCATTATATGAGTGTAAAATTTGGCAGTTTAAAATGAAACGTTATTTTTATTCTGATTGATGATCTTTAAAAGGGCTTAAATGGCTAATTTTCGATGTTAGCTTCCTCTAAATTACTTTTTTTTTTTCTATTTGAAACAATTGACCATTTCACATTAATCTGTAATATAAAAGATATTTAAATATAAAATATGAAAGAATTTGATAATTGATCGTAACCTAGAATAGTTGTAATTGGGGAACTAAAGGAATACGAGCGCATCCGAGCTCACCCGAACTCGCCCGAAAGATTAAAATACACTTCTACAAGTAACATGAGCTTAATATAATACGAAATCTGGCAGTATTATATAAATATACATAAGCAATTTTCATAAATGTACTTTCTACTACAGCCTAAGATTTTTGCGATAGGTGTATTGGATTTTCACAATTAACAGATAAATCGTTATTTTGATACATAAAACAAAATATAAATTTGAACCTTTTTGTCTTTGATATAGACTAATTTGAACATTCATTTTCCTACTACTACAAGAGGAGTTTCACAGTCATAACAACATTTGAAACTACTGACGTCGGCTGTGATCTTTGTTTTCAACTAGCCTCGAATAGTATCTCGTGGTATAAATGAATCGTATAAATTTAAGCACCATTTCTCACAACCTTCGAAGTCGAAACCTGTAGCTAATGAACTCATTAAAAGGTATAGCATATTTCATCCTCAAACGTCTTGGAAACATGCATGGTTACATTAGGAAATATGCATTGTAACGATAAGAATTGAGCCTTGATGAAACTATTGTAGCAAGCTACATGATTCATTTTCATCAAAATCGAAGTATTAAGTAGTGCTAGAATATTTAAGACCAATTTTACATACTTCGACTGAATGATAATTATTCCAGATCATATACTTTCTAGCTACTGACACTCAATTACGATCATACCCTGTAGGAAACTTTGGAAATTAAGGCTTAATATTTGTTAGTGAGAAATTACTCAACAGAGCATAATATGTTTAGAAGAAATAGAGCATAATAGAAGACAAACTGGAGAAGATGCTAGTATATGATAGACAAACATAGACAATTGATGTTTGCAGATGTATTTGGCAAACTGGCTATATGGTGGAAGTGAGGATTCAATTAGGAGGGAGTGGACAGGACTCCCGCCTTGATTAGCTCCCTAATGGCTCCCTCTGAGTCATGACCCACAAATCCCCTCACTAATCAGCTTTAATGTCTTCTCCTTCCTTTGCCCTAGAGTTATTGGTCACATGGTATAGTCCAATCGTTTAGCGTCAAGTCCTCTTCCGTCCCGGGGGACTTTTTATCAGCCCCTTCTGCACCATTGAACACGCCTATCGACGTTGATGAGAAGTATTCTATTCATCATCATATTCACATTGGACACACGAGAATATCAAATAATGATCTTCACTTGATTCCGACCGTCTTATCTTTCCCGAAATAAAAAATTCATTCCAGAACCATTAAAAATTTATTATTAGAATCATAGGTGATTCATATTCAGTACGTAGTCATTATAAAGTTTCTACTAGTGCCGACGTTTCAACCCAAGCATGTGGGTCATAATCAGGATGTGATTCGAGCACTGAAGGTGTTCAAGTAGTGGACACCTTCGGTGCTCCAACCACGTCCTGATGAGGACCCACATGTTTGGGTTGAAACGTCGGCACTAATAAGAACTTTATAAAGACTACATCCTGAATATGTAGAACATTCGAATAACTTTCTTCAAATACTATTGAGATCCTTCACCCACCATTGAAAACTACAACCAGTTCTTCTAGATTAATACACAAACTCCAAAAGATAACCAATACTCGTACATATTACTAATAAATTGGTTGTTATTACTCATCGAATTGGCTCTAACTAACCTTAAAACAATTGAGAGTAAGTAATTGCATTCCACCTCAATGTTTTTTCAATAACAGAAAAGTCAAAATTAAAAAAAAAAGTCTGACGAATTGGGTCAGTATAGTTCCATAAGGAAATGATCAAAATTTTGTTAAACATCTATTTATTATTAGAGATGGTTGAAAAATCGTTCGAAGCCAAGTCAATATTATAACTCGTGACCCTAGGGTATCATTAAGTTCAATCAAGTTCGTGCTAGATGAGTCGCATGAAGTACACTAGGTAGGTAGGGCTAACTAATTTAATCCCAAACTTCTCTCATATTGAGGTGTATCAGCGGCGAAAGTTTGTTTTAGGCCAAAATATTCTAAGGGTTGCATAATAAAACTTATAGTAGAGATAACTTGCGTGATGAACTGTATATTGTAGTATAATACTTACACATTTTTTTTTCTTAACCCCATAGGATGTGGTGTTGAGAACAGGGAAAAGTCGATGATTAAACATTTGATCTATTTTATTGCAAAGGTAGAGATAGAAATTTTATATAAAGAGATAGATGAAGAATTGAGAGTACTGTTTATTTTAATTGTAGTTATGGTTTAAGTCTTAGTCATCATTTTTTTTTCATATCCCATTATTTACTTTTTTTATGTGTTGTATGGTCTAAATATTCTCTTTCTGCTACATATTTTCTATTTTAAGGATGTTTATATCCTCATAATAATTTATTGTCTATTTTTATCCTTTCTAATATATAATAAGGCGATGGAGCTTACCCTTCTTTTTGTGTTCTGCTTACACTAAAATTAAAGATAAATTTATTTTGAAACAACTTTTGCCAACATTGAGGTGGTCCAGAAGATTTGAGTTCTTTCAATACGGGGTTTGGTTCACTATTCACGGATTCAAAAGATTTCTAATTCTTATGAATTAATTTCATTTATGAAATCATTTACTTTGGTCAACAACAAAAAACGATAAACATACAAATCACTTGAAATAAGTTTAAATAGTAAGTAGGGATAGAAAAAAAAAACAGAATGATAGTCATTGTAAAGGAAATTGAATATTATCCTTTAAACATATCCTCAGGATCAAAAATAAAAGCTATAAATACCAGGGTTATAGTATTTTAGAATTACACTCTCGTAATTCTAAAATAGTCCACCTCTTCACTCCAGGAATTGGACAGATTTATACGAATGAGTTTGACACTGGACTCCGTTAATGGATCAATCGAACCAACTGTCAAGAAAAGAAATCAAAAGCGGAAGAATTATATCTCCCGAAGATTGAAGAACTTTAATGTCTTATAAACATTGAAGAGGTGTACAAAAACACTAAAAGAACTTTTAGAAAGTACTTCATACAAAGCCAGATGTCTTAAATGAGATATTATGCAATTTTGACATTAAGCACGTTGCTTACAACTACACCCTCAAGAAGCTGCATCCATCATTGTTACGGACAATGAACAACTAGAAGAATGGAAGTCGAAAGCACTACACAAGATTTTTTCACCATCTCCAGCCATCTGAAATAGATAAAACATTGTCTAGTTGACTAGTTAAAGGAACTCTGTTTCCCCTGACAGAAGGCTATCTAACAGCAATAAATAAAAAGATCAGGTCACTG
This sequence comes from Nezara viridula, assembly GCA_928085145.1. Classification (NCBI taxonomy): domain Eukaryota; kingdom Metazoa; phylum Arthropoda; class Insecta; order Hemiptera; family Pentatomidae; genus Nezara; species Nezara viridula. The sequence goes on from OV725079.1 coordinate 130,962,913, forward strand.
CAACAAGGTTTTACTCGTGATAAGTCTAGAAACAACTGACAGTATCACACAAGTGTACGGTGGAACAGAATACCCCAAGAGGCATGATGTTGTTACAGATATGAATCAACAGGCAACTGGTTAAAAAAAAGTTATTGAATGACTCGAAGCCTTATTTTAAGTTCCGATCTAAAGAACTTATCCAAAGGAAAGAAATACAATTTACTGATATCTATCTTTTATGACATACCATACCGTACTTCACACACACCTGATAACGTACTGGTAGATAGTAATATAAAGGCAGTTGAAACAAAAGATATCGCTTTGCCGAATAATGGAAACAATAATTCGGTTTGCGCAGAAAAATATCGGGAACTATAGCAGCTGAATTAAATGATATAAAGATACAGATTGGACAAGAAACAGTAAGGACTTTAGTGATCTCCAGCAATGGCCCGATATCAATATCCACTGTGGAAGCTACTGAGAAGTTGGGTCTCTCAACAGTCATTATAAATAAAGTCCAGAAGTCTGTGTTGCTGAACACCACGAGAAACCTGAGAAGGTTATTTAAAATAAAATAGATTATTGAACTACAAAAATTGACGGGAAGTGGTTGGAATTCATCTTCCCCACTCCAGGAAAATAGGTTTTAGTAAAAGGCTTAGTGCACCCGCCAATCGCAATTTTCACACCTCAATCCATTGGTTGCCGTCCTAACTCTACGCCTATCAACCTTAAGGCAATCTTCACACCATAGCTTAGGTCTACCCCTCGGACGTTTAACAGTCAGTACGTTGCATATTAAAGTTTTCAGGATTCTTTTGTTACTAAGCCCTACAATATTACACACCCGTTTTATTTGCCACAATGTAATCACTTCAATTATATTACTATGATCAATAAATCTCTCAAGTAAATAAATAGTTAACATTTCGTCAACATTACCATCACACCAAGCAATCGTTGTCGAAGAGGGGAAAAACATGGGATTATAATCAAATGCCTGGTTTTTTTATGGAATTGAATCACGAATTGTTTAAGGATAGTCATGAAATGACGAGAAATCTAAGAAATGTAATTATTCCAAGAGCGGTTCTGACCGAAGAATTCTCCGAGTATTTTACTGTCGGAAAGACATGAATGGGACGGTCAATGATGCAAAGTTGAGAAGAGAAAATTAACAAGATAGGGTAGAAGAAAAAGGGATCCTTAAAAACAATCGATGATTACGATAGAAGGTGTTTTTTAAAGATAGTTAACTATATTCATTTAGGTAGTTGAAGTAATAAAATTTAAAAATGATAATATCATAATACGTTAAGATCGCTGAAGTTTATTTTAATTTAATAATTTAGGGTATTTTACAAATAACTAAACAGCAATGTATTTATTTGCTTTAACATAAGAATTCTTTTTGTCGTTACTGTTTACAAAACAACTGGGAAGGAGTGTTAAGATAGAATCTAATGGATCGGCTTGGGAACAGAGACTGCCCACTTAGGGGTTCCTACGTAAATCAAACCAAGAGTCAAACAGAAGAAAGCTCAGACTTGAGAAAAAAATGAAATATGGCATTCTAACAATAACTTACTCAACTGTAATGAAAATATAAAGTTATTTGAAAATTAATAAAAACAATAAAAAGTTTACCAATCATATATATTTGTATTGACTACTTAGTATGACGATAAATTAAAAGTTACTAATTTTTTTAATTTTTTTTAATTGAGTATTAGAACAATCTGTCTCTTGGACATTGGCTATTGCGAGGTAGGATAACATTCACACTATATGTACAAAAAATGTAAAATAAATAGAAGCAAAATAACAATACATACTAATCAAAAAGTATATACAATAATTAATAAAATAAAATAACCTAAAAATAAGAAAATTAAAACTAAGAAAACAAACACATGCGTACCTAAATACAATCAGGCGAGGGAACTCCGGGAGTACCCTTTTTCAAGTTAAAATCTTTAATTGATTACGATGGATTCAAATTATTTAATTTAACATCTAAATAATTTTTTTTAAGTTTTCCTGTTTATTTATATCACTAACAAAAAGTATTGGAATATGCCGTTTGTTTTATTATTATTTAAACTAAAATAATAGAATAGATGTATTCCTTAGAGTTATGGACTTTTTTAACCTTTTTTATTTTATTTAACTTTTTAATCGCACATAATTTTTTTTCCTCCTACCTGATCATTTCTGAGATAACCCTTCAGGAGAACCCTGCACTACACTATCAACCGCATCACTGGGAAAGTTACTAATAAATATATTTTTTTTTTAGTGCTAAATTGCTTTATTTCAGGCATATTTATGAAAGTGGACGCTATTTCAGTAAAACAGTGACCGAAACTAAATAAAAAAATATATAATTAAATAACTTTAGAATGAATTATTAGATTGGTATTAGTTTTGAATTATTATACACTTAAAATACATAATTACAATTTGGTTAATAAACGTAAGGCATAAAAATATAATGTTTAATGTGTTTGCTTAATTTGACACTTTGAGTACAATAAGTATACATGAAGGCAACGTTAAGCACAATTAAGTTACTAAAAGAAGCTAGACTGTTCCATAATTATCCATATTAGCTAATATTCACCAATATTTATTGTTATATGTAAAGATTGTCAAAGGAGTAATAATTCAAGAAGATGGCCATTCAAGAAGAATGGAAAGAAGATTAAAAAACATCTACAAAACAAAAAATCAAATTATTGCTAATTATTTATTAGTTTTTTAACAAATATGAGTAATTTTTTATAGAGTTTCGGATTATCTACTAAAATATCTATAATGTTTATAATCACCCAATATATAAAAAAAGTCTGCCAAGTGAGTGAAAAAGTAAATTCGAATAAAAAAATTTTTAATGTATGATTTGTGATTTTTCTAAATATTCATATAAATATGTTGTTTTTATTATTATTTATCGTTAAATATGTTGTCCATTTTTTAATTTTCAGTATTTTTGCAAATTCATTGTAAATAAAAAACAATAAATTTGATAAATGAACACACTAAGTAGTAATTTTATAGTAAGCTTCTACTTCTTACCGTGCTAGGCTGTTTAGGAGAAGTATTAATGTATTAAGTAATATTTAATTAATATTAATGTATTATATCTTATTTCTATTTATTTTTTGTGATATATTAAATAAAATTGATAATGCACTTTTATTATGAGTCAAATCTAGTTTATTTTAATTTTAGGCACTTAAATAAATATTATTTATTACATTTAAATGAAAATCTAGGAAGAAAATAAAATATCCTTTCAATTGTTTTGAAGTTCCTCATTAAAATTGTGAGAAGTTAGGAGTTACAATTTTAAACTTACCGCAATTAATATATTATATTTTGAGTAGAAATAAAGTTTTGATAATAATAAAATTAATTGTGAAAATATCAATAGCTGTATGGTTCTCGATGTCTTCTAATCTATAAGGTACCATTCCCATTTAATATATATTTGGCCTGATAATTTAAGTATTTAAATAAAGAAGTGCTATGTATTTTATTTTATGATCTCGACTTCGCAGATGCAGCGATAACATCTACCAAATACACCACTTCACATACCATAATAGCTAAGTTGTAATTCCTAATCATAATGTTCTAAATTATTTCATAACAGTCCATCTGAAATCATGCCTTCATTAACAATTGTAGAATTAATGAATTCTTGTAAATATAATGTATATATATTCTTTATTAAATATAGAAATAAAATAAGTTTGTAAATAAAAGTTATTTTAATCATGCCACTATTTATATCATTATAATCACAGGTAATGTGTAGAGAGCACGATAAACACACACCAGCCTTTGTGAAAAGAAGTCCAATTAATTAATCATGGACTAAATATACAAAACCAAATTAATTTTACTAATTTTTATTAATTAATTCTTACTAAACAATTCTGGATAATTATCATCAATAATTATCCAGTGGCATACCAAAAAAATTGAAAACCTGAAAGGTAACATATCAGAAGTAATTAACAAATATTTCAGCTATCAAAACATCAGATCACTCAATGCCAAATATTGCGGTGCCAATGATTTTCGAAATATAATATACAGAGTACAAGATGGAGAGTTGTTGAGGTGGCATACATATAGTAACATGGAAGCAGCTAAAGTTGAACACTCCAGGTGTTAGAGCATCTGGCTGAGACGTGACAGGCGCTAACACTTTGAAGAGGTGTTGAATTTCATTTAGCTTCTGTCTAGGTTTGCTCTGCAACATCCTTTCACTTTTCTAATCTTTAGCTACAATAATTTTCATTTTGAAACAGAATTACTGTAGGGAGAAATACACTTGATTATATTTGCTTCTATCAAAACATACCAAATTAGTCATACATATCTAACGTTTATATATATATATATATATATATATATATATCTCAGCTGGTATTGGAAAGACAGATCTATTGTTGGTTACAAGTTATTGTGTTTGTTAACGTATAAATAATAATGTGTAATTTAATTTTTAACCTGGTTTAATAACAACTGATTTTATTAATCTGCAAGAAGAAAATTATTTACAAATTATTATTTATGCGTCAACAAACCCACACACACGCATATATATATATATATGTAAATATATTATACAGGGCATACTGAAGTATGTGTTTAGATGTGTTTTTTACTGATGAAACGTTTTATATTAAACTTAATATAAATATAAATTTACAATAATACTGTTATATTTTAATACATATTTATAAACAATGGTGGTCTTAGACGTTTGGCACCCCCCTGGCAATGACATCATCTCCCTCCAAAAAGATTAATTTATATCGTAAGCTATTTTGTAATAAGTAATATTAGAAATTTATTTCATTCTATACGTCTCTGGTTCAGTTGATTTAATAATTAACTAAAATTAATTCTTCTTATACGCGTATCCAGTTAATATAATAATAGATTTTGTATTTTTTTTATGATTCATAACAAGTAGCGGGCGTCCTTCAAGGTAACCAAAAGATGTAAGCCGGCATGAAGACGTAAAGTTATTTTTGCACAACCATTATAATTTACCAACCAATTAAGATACAGCGCACTGCATAAAATTGGAATGTTGCCCATAATTTTTAATGTTGCCTTATTAAAACGCATAAGAGTTATTTGCATTAATTAGAAAAGTTGCTTAAACAAAGTATTTTAATCAAATTAAATCTCTATTAGGAATTCCACCATTGCTTCAGTTCATCGTTTGACAACAACTGAAGTAATAATTAAATTCTTTGATACTCAAAAAAGGTCAGTATTTGAATAAAAATACTTGGTACTCAGTACTCAGAGTAGCATTTGCTCATCTCTGTCCTGTAGGCATTCTTGAAGTGAGTATAAATTGTAATTATAAAAGAAAACTGGTGTAGAAGAATGGAGTTAGTGGAATAATTCTACTTGAAGAGATTATGCTGATAAACAAACATCTACAATAAGTGAAGAAAATATCCAAATGGTACTTCATCGATTTTTTAAAATTTATTTGTATGATATTTACAACTGTATACAAAAAATACATCTAGTAAAATCGCACATGGATATAATGACATGAAACACATGTTGAGAAACTACCCATTGGTAGCACTCTAATAATATGTCTATATTAGGAGATCACGTGGCCATCTTCTTTTCAGACGTCTCGGAGGGTTATCAGGAATTGAATAGGAAGCAAGGTTAGAAACAAGAGGGTTGGGATGGTTATGAAATTTATTGTGGATGGACAGATATCTGGATTGGGCCAAATCTGATACATAAGGAACATTAAGCTTATTATGGATGATTTTATTTGTAACAAAGTAAGGAGCATTGAGTATTTTACGAAGGATTTTGGATGTAAGGATTGGATACGAGAGGAATTTGAAGGTTTGGTGGAGCCCCATAGCTCAACTTCGTGTGTCCAAATAGGCCTTATTATAGTCATATAAATGAGTCTTTTGTAATTAATTCGAAGGTTAGAGCGTTTGTCTAGTAAATGTTGAAGTAGTCGGAAACGTCAAGCTGTTTCATGTCGTTTCAGTCTGGTATGAGGATTCCAAGTTATATGTTTGTCCAGGTGGAGTAATAGGTAACACGTCATCGATTTAAAAAAAATAAAAAAATATTACCGGAAAAAACAATTGATCCTTGATTAGTTTTTGGACTAATTTAAAATACTTTAATATGATTTGGATGTCCTAATTTTTAAATGGCAATGGTTTGACAGATTTAAAAAAAAATCAAACAATTAGGACACAACTGAAGTATTTGGTAATATTACATTTTCATAACAACAAAAGAAGAATAGTGTATTACATCATAGATTCTAGAAAATAAAAAAGCCAACGAACAAGAAATATTAATAAAAAATGTATATTTTACTGTAGAAAAAGAATCACAAAATATGTATACGTTATAATATTATACAAATGATACATTATATCTGAGTAGAATCCGACTAGATTGTCATGAAGTGGAAAGAATTAACCATTATACCAACTTAATCATTGGTAATGATTCTGAATGAAATATTCTATTGTATTTTTTCTTTAAATTAATTTTATAACGGGTAAACATTTGAAAAACAAAATTATGAGAAGATTACTAAAAAAAAATGCAATTCTCATGAAACTGATTCAATATGGCTTCCAGCTAAGGAAACAATATTTGCCATGTTTTTGGCGACGCTCCCTTCAAGGGCAAGGAGACATAATCTTATCTAGATGATCGATGAGCTTTACAAGACCGACCTGTTGTCCTAAGCCCCGTCTAAAACAGCCCACTTAATTAATTAGCACAATTTGAGTTTGATATAAAATAATAGTACTTTTTTTTCAAAACATACTTGAAATACAATCAAAATATATACTATTAATGTTATTTTCTTCCTACAATAATCTAGAAAAATGAAATATGTTACTAAGTGCAATTTTATTGTAAATTACTTGCTTGTAAATCTGATAGATATAAAATGGTTGGATATTGAAATATCAAAAATTAATTTTTACGGATCACACAAAAATAAAACAAATCATAATACACAAATTAAGCTATAGATCAATCCGTTAATTTACGAAAACAGCGTTGTTGGCAATTCCTGCGATAAAATCCATCCTTAAAAAAAAGAGAGCTTAAGTGGATTGGTCATGTTTGATCATGAATGAGAACCCGGAAAGGTGATGGGAACTCGACCTACTGGCAAGAAGCCACCCGGAAGGTCCAGAAGTTTATATGAAGAGTTTCTTCAAAAGATTGAAGGAAAACTCTAGAAGAAATAAAGCAGCTCTACAGGAATCGTGAGCGTTAGCAGCATTGATGCTCATCCAAGCGATATAAAGCTCAATGAAGAAGATAAAGAAGAAGAAGAATTGACGAGAATAAAAAAAATGAGAAAAAGTCGTCTCTCCAATCATAGTTTACGTTCCGGTAGTTCAGATTCGCTCTGGACATATAGGAATTTTTCCATTAAAAATTGTAAGCAAAACCATTGTTATTGAATGGCAGAAATTATATGAATTATTCGTTATTCATCCAAAAATTTCTTTAATAGCGTGGTTCGTCTTTATTGGAATGTGTTTGGAAAGAAAAGAGGTGATAGATCTAATTAGGTTGAGAACCAATCAAGTTAACACAAATAAATTGTTAAACTTGATAAAAATAAAGGCGATTCCAAATTGTGAGTTACGTGACGAACTCGAGGATATACTACATTTAGCAATATCCGATAAGCGTTTTAGTAGTGAGAGTTGGAAATATATTAAGGGGTCGGTAGTCAATATTCTTAAAAAAATAAATGAGCAAGATAGAGAAGGACTCAATAAACTTCAAAATTCTCAAGAAAAACAAAATTACGGGTTTAATGCTTGAAAACACATAAATGCCTGACAAAATAGGATTTCATTTAAAATCTTAACCCAGTAACATAAATATATATATTTAACCCCTTCATTCAGTAATATATATATATATATATATATATATATTATATATATATATATAATATATATATATATATATATATATATATATACATACATACATATATATGTATGTTAAACACTTTAAGGATTATAAATGGACTGTCAGTGGCTGCAAGAGCGACATGGGGACTCAGATCGGAAGTGTTAAAGGAAATTTGTGAAGCTGCTGTACTTCCTAAGATGCTCTACGCTGTGCATGTCTGGCATCCGGCCGTTGAACGTAAGAAAAATTTGGTGAAGTTGGAAAGGCTTCAGAGGTTAATTGCGATTAAGATATGTAAGGGCTATCGTACACTATCATTTGAGGCCACAATATTATTGGCAGGGCTGTTGCCAATCCAAATGAAGATTGAAGAACGAAGGACCTTATATAACATTAGAAAAGGAAAGAGAGGATACAAAGACCTGACCCTAGACAAAATAGAAAGAATCACTGACTGTAAATCTTGGTTACACCCTGCAACAAGTTTATGGACTGGACCGGGAATTACTTCTGAAAATACTGATGTTTTCACTGATGGTAGTAAGGACGGCGAGAATGTTGGATGTGCATGGTTGTTCAGAGCTCAAGATGGTAGGAATATAGAACATCAATATAAATTAGAATCATATTGCTCAAATAATCAGGCAGAAAAATTCGCTGTTTTAAAGGTTACTGAATACATATATGAATACCCTCTACAAACGAATACTCACGTTACTATAAATACAGACAACAAAGTTCTGCTAGACTCTGTTAATAATTGGGACATTCATGATTACTTGACTGACCAAATTAGAAACAAATTGTTAATGATGAGAACTGTAGGGAAAGTAGTGACTCTAAAATGGGTAAAAGCACATTGTGGGATTGAGGGCAATGAACGAGCCGATTGCCTTGCAAAAGAAGCAGCTAAAAGCGATTTGCCGCCATCGTATCATCAAGCTCCTTTATCGTATATTAATATGAATTTAAAGTTGGATTTCATCAAAAGATGGGATCACATATGGGTGACCTCAGCTAAGTCACCAAGCTTACACAGATTTATACCACACATTTCAATTCACAATTACAGACACATTCACAGTAATGACTACAAACTTACGCAAGTACTTACGGAACATGGGAATACAAAACAATATTTTAAAAGATTCAACATTATACAAACAGACTTATGTGATGATGACGGACAGGTTCAAAATTTTAAACATATAATATATGAATGTAAACGATTTGACAGACAGCGATTTGAGTTAATAAAAAGCATAATTATCAAAAGAGGAAATTGGCCTGAGACGGAACAAAAGTTATTTACTGAATTCAAGACAGACTTTCTTAGATTTATTAGATCGATCGACTTCGACTTACTAACCAGGGATGGGCAGCGTGGGTGATTTCTTTTTGGCTTTGTTGGATTGACTTTGTGTGTTTAATATTTAATTTTCCGATTTAATTTTTGTGTGTTTATTCTTTGTGTTTTTTTTTGTTAATGTATATAAATTTGAACTAAAAATGTAAATCATGTGAAACTAGAAAAAAAACAATTGTAAACAAATGTAATTCATGTAGTATGTCTTTAAGGCATGGAGCATGAAGGAAAATCAAATAAACGATCCTTGTGTGAGGTTACCACGTAGGGAAAAAAAAAAAAAAAATATATATATATATATATATATATATATATATATATATATATATATATATATATATAAATATAGGAGCATATTGAAACATTGAACTAAATCAGAGCCAAAAGTCCACAAAAGGCGATCTAAACAGATAAGGTATCATTTCATTCTATACACATAAAAACAGTGACTTGATCTAATTAGTTGGTCCCATTCAGAATTTTGGATTATAAGGATTATGTTTAGCTATCTCTGGTTTGTATTAATGTTATCTTATGTTTCAGTTTAGATCATTGATAAATTAAAGGACTACTTTCAGGCTGAAGTCCTACCTCCCAAAATATAAAAATATAATCATTTTTGGTGGTATATATTCATTATTATGAGTCATTTATGAAAAATATTTAAATAATCACATTTTCTCTTTTCGAATTATATTGCACCAGCTAAATGGAACCACATGTCAAGGAAAAACATTTAAAAAATATCCCCAAAAGCATTATTGCACCTGTTGTTACCGTCGTTAAAAAAATAAAAGATGAGCTCCACTAATTATTAAATCCATAATCCACTACTGGTTCAGATAATGCAAATCGTTGACAATTTAGCTTTTAGAGAAGTTAATAGATTCAGCATTTGGTATATTAACCTAAAGTAATTCGTATAAGTTCATCAGCGTCTTTAACAAATAAATATATAAACACGGGGTATATCCTTAATCAAATTAGATGATTGGTGAGTGGAAATTATTCTTCATCATTGAATTAATTTTTTTAAACTTTATATTCTTTACAATTATCCAAGAAACCGCTTAAAACCATTCAGGATGAAAACTAAAAGACCCTTGGAACTCTTCCTGTTTATTTGTCTATTTTCTCAAATTGTTCTCTATATTTATTCTCACCAAACTGGACAAATTAAGTTTTATTACATCTATTTTTCAGAAGGAAAATGTTTTCATACGTTGTAATTATATAAAAAAAATTAAGCATGTTTTAAAAATAGTTAATTTTCACACAAAAAATGGGTATGATCATGGTAATAAAACCAATATTGTTACTTACTTTAGTAAACAGTAGTTTTAACTACTGCTTTGAAAATCTCAGTTTAAAGCTCTTACCTGTAAAAAAAAAAAAGAATAACATTAATTATAAAAAAAAAAATTTAAATATACAATTTAGTTTTTAAAAATTTTAATATACAAATCAATACCATCACATCTGCTTATTGCCAAAATTATGACTGATGTAGATGGAAGAAAAAAATATATGAAAATAAAATATCATAATACATAGATATAGTCCGTGATACAGACCCTTTTTATTGAATTATTAACATCAGCCTGAAACTTCGTGAATGGCTTCATCTCATCGTGACCTACAAATATTTTATTTAGGAAAACTCTTGGAATTGGCTTATTTTCAATCTTGAGATCGATAAACTTTGTCTATTCATTTAGGTACCAAAAAATCGCAAATAATCATTTGTTTTCCACTTGAGTAGTAAGATAAATTGATAAGAAAATAGATTGAGGTGGTCTACAAAATTATTGGACCGTTTGGCGTGACCTACACCCCCAACATTTCAAAATAACGAGGTTATATAGTTCAAGCGGCCCAATATTTTTTCTCGATTTTGTGATCAAATTATTTTAAGATCCAAGTGGAAAGCAAATGGATATTTACATGTTTTATTACCTAACTAAATAGCCAAAGTTTGCCGATCTCCAGATTGAAAATGAGCAAATTCCAAGAGTTTTCCTAAATAAAATATTTGTGGGTCACGAAGCTATTCACGAAGTTCCGATCTCTATAAAACTCCTCAGTTCCAAGAGTTTTCTTAAATAAAATATCTGTAGGTCACGCTGAGATGAGGCTATTCACGAAGTTTCGGCATATGATAATAATTCGATAAAAAGGTACCAGTACTACGGACTAATATTTGAGCTTTAAATTTAAAATTAGTTTCAAAAACCTTTCAGTTAATACGGAAGTAATTTCGTTTTTAGAATAGTTTTTGCTACAGTAAGAGTTTGTGAGAATAATAAGAATTTCAACTCACATTTGAAGAAAATAACTGTGTGATTAAGAAGAAAGTGATATTCAAAAGAATTTTTTTAAATTCCCAATTTAAAAATACCTACATAATTGAAGCAACAAATGAACTTTTCAAATTCAATATCGATATTCTATTCTCAGAGATAAGAAAAATCTTGAAATTTTCATAATAATCTGATTATGGTGCAAAGAAAGAGCAGTGTAAAAATGTAATTAAAATAAAGTTTTCAAATGGACATGAAAGTTATCACAGATGTTTTAATGTTTCATCATAATTTTTATAATATTATTTTATATTGTTTGTTTACTTCAAATTATTTATATTATTACTAATCCATAAGATAAAATTGGACATAAAAACTAAATTTGCGATCTGCAAATTTCTTTGCAATGAGCAAATTTTTTTGCAGTTTCACTGCGTCCCATCATAATCCAGGAAATAGTTCAGTTCAGCAGGTCTCTTGGCCATCGCCTACGTAATCGTCAAGGTGAGCTCTACGGGTTTCTAGTGCTTTTAAGGTTTTCTGTCAGAGGATTTGTGTTGTAAGTTAGTCTTTGGTGAAAGTTATTATAGTTTTCATTTGGAGTGTCTAAAATTGTTGGGATGTTTAAGTCTTTATGTAATCTATCGTTTGCGATATAAAATGGTGCATCAACTATTCTTCGTAAAATTTTGGATTGGAAAGAATGGATTTTTTTTAATATCAGAAGTTTTAGCAGAACCCCACAGGTCTATGCCATAAGTCCAAATTGATTTTAGTAAAACTTTATAGAGTGTTAGTTTGTTAGTCAAAGATAATTTTGAACGTCTGTCAAGTAACCTATATAAAAGACCGTATCGTCTGTTTATTTCCATACGTTTTTGTCTAATCTGTGTCCTCCAAGTTAGTCTTTTGACTAGATAAAAACCCAAATATTTAATTACTTCAAGTAAGAAAAAAAATTGATCGCAAAATATCTGAAAACAATTTAAAATTCTCAATTGAAATTTTATTTCTTTTGATACCTCATTCATAAAAATCCTTCGGAAAAAGGATTTAAATTACCGTTTGTAAACCGTGTAGATTAGTACTAAACATTGATTGGCATTAATTAAATGTTTCAATATCTGAATTAAAATATAAATTGTGGTATTTGCATAATTTTGGTTTATATAATTTGTTTTATTTTTACGACGTGACCACAAAAAAAAGATAAATAAATCAGTGTTCGAGGTATTTTTTTTCTTCCAGTTCGGCAAACTTACAGACCATGAAGCTCCATGAAGAAGATGGTAAAATAAGACAAGTGGGCCTTTGAGTGGTTCGGTGGAGTGGCGAAGCCCCAGAGCCCAGATCGATAGTACACTGTTCCGCCAGTTCCCAGTCCGCTGCTTCTTTCTCCGCCGATCCCGTCTCGAAGGAGAAGGGGATAAGCCGGATTGTCCAATACTTCTTCTTATTAACTTTATTTCATCATTACGGGAAAAAAAATCAATGACGATATGGTAGATTATCCTTTCAATACGATTAATAACCTCCAACAGATGATTGAACAGTTATAACTTATTAATTACTCTAAATTCAGGTTATAAATTTGGAAAAAATCCAAACCACACAGCCTTATGTCTCCAAAATGCACGGAAAAAACAGGGTTGGAATCAGTTAGTATGAATATTTATCCATAGGTACATTTGTTTTTTTTTTCTCATTATTTTAATGAAATTTACAACTGTATTACATAGAAAATACAATAAGTAAATGTGACATTGGTAGCATGACATGTACAACATGAAGAGAATCTACCCATTGGTAGAACTCAAATTAAAGTTCCATATTAGAAGGTCCCGAAGCCATCTTCTTTTCAGACGCCTCGGAGGGTTATCAGGGATCGAAGAGGAAGCAAGGTTTGAAACGAGAGGATTCGGATGGTTCTGCAGTTTGTTATGGAAGGAGAGGTATCTGGATTGGGCCAAATCGGAAACATATGGAACATTAAGGTCTTTATGGGTGATTTTATTTGTGACAAAGTAAGGAGCGTTGAGGATTTTACGAAGGGTTTTGGATTGTAAGGATTGGATACGAGAGGAATTCGATGGTTTAGTGGAGCCCTAAAGCTCAATTCCGTAAGTCCAAATAGGTCTTATTATTGTCATATATATGAGTCGTTTGTAATTGATTGAAAGCTTAGAGCGTTTGTCTAGTAAGTGCTGCAGTAGTCGAAAACGTCGGGCGGTTTCTAGTCGTTTTAGGTACATTTGTTAAATAAAATCTTATAAATACAAACTTAGGTCTCAAAGAAGTATAAAGGCTCAGAGATTTAAATTTATGTAGTGGAATAGAATATGATAGAAATATCAACTTTATTCTGATATAAAGTCCCTTAAGAATAACAATATTGTCCATATAAATTATGTGGCTACAAGATCTATAATATAAACGAAAAACTGAAACATATATTGTAAAATAGGTATAGACATAGCTTAAAGATAGCAGGTGAGCAATAGAATCACAATATTGCAATATCGCTGTTTATGGAAAATAAAACGAAAATAAGTAAATAAATAAAATTGGAAAGGAAATTTAATTAATTTTATGAGAAAACCATTTTAGCAAAAACAATAAAAAAACTAAAGAAAATAATTTATTATTTAATAAATTTTAAATATTAATTTCAAAAACCGATAATAATGGATCTCAATGGATCGATTAGCTGTTCTTTTCTGTCCTGGTGAAGCATGAATTGGCGAATTTGGAGACATTTTGAAGACATAAGGCTGCATATTGATTAGTTTGTTACTAATTTATATTAAACTTAAATGTTTCTTATAAATTTATTATTCAAACATTCATTAGTGCTTTGTGACCACTTACTGACCGTCATACACAGATGCTCTCATCACACAACCTCGTAATGATTTTATAATTACTTATTTTTATAATTTTTTTTTCACAGTGTGAATTACAAATTATTTTTAAATTAGACCCCTCTATAAAAGGTAAAATACTTATAAATAATAAATAAACAGTCATGAAATATCCGCTTAACGGAATAGCTCATTGATTAAGGCACTGACTTCGTAAGTACAAGGTTCCAGGTTAGAATCCAGCTAATGGTAGGTAATTATTCATTCCTTTTCATCAGCTTTGGATCGATCCTAGGATCTGAAGACCCGTGCAGAGCTCAACCAGCCTACAGGATACTCTTAGTTAAATAATTAATTAAGTGAAAATATCTGGATACTGGTAAGATAACCTCCCTGCGCAACCGTTGGACCTGGAAACAGTACTTCATTACAAAGTAGCGAACACAACACCGTAGAAGTACATTTTTTTAATTTTTATTTTTTTAAATTATAAATTATATACGGCCATTAAATCTAAGCATGTGTCATGCAAAAAAAAATATAAGAAATTTATATTTAAAAGCATTATTGTTCGTGTAATTACTTTCTATTTTTTTCAATATGTGATTCTTTATCGTTTAATGTAGGTAGTTTTTTTTCTTTCAGAGTAACCAACGCTATTAAAAAAAAAATCCCCAAAATGTAATTATGGACCCGCTTTTCAATTGTAAGATATAGATATTTCAATCTTTATTAGGTTTAAGAACTTTGTCAATTTTATGCTATATATAAAAAAACCTGGTTACAGATACTACGTGACTACATGGATATCATTTAGATTTCATTATTATATATTAAAATTCACGATTTGTATTAATTTTTTTATTAAGTATTAATTAACACGATGAGGAGTGAAATTCATTTTGGACACTCATGTGGATTAAGCATTCTAAAACAATTGTTTTTATTTTTTTTTAATTGAATCAATATTTTATCATTCATTCATAAAACATCATAGAATCACAAACACTTCGGAGAAAAAATAAAGTATACCTGATTTTAAGAGTTTTTCGTCCCAAGAAAAATCATTAACATTCGGGAACATACGAGTTTATACAGAGATATTTGATGTAGAAAATATCAAGAATTTAGAAGTTAAGAAAATCTTGCATATAGAAAAGATATTCACATAGATAATTGAATAAAGGGTCTATATAAATAAATCATTCGGAGGAATTTTCGCAATCAAACCAATTTACTTCTCTACACCAATTCAGCTAAACGTATTTTTGTATAGAATAAGACATATAAACATACCAAACTTAAAATTAAGCACAGTAACAATCAAGTTCGTATTCGGATTGTTAATACATTTTCTAAAAGCGAAAATACGCCAGGTTGAAGAGTAAAGACATTAAGACTAACGGTAGAGCCGGTAGCGCAATTTTTGTTCAATTATTAACGGAGCTCTAACAAGGGAAGAAACTGAGACCTCCCTTCACGCTTAGTAATAATTCACAGGAAGGGCTGAAACAAACCCCTCTTGTAAGTGGTCAGCCTTTTCTCTAAGTTTCTGTTTCCTTTCATCATGTTAACTTTATCTTCAGGAAGTAAAACAACTTTAAAATCAGCTACTTGTTAGCACTTAAGTTTAGAACTACAGAATCGTGGATTTGTCAATACAATGATTATATATAATAATTTAACAGTTTCATGAATCTCTTAAATATACAGTATATTGGTCGTCACGTTGAAGTAACGTATGTTAAAAAACACGGTTGGAATCATGTACTATGAATATTTTCTCATAGATACATTTAGTACATAAAATCTTAAAAATACAAACCTAGGACTCAAAGAAGTATAAAGGCTCAGAGATTTAAATTTATGTAGTAGAATAGAATAAAATAGAAAAATCAACTTTATTCTCAGACAACGTTCCTTAAGAATAACAATATTCTTCAGCATCATCCCAACCCTCTCGTTTCTAATCTTGCTTCCTCTTTAATTCCTTATAACCCTTCGAGACGTCTGAAAAGTAGATGGCCCTGTGATCTCCTAATGTAGACATATCATTAGAGTGCTACCATTGGGTAGTTAATCAACAAGTGTTTTCACATCATTATATCCATATGTTCAAATTTACTAAATGTATTTTTTTAATACAGTTGTAAATATCATTAAAAATAATAATAAAAATATATATATATATATATATATATATATATATATATATATATATATTTTAGTATCCTACAATGTATCTTTTACCGATTCATTATTTAATCATACAACCGATAAACTATAAAGTCATATAACACAGACCCAAGTTTTTATCTTGTGACCACCACTTATGTATGGAACCCTTACTTTTACAGACGGAATATTCAGCGGTTTCAAAATGCTGTGCTACGGAACTACGTCATTGTGAAGGTTGAAAGATAACCAACTCTATTAGATCTTTGGACCTCTAACGGTGCTAAAGTTCATACGGTGAAGCCACGTGGAGTTCTATTAGATACATTAACACCCAGCGACGAAGCCGGAAAAAGTTCTTGTGTGTAGACCGTAAAACGTATAACGACATCAAATAAATATTTTTAAAACGTTATACTAATACTTTCTAAGAGAAAAATAATATTACAAACCCCAGCTTATAAAAATAAAATTTAATAAAACTAAAAATATTTAAAATCATTCTCTGAAACTTCATTCTGGATTCATATCCTTTTCTTCCTCATTTATTAATAATATTTCAAAAATATTTCATAAATAATGACAGCAAAAAGTTTGTTTTATTAACATAAAATTATGAATTAAATTATTCATTTTTTTTATTGCCTCTAATGCGGAAACATGAAAAAAGAGGGCAACTGGTGGTTGTAAATCCCTTAACTTAATTCGAACAAATAATAAATTATGAATGATAAACATAATAATAAAACAGAAGCAAAAGTAGACTTTTGCAACTACAGATAAGTAAAAATTTGTTTTACCATTGTGTTTATCCAATTTGTTTTTGTGAGTTTATCCATCCCAGTAGCCGATATCCCAGTATATAAATATACATGCCGATAATCTATGCAGCCTGTGATAGACGTGCCTGGAGCTGAGAACCCTGTCGCCGGCAGACCATTCAGACCACCGTATCGATAAACTGCCTGGATTATAGGCAGCTTCTTTCCTCTCTTTTCGTTTTTCCTTCTTACCAAACTATAGCACTATATACTAATGGACATATTGTCGAGTTTTATTGTATTTTGTGTTATACTTGATCGCTTTCAAGAGAAAAAGTATCCTGTTTCCATTTAATCAAATGAGATAACAAAAATAAATGTTATTGAAAGCTAGTCGACTGTTCTACATATCATGTAGAATATTCAGGAAGCAGTCATTATACAATTTTTTTATTTGCGCCAACGTTTCAACCCAAACATGAAAAGTTGGCACAAATAAAAAAAAAATTTATAACGACTGCGTCCTGACTATTTATCACCCATGAAAAATAAATGTTATTTTCTCATAAAGTGGCTCAATTTTTTTTATCCCAAGAGAAGTTTTGGCTTTCTGTGTCCTAAAAATATTTCATAATTGTATTGGGTTGGAAAATATGTCCTTTCGGTTTTTCAGGGTGAGATGAAAACTTAATGTATTATATACATAACATTTATTTTAATCTACAATATACTGACCATTATTTAATATTACTTTTTTCCATCTTTCCACTAACTGCATAATACCATGTTCATAGAATGTCTGGAGTTCATTGTTAAAAAACTGATCCAAGTGGTTTTCGATGTCCTCTTCATTTTGGAATTTCTTTCCATTCATGGAGTTCTGCAGAGACCGAAATAAGTGGTAGTCACTTGGAGCTAGGTCTGAGCATAGGGAGGATGGGGCAAAACGTCCCATCTAAGGCTCAATAATGTATTGCGAGTGACCAATGGGGTCTGGAGTCTAGCACTGTCTTTGTGGAACACAACAACCTTGCGATCATTCATAACTCTTCAGGATGTTCTCCGAATTCGATGTTGCTATATAAATGGTTTTCTACATTTAGGACCATAGCAATCTCTTGCACTGATTGGATGGGATTTTGATTAACAATGGCCTAATCAACATATATAGTTGTTGACATATTCCAAACAGGATAAACAATCCTCCTTAGGGATCAAATCATCAGATAAGAAGTGTTTCACAGAGACATAAAAATAAACAGAAAAACCGAAAGGACTTATTTGCTAGCCCAATATATTCTATAATGCCGTGTCTTGCCATGTCCGATAGTTTTACAACACTATAATATGATATGAGTTCTACGTAACTATATTATGACATGACATTTTCTGGAGAACTTCAATTATGCCAACTCCTATTCGTTACACCTGATGGTTTTGTTTCACCGCTTTATAAATTTCAGCAAAAATGTTTTAGGAAAAGATTTTCAATCGTGATCATCCGATGCACTACTCGAAAAAAGTCTTGCAGGTGAGCATTGTGCTTGTTAGAATCATAAGAGTGTTTTCCTATTAAAACGGATATTAAATAGCAGGACTATTGGTGCTGAGCTTCACTGGAGTATATCGTCAGTTTAATACAAAAATACATTATGTAACATTATATAAAATCATACCACTGATTGTAAGTAATTTCTTCTTCCTTTTGTATATTTAGAACATTCAGTGGAAATATTTGTTTTCATACAATAGGGTTATTATTCAGCCTTATAATTATATCAAATCAGCCTATACACTGATAAATATAATCGAATTAATAAATAGGTGCTTAAAATTTCAACTTCATTAAAACCGTACAGAGTGTATTTTTGTATTAAATCGACAATAAGGAAGTACTTGTGCTTTGGTCAATCGGATCGAGGCGATATTTCAGTGAAAAAACTCTCCACCCCTTCTCTTAAACTGATAATTAGTGCCGATAAGAAACCCAATAAATGATATCACTGCCATTAGGCAGAAATTTCACCAAAAAATTAGAAACTTCAGATAATAAGCTGAATGAAAGTAACTGACAATTATTGCATATATTTTGATGAATAATTTTAATGAGTAGATTCTTACTTCATGCAAAAATATTACTTCTATAGCGACCTTTCAGCATTGTTGCTCAAAATCGGTCTTGGTCTTGCAACAGCGCCTGGCTGTTGTAAGCCCATGACCATTACTGGTAAAAAAAATCGATTTTTCGAATAAAGATCAAGGCAAAATAGTTACTAATACTTAACAATCTTAGTTCCTATTTGTAAATAATTGCTATAACCAATATACTTTGGCATTTAACTCCTCTAACTTTTCATTCAAGCTTAGTTAGGTTTCTCCTATCTAAACAATGACAGTAATATCTCTATAGTAATAAGTTAATAAGTGGCTGCAAGATTCTTGCGCAAGACCAAGACCATAACCAAGACTGAATTTGCAAAACCAATACTTGTCTCAGTCTCGCATTTGGGTAACACTACCTTTCAGAACCAAGCTGAAAGTTCAGTGTACTAATATTTTAAAAAAATAATAAATGGCTAAAGATATCAACGTAATCAAATAAAACAAATAACACGTAAATTTAACAAGAATTTTGTATACTTTGATGTTTAATAACTACTTGACTTTAAAAAAAATATACATAAAACCCTTTCAAAGGTAAAACATTAAACGTTCTGCTGCTGACAGTGTGCTGTAACTAAGAATAGGAATCTGTGTTCGTGTTATGATCTATTCCTGTAGGGTATGGTATCATAAAGCCCTTTAGAAAACCATAGCTCGACAGTAATAAGCAAACTTTTTGCACGCTAGCTCCTGAACTAGAACGGACATGGAAGTCTATGAAGTCGTAGTCCAGCCGTCAATTTTTTCAGGTGAAAAATTTCATAAAGCAATCTTTATGAAACAAAGAGTTTAGTGGTAGCAAATGATATCCTTAACTTTATATGTATTACTGTCACTCCATTTACTTAATATGCTGGTTTATTGAGGTTGAGAGGACCAACTGTAATAACTTGTACAAATAGGACATACCAACATTGTATGAAAAATCATGATCGCAGTGCAATTAGCAACACACTTAGAAGACTAAAG
Organism: Nezara viridula; assembly: GCA_928085145.1. NCBI lineage: Eukaryota > Metazoa > Arthropoda > Insecta > Hemiptera > Pentatomidae > Nezara > Nezara viridula. The sequence goes on from OV725079.1 coordinate 130,983,479, forward strand.
AGGAGGTGGATGAGGAATGAAAATTTTTTTGTTGGCCGACCCATGGATCGATTCGCGCTCTTCCCACCTTAGTTAGAATACGTTTGGTTGTACCACTAGAATATTATAACCATATCTCATAAATGATCAGGTAGGAGGAAAAAAAATTATGTGCGAGGAAAAAGTTAAATAAAATCAAAAAGGTTAAAAAAGTCCATCACTCTAAGGAATAAATTTATTCTATTATTTTATTTTAAATAATAATAAAACAAATGAAATTTAAATCCATATCCTCTTTGCTTAATTTCACAATTATTGTGAGAGTAAGTTAGTTATAGACCTATATAAATTCCGCAGAATTTAGTCAGCCCGTGGTGAAGGTGGACTGTCTAGGATTACTGCTTTTCCCTGAGCCCTATAAAATTTATTTTCTCTTTAAAATCGAAAAAATACACTTTAGCAGAATAAAGTACAATTTAGTTACAGTACTTTTAGATTTGGAAATAAATAAATTTCACTAACAGCGTGTTTGTCCTTATTGAATATAAACATTTTTATCAAACAAAGGCGGTTAAAGGTCAAATTTATTAAATTATGCTTATTTCTAGGGTCGGGGAAAACCCACGCAATAGAATATCCCTATACTTTTTGTTAGTGATATAAATAAACAGGAAAACTTAAAAGAACATTTAGATGTTAAATTAAATAATTTGAATCCATCGTAATCAATTAAAGATTTTAATTTGAAAAAGGGTAATCCTGGAATTCCCTTGCCTGATTGTAAACAGTGTATATGGGTATGCATGCGTTTTTTGCTTACTTTTAGGTTATTTTGTTTTATTTATTGTATATACTTTTTAATTATTATTTATTGTTATTTTGCTTCTATTTATTTTATAATTTTTGTACACATAGGGTGAATGTTACCCTACCTCACTATAACTAATGTCCAAGAGACAGGTTGTTGTAATACTCAATAAATAAAGAAGAAGAAAAAAGTGCAATAACAATTAAGAGGAGCTGAAACTTTTGTGTAATTCAAACCATTGGTTCAAAGTTAAATAATTAAAAGTTTTACCAATCTCGGATAAAATTTAACTTAATTTTTTTTTTTTTATCAAATCTATTTATTTTTAAAAATACCATATTTAAATGAACGCGTTTAAGATCATTAAATTCGAAAAGATAGAAGTACAACTGCCGAATAAAATATGAAAGCGGAGTGAGACGTCTAATTTACGGCAGATTTTTGTATTGCTACGCCACATGATTTGTACGCTTATAATCATTTGGGTAAACATAATCAGGATATTCAAGAAGTAGTATAGTTAATATAAAGTTTATGAATAATAATAATATGAATCCTTGTTGACAAGAACCAAAAGAAAAGCAATCTAGAGCAGAAAAAAAAATTCCCTAAACTGTTTTTCAACCCATTTTCCCGCGTGTGCTATTCTTGCTACCTACTTTACTCGTAAAAATAAATAATGATATTTTTCCTACTTTAACGAGAAAGGTCACAAACATCCCTCTCAAGCCAAATGTAGTCCATAAAGGATGGTCTTCATAGGCCATTTACAGTCTACGTTTCGAAAATGGTTCTCCCCAACAGGATCTTGAAAGATATGGACACCATTACCCAGCGCTGAAGCAATGTATATGAATACACGGTGATATTTCGTTTTCTACTTTCAGATATCTGAAGAGTTTCTTAATAACTAAGAAAAACACATCACCAGATTTATGAAGTTTTTATTGTTTTAACTAAGGCTTGTATTTATCTGCAACAAGAACCATTTAAAAAATACATATAATATGGCTTAAGAAGTACGATATTTTTATTTTTATTTTACGACGTTTACGACATTGGTTAAATATAAGTTTTTGCCATCTTCTTCTGTCCTGCCAGTCTTCTTCACTCATGCCACAGTTTATCATTCCATTATGCTTCATTCCAGTGTCTCCTCGAGCTACCTTTCTTCAGTCTTCTTTTTGGTTTACAATCCCAATTTTGCTTAGGCCATCATCTCTTCCATCCACATCTCATGCCCATACTATTTCAGTCTCATTGATTGAATGGTGTGGAAATTGTTCTAATTGTTAGAATTCTTCCTACCTAATTTACTCGGAGAGATAAATAATGATATTTTTCCTCATAACATTGATATTTTTCCTCTTTAAGTACGATAATATGCAACGTTATAATAGAAGAAGGTAATAACTCGAAAATATTCCGCCATGGACACATAAATATATATATATATATATATATATATAGTTTATTAAGAAAAAAAGTTTTTCGTCCGTTATTTGCAGAAATAACAGTTCTTTAAACAATTGAGTTCGTTTCCCAATTTCGTATAGAGTTTTATACTATTTTTGCGTAGTTCATTGGGTAGAAAAAAATATTAAAAAATGTGATTTCAGGATTTTATCCTTTAAGAATAAAATTATCGTTAAGGGTAAACTAACAGAATCTGGTCAAATGATATTTGAAAGAAATATTATATAAAGAATATTAATACTTAACAAGCAGAACCAACGTATTTTTGCAATGTTTTAATTATTTATAGATTATTCTCTCATTGTTATATCTTATTGTATATCGTATTTTTTTTATCATATGCTCGGTTAATACACGCTTGTAAATACATGAAAAAGGAAACACAAAAATTTTTCGTTTATATTTTACCTACAAATATATGTATTCGGAAAATTCCATAATAACCTACTTATGCAATCTTCTTTTTTTCCTGTACTAATTATTGTGTTTAAACACGTGGTAATAGGAAACAGAGGTACTTAGAAGAATCCATGGGCCCAAAATAACACAAGAAGGATATAGACTGAAATCCAATAAGGAGATTTACAGTGAAACCTCTGATTTAGAAACGGAAATGAGGGTAAGAAGACTTAGGTTTTATGGACACATGCAAAGGATGACCGAGGAGAGATTAAACGAAAAGATTTTCAGTAGGGTTATGGGATACAAGTTTAACCATAGACATACGGTACAAATAAAACAGGAAATTCAGAGGCTTGGGATAACACGGGAATTATGTGAGGATAGGACAGAATACAAGAAATTCCTGAAAAGTGCGGTGCATGTGGTGGACAGTAAGGAACTTCCGTCCAGGAGGAAGTGGATGGAGGAGAGGAAGAAAAAATTTAGCGATATCCTCAAGCAGAGATGGGCAGAAAAGAGAAAATTGAAAAAGAAACCACTTTCATAGTCGCGTAGTCCTTCAGGGCTGTTTCGCGTCAAATAAATAAATAAATAATATATATATATATATCATGCAAACATGAGTAAATCCATTTCCAGGAATCAAATTATTTGATTTCATTAAAACAGCTCATGAAAGTAGAGATGCAATGATTCCTGGAAGGAAGGCAAGGGAATGGTAGAAAGGTACCGAGTGGTGTACGTACGAAGATATCGATTGTGGGCTAACGAACCTTCGCAAGAGGCTTAGTGCTAATTGCACCGGTAACAAAGCGCACTGTACTAGTCTCCCTTCTGCAGCGCATCAGGCATTATGGTTTATAATTAACTGCAACATCAGCTGAAAACTAGATTATGAGACATCGATGGCAAAATATATTGTATAAATATTAAATATTGTACATAAATATAAAAAAAAAGGAATACAATAACAAGACATGAAATAATTTTGAGGATATAATTAGATGATCTCAAACACAAAGCTTTGAGTATTTATAATATCGGAAAACAACTATTCAATCAAGTACAGTAATTATACCATACCTACAGACCAAATACAACTCATCTCAAATAAAAAAGTAAAAGCATAATAACTTATTTCACCAGGTAGAACTAATAAGTGATGGAAGAGACTGCAAAAATTTTATTTCTGCAAATAACAGACGAAAAAAAAATTAATAAACTTATCCATCTACAAAATGTCTCATTTTTGTATTTATTCAGGGGAGCTAATTTTCCATGACTGAACTTTGTTTCTTAATTACTAAAACTGTACTGCGAAAGTAAAGGACATCCATCTCACATTTTTATGTTAGTTGAGGGAATAATTTTGAGTTATTAATTTTTTTTTCTTAATTATTAAATCATTTAATTAACTAAATGGACATTGTGTACCACCCCAGTGACAAAGATATATGTAAATATTTTTTGCTTTTTTTTAACTTTTGTCTCAACAAAAGAAACAAAAGAAAACTGTAATAAATATCAAATGAAATAAAACTTGAAACAAAATAAAAATATGAAATTCATAGACACGATCATAATAAATAAAAAAAAAACGCTGCAAATTATTCCACAATGGTTTATTATTTCCAGACAATTATGCATCTAAAGTAACATTACTTTCATAGTTACAAAGAAAAATAAATAAAAGGTGATTCCCATTATTGGACTAAACTTATTTTTATTAATCATTGGTAATATGCTAAAAAAATAGTATTACATCAGTAACATATTCAAAATTTAAAAATCAAACAAAGGACATTACATTTGGAGTAGAACATAACATATTAAAAAAAAACCGGAGACATACCTTTGCTTCTAATTGTCCGATTTTAACGATTTTTTTTTAGGGGGTTTTTAGGATATTTCGTTAACTTTTAAAAACAATATACATTATCGACAAAAAGTGTAAACTTTTTGAGTTATTCGGAATTTAATTTTACCATCTCTTGTAACTTTTTTTCCAGCTTCTTTTCGTTGAAGTATGCTATACAGATAAATTTAAAGGGCGTCAAGAAAATGACTTTAGCGAAGTTTCATTGAAATCGGTACATTCGTTTAGGAGCTACAGTCTGTAGCAACGCAGGTTTTTCGGCCGCCATTTCGAAAGTAAAAGACGGATGGTAATGTCGATGAAGGAGGATCATCCTCGGGTGACCTCTGACTTTATATAAAAATTTGAAAAGAATCGGTCCAGTAGTTTCGGATAAAATGCGCGGACGGCGGAAGGACAAAAAATGTTTTATTCGTTTTTCGAATTCAAAGCATTCTGAAACGTGAAACCTCAAATTTTGAAAGGAGGTTAAGTTTTTGAATTTTCGGTCGATCACAATGGTTGATAATTAAAAATAATAAACCAAAAATCGAAATTAACGGAATTGTAGACCTGTAATTGTAATTTTTTTTAGCAATCCTTAACCGCTGTCAAACCCAAAAATACCCATTTTTTAGAAACGCAAAAATAGCTAACTTTTGAAATGAAGCGGATGGTTCTCCAAAAACTAAACTTTATTCGAACACACCATTTTCACGCTTATTAAGCTTATTAAAAGTGTTTGTTGTGAACTTCCTTCATCCATGAAAGTGGTCGTCAACCTATTCTCTTAGTAATTCACTACAGGATGAATAAAATTACGTTATCATATATTATATTCTTAATGTTTCTAAAATACTATATCATGCATTTCTATGTGACACTTTCAGAGTTATTAATATCAATTATATTTCGTAAGCTGCGGACAATACAACAATACTCCTTCAGTTCCAACTCTATAATTTCCTCCTCTTTTATAATTAGCTGCATACACTCCGTTCTTAATACAAATCTGAATTGGCCATTTATTTTACAAATCTAAAATAGATTCTTGCATAAATGAGAATCTATTTCTGATGTTTCTGCACTACATAAAATAGAACTCTGAATTGTAATGACGTATAAGGTGTTTCTGTAATCAAACAGAAATAGATGTGCAGTGTGAGGTCATCATGAAAGAATTTTACGACAAGAAGGGTATTCTAGAAGTTTACTTTGTTGAAATTTCACCGGAAAATAAACTGGAGTTATTCGATTCTTTACTAGTAATTTATTTGATATGCCTTGTCAAAATAATTGAATAATCAAGGACGATATAATTAGTAAATTTTGTTTAAATTTAATTTTACAATATATTTGAAATTACGCTTGAAAACGTGATGCTTATATATATTATTTTTTCCTTGATAATTATCGTTATAATTAGCTAGATTGATAATTGATAATTATATTTCTATAGTGAACAAGAGATTTATGGAACAGTGCATTTTTGTTATTAGTACAGATTTACCACATTTAGTACTTAACTGTTGGTATATTCATATCGCTGTGTATGGTGTGATTTATAAAAAACCAAAATGTATTTACAATTTTTAGAATAATTGTATATAATAAGGTTTGAATTTTGATATGCTTAACCTCAAAATTATGCTACGTATGTCCAAATAGATCTGTTTTGTAAGTTGAGTGGTTATCCGTTCTTCAAAAAATGTGACAATTGTTTGTATCGTCTAAGCATTTTTTTTTTCTTTTTTTTAATTTGGTGTGTATGTTACAAATGAGTTTTCTATCCAAGCATAATCAGTCAAGTAACATAATGTGTTGATGGAACTAGGTTGTTGTCTATTGTTACAGAGGGGTATGGGACTTTTTTAAGAGCCAAAACTAATTTGGCTTGATTTGCTGCTATTTATTTTAACTTTCCATTTTCAAGATCAATTTTTGAGGTCATAGTGATGATTTTGAAGGGAAGTTGATGCAATAGTTTTCTTTCCGTATGAAATGGTGGTGCTAGGGTGTTCAGAGATATCAGAGGTATAGAGATAAAAAATGAGAGAACTTCAAACATTACATTTTAGTAAATTTAATTTAATTTTTATTATTACTATTATTTTTTTTTAGATACTACATTTTATTTTACATATTTCGACTGACTTAAAAGCCAGATGAATTATACAATAGAAACACAAATACGAGGTCGTGATGGGACTGAACTGTAATGAAGATCACACACCAGAAGCGAACACTGAAGCGGAAAGAGAAAGACAATGTTAGGTATAGGGCAGTCAGTTAACGAGGAGATCGCTAAGTACCATCTGCTTTGCAATTCCAAACATCCAGTTCTCCCTCTTACAATCCATTCTGTTTGATGGAATATCTTGCCGGAATATTATTACCATCATGGGAGATGGGATGGCACGTGAAACTTAAGCGAGAAGTTACAAAAGTTCCAGTAGCTAAGAACGGTTCAGGCTTAACTGTACTCCAGTAACGACTACGGTCTTTGATTGCTATTTTATATTTTTATCTGTATCTATTAATTCGTCTTACAGGATTTTTTTCTAATATCTCTCATTGTTTTCACATTTTTTTACGTAACCATCTACTTACATATGTTCATTAAAAATGGGACGAAAAAAATATTTAGAAAATAATTCGTTCACAACCCAGAATAATATTGCATTTGTCATAACTGACTCAATACACAAAATCACAGCAAATGAAATATAATACTACTTACGTGTTAATAATATGCATTAATAATATTTTTTTTCTAAGTTAGTCCAAAAAAAAAAAAAGAAATCTCTCAGGAAAAAGGCTAGTTTAATATTAAACTAAATAATTTATTTTAGTAATCGATTGAGTCACAGTCCATTTTTGGTATATATGTATATATATATTTTTTTTTTTAGATTTATGCACATTTTTTAGCATTGTTCGAAAAACTAATCATCAAAATGATGATTTATTCAATGGTGCCATGGAAGTGTTAATTAAGAAATGAATAGAAAACTTTGACGAACTTATCGAGTTCCAAGGACTTATACAATTTTATTTTTTTTTTTTCAGAAATATCACATTCTGTCACAATTAAGGACATTTATAATATTGTTCAGAGAGCACACTCACACTCTATTTACAATAAATAAAAATAAATAACACAGAAACTAATAATAATAAAAGTAAATGTATGTAAACAAAAGAACTAAACTAATAAAAATAACAACTAAAACACATGCATACTGTACAATATTTACAGAATCCATTCACTCAGAAGAAATCCGAGCCAGCCCTTTCTCCCCACTCGTGGAAGGAAAGGCAGGACTCTAGGAGATCCCAGCGCCTCGCACTGAGCCGCATTAATGGTATTAAGAACCAGTAGAAACTGCATAAAATTTTAAGGATATTTTGTAATAAAGTTCCGAATTTATTACAAAACATGAACTTTTAGCTGTTTATGTCCATAAAAAAAAAAAATAAAAAAAAAAAAATAAAAAAAAAATAAAAAAAAAAAAACAGAAAGAGGTCCCAGAATTACAGATATAAATTCTGTTGAGGGAATTGCCTGATCCTTACATATATTTTTTTGATCCAGCAAATGCTCCATTACTTACCGTTTTTTTACATTTACTCTAGCTAAATGAATTGTTTAAACAGATATTTCAAATAAAACGTTTATAAAAATGTTAAATCCTCTACTTTTTTTGTTCATTTAAAGTAATTAACCGTTTCTAATTGTTATTAGTTTAAAAAATTAAGCTATAGAAATTTTTTTTTTTTAATGACCTTGGCGGTCGATGCGACGTTAAATAACAGCGAATAAAAAATAAAAAAAATGTTTACGAAACAGTTAAAAAGTAACATTTCATGACCCAAAAAGAAAAAGAAACTGTATAAATCGGAACTGATTAAAAATAAAACATAATTTTTCATTTCAAGTTCTGGTGTTTAAATAAATATGTTGCTTTCCGAAAAAAATACTTCCGTGAAATTATGTATTTAATAAACTATAAAGTATAGAATTTAATAAAAATTTAGAAATAAAATTCCAAGAATAAATAATAATTTTCTTATTAATTTAAAATTTAAATTTAACTAATGCGCTGATCCCAAATTGAAAGTTAAAGAGCACGATATAAAAGGCCTAAGTAGACAAAATATGTTAATTTTTCGTTTAGTTTAATTTAAAATAAAAATGTGGTATATAGTTCACAATCGCTGGCACCAATCCATAAATTTTCGTTCCATTGATCCGACTCATAAAATATCACGAACCCCAGCCCGCCTTATGCCCATTCATTATAACCGCTTCCATTCAAATACTTCTATGAGCGTCATTCTGTATTTTACTGGCTTTCGCCGTACCCTCCGTCGTTTGTCTCTTCGCTCCGAGTAATCTCGAAAAGTGGTTGGCATTTGCTGAGAAGCTCGAACCGCAATTTTTTTTTTCTTTCTCTAGTTCCATTTCGCAGAATACTTCTTCTGTGAGTCGTTGTAAACAAACCCGAGTCAGTTAAACCGAATGGCCTCTTACAGCAACGAATTTCACTTACAATACGCATCTCAAACATTATCTAATTAAAAATTATACCGTAATTTTATATAGTTACTCCTCAGATTTTCCTCGAATTATTGTGAAAAAAAAATAATATGTTTTTTCTATCAGTCCTGAAAGAAAATCTATTCCCGGAAAACCAATCTACGCTATTCTTAATGATCAGAGCTATATATAAGTCACTCTTCTTCGTTTTTCTTTCATTTATTATTACCAAGACCACTTTATCGTACACGTGATCGTTTCTATTTATTCATACAAAAAAAAAAATCCTTTTAAAATATCACTCTGACATCCCAAATTCGTGTTTAATTTTTGTTATTGAGATAATAATACCAAGATTTGAACTTTATTATTTTAATATTAAAACAAGAACTGATTTGATTGAATATTATTTTCCGTAATTAACTTATTTATTATTTATGATATATTTTATAAAATGAATATATTTTCACTAATAAATAATATTTTAAGAGCCCATAAATGTGAATGTTGATCTTGAATATATAATAACCTATCTGTTAATTAATTTTAAATTCCATTTGACATGAAGTCGTAAAATATAATTAATATAATTCAAAAAATTTCTTTTAAAATCGAAATAAATTTCAGTGAGTTGAAAAATGAATTGTCCAAAATAAATGGAATCCAACATTGATGGACAGCGATTTATGGTGAGTTTAAAAAGACTGGTTAGATTTCAGCAAAGGTTAATTCTCTTGAAAAGTTACAAAATTTAAAAATAATAAAAGATAGGAAGTAATTTCAATATAAATGTCGATAGTAAAATTGAGAAATAACTACACTAAAGTTTTAGTGACGTTATGTAAGTTCTGTAAACTCTTTAGATAATTTTTTGTCTAACTTTAGTTCTTCAACCACACCAGCCAGAAATGCTGACAACCAATAAATATGTCCAGGAAGAATAATAGTAGTAAGGCGTTTACAAACATGGACGTCGTAGATGTATGTCCAGCAGTGCCCTCACCCAGCTTCTTTTCAGCCTCCTAACCGTGTTATCGGGCATGATTGTAGGGCATGTGCTTGGATTTGTCTTGGTTGAGTCGAATTTGACAAAGTTCCCATTTAGTTTTACCAATCATTTAGTTTTATTGGACAAAGTCTTTGAAGCTTTTGTAGGATTTTATTGGCTTATACTAAAATTGATATTGGGCTACAATTATATTATCGTCTACTTAGGTCACTGTAATAGTTCTCGTACTGTTAGGAATGTTGATAATTTATAAAAAAGGATGGTGTACTGAACCTAGAGTAATTCCAGCTAAGAATGGTATATAAAGTATAGTATATAAAGAATAAGATAAAAGGTAGAAAAAAAGTATTGTCTTAATATTGACGAGAGAGCCTCTGCTAAGCCTCCACTGGTGAATAATACCAGTGATGCGACTGAGAAATAGGCGCTAAGATCCCCTAGAGTCCTGCTTTTCCTTTCAGATGTGGAGGGAAGGCTTAGTTCAGAGTTATCCTGAATGAATGCCTATATTCAAGTTATTATTTTGATTAGTCTAAATTTCTCTTTATGTTTGTGTATATATTTATTTTTTAGTAGTGTTGTTAGTTGTTCTATTTAATGTATTGCACATATGAATTTAATGTACATATGGGAGTGGAGTAGCTCAGTGGTAGGGAGCTGAGCTCAATGCTCAATTTCCCTGCTCCGAATCCAGGCTTACGACAGATAAATTAATTATTCTGTTTTATAGACCGTGGATCGTCCCAGGGATCGGGAGATCTTCCTGAGGCACACCCAGTCTCTATTAAGTGGGTACCCTTAATTAAATAATTGATTGAAGGGGGAAACCTGGCAGTTGAGCGTGATTTTGTTCAAATCACCGCCAAGCTGAACTGTTGACTACATAGGTTGTAGTTGTACAGGTTATTATTTTTTTTTTTTATTAACTCCTATATATAATGAACTCCATCACTCCTGTATCATTATTACTAATGTCCTGAAACATAATGTAATATTACTTAATAAAAAAAAATTATATACGATGCCGGGCTCTATCAAAAAGACAAAAAATATTATCAGTTATGTTTATGAATTATAGGCATTTATTTTTAAAATTGTAACTTTATGATTGTAAATACCGATGAAAGAATGCCAATGTCAAATTTGTCTGTAAAAAAGAGATGAGAAGAGAAATGAATCGCCTGCTGACAGACAAAAATAATTAAATTTACCTTAATTTATTTCCGGAGCTGATTCGCCACCACGTCATTAAAGAGGGACGTTAATTCAACGTTACGGCTCAAGTGATTTATGGATTGCTCATGTGTTGCAAGATCGATGGTGGCAACTTGATGAATGGCCAGGGCACACGATAACTAAACCCGTGATATGATTGGCTCAATATTGACTTTAACTAGTCACCTATAAAAGTGTGTTTTTTTAGAGAGCTGTAACATAATCGGTAATGAACCGCGTATAATAAAATCTGAATATTCTTAATATTCAACGGATATAGTCAAATTTGTTTAGGAGAAGGATTAAAATTGGAGACAATTGTTTCTTACTATTTGGTTCATTAAGTCCAAACTTAATCTTCTGAAGTTGTCTCTTTAATCAAAGAAAAATCATGGTTGGCTTGGCAAAGAACTTGGTCTGCCACAAAAGACAATAACCTAAGGGTTGTGGAGCCATATGTCCGACATAATCATCCCAAATATCCTGCTGACAGGAATGGAAGAAGTTGTACTGTACGTACACGTAGTATCCGGACATACTAGGCTCACCCACGAGTATTTAATGAGGAAAGACTCTCCTACTCAATGTCTTTCCTGGGGGGTACCTCTCACAGTGAACCATAACCTAACCGAATGTTATGCATTCCAATCTCTTGGGGATCAACATCTTTTCAGAAATAGTCTTGAAGAATCACTCAAAAGGGACCGCAATGCTATTAAAAACTTGATATTGTTCCTTAAGGAAACCAAAATACTTCACAAAATTTAATCATTAAATTTTAATCACATCTGCAAATTTGTACAAAATTTAATCACATTTTGTAATTCTTAATATAGGTACCTGCTAAGTTTTTTAGGTTTGTAGGTTTCTCTTCAAATTGTAAATATAACTGTTATTTTTACTTCTTTTAATTATAATGGTTATTCAAATTTTCTGCTTGTAATTTTTATCATTTAAATTGTATTTTTTAACTTCTCTTCATTTAACATTAATTTTATTTTTTAAACCGTATTTTTAGATTATATTCCTAAAATCATTAACCTTTTATTTGATTGTATTTATTAACTTATGTTTTTCTAGTGTTTAATATTTAATTTTAATGGTTTTTGTCAACTTTTCTCCTTGTACTTTTTAATATTTAAACTTTACTCGTTGACTGCTCTTCTATTAATATTAATCTTTTTCATAACGTATTTTTAACTTTTTTCCTTAAATCATTAACCTTTATTTTAATTGTCTTTGTTAACTTATCTCCTTTTAGTATTTAACTTTCAATTTTACTATCATATTCATCTGTAACTATTTTTAACTTTCTATACTTTAAATTGTATTTCTTAGATGTAGATTTGTTATGTATGCCTACGTTGATTCAAGGATAGGGCAAAAATGACCCAGGTGGTTGAAGGGCCCAAATAAATAACATAAAAGTACAAACAATAGTCTGAATTTGTTGTAACAATAATTAATGTAACATACTGATAATCCGGTGCAAATATTAATCAGGTGACACAGTATTCTGTTGAAATAAGGTTGATAATTTAGTTCCAAAGGCGTATTTTTTACATCGAACAATTTGATGATGTATTTGACGTCTAATTTATGACTTCAATAATAGCACAGTTTTCAAGACTTAATTGTTTTGTGTGAGTACTTTTTACACAATACTTTTTACACAGCTATTTTTTTAAAAATGATATAAAACTTATTGAAGGTGGCAAAATTACGATTATCGAAGTAGTAAGTGAAGTTAATTTGCTAATGCAAAAGATTTAACCTTTTCCTTATCACTATATTTTTAATAATGATACCGCATAAAAAAAAAACAATTTTCGGGTTGTTTATTATCATTATGTCCAAACAATGGCGGTCAAGTTATAACAACCGATCAACAATGCGAACATTGCTAAGCAGTTCTCGATAAGCAGTTCTTAACAATAATTCGTTATTATTAAAGTTTAACATTATGAAAAAAAATCGCATATTCTCTTCCCGTTCTCCTGTCGTTTCCTAACTTAACGTGCATTCTTTTCAAAAGTCGGGACTTCAAAACCCTGCGGGACTCGGGACAGTCACTCCAAAATGTGACGCCTGGTCACCTTACTCTTGTGTTCAATACCTCTTAAGCAAATATTTTATAAGGTCAACAGTGCTATAGTAAGGCACTAGCGGATCCAGGATTAACTTTGGGGGGGGGGCTGCAGCCCGAAAGATTTTTTTTTCACATACATATAACGACAATTAATTTGAAAAAAGAAATAAATTAACTACCTATATGAAAATGTGTTTAAGTTCTTGAAGTCCTATTAAATATAATTACACGAACAAGAATACTTTAAGAGATAGTTTTTAATATTTTTTTCTGTAAAACATAGTTATATTTTACCATTCTGGGGGGGCTTCGGCCGGAAAACCCCCTCCCCTCCGTAGATCCGCCTGTGTAATAAGGTAACCAGCCAAGGATAACGCTAAACCAACAACTTTCCTCACTTAATTAAATAATTATTTAATCAAGAAAATCCACTTTATAGAGGCTGGGTGCGCTCCACGAAGATCTCCCGACCCCAGGATCGATTCACGGTTGATGAAAAATTACTTATCAATAGGACTCGAACCCGGAACGTTGAGCTTCGTAGACAGTACCTCGCCACTGAGCTATCCTGCTTCCTTATGTATACATGTATGTATATATATATCACAATTTTCAGACATTGATTATCTAGATTTAGGAAACATCAAACTGTGTATTTTTTTGAAAACTTGCATTCAAAATTATTTAGGATTGCTAATATAAATTTTAAATATAGGTTTGTTGAAGTAAAAAGAAATCAACAACGTTTTGGAATTCATGTTTATCCTCTAAATGTTTCAAAATCTTAATAAAGAATTCTTGATGTACGCCATGATTTTTATTTATACACCCACAAATATAGTAACAATGGATCAAATTTGGAAAGTAGAGAAATTATCTGATTGAGATATTGAGTTATCACTGTTTTTTCAAAAAAAATAGTTCTGGAAATTAATAAAGTCCCTTCTAAAAGCATTTGATAATTGTGATGCTAAGTCAAATTTAAATGGAACATGGAAGACGAAAGACCAAAGGAAGGCAGTTAAAGAGACATGGAGACACAAATCTAATCCAACGTAATCTCCTGAGAGATGCAATCATACGCCTCAGGTAACCGAATCTCCTAACTTTGGTCCTATCTAAGGATCTGATTAGAAACATGTGTTTAAGTTACAGCTAGGTTTGTATATACAGGTTTGTATATCTGTAAATAAGTAGATTCGTATTTTTAAATCTCAAAAATGAAAATACAATAAATGAAAACAGTTAAATATAAATATATTAGTTTAAAAGAAAATATTTGTTGAAGACAAAAAGCAATCCCAAACCAGACCGGTAAGAGCTTATGTGAGTAGGTAAAGCAATAGTCAAGTTGATGATAATATGAAAACTACCCTTCTTCAAAAAACAAATCTTAGGAATTGTTCATAGAGCAATAGCTGGGACAAGAGAAAAGTATATTGCATAGAGATCTCAACATTCAATTTCCTCATCTAGCGTTCAGTTCAAGAAGACACATTTGCCAAAGCCAATATAAAATAGCAAGGAGTGATATTGAAAGATATATATCATCTCATTTCCCCTTGTCTGCACAAGTCCACTACTTGCAAAAGCTTTCTCGACCTCAATTTTCCTCCAGGAGAATTATTCTTGCAATAAGTCAAAGTTTTCGGTAAACATTTAAAAATATATACAGAAGGATTTATTTATACAGTAAATAATCTTCGGGTTATTTATTTAAAATTCATTACGATATGGAAGTAAAAGTGAATTATCGTAAATTTCGGGCCAACCCGATTAGCAGACACGATGCTTTCATGAAATATAAGAGTAAATATGTATTAAAAATAAAGAAATATTAACTCGGTATTATTTTCTTTTGTTTCGGTGTCGTATATTTTTTCGGTTATAATTTTTTATATAAGCCAACATTACACCTATGTTTTCGCTCGTCCTACGACGTTTCAGATCGTCCAGCCACTTTCAATTCACACTCATATCTAATATTCTTTAGTTAACTTTTTATAATGGACCAGTACATGATAGATAATTATAAAAAAATTCATATTTCAAAATACGAATATATATATATATATATAACTTATGCGACTTTGAACTCAAATGATAAAAAAAAAGGAGAAAAGGGGCTGTTAAATGACTCACACGGCTTCAGAAACAATACTGCTTTATTTGTGAAGTAATCCTTCTTATATACACTTTAGAGCTTTGTTTACATACCAGGAAGGTATTAAGGCTGATACTGCCCGACTCCTGTCCTTATCTCCCCCCCACCAGTTTACGAAAAGCCTTTCGAAAACTTTTAATTCTCGAGTGAAGTGAACTGTATCAGCCTCACCACCCTGTTTCCTGTACGCTCAATACAATAATAATATAAAAAAAAAATACAAAATCGCTCAATACAATAATAATATATAAAAAAAAAATACAAAATATCATAATAATAGCAATACAACCAACTGAGGAGTTCTCTTGCATTGTCCTACAACAGAGACACTACTCTATGAATAAACAAATACACTTCTTTTCGCTTAAAACTACAACGCAAAATATACAATAACGCAAAAACGGTTTTCTTAAAAAACAACATACAATGGAATTAAAAAAAAACACAGCACTTTTTCCTATATACAACTCATTTTACATTGAAACACAAAAGCCAAAAAAAAACTTTTCTGTGTGCAGGAAAGAGAGCACCACGGTTCATTTATTCTTTGTCTGCCCCTACAAACGGGAGTTTCAATTGCTCGATATGGACTGTGCGTCTCTTTTTAGGCTCCTTCATACTCTCTATCGTCACCAAATTATGTTCCCTGATGGCAACCACCCTGAATGGGCCCTCATATCGCGTCAATTCCTTCCCTCGATTCGTTCCCCTTCTCCGGTACACAATAGTCCCGATTTTCAAATCCCCCATTTGGTCGCGTAATCTGAGATTCTCTCTATCTACCCTCTTCGTCTTTTCCCTTTCTATTCTCCTTCGTACCGTGTCCCACGTCTTCTTTAACTCCACCCTATTATTACCCATTTGTTCGGCCACGTGGTCGTCAATCGCCGTTTCCGCGCAATCCCGCCTTCGTTCCCGCATCCCAAACAGTACCTCGAAGGGTGAGAACCCAGTTACGGAATGGATTGAATGATTATACGCTATTATCGCCTTTTTCATCGCAATGTCGGGCTCCAATCCTTTTTCTCCCTGATACACGCGTATATGGTCGCTCAAGGTACTATGTAGCCGCTCGATGCTACCTCTGCTCTTGGGGTGCCCTGGTGTATTGAAATGCCAGTTTATCTCTAAGCGTTTTGCCTCCTCCCTCATTGCGCTATTATCAAATTCTCTTCCTCCATCCGAGGAGACTCTCTCCGGTACCCCATAAAATTGCATCCATGTTTGGATGGCTTCCAAAACTGCATCGGACGACCTCTCCAATATCCGATATGCCATAGCAAGTTTGCTAAAAGTATCGATCATGGTTACCCACTTATACCCTCTCCATGTGAAAGTGTCGATCTGGAGATCTTGCAATGGTGCGTCTCCCGTGGGTGTCTCTTCCTGTCTTCCCCGAGGCGGGTGTCTGTCGTACTTCGTGCGCATACACACCTCACATGTTCCAATTGTTTCTTGTATGGTCTTCCTCATTCCCCACCAAAAGTATTTCCTGCGCAGTGCCTGTAAGGTTTCGTTCACTCCCCTATGGTTCGTCTTCCCCTGGTGATATGCAAGAGTCACCTCCTTTTGCCGTTCCTCGTCCGTTATCGTTTCCACCATATATCTGCATCGGACAAATATTCTATCTATTCCGATTTTTTCGGATCTCCACATCCTCTTAATCTTTTCCCACATTGTGGCGTTTCCCACATAGAGATGATTCGTCTTCCCTGGCTCCGATGCATCCTTCAGCGCCCTGCAGATCTGATCCTCACGCACCCCTGGTTGCGACCAGACCGTGTGAACCTTACTTCTACCGTAGCGGCTGTAGTCGATTTTCATCATACCCGCCGTCCTAGTCTTCCAGATGACCTGGTGACGCTTATCGTTGATGATCTCATCAATTTCTTCTATCTCTGCTGGCCTCTCCTCCGCCGAGCTCTCCTCTTCGGGGGACTCCTCTTCCTGCTGTCCATCTCTCGTACCGTCCTCCCCTTCCCTTTCCGGTGTCCATTCACTCAGGAACTGTCGAACATCACGCGATGGTCCACCACTGTCTTCCTCGATTGCATTCACTACTATGGCTCTCGACAGCCAATCGGCCACCACATTCTCCCTTCCTGGCTTATACACTATTTCAATGTTATATTGACCGAGAAATTCCTTCCATCGCGCGACTCTCGCAGAGGATTCTTTTAATTTCCCAACCCATTGAAGGGGCCTGTGATCGGTGTGGACTCTGAACTTTCTTCCGAATACGTAAGGCCGAAAATGATCAATAGCCCACACTATCGCGAGCAATTCCCTCTCCAAAGCGCTATCTCTCGTCTCAGCCTCGGTAAGGCGTCTACTCGCGTATGCTATGGGCTGCTCTCCACCTACTCCATCCTGCGACAGTACTGCTCCCAGCGCATACTCGCTGGCATCCGTGGTGATCGTGAACTGCTTACTGAAGTCCGGAAACGCTAATACCGGTTCTGTTTGTAAACGGTCCATACACTTCCTAATGTTCTGTTCCATTACTGGTGTCACGATCATCTTAGCCCCCTTTTTCAGCAGATTATTGATCGGGACCAGGTACTCTGCCATTTCCGGCACAAACCTCCTATAATAATTAAGCGTTCCCAGGAGCCTCCTGATTCCTTTAACATCTCGCGGAACCGCCATTCGCCTAATAGCCTCTACCTTCTCCGCGTCCGGCCTAACCCCGTCCTTCGAAATTGTGTGGCCTAAAAAATTAATCCGCTCTTGTCCTAATAGGGATTTCTCCCTGGATAATTTTAGACCAAAACAGCGCAACCTCTCGAATACGTTTCGCAGGTGTTCCACGTGATCCCCTTCCGTCTTGCTAAATACCAACAAGTCGTCCATATAGACCTGGCATACGGTTTCATCCAACCCTCTCAAGAATTCGTCCATTAAGCGCTGAAAGGTTATCGGAGCATTCTTTAGTCCAAACGGCATCCGGGTGAACTCGTAATGCCCCCTTTCGAATGTGAATGCTGTTTTATGCTGATCCTTCGGGTGCATCTTTATTTGGTGATAACCAGCTTTGAGGTCCAGAGTACTAAATATCACCGCCCCACTCAGCCTGTCCAATATGTCCTCGAATCTCGGGATCGGGTATTTTTCGTCTATCGTGTTCTCATTTAGCTTCCGATAATCTATTACCACTCGGTACTTCTCTTCTGTCTCTCCCGGCACTCCCTTTTTCCTCACCGCCCACAACGGACTGTTGTATGGAGAGGTGCTGTTGACTATTATACCCTGCTTTTTTAAATTCTCTAATTCTTCCCGAATATGCTGTCTAAGTGCTTGTGGATATCGCCTCTCCATCACGTATGACACCCGCTCCTGCTTTAGTGGTATTTCGTGGACTGTCCTTCCCGTTACGCCTAGTATCTCTCCCTCCTTGAAGAAGATATCCTCGTATTCTACTCTTATGGCCTTCCTCCAATCCTCGACTCGATTTACCGCTCCTATCCGCGCTTTCGTACCCCTTATGCTCTCCGTACTCCTGTACCTCTGTCCTCCTAACTTGATCTTCCAAGTCCCATTCCTGTACTCGACTCTAATCCCTACTTGTCCGAATAGATCGCACCCTATTATCGCCTGGTATTCCCGAGTTATGTTTCCAACAATGTGCACTTTCAAACTCCCCTTTCTACCTGCCCAATGATTTAACTCAACGACCGCTTCTCCTTCCACCTTACACGCCCCTCCTAGGGTAATTAATTTACACTCGCATCCCTGAATCCGGGGTGCGCTCTCCCTACCACACAGCCTCTCTAGTGCCCCACGGGTCATAATAGTGCAAGTACTTCCCGTGTCTACCAAGCACCTCACTCCCCCTTTTATCGTGATGATTGGCAACCAGCAGGACTTACCTCTTATGTTATTGCAGGTCGCTGTGCGGTCGCCGCTCTGAAGACACACTCCTCAGATCTTTGCCTGCTTGCTCCTCCTCGATGCCGCTCGTCTTTGTCCGCTCCACTGCGTGCTCCTTCCTCCTTCATCTCCGCTGCTCCCTGGTTCCTCTTCTTCCGTCTCCGAGGCTTCTGATATCTCCGTTACCTCTTCCGAAGGCCCGCTTCGTCGAGTCATATTAGGGTTCCTCCTCACCTTATGCATATTGACCTCCATCGGCTCATCTTGTGCCGTCTCCCTCCTTCTAAACATGTACGGGCATTGCCGCGCAATGTGTCCTTCTGTTCCGCATTCGAAACATTTGGTACGGGGGCATTGTGCCACTAGATGTCCCGTCCTGCCGCAGCCATGACACTTCCTTTCTTCCTTACGGGGTCCATTTCGTGGCCTGGGTGGTCCTGGTTTTCTTTCCCCTGTTGTGATCCTTCCTCTGTTTCCGTATCCAGACTCCCTTTTCTTCCACCCTATCGGTGCGGACCTGAAGCGTCTCTCGCTTACTCGGTTCCATCCAGCTTCCTCTATCTCCATTCTACTTTCTTCCTCCCTTGCGCTAAAGTCGACCATCTCCTGGGCACACTCCAGGAACGACCGCTCTCTTGGTAAGCCGTCCCTCTTTCCCGTCTCCTTGGCCAGTTGAACCTTGAGGATAGTTGACAAAAACTCCATCCTGGCCTCTACCTCTCCTGCACTCATCATTTCGCGCATCTTCTCCGTGATGTGATTAAACTTCGCCAATAGTACTCCCGCATACTGCCCGTTTGTTTGTCGTTGCGCCCGTCGTTCTCTGAACATCTGGAAGATGTCCTCCTCTGGAGTCCATCGGCCTCCCCCAAAAGCCTTCTTCAACCTCTGTTTGATCACCGGCCATGCTGTGTCTTCGTCTGCCTGTATCTGGTTAAGAACACTCCTCCGTACTCTACATACCAAGGCTGCTTTCAATGCTTCAGCATCTCCCAGGTTCACCAAATCTTCCGCCACCTTTGCCTCGATTCTAGAAATGAGACGGTCCCCACCTTTCAGAAAATGGTTCAGCTCGCCTATCTCTCCACCGAAGCGTTCCAAGTCCGCTATAGCTCTCCTTAGATCCTGAGTGGTCGCTGCTCTTACTTTCATCCACTCCAAGGCATTGGCGTGTGCTTCCGCCAATGTGTCCCTTGGTAGCGGAGGGATTTCCGGAATCTGCGGAATTTCCGGAGCCTGATGAACTTCAGGTGCAATTGGTATTCCCGGGTTAGGGATTCCGTCTGTCGCCATTCTGCTTCTATTTTCCTGTTTGAGCAAGTAAGAGAGAAAAAAGAAAAAATAATTTCCTACTTACTGGGCAATAACAATATTCCCGGGTTTCGGCACCACTTATGCGACTTTGAACTCAAATGATAAAAAAAAAGGAGAAAAGGGGCTGTTAAATGACTCACACGGCTTCAGAAACAATACTGCTTTATTTGTGAAGTAATCCTTCTTATATACACTTTAGAGCTTTGTTTACATACCAGGAAGGTATTAAGGCTGATACTGCCCGACTCCTGTCCTTATCTTATATATATATATATATATATATATATATATATATATATATATATATATATATATATATATATATATATATATTTAATTTATCAATGATTATACAAATAATCATGCATAAAAATTTAACTAAAGAATATTAGATATGACTGTGGATTGAAAAATTGTTTTTAGGCTTGAAACTGGCTCGACGGGCCGAAACGTCGTAGGACGAGCGAAAACATCGGTGTAATATTGGCTTATTTAAGAAACGGAAGAAATATTAACTGTTAAAAAATTCAAACATTGAAAAAACAACTTTAAAAATTTTATAACTCTTAAAAAAAAATTTAATAATAATAAAAGTTTAGATTTAATGATTATTGTAATAAGTCATACCAATAAAAAAAGTTGCAAATCAGAAATAAACTAAAACTTTCACAAAACAAATCGTTCACGAATGAATCAGAGCAACTTATATCAAAAATATTTTATTACTTTTCCCCAGAATTTTCTCTTCATTTTCTGTTTGATTAATTGTTTTTATATATAACATGATAGTTATATAAAAATCCAGGAAAAAACGGTCATTCCGCGAATGTTATGAGGTGCTTAGCCGTTTAACGCTCCGCAATTTTTAGTTTTATTTGTTATTTATATAATGAAATTTACAACTGTATAAACAATACAGCTAGTAAAAATGCACACATTAGAAATAATGAAATGAAAAGACTTGAAGAGATACTGCCCAGTGGTAGCACTCCCTATTTAATTCTAGGTAAGAAGATCACGAGGTCATCTTCTTTTCAGACGCCTAGGGAGATTATCAGGAATCGAGGAAGAAGCAAGGCTGGAAACAAGTGGATTCGGATGAGACTGGAGTTTATCGCGAAAGGGTAGGTATCTGGCTCAGGCTAAATCAGCGGCATATGTAACATTTAAGTCTTTATGAATGATTTTATTTGTGACAAATTATGGAGCATTAAGGATATTACGAAAGATTTTGGATTGTAAGGATTGGATACGATACGCATTCGATAGTTTGGTAGAGACCCAAACCTGGACTCCGTATGTCCATATAGGTCTTATTATGGTTAAGTAGATGAGTCTTTTGTAATTAATAGAAAGTTTACTTATATACGGCACTAAACTTAAACTTAGGATCTTGTATGATCCTATAAATAAATGCAACAATATTAAAAGTTATGAAACAAAATACTGAAGTGGAGTGATAATTTTTGATATTTTGATCTATTTTAAGTTGATATTGATTTAATCTATTTTTATGATAAAAAAGGTCATTACTAACAATTTCATTACCCGAAAAATTAAATAATTCTGAATCGGGTTGAAATTGTTGACTAGCATAATAAACGTATATTTGTTTATAAGGCTTCGCAGGGAATAAATAAACATCCATGTATTCTGATTGTTATCTACAAATTGATTTTTTTTTTCGAATTTACAATATGTATAGAGAAATCGTTGGAAAAAAAAAATGAGAGAGCTCACAAATCCACTCATTAAAATTTAAAAATAAGACAAATTTATTTTAACTGAACCAAAGACAAAATTTCGATTTTATTTTTTGTGATTGTAAAAAATAGAGAAATAACTTAAACCAGTTCCATCAGTTTATATTTATTTCACAACTTATAAAATCCTTCCTGGATAAAAAAACTTCCTTCGAATCTTACCCTTTTGAATTCGTATAAATAAAGATGATTTAACTGTAATAAAAATCTTATTTTGCCGTAGAATGCGCCATTCAGTGGCAATCCGATCCTATACTAAACCAGTTTGAATGCAATTCTCATTGATAAAAACTTTTTCATAGAAAGGTACTATATAGTGCAATAAAATCTAGATATTTCGGATAACAGAATACGGTTGCAGTAAATTTAGAAACATCAACAATGAAAATCTCTGTTATAGCTTTAACGATTTATTACCAAACTATTATAATTTTAAATAAATTTTTTTTCTATTATTAAATAAACGTTGGTTTTTATTAATTGATAATTCAAGTTATTAGTAGTAGAAATGAGGTGGGTAATTTTAAGAAAAATAAAGCTTTATGCCTGACAGAATATTTCAAATGATCTTTTAACATGTTTTAAGTCTTGATAAAATGCGGTCATATTATAAAGTTGTAAATTTAGTGATTCTGTCTAAAATAGGAATAACATATTATTAAATTCAGTTTTGATCCGATTCAAGTGTTTGTTACATTATAACGTTTTTCCACTTATGTAACCAATTACTACGATTTTTTGAGATATTTAATATTCCGAAAGATATCTAATAAGCCTATTTAAAAAAGCATAGTTAAATTGATTTTCACTAAAGATTTAGTTGTTAACTTTCTGTAAAGCCATTAATATTTCAGAAGAATAATTTAGATTTCGCTATTCGCTAAAAGAGTTTCTGTGTTATTTTTTAGATCTAAAGTATTAAAAAATATATAAGTATTATGAATTTTTTACTCTCTTCCATATAATCGTATTTATTTCTTTTATCTAACGTTTCAGACTCTTTATTCATCCTCAGAGACAATTTTAAAATTACTGATGTTCTTTTATCCTTATATTATTATGAAGCATGTCAGAAAACATTTGTCTTTATATTCCAAACTACATTTAAATAAATAATACATTTATAGTAAAATTAAATTGAACTTGTTTTTATTTAAATAAAATATCCAACTAAGCATATATGTATTTATTTAAACGTAATTATGAATATAAAGACAAATGATTTCTGACATGCTATACAATAATATAAGATGGATAGAAGACCATCAGCAGTTTTAAAATTGTTTCTGAGAAGGAGTAATGAGTCCGTCTGTCTGTCTGTCTGTGCCAAGATTTTCTCTAGAACTACTGAACCGATATTGTTGCTTCTTTTATTTTGTAGGGTTTTGACTACTGATGTCTGTGACAGAAATTTGGTAATGCATGCGCAATAGCTTGCGCTCAATAAATGAAAGACATGTTTTTCTATAGACTGTAGCGCGAAAACGGCTTTTGTTTGACAAAATTAAGCTATGAGAAAAAGTTTTTGATCAGCAATATTAGAGGGTATTGAAATTTTTATATTGATCTACCTTAAGGCGGTTTACATTGTTTTAGTTTATCAAATAAATCGTACTCAAATCTTTTCTTTGATCAATTTTCAGAAAAATAAATCTAATTAATTTTTTTTTTTTTCATGAACATATAAAAACTTTTCTGAAATAAGTAGGAAAGTCGTGTGAGTGGACAAACCAGAATTTTTATATAATGACTTAAAAATTGATTAACTTCTATCATGTTATCAAATATAATATATTATTAACACTAATGGCTCGGGCAGAGAGACAATATATGTTTCTGCAATCTGCAAACTGGGACGGTGTGAGTAATCGTAGCAAGATTGCTTGTCTGTTAGCGATTCCTTTTTTTTTTTTTTTTTTTCACTTTTTTAAATATTTTAAAAATACATTTTGTGGAAATTGTAAAACATATGTGGAATTGATTGATATATTTTATGAGGCTCTTTGCAAAAATTATGGTTCATCACAAACCGGAACTGAACTGGATCTTGATGTCACGTCGAAATCTTTAAAACAAAATTTATCTGATTTAATGTTGCCCACATGTGAGACCAAGACACGTCAATAAGTATATTGGTTATACCAATTCCTTACATGAAATAACTGAAATTGCTAAGTATTAGTCACTCTTTTGCCTAAATTTTTATTCATAAAAACAATTTTTATTTACTGAATATTTAATAGTCGACCGTTGCATTATAAAGGAAGGAGATGGTCCGGGGTTTTAATAAAACTTTCAATAAATAGTTTAATATAACTTTCAATAAAATAGTTTTACCACTATTTAGCCTTTTTATGACCGCAACCCCGGACCATCTCCTTCCTTTAATTTTTATTTACCATTCTTGGTCTTGGGATTGCAATAGTTTAGCGGTCTTAGTCTTAGTCTTGCAATGTTCAAGACCAAGACCGATTTCTTCCCCCCCCCCATTTTATCTAGTTATTTTTTGTTATTATTACTCTTTTACTTATATTTTATTTTATTTTTTCCATTAAACCTACCAGCTCATTATTTTAATAATAATATTTTATGAATAAGGCGCTATGACCTAGATGTTTTTCGTCTATAACATTAAACCGATTTTGGGCATCACTAATCTGATTCGATCCTTCGACTTTTGGAAATAATCTGAATTACAAAACCCCTTATATTTTTCTATGATTTTTATTAAAGTATGTGGTTATTTTAGAATCGAAATTCGGGATTCATCACTTTTCCGTGAAATTCTATT
The DNA here is from genome assembly GCA_928085145.1 of Nezara viridula. Classification (NCBI taxonomy): domain Eukaryota; kingdom Metazoa; phylum Arthropoda; class Insecta; order Hemiptera; family Pentatomidae; genus Nezara; species Nezara viridula. Next base: position 131,008,754 of record OV725079.1, read on the forward strand.
TCGTTTGATAACTTCATTCATTACTATCCATCGCTCCTGAGTCCCGAAAAATATATCTATGTTACGCTATTCCATATGTTGTATTATATTATTTGTACGATTTATTGAACTTTCCTGTAAGTTCCTATTATGTCAAAAACAGTGAAATAGTAGTAGCTCTGACTCCCTTCATATTAGATAGATAGACATATAATATATCTATTGGCTTAAATATACAATTTAGTCCCTATAACATCGATATGATACAAATTATAGTAGAATTTAATTAATAATTAATTGAGGCGTTTAGTTTCAAAGGCCATTAAATCATCTTTTTTCCCAAAAGAGTTTTAATTCTTTTTATTTATTTTTTATTAGTTTTTAATTTTAATTTCTTTTATTTTTCATGAGTTTTTAATGCCAGAAATGATGTATCTATTCGTCTAAATCCTCTAAAGATCAATACCAAAAGATTTGATTTTCTATCATACACCTTTTATTGTTGATAGTTAACCTTCTTATTTTTTATCAAAATAATCTTAGATAGTTATGGAATATATGGTATATTTATTTTATTACTTGTGAATCGTGCAATGTATTCTAGTCAATAAGTAGGAATAATTAATACCTAAAGGGGTCACGGACATTGTATTCGGACTTCTATGGTCAGTCACACACAAGACTACGAAAACAATAATAATAATTTATTATTAATTAGTTACACTGATTTCTTATTGGACAATTTAATGATTTATTTGACGATAAAAAGAACGTAAAATTGCAACAGACATAACAGCGACAATAAAAAGCTATATTCAATGAGGAAAGCTACCCAGAATGGATATCTCCGTGAGGCACGCGAAGCCGAGATCTCAACCAGATAAAGGGCTTTGGAATTTTTTATAGGAATCTAGATCCATAATTGTGGTCCGGTTGGTAATTTTTAAAGGCTGCACTGTACCTAATTATCAATAAAATAAATCAGCGGTGTTATAGACCCGCACATAGATGCACATACATACAAAACATGATTAAATAATACAAAAAAAAAAAACAGAAATACAATTCGGTGTTTTTTTTTTTTTGTTTTGTTACCTCCTAAAAGCACTATTACATTAAACATAAAGAAAGGATATTAAATAACAAGAGGTAATTATTACTGCTATGTTAAGAGAACCCTTTAACAGTGAAATTACAACGAATTTAAAAATAGTAATTATAGACTACTTGTTTTGTTTTGTGTTTTTTGTTTGCATTAGGAGATCTTTTTCTTTCGTTACACGGTATTCCTTTTAGAGTCGAATGTTCCATGTTTCGAACAAATTAATGCCTTCAAATGAATTACTTATTGGCTGGATAAATACATCGTGAAAGCATAAAATTTTAAATATATTAATATAATCTTATATTATAGAATAATACTTTACAAAAATTAAATACTAATTTCAACTGTTGACTTTGAGAATTTGCATATACTCGCATAACTTACTATTTTATTGATTGGAAAATATTCGACACAATATAACATTCTCAGTGATATGGAATATATAATATATATATATGTATATATATATATATATATATATATATATATATATATATATTATATATATATATATATATATATATATATATATGTATGTATATATATATATATATATATATATATATATATATATATATATATATATATAACATATATATAACATATATATATATATATATATATATATATATATATATATATATATATATATATATATATATATATATATATATATATATATATATATATATATAGTTGGTATCCGTATTTCAGAAAACCTTCACTTGTTTAAAAAAAAAAAATACGATATATCTTTCTATGGAAACTACAATAAGAGATTTTTTTTTCTTATAAAGATAAGAGCATTAATAGAGTGCACTATATTACATCAGCGTTGTGATATAATATAGTGATTGTATTCATGAACAGACAAATAAAAAAAGTATATATTCTTGAGCAGAACAACCAACTCAACTTGAAGTTTTAAAGTTTTTGTTTTAATAAATGTATAATATATATGTACTTATTTTTTATTCGTTATTTTTTTTTTAGAAATACAAAGAGGAATAAATATACTATTGGCTCCTTATCTTTCTTTTCTTAGAGAAATACGAAGCTTAGTAAATTTTAAGTTTTTAACCGAGTCATAACTGTTTTGAGTGGATATGGGTAGAAAACTGAAGATGTCGATACAGTCCCATATACAGGTAAACTAAGGTGTTTGATAGAATGTTTGTTGAATAGGTTAATCGGAGAGTGCTATGAAACGGGATATCTTAGTGGGTAAGCCAATAACTTCCCATGCTCAAAGGCCACTTGTTCCACGTAATTATTTATTTTGTTACATTAAGGGTGGGTCGACCACGGGATCGGGAGATCCTAGTGTGCACACCCAGCCTATATGAAATGGATATTAATTAATGGGAGAAACGTGGCGATTGAGCGTGATCTCCAATTAATCACCTTCCTGTACAACCATTGGTCTTCACACAGTACTTTCTTACAAAGTAATCAACCCAAGATAACCAATTGTAGGAGTCAAATCGAAATATATATGTCTCAAATACAATAATTGTTGACTAAATGTTTAAAAAAAAGAAGACAAAATAACAGCTCAAGAGGAAATGCATGAAATTAGTGTCCCCATTTCAAAAGACATCTAGGTCAGTCCCAAGGACCGCTTGGGAATAAGTAACTAATCCTGACACTTCTTTAGGAAAAATGTGAGCCTGTCCACCAGCTACGTGATAAATGTGCTAACGTCCGTGATAAATGTAGAATCGATTTCAAGCGACGAACACTAATAGTCCAGACATTTTTCCTAACTACTGATCACGATGAGAGAGGTTTAAGTAAATTGATTAAAATGGACATTCTACAAAATTAGCGGAAAGGAGATTGGTGGGGTTGATCAGTACAAAATTATGTTTTTATATTCAAAACAAAAACTTCGATTCTATAGCGATACCAAAGAACCAGCAATGCTTCATTTCAGATCAATATTCAATACAAGCTGAGAGGTTTTATGTAAGAAAAGAAGAAAAATATTAACGAAATATGGATATTGTTTGTTTTTGAAAAGATTTTTTTAAATATTATTTCTTAATGATATTTACAACGGCATTATATAAATACATCTAGTAAATTTGAACATATGGATATAATGACATGAAAACACTTGCTGAGTAACTACCCAATGGTGGCACTCTAATGATATGTCTACCTTAGGAGATCAAGGGGCCATCTTCTTTTCAGACGCCTCGGAGGGATATCAGGAATTGAAGAGGAAGCAAGGTTAGAAACGAAAGGGTTGGGATGATTCTGAAGTTTATTATGGAAGGATAGGTATCTGGATTGGGCCAGTTGTGAAACATAAGAAACATTAAGGTCATTATGGATGGTTTTATTTGTAACAAAGTAGGGAGCATTGAGGATTTTACGAAGGATTTTGGATTGTAAGGATTGGATACGAGAGAAATTCGATGGTTTAGTGGAGCCTCATAGCTCAACTCCGTAAGTCCAAATAGGCCTTGTTATAGTCATGTATATGAGCCTTTTGTAATTAATTGGAAATTTAGAACGTTTGTCTAATAATTGCTGAAGTAATCGGAATCGCCGAGCGGTTTCTTATCGTTTCAGTCTGGTATGAGAAAAGATTTAAAAAGAATAAAATATTTTTTTAAAAAACATTACATATTTTGAGAAAAAACTCAACCAAGTAGTTCATGAGGGCATTCATTATTTCACAATAAATTTTTCCGATACCGATGGATATACATACGATTTTATGGTAATAGATAAAAAGTTTTAACTTAAGGAAATACGGTCCTAACTAAAACAATTCTTTCTTAAATTGATGAAAATTTGAATTACCCCAATTTCATGGTGATATGCACTATTTACACTATATCAAGTTTAAAAAAGATTAATATAGTTCCGTTAGTTTTATAATTAGTTTTTTAAAGAATGCGTGAATAATTGACATGCCTGACTTTGAATGAAAAACATTGAAAATTATGATAATTTGAGTTGTAAATAATAATCAATAAGAATACATAATAAGTACAAGAGAACACTAAATGTAAAGATGGTAATTTGCTGCAGCCCTGATAATTTATTGTATTAGTTATAAAAAAAAAAAAAATCATAAAAATATAGAAAGGGTTTTGGTTTTTTAAACAAAACAGATTGTAAATTAGGCCTGCTACGCTTTAATATAATAAATGAGTATTTATTTGAAGTAAAAGACAGCGAAACAATTTTAATTGGGCAACAATATTAATTTTGTAATAAATACCAACCATCTTTCTGAATACCTAGGAAAATATGAAAGAGACTGTTAACCTTCAACCTGTAGGTTTTAGCAATTATCTTTTACATTTTACAAATACTTTGAAGTTATTTAATTAAGAATGTTAAGGGTATTTATTTGAAAAAAAAATGCGGTGTCATCGAACGGGTCAAGACCACACAATAGAAGTGAATACAAGACAGAATTAATAATATGAAATATATATATATATATATATATATATATATATTTTTTTTTTTTTTTTTTTTTCATATTGAAAATGAAATAATGGAGGTCAGTAATTTGTTGAAAAACTATCGAGTGCAATACGAAATCGAATAGAAACAATTAATTTCTTATTTATTATAATTACGGATAATTAAAAAAATATCTAAATTGACATCTGCAAATCCGTATCTCGATTTTCCATGGTATTTAAATTTTGAGATATTTTAGTTCAAATATTAAAAAAAAAACTCGTTATTTGGTTTTAAATTCTATTTTCTTTTTTTGCCTCTTCAAAACGGCATCACGTCAAGGTACAATTTCGAATAATAGCCCATCGAATAATAGTAAATTTGGACATAATTGATATAATGACATGAATACACTTGCTGAGTAACTACCCAATGGTAGTAGCACTCTAGATTTATAAATAAAATTTAAATCGATCCTTGATTACTAAGTGATACGATTTTACATAAGTAATAATGATTAAATTGTGAAAAAAAAGTGTTTTTGATCAGCAATTCAAAATAACCTTTAACACACAAATTATGTTAAATATTAATATGCATTCATACGTTATTAATGTACACATTTTCTAATATATTTCTGAATTCTTGCTTAACATGCCTCCCTGAAGAAGGCTTTTAATAAAATAGTTTTGCCACTATTTTAGTATGTTTGTGACCGCCACCCCGAACAATCTCCTTCCTCCAAAACTATTAATATTTATGATTTTAAAAATTTGTTCAAAAATGATGATCTAGATATGATTTTTATCATATATGACCAAAAATAAAAATAGCTCTTAATAAAATTCATCAAACGATTTTTAAAAATCCCAAATAAAAAGTTTGATCAGATTTTATTTTTATTTTTTATCGATTTTAAACTCTGTCACAAAACGAAGTGCTGAGCGGAACCTAAAGAATTTTCCAATTCAATAAATCAAAGGAAGTACAGTAGGAAATGCAAGAGCTCAAAATATGAATATTAATCAGTGGTTTAATTTAAAACTATACATAATTTTTTTTAATCATTACTATACTTTTTTAATTTTAATTTTTAATAATTACTATAATTTATTTTTTTTAATTATCGATTTTAAACTCTGTCACAAATTGAAGTCCTGAGCGTGCCTAAAAAGGTTTTCAATGGAAGTACAGTAGAAAATGCAAGAGTTCAAAATATGAATATTAATCAGTCATTGAATTTAAAATTATACACAATAGCTCATCGCTCTCGATGTGATATGTATTTCAAGTAACAATAAGTACACATGATATTTATATACTATGTTAGTTCCAAAGCTCAAAATAAATTTTGGCATATTTTTGGAAATTTTATCCTGCTATGAATAGAAATCGATTTAACCTATGGGTGCTATTTAGGCGACAATAAAAGAGCTAAATAGGAAGGAGAAGCCGTCCTTCTAGCCCTAAATGTCAAAGTATTTGGCATTACAGCAAAAGCTATTTCCAAACGACAGCTATATTACCGGCCTGATAGCCAATCCTCGGTCAGTCACTCAAGTCAATGAGTTCGATAGATGGAGTGAGGTCAGCAATGATGGCCTCTATAAATGTAATGATAATACAAAAATGGGTTGCTACTAAAGGAACTATCAGAGGCTGACACAGACAACCAAAACTGACGTTGTGCTTTAGTGAAACAAGGACCCTCTTCGATGCCAATAAACAATTTTCAAACAAAGCATAAATAAAATAAAAATAAATGAAAAATAATAAAAGTATGAAAAACAGCAATTTTTATGGCTGCTTAAATATATGTATATATATATATATATATATATATATATATATATATATATATATATATATATATATATATATATATATATATATATATAAACATTTATTGGATGAATAAATTTATCATGGTAATAATATAAATAGATCTAAAAAGTTAAATGATATAAATGAATATATTTCTTGCTAAACCATTGCGTCCTCAACAATTTAAACCAGTTTTTCAATAAATAAATAAAATAATTTTTTAAAGGTTAAAAAAACATAATTAATGTTAATTTAAAAAATAAAATAAAGATGAAACTTCATTCTGAATAGATGCTCTTAGAGCAACCAGTCAATGCAAATAAAGATCTAAATCTTAAATTAATAATTTCTCAGGTTTTAACCTTTTGGTTTATATTTTTCAATAATGAACCATTGTAATCCACAAACCTAACCCTCTCCCTCTCAAAATTTGAGGTTTTATGTTTGAGGATAAGTATAATTCGAAAATTGAATAAAACTCATTTTGTCAGTCTTTTTTTTTGGGGGGGGGAGAGGGTCCCTTTCCTCACCTTTAAGGCTATACGGGGTTTTCCCGGGACAGGGGGTGTGGGCGGGGATTTAAAAGACTCCCCCGGCACCGGGACGCGAAGTCGTGTCTATTTTTACCTCGTGTATCAGGTTGTCGAGACAGCGGTGCTGTGCACACACGTTAGCCCGTTCGACCACCCCGTCCCTATTTTCTGTCTGCCGTCTGCGCTTTTTCTTCGAAACTACTGGACCAACTTTGTTCAAACCTGGATTTAAAGTCAGTGATCACCCAAGTACGAACCTCCTACATCGACATAACTATCAACCTTTTAATTTCGAGATGGCGGCCGAAAAACGCCAATGAAACTTCGCTAAAATATTCTCCTCCATGCTTTTAAACTATATGTATATAACATATGTATAGAACATACAAAAAGTATTTCCCTTTTAAGATAGAGGCCGAATATCCCGTGTTGTATAGGATGCAGCGTCTTAATGGCCATGCCGATTTCAAGGAAACATGGCAAGTCTTCTCTTTCGAAATGCTTTCAATTTTCTATATAATAAACTTCAACGAACAGAAGCTGAAAAAAAATTAGGAGAGGTAAAATTAGAAACTCAAAAAGTATAAACTTTTTTGTTTAAACGAAATCCTAAAACCATTTAAAAAACAGTTTGCAGATGTTCTACTACAAAGCTTATTGCCGTTGTTCTGATTTTTTGAAATAGTTACATCAACTAAAGCAATGCCTTTATTTTCTTAGCAAGTTACTAATGAAAACAAAAATTATTTAGGCCAATAAAATGCATCACCCTTTATTTATATTGCTTTATGTCACAATGAAAGTAATGTTACTTGTTTGAAATTAATAAACTATTGTGTAATAATTTGCAGCGTTTTAATAACAAATACTTTCTAGGTAGGTTTTAATTTGTAAGATTTAATTTTAAGTTGAGGTGTCACCTTGCCGGGCTTATCAGACCGTGAGCAACTTCAGGTAACTTAATATCAATGCCAGGATTATGTGTTTATATAAGACTCTAAACTTATTTATTATTAATCTATTCATTATACCTAGATTTCGGGTCTTGAAGCTCTAATTTTTATAAAGTAAGGCCATATTCCACCAACATTTTATTTATTTTTTATTTTATCCTGAGAAAGTTTCGGCCAACACTAGGACAAATTTCTAGTCTGGAAAATTTGTAAGATTTACGTACATGATAGGAAATTAAAAACGTATAACAATTGATGTAAAGTATAAATGTATGAAAAATAGATTAACAAATCATGTAATAGAAAATTAATGTTTTAGTTGTAAACGTAATCAAATTGTAATCTAGTTTTGACAAAAGAATTTCCATACTCGAAAATGGGTCTAGTGTTGGCCGAAACGTTGGTAGGATAAAATAAAAAATAAACAAAATTTTGACAGAATATGGCTTTAATTTACAATAATTCTAAACATATTTATTCTGTTGGTAAGTCAAAGTGTTTGAAAAGCAAAAAATGTATTAACAAATAAAAAATAATGTAGAGAAAAGCGTAGTACTAAAGATGCTAACATAAAATAAACTGCTGCAGTTTAAATAGCAACTAGCTCACATTGGCAGACTTAGCAGATGTTGTATAAACGTATTTCATTCAGAAGCTCCAAATGGATTTGTAAATAAATAACAAAACGGAGGAGGAAATTCCGTTTCAGTATGAAGCCCTTTTAGTTGGAAATATTAAAGCTTGGGGCTTTAGGGTCAGAAAGGTTTTAGCCGGTGCTAGTGGTGCAGACGGTTAAAAGGATTGCTAGAGGTTTTAGAACGTCTGTGTAATAGACTTGCTGCTGAGCCAACCTTTAAATTTCAAAGCAATTTCAGCCAAGATGTCATGTGGCTTATCAAGACGACTACATACCAGTGCAGTAGTAATATCTGGTTCCATTTGTTCTTGTATCGTTTAAATGAGACAACCAGGCTCCACTTTATTTAGAGGTGTTATATTTATGTACAAAAATATTAAATATTTGATTATTAAAACAGAATGAAAAAAAATATATATTAGAGTATCGCTGAGCTCCCTGCACCATTCTCTGTAGCTTCGCAGACGATACGGCAATTCTTTTATCTCACAAAAATCCTACTACCGCTTCAATAACCCTTCAAGATCACCTCTACGGCCTTGAAAAATGGTTTCACAAATGAAATATGAAATTAAATGGCAGCAAGTCAACTTACATTAGCTTCTCCCTGAGGAAGATTATGTGTCCAGCTGTGACAATAAACAAAAATCCTGTTCTCTCAAGAACTCATGTACAGTATCTCGGACTGTACTTCGACAAAACACTCAGCTGGAACAATCACACAAAATTACAAACACAAGAACCGACCAGACGATACGAACAACTGCCACATATTTTGGACAACAGATCTCCACTCAACTTACAAACCAAGCGACTAATCGACACCACCATACTAAGACCTATTAAGACATACGTACAGAAATCTGAGGTTCCGTAAAACGCACACACACATAAACAGAATTCTAACCACACAATCCAAAATACTTTGTAAAATCGTCAATGCTCCTTGATTTATTTCAAATCACATCATACATACAGACATGAACATACCAAAAGTAAAATCATACATTCATAACAAGTACACAACATTTCAGTCTTGTACTGTCAATCACCCAAACCCTCTCGTTCTTTCTGTTTCTTCCTTCCTGTTACGTGGTGAGCCTCAGTGACGACTAAAAAGGTAGTGGCCTAGAGATCTCCTGCTGACATTGTAAACAAGGATCAAGAATTGATGAAGGCAGAAAAAACGACAACACATTTGCTTGATTCATTACAACGCAGTGACAGATTAATGATTAGAAAAGGTTCAAGTAATCCAAAAACAAAGGAATGACGTCAGGAATAATCAAACCATGGAACCATCCTTTGTCCCTTTCTGACCCGGATTCTACTCTGTTTTCTTCTTAAAAATTCTTGTCGGTATTATCATTATAAAAAGGACGTCAACATTTTTTTTTACTGTGATATTTATATATATATATGTATGTATATATATATATATATATATATATATATATATATATATATATACTTTTTTTAATGTAAATTAAAATAATAAATAAATATCACAGTAAAAAAAAAACTAAGCCAAAATTTATATACAATGAATATAAAAAATGTTGACGTATTTTTCATAATGATAATACCGACAAGAATTTTTAAGAAGAAAAATAACAAATATTTTTAACATACTTGATATGAAAAGATTGAGATATAGCTTTTGAAGCTCCACAGAGTAGAATCTGGGTCAGAAAGGAACAAGGGATGGTTCGATGGTTTGATTATTCCTGACGTCATTCCTTTGTTTTTGGATTACTTGAACCCTTTCTAGCCTCCGATTCATTTCGAACTGAATAAAGGGCTCAAGGGATTAATTGTTATATTTAGCGTTGATTGAAAAATATACCTCTTCTAAGCTTTCAGATTCCATTCAGGACAATACATCTTCTATTTAGCAGTTGTATTCAACAAAATTCCAGATAAAAGCATAATGTCGAGTATAACTTTTTATTACAATTCTAAAAATTAAAAATTAGCTTCATTTTCCAAACACGTTAGGTTTATCATTTTTTTGTTTTCAAAATAACTGATTGTTTGCACGTAGTACAATATATGCTCAAAATTAATAATCACCTATCATGGTTTATGATTATTGAAAGCCAAATGGCTATCGCGTAAATAACAAGAAGTATTAAATAATTAACAGGCTCAAAAGTTCTATTCCATGGTTTAAAATTATCTACATGTCTAGATCTTCAACAAATGTAATTTTGTACACTCGAAAAAATATGAATCATTAATATACATGATGTTTCACTAACACAAAATAAACAAAAAATTTCATATTAGCATATATCTCAAACTAATTTATTAAACAGATATCAATGGTTAAATATTTGCTACATTTATTTATTTACTACATTAAAACTGACTGCTGAAAGTGTTTAATACTAAATAACAGGTTTTAGTAACCTGATAAAAAAAAAATAACGATAAGCAATGACAGTTTTTGCTCATATGTTTGTCTAGTCCTGTGTTTTTTATTATGTGTGAATAATGTGACACAGTTCAATTAATGATTATTATGGGAGGCAACAGAAATTTATTCACTTTTGCAGAACAAACTGAATGGCTTTTAACTTATGGTGAGGGACATAGAAACGGTGCTGCTGCTGTTGGAAGATATCGTGAAAAATTTTCTAATCAAAGATAGCAAAACGTAAAACGTTTAAGGCCATTGAAAGACGAATTCGGGATAATATCACGCTAAAACTTATACGAGTAAACGCCGGTCGACAAAGATTTCGACGAACTGCAAACGTTGAAGAAGAAATACTCGATGCTGTTCAGTTATTTCATACTACTAATACAGAACATTGTCACGTCGTTCCGATGTTTCCTCTACCAGCGTATGGCAACATTTGTATCCATTCCACGTAGTTCGAGTAGACAAGATTTGTTACCACAAGATTATAACAAGCGCAGAAATTTCTCCTAGTGGTTAATTCGACAATGCACACGACATCCTAAATCCCTGACCTGCATTTTGGTTACTGATGAATCTTGCTTTACAAGAAACGGGATTTTTAATTTTTGAAATAACCATACTTGAACTGAAGAAAACAACTATAAAACTGCTGTTGGACATTGCCAACATACATTTTCTATAAATGTCTGGTGTGGTCTTCTAAGCGACAACATCATCGGCTCCTTCTTTTTGCCACCTAGGCTATCAGGTATATCTTACCTGCATGTTTTGCAAAATAATCTTCATGAACTCCTAGAAGGTATTCGGATAGGCATTAGGCAAAGGCTGTAGTTTATGCATGACCGTGCTCCAGCTCACTTTTCCCAATCCCAAGCATTTTGATGGCGGATTTCGGGCCATGCAATGCCCTTCTGCGTACCCATGCTGTAATATATCCTTCGTTTTCCGTTTGTTAGTTTTTTCAAAGCATGCATAAAATATTATTGCTGTTATAAAGTCCAATGAACGTCCTTCAGCTTCGATATATTTCTCTAAAAAAAAAATAATAATTTTTTCAGCAATTTTTCAACTCTCATAGATGTTATATGTACATAGAGTTACATTATCTTTTTAGCCTGTATGAGTTTTAATACATAATTCATAACGATTCCATAATGTTAGAGAAAAATTAGTCCAGAACAGGTTTTCATTTACCGAAACAATTTAAAAAACGGTACTCAGCGTAAATTTGATAATTATTCCTCGAAAGAGTACAAAAATTCTGAAAACGAAAAAAAAAAAAAAATTTGCAGCGGTATACCGGGAAGGGTATTTTGTACATTATATAAGCGTTGTTTATGGATTTCAAAGGTTCGATCATAGCAATCTTTAAAATGCTATTATAACTAACATTAAAGCTGTTTAACCAAAATTAATGCTGTGAAAATGAAAGATAGTTTACTGAGCTATCAAAAGCAGTCTTAAGAGATAGCATACACAGGCACTGATTTGGACTATAAATAAAGTAATGCTGGAGTTATTTCTTAACTGGTGGGGCTGGAGGATTTTCCTTACCTCACTATTCTGTAACCGACACCGAGAGTGGAATTTTACTTTGGCACTTATTAGGTCATTAACTATTTAGAGAAAGGATTCTATATTACATTTTTCATATTTTTAAGGTCGTTCCTATCCTCCTGAGTCGGCGATCAACCGTGCGACGATTTCTTACAAATAAACTCCTAATATCAAGATATGTGGGAAATATAACGATGAAGAAACATTTACGATAATTTAAATTGAAGGTGGGATCATTGATCATTCATTTTTCTTCTTAGAACCGGTGTTTAGTTAACAGTTATACCTACCTATACCTAGTAAGTAAGTAATTTATTTGGGTAAAGCCTAAAACCTATGATCGTTAAGGAAGTGATGGAGGGGAGAAGGAGTAATCTTCAAAATTCAGTATTCCCTTCCTTGTGGAAAAAAGCCACAGTCCGTCCTTTAAATAAAAATTCTAATCCGTCATCCCCTGAAGATTTCCGGCCAATCTCAATCCTTTCTAACCTTTCCAAACCCCTGGAGAGAATTGTGCAATCCCAAGTTTCCAACTTCCTTGAACAGTCCAATCAACATGACCTTTACCAATCTGGTTTCCGACCAGGTTATTCCACACAATCCGCCCTAATCAAAATCATTAATGATGTTCAGTCCGCCATTGATGACAAAAAACTAACCGTCCTTATACTCATTGACTTTTCCAAAGCCTTTGATTCCATCAACCACTCCATTCTCTTTTCCAAATTAAAATCATTATCCTTTTCCCATAGTTCTATCCTATGGTTTCAATCATTCCTTTCCCAACGCTCACAAGCTGTCGCTATTCCTAATCAACCCTTGTCTTCCTATCTTACTTTGTCCGCAGGAGTGGCCCAGGGCTCTAGCATATCTCCCCTCCTTTTTAGTTCTTATATCAATGACATCCATAATTCAATCCTTCACTGATCCCATCACCTTTACGCCGATGACTCCCAAATCTACCTTTCCTTCCATCCCTCAGAGTTGCATGAAGCGTTTTGCCAAAATTCAAGAAGACATGAATCGGATCAGTGCCTGGGCAAACTTAAATGGGTTAAGGTTAAACGCTGCAAAAACTCAAGCCATTGTCATTGGTTCCAAACCCCTTCTCACAGCCAATATCAACATACCTATACTGTACCTAAATGACCATCCCATTACCTTCACCTCCTCAGTAAAAAACCTAGGCATTTTCATAGACCAAACCCTATCCTGGAAACACCATATTGCTCACATTACCCGACAGTCAATTGGTACCTTGAAACTATTCCATCGCTTCCGCCATCTCCTATCCATCTCCACACGTATACTCCTAGTAACTTCCCTCATCTTCCCCCACCTTGATTACGGCTGCGTGGTGTACGGTGGCCTCTCGGCAGAACTCGGGGAGAGACTGAAAAGAATTATGAATGCCTTCGTAAGATTTGTCACAGGGGCCCTGAGGTATTCCCGTGTTTCGCACCACTATGCTGAATTAGGATGGCTCTTCCCTTCCTTCCGAAGACAATATTTCCTAGGCACATTCCTTTACCAAATAATCAATAGTCATCGTCCATCCTACGCATACAATCTCCTACAATTCAAATCATCTATCCACACCCTCTCCACAAGATCTCATCCTTCTGACCTTTACACTCCTTTCCACAGATCTGCATCATTTAAACACTCCTTCGTTGTCCGTTCCACTGCATTCTGGAATTCCATCCCACTAAAAATCTGCCATGCATCATCCTTATCCACCTTTAAAACCCTCTTATTCCAATTCCTCTTCACAATCCAATCAGACGCTGGTTAAATACATACTATGTTATAAGGATTTAATTTTCTTTAGACATTATTTTTTTTCTCTTATTTTTTATTGTTTTATTCTGTGTTGAACCTGAATTTTCATCACCACTCACTAAGCATTGTGAGTAGATAAAATTTGTTTTCCTTAAGTTCTAATTTGTTATTCATGGAATGTATTTCAGTGAAATGTATTTTATTTCTAATTATCTTCAACATACTTCTCGCTATGTGTATATATATACTTTATTTTATTTTCTCTTCTCCTAATCTTTACGCATAATCACTTAAATATCTTAGGGAACATATGTATATCATTATTTGTTTTTCTATATATTTTTTTGTTTTAGTTTTTACAATTTTTTTCCCTACATATTAACAGTTATTATTATTTTTTTAAATTTTTATATTCCATCACTACAATGCTTTACCTATAAAATAGATTTTACTTTCCTTTATAATTTCATTCAGTGATTATTATGCAATTATTTTAGCTCCAATATTGTAGTACTGAACCCCTATTACCCAACTGTCCTCGTTAATTTATCCTAAGAGCTTAATTAATACTTAATGTATTACATGTATTTTGTCATTATTCATTGTAATAAGTCTTTTGACCAGATTTGTAGTTAATATATATGAACAATACTGTTATTCTAAAGGGACCTAGTCCCAGAATAAAGATGATTTTTCTATTTCTATTTCTAATCAGAAAAAGAATTCGAAGAGAAAATTGATGAATTAGAGGGAAAATGTTATTCCTAGAAAATGATTTATTTTCGGCGTTCTTCCTAAAATAAAAAGCGTCTTGTAAACTTTAGCTAACAAGTTAGAGGCGACATAATAAATGTAGAATTTCGTGAGAATTTCGTTGATAAAGATTGAGCCATGGGGGAACTTATTACTAAATAAACTGTGGACGTTTCCTAAGTGATAATTGACAGCTAACACTTACTGTTAAAGGAGAAGCATTTTGCGTAAAAGTCTAGAATTCCTGGTATGATCGAAAAGGACTTCAGAGAAAGCTAATTTCGGCACAACTTAAAGCTTGATTAGCAACTAACTCTACCGTAAAGTACATTACAAATTCAAACCAACAGAATTAAGCAATTTTTATACTAAAATATAAGTAGCATGTTGGGCTCCTTATATCCTTACATCCTCAGTTATGTAAATATGGGAAAAATCATATAGCATCGATAGTTTTCAAATATATCGAAATAGTAGTTCAACATGTCGGAAAAAAATACTTATATTCCGATATATCGGGATTCGATTTTTTAAACATTTGAAAAGAAAAATGACAATAAACTCTTTACTGATTCTAGGATAGTAATTCCTTTTTGAATAACATACAACAACAAAATTACTGGATTTTAGCTTCATTATAACAATAGAAAATAATAAAAATATAGAAATAATAATAAATGATGGCGTTTACACTAATAGCAGCAAATTAAAATAAATAAATAAAATAAGGATGTAAATATCAAACGAGAATGTCGAAATAAGAAAAAGGTAGTTCGTGACTCTATGTTCATATATACCTATTATTATGCTATACCTAATTATATAGAACTTCTTTTAAAGTGTTAAAAATCTCAAAGCTTTAATTTTTGACTTATAACAATTTGAAGTTAATACAAATTAACCAGTTCAAATTTTTTCATTGGCACCTCTCAAGTTGGCAATTAATAATTTTATTTTTAAAAAATGGCATACATTCATACAAATTATTTTATCATTTGGGATAATATTAAAATAGGGATTCTGATTTTTAAAAAAACAGTACAATTACCTATATTTTTAAAAATATCTTCGTAATAGATTTACAAACGGATTGATAATATAATTTCATGATAAATATAGACATTATAGAAAAATATTTATTAAATATAAACAATATATTGTATATTGGGAATACCAACAACCAGCAAGTGTGCTGCCATGAAGAAGAATACGGAGTATAACGTTAGTAGGCGTGCCCTGTAAAGCGTTGTGGGAAAGGAGTTCCCCGCGGCGCCCATGCCTGACTTGATTTGATATTTATAGTTAGTGGAGGAGATCCATTATCTAGCTTCTTTTGAGCCTTCTACGGCTGCCATCAGACATGTTGGTAGTGGCCATGTCTTTACTCAGTGAGTTGTTATGCCCTTCTAAGGTATTGCGAAATCATTTGTAATATGTTTGTATGTGGTCGTTTACTGTTCGCAATCTATAAGTCTTTATGTAATGTTCCTAACATTTTTCTAAAAAAAAAAAATGTTTTTTCTACGCTTTTTCATCATATTCACAGGTTTTATCTTGCCGGGAAATAACGGAGGGTAGCAGAAAGAGTCAAAGGAAGAAAGGCTTTGTGATTGTTTCCCTACTCCATCAGCAAGGTTTGCTTTCCCGATGACAGCATTGTCAGTGCCATCTTCTTGTTCGGTTCCCTCTTAGTGCTCGCCGTTTCCCCGTGTTAAGACCCTCGAAGAAGACCTCTTACTCACGCATTTTTACAAGCGAAGTCAATTAAGGAGCGAACGGAAGATGTATAGAGGCAGGAGTGCCCTGACTCATCTTTTCCCGAATTAATCATTTCATCCACCCCACCATCATGGAACCTCTGGTCCTTCATTTATATCTCTATTTTAGTAGGGTTTAATACCTCCCTCGCTTAGCACCGATAGAATCCTCTTATAACGATGATAAGTACTCGGCTATTGTGAGGGGAGGGATGGATTCTGAAGAGGGGAAATAAAAAACCTATTAGTAAGTCCTAAAGAAAAAAAATGAATACAAAACGAAAATCGATAAAGTCAGTTCAATTCTTCAGTAACCTCGAATCCTTTTACATTAAAAATAAATAAATAAAAACACATTCACATTAAATTGAAAACAATAAATTAAAAATAAAAGACTATATGAAACAATTAGTTTAACAAAAAATATTATACATGCTGTTAATATAAAAACAAATAAAAGAAAATATTAATATTCATGGAACTGATATTAATAAAATAAAAATTTATTGATCAAGAATTATAATATTATATAAAGTATAGATAACAATAAGGAAATAATTAAACGAATAGAAAATTTCAAAATAAACAAAACAAAATTAGGTGTTATTAGAGAAATAGAAACTACTTTTAATACTGAAAGGTATGTGGAAATGAAATGGCATTTATTGAAAAGAATGGTTGGAGTATAAATTAATAAGTATATTTTTTTTAATAAAAATTATATTAATATAATAATATAGTCTATTTTATTTTATATAAATAAAAATAAATATACTTATTTATTATTTTTTTTTCACCTCAACCATTCTTCTCTTCAATTATTCACTATAGTCAAACATCAATAAACAATTAGAAATGGCATTTAGTACAATTTTTCCTATTTACGTATTCTGCTTTATTTTAAGATGAAATATAATTAAATGGATGTAATAAGAAAAGGGGGATGTGCATATTTAGTCATTTTAGGATATAACAAGAAAATATTACTAAAATATAAAAAAATATTATAAGGATGTTTAACTTTTGATGATTTGTAACGTTCAAATATTAATATATTGGAGATGAATTCTCTAAAATTAATACTTTTATTTTCTAAAGTTGAGGAAATTATCTTTTAAATGTTGATAATGTTAGGTATTTACAGTAATAACAAGTTGTAATTAAAAATATAATAAAGATGAAATTTAATGCATTTCGACATATTTTATATAAAATCACAGATAAGATATTTGTTTTAAGACAATCGTCAATAGTTGATAATAATTTTTTTTGCCACAGAACAATAACTTATATACTTTGTATTTTTTTTTCTATATATATGAGGTATAATCCACTGTTAAATGAATATTTTTTATCATATTTCGAGTTAATAATTGATTCACTGGTAAAATAAAATTTCGCTATTGGTTTACAAAGAAAATGAATTCGAGTACCTCGTAACAGTTGAACGTATATTATAAATGTGAGGAAACCCAACCAATTTTACAAGGAAACATTCTAAACAAATTGTATTATACACATTCCCATGTATATACAGCAACAAAATGGTATTTTAAAACAAATGACCGCGTTCCTTTGCGGTTAGACCATTCTCCCTAGAGGGAATTAAGAAATTTATTCAGAACTTTTGCCTTCCTTTGTGGAAGTTTCTTCTTGAACTGTCTAACTCATCCTAAGAATTATCATCAGAATAAAAGTAATCGGAAAACTGTTTCCATTGTGCGAAATTAATTTCGCCTTTCTTCTGGCTATAGCAGACAGAGTTGTAATTTCGTGTCTTTAAAAACCTATTATTTATCTTTTTGTTGTTTCGTTTCAAAATTTAAGATACTGTTAATTACAAATAAACTGAGAATATCGAATTAAGAACGTATTGCATTTTGAAATATTCTAGTCAATATATAGGATTACCTTGACATAACAGACGATATTTGCATAGACCATAAAATAAACAAAGACACCACAACAATAAAATAATTTAAACCATTATATTGGTTAGCATCAAGAAATAAAAAAATGACTTAATGATAATAATCATAGATTAGTAATTAAGGCACTGTGCTGCTATGCTCAAGGTCTCAAGTTCGAACCAGCTGTAACTGATTGTTATTTCTTCTGTTAGTGTTCCGTGGCTCAAACTGCGTTCAGAAGATCCTTCTAGGGCACACCAATCCTCTATAAAGTGGGTAATCTTAATTAGATAATTAATTAAGGAAGAAAATTTGGTGAGTGAGCGTCATCTTTACCAAATCTCCTTCCTACACAAATAATGAAAAATATTAATAGTATGAATGTACACATAGAGCCTTAATATCCAATGCCCTTGATTATGGCAGATTATATTACTATCTTCCAATAAAAATGAATGATGCTTATACCTACACAACGTTAGCCTTCAAACAGTACTTCCTAACATTAGTACTGAACCCTCCAGATGTTGTAGTAGTACAGACTTTTCTTTATAATATCGATAGTCCATGGTACAGACCCCTTCTTATCAAATTATTGGACATCCGCTAGAAACTAGGTAAATAGCTTCACCTCAGCGTAACCTTCAAATAATATATTTAAGAAAATTCTCGGAATTGGTGTGTTTTCAATCTGGAGATCTGCAAACTTTGTCTATTTAATCAGGTAATAATAACTAGTAATTAATTATTTGATTTTCACTTGGATCGTTGGATAATCTGAGAGCAACGATAAAAAAAAGGTTTCCTTAAAAAATATTTATCTGTTTAGCGTGACCTAAATAACGAGGTCGTATCGGCCAAAGGCCCAATATTTTTATAGGTTACTTTTTTTATCAATGTTGTAATCAAACTATTTTACGATCCAAGTGGAATCGGAATGGGCATTTACGAGTTTTTATTACATAATTAAATAGACAAAAATTGCGAGATTAAAAATGGCCCAATTCCAAGAGTTTTCGTAAATAAAACAGTAAGTCACGATGAGATTAAGCTTTTTTCAAACTTTCGGACGGTTGTTAATAATTTGATAAACAAGCGTCTACACCACGGAATATGGATTATCTCTGGAAACAAGGAGCGACTCCGTTATTCGATCAGGTTTAAACAAAATATTTAATATTTTTCTCAAATTAAAATTAATTTCCTCTGTTCCCCTTTACCGCGACCGTTAATGAGACAATTTACTCGCTCCACTAGAAAACATTCTTCCATTTTAATAGATAGAACAGCTGCAGAAGAGAGTTAGTTTGTAGTTCTCTCCCTTACTAAGAGTACTGACAGTATAGAAGCCATGCGTGGGTATTGCGTGCGTTTTCATTTATCGAAAATATCAAAACGTTTCTCTCTATATTATCCGATTTGCCCAAGTGACCATAGATCTGTCTTCCCCTATTTACTTTTTAGATAAGTTAATATCTCGTCGAAAACTATCATAAATAGCAATATTTTAATTAAAACCTACAAATTAGATAAGTATTTCATCGGGAGCATGGCACTTCACTTAAGAAGCTTTCAGCAAGTATTATTTCAATGACGGTACATTTTGTGGCTTTAAAGGGATGTAGCTATCACTATATTTAAAACGTAATTTATCCAGCCTCAATCAGAATTTTGAAACCATCTGAGTTTTGAAACCTCACTTTTATTAAAGTTGTAGTGCATTAGGTTTTGGAATCATAATTCGTTACTTCGCCATGAAATTCCCTTTCCACTATACCTTATTCATTAAAATACATCGCTTCTGAGAGGAAAATGGATCTATACAGCCGTTTTATAAATAGATTCCATTAATAAATAGAGCTCCAAGTCATCAATATATGATACGTATATGTGCGTATAATTATAGATTACAAATCTAAAAAAAATCTATTAATGGAAATAACAACCGGTGAAAGTTATACGTTAATAATCTCTAATATATTGTACATCGTATATTAAACTCTCATACTTATCTCTACAATATTTAGGGCTTCAAAAATCTTTCTATTACACAATATATTGTAACGGACCACAGAGCCGTATAAGCAATAAATTAGAATGTCCCACAATAGACAATTTAACGATGGCAATTTGAAATAGATTAACTCGGGGGAGGAAGGGCTCGATGCTGAGGCGACCACAGTCTCATTACAGCCCCAAAGGGGGTTCCCTTAAGTGCTACTTAACCCGAAGGCAATAGTTGTTAGTTCACATTCTCAATTTACAATAATATCATCCGATTTTTTAAACATAGTCATGAATCAAATAAATAATTTTATGATTAACTTAATTTATGTAAAATGTTAATTTAAACAGAGTTGAATAAATCTTCAATATTATATAATATTGGTTTTTTGTTATTCCAAAATGGCTGCCCGATTCAAGACTATTCATAGCATGCTGGATTCCCGAAGATACCAAAATGTCTTCGAAAGAAGACGGAGCCTACTGATCCCACCAACTCTTGATTGTAAATTGCTGTCATTACAAGAAGAAAAGTTTTATTAGGTTATATAAATCGATAATAACTATTAAAATAATTTGTAGGCTTACGATTTGATAATCATTCTCTCCGATCCGATAATCGAATTATTTACTAGTAATAACAATAATTACGACGTTATCAATTGTTGCAGCGATCAAATGTTTCTCTTTAAACATATTATTTAATTATGAATATTTTTTTCCATACATATTCTATTATTAAACGTATTTTCTCCGTTCCGAATTTCTCCATATTGAGAAGGGATAATTGCAATCTAAATTTTATAATTTTATTTTAATTTAAAATTTTATTATTAAACGTATTTATTGGTTGGGATGTGGTTGAGGATTTCAATTTATTTTTAATAACTTATTTTAGCATTTTGCGTTGAACGTAGTGTTATGCGAGACCGTGACGGGTCTTGGTCAGGCAAACTCAGTCTTGATCTTGCGCAAGACTCTCGTATATATCCAGTCATGCAGTAACCTATTAGCTTATTACTAGAGAGATATTATTGTAAGTTTTTAGATATGAATAACCTAACGAAGTCTGAATGAAAAATTAGAAGAGTTAAATGCAAAAGTATATTGGTTACACCAATTGTTTACATATAGTAACTAAAATTGTCAAGCATTAGTAACCCTTTTCCCTCAATTTTTATTCAAAAACTCGATTTTTTTTTAGCAGTCATTGTCTTGGTCTTGCAACAGATAGGCGGTGTTGGCCTTTGCAAGACCAAGACCGATTTTGGGCAACACTAGTTGAATGCAAACAAGCTATAACAATTTATTTGTTATCAGAAAATATTTCTTATTAAGTATTTTATTAATTTACGTAATAGAAAGGCGGGATTATAATCATGCTTACGCTTATGTCGGCAATTTGGCATTAGCGTGATCTTTAAACTGGCCGCCATCTTGGAGCAGCGAAACGGGACTAGTACAAAAATATAATTCTGCAGATAATGCTAATATTTCATACTAAAAAAAAAATGCCTCAACATAAATATAGCATTCTGTAAAAAGTTCTCAAAAAATGATTGTAAAATATTTTCCTCATTGAATCTAAAATCCTGTGACACTTTTACCTCAGAAATTTACTCTCGTAGTGGGAAAATAATCACCAATTTCAAATTGATTACAAGGAAATTATATGGATTTTTCAATATTGTTTAAATTATCACAAGCAATTTTCCAAAGTTACCAAGAACGGAAATATACAAACTTCACTATTCTAAATGTTGTATCTATTTATAAACTTCACATACTGTAAAATGCTAGATCTGAACTATTTTTAAAAGTTCAAAGTTTCTTAAAGTTTTTAATTACAAAAGAAAACAGCGATTAAACTTCCAAGTCATAATGGCGAAAGAGAAAAGTCTAGTGAGAAGGAGTTACTAGAGAATTTTTCTTCTGACTGGACTCATCTAAATTCCAAAGAAAAACATCATCCTCAAACTTTGATAATTTGTATGCAGGTTACTCTTTTTCGGCGGCTCTGTGAAAAACTTTTGAGCACTAGGAAAGTTGGCACATATTCAACCTAGCCTCTTTAAGCGTCACAATCCTAAAAACTATATTATATATGTGCATATAGAACAGTTATACAGAAACGGAAAATATACAAAAAATGTATTCATAACAAAATAAAATAATTAAATAAATAGCAGCGGTTCATAAATTTCGATGGAGATGACAGAAAATATTTAGTCGAGATCGCTTTAAGCAACTGCGAACTCTTTACACTTTTCAGATAATAATATTAAACTTAGGTGTTCGTAAAAAAATAGAGAGGTAGTTTTTTACAATGATCTATCACCTGACAGTGTTTTTTTTTTTTTTAATGAAATACATGTTTTCTTATTTAAAACTGTTTTTAAACAACATAAGTACAAATAATTTGAACAAATGTATATTTATGATTCAGGGGTCCAGACCTCATTAATATTTCACATAATTTTTGTTTAAAAAACTTCATTATTATTTTTTTCTTTGCTTGACACTTGTTCGCTCCAAACTCTACATTTAACTATAAGAATCAAAGTTGACGAAATGTTCATGGGTGATTAATAACTAGCTGTTTACAATTCATACCTGAAACTTTTTGTATACCTCTATATGCCATAACATAGTTCGGAAATAAAAGTTTTGCCTAGTTTTACAATCGTTCTGATAGTCCTAAAGGATATTGGATTTTCTATAACACAAGGGATACAAGTAATAATAAAAAAACAAAATAATCCTAAAAGTTCTTGAAAAACTTAAGCGTGTGCTTTGGACCACACGATAGAAAATTAATAATTATGATTAACAATATGAAATATAAATTATAAATAATAGCTCATTATAAAGAGGATGAAATGCTAAACATTTCTCTCTTTGACAGTATGAGATATTTTAATCTATATCTTCAATACAACTCGTTATCATTCAGTTTTGGAGACGTGAACATGTCGCGTTAAGATACAATTTTGAATTATAGCCTAATAAAGGGAGGATGAAATGCTGAAGAATTTCCTCGCTTACAGTATGCAGGTCCGTTTTTTAGTTTCGGAGATATTTTAATTCATATGTAAAAACATATCATTTAGTCGACTCTAGCCGACTTTGCCCGAGCGTTAACACTTCGGAAATCTGACGGACGAATCTAATTCACTCTCCACAAAAAAAAAAAAAAGTCGAAAACGCGCCTAAGATGTTTTGACTTCTATAAAGCTATATCCAATGAAACTATGAAATTTAGATATTGTGAAGGAAACCATTAACATTTTTCTGTTGAGAGCATAATTTTCAAATAATCGCATCAATATTATGCTGAATAGAGCTCACCATTAATTTTTAAAGTGCTTTTATTAATTTTAGAACATGTTTATTCATCTTGTAATACATCCAACGATAATTTAAAAAAAAAAAAAAGTTATCATCATAGTTTGGGGTTTTGAGGCTCTGTCCCATCTGCAGAAATTTTTTTATAAAAAAATATCTTTTTATTAATTTAATTTTAGCAGTTATTCTATATTTTTAAATATTTAGGTGATAAATATTCAGTACGCAGTCATTATACAAATTTTTTATTTGTGCCGACGTTTCAACCCAAACATGTGGATCATCATCGAGCACTGAAGGTTTTCAAGTACTGGAACGTCGGCACAAATAAAAAAATTGTATGACTGCGTTCTGTCTAGGATATATATATATATATATATATATATATATATATATATATCCAAAATATTTATCACCTATTATATGTAGAACAGTCGACTAGCTTCCTTAAATATTCTATATTTTTATTTGCTGTGAAATAACAGAGTTTGTTCTAAAAACCCGGAGGAAATGTTTGACTGCATTTCATGTGTGTTACAAACCTATGATTTCGTAAGAGCTAATAGCATAACTGTGCTTCGTGTTATTTTAAGAATGGACACGTCATGTTTTTAATTCATTTAAGGAACGCCAGCTTTTTTTCTTATTTCCTAAGGTTTCTCCACAAGAGCTACGGAAACTGGCAAAGAACTAATGCTTATTGTTATTGTAAGTGATACTAATAAAGATATAATAAAAATGGGTTCAAATTTTACGGAATATGTTTAGGCTATATATTTTTTTTAATGAAGGGATTTAATGCAAAGTTGGACCAAACATTTACTTGATGAATATTATGAATATGATTATAAAAGATAATCAAAAGCTTTATTGGGGTTATTATACTTGTATATATTAATTCCAAGCACTTTTGAGTTTTTTTGTTTTATTTGAAGATTTATTATTATATTATTTTAAGGAATTCGTCCAACTTAAAAGTTTACTGGATTTGATATAAATATATTGCAGGATTATTACATATATATGCAGGTTCGAATAGCGGCAGGAGATTCATAAAAGAACGGATGGCCGAGAGAAGAGATTGACCGGCTGTGACCCTATCGATTACTTCGGGTAGGAAGGTGTTCAGCCTCTACTACCATCAGGTTGCTTATTCCTTGTATATTTCTATTATACATAATTTCAATAGCGACAGTACAATTTGTTCTATAATTTATTTTTATACAATAATTATTTTATCTTAAACATCTTGGAGTCCATGTTAAGTATTTGAAGCTCCGTGTATAGCGACAAAAACGTTAGTTTCAAAAAGTAACAACACATCCATTGCTTTTATCATTATTAATTTAATAAACAAATCTATTGTATAAAACAATAATTTTTAATTATACTTATTACTCATATTATAAGCCAAGAGGACTAAGGCACTTCATACTTAAAGAAAGCTAATCAACGTCGATCACGGTAGGTACTTGGATGGGGGACCGTTCCAATAGTACAAAACTATATAATCAGTCACTATATTATGTATCACTATTTTAATTAGTTGAATCAAATGTTCTAAAATTCACAATACTTAACAAAATAAATCCTTATCTCCCAATATTCGTTCCGAATGCAACTTTAAACTAGCTTTAGTTTAACGTAAACTAAGGATTTGATGTTTTTAATTATTAAGTGATAGAAGATTGAGAATCTCAATTATATAATATGTATTCCCGTTGGCGCTATAGACATTGAAGATTTTTGGCCGAGAGATGTCGTCTTCTTACAGACATATATTGTTTTCGGGAACATAGATTGTCTGAAGGGAGTCACCCAACCTCACGTTGCTGGTCTCCGTGGTGCAGCGACAGGCCACCCGTAGCTCCATAGCCCTTTGCTCCCTTTGGGGCCAATCGGGCAGTGTCCTTCCTACCGACTTCCTCGGGTTCAAGGACAATGACAAATCGAACTAGATCCATAGATTATGGCTGTTCATAGTCAGCAGGCGTACGAGAAACTATATTTCTTTTCTCAAAACTGACATGGACCAAACCTCAGGCGGGCTACTGGTATCCTGGTAAACCACATCCCCATTCCCGATTTAAGTATACGGGGTAGGGCCATCAGTCCTTTGCCCGGTCAGTGTGAGTTGCCTCCAGTAGCCTTACGGGCCTGGCATGCACAGGAGGGAGAGTCTCTGGCTGAGTGGTATTCATTGGTGGACGTTGGCCCATCAAAATGCTAACCACGCTCGAAGACCTATTGCAAGTGCCTTAGCCTGTACGGAAGCCCCGGCTCCCATATATATTACTATAGAGTATGAAATTCACCTGGCTCACACGTGCGCCTCCCTCAGAAAATTTCTGGATTCGCCACTGTTGACATGAAAGGAAATTGATGGTGAAGAGTAATTTTTATTTGCGTAGAACTCAATTAACATTTTATGGAAAACACTAAATAATCACTTATATATTAACCAAATTCTCTTCAAAATATAAACAAATATATCTAAATACAGCCAGTATAAGTAAAGCCGAGACATATTGTGCTTTGAACTAAGGATTCAAAATAATTTTATATGTAAAAACTCTATGACAACGCTATAGCCATCCTGATATTCCGAAACACCTCGGTGTCAGGATCAAAGACATTTTGATACAGAATTGGTATTGACTTAGAAGAATGATGTGAAAACCGTAATTTATTTAACCGTATTAAATAAATAAAATAAAGTGTGACAAAGATAAGTAAATAATCTGTAAAATATTATATATTTTTATATATAATAGAATTAATGTATTTATATCGTTCATCGGGCGCAAAGACAGGTAAGCTAATAAATGGGGACGATTGGTGCCCAAACAGGAATCCAATTGGATACGGCCCTTTTGTCTCTAATGGAAAGGCGATTGCTATTGTCCCTCTGGTTGGGGGTTGTTGTCTTAACCATCGGGAGGGTTCTACAGGAGGGTGAGGGTATGTGAACAGGTGTCCACCTTTAGCTGGAGTATTCCAAATGATAAACAGCCATCATAGAACTTCGTCATAAGAAGATGGAACGTTTTTCAGTAAAATAATACCCGAAAGATAAAATCAAATTTATTAACTGTAATCATGAACTGACTTGAACAATACAACTATAAGAATGGTGGAAAAGAATATTAAAATTTTATAGAGCTTAGTTATTGAATAAACTTCAAATTCCTACATATACCGCTTTTCCGGTAGGACGATGACATAACTGCGAATCATATAATATTAAAGCGAAGCGAAATAACTAAACTTATTATTATTTAAATCACGCGATTTTTTAAAATTGGCTAGCCCTTTTCCAAAGTGAACCTTAATAATTTTGTTTGGATTTCCACGTAAAAACACCCTATGAATTGAACAGTCCGATTATTACTTTAACCTATCTATATAAGGAATATATAGAAGAGGATGTATTGCGATCGTCAAAATTTTCGAATCCGAGTTTTCAACGGAAATTCACGTATTGAAGTCCGCCTCATGAGTCCAAAAAACAGGTCTGTGTGTCCGTCTGTCTGTATGTATGTGAACATTCTAGCTCAAAAACGAAAAAATGTACGAAACTGAAATTGCGTACTTACGGTTTGTATACGATTGGGATGTTACAGTAAGTTTTTCTTAAAAATCGGCTAACTGTAAGTGGCTCTTTATCATCGATCTAACAAATTTCTTTTTTTCTTTTTTTTTCAAAAACGAACCGAAATATAAAAAGAAAAGAAAAAGTGGTGAGAAAGTATGTTCATTTCCGAAACCGACATTTTCTCAGCAAAAATAATAAAACGTTAATTTCTTAAGAGTTCATAATATATATATATATATATATATATATATATATATATATATATATATATATATATATATATATATATATATATATATATATATGTATATGTATTTCATTAAAAATCTTTTTTAAACCGTTTTAAAGAATTAAAAATAAATTATTTTTTTTACGAGGAAGGATGGAACTCTAACACAGACGAGTGAGGAAAACTGTAACATTTTTGCGAAGTATTTTGAGGAACTATTGAACTGTGAAGAACCTCAGGAAAGAATGACAACGGTCGATAACACGCCTCCTGAAGCAGAATCATATCCACCAGATGATGAGAAACTGGATGAAATCATCGCATCCTTTAAGAACAACAAAGCGGCAGGAGAGGACGGTGTGCTTGCCGAGATGTGGAAACTGACTGGGGATGACTTCAGAAGGGTAATCATGGAGCTGATGATGGATATCTGGAGCGAGGAGAAGATTTCTCAAGAATGGAAAACAGCCTTAATACACCCACTACATAAAAAGGGAGATAAAACTGATGTGAATAACTACAGGGGAATCTCCCTACTACTGGTCACCTACAAGATTTTCTCAAAGGCTTTACTAAACAGACTCTATCCACAAGTAAATTCTAAAATCGGGGAGTACCAAGGTGGTTTTAGAAAAAATAGATCATGTCAAGAACAAATGTTGAGCCTCAAGCTATTAATTAAACACTACAGGACTAAAAGTAAAAAGAACCTTTTTATTTCTTTCGTCGATTTCAAAAAGGCGTATGATTCAGTAGATAGGAAAACACTACTTGAAGTACTAAAAGAATACGGAGTTGACCAAAAAACTAGAAAATTGATAGGGTTAACGATGACAGGGACTGAATCTAAAGTTAAATTCCAAGGAAATATCAGTGAATCATTTCAGATCAAAAAGGGTCTCAGACAGAGAGACGGGTTGTCTTCAACACTGTTTAACGTAGTACTCGACAAGATCATAAAGGAACTATGGAAAATCAACAATTCAGGTGCAATCCTACGTACTAAGAACAATAACATCAAAATTGGATGTCTCGCATACGCAGACGACGTTGCCCTTTTATCAGAAACTGAAGAATAGGCGATTGCCGATTGCCCAAATAAACACCCTCTCGGAAATAGCGAGGAAAACAGGCTTACAGATATCTTTTGAAAAGACGGAATTGATGACCACGGACGCGAATTTTAAGAAGAACACAATTGAAACCAAATACGGAACGATAAAAGTAACCCAGAGATTTAAATACCTTGGAGAAATCATATGCAGCAAAAGGGTCAGAGAGAGAAGGGTATAAGGAAAGAATCGCCAAAATAGAGAAATTAAGCTTCGCCACCAGTGAGCTTTATAAAAAGAAGAACTTATCTATAAAAGCCAGAATACGACATTATAACACGGTCGTCAAGCCAGTGGTACTCTACGCAACAGAAACTTCTTGTCTTCCCAGCCTAGAAAGCCTTCTGAAAATAGAAAGAAGAATTCTCAGAAGAATCTACGGGCCTAGGAGAACACCTGAAGAATACAGGTCGAGGTCAAATGAGGAAATATATAAAGAAACAACGGATCTAGAAACTGACGCTAGAGTGGGAAGGCTGAAGTTCTATGGCCATATGATAAGGATGAATCCTGAAAGACTTAACCATAAAATCTTTCACCGCATCCACAGACATAAGAATGTAAGCGGGTATTTTAAACAGATTAAGGATGATATGGACCAAGTAGGGCTAGAGACCAAGATTGTTTAGACAGAGATGAGTACAGGAAGGCGCTCAAGAGAATAACGGTTCTTGCGGGCAAGAAGCGCTTCAAAAAGGGTGTTGCGTGGTCTGAGGAGAGAAAACGTAAGCACGCGGAGCTCATGAGGGGCATATAGGAGAAGAGGCGGCATATGAAGAGGAAGCATTAACTGCATAGTATTCGCGTGGTCTTTAAGGCCTGTTCGTGAAAAAAAACTATTTTTTTATCATTTTTGTGAACGAAAAGTTTTATTTTTTATAAAATTTCTCCAACGAATCATACCATTATTCTCTCTAAACCGAACATCAATCAAACTGTCTCCAAATACAATTTAATTCTTTTCAAAATTGGTCCTATTCAAGTATCAATTTTTTTTAATCAATACTAAAACAATCAGTAGTTTTATTTTTAACTTTTACTTACCACTCAACTTTGAAAAGAAATTTCAACTGGTGATGAAATAAATATGATTTTGGATTTGGATTGATTATGGATTGTATGCTTAATAGTTATTAAATTGTAATTTTGGTTTGCAATGTTTACTAAAATGGAATTACGAGATGAGCATTGTCTCTCATAGACAGGTGAAAAGTTGCCACAATAATTGTAAGTGGATACTGTTGGAACACCACAAAGGAAAATTCATCAAATTAGTCACTAATTTTATTTTCTAAAAGGTTATACGATGATTTTTTGGAATAAACGAACGATTGATACTTAATTATTTAAATATAATATCAAATCTAGAGTTATTAAATGTATTAAAGTTTTTAATTACTTGGGTAGAGTTTTCATGTTAGAATACTATCAAAGAATACCAAAAAAAATCCTACAGTAGATAAAGTATTTAAAACATCGTGTCCTTATTGTTCCTGAATTAACGAAATGTTGACTAGTCACTTCAAATACTGATTCAACTGCTAGTTTATAGATGCAAGGCTAAATAAAACTTAAAATAAAAATAAATCACAAAGCCTTATATAATATTTGAGGCCTTATTTCATCTCAAAGATATTACAAAGCTCCTTTTGTTGTTAAATAGGAGGCGAGAACCGATTCGTTAATCGGGCTGAACTGTTTAACAGTAAGTGATGTTTAAACGAGCCTTGATTTTATTAAAGCCCTTTCAATTTACTACTACTTTAGATCTGCTTCCTTTCCCTTCCAGCATTGAATCAACTTGTTAAACGGAAAAACCGAGGGATTAAGTGATTTATTTATAGGGTAGGGGAAGTTTTCCTTCCTCCTCTCTACTAAGCCGGCAACGCCTGATCAATGAATGGAAACCAGGAAATTTCAGATCAGGCTGGGTTTAGTCGATGTGTTAATTACTTATCAGCGAAATTTTAAATTAAAAATAGAATACGCAAGAAGAGGAAGCAATCGGTGTTATTGGTGTATTAGCAGGAATGCCTTAGTTAGGAAGTCATTATATTTTATCATTATTATAAATGGGTAATAATCATCTATATTATAATTAAAATAAGTATGTTAAATTTAAAACTATCATTAATACTCATGGTAGCTTGTATTTGTTTTTCCCAATAGTGAAGAGGATCCCATTATTCATTTAAGGAAAACGGGTTCGAAAAATTTGAAGAAATTTAACACAGAAGTTATTGTATTTTATCAAAAAATATATAAGTGACCTAATACCCGATTATAATATTTATACAGTGTATACACAAACGCATATTATTATTTATGAACCAATTCGTTAGGAAAAGAGAATGATATTGAAGGTTACTTAGAAGACTAGAAATAAGGTAACGAGGAGAGAACCAACCAGCCAGATAACGCCAATAAGTTTGCCGCATTGGCGGAAGCTACCAGCTGCTCCCGATAGCCGTTTTTGTCCTTTTCTTTTTCCAGCCTTTGTTAATTATTTTTACAAAATCGAGTCGCAAAGAGGGCAGTTACTGCCACATAAATTTATATTTTAAAATAAAAAAATACACATCCTAATGTGAAATGTATAATCAATACCGAGGGAGGTGAATAAAATGAATTTAAAATTTTGCTAGTTGAAATCGGTGACAGGAAGTACGATATCCAAATAGCTCTCACTAGTGGAAGTAGTTTTATAGAATAAGTAGTAGCGGTTTTTATACACCGATTTTAATACAAAGAAGTTGTTAGTAAGAACTTGTCCCATTCAATTCGTCGGGCTGAATAACTCTCTAACATATTCAAAATATTATTCTAACATCGAAACTGAAAATAATCTAAGTGATTTAACTGCTAGTTTATAGATGCAAGGCTAAATAAAACTTAAAACAAAAATAACTATATTTGTTTTGTTCTTCCTTTCACCGCCTTTTAGACCATATAGAGTATAAAACCCAGAACTATATAGAGTATAAAAACTCATGTTTATTTTCTTATCATCATTAGTTTATAAGTTTTTATGCTAACATTATAATCGGAGGTTAAAACTCATCTCATCTAGGCCTTCAGATATCTTCCAAGTATCATACAAATCCAATATGTGAAAACGGTTGGAAGGCCGAGCGGGTTAAAGCGTGTGCAAAGCACGTATTGCAACATAAATTAATATATGATATTATGAGAATATAAGTACGAACCGGTGCTGATAGGGGCTTTTAATACTGAAATTCATCCCCCACCCTCATTCCCAGCGCAGAAAAAAACATATAGTCTAAAAGGCGGTGAAGAACCAAACAAAAAGAGAATTTCATGGCACGCCTGTAAAAAAACTATACCAAAGATACTTTATGTGATTATTTTGGTTATAAATTTTATGTTGACCAGACTTATGTGATAAAAACTCCGCTTGGTTCGTAAGTTTAATAATTCTAATTGTGCTTGGAAAAAGTTAATTACAACCAGTAATAAAAACTAGATTAAACAATCCTGCATCTTCCAATAGTTTTTTATGAGCTCAACTTACAATGATGTTCGCCCAACGATTGTATAATATCTGATCTTCCATTTTCATTAATACTCACTCAGGGATAGACATTTTTATTTTCATGGAACAATAAATGCAAATCGCAGTACAAATACATAAGTTATATTAATTTTCTTCAGTTCTCAACATTTACTGTATTTAATTAATACTATACAATTACAATAAAAATAATAAATAATTCAATATTTGCTTTCTTCTCAATGAAAAAAATAATAATAAGGAAAAGTTCCGTTATATTACTCTTCCTAATAATTATTACTTGATTACAACAAAATATATTAAAATAAATTATAATACTATCGAAAGTATATAACAATTAACTGCACAGAAAGAATGGAGAAGAAGGGAAAGAACACAGGGGTCTAAAAGAGTTAAAGAGTTAAAGATCATTCTTTGACGAAAGTTCTTTAAATAATGTCAATGGAACCTAAATCGAATCTCGTGATAGCTCTTATTACCCCAAATTAATCACAATTTTTCATTATTGAAAATAATTATTGTGGTTGTGTAAAACATGAACGTCCTGGTTTCGTATGGAAGTTATATTGTTTAAATACATTATGTGTATTCAGTGGTGTTTGACAGATTTCTTTTAAATTTATTCTAATCAATAAAGCTCCCTGTCAATGCTTAAATATGTATGAGAACGCTGTAGGAAATTTCCACAGCCAAAACTGTTAATAGAATAAAATATTAAAAACATAACACAAAATAATAATTTTTAAAAACACTAAAAAAAATTATGAAGAGAACGATAGTTGGGGTGATCAGTCAAAATAAAAATTACAAAAATATATAATAATATTTATTTTAACGTGGCAAATGTTAAAATAAATATTATTATTTATTTTTGCCATTTTTTTTTTTTTTTTTGTCTGATCATCCCAACTATCCTTCTCTTCATCATTCACTACAGTCAACCATCAACCTACAATTAAAAAAATTAATATTAATATCCCAGATATTATTAGACTTTCACTATATATATAGCATTTCCAAGTTAATTTCAACCTTTTCCAAGTCAAATTCAACCTTTTCCAAATCAAATTAAACCTTTTCCATTTCAAATTCAACCTTTTTTTATTTATTTAATTATCTTATCTTAATTTTTCGATGTGTGGGTCTGTTATCGTATGAGTAGTTTTTGAAAATAACCTCCTTTTTAAGATTACGTGACTACGTAATCAGGGTTTATTTACATGTTTCTCGACCAGTAAATTTTGAAATGACATCCATTTTATGTTTACGCCACTGTGTTTTGACTTATTTAAGTTATTTAAGTTTTTAGAATTTATCCAATATGAAGGTCTACTTTTATGTTTCCGGAGCCGAAGATTTTGAAAATGACCTCCATTTTAAGATTAGGCAACCGCGTTTCGACTTATTTGAGTTTTTCGGATTTTTTTCATATGATGGTGTATTCTTATGTTTCCGGAGCCGTAGATTTTGAAAACGACCTCCATTTTAAGATTAAGCCACCGCGTTTCGATTTCTTTGAGTTTTTTGGATTTTTTTCATATGAGGAGGTATTCTTTCCGGAGTTCAAAAACATTCTTATGTTCAAAAACACTTAAAAAAACCGAAACACAGTGACCTAATCTTAAAATGTAAGTCGTTTTAAAAACTAAGGCTCCGGCAGCATAAAAGTAGACCTTTAAAACTTGAATAAGCCGAAACGCAGCGGCGTAATCTTAAAATGGAGGTCATTTTCGAAATCTACGACTCCGCAAACATAAGAATACACTCTTTTATGATAAAAATTCGAAACACTTAAAAAAATCGAAATGCGATGGCCTAATCTTAAAATGGAGGTCGTTTTCAAAATCTACGGCTCCGGAAACATAAGAATACACCCTCATATGAAAAAAATCCGAAAAACTCAAATAAGTCGAAACGCGGTGGCCTAATCTTAAAATGGAGGTCGTTTTCAAAATCTACGGC
Organism: Nezara viridula; assembly: GCA_928085145.1. Lineage (NCBI taxonomy): Eukaryota > Metazoa > Arthropoda > Insecta > Hemiptera > Pentatomidae > Nezara > Nezara viridula. Next base: position 131,043,180 of record OV725079.1, read on the forward strand.
TCCGGAAACATAAGAATACACCCTCATATGAATAAAATCCGAAAAACTCAAATAAGTCGAAACGCGGTGGCCTAATCTTAAAATGGAGGTCGTTTTCAAAATCTACGGCTCCGGAAACATAAAAGTAGACCTTTATATTGGATAAATTCTAAAAACTTAAATAAGTCAAAACATAGTGGCGTAAACATAAAATGGATGTCATTTTCAAAACTTACTGATCGGGAAACATAAAAATACATCCTTATATCGAATAAGTAAAAAAAACTTAAATGATTCGAAACGCAGTCACGTAATCTTAAAATGGAGGTTATTTTCAAAACTAGGTACAGGACAGCATAATACTAGTCCCTAATCAATCCGAATAGGTACAATAAATCGATATCCGTAAGTGAAAATTCTACTTAGGAGAGCATAATAATAGACTTTCATATTGGAGGGGGGGAGGGGATGGCCATTATTTAAAAAAAAATATTAAATTTACAAAAAATTATAACATTAATTTGAAATGAAAATGGTTGAATTTAAATTGGAAAAGGTTTACTTTGAAATGGAAATGGTTGAATTTGACTTGGAAAAAGTTTAATTTGATCTGGAAAAGGTTGAATTTGACTTGGAAATAATTGAATATGACATAGAAATATCACACTGAAAAAATCTAAAATGTTAAAAGAAATGGATATACAACCGCGTTATCAATTTTTTTTGTATTTTTCAAAAGCTATGCCTTCGATAATATAGTAAGTGGCCTTCATTTCGAAAAAAATCGAAAATTGACAAAAATTCGAAAGTTGAATTTGAAATGGAAAAGGTTGAATTTGACTTGGAAAAAGGTTAATTTGAAATGGAAAAGGTTTAATTTGACTTGGAAAAGGTTGAATTTGATTTGGAAAAGGTTGAAATTGACTTGGAAATGCTATATATAAATTTCATAATTTTATATTGTAAAATGCAAATCTACATTACCAGTAATAAAAATTCGATTAGGTAAATATTACGTCGGTTTATCAAAAAGTCACTTTTACATTTTTGATATAGGATAACTTTTTAAATAAGTTTTTGTTTGACCTTATTTATCTATTTAAAAACGTTCGTAAGTGCATGAAAATCGAACACATCATTTTATTTATCATATATAGTGATATTATGTGCACAATTTTATGATTTTACAACGGGTAAATTCAACAAATCTTTTAATTATTTGAGGACATGAAATGTGGTCCGGATAAAGAATAGGTGAGGAAGAAATTATCTCTTTAAGAAATGTCTAGGTTCCTGTAGAACCGTAGCGAAAAAAATAAATAAATAGACAAATATATATATATATATATATATATATATATATTATATATATATATATATATATATATATATATATATATATATATATATACATATTTAAATATTTAAAATCTATTATTTATTAATATTGGATATATCTTTTTTAATTATGTAGAATCTTATCATTAAAACATTAGTTATTTGGCTTAACGCAGAGAGGAAAAACATGATAACTGGAAAAAGAAAATAAAGCCTTATTTGTTTTGTTTTTATACCATAAGAAACAGGAGATAGGACGAAAGAGTGCCATTTGAAGCACTAACACCGTTATGGACCCAGCTCACGCTAGAAACTCAGACACGTTATACGACACCTCTAGGGAGTTCTCTCATAATATTATCCCTGCGCTGAAAATAATCAGCAGTGAAGATAATAAAAATCGAATCCACGCCAGAAAAAAGAGATTCTTACAATTTTCGTGTTTATATTTATTTATTCCATTTATTTATGAACAACGAGGATTAAAACATATTTCAAAAAGTATTTACTAGTTTAATTCATTACTCCGATTCGTTGATGTTTCCAAATCATTAGCATATTTTAAAAAGAAACTGAAATATGTTTTATTGTTGTATTCAGATATTGTATTCTGTAAGTATTCTGTTTTATTATTCATTTATTTCATAATTTTTTTCCTTGACTCATGGAATCATTACTAACTAACTCAATATTATTTGTTTTAAATAACCTACTTTATATCACAAGCCTTGATGACTGGTGTCAAAACTGGAGAATTAAAATAAATCCCAACAAATCACTTTTACCCTTCTTCGTAAACTTATGACTTCCTGTCCTACACTATCCTTTAATAACACCTCACTTATCCCTGTTGAACAAATCCGATAACTAGGACTCCAACTGGACAAACATCTTGCTTGAAATCCTCATACAAGACTGAAACGACAAGAAACTGCTCGACGTTTTCGCTTACTCCAACACTTACTAAACAAACGCTCTAAACTTTCATTTAATTACAAAAGACTGATATACATGACTATAATAAGATCTATTTGGAATTACGTAGTTGAGCTATGGGGCTCCACTAAACCATCAAATTCCTCTTGTATCCAATCCATACAATCCACAATCCTTCGTAAAATCCTCAATGCTCCTTACTTGTCACAAATAAAATAATCCATAAAGATCTTAATGTTCCATATGTTTCCGATTTGGCCCAATTCATATACCCATCCTTCCATAATGTACTTCATAACCATTCGAATCTTCTCGTTGCTAACCTTGCTTCCTTTTCGATTCCTGATAACCCTCCGATGCGTCTAAAAAGATGGCCTCGTGATCTTCTTATATAGTCATATTATTAGAGTGCTACCAGTGGGTAGTTTTTTAGCAAGCGTTTTCATGTGATTGTATTCCTCTGTACACATTTAATTGATGTATTTATATTGAAATACAGTTGTAAATATCTTGAATAAATCGCTATAAAAAAATAAAAATAACACAATATTTTAACACACGTTATGAGTTCCAATCAATACTTTATTTTTAAGCAATGAAATAATTAATGTTATTCAATGAATTGCCGTGGACGTAATCAGGGCTTTGATTGCATACATAAGGATCTCTCTTAACATAAGGATCAGTCTGGATAAAATTGATGGAACTAATTAATTAAAACAGATTATATTGAATTTTAAGAATGAGATACTTCCAGTTTTTATTACTAATAAAACAGAAGATAATTGTAGCTTTGAATAAGATTCATAACTCTACCATCCTTATCGAAAGAATTCGATTCCCAATTTATTTCTGGATGGTTAAAAGTGGATAGCATCCAGAACTAATCCTACACTTCCTACTTTTGACAGAATGGAAAAAAAAATATATCCAACCGAACCCGAGGTAATGTAAGTTTAGAAAATGTTTATACGTCTATAGAATGACTAAAAACAATTATTTATTTTAAGAACAATAATTTATTTGATTTAATGAAAAGAAGCTAGTTTTAAAATTATCTTTACTTAATTATTAACAATAATTATAAATTATATAGATCGAGTTCATAACCCCGAGAAATAGAATATGATTGCATGAATTAAATAATAAAGAAGAAATTATGGAAGTTTTGAATTGCTATACCTTTTATGAGCCTAAAATAGCTTTTTAATACATTTTGAAAATACAAATAATAACTAAAAATTCATGGTTTGATAAATAAAGAGGTGGAAAATAAACCAATATATCACCAAACAATGATTCAGTGGGATGCAAGGAACAAGATCATTGAACGCAATTGACATACCTGAAAAAAAAAAAAAAACTAATATTAAAAAAAAATAATGCAGAATTCTTATGTAGAAAGAGCAATAATATTAGTAACTTATAATAATACTAAGTAATTATATTTATATACTTCTTCCTTTTTTAATGTGAAAACATGCGCATGAATCACGTAATCCACACAATAATTTATTTAATTGAAGTATACCACAGAAAATAAATTATTGACTCCAGAGAATGAAAGTGGAAAAGTAACGTTTTATCTGTTAAGAATTAAAACCAGATAATTGGAAAATTTTAAAATGATTTCTAGTGATATGATAAATTAAATAAGATACTAATGATTGGCTAAAAATATATATATATATATATTTTTTTATTTCCTGTGGGCATTACAGACCATGAAGATCTTTCGCTGCCTTAACAAGCCATCCATCCCTGTCTTTTCTGATTCTATGTATTCATCTACTTTTTGGCCTTCCACGTGGTCATTTTCCTTCTATTGAGGCATTGATCTTTATGTAGAGGCTTCCATGAGGATCGCTACGATCCACGTGCCCCACACATCTTAACCTCCGTGTCTTCATATCATGGGACATTGACTAACCAGTTTCTGTAAGCAGTTCTATATTGGTCTTTCTTCTCCATGTGTTAGTACTTTGATCCCAGATCTCACCGGTTATCTTTTAGAGGATTTTTCTCTCAAATCTTTCAACACCTTTTTCAAGGGTACTGGTCAGTGTCCAGGTCACACAGCCATATATTAAAACTGGCTTTATCATAGCATTGTACATCCTTAATTTCTGATTTTTTGAGATTTCAATACCTTTAAAAGGGAGAAGAAAGCTCTGTTTGAGTTAGTTAGTTAGTTAGTTAGTAGTATATTTCTGCCCGTTTGTCGTTCATTGAGGTTATTGTGGAGCCGAGGTATTTCAATTTTTCTACATTCGGGAATGATTTTCTACGGTGGGTGATTATTATGGTTATAGTATTATGATTATCGGGGTGGAATTTTGACTTATTATATACATATATGCGTTGCCTACTGCAATAGGTAATCAAAGTCAGGCAACATCGAGCGTGGTTATTACTTGGATGGGTGACCGTCCACCAGGGAAAGCCATGCTGCCCGAGATTCTCTTCCCCCCCCCCAGGGTATGTAAGGCCGCTCAGCTTACTGGAGGCAACTGACACCAACCGGGTGTAGGACTGATGATCCTACCTCGTGTACTTAAATCGGGAATCGGGATGTGGTTTAACAGGATGTTAGTAGCCCCTCTGAGGTTTGGTGTATGGACAGTCTGTTTCGGGGAAAGAAATATAGATCCTCGTGCGCCTGCTGAATCTGAGCAGCCATAATCCATGGATCTAGACCGATTTGTCACTGTCCTTGAACCCGAGTGAGAGGCTGGGTTTGATTGATTATTATTGTTGGCCGTTTAAATACAAACGACGCTTGTTTTTCAACATGAAATTTTTTTTGTTAAAACAATTGACTTTACTGGCGGTTTTTATTGCCTAAGCCAATTATTTTTTCATGCTTTATTATTTTTTGACTATCCAGCTTTAATAAAAGACAAACTATGACGAAATTAAGCCAAATTCTGAATTTCAGTGACCAAAAAACTAACTTAAATCAAAGTCGTCAGTCGGCCATGTTTGGACGCCATTTTGGGGCAGTTAGTTAACTTTTTTTTGTGGGAACTTTTTTTTTTTTAATAAATAGTTACAAGAAACACAACTATATGCAACTTATATTGGTGTGGGGGGAAGGGTTGCACGGTAGGGGGGTCTGGCCCACTGTGTAGGGGAGAAGCCCATAGCGGCACCTCCTTGTTAGGCGAGGAGGTCTCTCATCCAGCTTCTCTTCAACCTTCAACGGACGTAATGGCATGTGTTGTGGCCATGTCAGTCATGAGTGAACTGGGATGGTTGTAGTTTGCCATGGAATCGTTGTAATGTATGTGTAAGCTTATGTTGCTAATGTACCCAAGGTGCTTTTGTAAGTTTCCTGGATGTTTTTGCTTGAAAGATTAGAAGTTTATGTTTATGTGTGGCATTTTTTTTTTTTTTTACACGTATGAAGAAACAGGGAATAAATGATCCTCGTAGTTAAAAATGAACCGAAAACAATTCTAGCCTCATTTAGTGTATATCTTCTGGTATTTTAAAAATTGAACCACCATATTATGACTTTCAGTGTGAGCTCTATTAAAATAACAATTCGTTTAAATTGATATAATGAAATAATTATTAATATGTTCTTTGATTTGACGGTTTTTCTAATTCATTTATTGAGTAATATAACATTCTGTAACACGGACAATAATTATAGTGAGGTAAGAACACATTCACACCATATATAGAAGACATAAAATAATATAAAGCAAAATAACAACTAAATGATCAAAAACTATATTCAATAAATAAAATAAGTAAGTTAAACAAACAAAAAACAGACATATATTTCACGTTTTAAATTAAAACTTTATTACACGTGATGTATAAGTGGAGGAGGAAATTTTGTATAACTAATTAAATATACCTTTCATATATCAAATTAATTTTGTTACCCAGATAAAGAAAAAACAAAACTGGTAGAGTCAACGACGTTAATAAAGTCAATGTTAATTAAACATGCCATTAAGACAAATTAAGTTGCTACAGTTGGTGACAGTTAAGCCTTTGCTAGGGAGAGATAAGGGCTAGGTAATACTGAAGGGCAGACAAAGGGAGAGATAAGAAAAAGTTGATATAACTGCTTGCCCCGGGGCTGTAATGTTATCAGCCAAAGCCGGCAGATGTCCCTCCCTTAAACCAATTCTTTTATGCAACTTTCTTTTTCATTTTCTTTTCTTTTTTTCCTTCTAGACTTTAGATTTTAGTCTTTACAACTAGAAATATAAACAGATTATTTCTTATAATTAATTTTTAAAACGGGACAGTTGAAATTATATAAAGAGAAAAATCAACAAAAAAGTAGAGACGGTGGGATTAAAAAAATCAGCATTTAGATTAAATTTTCTATCATACTAATGATGATAACAGTTTGTTAACATTATATTCAGTCGTAGTAGGTTCAATAAAAAAAAAAATATTACTGAAGGCAAGAGTGTTTTTCTGTAACAGTAATTAACTCATACAAAATGTTTAAAAAATGTGTCATAATTTCAAAAGGTTATATTTATTCAATTCTCTCCTGTCACTTAAAATTTTATCAAAATAAAACAAAATGCACATTACACTAAAAATTATATAAATAAAAAACAAATGACAACAATAAAAGCATGTTCATTTATATCGGATATGTTTTTATTAATTAATTATTTTTAATTGTGTGTATAAATTGAATAATTTACACATTTTCAATACATGGTTACTTTAATAAGTATAATTAACAAAGAATAAAGGATGAAATTTTCGATTTTGTTAAAATTATATTAATATTTTGTATATAATTTATTAATAGCATATGTAATCTTTAATTAATATCGTAATGATTATAATAAAGAATAAGGATTTTGAATAATAAATAATGATGACCTTGGGGTTACATACAAATATATTTTTCTGTTTTATTAACAAAAATGTATCTGTCATATATATATATATATATATATATATATATATATATATATATATATATATATATATATTATATATATATATATATATATATATATATATAAGATAAAGACCGGAGACTGGCGGTATCAGCCTTAATACTATTTGATAATGTAAATAAACAGGCTAAGTGTATATAAGGAGGCTTATGGAACGAATAAAGCAGTGTTTATTCAGAAGTCGTGTATGTTACATCTTTTCCCTTTTCCTTCTTTTTTTTTATTTCTTAAGTCCGACGACGCTTAACTGGTGCCGAAACCCGGGACAACGTCAGGGAAGTAATTTTTTTTTAAGTAGATATTTTTTTTTTTGGTGTTTAAGGAAAAGGTGAGATGCCGACAGAAGGATTGATTAGACCGGGAGTACTAAGCGTACCGGAAATTCCTCAACCTCAGGATATTCCACAGATTAACCAGGTACCCCAGATCGCGCCTCAGGTACCTCAGATACCTCAAGTCCCTCAGGTAGCACAGATCCCTCAGATCCAGGAGATCCCTCCATTACCAAGGGACACGTTGGCAGAAGCACACGCCAATGCCTTGGAATGGATGAAAATAAGAGCAACAACCACGCAGGACTTACGGAGGGCCATTGCGGACCTAGAACGATTCGGAGGCGAGGTAGGCGAGCTCAACCATTTCTTGAAAGGCGGAGATCGCCTTATGTCAAGAATCGAGGTAAAGGTGGCGGAGGACCTGGTGAACCTAGGGGACGCGGAAGAACTAAAAGCAGCTCTTGTGTGCCGAGTAAGGAGGAACGTCCTGAACCAGATCCAAGCGGACGAGGAGACTCCGTGGCCGGTGATTAAGGAGCGGCTGAAGAAGGCTTTTGGAGGAGGTAGGTGGACACCGGAAGAGGACATATTCCAAATGTTTAGGGAGCGGCGGTCCCAACGACAGTCAAGGGGACAATATGCGGGGGTACTCGTGGCGAAGTACAATCGCATAACCGAGAAGATGCGGGAAACAATGAGCGTGGGAGAGGTCGAAGCCAGGATGGAGTTCCTGTCGACAATATTGAAAGTCCAGCTGGCTAAAGAAACGGGGAAGAGGGACGGACTGCCCAGAGAGCGATCGTTCCTCGAATGCGCCCAGGAGATGATCGACCTATGTGCCAGAGAGGAAGAGACACGGATGGATGTGGAGGAACCGGGTTGGACCCGAGCGACGGATAGACGACCATGGACAGCCCCGACAGGTTGGAGGAAGAGGGACACAAGGCAGCCGAGTGGAGAAAAAGCCCCGACGAGGGAAAGAAGATCGGGACAGTCGTCGAGGCCGAGGAATGGGCCCCGGAGGGAAGAGAGAAAATGTCACGGGTGTGGGAAGCCGGGACATTTAGTAGCGCAGTGTCCGCGCAACAGATGCTTCGAGTGCGGGACGGAAGGGCACATAGCAAGACAGTGCCCATACATATTTCACAGGAGGGAGAGACCTCAGGACGAACCCATGGAGGTGAATGTACAGAGGATGAAAAGGCGAGCCAGGGTACATCAGCGGGACGGATCTTCGGAGGAGGCAACCGAGGAGTCAGGAGCGTCGGGAACGGAGACGGACGAACCAGGCAGCAGCGGAGGTGAAGGAGGTAGGCGCAGCCAACGGAGCGAGCAGCGACGAGCGGCGGCAGAAAGGAGGAAGCGGGACGACATCTGAGGAGTGTGTCGGCAGAGAGGCGACCGCACAGCAATATGCAACAATGTCCGAGGTAAGCCATGCTGGTTGCCAATTATTGAAGTAGACGGGGGAGTAAAGTGTCTTGTGGACACGGGTAGCTCGAGCACTATTATGACTCGAAGGGCGTTAGGAAAAGGGTGCGGGAGCGAGAGGGTACTCCGGATACAGAAATGTGACTGCCAGCTGATCACTCTGGGTGGTCCCTGTAGTGTAGAGGGTGAGGCGACAATTGGGCTTGATCGGTGGACAGGGAAAGAGGGTGAGCTAAGGGTGCATGTGGTGGAGAACATGACTCGGGAATACCAAGTCATAGTAGGGTGCGATTTGTTAGGTCAGGTAGGGGCGAGCATTAGAAATCGTAGAGGAGTCTGGAGCGTTAGGTTGGGAAAGAGGAAGTTCGGATGTATAGGGGTCGCGAGAGAAAGAAGGGTGCGGATAGGAGCGGTGAACAGAGTGGAGGACTGGAGGAAGTTGCTACAGGAGGAGTTTAGGGATATCTTCTTCAGGGAAGGTGAGGTATTAGGGGTAACAGGGAGGACGGTGCATGAAATCCCATTGAAACAGGAGAGGGTAACTTACGTGAAAGAGAGAAGATACCCGCAGGCGTTGAGACAGCATATTCGGGAGGAGCTAGATAGTCTAAAAGAACAGGGAATCATAGTTGATAGCACCTCACCATTCAATAGTCCCCTGTGGGCGGTGAAAAAGAAGGCAGCGCCGGGGGATAATAAGGAAAAATACAGGGTGGTAGTAGACTATCGTAAATTGAACGATAACACGGTAGACGAGAAGTACCCGATCCCGAGATTCGAAGATATACTCGATAGGTTGAGTGGGGCCGTGGTCTTTAGCACGCTGGACCTCAAGGCGGGATACCACCAAATACGGATGCACCCGGAAGACCAACACAAAACAGCGTTCACATTTGAAAGGGGGCATTATGAATTCACCAGAATGCCGTTTGGTCTGAAGAATGCGCCCATAACATTTCAGCGTCTGATGGACGAATTTTTGAGGGGTATCGATGACTCGGTATGCCAGGTATACATGGATGACCTGCTGATTTTTAGCAGAACGGAAACCGAGCACGTGGGACATCTGAGGGCAGTATTCGAAAGGCTCCGGCAATTCGGGCTGAAATTGTCAAGCGAGAAGTCTCTGCTGGGACAAACGCGGATCAATTTTTTAGGCCACACTATCTCTAGCGAGGGGGTCAGACCGGATGCGGCAAAGGTGGAGGCAATCACGCGGATGGCGGTACCACGGGACGTGAAGGGGATCCGTAGGCTTCTCGGGACGCTGAATTATTACCGGAGATTCGTACCCGAGATGGCAGAGTATTTGGTACCCATTAACAATTTGCTGAAGAAAGGCGCGAAGATTGTGGTGACACCAGAGATGGAGAATAACATTCGAAAATGTATGAATAGGTTGCTGACAGAGCCGGTGTTAGCGTTCCCGGATTTCGAGAAGCTTTTTAATATAACCACCGATGCGAGTGAATACGCGTTAGGGGCCGTTTTGTCCCAGGGGGGGAGTGAGGGTGAACGACCGATAGCATACGCGAGCCGTCGGCTTACGGGTGCGGAATCAAGGTACAGCGCTTTGGAGAGGGAGCTACTCGCGATAGTATGGGCTATCGACCATTTCAGGCCATACGTATTCGGGAGAAAATTTCGAGTCCATACCGACCACAAACCCCTCCAGTGGGTAGGAAAACTCAAGGAAACCTCAGCTAGGGTCACGAGATGGAAGGAGATCCTAAGCCAATACAACATAGAGGTGGTGTACAAGCCGGGAAAGGAAAACGTGGTGGCAGACTGGCTCTCGAGGGCCATCATGATCAACGCGGTTGAAGAGGACAGGGGAGGACCATCGCAGGACGTGCGTCAATTCTTGAGGGAATGGACTCCCGATGGCGAAGGGGCAAATGATACCGCAGGGATTGAGGACAGGGGAGAGTCCCCAGAAGAGGAGAGCTCAGCGGAAGAAAGGGCAGCGGAGATGGAAGAAATAGAGGAGATCGTGAACGACAAACACCGTCAGGTGATTTGGAAGACACGAACAACCGGAATAATGAAAATCGATTTCAGAAGGTACGGGAGAAGTAGGATCCGCGTCATTTGGTCGCAACCCGGGGTCAGCGAAGAACAAATCTGTACGGCACTGAGGGATGCCTCGGAAGCGGGTAAAACGCACTACCTATACGTGGGAAACAATACGGTATGGGATAAGATCAAGCGAATGTGGAGGTCCGAGCGAATAGGTGTGGACAGGACATTCATCCGGTGCAAGTATGCTGTGGAGACGGTACAGGACGAAGAGCAGCAGCAGGCAATCACAGTAGCATATCACCAGGGGAAAACCAATCACCGAGGCGTTAACGAGACGCTGCAGGCATTGCGTCGGAAGTATTTCTGGTGGGGCATGAAGAGGTCCATCCAGGAAGTCATTGGGAAATGCGAGATATGCATGCGCACAAAATACGATCGACACCCCCCCAGAGGAGTTCAGGAGGAGACACCTACAGGGAATATGCCGCTACAGGACCTTCAGATTGACACGTTCACCTGGAAAGGGTTTAAGTGGGTCACGGTAATCGACATATTCAGCAAGGTGGCGATGGCATACCAAGTGATGGAGAAGTCAGCCAATGCAGTTGCGGAAGCCCTACAAACCTGGGTGCAGTTCTATGGGGTCCCCGAGAGGATTACATCGGACGGTGGTAGGGAGTTCGACAATGCCGCGATTAGGGAGGAGGTGAAGCGATTGGAAATTGCGTGGCATTATAACACCCCAGGACATCCTAAAGGTAGAGGCGGTATTGAACGGCTGCACAGTACGTTAAGCGACCACGTCCGTGTATATCAGGGTGAAAAAGGGTTGGAGCCGGATGTGGCAATGAGGAAAGCGGTAACAGCCTATAACCACTCGATCCACTCCGTAACGGGGTTTTCACCCATGGAAGTTCTATTCGGGATGCGCAGGCCAAGGCGGGATTATGGGGAAACTACGCTTACCGAACCGTTAGTGGATCAAATTCTCAGCAATAGGGTAGAGGTAGAGAAAACATGGGGAAAGATAACGGCGAGAATTAAGCGGGAAAAGCAGAAGCGGGTGGAAAGGCAGAATGTACAGGTACGCGACCAAATGGGGGAACTAAAAATAGGAACAATAGTTTACCGGAAATTGGGAACCAACAGAGGGAAACAATTGCTACGGTACGAGGGTCCATTCAGAGTGGTTGCTATTAGGGAGCATAACCTGTTAACTATTGAGAGCGTGAATGAGCCCAGAAAGAGGAGAACCGTTCATATCGAACAATTAAAGCTCCCAATGATAGAGTCGGGACATAGACCTACGGATTCGTAGTACCCTCACCGCTGTAGATAAAACAGAGAAATATGTTTTTTTTGTGGCTGTCAAAACAAAACAAATTGTGGAAAATTTTTTTTTTGTATTATTTCATGTATAGAGGAAATTGTGTTTTTTTTTGTTGTTGTTAGGAGTTCTCAAGTGGTAGGAGTTCTAAAGTGTTGTGTTTAGTTTCAGTGTTTTTAATTATTTTTTTTTTATTATTTTTCCAGTTGAGTGGAAGTCTTTTATTTTCTTTTAAGGATATACTGTAAAACCAATTGTAAAGTGTTAAGGCTGGTCACCGTGGGCTCCGATCTAGGAATATTTAAGTTTCCGAAAATCCTGTTCGTAAACTGGTGGGGGGGAGATAAAGACCGGAGACTGGCGGTATCAGCCTTAATACTATTTGATAATGTAAATAAACAGGCTAAGTGTATATAAGGAGGCTTATGGAACGAATAAAGCAGTGTTTATTCAGAAGTCGTGTATGTTACATCTTTTCCCTTTTCCTTCTTTTTTTTTATTTCTTAAGTCCGACGACGCTTAACTTATATATATATATATATATATATATATATATATATATATATATATATATATATATATATATATATATATATATATATAAATACAAGTAATAGTAATTTTGTAGGATACTAATGCAAGGAGAATTATCTGAAGCCTTCGAATTCAAACAGGTTACTCTCTCGCCGATGGTATTCACCATAGCCCTAGAGAAAGTAATAAGAACATCACGAGAAGATGGAGGGGTGCACGTCGGAATGAAACACAAAATCCTAGCATGAACACAATAATTAAGAGGATATTGAAAGACTCGCTCGAATTCTGTTAAAAGAACCAGAGCAAAACGGACTACAGGTCAATGTAGATAAAACAAAATACATGATAGAACGAAACATCCATCATAATAACATGATCTGTGTGGACCCTAAGTCATTCCCGAAATAAGACAGATTCAAATACTTCTGCTCCACAGTAAGTTCAATGAATGTTGAACTAATAGAGATATACCAGCGAAGAACAAGTGCGAACAGATCTTTTTTCTCCCTTTCAAGGGTACTGAAATCCAGAAATCCAAAAAATAAGAGTGTACAAGCCGTTATTAAGCCAGTTCTGTTGTATAGCTGTAAAATCTGAGCTTTAACCTGACACACTAGAAGCCAAAATTGAAAGATCCGAAAGAAAAGTTCCCCGTAAGATAATAGGACCTATATTGGACCAGAACCTTGACACATGGAGGAGAAGGAACAATAAAGAACTGCTGAAACCAATTCTGATTCAGAATTATCTGAAACGAGACTAGTAAGCATTTCTTCAAAGTTTGCTTAAGTCAACGAGCAAAGAATTTTAATTTTTTTTTTTTTTCTCCTCTCTAGAAGAAACTCTCTCATGTTAGTGAATTAGAATTATTTGTTGCACATTGCATGAACTTTTATGAATATTGCATAGGAAACAGAGCTGCAAACGCTCACGGTTTTCAGTTATACTTAGTATTTTGCAAATCTTCTTCGCTATATGTACAATTATAACATATTTTATAATAGCAGAAAATATCCTCTGTTCAGAGTATCCAGTGTATAAATTTAATACTTTTCTTCACATGTTGCAAATGTGTATCTGCATTAGGACTCCATACAATGATGGAGATTTCTGCTAGTACAAGAACCTGAATCATTCCCAAGCGTCTAAACCTTTCAATACATTTATTAATTAGTAAATATCATGAAATACAATCAATAATTTGATTTAATTGTATTGATTTGATTGATAAAATGTCATATATAATTTCTAAAGCTAGTGGTTATAAACATTCATAACCACCAACAAACGTTATTTAACCAGTATTTTACTCCAGCTAATATTTATTTAAATTTTTAATATAAACTAAATAAATTATGAAAAAGGATAAACGATAGAAGGAAGTGGAAGGCAGGGATTTAAAACTCCATTGGGGGCGAAATATGCTCCTGTACAGAAATGAAAATTAGAAAAACGAAATAGATATACAAGTATAAAAGCTTATAATTATCCATAAATCAGGTTTGGAAAGTTATTTATGTGACATAATTTTGTTTTTAAACTATAAAGATGAGTGTACAAATATTTTTTAATATTTTTTTTCATAGCCCCTTTTTATTTATTTTGTCTTGAATAATTGGATTTTCATTGTCTTCATAATAGTCCTTTTACTGCTTGAAAGCATTTTAACGTGTATTTTTTGTGGTTTCTGAATATTTCTAGATCTGTAATATAAAAGTGACGGGGCTCACCTCAGGCTTGATTAATTTTTTAATATTTTTTTTTTTAAGTTGTTGAATCAAGTGAGATTCGGGAAAAGATTTTTGATCAACTGAGTATGGAATAGTAGTCACTTACATTTTTAATTAGTTGTAAATCTTTTAAGCTACAGATTTTAAAAGAAAGGCTTCCTGTCTTCTCTACAGATTAATGTAGAAACATTAATCCGAGAAAAAAAATACCGAAATATCTACCATCTACCATAAAACGATCTATTTCCTGATTATTATGGATAAACCATGGATTTGATATTCACAACATGAAAGGGTAAATAACCATGATATCCATATGGTTGCATAAAGCTGAAGTAACTAGCCCGAAAGTTGATAAAAGTACAGGACCCTCAGTCACCATCCATCAAAGTCATCGATTCTAATCCGAAAATAATTAATCATAAAAACGTGAATGTAAACATTCCTTTATTCGTAGTTCATATAGTAGAAGATAATCCCCGACATAGCAGTGTGGCTGAGGGAGATAACGCCTACACGGCAAACACGGCACCCTTCAATACCAAGCAGCGCTGAGGAGGGATGAACTTCGCCCCTGACTGGCTGGCTCATGTACTCCTGAGGACGGGAACATCATCACCACCATCATCCTGGTGAGTCAGCTTACCCCCGGGTCGGAAGTCCAAGGGTCGAATTACGGGGCTGGAGGTTTCCAGCCTGGAGGACAAACAGTGAGGTCATCCCCTGGCTTGTTTAATAG
Organism: Nezara viridula; assembly: GCA_928085145.1. Lineage (NCBI taxonomy): Eukaryota > Metazoa > Arthropoda > Insecta > Hemiptera > Pentatomidae > Nezara > Nezara viridula. The sequence continues at coordinate 131,058,440 of OV725079.1, forward strand.
AGCGTGCATTAAATCGATCTTCTCCAAATGCGAGGGGCTTTCCATAACATTATCGTTATTGTCGAGATTCAAAGAATCTACTTTTTCTCAGTTCCAAGGATTTTGAAATTGTCTACGTTTTTACAATTCAATATCGATAATTATATTCATATGGGATTATTTTATTCATTACCTTTCAAACGACAGGCTAAACTCTGGGGGGCAATCGGAAATTTGACCCGATTGCAATACTTTTCTTACCTACTATAGGTGGGAAAGTAGTAAGTTAAAAAAAAATGTGTAAAAAATAGAATAAGCTGTATCATCGCTAATACTGGTTCGATTCCGATGATTTTTTTTTGTTTTGTTGGTAATTTAATTACCTTTTAAAAGTTTTATTATAAATTGCACCGTATAATATATACTTAAGGAGTTTGGCCCCATAACATTTTTCTTTGCTTTATAACTTTCTTTCCTTAATTTAGTTTTCGGAAATTTAGTCCATACACGAAAATTTAATAGACAATGATTAGAACATTATAGGAAAGTTTCATAAATCGTTAGAGCCGTTTTCGCGCTACATTCAAGTTATTGCTCATGGAGCACCGAATTTCTGTCACAGGCATCAGTGGTCAGAACCCCACAAAATAAAAAAAAAAAGCAACAAAATCGGTTCAGTAGTTCCCGAGAAAATCTAGGCACAGGTAGACAGACAGGCCAAAAACTAAAAATGTGTTTTTCGGAATCAGGGGGCTCTGAAACGTATAGATCTATCGAAAACTGCATATCGGAAATTTGACCCGATTGCAGTACATTCCTTACCTAGTATGAAAGTAAAAATAAACAAATATATTCATATAAATTACCATGAATCTATTAAATAGTACAATGAAATCATAACAAACCAATAAAACCAAAACTAAATAGGAATGTGTGAAATGAAAAATAATTAATTTTCTCAAATTGCATTTGATTTTAACAACATGATAAGACACTAAACTGCTTATAACAATCTATTTTTAGAAACAGATAACGTTTTTGAATGTCCATATTTTAAAACGATTACTTTCAATTTTTTACCTAAACAAAGTCTTGAAACTGACGCTTTCCCAATCCATCCGCCTGTAACTGATTTTATACTGATTTGAATAGGTTTTGTTCAGTGTTTTTTGATAAACTGACATCTGATATTTCATTGACATTGAATTAATCAAAGTATTTGACAAAAAATGGTACAAGTATACTACCGTCGTTGCTCTACACTACGTTTTTACAATTCACTATCCATTACTATTTTTATATTTAATTATTTTATTGATATGTGAATGAGTTTATGATATAACTATAAAACCTTAAGTAGACTTATCATCTATTCGGTGAAACAATAACCAAACTAACAATTCGAAATCAAAAAGAAATACCAATGTGAGAAATAAAAAATAATTTATCAATTTTTCCTCCTTTTTACTTTCTTTTATTTTCATCGGAATATGATTTTTTTTAAATTCAACAAATACAGTGAATCAAAAAAAGTTTTATAACATTGTTATATAATGTTGGAAGACACTAGAATGTTCACATCAATCAATCTATTTTAAGAAATAGATAACTTGTTTGCATGTGCAGATTACAAAATAATAATAAAAACAAAAATCGGACATTGAAGATATAAAAAGACTAGTGTTGCCCAAAATCGGTCTTGGTTTTGAACTTTGCAAGACTAAGACCTAGGCCGCCTAACTGTTGCAAGACCAAGGCCAGGACTGGTAAAAAAAATAATCGATTTTTAAAATAAAAATTAAGACAAAATAGTTACTAATACTTGATAATCTTAGTTACTATATGTTAATAATTGGTATAATCTATATACTTTTGCATTTAATTCCTCTAATTTTTTATTCGGTCTTAGTTAGGTTTCTCCTATCTAAAAAAATACAGTAATAACTGTATAATAATAAGCTAACAAGTAAATGCAAGACTGTTGTAAAACCAAGACTCGTCCTGGTCTCGCATTTGGGCAACACTAAAAAAGACCTTATTAGACAATATGTCCAGTTTAGTATTAAAGTTACAAAACAACGTATATAAGATGTATGTTCATCGAATAAAAAGATTGCCACAGATTTTTGTTTATTATTATTTTTTTTTATTTTAAATTTGCCACTGCGTTGGAACGCATCAAGCAAATGTGTTGGCGTTAATTATATCTTCTTAAATTCCTGATATCTTCTTAACTTTTCAACAGATCTCTAGACCACTGCCTTTTTAGTCGTCTTTGAGGCTCACCAGGTAACAGGGAGGAAGATAGAGATAGAACGAGTGGATTTGGATGATTGAGAGTAGAAGTGTGAAATGGTGTGTATTTGTTGTGTATGTAGGATTTTATTTTTGGTATGTTCATGTCTTTGTGTATGGTGTGATTTGAAATAAACCAAGGAGCATTGACAATTTTTGTATAAAATATTTTTTTTCAATTTACCAAATAGATTCAGAAATCATTATAACTCTATATTGTATAGAAATATGAGTATAAACTGAAAATAAATTTATGTAGAATAAATGTGACGAACCTTAGAAGATACTTTCTATTCTCTTAAGTTCCGACCATGGCCTAGTTCTAAATAAACAATATCCTGTGAATATATTATAATTTTATCAATGTCGTGCCATACATAAATAGACAAGAATCTAAAGCCTAATGCTGCTTTATACAAATAGGGTTGTAGATATAAATAATATAAGTTATAAAAGATAAGAATAAATAAGAAGGAAATCCCGGAATGGGAGATGGGCTCTTCAAAGGATTTACTGCGCTGCGGGAGCTCCCATCCACCCACCTCGCCCTCCCTCATTCTTCACCACTACTCTACTTACAAAACCTTCTGAGCTCCGATGGAAGTGATGCCTATCCTTGAATTAACAATTATTACATATAAACATAATTATATTCGGCCTATGAGTGGGATTATGTACCTTCGTTTAGGGCCAGTTTCTCCAACTAAGTAAATCTTAGATTAAGCGTTATCTAAGATTAAACCAAGTTTTCTAAGGTCGACCTTGATCAAGATTAAACCTGGTTTAATCTTAGATAACGCCTAATCTAAGATTTACTTAGTTGGAGCAAGTGGCCCTTAGTATCTACATAATCGAACTTCTAAAAACATCTGGTTTTAATTTTTTAATTATAACCATCAAGAAAATAATTATTAAGGCATGCCTCAGAACCAAAAATATTTTAATCTAATCCAGAAAGCTATGTGAGAGCAGAGAAGTAGTACATGAAAATGAAACTTTATTGGAAAGGCATTTCTATCGACAATTATAACCGGATTTTTATGCAGTAAAACCTCTCACAATATGCCATATAATAGAAATAAAAACCCGTCAAATATGCAATAGTTAAACTTAATTATGCAGCGCAAAAATCTCCAAATATGCAATAATATAGCTAAAATATTCAATTCCACTAATGTGTCAACAAAACGTTCAGACTAAAATAAGAAACGGAAGGATTGAGAATTAAATAAAATTTATTTCATTTTTTTTATATAAACTGAACTAATTAAAACAAATTGTGAAAATACAAATACAAAAAATATAAATGTATTAATTTTTAAATAATAATTTACAATAATATGTGATAATTATGAATAATAATATGAAATACGTGTTAACAATTAATAATAAAAAAAATAGCATGGATTTTTAACTGAAATATAAATTAACAACATAGACAAAATAAACAAAACGCCAATGGATGAGAAATTATTAAGCGACATGCTTAAATGAAAATTAATAAATGTATTTCTGAATTAGCAGCTGAAAATTTAATCTATTATCACTTAAATTATTATCGTAATAAGGAAATGATCTTTCCCCATCAACAAACGTGATACGAGCAAATTTAAATTCACTTAATATTATAGAATCGTTTTCATTACAAACTTGAATATGAGTTTTTTAAAACTATTTTATCATTGGAGTCGTAAGGATCAATCCGATGTTTCAGTATTGTAGAAAATGATCCACTATAATTAATGAAAACTATTATCTCTTGTAAAGAAAGTAGGAAATCAAAAGTATGTGTGCTGTTTAGAAATTTAAGAAGGAATGATAAGGGTGATAGAAAACCTGTAAATGATAACAATCTAAGTTCTACGCAGTTATTTTTTAAATTTATATTTTATGGTTGATCAATAATGAACTTGTGATTGTGGTATGGAATTTTCATTGTTATATTTTAATTTATTATTTCTAAGTATCAGTTACCTTTCAGTACATTCGAAGTTAAAACTCAGAAATTGAATAAATATATATACCAACTAAAGCCCATTTGGACCTACGCTTCACAGATAAACGGGGCAGTCGAAAAGACTCACATACGTGAACTACAGACTTTTCAATCAAAAACTTTCAAGATTATAACCAAGGATGCATGGTACATCAGTAACTGATTGTGCCAAAAATGGTTTGAATTTCCCGCCTTACGGAGAGTGGTGGGGGCAGATCAGAAGATCTAAAAGATAACACTTAATCTTCAAGAACTGGTGGTTTCTCGAGGCACTTCTTCACTTGTAGATAAAGAGAGTTTGACCAGATGAGCAATTATTCAATGGATCCATCTATATGAGGAATGTTAAACATAAGTTGAAAAGGATTCGCGATCAAATTTTATTAATTAGATTTTACGAAATGCATAGTAAGGATTATAAATATGTTTTCTTCGTTTTAACGTCCTTATGTACTCGAACTAACATAAGATGGGTGATCTTATAGGTCACTAATCTATTCCATCCATAATGAAAAATAAATAAAACATATGAAATCGCGGAAACCCAAACAAGTATCAATCTTAACTGGTTTGATTCGCTAGAGATTTTACATCGAATGGGCAATTATATTTTCGTGAATTTAGTCATATAGAAAGAGAAAGCCCAAATAAAAAATAAATTAATGAATAACGACAGAACATAAATTCCTTTTTTCATATAGGTACATCTAACATATTTTTAAATTTAATTTTTATGTGATAAATTATTTGAACTAAGAATTCAGAAACACCAATAGCTCTGGAGCGTAATGTGATTAAAGTAAAATCGAATTTGCCAATCAACGGGAAACCCTTAGTTCGCAGCTTTTTCACCCTACCACAAAGTTGGCCAGCAATGGATGAACTGCCAACTCGAAGTTTCTTCTCTACTTCTAGAACAGTTTTTGTAAGGTTTTCTTCATGACCGTGGTTCAAAGTCAGGTTCCATTAATTTAACAACTTCTAAGGTGGCTGTGTTTGTCTTCGAGGCTGAAATCTGCGAAATAATAATATTATTTTGAAAGAATAACCAAAAACGTTGTGGACTGTTAGGATCCAAAAAAGGAAATAAAACGATAATCATTGTATTGAGTAAATATTTTTCAAATAGGGAGAGTTTAATTAGTATTGATGATCTCAGGTGAAGATAAGCATAAACAACTGATAATCAAGTGTATACACTGAATTCTAAAAAACGTCGTGCTGAATATAATACATAATTGTTTATAACTGTTTCCGTGTCTCAAAATTAAATTTTAGTTAAAATAGAATAAATAAATAGCAGAAACGTTTAATTCTCTCTTCCAAATAAAAGTTTTATATTAAAAAATAAATACAGCTAAAACTACAAAAATCAATAATCAAAATGCTGTCTAAACATGCTTGTTTTCTAGCCTTTTGGTTGAAGCACTTTCAAATAAAAAAAACAAACATTATATGAATAACACATAAAATAGTGACGCTGACAAAATAAAGCGCCTATTTCATTTCCTTTTTTTATTTATATGACACAATTTTCATGTCAAAGTTCGAACATAAAAAATCAAAAATGCAAATTAGTAACAATAAGCAGATAGACATAAATAAACATAGCAGCGTGTTTATTTATATTTTTTTAATGAGTTCTTTGAAATATTTTATATCTTTATTTCATCTCTCTAACTTTTCTACTGAAAACTGTATTATTGATTTAACAAAAAAAAAAAAAAAAAAGAAATATATATATATATATATATATATATATATATATGCAATGAGGGTGGGATATCAATCAATAATTATACTTAGAATATGAATATTTAGTTCCCCCAATTAATTCAGTGAATTTTAAAATATTAATTTTGGACGTACGTTGCTCTTACGAGAACCTTTCGTGAGTCCAGTCCAGATGAAGGCCTAAACTTTGGGCCGAAACGTCAGAAAATATAAAAATAAATATCATTTATCTGTTTTTTTTTTTTGTTTTTTTTTATTGAACACCTCAAACAACTTCTCTTCAACTAAAATATTAATTAATTTAATACTTGACATAACTTTCAAAACCGTGCCTAAGATAACAATTAATGAAATTTTTAGTCCTGTTATTTCGCTACTTATGGATTTTCAAAACATCTACGATTGGTGTTACTTACTGGTGTCAATAGAACCGAAAAAACGTATTGATCAATAAACCAATCATATTTTTAGATATAAGCCGCTTAGTATCAAACTTTCCATTCCGAAAATTCATAACCTGTCAAAATGTGTCCCCCTCAAAAATCCGTCAAAATATACCCTCAACTCAAAAATTTTGATGAAGCATTTGGGGCCATGAAACACGCTTATGGGCACCCCTGTCACCGCAAACCTAACTAGATTCTGCAGAAATTGGGCTACTTAAAATACGGTAAATACTACCGTCAATCTTATTAAAATTCATTTAGTAACATATTTTAAAGGTAACGTAACACTGTCGTCATCTACTTCAGCTAGTATTAAATTTACTTTTAATTGTACATCATTGCACAAATTAGCAATTTAGTTAAAGTAACTGATAATGTATTAATTAATTATTTTATTTAGTTATTTTAATTATTCTACCTTGTCAGATTAAAATTCAATTAATAAAGAAAACATCTGAGAAGATATGAATTTTATAGAGAGGCAAAATGGTGTAGATAAACCACAAAACATATTACATAAATAAAAAAAAATTTAAAAAATAATAATAATAAATCATCTGGGTTCTGTAGTTTATTAATCAAAGATTTAAATCTTTATTTGTGTAGGCTGTGAACTGAGCTGTCGATAAATCCCCATTTACTAATTACCGTTAATGGTCGATTAGAGCAATCATTAGCAAATCTGATAATGGAATTAATTCATAACGGTAAACATTTTAGTACAACATATCCTGAGCCTTTAAATAAGGATGGTATCCTAACGTTTGAACAAGAGCTGGAAACATTTGTTTATCCCAATAAAATTATTTTATAATACCATTGTATCAATATCACGATAAAAGCTAATAGTGTTATAAAAATATCATATCAAAACAGAATAACAAATCAATTCACGGTTCCATACAATTAAAAAAACTGATCAATATTTTTTTAATAGGAAAAGCACCTCAGGAACCGGTTACAGCTAAAAATTAATTTTTACAAATATTCTTATTTAAATGAATGCTCGAGAAGACTTTGATGTCGGTTTTGTGTTCTAATGCTCAACTAACAATAAGTGTTCCGTGCTTCCTGGAGTAAAGCCAGTATAACGCATGTTCGCGTGTCACGAAGCGCTTTATCTGTTTGCCCTAAATAAACTATTCAAAGATAAAAGTGTGTCAAAGTGCCGAGTTCCTTATTTAATACGATTTTGCAGGTAGTTTAAGATATATTTCTAAATAAATAAACCTCTAGATAAATTCCATGTTTATATTTTTAAGGGTATTACCGATATTATACCTGAAAACGATCTATTTTATGCTGAAAATGTGAAACAGTTACTTTAAATAATCCTCGAGAAATAGTATATGCTAAAGATAATAATATGATAAAGAGAAGTTCCATAGCAAAAGGTCGGTCAAAATATTTTTTTTCCAGAGGTGTATATATTGAGGATGCAAAAAACATATTTCCCAACAAAATTTCCTTTTGGAGAATCATCAGTGATATAATTTTATATTGCTATGGACAAAATATCCCTATAACCTTTGGTCATAGAAAAATGCTTGTTCGGCTCATTTATAAATTGAAGAAAATTCGATTAAACTTGTTGAACATGCGACAGCGTCCGGTGGATTTATCCTACATCCCCACAACAATCTAACCTTGGTGTTTTCATTTTCCAAGTCCTCAGAACCAAAAACCCTTCCTACATCCTGGAACTCCTTACTCTACGCTCCTCCATCCACTCTCTTAATACTAGGTCGCAACCTTTAGATTTATATATCTCCTCCCATAAAACTACTTCCTTCAGCAAATCCTTCGTCATTCGTGCTACCTCTTTTTGGAACTCGCTTCCTACCTCCATACGTCAATCCTCGTCCACAAATCCCTTCAAACAACTCCTGTCCCACCACCTACTCCACATTTAAACTACCCCTGACATGTAAAATTACATTTATCTGTATACTGTTTAATTTCATTCTATTGAAAAATTGCAATAACAATAAGCAGTTAATTATTTTTTTTTTATTATTTTAAGCAGGACTATTATCCATACATTTGTAACACTGTTATTATTCTTAGGGGACTGTAGTCCCAGAATAAAAATATTTTTTCATTTCATTTTATTCACGGTACATGCTGTTTGTAGGTAACGTTGTAAAGTACAAAAGTATATATTTTCTTTTTTTGTCAAAGAATTTGTTTTTTGAATCAATTTTCATTCTAATAATTTCCAAAAGAAAAAAAATTAATGTGAAATTTGCAGTTGTATAGTAAGTATTTTTCACAAGAAAATCTACAGCTTTCCTTAAACAATTATAAGATATCGTGATTCCATTTCAAAAAATACCATCTCGGCTTTTGAAAATCACCACCTCGGCTATATAAAAAAAACTTAACACTATTTCATTTTCAAAAATACAAGAAAAAAATAAACTTAAGGATAAATTTAAAAAATAAATGGTTGAATGATTGCCGTAAACAAGAGGTCAATGTCTTGTTAATAATTAACCTTTTGTTTACGTAAATCCTGCAACCATTTAATAAACATTAAGTATTATTATATTATATTACCTTAGATCTTCTTATATTTCTACAAATAAAATACTGTTGAGTTTATCGATTAGTTGAAAAATAAATACATTTTCAAAAGGAAAGGTGGTATTGTTTGAAATGGAATCAAGATATCTCATAATTGTTTTAAAAAAGCTGTGAATTTTCATGTGAAAAATACTTAAATATAACTGGAAATTCCAATATAATTTCTTATCTTTGGGAAATTACTAGTATGTAAATTAATTTTTAAAAAATAGTGAAGTACCTTACGACGTTACTTACAAACAGCAGGTACCTCGAATATTATTGAATTTTTAAAAAGTTTAATAGAGCTTTTTACAATTTATGAATAAAGTGAACAAGCATTTCTCAATGACCAAAGGTTATAAGGATATTCTGTCTATACTAAAGTAAACTTATATCAGTGATGATTCTCCAAAAGGAAATATTGTTGGGAAATATGTTTTTTGCAGCCTTAATATATACTAACAATCAGGAAGGATCAAATTTCGTTGTCGTAAAACGAAGATATTAGGAGTAATCATACCATAAACCAAGCCAGTTTATTACAGTATCCATCGTTTGTTGAATGATAAGGAAATAATGTCAAACTCTAAAATAAAACAAAATATCACAATAGCCATTTTAACTGGATTGTTCAAAAATCAGAATAAAACAGATTTTATCCTTTTAAATTTGAATTACTTGAAAAATGAATTCCTCAAAACATTTTTGTAATTACAGCTACTAGAGAAATTCATATTCAAATCAACAAGGAAGAGACAAAAAAGATAAACGTAATTTGGAAATAGACTGAAGGTAGAAGCCAGATAAAAATATGGCTAGAAAGGTATGCGCGACCTCACTCAATTCCCAATGAATCGATGGAACGGAAACCATGGAAAAACACGAGCGTCCCTTATGAGATCAGAATATAGCGACTCAGGCATAATAAGATATCTCGCTAGGTCTGGCGCTCCACTTCTCTTCAGAATTATCAAATATTTTTAAGATAGTATTGGCAGAGGAAAGATGTATATAAATGTATTTACGGCTTCATAGAGATTCAAATACAATTTAGTGCCTACCTTTACCGTCCTAAAATTAAATTTTGGATGTTGAAATCCAAGAGCTATAACCATTTTCATTAGTGAGACAACTACCCATGTTTCGAGGTTTTAAATTTTTAGACTGAAAATAAAATCTTCCACAGAAGCCATTTTGGATTTTTTTTTTTAAACTTGTTTATTGAAAAATATTACAATCTGTCTCAAAGGGCATTTATAATTGTGTTCAGAGATCACATTCACACCCTATGTACAATAAATAAAAATAAATTATACAGAAAAATAATATTATACGGGAATAATTTAACCCCTGAGTAATAGTAGGTTTGACATCCGTGAATTTTGATCATCTGTTTATACAAAAAAGGACAAAATTTCCGAATTGCTTATGACTTTGAGTGGTTAAAAAATGCCTGAACCTAAAAAATTCTCTGTGTAGTATTTATGTACTTATTTAACATGCACAGTTACTTAAAATATATGTTTTTTTTATTGTTATTATTGAAATTTACAACTGTATAATGATAAATACTACTAGTCAATATGATATAAGTATCTTGACATGTACAACATGAATAGAAACTACCCGTTGGTAGCACTCCAATTATATTTCTATATTAGAAGGCCCCGAGGCCATCTTCTTTTTAGACGCCTCGGAGGGTTGTCAGGAATAGAAGAGGAAGCAAAGTTGGAAATAAGAGGGTTGGATGGTTCAGATTTTATTATGGAAGGATAGGTACCTGGATTGAGCTAAATCGGAAACATATGGTACATTAAGGTCGTTATGGATGATTTTATTTGTGACAAAGTAGGGAGCATTAAGGATTTTACGAAGGATTTTGGAATGTAGGGATTGGATACGAGAGGAATTTGATGGTTTAGTCCAAATAGGCCTTATTATAGTAATATATATATATATATATATATATATATATATATATATATATATATATATATATATATATATATATATATATATATATATGAGTCTTTTGAAAACAGTTGGAGCGTTTGATCTTGACCTTCCCTTCGGCTAGAATAGGCTCGTTACTTATACGATAACTCTTCCCATCCTCAGGAATCATAAGGAAAAATGAAATGCTACAGAGCCTAAAGCCTTCTTAAATAATGAACAAAAAGAAATACAAATTATGCAAGCAGTTCCTGAACTTAGTACGTTCAAATAATACTAAATTATGATTACAATAATAGTTTTATCATAAAAATCAAAATAGGTATAATAAAATATTAAAATGAAATTTGAAAAAAAAATTTGTGGGCTCTATATATATACTTTTCCCACAATATAAACATAATCGATCTGGAAACTATGCCTGTGTCGCTAGTAATCGACCTATATTCTTGTGTCAAGGAACGAGTAACTGTATTTGATTTCTTTTAGAGAGTTCTCATCTTATGATTACTGATAGAAAAGGCCCCATGATACAGAGGATGATAAGGTTCGAAGACAAGAAAGTTTGAGCGGTACATTTTTGCGGTTTCAGCGGTTAGGGGAACTGAATAAGTGTGAGTGTTATATGAAAATAGAAAGCGAGAGGAAATGTTCTTCTTATTTTATAAATTAAAGCTCTAAAGCTTTAAAAGCCGCAGCATTTCATTAAAGCAAAAAAGGGAAAAAAAAAAAAAAAAAGATCGCTGAAGTATTTACTTATTCGGAAAATATAAATAAAGACTTCATTTCAATCTGATCAAATAATAATGATGAATTCCTAAGTGTTCTAAAAATCTTTTCTAGTCATTTAAATATATATATAATTTTGATTTGATTTTATGAAACTTAAATACTCCTTCGGTATTGCTTCATTAGTATTTTTTTATCAAAATTATTACTTCATACACGTTTTGTAATAATAAAAAAAAAATAATTAAAATAACAACACCAGAAACAGTATCATCTCAGAGGAACATCACATGCTGTTTCTATTCAATGCAACAGAAATTCATTCATAAATGCGGTAATTTTACTTGTAATCAAGAATTTATAAAATTTGCTTTTCTTTTGTTTATAAGGGTGTTCTTTAAGAATTTTAACTTCTCGGGTATTCCTTCTTTTTTTTATGCCTTGTATTTTTTATCTACTTCGAATCATGTTAAATTATGAAATATTGGAGGAGAATTTGGGAAACATTCTGAATATCTCTTGATAAATATTTTTTATGCTAATTAATACGAATAGATATATTGACAACTAGGTTGTTTCTTTTTTCCTATAAATTTATAGCCGACAAAAAAGAAGAAAACTTTTGCTCATAACTTAAAAATAATACATTAATTTTAATAATTATGGAATATAGCTTATGATATTCGTATTAAATTAACCAAAATAAAATAAAATATGATTCTGAGTCTCATTTTTTTTTTTTTGTCCGACCGATCGGAAGTGAGCGACCGTTGAAATTTATAATCACATGCTCAACGTTAAAATTTCTAATCAACACCTCAAAAACATAAATGAGCAAATTATAAGAATTTCTGTTAAATTTTCACCGAAAACTCTTGTTACCTTCAGAAGTGACTTAATAGATTACAGGTGGCATATACATCCTTTTGAAACCAAACGAAGTTAACAATTCCACAGAGTTCAAACTTTGTTCATTAGTAATTCGGCGATTTCTGAAGCTATCACAGAAATAGTTAGTTCTCTTGTGCAATAGAAAAACGTGAGTCATAAGCACCAATTATCTCATTAAAAAAAAAAATCAAAAAATCTGTTAGAATCTTGTCAAACCAAGGTGGCGGAGTATAATCTGTGAACATAATTAGTAGAAACGTATATAGAATAAATTAAAGGGGTATTCTTATTGCTGTATGTTCGCAATGTAAGTCAGTACTGGATTTGGGATTTAATTTTGTATAATTGACGGTAATAACTGTGAAATATAAAGAAAGCAACTATTTGTAATGATTTAAAAAAGTAATTACAGTAATAATAATGACTTTGGGGATGATTGACATGACAGATTTAATTACAACTTAAGATTTACGAACGAGCAATAATATAAAAAATTATAAAAGAATTACTATGATTTAACCACTTAGATGTTACAGAACAATTATTATAGTTAATTAATTAATAATACTAATAAATTATAATTTATAGTAATTATAATTGTTTGCGCATTTGCGGTAAATATACCAAGACATCAGTCCGCTGACAGCCATTCAGTAATCGATAGTATTTGTATAGTATTGAAATCATCAGTTCAAATGTTATTTCCCCGTCCATCTCTACTGGGTAAAAGTAATCATTTGGTGTCATAATTAAAGGATGGGACGTTACAGAATCAATTTTCATTAGGCCTCTTTTTTTTCTTTGTGTCTGCGTCTATTTGTTGGCTTTTGGCAACAATCTGCAACGAATTTCAAACATCAACTCATTCCCATACTCAATCATGTCTATTGTTAACAACAAAGACCAATCGTTTGATGAAGGAAAATGGATAAATTATTTTGAATATTAAAAATAAATAAATAAACAACTATATACAACTGAAGTATTCTTCATGATTCTTAATTATTATAAACCTGTAAATAACGGAAACTAACAACTCTATATCTTAGCTTACAATTTACTGGTGATGGATATAATAATTTCTCTTTTATCATGAAATAGGTTAAATGTTAGATTCCTAGCTAAACGTTTATTGATAATAATTTTGCAAAGTACAATAATTAACATTTTAAATACTATATCACACAATATTGGAGACTTCATAAGAAAATTATAAATTTTCATGACATACAAGTTTGTAGGAAATCTAATTAGCATCTAATATTAATTCAGCCTCATTAACCCTAAAAAAAAAGAAAGAAAAATTATGCGATAAAATAATGGAAGGAGATGGTCCGGGGTGGTGGTCATAAATAGGCTAAATACTGGTAAAAATATTTTTATTAAAAGCCAACGTTTCGACCCTTTTCGAACCACCCCTTTCGACTATTTTTTTTATTTTTTATTTCTTTATTGAGCATTATAACAATCTGTCTCTTGGACATTGGTTATAATGAGGTAGGATGACATTCACACTATATGTATAATAAAATAAAATAAATAGAACAAAATAATAATCAAAAGTATATACAATAGATAATAAAATTAAAGAAACTAAAAAATAAGAAAATTAAAACTAAGAAAAAAAAAACACATGCATACCTATATACAATCAGGCGAGGGAACTCCAGGAGAACCCTGCGCTACTCTCCCAACCGCTTCACTGGTACTAAAGCCAGCGGAGATTGGTCGAGAGCACTTTAGCCACATACACTCATGTCTTGAGTGAAGAATCTGGCCATTGCCAGAACTCCAATTTATACAATCTACAAAAGGTCGCGAGGCCACTGCCGTTTCAACATTCTTGGAGGATTATAGGGGTGGGAGGTGCTTGATAGGGATTGTGCAAGAGGATTTGGGTGGTATGTAAGGTTCTGGTGAAATTTGGAGAATTTTTCTGGGATAAGGTCTAGGACAAATGGAATGTTGAGGTCATGATGTAGGGTTTTATTGGTTACATAGAAAGGAGCATCGACTATTGTTCGAAGGATTTTTGACTGGAAGGATTGGATGCGCTTGATGTTAGAAAATTTTGCTGATCCAAATAGGTTTAAATTTTAAAGTCCAAATAGGTTTAAATTTTAAAGTCCAAATAGGTTTCAGTATTGTCTTGTAGATCAGTAGCTTGTTTTCAATGGAAGGTTTAGATTTTCTGCTTAGTAGTCGGTATAGTTGGCCGTATCGTCGGCTGAGTTCTTGTCTTTTGAGTCTAGTATGCGGGTTCCACGTTAGTCTTCGGTCTAAATGAAAGCCAAGATACCGGAGCCAAGAGAAAGAGCAAGGAAGCTGAATGGAATTAAAGAGTACTGGTGGACAGGAATTGTGCCGGAGTGTAAAGGTAATATGTTGGCATTTAGATTCATTATCTTTAATGCGCCAGTGCTCAATCAAGGTGAGGTGGCTTTGGAGATTTAAGGTTGGTATTTCGGGATCAGAGTTGGATGATAAGATTGCGGTGTCGTCAGCGAATGTTGCAAGGAAAGTATCGGGATGAATAGGGATGTCAGCAGTAAAGAGGATCTAAAGCACGGGACCCAAGACGCTGCCTTGGGGAACACCGGCTTTAACGGAGTAGATATTGCAAAATCCTGTTCCACAGCGAACTCGAAAGGAGCGGTCAAAGAGGTAGGATCGGAGGACTAGGTACAAGGACTGAGGTAAATGGATTTTAAGCTTGAAGAGCAGTCCGGAGTGCCATACCCGGTCAAATGCCTGTGCAATGTCCAGAAATGCACCCGACCAGTATTCCTTGTTTTCTAGGGCTGAGGAAATATGATCAACAACTCGGAGTCCTTGTTGAACAGTAGAGTGTTGAGAGCGAAAACCAAACTGATGGGAAGGGATATTTTGGGATTCTATAATGGGTAGGATTCGTTTCAAAAGGATCTTTTCAAAAATGTTTGAAAGGATTGGGAGTAGGCTAATTGGTCTATAGGATGTTGAGCTATTGGGAGGTTTGCCTGGTTTTGGGAAAAGGATAATAGTGGAGTGTTGCCATAACAGAGGGAAGTGGGTGGTGCGTAGGATACAATTGTAGATATATGTAAGGAATATGACTGTTTTGGATGGAAGTTGTCAAAGGATTTGAGGGGTAAGGAGATCATGTCCAGGACCTTTACGGGGGATTAGTTTTTTTTAAATGAAATTTCACTTCGGAAGGATGAATAGCTTTTGGGCGCAAGGAAAGTTGGATTGGTAATGTAAGGAGTTCATCTACTGTTAGGATGGGATTCTAGATGTGAAATAAATGTATTGGATAAGTGAATGGCGAACTCCTCAGCTTTATCTTCGTCAGATGCTGCCCAGGAGCCATCATCTCGTCGGAGGGGATGGGAAATGCGGTGAGGATTTAGGATTTTTGTTGTGGTTTTCCTAAGGGAATTGTCGCGAGAAGAGAGGGAGGATAGGTAGGAGTTGAAGGATTGTGATCTGAAGTTGGCTAATTTCAGTTTTAATTTTTTGTAGTAATAATTATAGGAGCAGCGCTTTAAGTAAAAATAGTTTTACCACTATTTAGCCTATTTATGACCGCCACCCCGGACCGTCTCTTTCTTTTATAATGCAACGGTCAACTATTAAATATTCAATGCGATAAAATTACAAAATATTTCTTTCATAAGTACAAAATGGTTTCTTAATAAATAATATCCAGAATACAACAAGATAATAAAAAGATTTACTCAAAAAAATAAAATAAAATAATTGTATATGACGAAAAATCGATGAACAAGACCATAATACCTATGTCTTGTCGTATTTACACTTCTTTATTTATTATTATTAAGTATATACGTTAGGGGTTTTTTTTTTCATTTTCAATGTATTGCATATAAAATTATTCGACTACTTCCTGAATTTTCCAGCTTCAAATATTCTCGGGCTATCATGTACTTCAGGTTAACGAATTCCGGTAGACTTCCTTTATATACTACATCAACATAGAGACATCAATTGCCTTTGATATTTTATACCAACAATTCCATTTTATGCCGGCTTCTGTCTTTGCAACCCTTTAGTGGGACACACTCACAATAATATGCACGCCACGTGTGGAAGAGGGTTTCAGTATGGAAGAGGGTTTCAGTTTTCACAGGACTTCGTGGAGCACTAATTATCGAACCGGTCCTAGCTAATGGAATTCCAAACACCCCGTGCTCTGGAAAGGGATAGGGGGAGGGGAGGCTTATTGAGGGTTTTGAAGAATAAGTGGAAAATCAATCTGGAACATGAATATGTAAAATGGCTTGTTGTGTCCTTGATGTCTTAACTAGAGGAAGGATGTTAATGAGCAATCATTTCTTTTTCGCCTCCTTTCAACAAAGTATTAACTGAATATTACATTATGAACAGATTGTCTTAAAAAAAAAATCGCAAATGAATAGCCTTTACTTTCATTTTTCATATAAAATGAACTAATTATCTTTACAAATGCATGGAATAAAAATTTTAAATATTGTTTAAGATCTTAATTAAAAATAACAATAAACACTAAAACAAAATATCAAATAAGTATGAAATATTTTATAATAATAAGAACAAATAATTAATGTAAGCTTAAAAGTAACTAACGATCATATTTTTTATATAAATGTTCGGCTTTTAAAAATAATTAATATAAAATTAATTTAAAAAATAATTTTGTAAGTGTGATTATATCGCCTCTGATCAGCCTCTACCGGTCCTTAATACCAGTAATGCGGCTGGTTTAGAGGCGCTGGGATCTTCTAGAGTCCTGCCTTTCCTTCCTCTAGTGGGGAAAAAGGCTTCCCTCGGAGATCTTGGGTGAATGATTTTTTATTTTTATTTATTTTTTTTAGATATTGTATAGAAGCGTGTGTGTATGTGAGTAGTTGTTTTTATTAGTTTAGTTTATTTTTGTTTGCTTTAGTTTAAATACGTCTACTTTTAGTATTATTGTTTTTTCTGTATTATTTATTTTTATTTTTTGTTGATAGAGCATGAATGTGCTCTCTGAACCCTATTATAAATGCCCTTACATGCGACAGATTGTAATATCTCTCAATAGATATAGTTAAAAAAGAAAAAAGTTTAACCTTACACCAAGAAATAATTTGTTCGCATAAGTACTATTTTTATACTACAATAAAATTTAAATTTTAGACCTTAGATTAACGGTGTCACCCAAACGGTCTACTGATTTATAAAATTAATTCTTGATTTAATTGTGATAAATTAATTAATCTAATCAATCGGTCATTACATAAAATTTAAATAAAGAGTAAAATACGACAGAAAAATAAGGTATCAATAGAAGAGTAAACCTTTGACGATACAATCATTAAACGGATGACCGAAAAACGGATTTAAGTAAAGTGAAATTGTAAAGAATCTTTTAATAGAGCTTTGATGGTTTTCAAATTAGAGGTTTGACGCATAACCATCGGTGACGCCAGCGTTGAGCTATAAGGGTTGTAGTAGACGACACTGGTGAACAAAGGAATAAAATGTCAGCCTTTCATGTAGTTCATATGGAAAAATCTTAATTAAGGAAAACTCCCTTCAGAACATTACAAAGAGATGGCGTAAAACTCTTTCCTATAGAAGATCAAACATTTTAAAAATATTTTCTTCTTTTTTGAGTTTTTTTTTTAATGTTTGTGTTTTATTTTTACCAGGCTAATCGATAAGTGATTCAGGAACTAATTCCTTTGGTACCACAAAAAAAATACAGTTTCATAAATTATAAAGTACAGAAAACGCAGAGCATGTTTAAAAAAAAAAAAATCATTCGTTAAGAATATACTTTTCGTCTATGATAAACTTATAAGGAAAACCACTTGTAGATTTCGGATTTAATAAGTATTTTCAGACAAATTATCGTGCTTTAGTGGTCCGTAAAAGAACCACGTACACAAGAGGATGTCAAATTAAACGTTTTATGGAATTATTTGACTTTTCTTTGTTTTCAGATATTTTTTTTTAGATCTCAAAATTATGGCAATAGTTTTTGGTCAGCCATTGGTATAGTGAAGACAATATTAAAAAATATTTGTTTGTGGACTCGTAGAGGAAAAATGATCTAGTTCATAAAAGCACATACAATTTGTACTTAGAATAAAAACAACATGATTATGCAATGTGAATCCAAGCCTACTCATTCTAATATTGTTTAATTTCAAATCAGCAATAACTTTGTTAAATAAAAAACTTATCAACAATCAGGTTTGATGTTTGTCAGTGTTTTTTTAAGACTATACGAGGTTTTCCTGGACCAGGGAGTAAGGGCGGGGATTTAAAAGACTCCACCGGCACCGAGACGCGAACTCGTGACTATTTTTATCTCATGTATCAGCTTGTCAAGCAAGGGCGGTGCTGTGCACACACCCATTAGCCCATTCGGTCACCCCGCCCCCGATGCTTGTCACTTTTTTTCATAACCATTACTAATGGTGATAGTTAAGAAATTTTAGTATAAACTAGAGCTAATCTCTCCCCCCCTCTTTCATGTTTTGTCATATTCGTTGATGCAATATTTTTAAATCTGCTATCAGAAAAAAAAGTTATCGATTTTACAATACTCGACTTTAATCTAATCTTAATTAACTTGGATAATAAGATTCATTAAATCCTTTCGGTTTAAGGAGAAGAGAGAGAAAAGTTACTTTTCAGAAGTTCTACCCTCAAATTAAAACCATGAAAGTTAAAGTCTAATTTGCATGAAATAGGATTTTCTTCAGCTAAAACTATTCCACCGTTAAAGAACTGTTCATAAGAGTGGATATATTCTTTTATCCAGTTAAATAATATAACAACAACTACTTTTTAAGTAAAAACATATTAGAAGAAAGCATAATCGAAACAAAACTAAAAGTATTAATTAAAATTTGTATACTAACTTATATGTGTGTATATATAAATAACTAATATTTATTCATAGTTACCAAATAATTATATAACATTTTCTATACAGAAACAAATAATCAATAAGTTAATTCAGGGGTGTCCAAACGAGAGCCCCCAAGCACCTTCAATTCAGGGCCGCGAAACATTCATTCATTACATGATAAAAATTTTTCAAAATATGAAATTTAGAAAATTACTCACGTACGAGGTTACTATTAACATTTGTTGCACAGGTTTAATTCATTTAAAAATCTTATTTGACAGCTTAGGTCACGTTTATAGATCAAGATTTATTTTTCATCACAAGGCATTGCCCGCGGTAGTTAGGTGGAGGTCTCAATGCGGCCCGCGGGCCAAACAATTTGGAGATCCCTGAGTTAATTGATCAAGAAAAATCACTAACGGATCCAGATTTGAATTTCTTATTGAAAGGGGGGGGAGCTTCAGCCCGAAAGCTATTTTTTCATATATATTAAGATAGTTAATTTGAAAAAAAAAGACAGAAACTTATATGACATGGTGTTGCTGAAGTCCTATTAAATGTAATTACACGAACAATAATACTTTAAGAGATAGTATTTAATATCTTGTCTATAAAACATGGTTATATTTTCCTATTTTTGGGAGGAGGTAAGCTCCCCCCCCCTCGTAAATCCGCCTGTGATTGCAATAGATAATCAACAACAATAAATAATAAATCAATAAAAAATGTAATAAAAATAAAAGAAATAAAAGAAACATAGATTAGTTTCACACCATATTTACAGAAAAAACAATTTAAAAAAATAAAACAGAAGCAAATTAACAGAAAAAAAATAAAACAAACATAAAGATAAGCGAAGTAAAATGACACAGACACATCGATATTCACTATTTACAATCACGCAACGCAACTTCTAATTCCCGCCTGTCCCGCCACCTTTGGAGGGAAAAGCAGAACTCCAGGATATCCCTGATAATTATCGATTATAATCGCCACTCTCCCAACCACGTCACTGGTCATTATAGCCAGTTGAATTCATTTATTAGACTTCATATTTTAACAACATTCAAACACTTTAATAACTGCTTAAACACAAGCCACATCCTTATTGGATCCATTTTAGTGTTAATAACTGATACTCCGTGGAAAGAGAGTTTTAATTCAAATGTCACGTTTCATGGAAGGTGTAGAATTCGAAAAGCAATCTAATAACTTCAGTTACCGACTAAACTTAGTAAACTTGACATGGAATCAACAAGATATTGATACGGTCTTATGAATTGGGTCTGCAAAAAGTAAACATTTTGTTGTTACAACATTAGTACCAACTAAACAGTACGGATTAATAATATTGCTTGTAATTCCACTAACTTTTATGTATATATACATATATGATCCAAAAACTCATGTTAGACATGAAATATAATCTACGAAACATCATAGCAAATATAATTATGCAATACACTCATACATATAAACAGATATTATTTGCCATCAAACGAGAATGAAGTTATCTTAAGTGACTCCTCAGCAGAGATCTCAGTTATAATTAAACATTGCATGTTTGATTGGGCACAAGATATAACTAAATAAATTTAGATTTTAATCTAAATAAAGATTTAGATTAAAATCTTTACTATTTTTCAGTTCGTCGTAAACCTATGACTATCTGTCCTACAGTATCCTTTAACAATATCCCACTTATCCCTGTTGACCAAATCCGATACCTAGGACGCCACCTTGACAAACGACTCACTTGGAACCCCCATACCAGACTGAAACGACTAGAAACCGCCCGACGTTTCCGACTACTCCAGCACTTACTAGACAAACACTCTAAACTGCCAACCATTTACAAAATACTCATATATATTACTATAATAAGGCCTATTTGGACTTACGGGATCGAGCTTTGGGGCTCTACTAAACCATCAAATTCCTCTCGTATCCAATCCCTATAATCCAAAATCCTTCGTAAAATCCTTAATGCTCCCTACTTTGTCACAAATAAAATCATCCATAATGACCTTAATGTACCATATGTTTCCGATTTAGCTCAATCCAGATACCTGTCCTTTCATAATAAACTTCTGAACCATCCGAACCGTCTCGTTTCCAACCTTGCTTCCTCTTCTATTCCTGATAACCACCCGAGACGTCTAAAAAGAAGATGGCCTCGGGACCTTCTAATATAGAAATATAATTGGAGTGCTACCAATGGGTAGTTTCTCCTCATGTTGTACATGTCATATTACTTGTTCATATTTACTTGTTGTATTTATTATTAATTACAGTTGTAAATTTCGTTAATAAAAAAAAAAAAAAAATATCAGTTCTATGCTAACATGTTCGCCTTAATTTAAAACCTGAATGAATAATTAAAAACCGAAATAAATTGAAAAAAAAAAATTTTTGAAAAAGGTAGGTACCCATTATAAGATGAAATTTCTCACAAATTACAATATTTCAAAATACCTTTATTCTAACAAGCTTTTCTTCTTTGAAAATATAAATGAGATGATTCATTGTTAAATAATATTAGTTTTTAATTTTATTATTATCATATAAATATTAAGTAATATATCGCATGCTGGATTGTGATGATAACAACTCAGAGAAAATATAATCATCCTCATAAAGGCCATATTGCCAAATGAGTGAAAATAAAATAATGTGAAATGTAGCATTGAATTGGGAAAGGAATTGTAATTTCTCATTTCCGCATGTTTCCAACCTTATTTTTTAAATTGCACCCTAATTTATAATGAAGTAGAAAGATAGGTATAACATCGGTCCATCTTCATTTTATAAATGAGAACGGAATTCTGATTTAATTAGTTGCACAAAATTTAGCGTATTAGATTTATAATTTTTGATTCAGAGGCAAATATGCAGTTACGAATTTCAAGTTTTTTTTTCTTCTAAAAATCGTCTAAAAAGTGGTATTTAGCTTTGTGATGAAGGACCGGTTTTAAATAAATATAAATCTTGGATAGAGGAGGTATAGAATTTACCTTAAATATGCATCAGGTATGTCGTTCCTAATTATCTGTTGAGAGTCATTAGGGAAGTCGTTAGGGAAGTATTCGTTTTAATATATGCTTGTTACTGTACAGAAAATATTTTTATATGGTACAAAGGATATTAATACCTGCCAATAGTGCCTCTTTCACAAGGATCCCAAGAGGCCTAAAGTAAAAACTAAGATATATTCACAAATATGTAATTAATAACTTTCACCCCTGTTGATAATTCACTTAAGGAAGTACATGAAATAGAACCAAGAAATTAACTGTGGATGTACTGAATTTAATGGCACCTCTTGGATTCACTGTTAACATCTCAGATTCTCAAAGGATGTTTATCCACCTGAAGACGAAGATCAATTTACATCTGATTAGTATGAATAAGAGAATTAGGATTGATCATAATTTTCAGTATTGAGAATAATTTATTTTCCTTCTAAGCAGGATGTTAAACTAAAAAAAAAATAACAACAATAATTTTTAAATGAGTTGCTTATTTATACAATCTATGTTTTGTTCAGTATAAGTAGTATGAATATATTTTATTGTAAAATATAATCTGTTTTAATTTTTTATAATAGAAAGAATATGAATAAGCTACTAGCTCCTACGATATTATCATATAAAAATTATGCAGTTGCAAAAAGAATTAGGTAGACTTATGAATTAATAAAGTAATCAAAACAAGTAGAACAGAAGAGACTAAAAAGATATTAAAATACATGTTTTAATGTTATGTATACATGAGTTTCTTTTATTGTTTTAAGAAAGATAACAAAAGAGGAAATATATTTTAGAAAATACATGATCTTCCCTTTATTAGCAGCTAAGAGTGGGAGTTGAAAAAAAAAGAAGAAAAAATTATCTGAAAATCGGACAAAACAAGGTTTGAATGAAAAACGGAAGAACGGATTATGTTTTATATTTCCCGATACGGTTACAATTTATTCGGTTAATTATGAATTATAATACCCGTTGAAACAAGGGCACTCATTACACTCTGAATTTCCGAACACTTTTTGTATTTATCGTTTAAAATGTGAATGCATTAATAGCATAACAAATAATTTTATTTCCCTGCTGCCATTCATTTTCCGATACTTTACTTTGCACGAAAGTAGTGATTTAGTCCGATCAATGACTGGCCATGCAGATCTAAGAAAAAAATACTTATATAAACATCAAAAATGAAAAAAAAAGTAAAGATATATATTGAAACGGTTGAACATCTAGGTTAACATCTGTATCGCGACAGATGCCTACATCGCGTTGGGTTAATAACCCCCTGGCTACCGTTGCGTGCCGTTCGCACATAATATTCGATTCTCGTCTCAGCTATTAAAAGCATTGTTCTGTAAGCTGGGGCGGTGGTGGCTCTACTTAACATATTGATTTCTGTGTCACGACAAAAGTAAAAAAGTTCGACAAATATCCCACTATTAATTTTAGATTCATATTTCATACCATATTGAATAGCTATTTATTATACCTTTATGACCGTCTAAGTAAGTAAAAATAAATTTGACGTAAAAATAAATAATGGACTTAAAATATCGAATTTTACAAAATATTTCATTAAATTTCGACATAAAACTGAAGAGCACTTGTTTAAGATTTATGAAGAAAAGAGCGAGTGGTGGGGATGCTCGTCCCCTCCCCTCCTTCCGAAATTGATGGCGCATGAAGATCCCTCCTCCTCCCAAGATATTTTATTTCTCCCCTCTTCTTAAAAACAGTGCAAACGATATTAGAATTGCAAAAAAAGTAGATTATAAACAACATTTGCTGCAGTCAGTTACACGTTGTAAACGTGTCCAATGGATTGAATCCTTGTATTAAAAAATAAATATTCCCTCATAAATTCAAAACGACATCAAAATGTACCTCCTCAATATTTTTGATGCCTTGCGCCATGAAATCCCCTTCTGGACACCCCTGGTGAGGGGGTGTGTTTTTTCTTTTTTTTTCCTTTTTTTTCTTTTTTATTTCTTAATGACATTTACAACTGTATTAAATAAATACATCTAGTAAATTTGGACATAATAGATATAATGGCATGAATACACTTGCTGAGTAACTACCCAATGGTATCACTCTAATGATATGACTACATTAGGAGATCACGGGGCCATCTTCTTTTCAGACGCCTCGGAGGGTTATCAGAAATTGAAAAGGAAGCAAGGTTAGAAACGAGAGGGTTGGGATGATTCTGAAGTTTATTATGTAAGGATAGGTATCTGGATTGGGCCAGATCTTAAAAAAAGCAACATTAAGGTCTTTATGGATAATTTTATTAGTAACAAAGTAAGGAGCATTGAGGATTTTACGAATTTTAATTGAGGATTATGAAAAAATAACATATGCCGTGTCAGAAATGATCTATTAAAATATACTTTACACAATAAACAGATCCATATCGTAAAAATTCACAAGATTCTGTTAAGACACCTTTTCGAAACACCTATCTTAGTAAAGAAATTATTTTCCGAAATGAATAGAGCTATCACCGATCGAAATTAATAAGTACAAATTTTTCATTAAATAATATTTTTTCGCATTCTTTTATATATATCAACGAATGTTTTATTTCTGTAATTTTTATAGGTTTATTTTATTAAAAAGAGATGATTTGAGTTTATCATTTAGATTCTTTATTGTCATAAGATTCGTAGATGTGGACCGCATAACATTTTTAAATTATTACTGGCTGGTAGTAAAAAATGATTGCTCATTTCCTGTCTAAAGTAATCTTCCACCCGTTTAGATGATAAAAAATCAATTTTTTTTCAAAAATTGGATATAACATCATTTTTAGGAACGATTGTATATTTAGATCAAACGTAAAAAAAAAATAAACTACATCACAACATTATAAGACTAAAAATTAATATTTTTAATTTAATTTTGAATATTAGAACGCACTATTTTTTGATATTATAAATACTCATAACTGACAGTTAGAAAGTTTATATACATATATATATATATATATAAAGGCTCCAAGTCTAAAGGTTAGACCTCATTGGTGTCATTTTTTGGGTAAAATATTCGTTGTATTTTTCAGATTAAGTCTTAATTTTCTAAATCATTATAGAGAATTCGCACGCTTTACACGCTCACTTCACACGTTTTAGTATTTTTTTAAAAATATAAACACGTTATTAAAAAATATTTAATTGATTCAAATACATTTAACCAAAAATCTTTATAAAATAAATTGTATTTGATAACGTATTCAGGATATTATATAGTAAATAATTAAAACGTATAGTGTGATTATTATTTGTTATATTTTATAATAGTTACATTTTATCATTTACCAATTAATTAAAAATTATTTCTTCCCCATTTTACTAAATCAAATTCAAAAATAATTTTATAGAGAAAAAGAAAAGGAGTTTGTCATAGTTATTGTTACAAAATTAAGGAATCACACATTGATCTCACAATTTCTAACGTTTCAGGAATTTTTATGCGGATTATTATTATTCTTGCGTGAAAAACTGCCCAGGTTCTTTAATAAATAAGGAACAGTCAGTGATGAATAATTTCTACTCATAACCATGTTCAGAAGAATTGCACAATCTTTCTCCTTAAAAATTAATATCGAACCAACAGATGATATCAGAAACAACGTTAGAGGATAAACTCTTAATTAATTCGAATAAAATAAATAAAAAAGCTTCAGTAAACTTTTTAGACCCAATACACCAAGAATATCAACGGATTTTAATTTTTAATAAAAATTCATAATGAGTTATTATTTTAAGTATAATATTGTTTAATATGTGTAATTATTTAGGTTAGATACCTTATGATAGTATCAATATAGTTATTTATCGACTCTAACAATCCAATTATCTTGAAGCGAAGAAACATTTGGTATTCACTCTGCTTAGTTTTATAACATGATTATCAATTCTAAAATATGGTGGTTTGCTCCTCGATAATGTTCTAATTTTTTTTTTTTCTGAGGCTATAATACACTATATCTTTAATAACGGTATAACTCCTATTGTGAACTATTTTCATTTAATTTGAAAGAATTTTCTTTCCCATCCAAAATGATTTTTAATAAGCTGCTAGATAATATTATAGCGGCAAGGTCAGCGTCGCGAATTCCAAAGAGGTCCCAATTCCACATATGCTGAATTCCATACTTATTAAAAATTTCACAGTATCAAATTTATTAGTGCTTATATAAATCATATTATACAAAAATGATGCTAAAAGATATTTTTTTAAAATCTTTTATCATAGTTCAATTAAAAAAGCATATAGTATAAATCTTGTTTTTTTGTCCTCATTTTCACTAACTCATCTGCATGTATAATTATCTCATAAAATCAATGCATGCCTTAATTCCGTTTATATAATTAAATAGAAGAGGTTTTGCAATACCACTGCCTAAATTTTAGAAAATTTAGGCTTTCAGGAAAAAAATATGTATACAACAAATCTTACATTAGTAAGGTATTAGATGGCTGAAGATAAACAGCAAAGTAAATTCGTAGTGATCTTCATTTCTTCGAAGATAATGAATCTTTTTGAGGAGACGGTAACATAAAACAAACAGTTGTTCATTCGTTATAGGATTACTTTGTTAACGTTTCAGATATAGACAAATAATAATAGTCACTAGGAGTGTGTAAAGATTAGGTCACTAAGTCGTAAAATATTCAAGTCCGAAACTGAAACTTCGGAAAACTTCTACCGTATCATGAACAGCGGAAAAAGTAGCGCTTACGTTATGTAAAATAACACACCTAAAAGCACGAGAAAGTTCATGCAATATTTCACATGGGTCAAAAATTCATAAAAAATATTTAGTCACTAATATAACATAGAAATTTCTGTAAATTTGTGTCAAAATATTGCTTATTATTTCACAACTGGAAATTCATTTAAGAATCACTTGGAAACAAGTCTAAAAATAAGAATATTTAATTCATTAACATTCTGTAAAAAAAAAAAAAAAAATTACAAATAGTAGTGATTTAGGATTACTGCAGAATGACATTCTACAAGAGGATCGTGAATGAATAAGTTATAAAATGCATTGTACATTTCTTTTTTTTAAACCTCATTTATTAATTTTCATTATGAAAATTAATTATAATTAAAATATATATTTCATTTGAAATACAGTTTTTTAAAATTTATTATAAAGACATAACAAAGAACTGTAAGCTGATTTAAATAAAACAATGTCTTATTCTGGAAAACTGCCAGCCGCTGGGCTGCATTTTAAACAGTCGGAGCCAAAATTTCGAATAAATAATAAATAAGAGATTTAATACCGTGGTGTCCTAATTTAACATAGCAGTTGTAAAATACGAGTTTTTTTTTTTCTCGAGAATACGAAATACGAGATCAAAATACGAGTTATAGCTACAAGAACTACTACCTGTTATGGCAATATTAGTTAAATCGAGAAGTTATTTTTTTTCTTTTCATTGTATTAATAAAAATAAAATAAATAGAGTAACAAACAACTATATACATAAATGTATAAGCGAAATACAATCAAAGAAAAAATGTAAACACTGAAGAAAAGCAATCAAAACAATGCGGAAGATAGCTATTGCATGACTAAAATGAATAGATAAAAGTAATATTTAATACTCTCAACTGTAAATTGAATATGATAAAACAATAAAATATGCTAAATTTACTAATTTTCAGTTGTGATCTTTTACTTTATTAATTATATTTTTCCTACTTTTTTTCTATTACTTAAATAATCACTCTAATTTGCAGATAATTCATTATTGATTTGTACATTTTGAGGAATCTTTGTCCCCTCTTCAGCATCTAAAATTATATAAATAATACATTAAAGGTTTTATTGGTCTAATTGGGTGATTTTATTTAGGTAACTTTACTAAGACATAAATTAAAGTTGCTGTTTATTGATAATAATGACTAATTCAGACAAATGATTGGTTCAGAATTTAACCTATGACATATTATTTATAAAATTTTAGATGATAAACAGGGGAACAAAGATTCCCCAAAACGTTCAAATTACCAAAGAATAAGCGAATAATCTACAAATAACAATAATTATTCACAGAGTTGGACCTATTGGCAAAAAGTAGAGAGAAGATAATGAAAATCTATACAGACTAGTGTTCCGACAAAAGAGTTCATTTGATGTATGGGGCAATTAAGAACGGAAGAGGAGTGAAGACCAATTTTTTGTGGTCACATTTTTTATTGAATAAGAAGGAATTGCTCAAAAACTGTTTAAGATAATAAAAATCTAAGTACACCATCGTAAACTAGATATTTTTTTTTTGATAACGCAGTGATTAAATTTACTAAGGTCTGCGATAAAAGGTACCTTCAGGGAGTCTATAACGATCGTTATATAGACCTATGCTGGTGTCTGGGAACTTTGAGTGCAACAGTACAGCGGTCGTATTAGACCTCCTAAAAGTCCCTTTTAATTATTGATCTTAGTAAATTCAATCACCCTTTTCTCAAAGAAATGTGGTCTACTTTAGAATAGTGTAATTAGTATTTTATTATCTTGAACAATTTTTGAGAAATTTCCTCTTATTCAATGAAAAACGTGACCATACAAAATTGGTCTTTTTTTTGGGGGGGTGGGGAGGGGTCCTTCCCTTTAGGGCTATACAGGGTTTTCCCGAACCAGGAGATTTAACCGATTCTCTCGGCACCGGGACGTGAACTCGTGACTATTTTTTATCACTTTGTTTTATATACACTTTTCAAGTCATCCAATCCAACCGTCCTTCACACATCTCCAAGCTCCTTCAATTCAAATCCTATTTTCGTTCCTATTCAAATCCTATCCCTCTCCACATCCGTCAATTCAATACCCTTCGTACCTTCAAATCCCGCGTATTCAATCATTTCCATCCATCCATCCAGTCCCCATAAAATGGTAAATAGTTACTATTGTAAATATGAATATAAATTATCAGATCGTTCTTCATTATTTTTACATCATGTATTTCAATTTTTTTTTATTATTAATTGATTTCAATTAGAAAGTAACTTACAATTTCTTTTATTATGACTATTTAATTAATCTATATTCTTATTTATGTATATCTGAGGCTCCTTAGTCCACATTTTTATCATTCTGTATTATTCTAAAGGGACTCGTCCCGGAATAAATAAAGCATTATTATTATTATTATTATATATCAGGTTGCCGGGCAGCCCATGCATCAGAAAAAATTTTTTGTTGGAAATTTTCTCTAAAATCACCTCCTCCTCTCCCCCCTCCCCCTCCACATCCACAGTTTAGTCATTAAGAAATGAGTCACCCTGTATATACTAAATATGCTCCATCGACTTGCTAATGATGTTCTAATAATTCTTTTTTTTTTTTTTACTAAATTATATACATAAACAAGCTACTGCAAAAATTTAATAGTATCAAATGATTGATTTTTATTTTAACCTTTCAAAGACCTTGAAAGCCGATAGTGTATTATTGTTGAATCGGTCCAAAAAAAATAAAATACCTAAATATATTTCACACTCTCATGGCTATAAAAATAGCTCACCTTCTACTTCCCATCAACTTTACCTAGAATACAAAAATATCTATAAGCTATTGCTACATCAGAAAAGTCAGAGCTTGAAACTAAGGTTCCAAAAATATGACAACACTGATCTACAATTTATAAGGGGCAACTAGAACAGGTCAAGGGAATGCTGGAAATTGATTTATGCGTTGCTAAAGCAGGCTTGTTCAACTAAAATAAACATTGTGTTGTTTTAGAAAATTAAATGTTTTCGTTTTCAAGAATGCAATCATATCGTACAGAACCAATTCGATTAAAATCATCTCTCATTTTATCTAGTCAGATTAGGATAATAATAATCTAAGATAGATTGCAACATTTCAGAAATCCTATCAAAAAGCTTATCTGGTTTATTATATAATACGAATATTTAGAAATATTTGGCTATTTTAAAAGGTATTAAATGAGTTCTTCTCAAATTAAGGAATTCTCTTGCCTGACTGTTCTTTTTTAAGACATATTAAAGGTACTTTATACCATATTAAAGGAAGACGTATATGAGCATTGGGCATTTAAGCCTGTAAAGTGACATCAATACGGATAAGACCTAAATGATGTTGAAGATCACTTAATTATACATTTTCGTACTACTTTTAGTTTTTTTGCTAGACTGTTACACACACACAGACATACTCACACACACACCGACCATTTTGCGAGACATGGTTATTTGGACTTAGGGGACCTCAAAACATGTGCTTCCGTTAAAAATTGAGATTCGAAAATTCACGATCGCAATACTTTCCGTTACTATATATTTCATATATAGGTAACTGAAAGTTAGGGGGGCGGGGTAGCCGAATGGATTAAAGCGTGTGCACTGCACCGCGAGTTGCCTGGCAACCAGATAAGAGATTTAAGAAGATTTAAAAAGTATGAGTTCGCATCCCGGTGCCGGAGGGGATTTTAAATTCCCCGCCCTCACCCTCCGGCCCAGGAAAATCCCGTATAGCCTTAAGGGCGAGGTAGGGAAGAACAAAAAAAAAAAAAAAAAAAAAAAAAAAAGGTAACTGAAAGTAATAATAATTATTAGCTTATTATTAGGTAAAGATGTATTTATTTATTTATTTCATTTCATTAATAAATCTTTGATCAAATGCTTAATAATAAAACCAGGTTAATTAATTAATTTTATTTTATAATAAATGTTATTCTTGAAAACAAAAGTAAAACCAAATATATTTTTTTAGCTCAGTAAATACTTGTCTTATTTCTTATATTTCAGTAATTCCT
Organism: Nezara viridula; assembly: GCA_928085145.1. Lineage (NCBI taxonomy): Eukaryota > Metazoa > Arthropoda > Insecta > Hemiptera > Pentatomidae > Nezara > Nezara viridula. Next base: position 131,089,741 of record OV725079.1, read on the forward strand.
TTGTTGCTGAAGAAAATATTTAACTGTTTATTAAGATTTGTTTTCGGTCCCATGCGTCCCACCTGTATAGTGAGTTAATGTGGCTTTTCCCCTCATTCCGGCGGCGATACTTCCTTGGAAGTTTCCTATACCAAACGATCAACTCCCAGCACCCTTCCTATATCTACAGTCTTCTTCATTTCAAACCCTCAAAGTTCATTCGCAGAAAACAAGATCACGTGTATCCGACCTCTATATTCCGTCCCATAGAACTAAATCCTATAGACGTTTCTTCATAGCTCGCTCCGTTACCTACTGGAATTTCGCACCATCAAACATCCGTCATGCCTCTTTCCTGTCATCATTCAAATACCTCCTTACATCCCAAACAGACGATAAAATTTCTATTCATGAATTGAATTTCAATTGAAGTTAATAGTAGTGTCCACTATTTAAGTGTTTACATTAGAAATCAATACTTCTTCTTTATTGACTTTTTGTTATTTTTTCGTTTCTCCAGGTTTTGTTTTTGCTTTCTGTATATATATGATAATTTTTTTTTGTTCTCTTTACTCACGTTACAACTATAATTATTCTTGAGAAGATTCTATATTTATTTTTTAGCATTTAAAGATTATTTTTTCTTGCTCACTACCGAAGGTAGGGAAGCATTGTGTTCTGGCGAGAGCTTAAAAAAATTGTATTCTCAGAATCGAAAATTTCCACTCTCGTTTTCGAAATCAAGCATAAAATTTGGTTAGGCGTCTGTCTGTCTATACTTAAATCGATCTAACGGACCTCTACCAATTATCCAATTATCATGAAATTTTCAGGGATTGTGTGGATCGGCGACTAGATGATTCCAAATCAATTTCATCTGATTCCAACTAGCGCTTCCGCTTACGCACGCGCAAACGTATTTTTTTAGCTATGCCAATATTTCAGAAACGGCTCGTTCTATTTGGATCAAAATAATAAAAATATAGTTATTAGTAAAAAATTAAAGCAGTATTAATTTCATTAAAATCTGTCCTCTACGTTCTCTTGTATATAAGCAAACGTGTTTTCCTTGATACGTCTATATTTCTAAAACCGCACGTTCGATTTGGTTCGAATTTGGAGGAAATTTAGGGATTGGCTAACAGATAATTAAGTGAATATCAATATCAATTTTATATATTTCCGTCCACTACTCTAAAAAAAAAAAATACTTCCGCTTTCGAATCAGTAAATCTATTATTTGACAGGTCTATAGTCTGAAAACGGCTAACTCAATTTGACTCAAACTTAGAGGAAATTTGGAGAACATTATAGAAATTGCATAGTGAGAATTTCACTAAATTCCATTTAATAATTAAAATTAATATAAATAACTGTTAACATTATAATGGCTGCGAAATGTGGAAAGCATTGATCATGTGTAATAGGGGTTAAGTTAATACAATATTTTTATGAGGTTAATTAAATTTAATAAGGTTTTATTCAAAAAGTTAACTTATACTGTATTGTTTGGTCGCTTCCAAATGTTACTATTATGATGCTTACTGCCGTTATTTAGATTTCGTGTAATTTTCTGTACATTTAAATTAATTCTTACTGCAAGTTTGTAAAAAAAAAAAAAAAAAAAAAAAAAAAAGTAATCGTATTTATGATTTTGTTTATTTCTATTGAGGTGCAACCAGCTCGTTGTGATCTCTATTTCATCCTTAAACACCGAAGTTGTGAGAACTTCACATATATTTTTATATTCCAGCTTAAATTAGTTTTGTCCAGACTGAAGAAAAGTGATTGGTCTCGTTAACTCCAAACAAACAAAAAGTTGAATTATCCCTATGAATTTTGTGCTCCATACATTTTGCGAGTAAAAACATACCTATTCAGTATATATGTACAAATTCTCAATTTTATACCATATTTGACATTTTGTAGTCTGTAACTGATATAAGAGGTCTGCTACAATGGAAATATTGGAGGGCAATAAAATATGAAATTATACTAATAAATCATGAACAAATTATTAGTTTGTATGCTCTCCTGTAAAAAACTCAATTTTATATACGACCTTTTGCACTAACATACTGATATGCATGTTCAGTATGCCCTGGTTTTTTCCTTTATTAAAACGAATTATTAAATAAGTAATGTAATCTGCAAATGTGGAACACTTTTGGATTTTAGTATTCGCTGATGAACAGAACTCGTGGATATCAAACACGTATATGTTGAGGGATTACTGAATTTCCTAAAACGGCTTCTCCTAGAGATATTATTCTCATACGAAAAAATTTAGATATCATAATAAAAATATTTTGTAGCTAATGAAAACTGTGAGGAAGCTATACGGTCCTTAGATGGTAGACATTTAAATTACTGTATATTTTAGATTTTTTATTAAGTTAGCCTATTTTTTATGTTATTAACACCAAAATTTTCTGTTTTTCAGGTTTTGATCTTTCTTTCTTCATATAATATATATATATATATATATATTGCTTCTGTTTCTCAAATTACAATTATAACTATTCTTAAAAGGATTTTATATGACTTTTATTTTATTTATTTTTTAGTAGTTCACACTCTATTATTTATTAATTATTATTTAAATTACATTGTTATATTTTTAAATATTTTATTTTTTTTTTAGTCTTTGGCCAAATATGTATTTTTTTCATTTGTTCATCATTTTCTAAGGGGACTTTGTATGAGAATAAAGTTTCTTTTCAATTATATTCTATTTTATTGTTTTATTAAAGATCTTTTGGTCAGTTTAATGTTAATTTATATGAACAATATTGTTATTCTTATGGGAGTTTTTCCCAGAAAAAGTTGATTTTTTTATTCTATTCTATAACTGAGTAACACATGAATCATAAATCATATACTTTTTTTTTTGCATGTGCGATATGCAAATTGGAAATGACGCGAATCACAACTAATTAAAAATTTATATATATGTATTTTATTCCATGATAACAAAATTCAAATAATAAACAAGACCTGGAAGAAATAAAAAAAACTGATGATAAGAGAAATCATAAAGAAAAGATAAAAATATCTCAAACAAACTGTTAAAAGAAACTCAAGATCAGCAAATCAAAACTTTCAGAAGAAAGAAGGAATATAAATTCACTTCTGTACAGTCGTAATGGCAAAAATATGTTTTGGAATTATTTATTTATATGTGCAGAAATGCAAAATATATTCGTTAAAATTATTTTTAGATATATTTTTTAAAATTTTATTCTCCAATATTAAAAGCAGCGTTCATTTTATTTTACAAATAATTATGTTTATGATAAATTGAATTTGATCTTGAATCATCAATGAGTAAAATGATAATATTCTAGATTTAGGCTACGCTGGTTCCGTTAACCCGGAGGTTCACCAACTTATCGAACGGTAACAAGATCAAACAGGGCCGCACCCCCCACTTCCTACAGCGGCATGGCACAACCCAACCCTTTTTTATCCGGAATTGCAGGAAAAATAACTAATTTAAAAAAAAAAAAATAGAAATAATTAGTTACATATTTTGCTCAATAAACCAATCAAGCTAATGATAATAACAATGATAAAATAAATAAAACGACTTAATGATACTGACTAGACAAAAATGTTTAAAATAATAGGAATAAGAAAGACAATTTTTCGTTATGTTTGCATGGAACACAAGTCATATCCAAACATTAAAAGAAATATTGATAAATTAGAAAATTTAAAATCAAGTGAATGAAGTATTCTTTAGAGACTTTAAAATCGAACTAATATAATAAAATATATATACTCGATTAATAATTTTATATTTACACACGGTAAATAATCTATACAGGTAAATATAACAGGTAGAACTAGTATTGACCGAGAAGCCCACAGTTTGTTGTAGACGTTTCCACCGTCAACAGAATCGATATGTTTACAAACTGGAAAGGCTCCAATATAATAGCCACAAATATCGGCTTAATTCCGATTCATTGGATTAATCGAACCGAGGTACATAAAGATAAGTCTATAGTAATGTAAATATATCTCGAATGCTAATCAATAGAAAATAATTAAAACAATACTATATATTTAACCAAAAAGCTTATAAATAAAATATTTTCAAAATTAAATCCTCAGGATATGCAATATTGTTTTTAAATAATTTAAATAAATGAACTTTGTATATTGGCAGAGCAACTATAGTCTTCTATAAAAAGAAATACTTCAGAATAAAATCAAAATGTGTATTATATATATATACAACTGTTTTACAAAAATATGTTAATGATTATCTCGTTTTTATTTATTAGTCATGAAGATGTAAATAATGTTAAACATAAAGGGGCTATAATTAAAGATACGGAGTGTGTCCAGAGCTCCAAGAGACAAGACCCTCCCACTTAGCGTATGTGTAATTGTAAAGGCGTGGTTTCTCCATTGATTAACCTCCTTCAACCAAAAGCTATATACAATACAACAAATAAATTATTTTAAATACTTTTATTTTAATTTTTAAAAAAGTAATAAGCCTGAAATTGGAGTTATTTGATAATTGGCAAAAGTAGCTTCGAAATGTAAATATACTAGTGATGTAAAGCGAAACTCATTTAAAAAAAAAAATTACTATTCCTAATTTTAAATAGTTATGATATATGATTGTTATAATCATGTTAATATTATTACAATTAGAAAATAGAATAAAGTGAATATGATTTGATATTTATAACTATAAAATTAAATGTCGATTAATTTTACATTGTTTTTTGTAAACTAAAAATAACTAAGTAATCAAAGGAGTGGTATTGTCAAAATTAACGATTTTTTCTTTTTTTTTCTCTCTCTGTATTTCGTATAAAAATGTATATGTATAGACATTTTTTTCTTCAAGAAAAAAAAATATATATACTGAATTTCTAAATAAAAATAAATCCATCGATTATTTATTAGGTATATTTAATATACATAAATAAATTTGTTATAACTATCTAATTTTTGTTCAATAATTGTTAACATACGCTCGATCAAAAATAGGGTAATGTATACACATTTTTTTCAAGAAAACAAAAATATATGTGTTGAATTTCTAAATAAAATTAAATCCGTCTATTATTGCTTAGGGATGTTTAATATATATAAATAAAAATGTTATGATTAAATAATTTTTTTTGGATAATATATAACATTGGCTCTATCATAAAGATGGTAATATACGGAACAATGCCTGACATAACTTGTTAGATATGAGTGGAATAGGCGTGGTTTTGTAGAAACCTCACCTACCTGTTCCACGTTACACGTGCACATTGACAGTGCTACTACTCACTAATACACAAATCAGCCGAAATATTTTAAAGAGATTTGCTCTGAACACACGAGACTCGAACCTGGACCCCTCCGCTAGCGCACATGATAACCCTAGCCCCCGGAGGAGCCGCTAGCCCCCTTACGGTGGCGAGTACTACGGAGCTATTCTATAATGACGTACCGGTCTGTCCTTTGCCGAGGGTCTTCTCGAGCCGGTATGGACCGACGTACTGGTGCTGCTCGGTGCTCTCCTTGGCAGACATGTCACCTCGCCATCCACTGCACTCCAGGCTAGCAGCCTGACTGAAAAGTCAATACCTGCCATCTTGTCCGCAGCCAGCGCGCCTGCCCGCCCCCACCACTCCCTCTCTAGATGTCCGCCTATCTTCGAATAATCATCCCCTAGTACCAATTTAAGTTTATTTAAACTATACGTATTATAATTACTAATATTAATGTTGGAAATAGAGAAATCTGCTGATGGCTTGAATTATTTTCAGGAAAACGTGAATATGTAATCACTTAAAAATACCTAACAGTTTCATTGACATTAAAGGATAAATATTTAAAAATAATTATTTCTTCATATAAATAAATGCACATCAAATAAAACGTGCGTTTATACAATTCTGTTGATCATAATACATCTCAGGTCATAGAAAAAAAATCTTAACAACACACAACTTTCACTTACTCTTTGCACCACATAGAAATCCAAAAATATTAGCACTACAGATAATTAAAAAAGAAATCGCATGGTTTAGGGACATACTTAATCTGATTGAACTGCATGGATTAAATTTCAACTTAAATCGTTCTAACTGTGATGATGTTAAACTATGGAGAGCTAATTTATATTTAATAAGAACTCAAATTCAGAAAGACATATATAATCAGTATGTAATTAAAGTTCAGAATTCTAAAACTTTCTCTTTTTATCCCCATTTAATTTCAGTAAATTATATTGACGACAAAAGCTCATTGAAGGTGATCAGATGGGTAATTAAAATTAGAGCTGATGTTTTGAACTTGAATTATAAAAACTTCCAGCAAACAGATAATAATTGTAGCATGTGTAATACAAACGAAACAGAATATCTCTATCACTTCCTGGCTGCTTGTCCGATACTCTCTGAATTTAGAATTAAATGGTTAAAGTATAGAAATTTATCTCGGGATCAAGTAATTGATTTATTAAATGGAAACAATTGGATAGCATTGGTAAATTACTGCAAGTCTGCTTTCTCCTTTAGAATAATGCTCATCAGAGAATTTAACAATTAATAAATTGGAGAATTTTGGTACCACTGTTTTTGTAATTAAAATTTATATAACTTTTACATTGTAAATATAATTGTTCTTATTTTCCTATTATGTATTTGTATATAAATAGACTAAAATATAATTTTGTTATGAAACACATACTCCTCTGACGGTCAATAGACCATGTAGCACGTCTGATTTTCGGTTTTAAATCCAAAAATATTGTTTTGTAATTTATATTTTGTAATTATGATAAATAAAAAGACCTTTTCTATTCAAAAAAGTGTAAACTTTTTGAGTTATTCGGAATTTATTTTTATCATCCCTAGTAACTTTTTTCCAGCTTCTTTTCGTTGAAGTATGTTATATAGATAAACTTAAAGGGCTTAGAGGAAATGCCTTTAGTGAAGTTTCATTGAAATCGGTACATTCGTTTAGGCGCTACAGTCTATAGCAACACAGATTTTTCGGCCGCCATTTTGGAAGTAAAAGGCAGATATAATGTCGATGAAGGAGGATCATCCTCGAGTGACCTCTGATTTTATATCCAAATTGTCGGTCCAGTAGTTTCGGGGAAAATGCGGCGGACGGACAAAAAAATTTTTATTTGTTTTTCGAATTCTACGTATCCTGAAACGTGAAATCTCAAATTTTTGACAGGGGGTTAAGTTTTAGAATTTTTTGGTCGATCACAATGGTTGATTATTGAAAACAATGAACACAAATTAGATCTTTGGAGTAATTTATTGTAGTTCTTTTAGCTGAAAACATGGAGACTTTTAGGTGATAGTATACCAAATAACCTAATTTTATTATACGACTTGAAATGATCCTAAACTTATATCGTAATAAACTTCAACTGAAGTCATGGATGTATGCTTAAATTTTTCTATAAATGGGGTATCTATAGTATAATAGCAATATGATAAAATATAATTTATGATTTTTATTTAAAACAGTACTTAGCTTAGTTTAGCCGATCAAAAGTACTCTTTAAATGGTGTTATCAATGATAGACTCTTCTTTCATTTGAAGTAAATTATATCAAGATTATTTTGAAGCAATTGTCAATTAATTAAATTAAATATTTTTTTAGTTATCACCTCCTGTTAAAGAAAATATATGACTTAATTAAAAAAAAAACAAATAAATTTCCTACTTTTCTGCGGATAATCGGACCATCGGACCAACAAATTTTTTTGTAGCTCTTGTAGCTTGATATCAGCTCTTTAAATATTTCCATCCATTTATGGGACATATATTACATTGTAATTGTTTATTATCTTACATTATTTATTATTATTTTCATTTATAATTATTATTATAAATTTAGTTTTTATTCCTTATTAATATTTTTACGAATCGTACAAATCATAGGCCCACACTTCGGGGAACGAGGCCCCTCTTTCACAGAGTAATGATAGAAATGAGGCGAAAATATCGTTTCCTCCCCCAAATATTTCGGAGAACAAAAATTTAAAAAAAATCAACAATTAATCAACATGAAAGAATAAAATATGTAAATTAAATTCAATTCGATAATTCATCGCCTCCCTCCCACCAATAAGAATGGAAAGCCTGCGGCTATGGAACCAATTTTCAATATTTTAGATTTTCACTTATAAATATTATGTATACGTTGTTATTCTTTTAAGAGTCCCTCGAAGTTAATAGACTTTTGCATTGTCTCGAAAACGTCGGAGAAGTAAATTTAAATTCGTTTCGTAAACGCTAGAAAACTTTGCTGGAGTACAATTTCGGAAATAGATTTTACAATTGTGATTAAATATGTATCCTATTAAATTTGTTTTATAAAAGTAAACGGAGCATTTTGACATGGAAAACCTCTGATAATCCAACAATTGAATATAATCCTTTCTATCTAACGGTTACCTGACGAGCTGTCTACGAACCGTCCAGTGAGACATGCTATACATCACTGACAGTGAAATCCATTTTAACAACACGCATGGTGTAATGTAGAACAAAAATTAGAGAAGCAGGTGGTTAATAGATTCCATCATCGCTTAAACACTAAAGAAAACGAACGTACAATCAAGAATATGATTTAGTTCATCATATCTTATAAACAAATTAGCTTATTACAATAGCTAGCCATTAACCAATAATAATCCACCAGAACAGAAAATTGACTAAATAATTACAATACATCTATTTCTATTTTTTTAATTTAAAAATTATACAAGACAGCCTTGAAACTATTAGGAAAAAATTTGGTGCGCGCAACACACAACTTTCCCCTACTATGAATTGAAATTATTTTCTGGCAATGTTGGGCTATTATCAAATTTTTGAAGTGCATTTTAAACGGAGCTAAAGCTTAAAGCTTACAGATACCAAACCATTAAGAACATTAAAATAACATAAAATCTATTTATTATATCGACAGTTGACAATAAAAATCTAGTTACTCCATCTGGTTCTGTAAACCACATAACTTCAGTCTCTGTGCTAAGTGTGCCTTTCAGATGACAGAATGATTAACTCTAATTTCAACATTCTTGACAAAAGTCATTTTAGTTATATGTCTTGTTGGAGAAGTTATATCTGTACAGGCAGTAAGTTGATTCCAGAGTAGGGGATTGCAGTGTTGAAATATAGAACTGTGAATAAAGGTGCAAATTTCCTACTAGAAACATCACTAAACTTAGTGTTGCCCAACGCAAGACCAAGACCAAGACCGCTTCGGTCTCGTCTTGGTCTTGCGTCAACGAACCTTGGTCTTGTTCTCGGTCTTGGTCTTGCGCACTTTTTCTTGGTCTTGGTCTTGCGCACTTAGTCTTGGTCTTGCGCACTTAGTCTTGGTCTTGCGCAAGAGTCTTGCAGTTAACTATCAGCTTATTGCTATTTATTAATATGGTACTAATTGCTATTTATAAATCTTAGAAAAACGCTACAAATTAACAGCAATTTGATGTTTTATTGATATAAGTATTGTAAAGTACAATTAAATCAATAAAATTAAGAATAAAGAAAGATAGTGATAACCCTCCTCCATCACTCCGATTATATGGAATGAAAGAGTTGTAGAGTAAAGACAATTTATATATTATCCTCAATGATTTTAATTAAAAATCTATTGTGTCCACTTACAAGACTTTCCTATATATTTAAAAAAAAATACAACTTTAAATGTTTCCATCAGAAAAAAATAATTGATAATAGATTCATCTTCCTAAAAACCGATCCGTGAAATCATCACGGTAAGCTTCCTTAGATGAAAAACGCAATGTAAACGGACAAGCGAACCACCATTAAAATCAGCGTATAAAAAACAATATATGCGATAACAGCTAAAACTGAACCGAATCAGTGATTTTATTGTCAACAATTTTGTCAGAAACTTAATGAGCTTTCAAAAATATGCTTCAAAACAGGCTCAGAAACGTTTAGATCTGTTTAAAACCGATAGGTGTATGCGTGGTGAGTTAGCTCCCCAAAACAATTTTCTTTTCTTTATAACTTTTTTTCTTGAATTGTCTCGAGAATTAACTAAAAATACGAAAATTTAAAGAAATACTTTAAGTAGAAAATTAGAAGAAAGTTTCATTAAAATCGTTAGAGCCGTATAATGTTAATTTTAAACTTCATAAAGCATAAATACATATGTTTATACAATTCATTGATTAATGTTTTTAACACATATGTTAGATTCGCACATAAAATTCATAAAAACTTTTATTAGTAGTTTATTGACTTAGGTATTATTATTTTGGGCACTTGAAGATTATGAACAAGTACCGCGCGTCCTTTACGTTCTTTAGTTTTCTATTTAGATTTTGATTGAAACGTTTCTCCATAACGGACTGCACACAGTGGTACCAAATGGATATAACACTTTTTATGTTCTTCTCTGAACTAAAACTACCAATAGCCAATCAGGTCTGAGCTATCCACGGCCAGATTTTGTTGTTCTTGAATTAAATTAAAGTATTGAAAAATATGTACAATATAGCCTGAATTTGGGTAACCAATAATTTCAGTTTTCACAGAATTATTATAAAATCTTTGTTAATGTCCCCTAAAATGCTTTTCCACTTTTTAGAGGATAGAAATATGAAAAAAACAACATTTATTTTGCTCATCGGGAACCATTTCACAGTTTATGTAATTTTGGAAGTTCCATGGCAATTCTGTGCATTCCTTCTACTGCAAATTTTTAGATCCCATCCATTCTTTGAAAATTGTTTGAAAACCTTCATTGAAATGTGTACATAAATAATTAACAAACAATAGTTGCCACCGTTGACTTGAGGCCCTTAGCAATTAATATTTTTCGACGTTTCTCAATACCTGTTACTCGAAGGTAAACTTAAATCATTAATTAAATAACTAAATTATTAGTAAATTATAATAACTATTATGACCAGAATAACAATAAACATTAATGTAGTACTGTGTCATAAGTTATACAAAAAAAAAATACAAAAATAAAGATAAAAAATCAGTAGGATGTAAAGTGGAAAAATGATCAATTATAAGGAAAATAATGAACAATTCATGGACGATAATTGAAATGAAATGAGCCAAAAAATGCGTTTAAACAATAACCTAAGATAAAATAATTTCATACTGAATTTCATGTTGAAGTTCTGAATCCTATTTCATGTACAAGTATAAAAAAAAATATATATATATATATTATTTTGCTCGCGGAAAGTCTAATAATATTGACATTTTCAGAAATTTACAATAAAAAATCTATCAGTTTTCGAGGAACCAGTTTTCAGTAAATAAACCATATTTCAAATTCATGAAAACAAAAAAACATTAAGTATAATATCTTATTTGAAGTATAAAGTATTTATATAGTGTTCTTATAAAGTATTTAGAAGCTAAAACAAGAATTTCTAATGATCGAAAAAAAAACCCTAAATTTTATAATAAGATATCTCACGTTATCTAACACACTGTCATTTATTTTTGTATTTTCATATATTATTTCTGATAATATATTCATTGCTCACATAATAGTTTTGCTACAAAACGAAAAAACAAGGAAATCTGATTAAAAATAACGGATTTATAGAATTACAGCCAAAAATATCCAGTTAGGGATGACTATACGGAAGCTCATATTCTGAGAACATTAACCCCCTTCCTGTCGTTTAGTTTCGCCAAGGAATCCGGTTTTGAAATAGAATTTAGTCTTAACCCTTTGTTGTCATTTCACAAATTTGATTATAATGTGTCAACATGGTTCTGGTTAAATTTCAAAGAAAAAGGTATGTAATTAATGCGTGTATCAGAAAGTTCAGTACTTGCAATTTAGCAATTCGCTTAAAACTTGGTGGTTAGACATTTTAAAGAGATAACGAATACAGCGAACAGCGGGCCAAACACAGATATGTCAATGCAAAGAAATAATTTCTTTTAAGTGAGTTATCAACGGATGATTTCACCAGGCTTGTATCGTAACCCTCGTACAATCATTTCGAACTATTATACTCGCGGTGGAGCTTTGAGCTGATAATACACTTTCGTGATCTCTGAGTGAATGTTAAAGAAGTTTTCTCACAAATTAATTGGCTGAAAAATAATTTCATCTTGAAAGACGAAGTGGAACAATTGTATCGATTTTATCTATTCACAACAATTTGGAAAACAAAATAGTTACGCTAGTCCAAACAAGAATTACAAATTACTAATCTTTTTTTTATATAAAAAAAGTTTACGTTTCTTATGTGCAATTTTATTATGCAAAATATATTATTAAATTTCTCATAAAAATATTTTTAAATTGTAATTTAACAAACAGTAAAGCATATATTATTAGGATGTAAAAGGTACACTGATACAAGGAAACATTTACAAATGGGAACGGAAATGAAAGGAATTCTGCAAGATGAGGAAAAGAAAATAGGAAAAATGTCCAAATATTTAAATGAAATTGACTTTTATCAAGGAATATAAAATGGAAACATTAAGCCAATGATCCTTAGGGGTAAAGGTTAAGTAAACAACAACAACAAAAATTTAAAAAGAAAAATGTTTTTAACCGAATAAACGATTTTATTTTAACGATATAAATTTTAATATACAATTTGATTTTCTAATTGTTATTTTTTTAACTTGTTTTTTTCTAAAATGGACATCTCTCTATAGTGGGAATTTTTGATTCCCTGTGAGTGTCCGCTTCTTTGAGAAGTTTCGTTATAGTAACTAAATGGGCTAGTATTAGTAAAAATTTAGTCTTAATGTTTATTCATGTTTTGTTTTCTTATCTTGCTCCTGTCCTGGCAAATGATTAATATTATTAGGAGCGGGGTGGCCGAGCGGATTAGAGCACAGAACTGCGCGCTGCCCGGCAACCTGATAACTGAAGTTAGAGACAAGAAAATAATTATGAGTTCGCGTACCGCTGCCCGAGAGTCTTTTAACTCTGGCATTAAGCCCCCGCCCTCATCCATGGCCCGCGAAAACCTCCCTATAACTTAAAGGCGAGGTAGTGGGAGAACAAAAAAAAAAAAAAGTTAGTTTTTTATTATTATTTGGAAGGCTGTACTCAAATATATAATTCCACAAGAAAAAACAACGCTGTTTAGATTGGATGATTAAAATGTTTAAGCGCCGTACTATATCTGAAAATAGTCTCAGTTTGACTTAATTGCAAGACCTGCAAGACTAGCAGGGTTTGGTCTTGGTCTTGCGCAAGACTAGCAGGGTCTGGTCTCGGTCTTGGTCTTGCAACAATTTTTGTGGTCTTGACCGCAAGACCGAGACCAATTTTGGGCAACACTAACTAAACTTAATAATAAAGAAAGTTGAAATTGGAGTTATTCATTCCGTCAACTGAAAGACTCATGTATGATTATGGATGCCTGTAAATGATTATGGATTGAAGGACTATAAGTTATCAAACTGTTATTTTCCATTTTACATTTTACTAAAATAAAATTACGAGGATATTGCCTGCCATTAATAGGTCAAAAGGTGCCACACTAATTGAAAGTAAATGGTTTTGAGATATCACAAAAGAAAAATTCATTAAATTATTCACTAATTTAATTTTCTAAAAGATTACATGATGATTTTTCGGAATAAACGGCCGATAGATACCTAATTATTTAAATACAATATAAGATCTAGATTTATTAAACTACAGTAAAGTATATACATATCCGTGAAGTATATTCATATTTCACTTCTTCTTTCACAGAACTACAATGAAATAGTATTTTAAACAATGGTATTGCCTTGATTCGATGGATTTTAAATATTTTTTCTCAAATTAAAAACAAATTTTAAAGTTTACATATAGAAAGAAAATCCAATTGAATTTCCTTGGAAATATGCGATTTATGTTAAATAATGTTAGTTATCAGAAATTGTTTTATATTTTTTTTGTCACTTTCCGTTATAGCCCATGGACTAACAATTGGACTAAACAAACTTCGTAAATAGTTTCATCTCATCGTAACCTAAAACTATTATATTTACTAAAACTCTTCTAATTGAAGCGTTTTTAATCTAGAGGGGACAAACTTTGTTTATTTAATTAGGTATTAAAAACTCGTAAATAAACATTCGCTTTCTATTTGGATCGTAAGATGATTTGATCACAAAATAAATAAAATATGTGCTCTCCAAAAATATATAATCCCGTTATTTTTAAAATTTGGGGGTGTAGGGCCGCTAAACGGCTAAATATTTCTGAAGATCGCCTTTTTTTTCGATTTTTTGATCAATTTATCTTACGAATTAAGTAGAAAACAAATTTGTATTTACGAGTTTGTAGTACCTAATTAAATAGACACAGTTTGCTTCCCTCCAGATTGGAAACGCTCCAATTCCAAGAATTTTCATAAATAAAATAGTTGTAGGTTAACATGAGATCAAACTATTTTTGAAGTTTCAGGCGGATAATAATGATCGAAAAAAGGGAGTCTGTACCACAAACTAATATGCTCAATCAATATTTTAATGGGTTAATCTATTTTAAATTAACCCAGACCAAGTTGCTTGACATTTTTGATTTTTTACCAATTGTTCCTTATTTAATTGTCAGTTAAAAACAACATTTTAAAAAATTTTTAAAGGCTCTCAGTTTTTTTCTCAGCGGCCATTTGAACTTGATTTTCGACTGAAAACATGTTTTAGATCACGGACTGTTTATTATTACCTTCTAAACTCCATTTATTTTATATTATTTTTTTATAAAATTTTCGGCTGCCCAACGATATGTTGTACGTATACCTTCCGGCGATTCATTTTTGACCTGGATAAGCATTTTTATTTTTTTGTCACTTTTTATAGTTGCCGTCAATAAAACGGAGTTTTTTTTTTTTTTAACTATCCATTTAAAGGCACTTTAGAGTAAGACGTATATGAACATTAATTATTAAAGCCCTGTAAAGTGACATCAATGGGGATAAGACCTAAATACTTAATAAAGATTACTTAATTATACATTGATACAGTGATACAGTGATAGTTTAATCGAAGTCACTAGAGCCTTTTTTAGAAAATTTTAAAAATGTGTTTCACCGTCAATAAAAAGTTGCACTTTCGGTTAGCCGGTTATATTTTTTTCATGATTATAATAATTAAGATTATGGAATAATAAATTCATTTAAAAATCAAATAAGCAGCTAACTAGAGTTTTAGAAACTAAGTTAAACGAGACTATTGAATGGTATTAGCACTCCTTAAAAGTTACTATCCTAATTTCATCCTTAATATATAAAAGATAAAGCGAAAGTAATCACAAGATCGGCCATAATCCTCAATATTCTAAACTTTAAGGTCCCTTTAATGGCCGCAAAAAGACATGCTAAGCCGCTTTCGTCGGCTAACTATAAACCACATAATTTATAGTTAGTTCAGAGTTTCATTTAATAGACACGAATAGGCTGATGAATTGGAAACGTAGAAGTTATTTTAATCAAACGAACATTTTGAATAAGCCTTCCATTTAAATGTACAAAATTATAAATCAAAACTGTTTATGCGATAATGTGCAGTTATGAATTATTTTTCCAACATTCACTATTCTTTTTTCAACACAATAACAAAGAATTCCATAGCCGAGAACATCTACTGCCAGATATATGACTCGCCAACACTAAAAATTCATTTTGTCTATATTTTGGAAGTGCTGGAGTTACCAACGAAAACCAGGCATGTTTGCAACAACCTAGAAAGTTTATTGGTATCGAAAGTGGTTAGAATTGGATAGTTATAAAATTAATCACTATACTGCATGAATCGCTAAGCTTCCCTGGAAAATTTACTGATGCTAGATATAGGGTAGAAGACTAAGAAAACCAAAATAATCTCCAAAAATTTTTTCATTTGAATTTTTCTATCTATCCAGAACTATGTTCAGTGGATACTGTAACACCCTATCTTAATCATAGTTTTGATATTGATACTATAGCGTCAAATTTTGATGTAGGACTGATTTGCTCAATTTAAGCATAAAACCATGGATGGTTGAAAGCAACGATAACTGTCTTGTAGGTAAGTCTCAAGAAAAAGAAGATATTCACTTTTTACTGACTTTTCACATGTACAATGAGTTAAGTAAAAAATATTTGGGACGGCAGGTCTGTTCTTTAGAAGAATTATTTAGTTAAGTAAAGGGTTCTAAATGGAAAGCCTTAAGCAATTATGTAAAGCAGGCAACATTGCAAAGATCACAATAAGTCATTTAGTGAACAATTCGTACAATATCGTGTTTATTTATTATAACGTTTGGTTTTATTGGTGTATTATGCTGTATTGTGTTGTATTATTATTTCTTTTTTTCACATATAAAACGGTGTTCATAATATTTAATAGTTGGGGACCTATTAGGTCAGCCAAAAATTACTTTTAAGTATTTTCATAATTCTTTAATATTTGTGAACATCCTGACTATACTTGTTGTTCCCAAAAAACACCGTTAGTTGCATTCTTTCGATCGTCCGAGATCGTAGGTCTAGTTGTCGCAGATAAGATAGAGTTTCCTCCGGTATCAGTCCGTTCCCGACATTACAATTGGCAGAATTCAGGTTTCCTTTAAATGATACAATTGTTTTATCTCTTCAGATAATTCTATATACTTTCTCTTTTTTTCATCTACTACCTTGTGTAGGTTATCATCAGAAGAAACCCCAATCTCTATGATAAATGCAGATTGCTTACCTTTATCTTTTATAAGAATTTCAAGCCTATTGTGAATACTTTGTGATCCGTCAGGATCGGTTGATGCCAGAACACCTTGACACTGAGCATGGAGATAACTGGTTCTGGGTGATATTTATAATACGGACAATATTTATCCACGAGTTCCATTTTCTGAGCCATAGCTTGATCCACTACCTTAGCTGCATTGTTGTATCTATGCAAGCATTCCTTACCCTCAAATATTGTACATCCCGATGTTCCGTGTTGAATTGATTCAACTCCCTTTTTGCATAAGCGACATAAATCATCAATGTCCTCTCCATATATATGTCTTTTGTGGCTATTACCTCTTCTTGAATAGCAAACAAGAATCCTTCTGCGGAACTTGGTTATTTGAGCGCAGGATACCTCAAAACGTGTATTTGCGTTGAAAACTCAAATTCGAAAATTTTCACGATCGAAATACTTCCCCTTACTATAAATTACATATATAGGTAAGTGAAAGTAAGAAAGTATTGGATTCATTATTTCAGGGCACAAAGTTTTTTTTTTCCAGTTTTATCACATTTTCACCTTCGCCTTTTAAGCTATATGGGAGTTTTCCCAGAGCAGGGGAGAAGGCGAGGAATCAACGTCAGAATCCCTCCTCTTCCTCCCCTCCGACAGAGGGACGTGAACTAGTAATTATTTTGTAGAGTTATATTCAAATATGTCCTCGCGCGGGCTCATTACCGCATATAGGGAGCGTCCCACGGGTGGCGGATGTGGGGATGGTCGGTGGAAATTCCTTGGAAGTTCCTCCCGGCTAAGTCCGATGGACTCGCTGACCAACAATGAGAGGGGCCCTCCAGACTTGCTGGAGGGAGGGGACCTCTAGACTTGCTGGAGGGAGGGGCCCACCAGACTTGCTGAAGGGTGTGACGTAGGATTGAACGCCCTACTCACATATCTTTAGTTCACCAAACACCACAAAAAGTCATGGATCTCCCTAAGGTAAAACGCTCATTATCCGGAGGTAAACTAGTCCCCCGTTCGGGTCTCCGGGTGGGGACTGCTTTAGGGGATTCATGGCGCAAGTTGAAATATAGGGATTTAAATATTGGTACGTGGAACGTAAGGAGTTTAAACACAGCAGGGAGGCTAAATCGGTCGCGAATGAGTTAAATGGGTACAATTTGGATGTCGTGGCTCTGCAAGAGGTTCGCTGGCCAGGGGAGGGCTCGATGAGGGAAGGAAAGTACACTATTTGGTACGGAGGAAGCGGGAATCATTGTTTAGGTACCGGGTTTCTAATTAAGAGTAGATTACTATCCGCTTTGAGGGACGTACAATTCTTTAGTGATAGAATTTCGGTAGCTATATTTCAGGGACGTTGGTTTAAAATCGCATTAATAAACATACATTGTCCGACCGAAGACAGTGACGATGAAGTCAAAAGTGAATTTTACGATAAACTCGAATGGGTTTATGATAAACTACCGCGAAACTACATGGAAATAATTGTAGGTGTCGCGAACGCAAAGGTAGGAAGGGAAGAAGTTTATATTCCGATGATTGGTAAAGAAAGTTTGCACGAATATAGTAATGATAATGGGATCCGTCTGATAAACTTTGCCATCTCGAACAACCTGATAATTAAAAGTACGACGTTTAAACATAAGGATATTCATAAATATACTTGGACATCACCGGATTCGCAAACACAAAATCAAATCGATCATGTCTTGATACAACGCAGCAGTATAATTAATGTACGGTCTTATCGCGGAGCAGAATGTGGGTCGGATCATGAATTGGTAATCGCGAAACTTCTACAAAAACTTAATGTAAAAAAGAGAAAAGAAAATCGTTTCGATTTTGAGAATTTTAATTAGGAAAAATTAAAAAATCCATCAATTAGAACCCAATTCGAGCTAGATGTTAAGAATAGGTTTGAAGCTTTAGAGCTTCCTGACGAGGACCACGAGGATATTGACAAGTTATGGGTAGAGATCAGGGATAACATTAAAGCGGTCGGTAACTCGTGTCTAGGAAAAAAGGAAAATAAGAATAACAAACCGTGGTTTGATGAAGATTGCTTAAACATGTGCGAAAAAAGAAAAACCGCTAAATTAAAAGCTCTAAATAATCCTAGCGAAGACAATCTGGAATACTTCCGAACCTCAAAGAACGAAACGACAGAATTGCTCAAAAGTAAAAAAAGGGAGTATCTTAAAAATAACATAATTGAAATAGAAACTAATAGAATCGAAAATAACGTAAGAGACATGTACAAAGGTATAAACAGATCACGAAAATATGTAGGGCCCGTAACGTCTGGAATTAGGGATGATAATAACAATATTCTGACCGATCCGGTTGACATATTGAATAAGTTTAAGGACCACTTTGACAATATTTTAAATACGGGAAATTATGATCTGGGTCCTCCTTCTGAGTACCAGAGTGCTGAACCGTTAATAGAAGGACCAAGTAAAGAGGAAGTTGAAGTAGCTATCGGAAAATTAAAATCTTATAAAGCAGCGGGAACCGACAATATTCCCACTAAACAAATTAAGGCATGAGGGGAAGCTGGAGTTTCTAAAATACATCGGTTGATTAAAAAGATCTGGGTAAATGAGAAATTACCTGAGGAATGGAAAGAATCTATTCTTATTCCGATTCACAAAAAGGGCCCGAGGACGGATTATAATAACTATCGAGGAATTTCACTCCTTCCGGTATGTTATAAAATATTTACTTTTATCCTAACCAGTCGAATCACGGAATACGCCGAGGAAATTATCGGAGACTACCAATGCGGATTTAGACGGAATCGTTTAACTATTGATCAAATATTTTCTTTACGGCAAATATTAGAGAAAAAATTGGAGTACAACGGTATTGTTCACCAGCTGTATATTGATTTTAAAAAGGCTTACGATTCTATTGACCGCCAGAAACTGTATAATATCCTAATCGAGCAGGGGATTCCAAAAAAGCTAGTAAATCTAGTATTTTGAGGTTCGCTCGGGTTTAAAAGAGGGGGATTCCCTTTCGCCTGTACTGTTCAATTTGGCATTAGAACATGCCATTAGGGAGGTAATGCGTACCGAGAAAGGGTTGGATCTGGGTGGGCCAACATCCGTGCTGGGCTATGCTGATGATCTGGCACTGTTAAGCGAAGACGTTGAAACTATAAAACTAAATACGACAACGTTAATGAAAGCCAGTAAAAAACTAGGACTCGAAATAAACGTGGATAGAACAAAATATATGGTTAGCTGCAAAAATTGCGATAAAAAACTTTCTAGCAGTTCGTCGCTTGATCGACCAAGTGAAATCCGTTTTCAAGAAGACGCTATTGGCTAGGGGATGAAGACCGACACTACACGATTATTTTGGAAGAACACAAGGATTTAATGAAAGAGGCTGAACAGGTAGAAAGAGCCAGGCGCGGTAATAGGAACCCATATCTCTTCCCGCTGGGAGTAATCACCCCCACGGCCCATCACAACTTAATATCATGTCCCGGCCTTATATAGATATCTTCATCTCTCCCCTTAACCTCCGGCTATTTATTTCCCTTAAATAACATCGTATAGAGTTAAAACTGTCCCTCTTGGCGGATACTAAAAGAACAATAGAAATATAATTTGGTTGTCCAGAAAATAACACAGGACTTCACATTTTCTTTATAATAACCCTCTATCTGACAAACTGTTAACGTTTGAGGGGTTGATCTTTGTATTGAAGTCAACAATTATTAATCTTCTACCAAGTGAAAGTGTTCTTAAAGTGAATACCTCTTTAGTTACGTTTTGCGCTTTTTTGTGGAGACTGAGCAGTCACATTTCCGATGAGTAATGCTCGGGTATTACCGGCTGAGCTTGACTAATTGAAGTGTTTTTGCATATCAATTAAAATATCTCAAAAACCTGTACAACTAACAACCCACGAAGGGTCTTGGTTTCAGTAGAATGTGAGGAAGTAGTGTAACAAGCCCAACGGTTGTGCTGGGAGGTAATAGGCCAATATCACATCCAACCGCCAGGTTTTTACCCTTAATCAACTATTTTAACTAAGGGTACCCACTAACTAAGGTAAACACTTTATAGGAGTTGGATTTGCCCCAGGAAGGTCTCCGGGGCCCAGAGTCGACCCACGGCTGATGAAAAATTACTATTCATCAGCCGGGATTCGAACATGGGACCTTGAGCTCTGGAAGTCAGTGCTCACCCACTGATCTACCCCGCTCCCTGGATTAAAATAACTCAGAAACTAAAAATCAGACCTGCATATGGGTAATGTTTTTATTTACTAATTTAAGCAAGGGAAATGTTCAGCATTTCATCTTCGCTCCGTAATTGACTATTATTCACAATTGTATCCTAATGCGACGCCGTGTTAGAGAGGAGAAAAGGGAAAACATACTGTCGAAATCCAAACTATAACGAGTTTTATTGAACATACGGATTAAAATATCTTGGAAACTAAAAATCTAATCTGCATACTGTAAGCGAGACAATTGTTCAGCATTCCATTCCTACTGTAAGGGGGGGGGGTATTATTTGTAATTTATATTTTATATTATTAATCTCGTCTTGTTGAGAAGTACATAGATCTCGATTGTAACATGTCATTCAAGATTCGCTTTCTTCACTCTCATTAGGACTTCTTTAAAAAAAATTGTATATCTGTAAGTGGCGAACATGATGAGCGATTTCACCAATATATATCATCAATGGAACGAAGATATCAAGGCGGTGGGATACTTCAATGCTCGCAGGTAGGAGCGTTGTAATGGATTTGCCAGAATATAAGTACAACCGCCAAGCAAAGAGGGAAGGTTCTAAATAAACCGTACAACAGCTCTGATCTTGCCTAGAGAAGTTGTCATTTAATTTTTTGTGGGTTATAAAAGTAACTCACAAATAATAAAGCACTTTTAAAGCCTAAAAAATGATCTTGTAACTTCATTTTTTGTATTCCATACTGGGTATACGTATCTGCAGAACGGTAGCTAACATAAAGATTCTGACAGAAAATTCGAATTTCTCACACCAAAATTAAGGTAGAGAAAAAATTTTCATTGAAGATACACGCAAACAAAATCTGTAGCGCAGTGTTATCGGAGTTAAAATTTTTATACTAAAATTATTCAAGGTTATAACTATATAAATATTATAAATAATATACTGAATATTATAAATCTAATTATTAATGTTATTTCCTGTGTGTTTTCAACTTGGAAAAAAGTTTCTTCTTTTTTTCCCCTTTTTTATTTATAAAATTCCTCTATACTCTATATTTAGCTATTTCTTTTATTCTAATAGAACGATATTCTGTTAATAATTTCAAATTAACCAAAAGGTACTTGAGAGGAAAATGTTTTGACAATTCGGCATTTGAGCTCTGTTTGACTATTTCATTGGAGATAAGACCTCCCTGATATTAAAAGCCATTCAATTGTAAATTTACAATTTAATTACGAGTTTAATTAAAGCCGCCAAAGCCGCTTTCAATAAAATCGTACAAATGTTTAAAATGAATCATATACAGTGCCAATTACGGTAAGTCGATTTTATTGAAAAAGTTGCTAATCATTTCAGATATATTCCTACCTCAAGTACTTAATTTCGGTTTCCCTCACCGTTTCTTTTTTTAGTTAGGCTGTTCACACTCATTTTGTGTGTGACTTAATTATTTGGTCTCAGGAAGCTTTAAAACGTCGAGGATTGAAAACTCGGATTAAGATTTATTAACCATTGCTCTATTTTATTCCCTGGACAATTTTACATTCCTACTTCGAGAGATGTTAATAACTTCCTACGGCTGCATCTTAAGTAAACCTTACCTGAAGTGGTGTACTTTAAGTATTAAGTTGCTGTGCCCTCAAATACTTTGGATAAAACTATTCCCACTTCTTTGTATAACCTTTGCTCAAGAATCAGTACTTGGGTAATCATACATCAGGTTGATTATTAGAAATAATAAAATGTTTAATGTTGGGTTTCGACTTGTAAATGTTTGTGAATGTCTGGAATTTAATCTACTATTGGATTGTCTGGAAATCAATGCAGGCTATTGATATTAAATGAAAACAAAATAAATTATACGAAACTATTATTAGGTATTAAAATAATATAAGTATCGTCCTCATATATTTTTCCACCTACTTCCCAAAAAAAATACAAATAAAATAATATAATACAAATAAATTTTTCATATTGGTCATTTTATTTATGTTGTTTACCATATAATTGAAATGAAAGGGATCCAATCAGAATTTATAATTAATCAACTTTCCTTATAAATAGCTGCATCATCTATTTGTGAATGTTAATAATATCAGATATACGATACAATATTATGTATTGATTTTTTTATTTAATAATGGTTATTGCTTGCTATACTTTAAGTAAAATAGACACATACATAACAAATTTGCTCCTCAAATCATTTGTGGCGTCCACATTTTTTGGACTTTGGAGACAAATTTTCAATTTTTATAATAAACAGTATATTTTTTTAATTATTATTATAATTTTATCAAAAATTTGAGAAATTTCAAGACCTTATTTTGTCTGGTCACGATCTTTCTTTCCTCCTCCAAATTTATAAAACTATTCTTCAGGCATAGATCTATATTTATACCTCTGTATATTCAAAAATAATGGGCCAGTTATACAGATAGATCAGGTATGAAAACGAAAATTTGCGTGATTTGGATTTGTGACATTCTTATCATAGACACTAAATAGATTAACTAAACAGACGAATATAAATGGTAATTTTCTAAAGTAATTTTATTTTAGGAGAGAGCAAACTTATCTGAATCTGGTGATAAATATGCTTCTTAAATATAAATTTCACCATTCGTTTATAATCCATTCATTGTTGTTACCAGTATTTTTAGCGAATACAGATTACCGATATTAAATCTCATATTATTTATTTACTTTTTTGAAATTTTAGGGACTACTACATTAGAATATATAATGAATGCTAATGGTAAATTCATGTAGCATTTCATACTTTTTATCCGAAATAAGAAATGAGTGAACTAGTTCCAGCAACAACGCTTCTACCATCGACCGAATAAAAGGACCACTGTTAAATTATTTTTTGTTTTAGCTTTGGCAGAGTTCTATGACCCGCAACCAACTGGCAGCCTCAAACATTTGAAATATGGTTATCATAAATTATATATTAGGATGGAAATCAGTTCATAACTATTACATATATATATATAAATAATTATTACCTGTGTTTCCATATTATTATTAAATTTAAAAAATAAAAACTATTTTGTGAAAATAATGAGCTATTTTTGATAGCTTTGAATCAATCTAATTCTGCCTAAATTTATTGAACAAAAACCACTTTATTCAATCAATCTTTTCTATTCGATAATAAATCACTTTAAAGTAAATATATATATATATATATATATATATATATATATATAAACTGTATTTAACTGGAAAAACTGTATTTAACAGTTATCCAATTACACATACCAACTCTATCAATATAAATAAAAAGCATTTTGCAATTAATATATTATTGTCAATATATTTTATTCAAACAAGGCATAGAATATATTAGATCTTTTATGTTGAATATGTAAAAATTGAATTTAGTTATTCCATTAATTATTTTTTTAAATGTATACACGGAAGGTATTTGATTCATTTAGTAGCAATATATTAAAACAATACATTGAAGTTATTGAAAAAAACACAACTATAGAAATTAATAGAATACACATTACGTCAAACTACTGGAATGCCGATTGCGCCGACTCCGTTTGGAATACTATACCTGCAATGCTTATTCGTTTTTAGATCTGTAACATGTCGTTTATTGGATTGAAGGGGCTACATTCTAATACTTTGTCGATGTGAATTTTTTTTATTCAAATCATCAATTTAATCATTACATAACAGCAAAATACGTAAGTACATAATGTACGTCAAACGACGCACCTAATAACATCCTTGATACGATAACTACAAAACTTCACATACCTACAATTATTTCATAATTATTATCTAAAACCAGACGTCAGTGGAATCGTGCATTTGTAACAATACAGAGGGATCCGTTTTCCAAGGTAATATTTACTTTTCAATCATTGAACACGATAAGATTGAATAGATTTACTACTATCGATATCTGCAACCATAGCTGCATAATTTAAGATAACCATAGGGATTTTAACATAACACTATAATCCCATAATAGCCTCGCTAAATTAAAAAAAATATATTTTTTAATTTATTAATTTTTTTTTTCACTTCGGAAAAAATAAATTAAATCAAGACAAATGAAAATATATAATATTTAAAGTTCGACGAGATATATGTCCACCAGTTTATACCTGACTCCTTAGATTGACACTCTAAGTTATCTTGGACTAATATTCGACAGAAGGATGATAGTGTGTCCACCCGTCAAAATGAAAACAAATACTTCAAACAAGCGACTGAATATTATACTAATTTAGTTCTGAATCAACATTGAAAATCAGTCAAAATATGAATACACACAAACAAATACTCAAACCAATATGGACATACGCCTCACAAATTTACGGTTCAGCAAAAAATAACACACAATAACTAAATTCATTTTAATCCCAAATTTTAAGATTAATATAATTACAGCAGCTCTCTGGTACATAAACAATTAAACTTATATATCGACTTACGAGAACCAAATATGAGTTAACTTATAAGTACACATTACCCCCACTTTTATTTTTAACTACACGGACACAATAATAGACTTAAAAACAACATGACGACAATTAACATGTACATTACGAGCTGGTTGAGAGATCTCCTTTCCTGTATTAACGAATAAAATAAAGACCAGGAAGAGGTGCTGCTGGGTTCTAATCTTCCTCATACATGGAAAATGTAATTTTCCAAATTACTACAGCTGATTTGCTTATTATAAAATTTATGTGTGAATTAAACTTTGGATGCTTTCTTCATTCTACAGTAGTATTCTCAAAACACATCTGCACATATTTAATTAAACAGATGTTCATTCCTTCTTAAAGTTTGAAAAATACAAATACCTACTAATACTAATAATAGATTTTTATAAAGTTTCTGTAACTGATTTCATATTTTCAACATATTCATGAAGAATTAACATTTTACGAACCAATAGCGATTTTTCTGATTGAAATGATATTATCACTTTTTTTTTTTCTTGCCTCCTTATATTTTTCGGTGCCGTAATATTATTATAATTTTAAATAAATTTTAGGTCAATAGTCTCCAACAATTCTTTTTTTTTATAACCATTATCAGAGAATATTACTATTATTATTATTATTATCTCCAACCTATCTATCCCATTCAATTTGAATTTTGCAGTCTGAATTTCATGAAGCTGTTTCGTACATTATATGCACCAATAACGTGAAAATCAAAACCGATCGAACGTTAATGATTTTAAGAAAGAAAGATTTAGATTAGAATGAGATAAATAAAATTACGATACGTGATAATTTGAATATTGCGTTAAGCAGCTAAAATGATAAAATTCAGGAATATATAAAATCCTAAATGCTCCTTACTTTGTTACAAAATAAAATTATCCACAATGAACTTAATGTTCCGTATGTTTCAGAGTTGGCCCAATCCACATATCTATCCTTCCTTATTAAACTTCATTACCATCCCAACTTTCTTTTTTCTAACCTTACCTCCTATTCGATTCCTGATAACCCTTCGAGGCATCTGAAAAGAAGATGGCCCCGTGATCTCTTAATATATACATATTATTAGAGTGCTACCTATGGGTAGTTTCTCAACATGTGTTTCATGTCATTACATCCATGTACGAATTTATTAGATGTAATTTTTTTTATACAGTTGTAAATATCATATAAATAATAAAATAAATAAAAATAATCGATACGGACTAATGGGCTAACATTTAATAAATAACATCAATTTTTTTTACGCTTTGCATCATCAATTCGGCATCTAAACCTGATGATTGATTAAATTTCCCTTTGGGCTTGAGTGTCTTCATAATTTTAAAAACATAAAGGTCATGGCCGCTAGTGCAATTCAAGTTACACGTCGCTCTGCCTTTGATACGATCTAATGTGCTTATTATTTAAAATACTGCTCTAAGACTTTTTCAACAGTGACTATATTAATAGTTTTATATTTTTATATTCACATATGATCAGGTGAGTGACTATTTATTAACAATGAAACAGTTATAAATTAGTGCTCGTTTGGTTAGCCCATGTGGCTAGTAATTCCCTTGCGGGTTTTACCTTATCTCCGATAAGTTCAAGCCAAGGCTCGGCACTGTGTACAGTAACATTCTTCAGTGTTGTTCTCAGTTCGAATCCAAGACATTTAACTTCATTTTTTTTTTCTTTATATTTTCTTTCTTTTTTTTTTCTTTCCAGAGACTCTTTTATTTCATTTTTTTTCTTTGATTATTTATTTTTTGGAAATGAATTATTTTATATTTTATTTTATATCTGTATATATTTATGTAAATAATTTTGTAAATAGCTTAGTGTTTAAGAAGTTATCTCATAAATTTTAATTTTAATATTTAGGTTTATATATATATATATACATATTTTTTTTTCTTTTTCTTAATTTTCTCTAACACTTATCATGATGGATCTGGATAAGAACACATCATGTGAAGACACGGAGGATGAGACACCCTTTTCGGAAATTAGCGAGACCGACTCGCAATATTTGAAAAGGCGTACACTCCAAAAGCGTCTCCGAAACTTAGTTCCCGGATCGGGACAAAACTCACCTAATAAAAAAAAAAAGAAAAATAAATCAAATAAGCAACCAGAACAAGATAAATCTCCACCGAGAACTAGGAGCAAATCTAATGCCACTCAATCAGAGCCAACTGCACCAAAAACATCAGAAAGCAAAAATTCAATTCAAGAAAACAACCTATCTCACAAGACTCCGCAGCTTCAAGATTTTTCTGATCCTGAGCCGCCGCCAATATTTGTTTCAAAAATTAAGAACTTTATGTCGTTTGGTCAACAAATTGCAGACTTGATCGGACAACCAAATTTTCGATGTTACTCGAGAGTGAACGACATCAAAATTAATACTAATTCTAGAGACAATTATAAAAAACTAATCAATTTCTTAACGACCAATAACTACGACTTCCACTGTTACCAATTAAAACAAGAAAAGGCGTATCGAGTGGTCCTGAGAGGACTACATTCAACCACACCCATATCTGCTATCAAATCGGGCCTCGAAGAAATCGGTCATAATGTCAGGCACATAGCACCTGTACTACATCCTAGAGAAAGATATCCGCTACCATTATTTTTTATAGACCTGGAACCAGCAAAAACCAATGTTGAAATATTCCAGGTTCAACGATTGGTTTACTCAATTGTCCGTTTTGAGGAACCGAAACAGAAGCCTCTAATTGTACAATGCACTAAGTGTCAAAACTTGGGCCATACAAAGGCCTATTGTTATCACGAAGTCAGGTGCGTTAAATGTGCCGGCCTATACGCTTCAAACACTTGCCAGAAGCCAAGAGATGAGCCTGCTATGTGTGCTCTTTGTGGCGAAGCCCATCCTGCGAGCTACAGAGGATGTGAAGTATATAAAAATCTTTACAAACAAAGATCATGAAACTCAGCGGTGAAAAATCTTGGATCTGCTCAGAAAACTTACATTGAACCACCTGAAATTGAAAATCAGGATATTTTCCCAGCATTGCCGACTTCACCTTCCCTCGTCATCCAACAACAACCATCCATCTCTACAGCTAAGGACTCACCTCACCAGAATCTCAGAAATTCTCACTCCCAGTCTTCCACCAGTAAGAAGCAACCTCAACGTCAGGCGCCTCAGGCCTTCCAATCCAAGCCCAAAATCCCTAATACTCAGCCTCAACCTCCTCGCCAGCAAATCCCTCCTCATCATTTACCCTTAAGAGTCAAACTCCCGCCAGAGCATCCACATCCAGCTCCATTCGTTCCTAATCCCAGGATGAACCCCCCTCCACAAGTCCAACAGAATTTAGATCCTCCTCCTCCTCGTACCCCACGACGGGCCCATCCCCCACCCAACATTCCTAGTCGCATAACCTACCCATCACAACCTCCTGATCCAAACCCATTTTCCAGCCAAACACCATTCGACATCAACACTATCTTATCATCATTCCTGATAGATCTTCAACAGACTATCAAACCGCTCATAACCCTTCTAACCAGACTCCTTTCTGAAATCCCGCTTAGCTTCCCTCGATGAACTCAAAGTCCCTAGCTATTCTCTTATGGAACGCTAATGGACTGCAAAACCACCGAGACGAACTAGACATATTTCTCCATGACAATTATATTGACATTGCCCTCCTAACAGAAACTCACTTCACCCAACGGACACATTTCTACATACGTGACTACATCACTTATAGATCTGACCACCCAGACAACACTGCCCACGCCGGTTCTTGCATCCTTATCCACAAATCTTTACCCCATTCCCTTATTCCTTCTATTCCAACAGATGCCATTCAGTCAACTTCTGTAATCCTCTCAACTCGTCCTTTCCATCTAACTCTTTCAGCTGTATACTGTCCTCCTGGCAATTCCCTCTCGTACAGCCTACTTGAATCCTTTTTACAATCCCTCGGATCGCGCTTTATTGCTGGAGGAGACTACAATGCTAAACACCAACGATGGGGTTGTCGATCATCCAACTCCCGTGGTAATACCCTTTCACAAGTTTCTTCTTCCAACAATTATTCCATCCTCTCGCCCATGAATCCTACTTATTTTCCAACATCCCTCAAAAAACGTCCCGATATCCTGGACATATTTATCACCTCCCAGATTTCCTCCTCCCAAACTATAATCAAATCCCTGGATGACCTTTCTTCAGACCATAGTCCAGTACTGCTTTCACTACATTCTGACTTTGCTCCTAAACCATCACTTCCTAAACTGATCACTGGACGAGTAAACTGGGACAAATTTCGTGATGATTTGGAAAACAAACTAGACCTCAAAATCCCGCTAAAAACAAAAGAAGACATTAATGGTGCCATAGAAAAACTGACATCATCAATAACAGACAGTATAAATAATAACACCTTTATCAATAAGATTAACTTCCCACAAAATACTAACTTGCCACAGCATATTCGCATCTTATTACAGGAAAAACGCAGAGCAAGATCGAAGTGGCATAGGACTAGATACCCAACAGATAAATCGCATTACACACAACTGACTAACAAACTGAAATCAGAAATTAGAAAATACAAAATTCAAAACTTACTAAATTTTACTGAAAAACTTACAACCACTGACAAATCATTATGGATGACCACCAAAAAACTTCTTAAGTTTCAAGACTTTAATCACCCACTACTTACTGATTCCCAAACCTGGTCCAAATCCGACGAAGAAAAAGCCCAACTATTTGGAAAACATCTTTTCCAAACTTTTAATCCCCATCCCGATATCCTTAATTCAACTCACATTAATTGTATTGAAGCAGAACTGGATATTCCTCTCCAAATGTCTCTGCCGCCCAAAGCATTTCATCCCATAGAAATATCCAACATCATTCAAAAATTACCTTCCCGTAAAGCTCCTGGACATGACCTAATTACATCCCAGATCCTAAAACTTCTTCCTCGAAAAGCCATCCTATTCCTTACTTATATATATAATGCTGTACTCCGTTCTACATATTTTCCTGATCTTTGGAAACGATCTATTGTTAAAATGATCCACAAACCCAAAAAACCACCAGAATACCCATCCTCTTACCGTCCTATCTCTCTTTTACCCATCATGGGCAAAATCCTAGAAAAACTCATCTTAAAACGCCTGTACCCTATCCTAAATTCTAAACACATAATCCCAGATCACCAATTTGGTTTCCGAACTTCCCATTCCACTATACAGCAATGTCATCGTGTGGTAGACGTAGTCTCCTCTGCATTGGAGCGCGGAATGTACTGTACGGGAGTCTTTCTCGACGTTGAACAGGCGTTTGATAGAGTTTGGCACCCGGGACTGCTGTACAAACTCCGAAAATTCCTACCACCTACATACTTCCTCATTATCCGTTCCTACCTTACTGATAGATACTTTAAAGTAAATCACAATAACGCCTATTCATCCCTTTTTTCCCAGTCTGCTGGTGTTCCTCAAGGTAGTATCCTAGGTCCTATCCTCTATACAGTTTATACAGCTGACATCCCTACCTGTCCCAACACTGTCATCACCACATATGCCGATGACACATGTATCCTATCAGTAAACAATGACCCAGCAATTGCATCCCAAATGCTTCAATCACACATCATAAATCTAGAAGAATGGTGTCAAAACTGGAGAATTAAAATAAACTCCAATAAATCCCACCAAATTACCTTTACCCTTCGTCGTAAACCAACGACTTCCTGTCCTACAGTTTCCTTTAACAATACTCCACTTATCCCTGTTGAGCAAATCCGATACCTAGGACTCCACCTGGACAAACGACTAACTTGGAATCCTCATACTAGACTGAAACGACAAGAAACCGCTCGACGTTTCCGATTACTTCAGCACTTACTAGACAAACGCTCTAAACTTCCCATTAATTACAAAAGACTTATATACTTGACTATAATAAGACCTATTTGGACTTACGGAGTTGAGCTATGGGGCTCCACTAAACCATCGAATTCCTCTCGCATCCAATCCTTACAATCCAAAATCCTTCGTAAAATCCTCAATGCTCCTTACTTTGTCACTAATAAAATTATCCATAAAGATCTTAATGTTCCTTATGTTTCAGATTTGGCCCAATCCAGATACCTATCCTTCCATAATAAACTTCAGAATCATCCCAACCCTCTCGTTTCTAACCTTGCTTCCTCTTCAATTCCTGATAACCCTCCGAGGCGTCTGAAAAGAAGATGGCCCCGTGATCTCCTAATATAGTTATATCATTAGAGTGCTACCATTGGGTAGTTACTCAGCAAGTGTATTCATGTCATTATATCAATTATGTCCAAATTTACTTGATGTATTTATGTAATACAGTTGTAAATGTCATAAAGAAATAAAAAAAAAAAAAAAAAACATAAAAAAATACTGTTTTAGGAAACAAAGTAAACCAGCATGCATGCAGGAATTTGATTAGCCACGAATAATGAATAATGTAACAGATAAGAGTAAAAAAGATCTACTATATTAAAGAAAATAAATAATCGAGAAGTTTATGTCGCCTACATAAAATATTTATATAAGTCTAATGAATATTTAATACAATTATATTACATCACAATCTAACTATTCAGAATTTAATAATCACCATTACCTCAAATTCTAATCATTACAAATAAAATGAATAGATAAAAAAATCATTTTAGCGTTTATTGTAGTAAGCTATCATATAAGTGATTGGTAAGATATTCTGCTGTTTCATTTTAAGGAATCAGATCATACGAGTTTAAGAACCCCTCTTAAATATTCAAATACACTTCAAATCTTCAACCTGATTAACTAAATTAGAATATGAATTATCATTTTTAGTTTAAAATTATTTACATACCAGACTGAAACGACAAGAAACCGCTGTAAATTTCCAATTAATTACAAAAAACTCATATACATGACTATAATAAGGCCTATTCGGATTTACGGAGTTGAGCTATGGGCTTCTCTAAACCATCGAATTCCTCTCGTATCCAATCCTTACAATCCAAAATGTTTCGTAAAATCCTCAATGCTCCTTACTTTATTACAAATAAAACCTTCCATAATGATCTTAATGTTTGTTATGTTTCAGAGCTGGCCCAATCCACATACCTATCCTTCCATAATAAACTTCAGAATCACCCCAACCCTCTCGTCTCTAACCTTGCTTCCTCTTCAATTTGTGATAACCCTCCGAGGCGTCTGAAAAGAAGATGGCCCCGTGATCTCCTAACGTAGACATATCTTTAGAGTGAGAGGGTAGTTACTCAGCAAGTGTTTTCACGTTATTATATCCATATGTTCAAATTTACTAAATGTATTTTTTAACACATTTGTAAATATCATTAAGAAATAATAAAAACAAAAAAAGTATTTATTTACATACTTTATTAACCAATCGCATTTTTCTAATTGAAATTAAGGCTGTTGGAATTAAATTGTTTGAAAAATTCTTTTTATCTATATTCATTTATTTTTAATTATATCATTTACCTATCACATACTAATTTAAAATCGTCTTTTTTAAAAATCATTTTCTGTCAATTACGTCTGATTTAATAAAAATAGCCATGAAAAACATGCTCAATTGAGAGAACGACTAGAGAAAGAAAAACTTACCATCAAGGACGATTCTTAGCAAAATAAATAAAATTATGATAATTGGTAATTTAAAAATGGTTCTTGATAGCCGTCGGAAAAAATAAAGTAATATAAATAAATAGAATTTTTTGGTTCAGATGATAAATTTTCATTATAATTCATCATTATAAATTTTTCATTTGTTCGAAATACTAAATATTCCAGGTATGGATAATGGTAAATATTGTTATTTATATTATTGCCGTTAACAGATACAGAAATAAGATTATGAATTGTAAATATGCAAAGAAAAGCCTGAAAATATTAGAACTGATTAGAAAATATTAGACTAAAAATAACCATGAAAAAATGACGCAATTGAGAGAACGATCAGAGAAAAGAAAACTTACCATCAAAGATGATTCTTAATTAGAATGAGATAAATAAAATTAAGATAATTTAAATTTAAAAATGTCTCTTGATGGCCGTCGGAAAAAAATAAAGTAATATAAATAAGTAGAATTGGTTGGTTCAGATAATAAATAATAATTTTCATTTGTTAGGGAATGGTAGATATTCCAGGAATATTGCCGTTAACACATGCAGAAATAAGATTATGAATTGTATATATGCAAAGAAAAGCCTGAAAATATTAGAACTGATTAGAGATGAACGAGTAGGTGTAGGTGCTCCCCGGCCACGAGATCGATGATCCTCTAAAACCTGACCCACTTCTTCACGCCACTTTCTTCTTAGCAACCCTACAGCTCTTCTCCTCTGCCGATAACCCTCCACCAAGTATGAACTCAAAGTAGGAATGATAAGTCGGAATGTTGAAATTCATGTAGTCATCTTCCTCAAAGAATACACTATACAACAACACAACATCCTTACCATTCAAAATGGTTATCATCTTGTAACATACGTCTGCCACATAAGCAAACCATAGATGTGTAAATTCTTAATCTCGATAAAATAACTTTTGAAGTTTTATTTGAAACCTAACAGAATGGCCATATACAGAAATTCATTTTACACCTTCATGTTTTCCCTTTTAAAATAATATACGACTTATTTAATTTGCTACCAATTTTTGTATTTTTTTAATTTGATTTCAAGCTACATTTTTTTGGTTTTATGGTTTTTACCTGTGTTATATAGATATATATATATATATATATATATATTTTTTTTTTTTTTTATAGTATTGTATATATAGTATGAATGATCCTCACTCAGCTTTAGTACTCAGTGCTCTTAAATGTAGCAAAATGTATTATTTCTCAAAAAAAAAAAAAATAATAATAATAATAATAATATACAATAATTTTTGATAAGGTACAAAAGTGACTTTCGTTTATATTCGTATCTTTGCCTTTGGAACTACAAAACATTACATTACGAAATAGCTAGCGGAGTAAAGTTTATTATTAAATAAACAGGAAATGATAACTCATACTTTTTTCAAAGTAATAGTTTTAACCGAATCCATAATAAATAAATTTGATTTTTGGATTTCGTTTCAAAAACCTTTTTTTTTTTTGTTTATTTAATGAAATTTACAACTGTATACAAATACAACTAGTAAATATGCACAAATTAGAGATGATGTCATGATGAAGATATACTACTCAGTGGTAGCACTCCCTAAATAATTCTAGGTAAGAAGATCATGAGGCTATCTCCTTTTCAGACGCCTAGGATGATTACCTGGAATCGAGAAAGAAGCAAAAGTGGAAACAAGGGGATTTGGATGGGATTGGAGTTTATCATGAAAGGATTGTTATCTGGCACGGGATAAATCAGCGACATATGGTACATTAAGGTCTTTATGAATGGTTTTATTTGTGACAAAGTATGGAGCATTAAGCATTTTACGGAGCTTTTGGATTTTAAGGATTGGATACGATAGGAATTCGATGGTTTGGTGGAGCCCCAAAGCTCAATTTCAAAAACTTAAATATTATTCCAACTATTACGAAATTAACGTTGAACTTAAATGTGGTTCCGAATCATACGTTATTTATAAAGAAAACTAAATGATACATAATTACACAACAAACAAAAAAAAATTCTTTATTTCTAATTATAAATTTTATTTTATACTAATTTTATTAATTTAACCAATTAATAAGAGACGTGGCCCCAGCTGACATACCCCAGAAGATGAGTAGGAGACTAAAAAAGCGTTGGATGCGAGATCTAATTCCTTATACAACCTAAATGATCGAAACAGGTCAGAGAAGAGATGCTGCTGAGTACTTTCCTTCCCCATGCCTTACGTGCCGTTTATATCTTATATTTCCAGCACATTTGCTGATTGTCAATAAAAATCTGACTGGAGCAAATAAATTTTTTTCATAGAAAAAAGTTATAAATACAATATTTGAACAAATAAATGAAATATACAGATGGAGATAAAGTACAAATATCTTTCAGAACATAAACTTATTTATAATGTAAAGATTGTAGCACGGGAGACAACAGTATTTCCTTTGAAAATTCAGATCTGACTTTTCAAGTTCACAACACTTTCCCTTACTATATATTGAATTGAAAGACAATTAAAAGTAATAATGGGAGGTATATAGGTTCAAAAAAAGTATCAGGAAAAAAAAAATCACTGGTTTAAATTTTAGATTATGTTCCTACTGAGCAGATGTGTTTTAAATAAGGTAATGATGAACTAGAGGTTGACTTAATTTATTGATTTGTCCGGATCAGTGCCACATAAATAATTCGGGAGGTGAGCGAAGCATTATTAAAAGGCCCAGAGAGTTGCTATTAGCTCCCAGGAGGCTTGGTGGAGATAAGGTAAGTTACGTCGTTTAGGGCCAACCTGCCTCCACGTCCAAGAAATCATTACCTGTTAGGATCATCTCATTTTCTTTCTTTTTTTTTTACACTTAAAATTCTTTCAACTAAAAAACAATTATTGCAAGCTAGTAGTATATAAAATATATATAACGTATTTAATGTACATGTAAAACAGAGTTGACATTAGTTTTTCACACCTCGAATAGCGTTAAGTAAAAACTCTTATATTCTTTCTTTATATATGCAACAGCGCTGTAGCATATCAAGCAAATCTGACGTCCATCATTTTATTCATTGACTTGCTTGCTATTAAGTTTTTATTATTATTATTATTAATTATCGTTGAAGCATATCTCTCGGCCAAATCCTTGATGATGTGTTGTTATCTGTTGGAATTTTCATGTCTTTATGTATGATATGGTTTGAAATTTATACAATTGAATTAAAAATATTCCAAAAGTTTTGGATTAATTACGTGTTTTAACGAAACAGAAGAAAGTTTCATTTGCTTCGTAAATTAATTGAGGATCTGTAGTCCGAAAGATGTGACAGTTGATTGTATTGCCTTGTCAGTACTCGTGTTCTTTAATTTTTTTGGTATGCTTCTAGGTTAGTATTTTGTCTAGCCTAGATAACTTACAGTGTTTAAAAGAACTGGATTGTTATTAGTCCTGAGGGAAAAACTGATGAAGAAAGAAATGTGGATTTAGTGACGTTCATCTTAATTTTGACATCTGTGGAACCACTTTTCTGTAATAAATAAATAATTATGTATGGTTTCTGAGTTCCAACAGAATCTCTACATTGTCTGCAAAGGTAAAGATAATAGTGGTAGAGTGCTCTGCGATATCAGAAATGTAAGGAGTGGTAAGGATGAAGAGAGCTTATAAAGCTACTTTGCGGTACACCGGTTTATTGAGAAAATGAAGAAACATGGTATACTGTGGAAATATATATACTAAATATTTTAAAATAAATTAGATACAAATTATATTATAAAATACAAAAAAATATGCAAAGGTAAAAAGATTAAAATTAGGAAGTAAAGACTGATGTATATTTCATATTAGACCCTATTGCCAAACACTCACAACTACTTATTGATTATATAACAATACCATATTCCTTGTTGTCGAAAGCTATAGAGATAGCATCCACAATCCTATGCTGCACAGTAATATGAGCGCTACTTTATATAATTGGCTATAAAAATATAAGTTTTTCAAAAATATTTTTTAAAGGAAGGAGAGGGTCCGGGGTTGCGTTCATAAATAGGCTAAATAGTGGTAAAACTATTTTATTGAAAGGCTTTCAATAAAATAGTTTTACCACTATTTAGCCTATTTATGACCGCAACCCCGGACCATCTCCTGCCTTTATAATGCAACGGTCAACTATTAATATTCAAAAATATTTTTTGAAAATCGGAAAAAAGTGCTATAGAACATTAACATCAAGGTGCTATGTATCGAACATAACCAATAAGGTTTTAAAAAATATTTAAATATTGCCAATGTGTAAATACATTCTAAATAATAATTGTTAACACATGTCGGGTTAAATGAGAGTGGTCCGGTTACCTGAAACCCCCTAGGGAATGCAACCTATTGTGAGGGGCAATAAAACACTTAAGGACAGAGGTCTTGCAAAAACACCAATGGACCTACACCGGTGCTACGTGGCCATGTTTGGAGAGCATCGGAAGGCTTGTCTAAGCAAGGGAGGGAACAGAAACATCTTCCAGAAAGAGGAAACAGCCGTACGGCCTGGAAGCGTGGTCATCTCTTATGCTACTAAAATTCAACCAAGTCGCAAGTGTCATGGCCGAAACTGAGGTTCTATATTCGTATCGTTCCGTCTTTGCTAGTTTGTTATGTGCTTATTATCTCAAATCC
Source organism: Nezara viridula (assembly GCA_928085145.1). NCBI lineage: Eukaryota > Metazoa > Arthropoda > Insecta > Hemiptera > Pentatomidae > Nezara > Nezara viridula. The sequence continues at coordinate 131,127,424 of OV725079.1, forward strand.
TTTTCTCCGACTTTGTAAACAGTGAGTTTATAAACAATTTAACATTTTTACATTACAATCAATGAGGTGAGTGACTTTTTATTACCAATTAGCAACATTAAATTGGTACTCGATTGCTAGTGACAGTTTACGTGGCAGATAATTCCCCTCAGCGGGTCTTATCTTTCAAATTCACGGTCACGGCGCTTCATTTTACGTTCAGAATATCTTGAGTTCGTACCTAAGACATTATATTTTTTTTTCTCTGTTTTTATTTCTTAATTGATTATTTTATTTTAATTTTTTTTTTTTACTGAGACTCTATTTTATTTATTTATAATTTTTTTTTTTAATATTTGTATATAGATTTGTAAATAGATTAGTTATTAAGTATTTGTTTTGTAAATTTTCTTATTAGTGATACTTTTTTTTTCTCTCTTCTTTTTGTATATATTATTATTTAGAAGTATGGATTCTGATAAGAACATTTCTTTTGACGAATCAGATGAAGAGACTCCTTTCTCCGAAATCAGTGAGACTGATTCTCAATATTTAACAAGGCGAACTCTCCAAAAGCGCCATAGAAACTCTGCCCCCGGTTCGGCGGGCAACTCACCTAATAAAAAAAACAAACAAATCCGTTAAAACAAAGCAATCTCTCAAAGTAAATAAACAATCAAAAACTAGTAATAATTCAGCTATGAAACCTGACACTAAACCACCAACTAACACATCCAGTAACAATTCTGTTACAGCTAATAATAAAAGTAACGAAATCACTGAACCTAGAACTTTCACTGAACCAGTGCCACCTCCGATTTATGAAAAGACAATTTCATTCAGTTCGGTCAAGAAATAGCTAATCTGATCGGACCGACCAACTTCCGGTGTTTTTCTCGCGTCAACGATATAAAGATTAACATCAATACTAAAGATGATTATAAAAAACTTATAAATCACTTGACAGCACTCAATCACGACTTCCACTGCTATCAACTAAAACAAGACAAAACATATAGAGTGGTTTTGAGAGGTCTTCACACTACCACACCCACTACCGCTATAAAAAAAGATCTGGAAGATATCGGCCATTCTGTAAGACATATATCTTCTATTTTACATCCTATTGATAAATACCCACTGCCATTATTTTTCATCGATTTAGAACCAGCCCGGAATAATGCAGAAATCTTCGAAGTTAAAAGACTGCTGTATTCTGTTGTAAAATTTGAAGAGCCGAAGCAGAAACCTATAGTCGTTCAATGCACCAAGTGCCAAAACTTAGGGCATACAAAGGCTTACTGCCATCACTCGGTGCGTTGCGTTAAATGAGCCGGGCCTCACGCCTCTAACACCTGCCAGAAACCGTTAAATGAACCACCAAAATGTGCCCTTTGTGGTGAGGACCACCCTGCAACCTATCGGGGCTGCATTATCTATAAGAAGCTATATAAGCAAAGAACTTATAATTTATAATTAAAAAAAGAAGAACAGAAGAATCCTACCCAGGTACAGGCACCTGAACTCCTAAATTTGGCAGCGTTTCCTCAACTGCCGAACGAAATAATACCACAATTGACACATAACCCTTCTACATCAACAGATTATCCCCATCAAGACTCTAGGCACCTATATTCAGACACCACGGTGAAGAATCAACAGCCGCGACGTCAGACGCCTCAGATTTCCAAAACTAAGACTCAGGCTTCCAAACCTAAGATCCAGACCTCCCAATCCAAGACTCAAATCTCCCACATTCATTTAAAATCTCCACGTCAGCAAATGCCTCCTCGTCAGATACCTATACGTGTAAAATTACCGCCCGAACATCCAACTCCTGTTTATTCCCATCCTACTGCTCATATTTACTCTCCTTCCCAAGTTCCAAGGGTACATCCTTCATCAGACACTCCTTATCATAAGAGCTTTCCCTCACGAACTCCTAATCAAAACCAACCTGACCAACAAAACCCGATCGATTTAATAAACTCCACCCTTGCGTCCTTCCTGAAAGATCTCCAAGAGACTATCAAGCCACTAATTACCCTCCTCACAAGAATCCTTACCGAAATTCCCTTCAGTCTCTCACGATGAGCACTAAGCCCCTAGCTGTTCTTTTATGGAATGCTAACGGACTACACAACCACCGAGACGAACTCGACATTTTTCTTCATGACTACCACATTCTCATATCTCATAAAAACCTACATAAGATATAAAGGAAAAAAAAAAAATGTTACAATCATTAAAAGTGCAAGAAAACTAAATATAATTTATGTGCAAAAGGAAAACACACATATATATACATATACACACATACATATATATACATATCCACATATATATATATATATATATATATATATCCACACACACATACCCGCACATATACATACACACACATCATATAAATACAATTTGTTGATTGGGGTGATTGAGTTTATTGTTACTTGTTTGGTGATTGATAAGAAACCGTTAAATTTTCACAAATAAACTGATTGAATTAGTCATTTAGTAGTATGTGTTTAGTCCGTCTGTGTGTATACCGTTTCAAAGATGTTTTGTCATAGTTTCCTATAGCTCGGATAATAGGGTTTTCAGACGTTGGTGTTAGCTCAAAAAATCTCTGTGTTACTACCACATTGATATTGCTCTACTGACAGAAATTCACTTCACTCGACGTTCATATTTCTACATACGTGACTATATCACTTATAGATCAGACCACCCCGACAACACTTCCTATGCCGGTTCTTGCATCCTTATCCATAAATCCTTATCCCATTCTCTCATTCCTTCTACTCCAACGGAGGCTATTCAAGCAACCTCGGTTATCATTTCAACTCGTCCTTTCCATTTAACATTCTCAGCTGTATACTGTCCTCCCGGTCATACTCTTACCTACAACTTACTTGAATCCTTATTTCAATCCTTTGGATCGCGCTTTATTGCTGGAGGAGACTACAATGCTAAACACCAACGATGGGGTTGTCGATCATCCAACTCCCGTGGTAACATACTATCTTCTGTCTCAACTTCCAATAGTTACTCTGTCCTCTCTCCTATGAATCCTACCGATTGGCCAACATCCCTCAAAAAACGCCCTGATATCCTGGACATATTTGTCACCTCCCAAATTTCCTCTTCCCATGTCACAATAAAATCCCTGGATGACCTCTCTTCAGATCATTCTCCAGTTCTGCTTTCATTACACACAACCTTCGCTCCTAAGCCCTCGTCCACTCCTACACTGATTACAGGACGAGTAAACTGGGACAATTTTCGTAAAGACCTAGAAAATAAATTGGACCAAAATATTCCACTTAAGACGAACCGTGATATACAGCCATAAAAGAACTTACTACATCTATAAGTGACAAAATAAAGGATAATACATCTACCAATAAAACTGACAACTCCCAACAGACAAATTTGCCGCAGCATATTCGTATCTTATTAAGGGGGAAACGCAGAGCAAGATCGAAGTGGCCTGTGACTAGATACCCATCAGATAAAACATATTACAACAAATTAACTAACCAACTAAAAGCTGAAATTAGAAAATACAAAGTTCAAAATTTACTTAACATGACAGAAAAACTTACTACTTGTGACAAATCACTATGGTTGACCACTAAAAAGCTCCTTAAATTCAAAGATTTTAACCACCCACTTATTACTTAAACCCAAACCTGGTCCAGATCTGATGAAGAAAAATCTCAAATATTTGCTCAGCACCTCTCAAAAACATTTACTCCACACCCAGACATCCTTAATCCAACCCACCTTGAGTTTATTGAAGCAAAATTGGATATCCCACTCCAATTGACTCCTCCACCTAAAGCATTTCATCCTTCAGAAATATCCAATATCATTAATAGATTACCTTCTCGCAAAGCTCCTGGCCATGACCTATTCACATCCCAGATCCTAAAATTTCTTCCTAAAAAAGCCATATTGTTCCTAACCTATATATTTAATGCTGTACTCCGCACCACATATTTTCCTGACTCTTGGAAACTATCCATTGTCAAAATGATACCTAAACCCACAAAGCCGCCAGAACACCCATCCTTTTACCGTCCTATCTCCCTTTTACCCATTATGGGCAAAATCCTGGAAAAACTCATTTTAAAACGCCTATATCCCATCCTAAACTCTAAACACATTATCCCAGATCACCAATTTGGATTCCGCACATCCCACTCCACTATTCAGCAATGCCATCGTGTGGTAGATGTAGTCTCCTCTGCATTGGAGCGCGGAATGTACTGCACGGGAGTCTTTCTCGACGTTGAACAGGCGTTTGATAGAGTCTGGCATCCGGGACTGATGTACAAACTCCGTGAATTCCTACCACCTACATACTTCCTCATTATCCGTTCCTACCTTACTGACAGATACTTCAAAGACAATCATAACAATGCTTATTCATCTCTTTTTACTCAATCTGCCGGTGTTTTTCAAGGTAGTATCCTAGGTCCTATCCTTTACACAGTTTATACAGCTGACATCCCAACCCAATCCAACACTGTCATCACCAGCTATGCCGATGACACGTGTATTCTATCAGTTAATAACGATCCTTTAATTGCATCCCAAACTCTTCAATCACATATCACAAGCCTTGAAGAATGGTGTAAGAATTGGAGAATAAAAATAAATTCCAACTAATCCCATCAAATCACCTTTACCCTCCGTCGTAAACCTATGACCTCTTGTCCTACAGTATCCTTCAATAATACTCCACTGATTCCTGTTGAGCAAATCCGCTACTTAGGACTCCACCTTGACAAACGACTCACTTGGAACCCCCATACCAGACTGAAACGACTAGAAACCGCCCGACGTTTTCGACTACTGCAGCACTTACTAGAAAAACGATGTAAGCTTTTAATCAATAATAAACGACTCGTATATATTACAATAATAAGACCTATTTGGACTTACGGAATTGAGCTTTGGGGCTCCACTAAACCATCGAATTCCTCTCGTATCCAATCCTTACAATCCAAAATCCTTCGTAAAATCCTCAACGGTCCTTACTTTGTCACAAATAAAATCATCCATAAAGACCTTAATGTTGTTGGTAATGCAAAATCGTTGGAGCCGTTTTTGAGAAAATTGTAAAAATGCGTTTCACCGTTGATATAAAGTTGCACTTCCGGTCAGCCGATTTTAACGAAAACGTAGCTGTCATATCACAACTATATGAAAACCTTAAATAAGCAATTTAAGTTTCGTACGACTTTTCGTTTTTGAGCTGGACTGTTCACATACACACAGACGATTTTGCGGGACTTGGTTACATGGACTCAAGGGACCTCAAAACGTGTTATTCTGTTGAAACCGCAGATCCGAAAATTTTCACGATCACAACACTTTCCCTTACTGTATATTTCATACATAGGTAAGCGAAAGTGGGAGTGGGGTAGCTCAGTGGTAGCTTACTGAGCTTCCAAAGCTAAAGGTCCCAGGTTCGAACTCCGGCACATGGCAGACAATTTATTTATCTGTTTCATTGGCCGTGGGCCGATCCTTGGTCGGGAGATCCTCCATTAGCACATCCAGCCTCTGTAAAGTGGGTGGGCACCCTTAAATAAATAATTGGTTAACGGGGAACAATTTCTTAGTTTCGCTTTCCAAGTGAATTCGAATTTTCACTGGTAACATCTTTCAACCTCAGTAAAAACCGATTTATAATGTAGTGATAGATTGCTTTAAAAAAGCTTTAGACCATTTTCTCCCTGAAGAAAAATTCTATCTTATTAATTACAAAAATTAATTAGTAATGAATAATACTTGACAATATTTATAATTTCTGGATTGCCTGAAGAAAAATCTGTTTTTAAAGTTTGTTATATAAGTGGAAAATATAAATGATTAACCATACAGCTTTTAATTACAAAATAAATTCATTTAAACTTAATAACATCCCAGTCTTGTAATCTCACAGCATGTGCTTACAGAACATATGTTAAATAAAACAACTGCTCTTATGATGGACCACCACTTAAAATTAAAAGCGAATAATTCACATTTACATACATACAATTAAAAAAAAAACTTTAATGAAAATTCCAAGGCCGCTACAAATGCTAACGCCTCCTCTTACATCTTAGAAGAGTAGTTTTTCGAATCGATGGGAGGTCAAGGACAGACCTCTTGGTGGCCTACTAGAACGACAGTAACACCTGTTTAAGATTATACACTGTACTTTAGTACATTTGGGACGCGCGGATAATTTTTTGTATAAAAATATTTAATTTAGAAAGTATACAAACATATTTTCGTAAACTATATAATTGAGTACGACAAAACTAACGTAGCGTACAGTTACATCTACATATTTACATACAGGTAAGGTTTAACTTTAAACCGGGTCACTAACCACAACTCCACAATACTAATTGTTACATTGAACCACATTTAAATATATTTTGGAAGTAAAAATTAACTAGTTCAACATTATTGCAATAAATGATATTTATATACCATTAATTATCCATCAACTTTAATTAACTTAATTAACTCCATTAACCATTAATAAAAAAAAGGAGCTATTGAACACTTGGAAAAGAAAAATCATTTATAAAATCTATGACCCAATTTTTTTTTTTTTTATATTTGTTTATTTAGAAATATTACATTCTGTCACATCAAGGACATTTATAATAGTGTTCAGAGAAAGCACACTCACACTCTATTTACAATAAAAAAAAAAATAATACAGAAACTTAATAATAATAAGTACAATAAAATAAAATAAAAATAAATACAATAAAATAAAATAAATGTATATAAACAAAAGTACTAACCTAATCACACACACTCGGGCTTGAGTGGAGGATCTGGCCATTGCCAAAACTCCAATAGATGCTTATTTACAAAAGGTCTCTGGGCCACTGCCGCTTCAACCTTCGAGGAGGATTGTAAGGATGGGTGGTGCTGGATAGAGATTGTGCAAGGGGATTTGGATGATAGGTAAGGTTCTGGTGAAATTTAGAGAATTTTTCTGGAATAAGGTCTAGGAAAAATGGGATATTAAGGTCATGGTGTAGGATTTTGTTATTTACATAGAACGGAGCATCAACTATTGTTCGAAGGACTTTAGATTGAAAGGATTGAATACGTTTGATGTTAGAAGCTTTTGCTGTCCCCCACAGTTCAAGTCCGTATGTCCATATAGGTTTCAGTATTGTCTTGTAGATAAGTAATTTGTTTTCAATAGAAAGTTTGGATTTTCTGTTTAGTAGTCTGTACAGCTGGCCGTATCGTCGGTTGAGTTCTTGTCTTTTGAGTCTAGTATGTGGGTTCCACGTTAGTCTTCGGTCTAAATGAAAGCCAAGATACCGGACTGTGTCTGAGTAAGGAAGCTGGATGGAATTAAAGTGTACTGGTGGACAGGAACTGCGTCGGAGTGTAAAGGTAATATGTTGGCATTTAGATTCATTAACTTTAATGCGCCAGTTATTACACCAGTGCTCAATCAAGGTGAGGTGGTTTTGGAGATTTAAGGATGCTATGTTGGGATCTGAGTCGGATGATAGAATGGCGGTGTCATCAGCAAAAGTTGCCAGGAAGGTATCGGGATGGACAGGGATATCGGCGGTAAAGAGGATGTAAAGGACGGGACCCAATGCGCTACCTTGAGGAACACCTGCCTCAATTGGATAGCAATGCGAAAATTCAGTACCGCAACGAACTCGGAAGGTACGATCTGAGAGGTAGGAACGGAGAACAAGGTACAAGGACTGAGGAAGATAGTTTTTCAGCTTGGAAAGAAGCCCGGCGTGCCATACCCGGTCGAAAGCTTGAGCTATGTCCAGAAATGCACCCGAGCAATATTGCTTGCTTTCCAATACTGCGGAAATATGATCAACCACTCGGAGTCCTTGTTGGACTGTAGAGTGTTATGAACGAAATCCGAACTGATGGGAAGGAAGAGTTTGGGATTCTATAAAGGGTAGGATGCGTTTCAGGAGGATCTTTTCAAAGATTTTTGAGAGAATCGGAAGAAGACTAATTGGTCTGTAGGACGTTGAGGTGTTGGGAGGTTTGCCTGGTTTCGGAAACATGATAATAGTGGAATGTTTCCACAAAAGAGGAAAGTGGGTGGTTCGTAGGATGCTATTGTATATGTATGTAAGGAATATGACAGCTTTAGGAGGGAGTTGTCTAAGGATCTGAGAGGTAAGGAGGTCGTATCCAGGTGATTTACGGGTAGGTAGTTTTTGTAAGAGGAATTTGACCTCAGAAGGATTAACTGCTTTAGGCGGTAAGGAGAGTGGGATGGGTGAATTAAGGAATTCCTCTACTGCTGACGTGTGGGTGGGATTGGATTCTGGATGAGAGATGAATGTAAGGGAAAGGTGTTTGGCGAATTCTTCGGCTCTATCTTCGTCAGATGCTGCCCAAGAGCCATCACTTCGACGGAGAGGATGTGATATATGATGAGGTTTTAGGATATGTTTGGTGGTCTTCCATAGGGAATTGTCATGAGAAGAGAGGGAAGTGAGGTAGGAGTTGAAGGATTGGGATCTAAAGGTGGCCAATTCTATCTTTAGTTTTTTGCAAAAATAATTATAGGATTGGCGATCGGTGGGGTGTTTAGTACGTTGCCATAATAATCTGGCACGGCGTTTGGTATGGATTAGGTCTATGAGGTGTTGAGGTAACTTATTTTTCTTAGGAGTTCTTGAGGAGTGGTTTGGAGAGGAAGCAGTCCAGATTGCTTGTTGGATAGTGGTGGTAAAAAAGTGTACGGTATTGTCAAGGTCATCTGGGGTTTTCAGGGTCATTCTGAGGTCAATTTTATCGGTAAGGATTTGGTGAAAGAGTTTCCAGTTAACTGGGCCTCTGATGAAGGACGGTGGAGAAGACTTAGGAATAGGAGCTAGAGATAATTGGAGTAATAATGGACTATGATCTGAGGATAGTTCGGCAAGAGGGGTAAGGGAATGATTGATGGGACCTAAGCCAGTGTGGATGAAAAAATCAAGGATATCAGGATTGCGGTTAGGATCTGTGGGCCAGTAGGTAGGTGAGTTGGGTGGAAGGAGACTGAAACGTTGGGTATTGAGTGCAGACAGAAATGTTCTGCCACGAGAATTCGTTATGACCCAATTAAAGTAGGAAATTTTTGTTGGATGAAGACGAATGAAGAGCTAAAGATAATGCCCCAGACATTATAGTAACCATAAAGAGTGGAAGGGAAAAATGGTTTGGTCACATGCAAAGAATGCAACGCAGCAGGCTCCTTAAAACGGTAATGGAGAGACACCCGGGTGACAGGAGGAAAAGAGGTAGGCCTAGATTTCGTTGGCTGGAAGATGTCGAGAACGATCTAAGAAGCCTGGATGATGGCATATTGAGAGGGGCGGCCGAAGACAGGTCGGTTTGGAGGAAGAGAGGAGAGAACCATAGCACCATCAGATGATGAAGATGAATTATAATTACCCATGATGAAGTTCCATTAATTTGTACCTTGAAATATTTCGTGACTGCGAATATTCTACAGTATTTTTTCAGTAAGATTTACATTTTTATTGAAAAAACATGTCAATCAGGAATCAAGTATAGCAAAGTTACATCTTTAAATTTTTAAAATCTTATTTTATTATTTACTTTAAATAAGTAGTAAGAAGGAGTTAAATATAAGTTGTTAGAATTAATAATTGATTCGGTTTAACCGAAGCGATTTAGGAACAGAGCAGGAACGCACTGTGGAGGAAGAATAAAAACAGATTGCTGAAACAGGCAAGGGTTTCCGTGATATGAAAGCAAGAAGGTAGAGCTTTCATTCACAAATGCTCTGCACAACAATAAATGCCACAGCAGTTGGCAATAGGCCACGTGGAAGGCTGGTTCAGTAGGCCAATGATCTACAAATTCATTGAAGCAAATGGAAAGTAAATTAAAAGTGAATAAGAAGCAATAATTAATGGAACCTCCTGTATCTATCATTCTGACAACTAAGCCTTACTTGTATTGATTGTCTTTAACCATTTACACGCCGCCCCCAATTCCAGTAGAATTTTTTTTTCTGCAATATTGTCTCAATATGTTTCAGCTTAGGTAGTTCCTAAATAACAAAAATTCTTTGCGCTTTTCCAACTTGTCCCAGAAGTGGAACAATGACAGGTTCCCTTTATACAAAGAAAAGCAAGGATTTTTTTCTTAATAGTGTAATTAGAATATTTGATACAATAATTATTGCTGTTTTTATTATTATCTATAAAAAATATTATTAAATTATAGTAAAACATTATAGTTGTTTGTAGAATAATTAATAGAAAATGCCTATGTAAGAATACTGAATAAAAAAAAAAATTGTTATACTAATTTACGATTACAATCCGTGATATTAGGGAAAAGAATCAATATGAATGAATACGTTTCAGGCGTTCGTTGCATTGATATTTTGTGTTGGATGAAGCTTGTTCTTCGGAAGAAAAAGGTTTGTCTTGGGAAGAAGAAGGCCAATCGTCAGAAATACAACTGTCATCAGTATTTTTAATAAATATTGCAACTATCCCACAAACATCCATTGGAAATACTTGCTCCAAACTATTCTCGTCCATGTCTTCTTTGTCTGTTAAGCGTTTTACAAATTTGTGGGAGGATTAACGAATGAGCCTGGCGAAATCATTAATATACTTACTACTCGTAAAAAACTATTTTTTTGTATAGACGTTTTCGCATTTTGATCGCTGTTTACTGTATTCATCATTTCCTTAAAATGCCTAACCGCAAAGTTTTAATCGAGTAGCAAAATTAAGAATAATAGGCTTTTCCGATACATTCATTAATAGCAGAATTTTTCATTGTAATTTAATCAGAACCCTGTTGACATGTTACAATAGAATCTGTGGAAATGACAAAAAAGCCCAACACCCTAAACTCTATTTCAAAACCGAATTCGCAGTAGGCATTATTGAACTAAGCGACAATAGATCGAATTAATCTTCTAAGAATATGAGTGCTTAGAATAATCCTATGGACTGGAATAGGCCACCACAAAGTCATTTAAATAGTAAAATTATTGAGAATAAGCTGGGACTATAACGTTTTCCTAGTCATATCTTGATAGTATATAGGGGTAATACTGCTACCCATCAAACATTTTTGAGATGGTGGAAAAATGTAGCTCCAAAAATGGATTCCACAAAAAAAAGTCTCCTGAGTTTATATTATGTATAAAAATTATAAGTTATAACCAACATAATTATAGTAAAAGAAACAATATAATGCTTTTTATAAAAATAAAATTTATAAATATTCTCAGATGCTTCAAATTGGCGCGGAAGATGTGATAAAATCTTTCCATAAAAAATGGAAGGGTGAACATGAATGGATCATAAAATTCTAGAATATGTAGCTACATATAAACTTATCTTTGAATATAAAAATATTTCAAACATATAAAATATTATTTTTTTTTTTGATTGACAGAAAATTTTGTGTATGAGTAGGAAAAACTTTCTGCTCCAGTCATTCCTTGGAAAATGGTAATACACAAGGTTAGCTCCTGATCTCGACATTTTTCCATAGCAAACAACGGAATCAAATCCGCTATTGAGATCCCCATTAAATCTATACTATTCGCTGATGGTATATCTAGTAGTAATCTAGCAAATCTTTAGCGTTCATCCATTGGAAGCTACATGATGCTGTTGAAAAAATAGAAAATTGGACGAAGGAAACTGGATTCAAACTATCATCAGATACGAAATACAAAAGTATCTATTTTTGCAGACAACAAAAATGTGTTATAGATCCTCAAATAAAATTGGGAGACTCCATTATCGAGTGTGTAGAAAACTATACATACTTAGGAATGATACTTGATAAGAAGCTGACATTTAAGAGACGAATGTACAAAAAGACTTGGACTTCTTAAATACATTGCTCATTCAAGGGGGGGGGAGCCGATAGAACGACACTCATCAAAATATACCATAGTTTAATTCGAAGTAAAGTTGAATATGGAGCCAAATATATGGAACCGGTCAGAAAACGTTGCTAAAAATACTTGATTCCATCCACAATTCGGCTCTTAGAATCTGCACAGGAGCCTTCCGGACATCTCCAGTCGAAAGTATATACGCTGAATCTGGAGAACCCTCATTAGAGATGAGACGAATATATTTATCTATAAAATATGTATCCAAATTAAAAGCACGTCCACAAAATCCCTTGGGTTCAAAACTATTTGATGAAGGATCTGGTAGGCGAGGGCTTAAGGAGATATTGGGAACATTTAAACAAATGATTTATAAAACTATATATATAAATAAAACTATATAATGTGAAGATGGTTTTGAACACAATTAGACCCATCCCTAACCTCAAAATCCCTAACTGGAAGAACAGTAGACCGGCTATATCAATCTATCAATGACAAGACGTGGCAAAGAATACCCAACGAATATCCCAAAACTACTTTTTTGAATTATAGGAGAAATATAAAGTTTTTAATGTGATATATACCGATGCCTCCAAAATGGAAAATAGTGTTGGCTGCGCTGTATATATTAATAAAAACCAGCAGCAACTTCTGTTTAGCTTACCTGGATAGAGCTCCATATTTACTGGAGAAGCTACTGCGATCATGATGGCCCTGCATTAGATATCAAATTCCAATGAAAATCAATGGATGATAGTATCAGACTCCAAAAGCGTCATGGCAGCAATAGGTAACCCTTGGCCAAGCAATTCAATAATAAGGGATATATTGAATCTATGGTGGGAATTAAAAAAAAAAAAAACGGTCAGAGTGATATTTGTCTGGGTTCAAGTCTCTTTCAGGCAATGAAAGAGCAGACCAAGCAGCTAACTTAGCAAGAAAGGGAGAGGCACCAACCATAATTTCAATAAACTGTACTACTGTAGAAGACTGGGTACACACAACAAAAAAGAAGTTGTTGGAAAATTGGGTAAATAGATGGAAAACTAAACAGTCTTAACTATTAGAAATAAAAAAGACTGCAACAAGTAGGCTATTAGCATAAGAATATCCAGAAGAGAAGAAACCATATTGTGCAGAATAGGAATTGGTCACTGCCTGTTTACCCACGGGTACCTTCTCAGAGGACTAGAAGCACCCACGCGCCAAAAGTGTGACAATAAACCGCAGTCAGTACAACATCTGTTAGTAGAGTGCCACGGGTTCAACAACATTCGGCAAGAATTGAAACTACCAATAACAATAAAAGAGATATTGAGAGACAACGAAGATGTAGTCACCACCCTATTCCGATACTTAATAAAGAACAAATATTACAATAGAGTAAAGAAAACTAGCGGCCAATGATCCTCTAGGGTAGAGGCGATTAAAATAAAAAAAACAATTATTTCAATAATGGATACATAGAGCGTGGTAAAATAATTGCATACCTACTTTTAGGTTTTATGTTAGTCATCTATTTGACTTTTCCCCATTTTCGAATTGAATTTTTTTAACATATTTTATTCTTTATTTAAAGGTTAAACAGTGACATGAGTTCACAATTCTCAGATGCTTCAAATTGGCGCGGAAGATGTGATAAAATCATTACGTAAAAATGACGGGTGGAACCGTATGGCTACTTCAAGCTAAGCCATCTAATTGGCATTTCCTGAATTTCAGATTGTATTTATTTTAAATATTTCATTCTTTCATTTCGATTAAATTTTATTGATTTTTTTTTCTTCGATATATAGGGAAAAGGGGGCAAGGCAAAATATCCTTCCTCCCTCTCTAATTTTGATTGGGATATGGCTCTCTCTCCCTCCCCACTCTTAATAATTAATAATTAGAAAACAAAGCAATTGGTTAAGTGATAAATTGAGACCAAATTTTCGTGCAGTATACAAAACAAAATATGCAAACTCGTGCAGTAAAAACTCAACAAAAAGGTAAAATTGTGTTTATTACTCCTTAAAAATGCATAGAGTATAGTTTATGTTCATAAATATAAAAAATATTTAATCATAAAATGCTTATCTCCTGTTCTTGCTAAATTAAAGTTAGGTGTAACATGTTACGTGAGGAAAAACCTAATTCTGATTCAACAATGGACGATCATTAAACAAAATTTAGCTGAAAGAAACATAAAATAAATTTAATCGTAAACTTCGTAACTAAACGAATTGCGGCTTCATGTTACAGCACGGGCAAAGATATAATATCTACGAGAGGAGAGAAAGCTTTCGTGCATTACAGGTGTAGGTCAATTAAAATTTAAAAAAAAAATGTGGATTTTGAGTAAAGCCAAATATCCTAAGTTTTTTTAGAATCCATAGTGCTTTGAAAATTCCTATGGATTCTAATAAACTAAGGAGCAGAGTATACACTTGGATGTCATGGAGTGATGTTCGATTACCTGTTCTTTTCTGTCCTGATGTTGCCTGAATAAGCGAAACGTTTACAGATTTTTCTTGCCTACATTGGAGAAATAATGCTATTTGGTTTTGAATTTTCCAAAATAATAACATAACATTGGTAACAGAGGCCCAGTTAACTGGAAACTCTTTCATCAAATCCTCTCCGATAAAATTGACCTCAGAGTAACCCTGAAAACCCCTGAAGACCTGGACAATGCAGTACATTCCTTCACTACCAAAATTCAAGAAGCAGTCTGGACTGCTTCCTACCCTGATCACTCCTCAAAAATCCTTAAGAAACATAATTTACCTCAACACCTCCTTGACCTAATCCACATAAAACGCCGTGCCAGATTATTATGGCAACGTACCAGACATCCAGCCGACCGCCACTCCTACAATTATCACTGTAAAAAATTAAAACAAGAATTAGCCACCTTCAGATCCCAATCATTCAATTCTTACCTCACCACACTCTCTGCTCATGATAATTCCCTTTGGAATATCACCAGAAAAATCCTCAAATCCCATCATATTTCCCACCCTCTTCGACGAGATGATGGCTCCTGGGCAGCATCTGATGAAGATAAAGCCGAGGAATTTGCCAAACACCTTTCCTATACTTTCACTCCTCATCCAGAATCCCATCCCAGCCACACAGTAAAAGTAGAAGAATCCCTCTCAATACCTATCCCACTCTCCTTACCACCTAAGGCTGTTAATCCCTCTGAGGTCAAATACCTTTTACGGAAAATCACTCCTCGCAAATCTCCTGGATATGACCTTCTAACCCCACAGATCCTTCGACAACTTCCATCTAAAGCTCCCCTACATTCCCCCCCCCTATATTTCTTACATATATATATACAATTGCATCGTACGAACCACTTCCCTCTTTTATGGAAACATTCCACCATCGTCCTCTTCTTGAAACCAGGCAAACCTTCCAACAATACAGCATCCTATAGACCAATTAGCCTACTCCCAATCCTCTCAAAAATTTTTGAAAAGATCCTACTGAAACGAATCCTACCTATAATTGAATCCTATAACCTTCCTACTCATCAATTCGGATTTCGTTCCCAACATTCCACTGTCCAACAAGGACTCCGAGTTGTTGACCATATACCCTCAACCCTAGAAAGCAAGCAGTATTGCTCGGGTGCATTTCTGGACATAGCGCAAGCTTTTGACCGGGTATGGGACGCCGGATTACTCTTCAAGCTTAAAATCCACCTACCACAGTCCTTATACCTAGTACTCCGATCCTATCTTTCCGACCGCTCCTTCCGAGTTCGCTGTGGCACCGAATTCTCCGACTGTTACTCAATTGAGGCTGGCGTTCCTCAAGGCAGCGTCTTGGGCCCCATCCTTTACATTCTCTTTACCGCTGATATTCCTGTCCATCCCGATACCCTTCTGGCAACTTTCGCTGATGACACTGCTATCCTTTCTTCCAAATCAGATCCTGAAACAGCGTCCGCAAACTTACAAAGGCACCTCTTCCTGATTGAACACTGGTGTAAGAAATGGCGCATCAAGGTAAACGAATCTAAATGTAAACACATTACCTTCACCCTTCGGCGTAATACCTGCCCACCAGTTTATTTTAACTCCATCCAGCTTCCTTTCTCAGATACAGTCCGGTGTCTTGGCTTTCTCTTAGACAGACGACTAACATGGAATCCACATACTAGACTTAAAAGACAGGAACTTAACAGCTGACGATATGGCCAGCTATATAGACTACTGAATAGAAAATCTAAACTTTCTGGTGAAAACAAATTACTGATCTACAAGACAATACTGAAACCCATCTGGACTTACGGACTAGAACTATGGTGAACAGCCAAATTTTCTAACATCAAACGCATTCAATCCTTTCAGTCTAAAGTCCTCCGTAAAATAGACAATGCTCCCTTCTATGTAACCATTAAAACCCTACACCATGACCTTAATATCCCATTTATTCTTGATCTTATCCCAGCCAAATTTTCCAAATTTCACCAGAACCTTTCTCATCACCCAAATCCCGTTGTACAATCCCTATCAAGCACCACCCATCCCTACAATCCCCTTCGTAGGTTAAAGTGGCAGTGGCCACGAGACCTTTTGTAAATATGGATATTTTGGAGTTCTAGCAATGGCCAGATTCTACACTCAAGTCATGAGTGTCTGTGGCTGTAGCGCTCTTACTCATCCTCCGCTGGTTTAAAATACCAGTGAAGTGGCTGAGGGAGAAGCGTAGGGATCTCCTAAGCCTCCCTTTTCCTTCCACATGTGGAGGGGACAGGATTGGTTCGGAGATCACCTGGCAAATTGTAAATAATGTATATAGGTATGTTTTATATAAGGTGTTTGTTTTACTTTTATTTCTATTTTTATTTACTTATGTGTATATATATTTTTTTTTCTTTACTCTTTTGTTCTTTTTTCTTATTCTTTTGTTATTACTTTATTTATTTATATTTTTGTATATACGGTATGAATGCAATCTCTGAAATCTATTATAAGTGTCCTTAAACTGTGACAAATTGTAATATTTCTGAATAAAGTGTTTTAATAATAAACATTGGTAACAATGTATAGATTGTCTTTACTCTACAATTCTTCCATTCCAATCTGGTAGAGGGACGGGAGTTATCACTATCCTTATTGACAATGCCTTAATGTATATAATGTTTTGTAAAGTTAATTTTATTAATTTGGTTGGACTTTACTATGGTTATGTAATTAAAACATCTCAATGTACCTATTCTGTTGCTTTTTTCTAAAATCTGAAGTAACATATTTAATAAATAGCAATAAGCTAGTAGGTAACTGCAAGACTCTTGGGAGACTCTTGCGCAAGACCCAGTTCAAGATTGAGTGTGCAAGACCAAGACGAAGAAAAAGACCAATGTTTGCTGACGTAATACCATGACCAAGATGAAACCGAGGCGGTCTTGGTCTGGGTATTGTGTCAGCAAACATTGGTATTTTGGTTCTTCTAAGTTGCATTCGGGCAACGCTAATACCCATATGACATCATGACAGTTAATAACCGAACAATTTCTGATAACAGCGATGTTTTCTGATGTCAATAATAAGAACAAGATTGTCTTCAACTAACATAGTACAAATGAAAAATAAATAGTGTTTATATAAACAATCATACAGAATAAAATTATACATACGCTTGCAACGTGAACTTATAAACTAATTAAATTATTTTTTGGGTGAGAACAGTTTGTATTATGTTTTGCTATGATGTTATCCACTTTCGATTAAATAAATTGAAGTGAATGAATCATATGATACAAATATTTTAGAGGAATGTTGAGAGATATAGATCAATTTAAAACCATTTATTAGTTGTATTGAATATTTATTATATGTTTACAAGTTACTATGTAATGCCAACTAAAAAGCAATAACGTGTTATAAACATAATCATAATCAAATTAGGATGTAATAATATAACACAAAATCATAGACTTCTTCAAAACATAACCAAGAACTAATGGATAGAAACATCATTCATGGACAATTTAGTACAACTGAATGGTCAAGAACAAAGAATATAATTTATAAATCAAGGTAAGAAAATTAATACAATTCAACAATTATTATTATTCTTCATCAAACCTAATAAGTACACATCATGTTTCAAATTAAACATGTGACTAAAAATATCGGGTACCTTCTAAAAGCTCTGTTAAGGATGGCTAATTTACGAAGTGATACTAGTGACTGGTATGTGACATAACTACAATGATACTTTTTTTTAGATAATGCCTTAGTCGGAATATAGAAAAAGTTTACCAATCATTTTTAGATTAAAACTTGTCTGAATTTTTCAGATGGGGGTTTCGGATAGCAAGAGAAAGATTGTGGATTCAGGCCTTACAGAAAAACAGAAAACAAATATCCTTAAGTTGTTTGACGTCAGAGGTAGGGGGAGAGAGACACTGGTCACAAATGAGACATTGCAGAACCTCTGGAGAGGTGTATTTTCTGAAGGCCTCCTGACAATAATACTCAAGTTTCTATTTAAGACATCAAAAGAAATTAATATAGATAATATGGAATGGTTTTTCTACAATTTGGTTGTAGGGACAGCCCGGGAGCGAGCAGAATTACTTATCACCTTGTTAGGGATAGGAGACAGCATACCACCCAGAACTTTCCAGATGTATATATCGCATCTTATAGAGTCATACATGTTGATACTGCGACAGAAACATCCTGAAACTTTCTCTGTTTGGGTGACTGCAGACTTGACAGAGAAAAGTGACTTGGCAATAGTGTCCAAGTATTTGATAAACAACATCAACTGTATTGATGGAAAGATTGGAAGCAGCGAGTTGGAGATGTGGCTTCTTCGATGTACTTTCTATGCTGGAATTTTCGAGTCAGTGATGAATTATGCTTTCAACATGGATATTGAACAATTGTTGCCAGTACTTCCAAGATTAGATGTGATGTCTGGCCTCCTTAGGGTACCAACAGCTCTAGCATTATCACATCTTACTCATACAAGCGGCGAAGGTGACTGGAGGCTTTTGTATTGCTCTTCAACAGATGCCAGCTCATGGAACATAATTCACAGGAAAATCGATCAACAAGGACCAACAGTGATCCTGATACAAGACGCTGCAGGGCCTCTTTTTGGGGGATATGCTTCTCAATCCTGGAAGATTAGTCCCAATTTCTACGGCGATGATCAGTGTTTCCTTTTCAGACTTAGACCGGAGATGATCGTCTGTACTCCTACAGGATATAACAAAAATTTCCAATATATGAACGACGGGGCAGCAACACTCCCGAACGGCTTGGGTATGGGTGGACAGCTGAATTACTTTGGTTTCTTTTTGAGCTCGGATTACGGCCTAGGAAGTGTATCTAAAACGTGCACCACGTTCGGAGATTACGTACGCCTTGCATCACAATACGAATTTAGGTTCACCAGGCTCGAAATCTGGGGAATAGGAGAGCCTGAAGAGGACTCGCCAAACTCAAAAAGGACTTCAGACCTGGTTATGGCAAGGCGACAGTCAGCAAATGCTTTACTTGAAATGATAGGTAAAGCTGGGCACAGCAAAAATCTTCCAGATGAGACATTCTAATGATTTTTTGATGAACTATTCTTCATATTAATCTATTTATTTTTACATTTAACACTACCTCAAATATGAGTAATACAAATAATTTATTGTTTTCAATTATTGCCATTTATATTATATTGCCATTGCTACCATTATACAAATTTGTAGCTACTGTAATCTTAATATATTAATTAAGAAATATATATCAATAATAATATCATTTTTACGATTTATTACAATAAAATAGCTTGTTCTAAAAGAAAAGTATGAAAAACAAGAGAAGCATACGATTTCTTATGTCTTAATGATAACTGCCGATCCGCCTTATATTTACATCTACTGTCATAAAACCTTAATCATATTATAGATGATTTTCTCTTATTGTCGTTATTGTTATTTTTATACTGTATTTATACAATTTATGTCTACTTAACCTAAACTCCTATAGCGCTGGATTTTCATAATAAAAAAGTTTTTATTTCATTGTAACCTGTTTGCCTGCCTTAAGCCAAACAAAACATTTACACAAATGTGTTTCATAAATGATCATAATGAGCCTTATAATATTTAATTCATCAATAATCGGGCCTTTTCTGCTAAAAACCAAATATATATTGCGGGAATGAAAATACATTAGTGAATGTATTTATCTACAATGTAAGAAAGATGATTTTAAATCGTGTTGTTTGGTTGCTTGCGTTCGTCGCCATATTTCATTTCTCACATATGATGTTTTATCAGCAAAAAATATAAAAATTTAAAAATCTAACGTCAACTAGCATGAAAGATGATATTTAAAAAATTTTCTGAAAAAGTCATAAAAAAATTTACGTTCCTCTCCAATTTGCAGAAAAAAAATTCAAGCCATATCCTGGTTCACCACAATTTGACAAATAGAGTTATTTAGCCGGACTCTTCAACTCTTCAAACTCTTCAGATTTATAGCAGTTACCATCCTAAGATATGAAATAATAGTTAGCTACTCCATACTCGAAAATTTCATATCAAACCTTTGAATTTAGGATTCAAAAATTCATGTTCTCCGTTATCCGCTAGTATCAGGAAAACTCTGCGTTCTCGCGATTATAATATTCTATATTTAAAATGAAAGCTGATAAAACATGCAACGGAATTGATTACACTCATTTGTTCGCTATCTGAGAATTAAAATGACCTTCAGGTCTCTTTCCCATCACATATTATTTTACACATCTGGAATGGCGTTTTGCTAATATCTCCGTCTCCTTGGGATTCGAACTAGTCTCGAAGTCCCGAAGGCTATGAGGTCTGAACACAGCCACCATCACTGCCTTGGTTCTGATCCTATTAAATATGTATTACAATTAGAAATAAAAAGTCATGGCCAACTTTGAATTTCGTTTTTCTCCATTAAATATTTCTTCCGTGGTCTACTAATTTTGCCTAGCCAAAACATGTTATGCACACCTTCGAGCAAAATGAACCTTTCTGGCCATGCATACGACCTTCCAAAAAATATTCATTCTTCGGCCTCTGATGGTATATTATAATAGAAAATCTGCTTTATTTTATAGATCTTGCTTTATCTTATGCACTTACAATTGTACACGTGCATGAATGGCTGTTTTAGAAATTGAAAAGTGCAACTGATATTCGATAACATCCAAAATTGCAGAAGACGTATGTAAAATCTATCAGTAGTCTTAGTTAGCAGTTAGGGGTAGTATTGCTCAAACGCAAAGCCAAGACGAGACCGAGGCGGTCTTGGTCTTGCGTCAAAAAACCTGTCTACGAAATATTTTTATATTTCACTTCTTCTTTCACACAAGTACAATGGAATAGTATCTTAAACAAGGTCATTGCCTTGAATCAATGGATTTTAAATACTTTTTCAAACTTAAAAAAAAAATTTAAGTTCACGTTTAGTAAGCAAATATCATTTAATTTTCTTTAAAACACCCCACTTACGTTAAGTAATGTTAGTTTTTGAAATTATTATTTATATATTTTTCGTCACTCTTCGTTACCTTCTATAACTTTCTATATTATATATTGTTTTTTTTTAGTTCTCCTCTTTCTATCGATATATTATACGTAATCTTCTGACTATTAATTCTGAAAATTCATCTTCAACCTGAATAAGTTTTTTTCTCCTATATTTAATTATCAAATTCTTCCAAAAGTTATATCTAGTATTTTTCCATAACTCCTAACAATGATAAATAGTTATTATCTATAATAAACCAAATCAAAGGTACATTAGAGGAAGACATGATAATGTTGGGATTTCACAAAGAGAAAATTAATCAAATTATTCACTAACTTAATTTTCCAAAAAGTTACATGACAATATTTCGGAATAAACGGACGTTGATACCTAATTATTTAAATATATCAGATCTAGAATTATTAAACTACAGTAAATGTATTTAAGGTTATAAACATATACTTTACACTTCCATGAAATGATTTTATATATTACTTCATCTTTCACACAAGTACGATGAAATGTTTTTTTAAGCAAAATGTCATTGCCTTGATTAGGTGGATTTTAAATAATTTTTTCAAACTTAATAATATTTTAAAAGTTTAGTCAGTAAATATCATTTAATTCCTTTGAAAACATGATTTACGTTAAATATTATTAATTTTCAAAAATTATTATTTATAATTTTTTCGCCGCTCTCCGTTACCTTCTACAACTTTCTATATTAGGTATTGTTTTTTCTAAAATTCTTCGCTTTTCAGCGATATGTTATACGTAAACGTTCTGACTAGTATTGCCGGAGATTCATTTTCGATCTGGATAAGCATTTTTATTTTTTCTCCTTTATTCAATTATCGAATTCTTCCAAAAGTTATATTTAGCATTTTTTAGTAATTTTTAATAATAAGAGATAGTTAATTATATGAAATGGACCATATTAAATGTAATTTAGAGGAAGATGTATATGAACATTGGGAATTTAAGCCCTGTAAAGTGACATCAACGGGGATAAGACCTAAATGGTATTAAAGACCATTTTATTATACAATGATACACCGAGTTTAATCAAAATCTTTAGAGCCGTTTTTGAGAAAATTGCAAAAATGTGTTTCACAGTTGATATAAAGTGGTACTTCAGGTTAGCCGATTTTAAGGGAAAAGTTGCGAGGACATCTAAGGGATATACCTATCTTAAATACGTCGTATCAGTTTCCTACAACTTTCCGTTTTCGAGCAGGAGTGTTCACATACACACGACCATTTTTCGAGACTCGGTTATTTAGACTCAGGGTATCTCAAAACGTGTATTTACTTTGAATACTCAGATTTGAAAATGCTCACGATCGCAATACTTATTCTCACTATATATTACATTTACTGGTAAGTGAAAGTAAAAAGATATATTTCCCCATACAAATATTTTTAAATTGTAAATTTAAAATAATTATTTTTGATCGAAAAAATGATTTTATTTTCACGATTTATGAATTATCAATTTTAATTTTCCATATATTTTTTATCATGTTATCCATTCAAATTTTCTAAAACGGACATCCCTCTATAGGGGACAATTTTTGATTTCCCGTAAGTGTCCAATTCTGAGAGGTTTTACTAAAGTAACTAAAATGATCAAGTATTTATAAGTAGTTTATCTTAATTTTTATACATAAAAAACACTTTTTTTGTTCTATCTTTCTCCGGTCCTAGAAAATGATAATTTTTTGTTATTACTTGAAAGCTATACTCAAATATACAATTCAACAAGAAAAACAAGATGTAAGGCACCGTTAAAATGTTTAAGCACCGTACTGTATCTGGAAATAGACCGCAAGAGTCTTGCAGGACAGCCTTGTAGTCTTGCAAATCTTGCAGGCTCTGGTCTTCAAGAAGACCGATTTTGGGCAACACTAGTTAGCTGTTTTAAACGGTTGTAGAAGTAATTGATTGGACCTAGACTATGCCCAACCTCCAGTTGTTGCCCTTTAAGGTTGGATTTGAAAAAGAAGGATTCTCCGACACCAGGGTCGATCCACAGCTGATATAAAAGAATTAATAATTACCTGCCCCAACCAAACTCTAACCTGGAGCATAGTAGCAACATAGTGCCTCACTCACTGAACTCTCCTTATACCAATTATTAATATTCATATAAGTTGTTTGGTTGTTGACATATACGACTTTTTCATACTATCTACTGTGTTTTATTTCTTATTGCAAAGCTAATACATATTGGAAAAACATAATTATGGAATCCGAAATGCCATGTTTCAGCGCTTTTATGTGTAGAAATATTTGTAAAGATAAACCTAACTGTATATAAAGGAATTGGTTCACTTTCATTATAATGCTCTTCTGGACAAAGGAGACTGTTGCCATTCATAGATCTCACTGATCCGTGATTTACGCTTCAAGGCATTCATGACGTGCGTTTCCCTTTCATACAATTTCAATACTAAAACTAATAATATTGTAATGTTTAAGAAATAGTAGATTGTAGATAATATGGTTTAATATATATATATGTATATACGTATATATATATATATATATATATATATATATATATATATATATATATATATATATAGATAGATAGATAGATAGATAGATAGATAGATAGATATACATATATCTGTGTGTTTTATCTGCTATTAAATACATTCTAAGGTGTGGATCGGAATTAAAATATAGAAGTATTATATGTAATGGTAAGGTATAAAAATACATATCAAATATTATGATATGTAATAAATTTAAAAAAATTAAGAACAGGATAATGGATCTTCTGATACAATGTGAAATATTTTCATTTTGAATAAATTAGACCAGTATGTATGACTAGTGAAAATAAAAGTAATAACTAGTGAATGGGAAATATGTGATGTAAATGATATATAAAAATTGTTAATAGAAAGTTATAAAGTAACGGTAACAAAGGAATAAAGCAAAATTTTACTAAGTAATGAAATAAACAACTAGTTAATGAAGAAATGAAATTTAATATTAAGTAATTAGACAAACGATCTAAGCTTTCAATCACTTATAAACGACTCGTATATATGACAATAATAAGACCTATTTGGACTTACGGAATTGAGCTTTGGGGTTCCACTAAACCATCGAATTCCTCTCGTATCCAATCCTTACAATCCAAAATCCTTCGTAAAATCCTCAACGCTCCTTAATTTGTCACAAATAAGATCATCCATAAAGACCTTAATGTTCCATATGTTTCCGATCTTGCCCAATCCAGATACCTTTCCTTCCATAACAAACTGCAGAACCATCCGAATCCTCTCGTTTCAAATCTTGCTTCCTCCTCGATCCCTGATACCCTCCGAGGCGTCTGAAAAGAAGATGGCCTCGAGATCTTCTAATATAGAACTTTAGTTTGAGTTCTACCAATGGGTAGTTTCTCTTCATGTTGTACATGCCATGTTACAAATTTCTCATTTACTTATTGTATTCTCTATGTAATACAGTTGTAAATTCCATTAAAAAAAAAAATATTAAGTAATTAAAAAAAATCTGAGAAATAAGTAGTAAATAAAAATAAATAACGTGTTGCTGTAAGTTACTTCCATAATACGTTCTACAGGAATTAAATATTAATTTTAAGAAATGTATTTAAGTGTAAGAATTCCATCATTTGTTTCATAAAATAAATAAACATAAAATGATGATAAGAACAGAATAATAATAATGACAAGCTTAGAAATTAAATATTAAGTATGAGAATTGTATTTATGAGTAAGTAGAAAATAAGAATGTAATGATAGCAATAGAAATACATCTAATTCATTTCAAAATAATTCTAATAAATTAAGTAACAACATGAAACAAAGTAGTAAGGATCTGAATGCAAGGGGAAAAATCTGGTGTGTCCACCAACACGACTTTCCTACCTATTTCAGAAAAGTTTTTATATTTTTATATATGTCCATCAAGAAACAAAAAAATTGAATTAGATTTATTTTCTTCAAAATTGAAAAAAGAATATTTGAGTACGATTTATTTGGTAAACTAAAGCAATGTAAACCGGATTAAAGTAGATCAGTGTAAAAATATCAATACCCTCTAATTTTGCTAATCAAAAACTTTTTGCCATAGCCTAATTTTTTAGGGAATTTCATTACATATAAAAAAACAAGCTAAACGGTGTTTTTCAGTGTCACTTTGTCGGCTTCGGTGTCTCAATTTGTGTCACAGGCATCAGTAGTCAAAAACCTACCAAATAAAAAAAGAAGCAACGAAATAGGTCCATTAGTTCCCGAAAAAATCTAGGCACAGACAGACAGACAGACCAATGGCCAAAAACGTGTTTTTCGGCCTAGGGGAACTCTGAAATGTATATATCCGTCAAAAACCGCATATCGGAAATTTGACATAACTTTCCTAGTATATGTAGGAAAGTAATAAGTTAAAACATATGTACAAAATAGAATACGCTGTATCATTGGTAATACTGGTTCGATCCCGATGATTTTTTTTGTTTTGTTGGTAATTTAATTACCTTTCAAAAGTTTTATTTTAAATTTTAATTCGCTAAACGAAAAAACAAAACGAAAAAAATCATTTTTCGAAAAATCCCTCTTTTTTTCCGAAAAATTGGCAAACCTTCTTTTTAACAATTTGTTACCAGCCAAAATTCCAAAACTTTGGCAACAAATCACATGAAATCGTTGTTTTATTAATTTAGTTGTAAGCTCTATAGGATAAGGTCAACTCAAGCCTGAGGTGAGCCCCATCACCTTTTATATTACAGATGAAGAACGAAATACTTAGAAACGACAAAAATCTAAAAATAAACCTTACAATACTTTTAAGCAGTAAAAGGAGTATTATTAAGACAATCCAATAATTAAAGACAAGAATAAGTAGAAAGAGGATATGGACAAAAAAAAAATTATTTTATATTTTACCATAGAATATATACTTAGCGAGTTAGACCCCAAAACTTTTTTTCCGAATTTTTTTGGGAATTTGGTCCATGTATGAAAATTGAAAAGAAAATTATTAGAACATTATAGGAAAGTTTCTTCAAAATCATTAGAGCCGTTTGCGCGCTTAAGTCTATAAAAAAACATATTTCATTTATTGCGGAGCAGTTATTGCGCATGGAGCACTCAATTTGTTTCGAAGACATCAGTAGTCAAAATTCTACAAAATAAAAAAGAAGCAACAAAATCGGTCCACTAGATTCTGAGAAAATCTTGGCACAGACAAACAGACCGACAGACAGACCACAGTTCTCTGAATCGTATAGATCCGTCAAAAACCGCATATCGGAAATTTGACCCGATTTTAATACTTTCCTTACCTATTATAGGTAGAGAAGTAAAAAAAAAAGGAAGAATCTATGTACTGAGGGTCAAAAAACAAAAAAAATTATGTTTAAGACGCATCATTTCTTTTGGTACAATATCATTGTATTTATCAGTCTTTTTTGGCTTTTGGCTTGTCTTTCCTCAATCCAGATGAAGGCCTGAAACTTAAGTCGAAACATCCGAACAATATAAAGTTAGCTAAACAAAATGAGGCTGGTTATTAAGTGATTTTTATTGAATGATAAGAAAAAAAATGGTTTCCAAATAATTACGATGAATAGTATTTAGTCATATATAGGTAAGTTTTTTTTTTCTTACGTCTCTCGACTTCTTCGACTTTCGCCTTTATAGCTGCTTTGGGGTTGTTATAGGCGACAGAAGTGATCGTTTGGTTCTCTTAACGATGTCCAGAGAGTATTTATTTTACTAACCGGTGACTAAAAGTAAAAAGTAAAAAAGTCGAAGTCTTGCTATTACTTCAATACAAACAAATAATAACAGAACGCATTGTGATCATAAAAAGTTTCTGTATCTTTGAATAAGTTTTCATTTGTTTTCTACATCATTAAATACACCTAATATTATTAAATGTGAACCAAATACATAAATAATAAAATGAAACAAATTATATTAATATATACTATTTTAAATATGATTTTAAAAATATTATTTAAAGATAATGGATAATAGTACATCTACATGAAATCGTTATCATCGTGAAAGTAAAACCACCGGCAATGGGTGGTTTATTTTCAAGTAGCTTGGTTTTGGTTAAGTAGACCACAAGTGGCTGAGGGCAGAAGTTCTATCATGAGAATTCCATTAAACCAGTTTCCAAATACATTTAGTGACAGACTATTCACAGTTTCAAAGACTTAATTCGTAAAAGAAAGGAAATAGATCCTTTTACTCATTCTGAATTGGGTTAGGGAAGCATAATTTAGTTAAAATAGAAGAAAATTATTTTATAAACAATTTTTTAAATTAGGAGAGGTCAAGGACAAAGTTACATTTCTATTTTCTCAAACAAATATTTTATTTATTTTTATTACTGATCAAAACAATTTATACAAAAAAATGTTTTTGAAATACAGTAATCTCTCAACATTCCTAGATTTTATAACAATGGAACTGATTATATATATATATATATATATATATATATATATATATATATATATATATATATACGAACATGTATATTTACTTTATTAAACACTATAATCAAAACTTAATTTTTCGTTTTCCGTCAGTCAGAACAAATAATAATTTAAGAACATGAGTTCAAAAAGGACTAACATAAGCAGACAAACAATCAATGGTAACTCTTTTTTTTTACAATTTGAAAGCAAAAATTAATTAAAATTTACAAATATGTAAATTATGTATGTATATAATGGAATTAAAAATTATAGAACAACAAGGTTTATAAAAAAAAAAATGGATTGTTGTCATGGTTGCCCTTCTAAAAATATTATTTCCAACAAACTAAGAAGACAGCATTTCCGAATCGAGATTGCGTGGTTTTTCTAGAGCATAGCCCTTGCGAAAGTTAATGAATTCCTATAAATATAGTATAGAAAAGAAAAAATATGTAGAAAATTATGGTCGTATATGTGAAAGAAATGAGCGGCATACGAAAAATTGATTTTTTACCATCAATCCTCTCAATCACTACAAATTTTATCAAATCGAACTAACGGAAACAGTTGTTATGGCCAGTACATAGAATCGACAACAGACATACTATTTATATGTTAAATTGAAAAAAAAATAATAATATAAATATTTCAACAGAGGCTAAAATCTTATAACCGTATAATACTGTACCACCAATATCATACCACCATTTCTATAAATTCACTTCCCACCACATTATAGTCATTATATTATTAAAAATAAAGCACATTCATTTTCTTTGATTAAAATAATTGATTATATTGAAGTTGACTGTTCTACTTATCATGAGTGACAGATGGTCGCAGTCAGTTTTTATTCGCCCTGGCCATAAAATGGTGTAAGACATGAAGGCGAGGAATGGGAGGAAGAAAAAAAATCACTAAAAGTATTATTGTTGCTCTAATTATATTTAATAGGACTTAAAGAATCACTTAAACACCATTTCATATAGGTAGTTAGTTTCTTTCTTTCTTCCGTAGTAATTATCGTAATATATATCTACTAAAAAAATTTTCGGGCTGAAACCGCCAAAATTAAATCCTGGATCCGTTAGTGCTTGGAATCCCATTTACAGCTGAATAATGATATGTGGGCCATGACGTCACAGTGGAGCTAAACTTGTTAGTCCGTGGTACAGACACATTTTTATCAAATTATTAACATCTCTTCGAAACTTTCTAAATAATTTCATCTCATCGTAACCTATGACTATTTATTTACGAAAATTCTTGGATTGGGGCGTGTTCAATCTACAGATCGACAAACTATTTAATTAGCTCAACTATATAATTTGTCTATTTAATTATGTACTAAAAACTCGTAAAAACCCATTAGCTTTCCACTCGGATCGATAGATAATTTGATCACAAAATCAAGAAAAAAGGTTGCCTACAAATATATTGGGCCGTTTGGCATATATAACCTCGTTATTTTGGCGGTGTAGGTCACGCCAAACGGCTCAATATTTTTTAAGGCCACTTTTTTTTTCTCGATTTTGAGTTCAAATTATCTTACGAATGAAGAGGAAAACAAAAGGGTAGATTGAAAACGCCCGCCAATTTCGAGAATTTTCATAAATATAATAGTTGTAATTTACAATGAGATGAACTATTTACTATTATTAAAGTAGTGTCATCTTTTTAACCTTAAAAACTTGAAAATAAAATAGTATATCTACCTTTGGTAGTAAAAAAGAAAAAACTTGGTATTGGTTTCTTAAAACTTATTTCTAACAAAACTATTCAAGCAAATTTAGGAATTAAATAAAATTCATATATAAGTCCAATTAAAGTTAACAGTTTTTGGACACTGCATTTATTCAGAGAGATTTTTTAATGAGACGATAATGAAGAACAAGATATTAATGATAATGGATTGTGATCGTCCGGATTTAATGAAGCTTACAGAGGCAATTGAGCAGATATAAAGTACAGGTAGCCCAATTGTTGGCTTCGTGCCACTGTATACCCTGTTCGGGGGATATATCGAAGAAGGGGTATTAGTAGTCATTAGAAGTTCGGTACTGGTTGGCGTCCTGCCAGGAAAACAGTCAGTATGAATTTAAATAATCCAACAAAGCGGTGGCAATATTTCAAGGAAGGACTCAGATGGTCACAACCGCTGCCGCAGATTAAATTGTTGAGGGCTAGCAGCCCTGAAGGGAAGAGAATTTCCGTAGGGATGGAAGAATTATTCAAATCGTTTAAATTCCATTTGGACCTTATATTTTCAACGTGCACTAGAACGTATAAAAACCGAAACAACAATACACAAATATGTGCTTATCGTAAATATACAAATAATCCATTTGATTTAAAATTAGCTTCGATTAAATTAGTTGTCATCCTATACCATTATGATAGGAAATGAATATGATAAGGAACTATTACAATCTCACAACCGAAGATAGGAAAGATTTGTATTCGTGCGAGATTAAACTAATTTTTGTTCACAATCAAAATTGAAACTCGTGTTTTAAATTTTGGGAATTAATTCGGGCTTTGATTAAGAAAGGAGTGAAATACAAAAAAATCTGCGGGACGAGCATTACACAAATTTCATTTACCACTAAAACATTAAAAACTATAGACCATGTAATATGTCGACAGCCACATTTCAGAAGCCTGTCAGAACAATTTAATTAGAATGTGCGCTTTATGGCTTTCCCGAGTAATCTCGGCCTCGGATATATTCATTTATTTATTTAGATATTTATTTATGATATTTACAACTGTATTAATATATGAATAGATAAATAGGCATATCGAGTGAATGTGTACACAGAAATATAATCAGATGAAAACGCTTGTTGAGAAACTGCGATCAAGAGGCCATCTTCTTTTCAGACGCCTTGGAGGGTTATCAGGAATCAAAGAAGAAGCAAGGTTAGAATCAAGAGGATTCGGACGGTTATGAAGTTTATTATGGAACAACAGGTATCTGTATTGGGCCAAATCAGAAGCATGTGGAATATTATGGTCTTTATAGATTATTTTATTTGTGACAAAGTAAGGAGCATTGAGGATTTTAGATTATAAGGATTGGATACGAGAATTTGATGGTTCAGTGGAGCCCCATAGCTCAACTCCGTAAGTCCAAATAGGTCTTATTATAGACCTGTACGTGAATCTTTTATAATTAATTAGAAGTTTAGATTTTTTGTCTAGTAAGTGTTGTAATAAACTGAAACGTCGAGCCAGTTTCTTATCGTTTCAGTCTTGTATGAGGATTTCAAGTGAGACGTTTGTCCAGGTGGAGTCCCAGGTTTATGACAAAGCGTAAAGGTGATTTGATAGGATTTATTGGAATTTATTTAATCCTCCAGTTTTGACACTATTCTTCAAGATTTGTGATGTGTGATTGAAAAGTTTGGGATGCAATTGATGGATCGTTATTAAATGAAAGGATACATATATCATCAGCAAACGTGGTGATGACAGTGGTAGGCTGGGTTGGAATATCAGCTGAATAAGCAGTGTAAAGAAAAGGACCATGGATACTACCTTGAGGAACACCAGCAGATTGAGAAAAAGGGGATGAATAGGCATTATTGTGTTTTACTTTGAAGTATCCATGATGATAAAGTATGTAGGAGGGAGTAATTTATGGAGTTTGTAAAGCAATCCCGGGTTCGAAACTCATCAAACGCCTGTTCATCGTCGCGAAATACCTCAGTGCAATACACTCCACGCTCAAATGCAAAGGAGGCAACGTCTACCACACGATGGCATTGCTGGATAGTGGAATGGGATATGCGGAATTCAAGTTGGTGATAAGGGATTATGTGGTTAGAATCTAGGATGGGATACAGTTGTTTTATGATTAATTTTTCCAGGATTTTTCTCATAATGGGCAAAAGTGAGATAGGACGGTAAGAGGATGGGTATTCTGGTGGCTTTTAGGATTTATGTATCATTTTGACAATAGATAGTTTCTAAGGGTCAGGGAAATTTGTGGAACGAAATACGATGTTATATATGTAAGTAAGAAATAGAATGGCTGTTAGAGAAAGTAGTTTAAGGATGTGGAATGTGATCAGGTCGTGGCCAGGGTCTTTGCGGGAGGGTAATGTGTAGTGTTGCCCAAAATTGGTCTTGGTCTTGCACTTTGCACTTTGCAAGACCAAGATCAGGGCTGGTAAAAAAAAATCGATTTTTTAAATAAAAGTTAAGGCAAAATAGTTATTAATATTTGAAAATCTTAGTTACTATATGTTAATAATTGGTATAACGAATATACTTTGGCATTTAACTCCTGCAATTTTTCATTTGGGCTTAGTTAGATTTCTCCTATCCAAAAAATTACAGCAGTAATAAGCTAATAAGTAACTGCAAGACCGTTGTGAGACTCTTGCGCAAGATTAAGACTGAGTTTGCAAAACCAAACTCGTCTCGGTCTCGCATTTGAGCAACACTAGTAATCTGTGAATAATGAATATTGGATATTTCTGAAGGATGAAATGCTTTAGGAAGAGGAGTCATTTGGAATGGAATAGTTCTGTATCAATACAATCAATGTGATTTGGATTAAGGATATCAGGATGTGCATTAAACATTTTGAAGAGGTGGTTTTCTAAATCATCACGAAATTTTTCCTAATTTACTCGTCCTGTTATCAATTTAGTAGATGATTGTTTAGGATCATAGTTTGAATGTAGTGAGAGCAGTACTGGACTATGTTCTGAAGAAAGGTCATCAAGGTATTTGATTATGGTTTGGGAGGAGGAAATCTGGGGAGTAATAAATATGGATATATTCATAAAAACGTTATTTAGAACATTATAGTCAAATTAATGAAGATCTTGAGCATGCAATAAAAGTTGAACGGAAAATCGACTTCGTATAATAACAAATGCACGGTTTATCTCGTATTATATATAATTGTTTGTTTTTCACTAACAGGTTTTTACAGTGTGGCTGTCAATATTCATTCAAAATAATTAATTACTATACAAAAATTGGGAAAGAAGAAGACAATATAGAGGAAAGGAAATAGACTAATGCTAATAAATAAATTAAAAGAAATTATTAAATTAATAAGATGTAAAATCATATATATTTTGTGAAAATTCTGAGCTTTATCCAAAACATCTACTACGAATTACGTTAAAAAAAAAGTTTATATTAATAAATATTATCGAATATTGTCGCTACTGTAATATTTAACATATGAGCAAATGAAAGTAAAGAATTTTGTAAATATACTTAATAATGTTTGAACCTAATATTACATAGTTATTGCTTCATTAGTTGCATGCAAGCGCACGTAGCCGCATATAATTTGCAAAATTTTGTTATTCGAACTTTTTGTTATTAGATTTTTTGTGCCTAAAACATCAAAATAACCAACCAACCGTTAACAACTATGACTCGAAGTGTTGCCCAAAATCGGTTTGCACTTTGCAAGACCAAGGCTGTCAAGACCAAACTGTTACAAAACCAAGACCACAACTGGTGAAAAAAAATCCATTTTTTAAATAAAAAATAAGGCAAAATAGTTACTAATACTAGACAATCTTAGTTACTATATGTTAATAATTGGTTTAACCAATAGACTTTTGATATAACTCCTCTAATTTTTCATTAGGGCTTAGTTAGGTTTCTCCTGTCCAAAAAAATTACAGTAATAACCTAATAAGTAACTCCAAGACTCTTGTGCAAGACCAAGACCATGACCAAGACTGAGTTTGCAAGACCAAGACTCGTCTCAGTCTCGCATTTGGGCAACACTAATGACTCGTATTTTTTCAAGATCGCAATACTTTCCGTTGCTATACATATTTCATATTTAGGTAGGTGAAAGTAAAAATTATCCATTTCGCGTTAGCAGCTTTGTAAAAATAAACGGAATCTATTCCATAATTGGATGTAAGATAGTCTGCTACTGCTGTGTCTTGACGGCCGTGTCAATTAATCCAGCAAGATGAGGGGACCATCTAGCATTTAAAAAAGCACCATCCGATCACGCTAGAATGCTTCTAATCAAGCAAATTTGAAAAAATATATACGTTTTCAGAAAAAACAAACACGCATTTTTTAACCATATATTTTGATTAGTTTTTATCACAAACGTAACAATTTACATTATTTGGGGGGGGGGGAGGAAGGGGATTGCTGATATTTTTTCAAACCAAACATTTTTTTCCATTCTTTTCAATAAAATTGCTGAAGACATTTATCATCTGTTACGATATTGTAAACTTATTTACTTATTTGAGCAATATTTGAAAATTTAGCAAAAGGACATTTCGTGGTAAAGATTTTAATATATATTCAAATTTTAACCATTCATTTAATGCATATTATAAGAACTTTGTTAATAATTATTGTGAGAATTGAAGGAGATGTTGTCGACTGTGCAGCAGCCGGCGACTGCCGGAGAGGGATTCCATTCTGTATCGATCCTCGAGGAGCTTGCGCCCTGGGGCCAAACTTGTCTCGTGTCCTCAGTAAATGCCATTTCCAAATTGCATGCAACACGGTCAATATGACAGGAAAATAAGCCTGTAGCACAATGCACCGTGATAAGGAGTCTTGTATTCCCTTATCTCTACAAATACAATCATGTTCAAGATGTCATATGCCGTCCTTGACCATTACATTTTTTTTTTTTAAATCGTAAATATGAAACTGTAATTTTAATATCTATTCGAACAAACGTGAGTAGTTAACAGTCGTCACTATATTTTTCAGACACAATGAAACTAAACTTGGAAAAAGGAAGTTGATGGTCTTTGCTCAGTAATATACAGTCAACCACAATACGGACTTCAGTTGCTTTAAACTAGCGGTTTTACAGATGTTACTTAAATCTGAAAAACTTGGTATATATTTTACGTGACGCGCATGTGGATTTAAATTTATTATGAATAGTTTCATTTAACGTCTTCAACATTCAAGCAAATAATTATGATAATCTTTCAACTGTGCAATAAAATGTTTCAAAGTTGAAATTAAAAAAAATTTTTCTTGACCAATAATATAAGCGGGACAAACATACGCTGAATGAAAAATTATCTCTGTTTCAAATTGCAGCAAATTAGCTAGGTATAAGATCTGCTTCTTTATTTCTAAGACTGATAAACATGAGTTAAGAATTCATTATTTTATCAGTGTCATTATATTAAAATGGGCATTTCAATGTCAATTTTTTGAACTGCATGATTTCAAATAAAGTATGATTTTTATTACACATATAAAACTGATTTTATAGAGTAGTAGACGTTGTAATTTTGTTACTAAAACTAAAGGGTTACTAAACTACTTTTATAAAATATAACATGATACTAATCTATACAAAGCTTATAGCTGAATATATTAAAATTCAAAATACCGTTCATTTGGTATTTAGATAGTATTTTAAAATTTTGGTCTGATTTGCGAGTAATGACCTTGAGAATTTGAAGAAAGGTAACTTCATTTCTTCAGTTTTATAAGAAGATATCCACAAAGCACCAGGATCGGGGCATTTTGTCTAGGAAGAAGACAAAACCCTGGGAATCCGCCGGACTAATCTATAAAAGAAGAAATAGAAGGGTCTAGAAAGGAAGACTACGAAAACCACGAAGTTAAAGTCTACATGGGCAAAACAAGAATACTCCCTAGTTTCCATAAGTTTCCTAGAGAAGGAATAAATACATAACCAAATATGCAAAGCTGGTGGTGATATCGCAAATGGAAAATTCATCAAATTATTCACTAATTTAATTTTCTAAAAATTTTACATTTAGTAAAAAAATTTCCTTCAGAACACGTGATTTACGTTAAATAGTGTTAGTTTTTAGAAATTATTGTTTATATGTTTGTCGTCACTTTCCGTTACCTTTAATATTTAATTTATTTATGATCACACAGACATGCATTCTGTACTTTCAATTTGTTCTAAAAGGACTACAGTCCTCGAATAATAAAATATATTTTGATTTCATTATATTTTATTATACATATATTACTTTTAATTTTGAATTGGAAGGGGAAAACGTATTTCTCCTCGAAATCTCTTTAAAATATATCACGGATACAAATTGAGCAGGATGCTGAACAGTATTTTTGGTAGATTATCTCTCCTTCAATTACAGACATTTCCACCTGGCACACTCCGTATATCTGAACAAGCGATACAATCTGTATGAACTACCCTATGGCTCTTGAAACTTTTCAACCTGCTGGAAAATATTTAAATATAAACTAGACACAACTAATCAAAATAACTGAAAAATATCAGGTGTGTACTGTACGAAATTATTTTATATTTTTAAGGTTATCATACGAACTCAAGGTTCTAAACTAGAGGGAAAGGCAAAAGGAGCACATCCTAGGCCTCAAGACTTCATAATATTTGGAGCAAATGATGGTATGCACAATTGTTCTTGAAAAAACTACTTTCTGCCAATTTAATTGCAGAGACGATTCTATAAAACAATAACGTTATTTTAAATAGAAACAGTACTCTTGGTTCCTGTACTCCCTAGATAGTCCGTAGTACAGGTTACCTACAGTTGTAGGTTACGATGAGATGAAACTATTTACGAAGTTTCAGGCGGATGTTAATAATTCGATAAAAAGAGGTCTGTACCACGGACTAAGATGCTCAATAAATATTTTAATAGGTTAATCCATTTGAAATCAATCCAGAACAAGTTGCTCGACATTTTTTACCAATTATTCCTTATTTATTTGGAAGTTAAAAACCACATTTAAAATTTTTTTTAAGGTTCTCAGTTTTTTCTCGGCGCCCATTTTGAATTTTACTTTCGACTGAAAACATATTTTGGAAAATGCCTTTAACTTTGGTAATTTGTTAGATATCAAACCAAAATAAAAACTGAAATAAAGTATGGTATCTTTTCTATATTTCTGTCAATATACATATCTATCAATATACGTTTATATAGTATATACGTTTTCACTGCAGTGACAGCTACTATCACATGAACTGATATATCTTGGTGCCTAAACAGTGAGCTGTCACTTTAACTACTGTATTTGTGATTTTTCTAAAAATTATTAATATTGAGAGATTGTTTTAAACCAATTTCCTTTCTTTTCACATTATGCATTGATAGATGTGTATGTTGATAGAATTGACAGAAATGTAAAAAAGATACTCAACTTTATTTCAGTTCTTAATTTAGTTTAATATCAACAAAATTACCAGAGTTACAGGCATTTTTTCAAAACATGTTTTCAGTTGAAATAAAAATTCAAAATGGCCGCCCATAAAAAACCTGTAAGCCTTAAAATGTGGTTTTTAATTCCCAAATAAATAAGGAATAATTGAAAAAAAAAATTTAAAAATCAAAGATTTCGAGCAATGAAATTAGGTTATTTCAAATGGACTGATCTTAATGTGTTTCCCACCAATTTATAAGAGAAGAAACATCAAATTAGCTTTTCAATGAAATCGGCTGGAATGTTATTTTGATTAGTCAAGTTTTTTGTTTTTATACATTTAGTTTTAGTTCTATTGTTTTGGTATTTAATTTTTTTAAATTTGTGGTACTTGGAGTGATTATGTGTTCTCTGAACACTATTATAAATGTCCTTAATTGGGACAGATTGTAATATTTGTCAATAAATAGTTCTAATAAAAAAATTGGCTAAAAATCTGTACTTTGAATTTTTTTCTTTTTTGTTTACTGATTTATCTTTATCTTTAACTTTTATGTTTGTTTTTATATGGCCAGATATAATATTTTAATTTCTGTACTTTTTTGTTATTCTGAAGGGACTTCGTCCCAGAGTAAAATTATTTTTCTATTCTATTCTATTCTAAAAAAAGAATTCTTTTTTGACAGAACACACAAGTGATGTTAGATAAACAACTATGCATACAATCCATAATCTGATTTTTGGTCAAATCAAAAATATTAATTACTGCTTTTTGACCTTAATTCAACCAAAAAAAATAATAGGTATTTAGAAATACATCACCTCAAATAAATTTATAAAACTGTTGACAAATATTGGGTGAAAGGAGGGGTAGCAAAATTAAATTTGTCCCTCTGGAAATAATTCTAGTTCCAGACATGTTGAGCTTCACTAAATTAATCTGAGATGAATTCTTCAGATTGTTTTATCTTATTTGTTTATTTTTATGTTCACTTCAAATTTATCATTGACTTGAATTATTAAAATGTTTAAAAAGCCAAACATTATGCAATCCTTACCTCAGATCAATGGGTGGGAAATATAGAAGTATATTTAGCTAAGAAAGAGATGGGGGGGGGGAGGAGGAGGAAGGGAAAGAAGCACTGCAGGGACTTCTACTCCCAAAGGGCATTAAATGTAAAAGGGACATGAATGATAGGATCAACAGGAACAATATCTTCCGTCTTTATATAAACGTACAAGAACAGCTGAAAGGTCTCAAGAGTCTGAAAACATGAGAAAATCTAACAAAACATTAACAACTTTAATTTTGTCATTAACATTTTAAATAATATTTAGAAATACACCAAATAATGCACCTAGAGATACATTTTATCTTTAAAAAAAAAACAACCAGTAAGAACTATTGTAGTTTTTTTTTTTTAAATTTCAGCAATAAGTAAAGAATTCAAACTTCTTGCTATCAATGGAGATGTGAAATTGCATTTACATAACCATGATCCACTTGAAAATTTTCAAAATTTAATTGCTTTATGTTACAAAATGAGGATAATTGATTTGGAAAAATATATATAAATATATACATTTTTTTACTTTACATCCATTATTAGCAACCAAATTACTTCTGCAGCTTTTGAAAATTGTATTAACTTTTTTTTTAATTTATTCAAATTTCAAGCATCAAGTGATTCTAACTTCTACAAGGGAAAGTAATTGATTACAAATTAAATAATATCAAATCATTTGTTTAATAAATTAAAAATTGCTAAATTTATGATTTGCATATCGTAAGCCAATACATTTATTTTGGTTGACAAATATGAAAATCATGGTCACTATATATTTACAAATAATGAGCGAATGAAAATCATACTTTTCTCAGCTTAAAAGTGGAAGTAATGGGTACTTAGAGAATAGTCTTAGAATTAATGTAAGGAAAATTCCTTATTGAATGGCATTATTAAAATCATGGCTTTCGGAAGTAAAAGAAATAACTTAATTATAGTTATAAGAACTCAAATAAAATTTCTTAGCGAGTGTACAGTAGTTCAACATTAGCCCTATAGAAAGTGTTTTCAAGAGCTATTGCTATGCAAAATTACCAAACCTTTGTACAGCAATTGTTATTAAAAGTAGCAAAATAAAGTTTTATAACAAACTGGACCTGCAGGATTTAATTTGAGTGGGTATTTTTTTTCTTTTTTTAATCTAATTTAAATGACAGTAGTTATTCTGGTAGAAAATAAAATATATATATGAAATAATGTTTAAGAGGTACTAAAGGAGAAAAAAAAAAAAAAAAAAAAAAAAAAAAAAAAAAAAAAAAAAAAAAAAAAAAAAAAAAAAAAGAAAACCAATCACAGGATGTTTGATCATGGTAATTTGGTGTGAGAAAAATATTAAACATTGATCTGTAATTGAATTATGTTGCGCTGGTGATTGTAAAAATTGATGTGGACTATATGAGGTTGGATCACTGAAATTTGATATTTGATTAAATTAAATAAAAGATTGAGAACATGATTATATTGCATATAATTGAATAAAACAAAGGAAATAAAATTTGTGGCTTTGTACAATTTTGTGGTTCTTGAAAGATTAAGTACATATTACTGATTGTGAAATTACAATTTTTAGTATGGCATTGTAATTTTAAAAGTGGTTTTGCTTGATTGAAATTGAATTATCATTTTGGACTCACATGGTGTCTGAAATTCAGTTTCATGGTTTTGGCCACCTCTTCTTCCTCCCTTACTTCTTCCATCAGGCTGTTCTCTCAACTCAAACAAATTTTTTTTGTGATTTCTGAGGAGAGTACCTGACTGTGTGCACACTTCAAGTAGAATTAATGATAATTGTAATTTCCCTAAAAATTTTAACCTTAATAAAATATGATTTCCTCCAAAATTCAAAACCTCTTAAAAATATGCCACTTGAAAATTGAGAACCCTTCAAAATGTCCCCTGTTAGAAATTTTGATGGCACTTTTTTTATATGTATAAAAAGGTTATTACTTGGGAAGGAAAAGAAAGACACTAACTATGTTTATGAAATTGTATATAAGTGATTCATGTAATCCTATAAAATGTAATTACAGGAACTTTAGAGATAATAATATTTTTTTCACACAGTTATTCTTTACTATTTTGGAAGGGAGCTTCAACTGGAATGTTCCCTCCCCATGTAGATCCACCTATGTATATCATTCCACACCAAGTTGAATTTGATTATATACTTTTTATATGAATCATTTATAAGCAATATATGTATTTAAAATGTAATAATTATTGGTTACAATTTCTAAGAGATTACAACCTAATGATAAA
The DNA here is from genome assembly GCA_928085145.1 of Nezara viridula. Lineage (NCBI taxonomy): Eukaryota > Metazoa > Arthropoda > Insecta > Hemiptera > Pentatomidae > Nezara > Nezara viridula. The sequence goes on from OV725079.1 coordinate 131,167,765, forward strand.
TTATAAAATTATATTTCGTAAAGATTTGAAAAGTAAATAGTTGTCGGTTTCTATTAACTTTACTTTCTGCAGATATAAGAATTATTTTCTCCCTCTGTTCCTTATAAAGCAGGTTATTTAATCATAGACTATGCATTGTAATTAAAATGGTGTGAAAGGAGTGTTGTCATCACCAGAGTGTGAATTATATTATATATTTTTTTATTATAACATGTAGTTTAAATTTCATTTGTATGATACAATTTTTTAAAACAGCCTAGTTATAATAGAAAATCAAAGATTTTAAATTAATAAAAATAACAGTTTTAATAACAATTATATATATATATCGATTTATATATATTACATTATAAGATTTTTCAGTAGCATTTGGGACATAATAATTTGTATTTATTAAATGCTAACAAATCAAATTGAGTGGCTATAATTCAATAATAATTTAAAACTGAGGACCTTATTTTATTCACAAATAATTTTAATGTTCAATGGATTTTGATCTCCCTAAACTATCGATTTAGAAAGTCGATGTAAATGAATCATCAATCGATATGTTCGAATTGTTTATATGTTAGGACACGCCTTGTTTTGGTGATATTTCCAGTTACTTGGTTTAAATGTAACTTTTGGTTTTTTTGTTATTCACGTTAATTCATATTTAATACATAAATGTACATGAACTAATAACTCTTTTTAAGACAAAAGAATAAGGTATTTCTTCTAGGTTATTCGTCAATACTTATCTTTTGTTCATTTCTGAGTGATGGTTATTGGAGATATCTGAATTGTATCATTTTAGGAAAATGTGTGCTAAAAAATCAAGTAGTGTTGGAACACCTAGTGTCTACTCTTATGTCACAAGATCAACTTCAAACTTGAAGTCTACGAGATCCTTGAGATCTCTTAAAATTCCTTGGTATAAACGACCACTAGTTCAAGATGCATTCATTATTGATATACAACGAGCTTCCATGATCACTGGGATTTACTCATTAGTAAGTATTGACAAATATTTATTGAGATAATAATATTGTACTTTCACAAATGTTCCACGACTTTGCTTATTCAAAGTTAAAGTTTGCCTCTAAGTTCCAACAGTGCAATAAAAACATCTCTATATTTTGTCTTATCATTTATAAATAATAAAAGTTTCATAGCTTCTCTGCTGACGAGGATCCTTACTTGTGGATGCTGCAACTTCCACTGATAAGACTCTTGTTATCTCTTCGATGAACGCAGTTGAAATCTGTTACAGTTTCAATGATCACTATTAATCCCGAATCATACACTATGTAGAATAAAATTCTTGTCTTCACTTACTTTCTGACCTAAAGCTTTCTAGAGTAGATTATCTAAAAGAAACTATCTATATTTGAGGTATTATACAGAAATGAGAAAATTCTAAAAGGCATCATTTTATCATCTTAAGAAAGCCTTACATTATATGAATATCATCAATATATTGACTACGAAGTCGTAACAATTTTATTGACACATGTGATGTATGCATTATGTTTAATAATATTGCCTTATTAGGTGAGCTCTAAATATTGTTTCATAAGATCCACATTCATGTTTTTCCAGTTTCCTTTTGGCATTAAGCTCATTGCCCAAACATCAACAACAGTCTCAACTATTAGTGCTATACAGGATGGATTATCACTTTACTTTTGATTGCCTTTCTTGTGTTCTTTAAATTGCTTAATGTATGTTTCTTTTCTTAATTAATATCTTAAGATTGTACTACTGTGCATGTGTTCCTCTACTTTGACGAGTGGGCCAAGATCTCATGATCACGCTATACCTCTAAGTGGGATTTGGAGAATGACCTAGGATTGATATACTCATGCTATAACTTTCCTGTATTAAGATATAATTAACGACTTTTGCAAACTCTTAAGTAATTCTTATTAGTTAAAATCTTATCTTAATTAGATTTAATTACATCTCTGCTTTTGACTACTTTTGCTGAGAAGGGATAAACCAACTCCCAGCGGGTACTTTCCCTTGGGCTTGCGGCCTTATCTGATGGTTCGGTTACTTCTGTTTATTTTCAGTTGTAATGATATTGTATTATTCAAAGGAGCTTTTTATTTTTTTTGTTTTAACTAGGAGTAAATAGAGTTGTTAGAATCTTTAATGATCTTAAAAACACCTTTCAAAATATAACATTAAAATTTAATAATTTTAAGCATTTAATTACAGTGACAAATGAATATGAACAAATCTGTTTTGCCATCTTTTACTTTTTATTACAGCAAATATTAACTATCAAGAAGTTTTTTTTAAGTTTCAAATTCATCCATGGGATGGCCATTTACTTCAATTGTTAATTTATCAAAAATTACCTTTTTAACTTATTTACTTCCAATCGTTATATTGATGGTAATGGCTCCGCAAACATGAGAAATGTTGTTTTTACTCAGCACTCATTAAGTAAAAAGTTGGCTCTCCAAAAAAATAATGTTAAAAAATAAAATTAATCGTAATTGGTAGACTGTGTAATAATATTAAAAATAAGAAAAACACCCTTCTTTTTACAGTTTAATTTATTTATGTTGTGGAGATTTTGGTGCTTTGCACTGCACCATATATTCATCTAAAATTTTTTTTTTAAAAAAGTATATATATATTCTGTTATGTAAATATTAGATAGTGAATTTAAATAGTGGCGCAAAATTGAAGTCACAAACTACTGTCAAGGAATGGACTAAGAGGCGGAGAAAGATAGATGGAAGCCAGATTTTGAAAAGAGAAGATAACCAGCCGGTGAGGAAAGAGAATCGAGACAAACAGAGAGTGACCGATCGGCAGGTAGAGAGTAGCTAAACGATTACATGAAAATGTAAAAATAGAGAAACCATTTGTAGAAGATTGATACAGTAATACTTTCAGCAACAATACAGAGGAAAATTCATGAGTGCAAAATAAATAATGTCATTTAGGAGCGCCGACAACATAGACTCCGACAAAATGGAATGGAAATTCATAAATGTTATATATACAATTAATTTATGCTTTTATATTATATAATTGAGGAATGTCTGTTTATTGTCTCAACCTAACTTGAGAAATACTTTGTAGTTTAATAATTTAAAATAATTGTGAGGAATAAATATAATTTGGTTAAGAAACTGTTTGTTTACTTTTCAACGGAAACGTAACCTTACAATATAAACATTTATACATTAAATTTTCTAATTTCACTAATCTATAAATGTATATATATATATTCTTTTTTTAAAAAAATGTTTAGATGAATAAAGTGCAGAACACCAAAAGCTACAAACCTTAAGTATATAAAATTAATCTTAAACTTGCAACAGTCATGATAATATTTTCAGGGTTCAAACTTTTAAATTACTTCCATAACATCAAATATTGATGGAATTTTTTCTAAATATATAAAGAGGAAGATATTTTACATTTTATAAAGCCCATAACTACTAAATTAAGGCTTCAGAAAGTGTCATGTTTCCTTTGGACACTATAATGACCTGTAATCTTATAATCATCTAGTAATTTAACTTTAAACAATTCTTGAATAGTCAAATGAGATTGATTCAATAATCAATTAAACTCATTACACCGTATTTGTTATTAATTCAATCAATTGGAAAATCCATTATATTACTGATTTACCAATATTTCATTAACTAGTCGATTAAAAATGGTGTCAACGTTACATATAAAAGATGTAAAATATACACACCATTTGTAAATTATTTTAATATAAAAAACAGATACACTAAATAAAACATTCATAAATCTTACAAAACATATTTTTTTATTTGTTTATTTGTTTATTTAGCCTCTACCCCTAAGGGTCATTGGCTTAATGTTTCCATTTTATATTCGTTGATAATAGTGAATATTCTTTAGATATTTGAACAATTTTTCTATTTCATTCTCTTCATCTTGCAGAACTGTTTTCATTTCCGTTCCCATTTGAAATTTTTTCCTTATATTGGTGTACCTTCTACATTCTAATAGTATATGTTTTACTGTTCTGGGTACTAGGCAATGTGTGCAAGTTGGAGCTTCTAATCCTCGCAGGAGGTATCCATGGGAAAACTCACAGTGGCCAATTCTTAGGCGACATAGTATCACTTCTTCTCTTCTAGACTTTCTGTTTGATGTGTTCCATTTGATACATGTTGTTTTTATTTCCTGAAGTTTTGCCGAACTCATCTCCCATTCAACGTTCCATTTATTTTGAAAGGAGCAGGCAAGTTGGTGTGTCCAATCTTCTCGAGGAATAGCATCAATTATTGTGGTTTGTGCAGTTCCTTGACGCCGGGCAGAGTTGGCAGCAGCATCGGCTCTCTCGTTACCCAGGATACCACAGTGTGATGGTGCCCAGATAAGGACTATGTTTTTATTTTCTTCCTTTAGTTCACCATATATGTTAAAAATGTCTGTTATAACAGGATGCTGGTTCGTTAATTGTTCTATGGCTTCTATTACGGACATTGAATCGGTTACGATAGCATGGTTTTTGAAGTGGTTGCTGCGGATGTGTAAGAGTGCTTCTTTTATGGCCGTGGCTTCTCCCGTAAAAATAGAACATTCTCCTGAAAGTTTGTACAGGGATTCTTCACTGTCTGTAACGACTGAAAATCCCACTTGGTTTTCGGCTTTTGATGCATCTGTGTACAATATTTTGTAATTGCAGTATTTATTTAATAATTCTAGAAAATAAGATTTTTTTTCATCCGAAATTAGAGTTTTTTTTGAGATGTGGGACATATATTTTTCTGTAGGAATATTCGGAGGATTCCACCTTGGAAAATTTTTATTTGGGAGCTTTTGGATGCAATTTAGGTTCATATTGAATGCTGACGTTGTTTGGATTATATTTCGCTTAAAACTGCTATTGATTGAAACTGTTTCTGGATCTATTATGATGTCTCGTAAGGGATGTCGTGGAAGTGACATTATTTTGGCCCCATATTTTGCAATCATAAATGCTCTTCTTGTCTCGAGGGATGGTTCGGCGCATTCTGCATATAGACTCTCAATTGGCGATGTTCTATAAGCTCCTGAGCATATCCTCAAGGCAGCATTATGGATTGGGTCAAGAATTTTTAAAATACTTCTTTTTGAGGTTCCATATACACATGCTCCATAATCTATTTTGCTACGGATCATCGCTTTGTATACCTTTAATAGACTGCTTCTGTCAGCTCCCCAACTAGAATGCGAAAGACACTTTAGGAGGCCAAGTCTTTTTAAACATTCTTGTTTAAGACCTTTAATGTGGTCAGTCCACTTTAAGCTTTTATCTAGATGGATTCCTAGGTATTTTTGGTGATCTTCAAACAAGATGTCGGCCATCCCTAATTTTAGTTTAGGATACGTAGAGCATCCTCTAATTCTGCATATATGCATGGCCTTTGTTTTATTTATCGAAAAATTAAAACCGCTATTTCGTGCCCATTTTTCTGCTTTTCTCAGTGCTTTCTGTAGTTTCCACTCAATAAAATAGAGAGATTTGCTGCGAACTAATAATAATACATCGTCGGCAAACATTATGATTTTAATAGGCCATTTGAAATTCGGTGGTAGATCATTCATAGCAATCAAAAACAGAGTTACACTTAGAGGTGAACCTTGGGGCGTGCCATTTTGAGAAACGTGGATTGACGACAAGGAGGACCCAACTCTGACTTGATATTTTCTTTCTTTAAGAAAGTTCTCAATGTATGCCTTCAATTTTCCCTGAACACCATAATTATCTAAGATTTGCATTACGCGGCCTCTTAACATGGTATCATAAGCCTTTTCCAGGTCCAAAAAGACAGCAACCAAATGTTCTTTTTGAGAGAATGCTTCGTCTGCTTCATGTTGCATTAACAAAAGTGCATCAGTTGTGGAATGTCCTTCTCTAAAACCAAATTGGTGGGGGGTAAATAGTTTGTTTCGTTCCATGTAATCAACAAGTCTATTGTTTACCATTTTTTCCTGTAATTTAGAGAGGCACGAGAGTAATGAAATAGGACGAAAGTCATTTGGGTGGGTTGGAATATCTTTTTTTGGGACTGGAGTGATAATTGAGGTTTTCCATAGCTTAGGGAGTTCACCAGCATCCCAGATCTCGTTGTATATTTGAAGTAAGTATAATCTACCTTCATCTGGTAAGTGTTTTATCATTTCGTTAGAAATTTCGTCTATACCTGTTGCTGACTTTCCACGACATTTTTTAATTACCATTTCCATTTCTTTCAATGTGAAAGGTTCATCATAGCAAACATTAGAACTTGGCACTTGTAGCCTTGGCATTACTCCTTGGTTTGCAATGTCCGCTGGTTCCTTATTATTGAGGCAACTAATCAATGGTTTACAAAATTGTTGTGCCAATGTCTCTGCTATCTCTGATGGATTTGTTATTATATTCCCTGCTACATCTATCCCTGATATTGGGTTTTTTTTGTTAATTCCACGAATAGATCTAATTTTGTTCCATACTTCTGTAACTGGTGTTTCACAGTTAATAGAGGAAACGAATTCTCTCCACGATGACTTCTTACTATCTTTAATAGTTCTATTTGCAATTGCTCGAAGTCTCTTAAATTCAACTGCGTCATTGAAACTCCTACTTCTTTTGTACCTGTTGAAAGCCCGCTTTTTTGCTTTCACTGCTTCCTGACATCTTTCGTTCCACCATGGAACTCTTTTCTTAAGGAGACCATTACTTGTGATTGGAATGTTGTCGTAGGCTGCTTGCAGAATAATATTATTCAAATTCGCTACCTGAAGATCTATGTTATTAGCTGTTCTTTCTAGATTATCCTTGGCCAATATAATTGATTTCTGAAAAGATTCCCAATCAGCTGCCTCATACTTCCAGTGTCGCTTTATATTTTGTGGAAGAGACGGCCCATTAACCTGTATAACGATGGGGAAATGGTCGCTTCCATATAAGTGGGTTTTAGTTCTCCAGATGCATTTGGGGGCCAATCTGACGTCCGCGATGCTTAAGTCAATGGCAGAGAGACTATTACTTCCTGAGCCGAAGTGTGTAAATGAACCGGTATTAAGAAGAGTAGCAGTGCTGCTAAATTCTAAAAATTTAATAACGCTGTGTCCTCTATGTCCAATGTCTGGTAGTGGGGAGCCCCAAAGAAAACTATTTGCGTTAAAATCCCCCAAAAGAAGATACGGCCTTGGTAGCTGATTAACAATGTGTTCAATGTCATCCTTTGAGAAATCGACAGCGGATGGTATGTAAATGTTACAAATTGTCAGGGGTTCAGCTCCTTTGATTACTGTTGCGACTGTTTCTATGTGTGTGTCTAAATTTAATTCCTCGGAGAATAAGTCAGCCCTCACAAGGGTTAAAACACCACCCCAAGATCTCCCTGCTCCTTGTCTATCCCTTCTGTAGGCTCGATATCCTTTGACATTTAAGACATTTTTTTCATTCAAGTGGGTTTCTTGTATGCAACAGCACAGTGGAGTTTCTTCATTCATTAATTTCTGAAAAAATTCTAAATGGCGAAATAACCCATTACAATTCCACTGAACTATTTGCTCCATGGAGTTAAACATTTTTTTATTTTTTGGCCTGAAGATCAACACTAGAAAGCGTTGAATCGTCAGAGTCTGAAAATAGTTCTGTGTTGGAACTAGAAACAGTACCACTTAGTTCTTTAATAATTTTTGATACTCTAATCTTCATTCCTCTGTTGGGTAACTTGTGCCTTACATCAGTCAGCATAGTTTTCAATCCATCGATATTTTTTGTAAACTGTGTGGCAAGTTGTTTGATGTTAGTGGCTTTTTCATTATGAGCCATCTCAAGAAAGAGGCATAATTTTGAGTAAGCTAACGGATATTTGTTTTCATTTGTGACTAAAATACGAATTGGTTCTAACATTTCCTTCATTGTTTGATTGTTGTTTTTTCGTTTTGCCATAGGAACTAATGTTTTCGTTATTTTACTACTTTTGTTCAATATTTTTTCTTGTTTTATACTCTCGGTTTGTTTATTTTTTAGTTTGCCTGTTTTTAATGAGGTTATACTGAAAGGAATCTCAGTTGGGGTAGCAGACATATGTTCTGTGATTACTGTTCTTAGGTTAGTTTTATTTTTAGTGTTACTTTGTTGTGTATTTTGGATTGTTGCACTGTGTTGTGAATCTTCCGATTTAGCAGGGCATGGGTTTGCTACTGGGCCATCTTTACTCAGGATTGTAAAATCGAGATGCTGAGAGATATTTGTATTATTGTCATTTGTGGTAAACGAAGTGTTTTCTCCCCTGTCCTCCATCAGCTCTTCGTGGGCTTCAACCAAACTGTTAACGGCTGACGGCAAAACGGCCAAGTTATTGGCCTCATCGGGATTTTTAACTTCGCTGAGTGGACAATTTTTGCTTATATGTCCCTCTTCGTGGCAAGAAAAGCATCTAACTTCGTCACCATCTAGGAACAACCTATAGGTATCTCCTTCGAATTCCACGAGAAAGTTAGAAGGTAAAGTAGGTAGTGTATCCGGTTGTGCAAATGTGTGTCTTCTGGAGCTGAGGATATGCTCATACCCGGGTATTTTGATCCCTGCGCGAAGGTAATTTACTGCCGAGTATAGCTTGATTCCTATCTCTTTTAACTTATTTTCTATTAGAATACTGGGGAGATATGGAGGGACATTGGATATGACAATTCTTTTTGATTGTACAATAAGGGGGCGTGCTGGAATGAAATTACCATCGACTGTAATACCCTTGTGTACTTGAAGGAAGTCTAATACATGCTGTTTGTTTGACAGAAACAAAACGATTCGGTTATTAGAGATCTTAGAAGAAAAAATTATATTACCTGGGCCTATCAGTTCTCCAACTCCTACGATATATTTCAAGATGGAAGTTTTTTCAATTGCAGTGAATACAATACCCTGGTCTTTCTTTGGAGTCAAGGTTGATTTTGCAATTGAGGCAAAAGATTTTCTTGTTGTGACTTCTTTAGGTTTTGAGTTTTCAACGTTCATGGTTAGGACTTCTTCTTCGGGTGCCATTCTTCAGAATGGTTATACCCACAAAGTTAGAACAGACTTTGGAGGTCTGTAAATCTCAATTTCTCGAGTTTTAATAGGTTGAAATTGATATAATTAAGTGAATAATTACTTAAGAATTAAAGTAAAATTTTTCTCAACATTCAACCATATGTTCCTCCTTTTAATATTTATATCCCAAAACATATTTATTTTCTATTTTATAATGAAAGTAAGACAATAAAACAACTACATTTACAACTGTATCTTCCTGGCCTTCTTTGATGCTAAGATACCATTGATGTTTTCTAAATCAGGTGTATCCATTTCTTCTCAATCTACACAGAACAAAGCTAGGGCACCTAATCTCAATTAGTCAAAAAGCAATTTAAAAATTTGATCTGTTTGCTGTTTGCTTGCTTTGCCAACCTCTTTTTTCAACATAAAGACTTCAAAGATATGTCATATGTAGGGTATAACGTGTATATACATAATTTCATGGCAAGTTTCACTAGTACTACCCCGCCCTGATTCTTTCCCACTCATTCACCTCAACTCACTAAAACAGGAATTGCGAGATCATTTAGATGTAGGTTATATTATTGGTTAAGTTGGATTTTTTAAATTTAATAATTTGTGAATTTTGCACTCCCCTTTGAATAGCTCCCAGGGCATGTGCCCTACTTACCCCATCCTAGATAGGCCACTGGCTAGAATGTGGAAATAGTGAAGCATTAATTTGAAATCCTTTTGGAAATTATTTATCATGTGTGTGTTCTTCTCTGCTAGAAGGTAAATCGAAAACCCACATTACTCAAGAAGGCCCACAATTTAACGATCTTAATGATCCTTATAACTATTAAAATTAGTTTATTTGTGGTATTGTGAGTATTAATTTCTGCTAGAGTTAATAAGTTATCTTATTTATTTTTTCAGGGACTGAGTATTTTTACAATATTTACTGGGATATTTGATCTATATTCTTATGTTATGGCTGCTCCAGGTTCAGTTCATTATGGATACTATTTTATTAGTTATCAGTTTGTTTATGTTGGCAATAAACATGGTAATTGACTTAATGTTTCACAATTATATTTGTTATTTTATTAAAATTATCTTTATGGTTATGTTATACTTTTGTTTTAGTGAGAAACACATTGGTTCTTTTTGCTCTTTTCTCAGTGCTTGCAGCTATGGCTATATTTGTTACAAGTATTATGCTCATATTAGCATTAAGGAAGGTAATGATTCACTTATACTATTTATGTATTTAATTTATGTTTAAGATAAATTACAACTTTGTTTTTTAATATGAATCTTCTTGGTCTTAGTGATAGTTAAAAATATATTCTTATGGCACTGTTACCTTTAAACAATATAAAATCTATTATTATAACAATATTTCATTGTCAATTACCAGTTTTTATTTCTTTTAAATATCCATAAGGTACTGCTATGAAATGGCACAATCCTTGAAGAAAGAAACTTTTAATTCTGTAAGATTATTTTATCTCTATCGAACAAATTCTTATGCTCGCATTTGTTATAATTTAAGATAACTTTAATCACTTTTATTTAACCATAACACTGGCATTTTCATTATTTAAAATCCTATCCATAACAAAATTAGCTGAGCCTTTAAAAGAAAACAGTGTAAGAAGAAATAGGAAAAGTTAATTATTTAATTTATTAAATCATTTTTATTAATATCACTTACTATCGGTAATAATTAGTCAAGACTTGCTCATTGTGTTTTCTGTTGAACAAGTCATTTCAACCCAAATATTTCAGACTTCTTTTAGGTAAGTGTGTCTACGCTGATGGTATTAGAAGGCTCCCAAGTGGGTAGTCTAAGCAGTCAGCTCATAATATATGAACTTATTTGTAAATAAAATTAGGGCATAGGAAAAAACAAATAGCTTCAATGGTGCCATGTGAATTCAACCTCAGGCTGTTGTTTAAGTTGGTTTATATTTACGTAGTTTTATATGTTAAGTGCAATTCAATTTTGTAAATAGGTTGTAATATACTTTGAAGGAGAACGAAAAATGAGAAATAAAACAAAAACTAAGAAGATAATCTAAGGATCAGTCAAAAACAGTTGTAACTGTTTATTACCATTTAATGTTATTTATGAAATTATACTATTTGATGATAATTTTTTTTACTGACCCCGGACTTGATCCTTGATTTGCCATACCTCAGCCAACAATACATAAATTAAAGAAAACTATTTCTTTCATAATTTTTTTTTTAATTAAGATTATTTCACTGTTCCTCATTGTTCTTACTGTCCCTCTAATTGATGAATTGGTACCACATTTTGGTTCCTGTCTCAAAAAAAAAAAAAAAATAAATATATATATATATATATATATATATATATATATATATATATATATATATATGTATATATATAAGTAATAGGTTGTTTTATGTGAATTAAATTATTTTTCCTTTTTTGTTTCAGGAACATGAAAAGAAAATGGTACCATGGCTGTATTCTTTTGCATTGTTCACAGTATTACGAGTATTGGCTTGGATATTTTTCACAACTGTCAACGATCTAATTTTCTCTTATAACATTATCATGGTTCTTCTTTGGGCGATATTCTGTGTGTTGAATGCATATGGATGGGTTCTCGTCTATTCCCTTTATTTAGAGCTAATTGATTTGACAAAGCTTGAAGATTTGGCCCATCTCAGGGTATGTTTTTTATTCTTATTAATTTTGATGTTTCATAATTTCATTATCATTTTTACTTTTATGAAAGAAAAAAAAAGAACTTTACCAATAAAAATGTCTCTTATGTGTTCATTGCTGGACACCATGTACCTTTATGTGTGTGTGGACTAAACTTTCAGATGGGTACAATGCAGTCTCTGAATGCATCCGTGGCACAGTCTCTTGCTGGGTCACGGCCGACAACTCCTCACAGCACAGTCTCCACACAACCAGTTCAGTAGGTGAGAGTCTAACTTGACTCTCTGCCTTCATTCTAGCATTTACTAACATTTTCATAGCTTTTTAAAATCTGTTTTGGGTAGATCTAAAATGTGCTTCAAGTAGAAATAAATTAAATAGTTATCAACATTACTCTTTAAATTAAGTTGTCCATTTGGTGGTGAGAGGATACTTAACTATGTCAATTATTAGTTTTATGGTCTCGAAAATCATCGATTAGCATTGTTATTGTTTTCCTTCTTCAACTTCCGTAAGGAAGTGGAATTGTGGTAATTGGTTAAAAAAAATAGTTTTATAAATCTATGTTACAGATTCCAGAAATTCTGAAAGTTGAGATTCTAATAAAATTAATTTATATAAAATGTTTTACCATTGTCACTATTCTGTATTCGGTAAGGGGTTCTTATTATTGGCTGCTCGATTTTTATGAAAATTTATTGCTAAAAAGATAGTAATTAAAATCAAAATAATAATTTTTTTCCATCACCACTTGATACATCTTTGAATACGTCATTAAATTGTTCAGTGTTTTCTAAGTTTTACATTATATTATTATCATTCTCAACTCTCGTTATCATAAAGATAGTTGATTTATTCTGTTTAGAGCCGCTTTTTCAATCTATATCTCAAAATAAAATGCATAAGTATAAATTTACAGCTTAAAATATTTTTTTTTAAGTAAATAAATGTAATTTTAATTCTCTTATAATGAATAACAATTATAAATCATAGCTAAGCCATTGTTATAAGCTATTGCAGTTTTTCCTATTCTAAGCACCTACCAGTGTAGTGAACTAAAAGAAATATTTGACATAATCATAATTATGATGTTTATCTGATTTTCTTTTCTCAGAATTCAGTTATGAATTTTTCTCCACTCCCTCCTAAGCTGCTCTGTTATTTAGGGTTTGATCAGGACATTGATGTTTTTGACATTTAAATATTATTATTTGAACCATACTTAAGTTCCGTTTGACTTATAATTTTGATTATTCAGCCTCAGCGATAATACTGGTACTGTTGAACAAACTAGTGCAGTATTTCATTTTTTTTTTTTATTTCCTTATTTGTGGAAAGAGGGAGAGGGTGTCTTTGAAAAGTATGAGGGAACTCAATTGGCAAACTCTTGTAAAAACCAGGTTTATTTATATTCTATTTCATTAAATATTTTTAGAGCAAACTTTATGGGTTTTTGATATAGTATAAAAACCAGTCTCTGTTATTAACAGAATTCGTGATTGTTTATGAGAAATATAATATGGATTTTGTTTCTGATTACTTAAATTGATTAACAAGTTTTCAGATTAATATTTATGATAATTTTTTTTAGACTGACCTTAAAAATTCTAATAAAAATCACATTAAGATTGGTTTATATAAATAAATTCCCACAATTATCTAAAATTACATAACTTTTTTTGGGAAAAGTATGACATTGATTTTTTTCCTCAGATATTCAAAGACACTCAGTGAAGGTTTCTTCTACGGTTGTCATTATGTCATTAAGATTTATACTACTGAGAAACAGTAAGTAGATTATTATGTGAGGCAAACTGTGTGCTATGTCTTTCTGTTGCACATATATTCTACAGAATTAGTTTGTCTAAATTTGCACAAACGTTATTATACTTTTGTATCAATAAAAAAAATGTATAAAATTATGACATTAAAAGAGCCTTACGAATTGGCATTGATTCACACACTGTTTGAGTAAATCACATTTAAAAATAGTGAATTTTAATTTAATTTTTCAATGACTAGTTTCATTTTTTGTAATTTGAATAATCTGTCCATTATTCAGAAAATACAGTTTCTTCTCGTTATGGTGATATTGTGTATAAATTTTAATTATTCAAACAACTTACTAGTAATTTACTAACAAAATAACCTGTCCTAGTCTACTTCAAACAATTACCTTATTTATATTTTAATGTTAAATGAAGGCAGTGAGTCAATATTATTTAGGCAGTCGAGGGTGGTATTGGTGTACTGCTTAATATTCATGCCTTAATAACACAAGTAGAGCTTTGTACAGTGGTTTGGAAATCTGTCTATAACAAAATAGTATTTAAAACAATGTATATTGCTTGTAATATGCACCTGCACTTCATTGACATTCAGTTGTAACAAACAATAAACAAGCCAAAGATTATGTATGCTATAGTCCATGGAGGAGCCATGGTGTAAGCACTGGTTTAGGTTCTCTCTCATAACCTCAATCATATGGTATACTTGGGGGAAAGCATGGTGAGCACTGTGCTCTAAGGTTCCAATACCTGATATATGGCTGGATGGGGTGTCGAAGCATCATAGCTCAGCCTAGTAATAATTTAATACCTAAATATGCCTTGTTTGTTTGAGTTGTCTAGCTAAACTACAATAAATTAAAAGTAAATTTTTTTCTTTTATATGATATTAAATATTTTATTGATAAAAATAATTATTATTATTAGTCTTCATTCCGATATCTAATTTTAGCCTTCTTCAGTTGCCTCAGTTTCTTGCTGTTACCATCCAGTTTTCAAGCCCCAGAACAAAGCTTGCATTAGTCGATTGTCTCGACAATGGACTGATTTGAGTTATCTACCTACATCGAGTGGTTCCATCAGCAGCTGTCTGATGGATCCTCCGTGCCCATCTTGACATTTGCTACCCTTCTGGTTTGCAATTTTCATCACTAGGACTATATCTCTAATAATTTTCGACTGACCCGAATACCACAATAGATTTGTCTGACGATTCTTCTTACAAAGAACAGGAGTTCTTGCTAACAAGCCTGAGAAATAGTTTATAGTCCCAGCTATATAGAGAGACTGAATATACTCTATTATCTTTACTTTTGATAAATAATATTAAAATAAAAATTATGAAGTTACTTAATCTCTACATAGACTGGTTGGATGTAAATATTCTAACCTGAATTGTGGTTTTTGAAATGTGACTGGTTACTTCTTCATCCAAATAGTTACTCATTTATTCTAAAGACACTGGCTGAACTATAAGTGGGGAACCTTTTTACCATTAGAGACCACAATAAGGTTAAGGCAGTGAAACTGGAGGCTGCCACAATTTTTTGTATTTTACTCTTCCTATTTTTATTTGTCACTAAATTCACCCATATACGTTTATATAACTTAATTCTATTAATTTTCAAATTTTCTTAGCCTACATAATATAATATTAATTAATTCCAGCTCTAGAATAATAAATATTGTGCAAAAATATTCTTATACAGTCTCCGAGACCACAGTTCTCCACCTATGGACTGAACCATATACCAATTCTTCATTTTTTTATTTATTTATTTTATTTTTTTATATACATTACAACAGTCATACAGAAAAGTTACAAGTTTATGGTTGTAGTAACCTTACACATGACATAATAGTGGTTTGAATACTACTTAGAAAAAATTCTTCATAATTAATATCTTTCCTTGGTACTTATTCTCTGACAGTAATCTCCCAGAATTAGTTAATTTTACTGAGGAATATCAATCGAAGCCCAATGTTTTAATATTGTAGTTTATAGTGTGATTAATTTTGTGAATTTTTCGTTCTATAATAAATTTCAAAATTATATGCTCATTATTTCATACTATGTGTTAGTTTTAAACAAAGTCATCCTTTATCAAGCTGTATTTCAGGAATGAGGTATATAAAAATATGCTTACATATATTAACCCTAGGTGTGTGAAAAGTACAGTAATTAGTTCTGAATTTGTCCATTAAATAGGTTTGTAGGTTTAAGAAAACCTTTTCAAATTAAATTTAGTTTCTTAAGCTATTTAAACAGAAGTTTGTCTCCTCTTTTGAAATATCTAAATTTGGTGTCACATGGGCTTAAAAACTGTGCCAGAACTAGAGAGAGTCAAAGGTAACAATTTCCCTGAGCAACAGATTTCGAACAAAATAATATTTTCAGGTTAAATAAAATTAATTTTATCTGATTTTTTTTTGTTTCCATTTTAATTCAGACCATAAAATTAGTTCAGGCTATGAATGTATTGATATTTATTTCAAAATATATTACCTAAAATACTATTATAAAACTATTGTCTTGTATTGGGGAAGGAGAAACCAGAGGCAGCAAAATTGATATTGCACTAGGAACTAGGAAAAAATTTTAGTTTTCGCCATGGTTAAAAATTATTAATTTATATCTGCAACAGAAGAAGATATTCCAGGAAGTATTCCTCTCGACCTCCTCCTTTGCGAAAGATCTTTTGCGACACAACATTAAGAGGAGTGGCTTGGCGGATTTACCAGCAAATATTTGAGACGATTTTTGAAGACCCTAGAAGATGGAAGCTGATACATTGGAAGAATATAACCGATGATGGGTGACAACCCCAAACGTGTCCACATTGAGAAAGTTCTTTTCCAGTGTTGGATCGCACCGAGAAAAGACATGGGCCATCCTGGACTACTGGGTCTCACAGATCCTTATGGGGCATAGGGATTTCAGAGCGATGGTTTTTGAACATGCTAAAATAAAAACATTGAACCCCTTATGCCCCACTTGTGGTGTATCAGAAATTGCTGAGCACATTCTTGTAGCCTTCACCAAATATGAGGCATTGGGAGCCAAATTGATGAGGGGAACATGGCTCTACATTTTAATAGAAAGCAACTGATGCCTAAAGAAAAATACCTGTACTACAAAAGCTTGTTGTGCGAGTGGAAAGAAGCTGTGGGCCCAACCCACTTCTCCTTGGGTAGACGTGAAGAAACAGTACCTGGAAGGCCACCGAAGAAGGCACGGGAAAACGTAGGAAGAAGAAATTGAAAAATGAATCATAGCAGGATGTGTACAGAAATTTATTATAATGTAAAGATGCCGTGTGTATTAACTGGTTGCTGTTTCCTTAAGGGCAAGGTTGGGAAGAAAATAAAAATATATCACCAACAGAACCTAAGAATTTATTTCAAGATTTTCAGGTAAATTCTCATCAAACTTTGCATCGTTCTTTTTGAATCCTGATTCGTAGTTAATGGTTTACATGGATGAATAAACATCATCTCATCTAAAATAAAAAACTCTTAAGAGATTCTTGATGGGCTTCCCAACACATCATCAACACATTATTGGCGTGGATGAAGGGTCATTAATTGTCTTTTTAAGCCATAAAATTTCTACAAGATGTGTTAAACCAGAAGTAGAATAGTGAAACAAAGGAGTTTATTGAGACTACTTTTACAATTGATCCATCCTCCATAATCCAAGTTATAATTAGGGCCATTTCAATTTGAAATTAACTTTCACACATCCAATCAGCAACTCATTGTTTCTTAAAAGCCCTTGGTCTGTTTATATAATAAAAGGACAAGGTCAAAACTAATGATGTGTTAACTAAATACCTTTCCAGAATTTACCTCCTTTCAGATTACAGAAACGAAGTTGAAGAAAACAGTTCGTTGGAAGAATTATGTTGAAGCCACAAAGTATATTTTAAAAGGAATTTAATTTAGATGATTAGAAAATTATCCTAAAGAACTGATATTTTCAGTAATACAACTAGATATCTCTGTAACTATTACTGCTATTATGTATCTTGACCAAGAAATAGCCTTTTCCTTTTGTACTGAAGAAATGGAGCTTGGTTCATCTAATCCTTGTTAGTAGTTACTGAATTAATACTTTTTTTTTTTTTCAGTTGAGTACAATGGCATCTCTAGCAGCCTCTACTGCTCCTTCTCTTGCTGGCTCTAGACCAACTACTCCGCACAGTACAGTTTATACTATACCAACGCCAACAGATGTTTAAAATACGTTTTAAGTGAAGACCAATCAAGATGGCTAGAAGTTCATTTGTAATGAGCATTAATTGTGGCCATACATGTTTGACATGAAGAAAGAAATAAGCAAAACCTAATAAGTTCGTCAAACTTAAAAAAAATTGGCACTAATCTATTTTATAAGATAAGTCAATTTACTCATTGACCATCTCTGGCATTTATTTTACCAGCTGCTTTTATATGCTGTAGCATTTTGTATATATACTTCACTAACTAAGGAAATACTTCTTAATTTATACTAAGGCTTCACAACATTTATGTGGGCTTTTTATAAAACTGTTATCTATTTTTGTGCATATAGTTTATATTAGTCTATACCTTCAGTAACATGACTTAAGTCTGAGGATATTTTTATTTTGATTCAGTCACTTTTATCATTTGATTTTTCATATTATATATTTTTATAAATAGAAATGCTACAAAGCATAAATGTTTTAGACTGTTTTTAGTATTGATCTGATATAAAAAATGAGCTTTAATACTTCCGTCCAATAATTAATAATTAAGATTATTTTTTATCTATTTTTCTGAACACTGTAGTTTATTTTGTAATTTTATATTATTATATGTTCAGTGTTCAGCTGTTATTTATATTTTGTTACTTTTTAAAAAATTATTTTATAGTACTAAATTTTTTATTCATCACAATGTATTAATGGATTGGTTAATAAATTTTGTTACCAATATTTTATTTTATTTATAGTATCTCCTTAGATCTGGTATGTATAGGATTTTGTCTATATACGAAGCATTAAACAAAGCATCAGGTGTTTTATAAACTGTTTTTTTTTTTATGTCGTAGACTTTTAATCTACTAATCCTTCAATTGCTCTCCATATTCTTTATCTTTTAATCAATGTAGGTAGGCAGGTGCTTGTCAACCTTTTAATTTTGTCATCTCTTTGAAGAAAACTCATAACATTCATGAAAAGCACGTTGTTTAAGCAAGGATTTGCAGTTTATATTTTGACAGATAATACTAGCTAGCAAACTAGTATTACTGAAATTATTCATCAAGCTCTTTTCATACGATGTTGTTATGGTACACTTCAATTTGAATGGTAGATTACAAAAATGGTGTAAGGAACATTGAGAAGCCAAAAAAATGGAACCTTAAGGTAGCTCAATAGTTACAAAATGAAGGGAAAAGTAATCACAAATTGAAATGGTTTTTTGAGGATTATACAACTCTGAAGTATAATTGACGGCATTGATACATTTTTCTTGAAGGGCAGTGAGAAGGAATAGTTTTGTGAAGAAATTAATGTTATAATTGTAGGGTATATTAGGCTGATCCCATAGGCAAGCTTGGGGGAAGAAAACTTGCCCTGAGGCTGAAGGGGTCCACATTTCTTCAGGTTTTTTTTTCTCTAAAAATATTTTTAATCATTCAAAAAATGCTATAAATAACAATAACTACATAACAAAGAGGAAGTTTTAGTTATGTAATAAGATACTGGGAAAATGATGTCTCAGAAAAAGAGCAATGTAAGTAATAAACCTACCTTTCAAAAACTTTGTAATGCATATTAGAACAATGAATTCAATCAATACTCAGTGCGATTTGAAAGGTTTATTTATTTTAGTTTTGAAAGAAATCAATACATTATTTAAAAGTTCAAATGCACAAATTGAATTTTAAGTTATGTCCCTGTGAATGAAAATTATCTTAAATATTACAAAAAAACATATATGATTGTTTTCCTTGTGCTGACAAGCCGTAAGTGACTGATTTAGAAGTCAATGTGGTCAAAATATATTTTATATAAAAACTTTTAATAATTATCAATTGTGAATTGTTTTTCATTTATTTAATGTTTTATTACATTATTTGAAAAGTGCAAAAATGTTTGTAATCCTTCTTTCACAATTAGGTGAAGGGCCACAAAACTTGTTGCTACGCCACTGACTGAGCTATATCAATCCTGTGTAATAATGGTGTACCATTGTAGTGCATTATTGAATAATTTATTCATTAATGTTTTATTCACAAATAATTTTTCCAATAAGTAAGCAACTGATTTATTTACAAAATTATTGTTTATTTTATCAAATAAACTATGAATACTCTTTTTTATTGTTTCTGAATCTATATTCATATTTTTTATTTGTCTTGAAGCATTTTTTAAGATTTAGAAAATGATTATTAATCTTTCTCTTTTCAAATATAACATAAAGAAGAAACAAGCTGATATTCTTACCATTAATAGCACTTTCAAAAACCTTTATGGTCCGTAAATTTTTCCCACTCAATATATTTTCAAAAACCATCTTTAATGAATAGTGTAAATTTCAAAGTTCTATTTAGTATATCCTCTCTTCAAGAACCTTCATTCAGTTAATTTTTTTTTTCATATCGCCACTTATATTTTAAAACTGTCTAATTGCATTTTTTATTACAATGATTTAGGAAGCTAACTGAATTAGTTTTTTAATGCCTGATCAAATAGTATCTGCCAATATATCAAATACATTTTATAAGAAGTTTTGAGTTTGAAATATGCTATAAATTATAATGTGATAATAAGCAAAAAAATTAGAATGTTTTTCTAACCTGTTTTATAGGTGTGACAATTGAGTTGGGTGGTGTTAGAGTTTATATATATATATATATATATATATATATATATATATATATATATATATATATATATATATTTTTTTTTTTTTTTTTTTTTTTTTTAAATGATATACGATTTAAGCGAAAATATTATTTGTTGTTTCTGAAGTTTAGAATCAGAAAGATTCTTCAGAAAATATAAAACTATTCATAATTTATGATTGTTTATTTCAATAGGCAGATAACAATAATGTACTAGTTTGAACAGCATTTAAACAGAATATTAAAAAAAAAAATCAGGGAATCAACAGCTGTAAAAAATTAAATATATTATAGAGGTAAATAAATATATATAAAAAATATTGACTTAACTACAATAACTAACAACTGTAACCATTTCAAACCATACTATCTAAAGTAATTAAAACTAATACATTTATAGTTACATATTTACATGTGTACAAATAATGCTTTATACAACTTAATATCATTCAATGCACATCAAATATTATCAACAACTATCTTATAAGTACATAAATATACTTTGTAATCAATAATAAAAATATAGAACATTTTTCTATTAAGAAAATAATTTCAAATTTGGTCATATAAGAAAAATATGATTCTCACAAGAAACAATATATTTTTATATATCCATCATCTTAATTTAAAATCTTAACTAAAAACATTAACATTGTATATTGGGGGATTATAATCACAGAAAAACCCACTTTTGAGTGGTACAGAGCTCATTATTTAGCATTAAAGTTTAAAATGTAATTCACATTTAATATCACACAATTTAATACACATATTTCTAGATTAATTCTATGCTAATACAAAAATATTTCAGCCAAGGAGGCCCATGATTAGTGAACACCCAAAAGAGGATTAGGACTTTCAGAGATAAAAGTTATGTACTTATTTTACTAATTATAATACTTATATATTATAATAATTAAATCATACTTAATTTTACAGTAAAACCTCAAACAGACATTGGATAACCCATATTTCCAATAAACCAACTGTAGAGGGAGGGAAGGTAGAGCTTTTCAGAAGTTTTTGTAATAATATGTTATAAATTTCCACTGCCTTCAGTGCGAAACAATGGAACACTAATTACTGCTAGAAACAAATACTAATTTGTTTTTTTGAAGAAGTGAATGAGTTGTGCTAATTTAAAAATGCATATAACATTTTTTACATTTATCGTCAAGCTAAGTAACTTGGGTGTGAAGAACTTTTATGAGCTGAATTTATATATATATATATAAATTTAAAATGTTTTAAACCATTTATTATAATAAATTGATTACAATAAGTTTGCAAAGCCCTCCCTCCTTTACCTATGTCAGTTAAGGTTTTATAGTAAATCATAAAAAAATTATGAAACAGTTAAGTTCCATGGTCATTGTCTAGTGGATGCTTAGTTCATAGCAATTAAAAAAATAAGGAGGAAATTATATTCTCTATGTTGTAACATCACATATTTAAACTAAAGGAATGACTCTTTCCTTAATAACTAAAATAACATTAAGAGAACTTAAATGTTCCTGACTAATAGTGTCTATAATTTAGTTTTTACCAATAATGGATATTAACATTTTAAAAGTTGTTTTCGGAAGCAGATATGGTTAGAGATGCTTTACAACATTCAGAATAATTCTGAAGAACGTCTGATTAAAATCGTTTAACTTTGCGCCATAACGACAAATCAACAATAAAATAAAATTTATAATATCGACCATACAAGGCACTTATTACTAAAACACATTTAAATACAGTAGACTCTCGCTTAAACATTGGCAAGAAATAAATAAATAAATTTTATCAGAGTTGACTAGTTTCCATATTACCGCTACAGTAAGAAAAAATTATTCAAACCAAAATATTTTTTTCACTAACATAAAAAAGAAAAAGTTGAATAACATTAAATATTGAACTGTCAACTCTTTATGTTTTATGATTGATGATTATCATACATTAAAATTAGAGTATTTAATATTGTATCCATAAAAAAAAACTGTGGTACTGCAACTCATGGAGGGTAGGGTCTCCTATTCAATAATACATGATTAAATTAAATTGATTTTTAGATTGGAATACCGGAAACACCATGAGTAGTCGATGTTTTACATTAACATTGGAGCTGTTTCCAACTTGAACAAATGCGGGATTCTACTGTATAATTATTTGTTACAATTCAGAAATTAATTAATTAATTGACTTCACAGTTAAGTCTTTTTGAAAGAAATATTGGTATACTTTTGGTATAAAGAATCCTGCAATGATTGGAGATACCCAGTAAATCTGAAACAAGATATTAATTTATGTTATAAATATCGATAAACCTATTGTGTACACATCTTTATACTTCACAACAAGAATGCCACTAAATACAATGATCAAAACATTTAAAATGGCAAAACAGATGATAGATGTTATTTAATGAGAATAATAATAATAAAATGAAAAGTAAATTTTACTCTAAGAAATTTATTCATCTAATAATAAGGAAAATGATCAATAGAAATTATATTTACTGGCACAAAATCGCAGGGAAAAAGTAGTTAAATTACCAAGTTATGTAACATTAAAAAAAAAAAAAAAGGCTAGAATAAGTAAACTAATGAAATAATAGATAAATAAATGTCCGTCATATGTTTACACAAATTACTATAAATGGCCCTATAAATTGGAAATGAGTTCCGAAAGAGGAAGAACCCATAGAATCAAAGCAGTGGAGCATTAAATTTTGCTTTCACTGAGTACTGACATTTTTAATGAAGGCCAATCAATTATATATCTCGAATTGGGATTCGTTATTCCTTTATGAAATTCGGCCTCTTTCGACACATCATTTATCAAAATCCTTCACTGCTGAGAGATGAAAAAGAGACTTATACAGTATGTAACAGACTCTAAACAAAAATAACTCAGTAAATAAACACCCATACTGTTGAAATATTGAAAATCATGTATATCTTCATTACCAACTTCTAACCATCGGGAGATAACTGATTTGTTTGGAGTAAGTACCTACATTAAAATAGTTAGTACGCAGTGGACGCAAAATTTGATGCTCTACAACATGGATTCTATGAGTTTTTCCTATTAAACAACTCATATCCAGGTTACAGAGAGATTTATAGTAATTTGTCCCAGTTTTTGAAAAATTTGGTAAAAATCAGTGTTGGTTAACCCAAGGTTTTATACCTTACCACGTAACCAAATTATTATGTTTATGTACTCTTTCGATGCACAATTTGACGTTCTGTAATTTCTTCAAGATTACATTTTTCGCTTTGATGCATCGTTTAGGAGTTATAAGTGAAAAAACAAAGGAACATCGAAAAAAAAATCATAATTTTTTGGCTGTAAAAAGTTTTTCCTAGGTCCTAATCGCGTTAACAATTTTGTTTTTTACATGTCGCAATGGATTTCTCGTTTTGATCCTCAAGTTACTAACCTAATATTCTTTTGATAAGCCACCATTTTTGAAAGCAGAGGTTTTGGAATGGCTGACAAGGATTATTTTACTCAGAATAACATACACTTCCATAATTTACATTCAAACCTTCGCCTGCGATCAGGTCAATTGTTGGGCCCTGGCTCCAGGCCTACAAGAAAATATTCCTATCATACAACTAGATAGAGCTACTTCAACATAGCAAACCAACTGTAAACAGTGGTGATAATAAATATTGCTTCCTCACTACCAAAGGTAAGGAAGATTTTTGTTTATTCATGTGGGAGTGTGTTTAGAATTTATTTCCACTCTCTTAATTCAGTTTTAGATATAAAGGAACAAATCTGATTCTATTTCTGTCATTATTAAAATCCTGGTAATGGATATAACACAAATTACCTTTAATCCAATTTTGATGATATTTTTAGGGATTCAATGGATTGATAACGAGATGGTCCCTTGTCAATTCTATTCCCAACTTTCCCTTATGTATGCACAAAAATATTCTTAGACATGCCTATACTTCAAAAAAATCTCAATCAATTTAGTTCAAAGTTGGAGGAAAAGTTGAAAATTATCCAAAAAAAAATGGTGCTGTTAATTTTATCAAATTACATCAACTATTACTTTCCTACCTATACTAGGTAAGGAAATATTGCAATCGGGTCAAACTTCTGACATGCGGTTTTCGATGGATCTATAAGTTTCAGAGCCCCTTGAGTCAAAAACACGCCGTTTAGCCTGTCATTTGAAAGGTAATGAAATTCCCTACAAAGCCATATAAAAATCGTTCATTTAGGACAACTACTAACGAAGTTACGGCTATTCAATTTCCAATATAAGATTACGTTTTCATATCCTGGTGTCAGAAAGGGGTGAATGAGAGAGTAAAGATGACTAAGTGAAAGTAAGAAAATCTGTTGCTAGCATCACATAATCTTCACTATCTCCTCTACTTTTAACAGAAACTAACTACCTTAAGTCGGTTTACATTGCTTTAGTTTATCAAATAAATCGTACTCAAATCTTTTCTTTGATCAATTTTCAGGAAAATGTATCTAGTTCATATCTTTTTTGTTTCTTCATGAACATATGTAAAGATATAAAAACTTTTCTGAAATAGGTAGGAAAGTCGTGTGAGTGGATACACCAGATATTTTTCTCTTATACATGCACAAACATATTTTTTTGATAAATTTAATATTTCGAAAAGGCTCATTCCATCTGGCTCAGAGTTAGGAGAAAGTAAGGGATGAGAGAAAAAATTATTCAAAATCAATTTCCATTCCATCTCCAACTTTAGCTTTTCACTTGCTTCAACTGCAAATATATTTTCCTAGATACATTTACATTTCAATAATGACTCATTTGATTTGGCCCAATGTTAAGGGAATAGTGTAAAAATGGTCTAATATAAATTTCATTTAACTTCATTTAAGAATTCAAATTAGTATAATTGATAAGAATATAATTACTGTGAACAACTAATCACAGTGAAATGTGGTAGGCAATGAACATATGAAATCGGCTGTTATATAAGTTTTAGAACCTATATGCAAATTATTAGAAATTTTGATCGGACTATTCTATTTAGTTATTTTAAAATTCCCATCGAAAATAAAGAATTGAAAAAAAGAAGGTAAAATGTAGTAACAATCTTTTGTCACAATATTAAAAAAAAAATTAGTAAATTAATTATCATGAAAATTTAATAATGAAAATTATAAGTTAAATCCAATTTGAAATTATAATTAAATATTAGAACATAAATTTTTATTTCCAATGTCAAAAAATATTGATTTCTTCCACTAAGTCTAACTTGTTGTGGGAAGGTTTGAAAGAGATGAAATGAGCCAACAAAAATTCATTAATAAATTAAGTCAAAAGATTATTGGATGAAAAGTTCATGAGATTATCAGAAATTGAAATCCCCCAAGAAAATTATATAATTACATCAGCGGCATAATTATGTAATTATAACAGTATTAGCAATTTACTCCGGATGCCAGCACAGTAGGGGCACTACGCCGAGATAAAAAATTAAATCTCTATCTAATAAATTAACGCAATTACAATTATAATTATTTCAATATTGCGAGACAGTGACAAAATAAAAACTGGCTTTCAGTTAGACAATTCCATATCATATAATTCAAAGAGAATTTTACGATAACAGTTCAATTGTAGAGGAAAAATAACCATTGTTTAAAAAACTATAAAAATCAGAGTTAAACCAGGGCCAGAACTAGAAGCAAAAGAGACACTTATCCCAGATAGAATAATTTGGATGGTGGCAAATTTTCAACCAATTTTTTTAGCTTAAGTAAAACATATTTATTTCTCCTCTTTGAAAATTTTGACCTTTATCCCATCAATAAAAATAGAGTTTCCTTGTCTGCAGACACCCCGAGTACTTTTATAAAATTATAATCTTTTTTTAATAAACAATAATCGTATCCATGTATTTTATTTATTTTTTGTGGAGATATATAATAAAATAAAAAAAATGGAAAAAGTTAAGATTTTTCAGATCCTATAAATAAATGTTAAAACCTGCTTTGAAATATTAGACACATTAAATATAATAAGGGAATATAAAAACATTAAAACAATGTTTTGTTTTAACAATCTTCGATTAAAAATAAGAAGATAACAATTTTTTTTAGAATATATCAATTTTAGTTATTTTAAGGCAATATATTCTTTGTATAAAGAAGTAAATTTACATTACTTAGAGGGCACTATGAGAAGGATGTTGAAAAAAGTGAGAGCATTTTGGCTTGGTTTGTTTACATGGAGAGAAAGATTTGTCCACATGGAAACTGAAATACTTTTATCTTATAAATTCTATTGAAAATAGAAAATAAAATTATTGTAATTAAGTTTCCAAAATGGGGAGAAAACAGTAGTAAATTACTTGGGAAGCTTGATGAAATTAAATTTTCATGCTCTATTCAAGTTTTAACTTACCCAATGATTAGCCCACTGAGTGTGCCATAAAGCAGGTCCAAAAGATCTAGCTGGATTCATACTCGCTCCAGTTAAATTACCCTGAAAAATAAATTACAAATATCATATACTAATAATTTGTTTATTATTATTCATCAAAATATCTATTATGAATTATGAAATATCTATTCAGAAACATACTTCAGCTCACACAATAGTTACTTAAAGGAACGTGATAATAGGCAAGATATAGAAATAGGCTTGAAAAACAAATACACTTACAGCACATAGCCCTACTGTTGCAATCGTGAGTCCAAATTTGATTGGTACAGAATCCTGCTTGTGGGTATTGCGTTGATCGAGACAAGCACAAATCATAAACATCAACATCGAAGAAATTATAAGTTCAATCGCAGCAGCAGTCATACTGTTTAGAGAGGAATGTACAACAGTCTCACAATGCCCAGGATTAAGATCCTTGATATCTGTAGGAGTTAAGGCCTGTAAATAAGATATTACAATTTTTATTTTGAATTTATCAATACAATTCCTGATAATCAGTCATTCACATCTGTGATGGATGCAAATAAAGATATGAATAAAGAATCAAATAATTTAATTTTTAAATATAATTAAAACAAGGTGCTCAGTTGATTTATTTTTCTCATAAGACATAAGACTAGGTATTTTTAACATAAAAGTATCAAAAGTTATCTGAATTATGAAAGTATACATTACCCATAAAATTCCATAACCAGCTGTTGAACCAGTCAATTCAGCAAAAACATAAATCATAGAGGTAATAATATCTATTTTACCCAAGGAAAAGAACAAAGCTGTAACAGCTGGATTCATATGGCAATCCGATATATGACCGAACATCTTAAAAAAAAAAAAAATTAATTAACAAATGAAAAAATAATAAAAGATTAAAAACTAACAGATATCTAATATTGCTCCACTTTCTTTAATAAAAAAAAACAGCAATAAAGCAATTTTTTTATAATTTTTATTTAAGTAGTATTATCTATATGGTAATGTTTATAATACTATAATATTTATATTGTATATATTATATTTATATTGTATTCATTATATATGTATATACTATATATTTATATTGTAACATTTATATAGTAAAATTATACATAATAATTTTTTTATAGTAATATATGGCTTCCTCACTACCGAAGGTAGGGAAGCATTGTATTCGTGTGAGAGGTTAAAAAAAGTTTTGTGCTCAGAATCGAAAATTTTCACTTGCGTTTTATGTTTCAGACAGCAAGGATCAAATTTGGTTTGGTGTCTGTCTATTGGTCTGTAATCAAATTGATGGGACAGGCATATCACCTAGTATCATTCATCCGATTTTCATAAAATTTTCAGCGATTATGCGGATTGGTGCCAAGATGGTCTCATATTAATTTCATTAAATTCTAACCACTTCTGCTTATGTACACGAAAACACATTTTTGTAGATATGCCAATATTTCAGAAATGGCTCATTTGATTTGGCTCAAGATTGTGAAAAAATAATGTAGGATCAATTTTATTGAATTCGATCCGTTCCTATCTCTTATATACACACAAACACATTTTTCTTGATACGTCTATATCTCTAAAACCGCAAGTTCAAACCGCAAGTCAATTTGGCTCAAATTTTGAGAGAATTTAGGGATTGGCAAACGTAAAATGAAATAGGCACCAATCTTATCAAATTCTATCTACTACTCTCCAAAAAAATACTTCCCTTTTTCTGACCAGGAAATGTGTTATTTGATATGCCTATAGTTTGAAAACGGCGCATTCGATTTGACCCAAACTTGGAGGAAATTCAGAGAACAGTATAGAAATTACTAATTATCAATTTCATTGAATTCCATTAAATAATCAAAATTGATAAATAATTGCTAACAATATAATGGCTACGAAATGTTGAAGGCACTGATCATTTGTAGTGAGAGTTAGGTTATTACAATATTATTATGGGGTTATAAAATTTCAGGTTTTATTCAAAAAATTAATTGATACTGTATTGTTTGGTCAATTCCAAATGTTACTGGCATGACAATTACAGCTGTTACTTAGATTTCATGTAATTTTCAATACATTTAAAGTAATTTATACTCTTGAGCTTGTAGAAAAAAGAATGTCTTATTTGTGATTGTGTTTATTTCCTTGTGTTTTGTTATATTTGTGATCTATTAGCAATATCCAGGATATAATAAAACATCAAATATAATTAAATAAGGGATAAACAAATAAAAAATAAAATATACTTATTTGAAATTACATTTATTTAACTTAAAATTGAAATTTAGTCAAAAAATTTACTGCGGTTTGGTTCTCTTTTGCTAAATGCCGTTAAACTAATTATATTTGAGTAGAAATTTAATTATTTAAGTGGAGAGGAGAATGAAAGTTAAGTAGTGCAAGATTTTTTCAGAGTTCATCAGTATTATTAAAAATTGAAAACAACTGAAAAGAAAAATATATACTTAGCCAACATAAAAGATATAAAATTAAAATGAATCAATATTGCAGGCAATACGTAGATTAGAAAACATACGGATAGATTTATAATTTGTGATAATTAAAATATTTCAATATAATCAGAAATACAATCATGAAAATATTAAAATTCACAATAGTAACTGAAGATAATTTTAACCATTGATATAATCAACTGATTTATATTACAATGTATAATTTCCTAAAAATATAAATAATCAATTTAATCTTAAAATAGAATTAACTATTTTTATAACTATCGCTGAACTCCTATCTGTAAAACAAGATTTCTTGGATACATGGGAATTTGATTAAAAGAAATATTTAAATTGTTTATATATGTGATAAAAACAATTACAGGTATTTTTTAGGAATAGAAACTTTCAAAGGCAATTTTTAGGCTATGCATTCCAATACCATTTCATTAATTTTATGAAACTTTAATTATTTAAATCGATCAGAAACAATTCCTTCAAAACTTTCAAAGTTTAATAACTGAATTGATTGAGTTTTATATCTTTATTTTTTATTAAATATTTTATTACATCAAATTTTCCTTTCACAATTCAAGATTTTCTTTAAGGAGCTATTGTCAAAAGGAAGACTGAATTAAACGGAAGAATGAAATATTCAGTTTAATCAAAGAAAGATTTGGGGATTCACACTCCCATGGGTATCCCCAGAGCTATAAAAAAGTCTTTCCTGAATTTGGATTGCTTTTTGAGACAGGGGAACATAATTTTTTCTTAATTAATTATTACCTATCCTTATAAATCTAATTTAAAGAACCGTTGTAGTGAGAATAACATGTTATGTTTCTTTAAATATAACTTTTCATTTGTTATACAGACATTTTATTTGATTATTAATTTGACTGAATATTTTTTTTATAATAAATAAATAAATTAAAGGTTCATCAAATAACTTCGACTTTGATTGACTCGTACATTGATATTTAGAGGTTCGACTGTAAATTGATTGAGAGTAAAATTTTTACCTGAACTAGAGTGGCAACAGCAAAGCCAGATGCAAGTGATGACTGAAGTGGTGGTATAGTGTCAGAATTAAGTTTCAAGCATCCAAGACACACCATCACCATCAAGAATGCTGTAGCTATGAATTCCGCTAAGAATATCTGGCAGTACCGATACAAATAAGTCTTTGATTTCTTCTGTGGAACAACTGAAACATTTTGGATTCACAACTTATATTAATGGATAAACCTTTTTTTTTTTTTTAATTGAATGGTATTTTCTACACACATTAAATAAAAATAACTAAATAAATTTTAGTAAAACAGAAACATAAGCCTAGAGTAAGTGGTACAAAGATAAATGTACTATCGGGCACCTTCTTCATTCTGATCACTTTTACGCACTTCTTGCATTTCAAAATACAGACAACCATCATTATTGGAAGGAGGAATGAACGGTAGATCCATTTCAGAAGCACTATGCTTGACTTTGCTATGGGACTGGCTTCCATTGGGGGGTAGCTTGAGTGTGCGATAGCGCGTTGTGTAAGGGTTGTTTGGCGCGGATCTTCGATTTGTGTGTCCTGAGAATGTTGTGCGCGTCGTGTTGTCCGAAGTGGTTGGTGTGTATTGTCCGTGGTTTTTTTTAGTGAGTGTTGGGTTTTTCTTATTGTGTTGTTTTTTGGTTTTTTATGTAGTCTGTGGGAGATTTGTGGTTAGTTGTGTCAAGGGTGTTGTGTTTTTTGTTTTTTTAAGGGGGGGTTCTGGGGGTGGCGGTTAGGGATTGGTGTTTTGGGAGGGTGGCTTGTTTGGGTTGGGTTTTGGTGTTGTTTGTGGGTGGAAGGTATGATGTTGGTGCGTGTGTGTAGGCTGTGTTTGGTGATAGGGGGTGTGGGTGGTTCTGGATTAATTGGGTAACTGAGGTTTAACTTTTACTGGGATGGCCTTTCAGTGATGGATAAATAGTGCAATTAGAAAATATAAAAATTCTTGATACCCAAGCATTCTTGAATCAAAAGGAATGTTATTTTCAAATAAAAGTTTAAAAATGAAAGCCAGGCATAAGCTATGGACAGTGATTGATAAATAAAAATTAAAAAACTTTTTAGGTGATTTATTTGAAAATTAAACTATTAAAACTAATACAGCAGAAAACATTGACCACAATTATAATGCAAATAAGAAAAATGCAACAAAGGCATCTAAAATAGAATCACCTAAATGTATCATCCAACTTAACATTCTAAAATGCTATCATTTTGTACTTTGATTTCCATGTAATTAATGGGTCAAATATCGAGCAAAGAAAAACTGAAAGCTCAAAAGCAGTTCTATAGTGCAGTGTTATAGTTATAAATGCTGAAAATTTACTTCTTAATCAACATGTAAGTATTACTCCTCATGCATTTACTGAGAATGATCCAATTTTTATACTCAGAGATTGATGAATGTCCGATTCTCATTAATGATCTGAGTCTCGAGTTTAGGAACTTTTCCATTGTTACATCGATGAATTTAGGAATGGTTTAATGAATTTCTGATGATCATCAGTGATCTTAGTGCTAAGCTTGGAAACATGCCCAATAAGTTTTACTATTGAGACATAAAACATTATATAACCTAGTTAAAAAAAAAAAAAAAATCAGTGAAAGAGGTACTAATAAGTCCAAAATATATTCTCATTTTTAAAATAAATAAAAATCTCTAAACAGAAGCGTATTGATGGCAAATAAAACTAAAGTGAAATATAAAAACTACAAGATTTAGGGGTAAATAGAAATAAAAGAAATTATAATCGTATACCTGAAAGTAAGGAACAACCAAAGCATGCCAAACGACTCTAACAATCAAAAGCCATTTTAGCAGTTTTCAACCTGGGTCTGTCGAACTTATTTTAATTCTCTTCTTCATGGGTAGGATAAAGTCTTCCGGTATGATAATATCTCTGGAAAGTGCCAAAGCAGTATCCATAGTTTTAAGCATTATTCCAAGTTAGAAAATAAACAAAGAGGACTTCATAATGAACAACCAGAAACGATATTTCATAGTATAGCATTGAAAAGATTGACACCCCCAACCTAACCACGGTTGTCTTGGCGCATGTCAAGGCACAATGAGAAGCAAGGTCGTAGTTGGCTTATCGATAAGAGCTAAGAAATCGGATGGAGCAAAAATTTCATAGATAAAATTTAAACACTGGTTTTATGGTAAAAGGGAGCGGGGTAGCTCAGTGGATGAGCACTGACTTCCAGAGATCAAGGTCCTGGGTTCGAATCCGGCTAGTGATTAGTAATTTTTCATTAGGCGTGGATCGACCCTGGGGTCGAGATATCATCCTGGTGCATACCCAACCTAAATTAAGTGAGTACCCTTAATTTAAAAAAATAATTAAGGGGAATACCTGTCGGTTGAGCGTGATATCGGCCCCATCATCTCCCTACACAACCTTTGGCCTTGTAACAGTACTTCCTCACATAGTACTGCACCCAAGACCCTTCATGGCTTGTAGTGGTACAGATTTTATGGCAAAACCATTATTAAACTTTAAATACAAAAATAATTTTTTGTTTCGTATTGAATTCCTGGAATCTTTCGTATTGAAATCTTCCTTTTCTCCGACTATAAACAGGTTGTATACCTGTTTAAAGGATCACGCATCCTTCCTATCTAACAAGGAACAATTTTTTTTAATATCATTAATTATCCGAAAAAATGTGCGATAATGCATAAATTGTATTTGAAGACCTGTTAAAAAAAAATCTTTTCTATTTGGGGAGCTCGCTTGAGCCAGAAAGTCCTTCCCGCAAATGCACCATTGCAGGAGTTACATACGGAAGTAAATCCCAAAATCCCGCCTCGGCTCACCACCTTACGTCAGGACTTATGATTTTTTTCACATCCTAAGCACCCTGAAGAAGTTTATGAAGGAATTGCTCAAGTCCTTGTTGTAAAAAGAAACATTACGAAAATAGGACAATGTATCAATAAACATTCTTTTAACAGAAGCATGCGGCTGCTACAGATTAAATGTAAATATTTATACTATCAATAAAGTCAAGTTAAAATTAAGTGTACTATCGATAGTATGATTTTTTAGTTCATCAATGAAATTGACCTCATCAGTAATTTTTTTACCTTGTACAGTTACAGCAGTGTTAGTGTTGGATGTTTGCTTTTCACCAAAGCGAAGGAGAGGCTTAAATCATGCGAAAAGGGTAAATTTCCATTATTTTAGGTTTTAAGGCGCAATATACGAGATACCCACTGGACTCCATAATTCTAACTTCTTAGATACCGTAGTTGACACTTGATACTTCAGGCGATTTGTTTCAAAACCGGTTACATACATTTAAAAAAAAAAAAACATTATTTATTTTTCATAAATTTTTATGGTTAAAGCGCTTCTGCTCAGCCCCCACTGGTCCTTAATACCAGTAATGGGGCTGAGTGAGACTCGCTGGGATCTCCTAGTGTCCTGCCTTTCCTTCCACGAGTGGGGGAAAGACTTGGCTTGGAGATCTTGAGTGAATGAATTTTCGTAAATATTGTTTACGTATGTGCATATTTAAGTATTTATTTTGATTAGTTTCATTAGTTTTGTTTCGTTTAATATCTTTTAGTTTATATAAGTTTGCTGTTTATATATTTTTTTATTTATTGTGCATAGAGTGTGAATGAGCTACTCTTTAATCACTATTAATATTTTCTTACATTTGACAGATTGTAATATTTGTCAATAAAGAATTGGAAAAAAAATGTATAAGTATTTTAATGCCAAAAATGATGTATTAGTTTCAAATCCCTCTGGATCTACGAAAATACAATATCAAAAGATTCGGTTTCCTATCAAATACCTTTTGTTAATGATAGTTAACCTTCTCATTCTTAATTAAAATAGTCTTAGTTGGTTTGAGTTTTTTAGATAGGGATAACCTAAAGTATCCCTATTTACGATAGTCTATGGAAAAATAAAAATCTATTGAAAAGGAAAACAAAGAAGCATTTATCTGACTGATAGGATCATTAAAAAGTAATTTTTTGGTATGTTTCATAAAAAAATAAATACATTCCGCGACATATTTAAATTTTTTAGGTCGACCTTAAGACCTGTACAGTTATTTATTAAACAATTACTTTAACATATTCATTATTAAATATATGCAGTTTTACTAAGGGCCGAAATGGATTTTTTCCAGGAGGGTCAAACTTAATTTTGTTCCTCTTTTTTCCGATAAAAGTCAACAGCTTTGTAACAGTGTTTTAATTTTAGATAATATATTACATAATAGATATCTACACTACATGAGATAAAATCATTTTATTGGCTGAATCAAGGTCAAAAGACAAAAAAAGCAGATACAAATATCTTTTATTTAAACTAAAAATACAACATCGTTCAAAATTTGTCGACCATAAATATTGAAAATAAAATTCTTCACGTGTCTTCAATGCCCTTCCCAAATTTCGGCCCTGGTTTCACAAATTATGTTTGTTGAGAAGACATATATGAGTGTGTTATTTGCATTTGTTTTTAATCATATTCCCAAAATATACTTTCTATGTTGCAAAGGATAAAGTAATAACAAAATTATTAAATAATCAACATACACATATTGTGATGAGTGATTAATTTTTTTTTATATAGTTTATAAGTTTTTACTTTAAAGATAAGGCTGAACTTCATTTATCATTTATTTTTCAAGACATAACATATTGGGTTTTAGTCACTAGCGGATCCAGGATTTAATTTTGGGGGGGGGGCTTCAGCCCGAAAGCTTTTTTTTTCATAAAAATTACGATAATTACTTTGGAAAAAAAGAAAGAAACTAACTACCTGTATGAAATGGTGTTTAAGTGATTCCTAAAGCCCTTTTAATATTAATCACACGAACAATAATACTTTAAGAGTTACTTTTTTAATATTTTGTTCGATAAAACATGGTTATATTTCTCCATTTTGGGGGGGAGGGGCTTCAGCCCGAAAGCCCCCCCCCCGTAGATCCGTCCGTGGTTTTAGTCATTCCTTTCTTGTAATCGTTTATAAGATTACGAGAAATCAAACCATAAGAAAAGGTTGCGAAAGATAAATGAGACAGAAATTTTAATATTTCCAAGGAAAACCTTCAACAGATATTTTCGCCGATTCAGATGCTATTAGTTACACTTTTACTTCTGACAAAAAACATTGGCCTAGATTTGTCTTACTGTTGTCAGTATCAAATACCTTGTGGGTGTCTAAATATATCGAATTATATTTAATATATGAGAATATGTTATATTATGCTTATATTTATTGTTTGTATCTGTATACCTTCTATAGTTTATCTAAAAAAAGCGTGATTCATAGATAATGTCTGAAATAAACATCAGTTTGTTCTATGAACTTCAGAAATTCCTAATTATTTTTGCTTTCACTTACCTATATATGAAATATATACTAAAATATTGCGATCGTAAAAATTTTCGAATCTCAGTTTTCAATGGAAATTCATGTTTTGAGGTCTTCTGAGTACTAATAACTAGGCAAAATGGTCTGCGTGTGTGTGTTTGTCTGTACTTTATTTTGCTATGTGTTTATTCTCATGTAATTGTTATGTATCTGAACTTAAGTATGTATATGAACAGTCTAGCTAAAAAACGAAAAGTCGTGTGAAGTGAAATTGTGTATTTAAGGTTTGTATATACCTGGAATATTACAGCAACTTTTTTTTGTCAAAATCGGCAACCGTAAGTGGCAATTTACATAATAGATTTCATACATTTTTACGATTTTCTGGAAAACGGCTCTAACGATTTTGATTACATTCATCATATCAGTATAAATTAAGCAGCTTTAAATACAATATACGATTTATTCTCATTGATGGTTTACAACAGGGATTAAATGGCTCATTGTCAATATTTCTTCCTCTAAAGGATCTATGAAAAACATATGGTAATTAATTGTTTTTAACAATGCTCTATACCGTCTATAATTTTACTTTCACTCTCTTTTGACTGAAAATACTTATTTCTGCTTGAGGGTGGTAAGTGAAAATTGTGTGATGCGCGCACCGCACCAGATTTTTTTTTTAAAAATACTTTAGCTTCAATCCAATCAACTTAATCAAGTACGAATTTTTGTATCAATTTATGTGTCTTTCATGAGAATTAAAGTTGTAAAGGGTACTAGTTTATTAGAATGAATTTATAATAAATAAATGTACATAATTTATTCATTTTTTGTTCACATATTGTCCATGATGTTTTTATGATTTAATTAACAATCCAACTTTATTAAAAAATATCTGTATTGCGGGTATTTTGTTCAAGAATTATCGAGGTAAAAGGAGAAAGGATAAACAACTGCTGCAAATCATTGTATAATTTGCTTGCTAATACTATTAACTATATTATATAATTTAAATCGTACTTACGCAATGGCTGTGTCTCGGAAGACATGAACTCCGCGTACACTTCTCCCATTCACACTTAATAAAACAAACCATTTTTATTTTTGTCTCGTTAGCCAGCGATCTTCATTTGAAGGATGATTACTCGATAAGGAACTGTATGACGCATGGTGATAAAATAATTTTAAAACCAGAATAGCATTAGGTTACAAACACAAGCATTTGAATTTTTTATCCAAAGGCTTTGTGTACGTTTGTGAAAGGAATTAATCATTCACATCTTGTAATTATTAAGCTATAACAATGTGAAATTTGGTAAGAATAGAAAGAGTTTCAACCCGCCAATGCAACAGAGTTAACAATAAACAAATTGACTCACTTTACACTATTACAAAAGGTACAGAATAAATTCTGTTTCAATATTGTTTGTTTGTATCAATTATAATATTAAAAAATGTGTTTTTCGACTCAGGGGGATCTGAAACGTATAGATCCGTCGAAAACCGCATATCGGAAATTTGACCCGATTGCAATACTTTCCCTTACCTAGTATAGGTAGGAAAGTCAAAAATTAACCTATCAAAAAAAAAAAATAAATAGAAATAACGATTTAATAAGTTAAAATTTAAAGAATTAAAGGAATGAATGACTTAATAAATATTTTGACTTAATTAAAAGTAAGAGTCATAGAATACTTATTTGTTTACATATGTAAATAAACTCAAATGAAATAATAAGATACAGTCTCTCTGGCAATTATTTGTTTAGAATTAAAAAAAAAAAAATAAATAATTGATTACATTATTGATTACATTACCTTGATTACATTGATTGTGTGAATGTTTCATTACATCTCCTAATCAATTAAATAATTATAGTTTTTCAACTTTTAAAAGTAATAAAAAAATATAATGTTAGGCTTCATTTCAAAAGATTATACAATTTAGATTATACCATTTGATCAACAAAATAAATTATTGCTAGGCGAGGAACTAATATATCACTATTAAGAGCGAAACTGGTAATTGAGTTAAATAGATTTTAAATTTACAATTAAATACACGAGTTTATATACTTGTAATATAAACACCAACCACTTGAATCAACATTATAAATATAACATATTTATATAAATATAATATAAGTGTTAAATTACATTTGAAAAAAGTATTTAAAAATTATATCAATCTATTTCTTTTTAAGTACAGAATAAGAAAATAATATTGGCACTTCGACTAAAGTAGGAAAAGTCAATTTTCCTTGAGAAAAATCGAATTAAATTCATTTTAAGGATCCTTTAAAACTCTTAATAAGGAATTCTTACATAAATAAAAAAAGGAAAAAAAAACAATCTTTAGTACTTGATTTTCTGGGATGATTTTTTTTTTTTTCTGGCCTTCAACTGAAGCATTCATGACCCCTCAGGATTTTCTTGAAATTTGACTTTAATATAACTGTTCCAAAGCTAAATTACTGCTCATCCAACTGACGTCAATAACATTAGGTTTGGTTACTTTTTAATCTAGAAATTAAGATAAACTTCCAACCCATTTTTATTTTATATCTTTGGATCTAATTTATTTACGAAGGTCAGGTTTATATAATTTCTTTTCGCATACAAAGACCTAATTCCCTTATAATTTCCGTGCGGATCGGTACAGCCCTATTAAAGTTATCACAATCTTTGTGGTTTTCAATAAAACTGCAAAGGGTAGAGCCTATGCAAAATTTTTCGATTGCTATAAAAAATGATTATAAAAATTTGTTATAAAATCTTAAAAATTTGTTATAAAATCTTAAAAATTTGTTTAAAGTTTAATGAATATTGATTATTATCATAATATTTAATTATTTTTACTTTAATAAATTTAGTCATTTTCTAACATCGTCAAGTGCTTTCGAAATTTTACTTTTCTCTGTTTTTTTAGTTTGGATTATTATATCAAGGATAAAATTAACTATATACAAATATCGAAGTAATCAGTTTTGGTTATACTGATGGTATTGACGAAATGATTCTTATCGCATTATATGTCCACCAACTGAGTGGTAGAGAATTGTAATGATTTTTGAAAGATGTGTAAGAGTACAAAATGATTTGAGTATCATCAACAACAAGAGTAATGAACATTCTGTTTTATCAATAATCACTCGATTCAATCACTATTATTTTAATTCAATTCCAAGCTGAATTATTGTAATTTTTATTTTTTTTTGCTTAGTAATCCTGAAAAAAATACTAAAGATTTGATTATCGAGGGTAGGAAATATGAAAACGTACTTATTTCGATATTCTGCAGATTTTATAAAATAAACTTAGGAATAAATCTGTTCAAGCTATTATTTACATCAATTCAATAGAAGGTTTGGAGATTGGTAGCCTCCATATACGTTTGTATACACCCGGGCTAAGTTTTGGAATTCTGTTTGTAGTGCGATCGATGTAATCTTGGCATACTATACTACTGAAGGATTTAATTAAAAAATTTTAGAACGATTTAATTAGAACTTATTAGAACAAGGATGAGTTATGAACATATAAGAAATCGGAAGAGTATAGAAAAAAAAATAAAGATAAACCAGCCAAAAGAAATTCAATGAATGTATAATTGAAAAAAGTTTCCCAAAGCGCGTTTTTAGAAAGCATAATAATGTGTATTAATGAATATGACTCTGTTAAATATTATTTTCCAGTTTATTGTATTTAATGATAATAATTACAAACAGCTCTACTCCAAAAGTTTAACGATCAGAGGCTGATGCCCTCCTCTCTTGTCCTTGGACTCTTTTGACTTGTAACGGTAAATCATAGCTGGTGGAAATCATTTCACTTTTGGAATCTCCCAGAAATACATTTTTGTTAATTAACACGTTCGCTGCCGATCGACATTGTCAAAAACTGTCATGTCACGCCCATCTCGAAAGCCAGAT
Organism: Nezara viridula; assembly: GCA_928085145.1. NCBI lineage: Eukaryota > Metazoa > Arthropoda > Insecta > Hemiptera > Pentatomidae > Nezara > Nezara viridula. The sequence goes on from OV725079.1 coordinate 131,207,302, forward strand.
ATCTTCAGAAAACATGAAAATACTACGAATTGGATCGTATATGGCAGAGGTAAAATAAAACCGTTCTACGAATTAACTCGTAACTGGCGTCTAAGCGATAACTTCGACCTCCAATTAACAATATTGGAATACATCCATTCATGAATTAAATAAATGTGTGCATGATTGATAAAGTAATCCTTAAAATACTCTTAACCATCATTTCACATATTTCGAGTTTCGCTGTTTGTGGGTGTGTGTGTATTTGGAAAGAAGTTAAAATAAAATGTGCAAAAACAAAAAACAATGCAAGCAACATTGATTTTTTTTTTCTTTAGAAATTTCGATCGAGAACAAATTAAAAATGAAGAAAATTTTTAAGAAAAAACTAAAGTACATATATCTCATTAAAGTTTTTATTGCATTGTCGTTGTATTTTGATAATTAATAAAGAAATAATAAAATCTTGTATTCTGATATGAAAATAATGAGGAAGTTAGTTACGCTTACTTCATGTTATAGGGAACATTAGGGACCTATAGAGAAATTTGTTTTGTCTAATATTCTTAATGACAGCAATGCTTAAATGACTTAAATTTAAGTGATATTGCACTGAAGTTTTAAAAATAAAAAAGGTGCTTATAATACCAGCCACCGTCTTGATACTACTGATGAACAACTAAAAGCCACGACTAACTAAATAATATGATTGATTATAATTACTGTACCACTAGGAAATTTCAAATTAGAAGCGTAGTGGGATATCTCCAGTATGACCGGGGAGGCACCCATCTTGCGGCCGAACTAGGAATGGGCACGGAGCTAAGGGCTTTCCTCGATTTTCCTCGCTGCCATGAAATCTGGAGGCCATTTGGCAGCTTTTCCAAACAACTCTTTCGTCAGATTTCCAAACGGTCGACGTCGGGGGCGGTGGTGGGGTTCGGGGTCACAGTCCACTGCCGCTGAGGGTGATCAACTGGAAACGGGGACACGGTACTCCAGAGGAAAGGTGGTTGTTTGGTTTGTTGGATCTATTAAATCACAGCATTTGCGTCATGATACACGTTTAAGAGATCCTATGCCTGTAGTATATTAATCTTAGGACAAACTTTATAACTGTAACCTATACAAAAATAAAACCCGTCTAACAACATATTATGAAACAATTCTGGGGAATAATTACTTTTTTTTTATCCTTCATAATTTTATTTTACCTAATACAGGGTGTTCCCTAGAGAGAAATTTTTATAGGAGCGATAATATACCTGAAAGCCGCAAGTAAGTACATATAAACAATGGGCCAATTTTCACCAGAGAAGTTTTGTGGTTTTTAAGTGAAGCATGTTTTTTATTGAATCGAAAGCAATAACTAAAGAAATATTTAATTTATGTAAGTAACAATTGCTTCATTGTAAACAATATGAAATTTAGTTTAAAAGAAGATTGAGTTTATCATTGTTAAAAGCATCTACAGAGGATTTTTGAGCGGCTAAACTAAGCTCTGTTTAACTAAGTTCTGTTTTTAGAAAAAATATAAATTATTTGTGATTTTTTTATTATCGTCCAACTATACTACAGTTCACCCATTTTTACAAAACCTTCTGCGTTTAATAAGCTTTAAGTTCGTGTTAATAAAGTTGAGGTTTAATTGGAAAAATTTTTATACTCAGTTCAAAATTTGTAAAAAAATTATATTTTTATCCTGTCACGTAAAAATATTTCTGTTTTCAGCAAAAATAACTACAATTAATTGTTGCAAAGCTTTTATTTCTTGATTTTCCATGATCTGGGATGTATTTTAATAAAGCCGATTGCCTAAACATACTTTTTAATTATGAAAAAATTAATTCCAAAAATACTGATTTTCAAACATTTTTATAACAGGATAAATTGGTTATAAACTGTGTTTTTTTTTTCACCAAGATCACTATTATAGGAATTGATCAGTATTTGTTAGCGACAAAATAAAAGTAACTAGTGATTCAATTTATTTAAAAAAATCAAAATATCTGGTGTGTCCACTCACACGACTTTCCTACCTATTTCAGAAACGTTTTTATATCTTTACATATGTTCATGAAGAAACAAATAAAAATTGAATCAGATTTATTTTCCTGAAAATTGATCAAAGAAAAGATTTGAGTACGATTTATATAATAAACTAAAGCAATGTAAACCGGCTTAAGGTAGATCAGTGTAAAAATTTCAATACTCTCTAATATTGATAGATGAACGAATAGAATGAAAACGCCTATTGAGAAACTACCCACTGGTAGCACTCTAATATGAAAAATGAAAATTGATAAATAGTTAGGATTGCTTTTCTTATCAATAAATAATTATTAAATGTTTCATTCCATAACTATTGTAATGATAATAGGTACCAGACGTTTGGATTTGAATATGAGTTTTTTAATTACCTGATCAAGGACGTCTAGTTTGTTTGAAATTAATTTATTTAAGCTACACGCAAGATGTTTATCTATAATTTTCAGATTCATTTTACAAAGACACTTTTAATTCTCACTGCATTATTTTCACCTTTAACTCGTAGGTTTATTATTTGGGGTTTAACACCCTCTAGTAGGCTGGAAATGCGGACAGAAATTCTGAAACTACTATTATTATGTATTGTGAGATGCTGAATCCATAATAAATATTTGTAAACATTTATCAACATTTCTTAAGCAGTCCTTTCCGATTTATGTAGGATTGTTGGAAATTTTCGGCCGGAAACCTGTTTTATTTCTAAGATGAAATCTGGTTGGTTAAAAAATAAATAAAACTGAGGGTAACAATATTTCAGTAATAAATTGTTTAATAACTTCCTAAATAAAAGACAACTTTGTTACAATAGAAGAATTGAATTTACTTAAGGAAAAATAAATTGTTGAACTAGTTCACAGGCGGATCTATGGAGGAGGGAACTTTGGGGCTGAAGTAAAATATAACCATGTTTCATAGAAAAAAATATTAAAAGCTATCTCTTAACTTACTATTGTTCGTGTAATTACATTTAATAGGACTTCAAGAATCACTTAAACACCATTTCATATAGATAGTTCATTTCCTTTTTTTTTCAAATTAATTATCGTTATCTGTATGAAAAAAAATCTTTCGGGCTGAAGCCCCCCAAAACTATATCATGGATCCGCTAGTGAACTAGTTTAATCATTTTCAGCTATGAGATGAATTATTTTATAATATCGTAACTAATATGAGTTCACTGACACGATGATTTGTTGGATTTTAGTGATCATAAATCATAAAAGCAAACATAGATAAATTTTCGGTTGGAAAATTTTGGGACAAGGGTGCCAGCGGGCCCGTTCAGAACGATTTAGGTTCGATTCCGACCTGGATCAGTTAATATTTATTCTTGCTAGTCAATCAAAGGTTGACAAACAGAACACAAGACTCAATATTTCCTTTAAGAATTTTATCGTTCTTCTTAAAATCCTTCTTAAACCTTGCTGTTCTCTGTTTCATGTTTCTCCACTCAAAAATTCCTAATCTGTCATAAAAATGATTCCCTCAAAATTGTTAATGGTGCCATGCCAACATCTTCTGGGTATCCTTTCTAATTTCCTCACTAGTACTAAGGTAATAGACACTTTAAGACACTTATACAGCATTAATGTGAATCACGTAGTCCATGGTACAGGTATTTTTCATCAAATTAATTACATCTGCCTTAAACTTCGTGAATAGATTCATCTCATCATAACCTACAACTATCGTATTTACGAAAACTCTTGGAATTGGGGCGTTTTCAATCAGGAGATTGGCAATTTTTTTCTATTTAATTAGGTACTAAAAACTGCTAAATACCAATTTGCTTTCCAGTTGGGTCGTAAGTAGTGTTGCCCAAATCAAGGATCAAATTTGGTTCGGTGTCTGTCTGTCTGTAGTCAAATCGATGTGACGGGCATATCACCTAGTATCTTTCATCCAATTTTCATGAAAGTTTTACGAATTATGCGGGTTGGTGCCTAGATGGTCGCATATCAATTTTATTAAATTCCACCCGGCACTTCCACTTATGCACGCACAAACGTATTTTTTTATATGCCAATATTTCAGATAGAGTTCATTCGATTTGGCTCAAAGTTGGATAAAAGGTAGGTAATGGTGAAAATAACGTAATGTCAATTTAAATTAATTCTGTCTACTAAATTCTCTTATATATGCGCAAACGTGTTTTCCTTGCTACGCTTATATCTCTAAAACCACTTGTTCGATTTGGCTCAAATTTGGAGGGAAGTTAGGGATTGGTAAACAGATAATCTAGTAGGTATGAATTTTGTCAATTTCTACCCACTACACCTAAAAAAAATTCTTATGCTTTCGGATCAGTAAACGTATTATTTGAAAAGGCTATAGTTTGAAAACTGCGTGTTGAATTTGATCCAGACTTGGATGAGTTTTGGACAACAGTGTAGAAATTACCTAGTATGAATTTCATTTAATTCTATTTAGTAATTAAAATTAATTTAAATAATTGTTAACAATATAATGGTAGTGAAATGAGAAAGGCACTTATGGGGTTATAAAATCTTAGGTTTTATTCAAAGAGTTAATTTATACTGTATTATTTTGTCGATTCCAAACGTTCTTGGCATGATACTTCCTACCGTTACGTGTAATTTTCAATAAATTTAAATTAATTTTTACTCTGAGTTTGTAAAAAAGAATAATCTTATTTGTGATTGTGTTTATTTCTATTGAACTTCAACTAGCTCGTCGTGCTATCAAGTTTCTGTGTGATTTTTAAATATATTTTTAAATTACAGCTTAAATATTTTTTTCTCTGACTGAAGAAAAGTATTGGTCTCGTTAACTCTGAAAATACAAAAAGTTTAGTTTTTCTTATGGATGTTTTGTACCATTCATTTTGGAGTGGAAACATACCGATTACTGTTAGTGCAAAAGGTCGTATGTAAACATTTTCAACTTTTAATTATATTTGTGCTAAAAATGACATTTTGTATTCTTCAACTGATATAAGCATTCTGCTACGAAGAAAAACAGCAGAGGGCAATAAATTATGAAATTATACTATAAATCATAAACGAAACATTAATTTTTGTGATTTCCTCTAAAACCCTCAATGTTTACGTACGACCTTTTGCACTAACAGTAGTGGTATTCATGTTCAGTACGCATTGGATTTTTTTTTTTAATTCCGAATCAGCAAATATGCAATCTACTTATGCGAACCTTTTTAGCATTTTAGTATTCGCTGATGAACAAAACTCGTGGACATCAAACCCGTATGCGTTAAGGGATTACTGGATTTCCGAAAACGGTTTCCTCCAGAGATTTTATTCTCACGCGAAAAATTTTAGACCTTGTAATATAGATATTTTTTAGCCAATGCAAACTGTGAGGAAGCTGTACTGATCTTACCTGGCTGACGTTTTTTTTATAGCTATAACAATGTGTATAATTGATTTTGTAAATGAATATTCTAAGAAATTTTATTTTGCCGAAGTAATTAATGGCTATATCTTAATTATAAGTGTAAATTAATTAGTTTTGTGCTTAGAAGGAAATTAATGGAGTATAATGAAATAATAAAGCGTTTTCTCATTTCAATTTGTCTAATCGCTCGTTACTTAACGGACATCTCGTAATATTTGATAATCTGAATAATTCTACTTAAATTAGCCGCCTATTAGCCTGCTAGCCGCCACAAAAAAGCTTCAAGAAGATTTAAATAAAATATATGGCTGGACTTAACAAGGAGTTAACAAGTTGAAGTTGAATGCGGAAAAGACTGTTCCTGTTTCTATGAAGAGTTGAAGGGGCTTTATTCTTCCAACCGCCGTAAGTATTTCCTGGCATCCTTCCTCTTCCAAGTAATTCACTCCCGCCTTCTTTCATACATCGCCGAGCTACTTCAATTTAAATCCTCTGTCCACTCCCGCAATACCCGTTCCCGGTCCTCAGATCTATATATAATGGCCCACCGAACCGCTGCTTTGGATAAATCATTTATTATTCGATCCTCTTCCCTATGGGACTCCATCCCTCCCCACATCCGTCAATCCAAAACCCTTCCTACCTTTAAATCCCAACTGTTTAATCATTTCTTATCCATCCAGTCCTCATCATAAAATTGTAAATAGTTACTACTGTAAATATGTATATAAATTATTAGATTCAGGTTTACAAATTATTAGGTTCTTTATTATTTTTACTTCATGTTTATTTTCAATTTTTTTATTTTTATTATTAACTGATGTAAATTAGAAAGTAACTTATAATTTCTCTAAATATTTTTTTATTTATTTTATTTTTTTACTATTTAATCAAACTATACTCTTGTTTATGTATCTCCGAGGCTCCCCAGCCCACATTTTTGTTTCTCTGTATTATTCTAAAGGGACTCGTCCCAGAATAAATAAAGCATTATTATTATTAAATGTTTTGGAATAATAAGGTTTATAAATTAGAAAATTCGTGTTTCTTGTTGTCATTATTTTTAGAATCAGGAAAGAAATTTCATATATTCAATAATATCTTACCCAAAAAGCAATGTTTCATTTATGCAATGACCTGCAATAGCTTTCAGGGAAAATTGAGATGTGAAGGCCAGCTGCAACGATGTGGTCAATATTTGGCGATCTATTACCCTTTTTGTATCAGTGTCAAATATCATTAATGTAAATATTTGAACCCCTTTTATCTAATTGAAGAACTTCGTCTAAAAAGGTTTTAACTAACGTTTGTTTTTTTATACTTTTCCGTTAAAAAAACTTGCCAATGACCAAATCAACATATTTTCAGGGACTATATACTTCCAACGAACAAAAATGACTGGCGATGATTTTTAATAAAACAATGAATAGTATTCGTGAAATACAACTTGCTATGAAGTAACAGTTATTTTGTTAATCCACTATTTAATAAATATGCTGTTTCTTCCTCATGCTTAGATAATTCAGTTTTGACCAACTAGGTTGAAGTTGTTGGTAATCATAATATATAGTTTTAAATTTTTAATTAGTATCACTCGAAATTTCATGATTATTTTTCACCATTTAGGTAGAAATGTTTTATTAAAGAACTGGTGTGTTGCGCGCATCACCCAAGTTTCATTTACTACCTTTTGGGTAGAAGTTAATTTTTGATCTTTTAGGGTTAATAATTTAAGTTTATAATAATCCCCGTGAGAAAGAAAACCATATCTATTTCTGTATATGTTGAGGGGAGCCAATGTTCCATAACTTTGAGATATTATAATTTGTATCTTAGTTACTTTTTTTACACTTTTTTAGATTTGTTCAGGGAGCCAATTATTCATAACTTTGAGCTATTAAAATTTGAGTTTTAGTTACGAAATTATTTAATAAAAAAATAGACATGGCGTTTTTACCTCCACGGCATAGAATTATGAATAAATATATTCTTCTTCTTCTTAAAAAAAAGACTGCACATAATCACTTTTTTTTAATATTAAAATTATATAAGCCTAGGAGCAAAGACCTAAACAGGGTGCTCATATCAAAGAAGGTTTGAATAAATATCAGGAAAATTGTATGCTATTTTAAATCAAATGAACCTTATCTGCTATTCCAAAGCTGCTGAAATAAAATATATTAGTTCAGCTAGGGTTACACACTGGTATATTTTTCAACTTGTATTTATGGGTGCAAACATGTAGCAAACAAAAATTCTAACTCGGACCACTTTGTTAAAACATTTGTTCAAGAACCTCGACATTCTGAAACTGTGTAACGGTAAATCCTAGCAAGACAAATACTTATAAAAATGTTATTATCGGAGAGTAAATAAATAACATTAAATTGTGTGCCGAATGCGTACTACAAATTGATAATTCGCTTTGGTTCTATGAAGCTGAAAAAAGAAGATTTTTAATAGTTTTGTCAAAAACTGAAATATAATACTACAAGAACTCTAAAAGGAAAAATCCTCATTTATCCTCATTATTAAAATATAAAATAGTTCATTTATTCTGTCACAGGTACTGAAAATTACATATAATTATGATAAAGTTTTAATTTGAAAAACATGCTGCAAATTATTTCACAATAGCTTATTATTTCCAAACAATTATACATCTAAAGTAACATTACCTTCCTAGTGATAAATAAAAAGTGATTCCAATTATTGGACTAAAAATTTTTTTTTAATCAATAAAAAAACTTATTTTAACTTCATTAGTTAACTTATTAAACTTAGTCAATTAAAAATTAGCATTACTTTAGTAACACATTAAAAAATCAAAAACCACAACAAAGGATATAACCTATAAGGGTATACCTAAAGGATATATATCTTTGCTCTTAATTGTCCGATTTCAACGGTTTTTTTAGGAAATTACATAAACTTTTAAATAACCGTTTAAATACAATATCAACAAAAAACTTTTAGAGTTATTCGGAATCTAATTTTACCATCCCGCGTAACTTTTTCCCCAGCTTCTTTTCGTTGAAGTGTGTTATATAGATAAATTTAAAGTGCATCGAGATGAAGACTTTAGTGAAGTTTCATTGAAATCGGTACATTCGTTTAAGCGCTAAAATCTAAAGCAACGCAGGTTTTTCGGTTGCCATCTTAAAAGGAAAAGGCGGATAGAAATGTCGATGTAGGAGGATCATCCTCGGGTGACCTCTAATTTTAAATCCAAATTTGAAAAAAATCGGTCCAGTTGTTTCGGAGAAAATGCGCGGACGGTGGAGGGACAAAAAAATTGTTATTCGTTTTTCGAATTCTACGTATTCTGAAACGTAAAACTTCAAACTTTCGTGCGATCACAATGGATCATTATTGAAAATAATAAACAAATAAATAAATATATATATATATATATATATATATATATATATATATATATTATAAAAAAGAAATTAAATATATATGTCAAGGTGGTCAGATATATATATATCTGACCACATTCAGCAATTTCTTTTTTTACATATTCCACATTTTCTAAATGGCTTCTAATTCATAGTTAAATTGGTATTCACAACAGCGATGTTGATCATCTACAAACTCCAAATAATTTTTAATTATTTATTATTATTATTTTAATTATTACTGACTCGTACTAATTTTTATACAGTTCGCAATGTCTTGTTTTATTGAAATGTCTCCTCGAGAAATCGTAGAAAAACTTTTTAAATGATTTTTAAGAGAATTTTTAAATGATTTTTGTCGTTTCTTTAGGAAATACATAATTATAACCCTAAATTGAAACGAGACTGTCTGAAACTCCATTAAGATCGACAGAAATGTTTCTTTTCAATTCAGATAATTGTCGAAACTATGAGGATACCAACTTATTAGTTAAATATAAATCAACTTTAGGATAATTAATCATATTTTGTCCCAAAAAAAACATTTTCATTGAAATCGGTACATTCGTTTAAGCGCTAAAATCTAAAGCAACGCAGGTTTTTCGGTTGCCATCTTAAAAGGAAAAGGCGGATAGAAATGTCGATGTAGGAAGATCATCCTCGGGTGACCTCTAATTTTAAATCCGAATTTGAAAAAAATCGGTCCAGTTGTTTCGGAGAAAATGCGCGGACGGTGGAGGGACAAAAAAATTGTTATTCGTTTTTCGAATTCTACGAATCCTGAAACGTAAAACTTCAAACTTTCGTGCGATCACAATGGTTCATTATTGAAAATAATAAACAAATAAATAAATATATATATATATATATATATATATATATATATATATATATATATATAAAAGTTATGCTGGGAACCATTTTATTTTCCATTTTCCTTCACAATTGAAATTAGGATTTTCAATCTGAATTTAGTATACAATTATTGAAAATGAGGCACTATCATGAATTCTTCAAAATTTCAAAATACAATATATTGTAGGTATGTAGAAATAATTATAGTTAAAATGTAGAAATATGTAATTTAGAAGGAGTTATAGGAGAAAATGATGCTGTTATAGGTTATATTTTGGTAGGAAACAGTGTTTAAGAATAAGTCCGAAATTCACGAATTCTGTGCTGACATTAAATATTTCTGAAGTTTCATCAAAACAGTGAAATAGGTTAATAGAAGTTGACTGCTTAGAAATAAGGGTCAACAAAATAATGGATCTAACATGCCACTTTTAAGGGGAAAGAAAACACTATAATAGCTTAGGCCAGGTTGGAAAAAAAAAAAAAAAAAAAAAAAATGAATGCAGGAAACAAGTTTACTAATTGAAATTAGTTAGTATACAAACATATTTATCTTGGTCAAACACTCGAAAATGCAAAGATAATTGTATTACGGCATTCTGATACACTCAAGCATTTAAAATTCTGAGATTAGTGAAGTTTGAAAAATGATTGGTTTTTTTTTTTCATTAATTCTAACTTGTTTTGACTATTTCGTATATACTTATAAAAAACTATAATTTCCCCCAAACGAATTGTCATAAATATTATTTTTTTTATGTTTCCGTAAGATAGTAAAATAAATTGATCCATTTTTCATACAAGACGCCCCTTAAATGTTCCTTTTAAAATAACGACAAACAGTGATCTGGTTCAACAATTACATCTTTTAGTCGATAAAATACGAATTTACAGCAATTCCACTATTATATATTTCAAGATGTGACTTTTTTTTTACAACGTTTTAAAGATCAATCAAGATCAACAATCATTAAAACTATCTTTTTCTTTTTTAAGGCTCTGAAATCAATAAATAATTAACTAATCTAAAGATTTCTCGCAGAGTTCTTCAGTTGTAAATATCCAGAAAAATACTAGTAAAAAAAATCATGTTCAGTTGTTTGCTTCCAAATTCGACTAACTTTCGGTTTTTTTTAAGAGGAAGAGGCACCCGAAGTATGTTTGAATTGAATATTTATTTATTACATTTTATAGAGATGAAGTTGATATTGCATTATTGTGAAATATAAAAGTCTTGGATTCAACGTAAATTATTTCCAGTTCCTGTTATTATTTTATAATTGCGGCTTTCATGTTTTTTAAAATTTATAAATATATATAATTTTTTCAACTATACTTCAGGTAATACAAATGCACTAGATCATTTTTTCATCAATTTGAGCGAAATTCGGATGTATGAACAATTGTGTTTACACAATTGGTGAAAAAACACACAGGTTAGACGTTAATCTAACACAACCTACGACTCATTATACGTGATTTTTTTCTGACTTTCATTCGACTTAAGACAGAAAACAATAAAAAATATATTATTTTCTTTCGGCATATCATGAAAAATTCTGAACGGAGAAGCATGTATTCACTTTACTTATTTTATGCGAAATAATTTAAATTATTAAGTAGCTGACAAGCTTAAGGAAATTCCTTGGAACATTTATGAGTAAAAACTTAAATATTCATGTTATTATATCTTTCTTGTATTTATCTTACAGAACTATTTCTTATCTTAACAAGATATATTTCAAATCCATGAAACATTCATCTAAATTTAAAAGAATTATAATTTATATAAATGAGTAAATTTGCACCAATAATTGACAATGTTTGATATGGAATGTTCCTGGCTGACAGGGATGAGAACAAGAGTGTAATTGTCCGAAATAAAGTGTTGAAATTTTATATTATTGATTTTAAAATACGTATTAACAAAAATTACTTTTAATTTATTATAAAACTATCTTCGGTTCGTTTCTTGACTTAAATTTATCGATAAATGGTCACTATCAAGAACCAGTTTTGGGCAAAAGTATAACCTATTTTTGATTTATATTTTATCTAAATCTCTAACATTTTCTTTGTAACTAGTGAGTGGTGAATGATCCTACTTTTATATATACACCGACAGGCAAAAAATTCCACCCACTTGATTTTTCCATGTTTTCATCTAAAAATATTTCTGTAAAGTTGTATTTGTATATAATACATGGTATTTGTAGATAATACTTAGTATTTATGGAATTTTATAATCTTTTTTACCTTTAATAATCAAAATGTGATTGGGTAAGAAAGATTAGAGAAAAAAAATGAAAAACGAACCATTATTATTCTAAAAGAAATTAATTACATCATCACTACTTCTTGAAGACGCCTCGGCTTACTTTCCACCAATCGGGAAATGTCCCTTTGCTGGAGGATAGCCCATTCCTCCCGAAAAGCATTTTCAATGTCCTGCAGTGTATCAGGAAGTGTTGCACGCGCTCTTATTCGTCTTCCGAGGTTATCCCATAAATGCTCAATGGGGTTAAAATCTGGAGAACGTGCTGGCCAGGCTAAAACCTCAATATTATTCGTTGAACTATGCGGGCGACATGTGGGCGTGCATTATAATAGAACGATCGCCGATTTCGTTGAGGATAGCCAACACATGAGGTTCCGAAGTCTCATCTACATAGCGAATGGCCGTCAAAGACCCTCCAAGAACAACAAACTATTCTGTGCGGCGCTCTATTGAAACCCCAGCCCACACCATTAAGGAACCACGTCGGAAAGGTTGGTTCTGGGAAAAATTACAGGCTGCATATCTTTCGTTTCTTCTTCTCCACACCCTTTCACGCCCATCTGGAGATCGAAGAGCGAATCTTGACTCATCTGTAAAAGGTACAGCACTCCATTCGTCCATAGTCCAATGGCTGTGTTCTCGAGCAAAAGCCAGCCGTGTTACTCTGCTAGTTCTGGTCAACTCTTGTCCTCTTACAGGACGAAAAGCCATTAATCCATACTCATTTAATCTTCTCAGAGCGTTACGTTCAGAAATTTGCACACCTCGAACTTCTCCGATCTGATGAATCGCTTGAACAACGGTACGGTGCCGGTTTCGAAAAATACTCAAAGTCAAAAACCAGTCATCCCGTGGTTCTGTTACCCTAGGCCGTCCAGAACCGGGCCTTCTATTGTAAGAACCAGTTTCCCGAAAACGCCTGACGGCGTCTCGTAAAGTTTCATATGGAACTTCGATGGCATTAGCTGCATATCTAATGGAACGTCCATCATCAATAAGTGCCACACCACGCGCAACATTCTCAGCACTAAGAGGCATTTTTAAACTTAATATTGATAAAATTAAAAGCTGGAGACTAAGAAATGTGCTGCAAGAAACGGCACTGAACTAATGATACTGAATAAACATTTTGATTCCATAGAAAGTAAACATTGGAATCTAGAATAATTTCATTGAATTAAGGATTGAAGGTTATTGTCCTCTATATTAACATTCCTAATTGAAAACAAACAAAAAGATTACCTATTTATTCATTAAAAACAATAGACCAATCCAAAGCAGAAATATTTTTAGATGAAAACATGAAAAATTCAAGTGGGTGGAATTTTTTGCCTGTCAGTGTATCTATATATTTGATATAAAGCTCCAGTAGCGGAAATCCTACAAATTTTCAATTCATTCATCAAGATAAGGTAAAAAATATAAAACATAATGTAAAAACACTCCAAGAATATATTTCTAGAAAAATCAAAGTAGTCTAAGAGAAAAAGTCAAACCTAATGCAGGCATGGTATCCTTACTGATAGATGGTCGTTCCTGGGACACTAAATGAACCGTTAGGTATTTTCCTAATTTGACACTTATTATTTCGGTTATGGTTTCTGGAAAACCTAAAGAAAACCGGACATACATAAGAGGAGAAAAAAAAAACCCAGTACCACTACAGCCTATGAAGAGTTCTTGAGTTCAGTACTATTTAGGGAAAGCACTATTTAGGAAAAGCACTATTTCTTGGTCTGAGGTTGTGCAAGAAGGTGATTTGACCAAGATCACGCTCAAACGCCAGATTTTCCCCTTAATCAATTATTTTAATAAAGGGTACCCACTTTATGGAGGCTGGGTGTGCCCCAGGAGGGTCTACTTACCCACCAGGGTCGCCTCACAGCCAATGAAACAGAATAAATAATTTTTTTGCCATAAGCCGGAATTAGAACCTGGGGCCTTAAGGATTGGAAGCTCAGACCTACCACTGAGCTACTCCATTTCCTCAAGGAGAAAATATAGAGACCAAAAATTTATGAAATAGAGGTCTAGGAATTCCTGAAATCTTATTTTTCCCATTTTTCTTGGACGATTATTTCATTGTGAGCTAAATGTGCTTTTACCTTAATATGTAAAAACTTAATTTCTTAAACATATTTTTCACTCAAACAAGTTATATCTATAAAAATAAAAATGAAGATATATGTTCGATTTATTGCAAAAAGCTATAATATGACATTTCATAATCTTAAATCACTATCGATGAATTTTACATTTTTGAAATCAGAAAAATGTGTGCTTGATGATGCTATATTTAATTTTAGTGCACATGACATATTTTTTATTTATCGATAAATTGGTTCGAAAATCAATAAAATGTTTTTAAAAGTTTAGAAACATCAAAAATGTATTTATTGACTTTTTGCGATAAATTAAATATATTTTTTATTTTTGTAATATTTAAATATATTATGATAAAAAATAAGGTAACTTACTTGATGCCTTCCTGCCCCGTTCGACCTGCGAAGCCTCCATGTCCTGCCCCTGGTCGTTGAGGCTGACAACAGAAAGTAGAATCCATCAGTAAGCAACAAAACAGTCACCAAACTATTGCAATATCCAACTACAATATATTATCAACCTACTAAAATACGGCTAGAGTCATGAGGCTTATGCTTGTGAAAGAATGAGAATCAAAACCAGGAGTTAACAGATACCCTTATCTTAATGTTATTTTTTATTTTATTTTATCTCGAAAGGGAGATTGATTTGTACAGATTTTGTAATATTTTGTTTTCACAAATCGGATCAAGAAATGTTTTAAAATAAATATTGATAAGTAGATAAGTTACGATTAATTATTTATAAACGTCAATTCTCTGATGGCTCTAAGATATCAAAAGTGTCCATGAAGAAAAATTGACTGTTATCTACATTTTTGATTATTGCAACAACAAATATTTATAAAACTTGCAGATCACATCTCTTTCACGTTTATCCAATAACGGCGTATACAATTTTTTTTCAGATTGAAAGTAAAAAAATGGCCGACTGAGCTGATTTGTTCTAACTAAGCCTTCAAAAATGACTTCATCAAAAATAATTAAGTAAAAAGCTTTTTAATTGATTAATATTAGAGGTTCATTCATTATATCTCATTCATTCTGAAACAGAAGTCAGAATTTAAGAGAGTAAATGTTAGCAAAACACTACCTTATCACACGAGCCCACCTAAAAGCTTTTAAGTTTTTAAGGATTTAGAATGATAACATTAAAACATTCAGGGCCCCTCATAAATTACACAAACTAACGCTTATCTTGGTTTTTATGACCTCTGTAATGGATTTATAATTTTGAAGTTACTTAAGATGTTTTTAGTTTTATGCGTAAATTCGTTTTTATTTAATAAATATATATATATATATATATATATATATATATATATATATATATATATATATATATAAATATATATTTATAATTAAATATTTTTACTTATATCGCTGATACATAAAATAGAATATATTGGGGTGAAAGATGTATATTTAATATCTTACATCTAATATAAGAATATATCTGTTATACTTGAAGGACGTTTTTTTTTCTATTCCTAATTTATAAAATTATATATCTATTTCTGTTTAATATTCTATCTCGTTTCAATCAATAGAAATAGAAAAACAACCTTATTCAGGGACGAAGTACTTTAACTATAACTGATATATTCTTATATTAGATATAAAATATTTGATATATATATATATATATATATATATATATATATATATATATATATATATATATATATATATAATATAATTCTCACTAATAGACTTTATGTTTAAACCATATTAGGAAACCGTGACATATTTAATCGTATATATCTATATATTTTTATCAAGAAAGTCTCTTCACTATTGGTAAAGCTTGCTTTACTATTAATTGCTATTACATAAACTATTTGCTTCGTAAGTAAAGGCTACTCCAAGGCCACAGCTACATCAAAAAATTGCCTACAAAATAGTTTTATAGATTAAAAATAATAATTCTCTAGTAGCTAATAATTTTTTATTATTTCAATGGAATTTACAAGTGTATTACATAGAGAATACAATAAGTAAATGTGAAATTGATAACATGGCATGTACAACATGAAGAGAAACTACCCATTGGTAGAACTCAAATTAGTAGTAGCTAATAAAAATACAAAATTTCCTGGCATTTAAAGGAAATTTTGTCAAATCTATAATTCGCTCTTTATTCAATTAAAAACGAGTCTTACTAAAAAAAAGCAAAAAAAAAAAAAAAAAAAACATTAATTCTCTGATTTTCTAACGAATGAATATATGTACGAGTACTAGGGGAAGTGCCCCTTGTTAGCCTAACGGCTGACCAATTCCAGTTTACAAATTACATAACTGTTCATTTAATTGTACTACATGTTGCTCAAATTGGATATATGTAACTTACATGTATTCTATAGTTCCTATTATATTATTTCTTATCAACGTAATATAAATGGAACTAAACAACAATTTGGACAAACTTTTATTTCTATAAAAATCTGTATTATACATCGCGACTTTTTATCACTTTATATTATTAAATAATTATAATTCTTCTTCTTTTGAATTGGTAATCATAATAAGGGAGAAATAATTCTGGGAATAAGATGTGTGTTGTCTTCGTTGAGGTCCGTCCCGCTTCGAATATGTAAAATAAAATATTACACGACCACTAAAAACTTTTATACATGTGTGAGTGTGTGTTTTTGTGCATCATAAATGCTCTCACTGTTTCAATGTCTGCGAAATATTAACTCCAGTGGGAAAATATTGCTTGAAAAATCGATGGCTTGATCCTTTACTCAAGAAAATTCTAATTTCGTATAAAAAAAAACAAACAGACTGGAAAACAGTCGAAAAAAAAAACTTAAACAATGCAAGAATAAAATAGAACCAGTGCCGGCCTTAGACATTTGGCGTCCACAGGCAATGACGTCGTTCTCGATAATAAATAAATTAAATTTATTTCTAAAGTTATTTTATATTATGTTGTAATTTAATTTTATTTCGTCCAATATTTCTCTAATACAGTTGCTTTATTCAGAGGTTAAAATGAATTATTTTTATACGCTTTGTATTTTTTTTTTTAATTTCTAACAAGTGAAGGAAGATCGACGAGCGTCCATTCAGGTCGGCGCCCCGAGGCAATTGCCCTGGTTGCGCCACCCTAAGACCGGCACTGAATAGAATCACTGCGATCAATTCAAGTAAAATCTTATTCTAAGGAAACATTTTTTTCAAAATAAAAATTCAATTAATTATATTATTACCCATTCCATTGCTCCCTCATTTCTTACTGAAATGTGAATTAAAATATTTTAATATCAGTGAAGTGGCAATAAAATGAGCCTCAGATGATTAAAAAAACAAAGAGAGCTTTTTTGACGACTGTAAATATCGTATGAGCTCTAGATCGAAATTAATTTTCAGTATTTTATTAAAAAATTATTTTTTACCGAAATCGTAAATTATTTTTCGTACGTACGTCATCCATGTCCTAAACATGTTTCGGATCATATTGCTTCTTATCGTTGACTATGTGTAGTAAAACTTTGAAGTTTGTTGTTCAGTGTAAAAATAATTTCGTGCATGTTTTTGTCCAGATAAAATAAATATTCGTGAATGAATATGGAACTGGTCTGAATATATTTTGTTCTGATGTTCCTCATATGCTAAGTGTTGTGTAATATTTTTACATTTAATTCGTACGGATATTTCCACTCGTTTAATAAATCAGTAAAATTACTTTTTAATAATTATATGGCCCATAAGGATATGTCAATAATATATAATTGCTGTACATTTCTCATGAGCTTTAATTAATTATACAGAAATAATTAAAGAAAACAAATACCAAACATGACTGTTATATGAATCACTTTTTTTCTAAAGTGAAGCCTAATCGATTTTCATTGAAATCGAGATAAGTATATAAATATATTTAAAAAAATCAATTCGATGATGGAATAATTTTTTTTTTTTCTTTTCAAACACGAACCTAAATAATAAAAAAGTGATGTGAAAATAAATTTATTTCCAAAACTGCCCTTTTTGTTTCAACAAAGTTAATAAAACTTGCATTTCTTAAGTATTTTGAAAAAATAAAAATAAAATATTCATCAAAAGATTTTTCAACCGTTTTATTAAAATGAAAACTCTCTTTTGAAAAGAAATTTATTTCATTGCACCATTATTGTAACGAAAAAAAAAGAAGAATTTTTTATTAATTTATTAATTAATTTTTGAAGGTTGATTTTATAATATCATACACCAATACATATCATACACCACCTGAATCATACACCATTTTTTTCTCCCCTAAACGAACCCAAATCAACCTTTTTTTGTTCGAAAATCCTTTCCAAAAGTGACCCTATTTACTTAAGTTTCAACGTTTTAAAATTATTACTGTTATAGTCACTAATTTTCGAAAATATGTGATAAAAATAATGAGTTTCTTGTTTTATTTTTTAAAAAATATATTGATTTTTATATTACAATTGGAATTCGGAAAATGATATTTCGCGTAGTCAATGATGATTAGGGACTACTTTGGAAATAACGACTCATAAATAGTATTTTAATCTGTCAGATGTTCAAACTTCCAGGTTTGTTTATTAATACACACACGCGGGCATACACACCTATACGGTAAACTCTTCATGGAATATCAACAAAAAGCATTATTTTGGTTGCGACATATGATCTTGTTGAGTTCCAAATTTTTAAAAGAATATATCTGTACTCCGGAGGTAAACAATACCATGTACTTTTTTAAAAAAAATTTTTTCAGAATAATCAATATTCCATAACTTCCAACTGTTATAATTTGTTTCTTAATTTCCAAATCTGCAGCACGTAGGTAAAGGAAACCGTGTCACTTTTTCGTTCAGTAAATTGATTTTCCATAACTTTAAGGTATTAAAATTTATTTCTTAGTTGCTAAATTATTTAATTAAAAATTGGACATGATGTTCACAACCTCCGGGGTACAGATATTATATTACATAATTAAAAATAATGAACGCTCTTGAAATAAATTATTTCTTAATGTTAATATATAAGTAATGATGAAAAAAACCTCTACGTGTCACTTATTAGATAACTAATTGTGTGAGTGCTCACGTTGTTGTGCAATATATTTTCAGGTGTGCATTATATTAATAAATTATTAAAATTTGGGAGTAGTGTGAGAATTAATGATAAAGAATGTGTGAATATCTTTTTTCTATCAAATCAAAGGAGTTTAAAATAAGAACGAAAATATAACAACAAACGATGCTTGTTGCCGCGCAGCTAGCGGAAAATTGCTGAAATAACCAAAGCAGACCGAACCAATCTCGAGGTAAGTGACCTCTTAAGTAATATTCGTAACAATGCTATACACTCTTTTATTTTAACACCCTTTTAAACTCGTTTAACAGTGTAATAATTCGCGATAGGCCTTGTCACATAGAATATAGATTTCTGAAATACATAGATATAGTTTGCTAGTAGGTTCATAAATTTCTTTCAAAGAACCCTCTACATTTTCTTGGCATGCAACCTGAGAGTGCGATCGGAAACGCTTTATACCGCTTTGCCAATTTCGGACAATTGGCATTTTAGAAAATGGTTCAAGGTCTTGAAAAGAGGTAATTGATCGCTTAGAGTTGTTGCTGCAGAAAATCCATTTTTAAGCCTTGAAGATATTGCATGCTCAATCCAAAATCATATCCTTTTTTTTTATTAACAATCCTTCTGTTATTTTTTTTTTAAGGATTTACAAATTATCTACACTATGTATAATATGAAATGAAAATATACTTTATTATTCTGGAACTGTTGCCCCTTTATGACAAATTATAAGTACAGAGTGCATGTCTGTGTAGTCATAAATAAATTAAATATTTACAATAGTAGTTAATTAAAAGTAAAAATACAGAGTAAATAAGAAAGAGAAAGAAAAAGGGAAGAAAAAGCGTAGATATATAAGACAAACAAAGGAAACTAAAATAATAGTCCCTGGACGTACTTAAATAGTTCTTTTAGGTATATTTCGTTATCAGTCGGATTGAGAAAAGAATAAGTATTTAAAGAGGAGAGGTTTCAAAGAGGAAACTGATTGTGCGTCCCGAATATTAGGAGATATGGGGCTTGAATTGCAAAGAATTTGTCAAACGCAGGAGTTCGGTGAGGGGAAAGATAGAGGTCAGAACTACGAGATATAGTGGGACGGGAGTGGATAGAGTACTCAAATTGTAAGCTGTGAAAAATATAGGAGGGTCGATTAGTACTAATGACCTGGTACCGAAAGGAAGCTAGGAAGTACTGGCGGCGATAAGATGGATAGAGCCACTTAAACTCGGTATAATACTGGTTAATATGCGTATCTCTTGAAATTACGAAAACAAAACCTATTGCGCAATTCATTAGGCGTTTAAGTTTGGCTTCGAAATATCCCAAGTTTCCACCGTACACCATACATTCAACCATAGTCAAAGTGAGAAAAAACAAGAGAAGAAACCAGGAGTTGACGGGACTTACATGGAAGGTGATAACGTAGACGATTGAACTGTTTTAGGGTGGAGATAGTGCGACGAGAAATTTGGGAGATGTGTGGTTTCCAGAAGGGGTTTGATCAAAAGTAACACCTAGGTTTTCAACGGAAATATGGAATAACACGGTGGTATAGATTCTCTTTTAGGCTCACAGGAAAGACGGATTTTGTTGAATGAGGTACCAAACGAAAGGGCGTTTCATATAGAACTGACGAATCCCAATTTCGATCTTTAAATTCCTATAACCGATATGGTGTAAATTGCAAGTTGGTGAGAATGACAATGGCTTGTGTAAATGACCCTAGTCGTAATACAAGGAGAAGTATCTGAAGCCTTCAAAGTTCGAATATGCTTCGAATACGGCAGGGAGATGAACTACCACCAATGTTGTTCAACTTAGGAAAAAGTGATAAGAACAACAACACAGGAGAATGGAGGGGCCTCCCCTCTCCATTCCTATCCATATCCCTATTCCTCCCCCCCCCCTCTCCTTGTTATATCTTTATGCTTAATTTTTATTTTATTTTATATATTTTTCAGTCAACGAGCGGAGGACCCTCAACTCCAAACATCTTATCAAGACCTTAAGTGAGCAGGAAGAGATAACCAACCAAAATCATTCAACGCACCTTCAAATACCACAGGTAGAAAAAGGTCAAGGTAATTCAGAGTATCGTTCCGCTAGTGCATTGGTCCGATATGACACTGATATCATGATTTGTTTTGTTTCAGAGAAATCGGAAAAAAAAAAAAATGGAGGGGTCCACGTACGAATGAATCAAAATCCTTGGGTACGCAGATGACAGCTGTCTTAAGAAGAAATCAAGAAGGCATTGAGAAACTCTGATAAAAGAGGCAGTGCAATGAAGACAAAACAAAATATATGATAATCAGCCGAAAATTCCACCCCAATAACAGAATCTGCGTAGATGGAAAATTATTCCCGATATTCAAAAAAATCTAATGCCTCGGCTCCACAATAAAATCAATGAATGACCAACGGGCAAAAATAAACCGGCGTATAACTAGCCCAAACAGAGCTTTCTTCTCTCTTTCAAAGGTATTAAAATACCGAAAAATCTCGAGAAATCTCAAATTAAGAGTGAACAATGCCATGATAAAACCAGTTCTAATATATATCCAAACCCGGTCTCTACGTTTTGACTGAGAGAGATTTCCCTCAGATCACGAATGCCGAAAACTATCCGCATTTTAAAGATTTTATTTCAAAATGTAAATTCATTATAGGCCCACTCATTCCTCTTAAGGAACGAGAGGAGGTGCAACGCCTGGAAGGCCGCCGGAGAGAGTAGCAGAAGAAGACCATGACCCAACCTAAATAAATGCAACCAAAATATGGACCCAGTTTATGACATTAAAATATAGTTTTTCTAGCAGCATTGTTTTGTTACGCAGAAACGCTTAACATCTCACTGCTGCTAAAACCCGTATTGCCTATCAGGCACGGCAGGGATAAATAAATAAAAAAGGGCTAAAAGTTAAAAAATAAGTCAGAAAAATATGATATAGATAGGAATATGTAAATAATCCGAGATAAAAAGATACTTTGGAAGTAAACTCAAGATAATATTAAAATAAACAATAATACTCTATGAGAAAAATAAATAAATAACTATTTAAAATTACAAATAAATTAACTGTAAGAATGGTGCAAATAAATAAATAAAATAAATGAGAAGCAATAAAAACAACCGAGCTAAGAATAACTCATGTGATTTTTTTTAATAATATAAAATAATTGGAGTGTAGGCTATTTTTCAATGTTTACATGTTTTTAGGAGATTGAAAGAATGCGCCTAAATCGTTTGCATTGAGTTACCTAAGCTTTTCAATTTAGTCTGTTATTACTCATCGTTTTGAAATGTTTGCCATAATTATTATTTGGAATCGTTACCTGCAGAAGGTTGTTATTTTCGTGAGATCATCAATTAATCGATTCTTTGAATTGGCATTTATCTATCCAGTTTGTATTAGCACTGAAATGGTTGGAAATGAGTTTTTAGAGACAGGGTATCTAAAACTTTTAAGTGTTTTTTTTTCCAAATCCTCCTTTATCTGAACTTTATTTAAATAAATACAATATGTAAGTATAGAATATACAAATATATTTCTTTTGCTTAAGTGTTACATTTCTTTGATATCAAATGAAATACTCACCTATAATTAACGTGTGTTAGTGGTGTGAAAAAATCTTCGAGCAAACCAAATTTTACGTGTTTTTTTCTAATCCTCCTTTATTTGAACTTAAACAAATTAGAATATATCAGTATACAACATACAAATATATTTCTTCTTGCTTGGTCCTTCTGTTTCCCGAGAGCATTTGTAGGAAACTTTTGATCATAACACCTTTCTTAGGTACCTTTAGATTCAGTTTGAAAAACGGGATAAAACAAGTGATTTTCTTATAATCTTATTGTTTTAAATGAGATTGTAATTATAGTCCGACTAAAGACCCCTTATGAGCGATACAGTGCTCATTTTATAAACTTATTAAAAATCGCCTAAAACTTTCTGAATGCCTTAATCTTCATAGTAACTTACAAATTTTTGTATCTACGAAAATCTCAGAAATCGGGCATTGTTTATTTAATTAAATTAATTAATTTGTTGAGGTACCAGAAGCTCTTACATACCCATTTGCTTCGCATTTGAATCGTAATATAATTTGATAACAAAATCGAGAAAAACATGTCTACAAAAATATAGGGTTGTTTTGCCTTATGTATTATCGTTATTTATACCTTCAAGAAGAGATGGTGGTCACATCAAACAGACCAATATTTCTGTAAGCTAACTTCTTTCTTGATTTTGCTGAATTTTACAATTAAATTATATTATGATTCCATTGGAAAGCAAATGTGTAAATATTTTTATTATCTTATTAAATAGATAACGTTTACCTATCTCTAGATTTAAAACACACAATTTCGAAGAATTTTCGTAAATTTGTAAATGTTTATGTTACGATGAAATGAAGCCATTCACGAAGTTATAGATGGGTGTTAATAATTTGATTAAAAGGTTTCTGTGGCACGGACAATACAGTTTTGATTTATCTCAAAAAAAGTTGAGGTTCAAGTGTTCTATCGATACTACGTCTATTCTTACCAGCTATTGAGGAAATCAAAAAAATGTTAATATTTTAACTATTTGTAGAACGATAAGCTGTATTGCTATACAAAGAAATTTAAATATTAGTTGAATGAGATGAACGAGGGCGAACGTACCAGTTATGGACAGGAGACCCAGTGATGAACATGTTGGACTTTAAAGATACCAGTTTTTTCTAGAATGAAGTACAATGCCCTGTATTGACAGCTGTATGAACAAAGTTCCCAAAAGGAAATTTTAAAATGCCTATCATTGTTATTTCTATTGTACTCTTGAGATCAGAGTGTTTCATACCTTGCTACTAACAGTTTTACTAAGAGTAAGTTGAAAATTTATGTTATGTTAAATAAAGATTTTAGAATTTTTCTGACGTATGTCTATAAGTGGTACTGATTCCCTACCCGTTAAAAGAACAATTGAATTTCGTGGTGTCCATCACTAGCGCAAAAAGGTGTTTTTTAAAATGGAGATTATACCTGCATAACTGAATATTTTTACAATTTTTAAGAGTTAAATAAAAAAAGGAGACCTAGAGATTCTTAATGTCAAATAATGAAGTTTATAACTATAATTATTACGGCGGCATAAGCCAAAAAAATCGTTAGCTATGTTCATTACTAGTAGGCTTATCATAATAAATTTCAAAAATAATTAAACAGAGCAAAATAAGCTCAATTGTTTAATTAAAAAAATATAAGAAGGAGCCGGACGGAGGTTTGCGGTCATATAAATACTGTATTATAAAAAAAGGATTTATTCAACTTTTTAAAATTAAATTTATTTAAATTAATTCTTTTAATTAAAAAATAATCAAAAGATAAAACTATCAAATGTTTGGTGTTACAATACACACATATTTTACTTAAATAAATAATAACCAGTTTATTTTCACACAGTTCGTGGTCCATTATCACTCAAATTTAAATTATTTCAATTATTAAATATTTGGCTCTTTAAAATACAAATAAATAATTAATAACTTTGATTAAATTAACGTAGCATATATCTGTTTGAGATAAAATATAATTAATAAATTTGGTAACAAACAGATTTATGATATATTTGAATTATGGACTTTAATCCTACCCGTATTTCAGGCTCCCTAAATCTGGTGGCAGCGTTTGAATGCTTCTTCTCTTGAGTGACATGTCGTCTTCAAAAGGAATACGAGCACAATAAGTCTGTCAAAGTAGAATACGTTATAAATAATAATAAATAAAAAAAGATTTTATAAAATACCCAAAATACCTTTGAGCACAACAGATCAAATTAAATGTTATACTAGCATCAATTGGGTAAATCTTAAAGGAATATCTAAATGATTATTTAGATTGCATTTAATCCTTCATTAGAATAGGAGGTTTCAGAGGATAATTTAAAGAGCGAGTTCGATTATAATCAGACTGAAAAATAAAATTCGAACTCGAAGAAGTAATAACTCGTATCAGCAACAAAACAACGTTATAGTAATGGCAAAAAGTTTTTAATATTCCTAAAATTATCCAAATTTTTGTGCGTTCATAAGATTCTTAGAAGGCATTAAAATTTAAAAATCATGCATTCAAAATTTAATAATACTTATCAGCATCGCGGAATTATCTCTTTCGGACACATCAATCTTTCTTAAAAATATGAGAACTGACTGAAATATGAGGATCGATGGCGTGTAGTTTGGCAGTTACAACATGAAAAATTGGCAGCCATCGATTAGAAAATTATTATAACAATGGCCGCCAAAGAAATAAATAAATAACTGATAAGTTATGAGCTCTGAAGTTGATAAATATAGTTATTTATTTTTTAATAATAACATTTTACTAAACACATTCTTCAGGAAAACGTGTTACATTTCTGCATGAGTTCTTATTAATTTTCGCTATCAAAAACCATGAATAGCTATCATATTTATGGAATAGACGTCTTATTATTAAGAAATCCTTAATAAAAAGGGATGATTAAAAAAGAGTGTAATTACATAAAAAGGGAGTGATAGTAATTATACTATCTATTTATAGAATATTATCTATTTATATAGATGTAAAGATTCTATCTATTTATAGATACGATTTAAAATAGTATTTAGATTTAAGAGAGTATCTGTTTATAGAGTAATTATTAAAAAAAGGAATAATTAAAAAAGACAGAGTAATTATTTAGGCTAGTTAGATATGGAGTAACTGTTCAGAAATCGAGATCTTTGTTCGTTCATCAAACCTGAAAATCTAGAAATAGTTCTTCATCAATGTAGGAAGTAAGAGTACCGATAAGTATCTCTGCATTCTCCCACTTAAATTATTACATAATTATCCAAAGATCTTTAGAGCTATACGAGTTTTACGGAATATTTATTTACAATAGAGCATGAAGACAAAAAAAAATATGATCACATTTTATTAGGTAGGTAGTGTAAGCTCTAAAATTACAAAAATAACTTCGAGCATTAAAAAAACATTATTTGAATTATTCCATTATATAAATATTTGTAAGATCTTATCCATATATCTGTCTCATAAGAGTTCCAGATGCAAATACATCAGATTTTATTTGAACACTAAGGACTTAAAAGTGTTAACACTTTACTATTTTGTAATAAATTAAATAAAACGCATTCATAATTAAATATGTCCTAATACTACGTGAGTCCTCTACACACAAAATATATAACATTATTTTATTTTTTTCAAATTTCCATTTTTTAAAAGTTAATACCATTTTAACGACTACTATAAGTATGTACTAAAGTTAATTCAAGCTCAAAGATGCGAGAAAGAAAGTGTGACTGACCTCTCATATTTTTTTTTTATATTATTGGTAGTCGTTTTACTAGGTTTTTTTTTTAATTTATTTTTGACAAAATTTTAGGATTTAGAGATACTCATTTTTGCTATTAAATGCTTCAGTGCAAGATCTTACTCACCTTATTTCAAGGTGTATATAGTCCCTACTTGTTAAGCCATTTAATAACTCAAATAGGCAATTATGCTAAAGTTATAATCTCCTGATGGAGACATAAGCGAACTAAATACATATTTCTTTAATTATTGCTACTTAAGAAATTCGTATTTGTTTTTTTTTTTTTGGAACCTTTAAATAATATATTGATGAAAGAATTTTAATTTCTTTGATTAGACACTTTCATTAATTGAATTATATTGTCCAAATTGCTTTCATTTTATTCGACTTCACATATAAATAATAATTAATCTATATTTTTAATATTGTGATAAATAATAGTTATTGTGCTTAATATCCAACCACGTTGTTAAAATAACACCGCTTGATGAAAATCTCCAACTTCATTGTAATAATCAAAATCCATAATTTTCTCGATTCCGTAATAGCTCCACTTAAACAATTTTTCGAATAAATATGCCTTTATAAATATTAGCTAGGAAAACAAAAATTATTAGTACTTCATACAATTAAAATAAAAAAAAAACAGAGGGGCAGTTTTTTGGTCACTGTGTTCCATGTCGCAAGTTCTTCCTATAAATATAGAGCTCTTTTTGAATATTAAGCATGTGACAATATGTTTTAATCTCTTTAGTCATTTTATCTGATAGGTTCAAAATAGATATATAAACTTGAACCGAAGAGATGACGAATTTATTTTTCAGATCATTTACTTAAACACTCCACCGGACCCTTAAAATACTAGGAAGACGGATGTAATAAGGGCTGATACTAATAGTCTCTTCTCAAACTCCAGTTGAACGTTTTGTAAAAAATAGTCTTTCAGCCAATGTCATTGCAGAGAAGTTTTTATAAAACGATAACATTAAGGTGAATTAATATAGTTCTATTATCTCCTTTACTTCCTCGATGCTCAGTAATTTTACCAATGTTCAATTGAAGGAGAAATATTAAATTGGCTGAAATGAGTCCTTTTTCACAGAAGTATTTCTTTATACTGCTTAGTGAAAATATCAAGGTCGTGTGACTTCTATGGATAGGTCGGAGAAACGCTGATCATAGGTATTAAAGGATTAAAATGTAAGGAAAATAGTTCGCGAATTGATAGGAAAACAGGTGTAGAGGACACACTCCATGTTGGGGAAGGCATGGACCTCTTCGTTCGTGGAGACCATAGTGGCCGAATAAATAAGGTGCGTTAGTAACCTTTCGTGACAAGCAAGGGTTGGTTCGATTCTGGCCTAAGCGGTTCAAAATTGATTGAGCTGCAGACTCGCACATACTTTCCAATTTACTAAATGGAAATTTTTCTTTAAACTCTTATTAAATGAATTAAAGGGTCCAGAAACTTTTAGCGATTGGTGTATCAATCTACTTCTTTTGCGTATTCATTAAATGAAATAAATACCACATCTCTGCACAACTGTATGCTATAAATAAATAAATCTTTATGATACTCGATTAGAATTCTATTTAGTTTGAATGATCATTTAAAGAGTATTTATTATTCACCACAACTACTACCTCCATTGGCCAACTACGTCTACAACATTGTCCATTGATGTCAAAGTCACTGACCAATAATTTATCCTCAGGGTTATGTTAGATGGGTCTTTGCTTGTTAAGTGTTAATAATGAGATATGTTCAGGGTAGTTTAATTTTATGGAATGAATCATGTATTGAAGTAACGCTTATAATATCATATTGACGATAATATTTTCATGGTTTTGATAACTTATTTGTGATGGGTTATAATAAATAAATGAAGAGATGATTTCAATATATGGCGCTTTTGGAGATTTTACTGGAGAGTTTAATTTCTGAAAAAGTCTACAAGTTCTTTTGAAGAATTTTTACTGTGGAGTTTAATAAATAAAAAACATTACACCAAACCGACAATATGTTATTAAAAATGTCAAATAATGTTAATTTAAAAATCAATAGAATGAACATCGTTCTTAACATAGAGTTATTGTTCTTACGTCAAGACTATCTAAACTAATGATCTATTTCATTTTTTAAAAATAAACATAATTATGATTATATTAATATAATGCCATCAGTTTTCATTTTTTAGAATTTCAAATGGTGTGAACAATATATTTGATAGAAAGCAACGAATTTTATAGTGAATAATTTAAAATTAATAACATAAAATCTGCAAAATATTTTAAAATATAAAACATTCATGTTTATAAATTTTGAAAACTGTACTTCCAAATATAATAAAACATACCAAATAAAATACGTCTTCCTAACGGAGAGGAACAGTCATGGAAAATAGTGAAGCTATTTATTTTACGATTGAAAGAATTTTTATTTTTCCATTAAACTATGAAAGGAAATTGATTATTATTCAAGTTGGCTTCATTGTTTAATAAAACTCATAAATAAATAATAAAAGGTTTACAAAATTTTCGGAATAAGACTAGAGAGATAAGGATAACTAATGACATTTTAAACGTTGACGTTCAATTAATTTAAAAAAATTATAATATGGATATAATAATATAAAATAAATAATTTTCACTGAAAGTTGGTTCTTTTTTCATTAATTAGAAGTTAATCCCTTACAAACTGTAAACGGTTTTTGATAATGGTATACATGAAAATATTATGCAAATGAATACTATTAAAAGTGTGGAGTGGAAGGAGTCTGAAGTACACCTTACTGTAGGACTGGTACGTTTTTTTTTTTTTTTTTTTTTTTTTTTTTTTTTTTTTTTTTTTTTTTTTTTTTTTTTTTTTTTCCTACCCCCGAGGAATTTCTTGAATAAATTCAGTGTGTATATACATGTATATATACATAAATTTTCAACTTTCCTTTTATTGCCCAAGGGCATTTTAAGTTAAGAGGGCTCTGCACGCTGTATGCGTTCTTTGCATCTGTGGCCAGAGGCCTTTTATTATACCACTGGGCGTGGAGGGACCGCCCTGCATACGTTTCAGACTCGGTCAGACACAAAACGTGTCCAAAAAAACATTATTTTCGGGAATGTTGAAAGATTTTAAAGAGAAGGTGATTGAACATTGATGCTATTTATAAGATTGATCCGACAATATGTTTGTATATAAACAATATTTTTTCATGAAATAATTTCTTAAGCAACTGTTTGTAGTCTTGAACGAGATAATGGGTGAAGCGAAAACAAATTCTGATTTACGACACTTGTAAAAATTCCGTTTGTTGTGGTAATTAATTATGTTTGCAAATCTTTAATCCTAAGATGGAAAAAAACTCTTATCCGGTTATGAAAATTTTATAAAAGATTAAACAGATAAAAGGATTCAAATTATGTGAAAATAACGGTTTTCTGGATTATCAGTATTTAATTAAATTATTTCATAACGGCGTAAAAATCTATATTAATAACGTAATTAATTCTGAGATAATTGAATTATTCTGAAACTACACTTTTTAGGAGTTTTATGAAACATAAAGTCATATTAATCAGCAAGACATGTAAATATGTTCTATAAATATAGGTATGAAATCAAAGCTTGGTTGATTCCCCATTTGAAAATAAATTGATTCAAATTTATGAATAACGAACAACAACATTTGTAATAAGAAGAGGGAAGCCTCATAATTGTGAAGGAAAATACACTGGTTCTGAATGAAAAAAATAATAATAAATTATCTTTTGTTTGAGTTGGTACGGGCGGATCTACGGAGGGAGAAGGGAGGGCTTTGGGGCTGAAGCCCCTCCCCTAAAATGGTAAAATATAACCATGTTTTATAAAAAAAAAAAATATTAAAAAATTATCTCTTAAAGTATTATTGTTCGTGTAATTACCTTTAAAAGGATTTTAGGAATCACTTAAACACCATTTAATATATGTAGTTAGTTTCTTTATCTATTTCCAAAGTAATTATCGTTACTTTTATGAAAAAAAAATCTTTCGGGCTAAAGCTACCCTTCCCCCAAAATTAGATCCCGGACCTGCTAATGTGAGTCGGTCAAGCATAGTTAAAAAAAAATAGTTTAAAGAACAAATTTAATTAATTAAGATAAAAATACATAGTATTCTACGTGTCAAAATAATGCAGGTTATCCTATAATATATAGTTATATACTACAAAATAAAGTTTACTGTAGTACTCTTTGTCAGAAATAATAACAAAACTATTTATTATAATTTCATAATAAATGTATTATTAATTATTTAAAAAGTGTTTACTTTTCATTTTTAAATAAAATAATATGAATTAATTACTTCAACAAATGGTTTATTGTTTAATTAATAATATTTAGGGAGTGAATTATCATGTAAAAAGAAGCTAAATGTGTACATATAAATGTAATGTTATTTTCACAAATATTACAGAATATTTCATGAAAGTTACACAAGATGAGATTTAAGAAAAAATAATCATAAAACACAGTGACAAAAAAAATAATAATTATTTCATACATAATGGGAGGGAGGAGAGGAATTTATATTTGAAATTATATATATCTCAAGTATCAACATATTGGCGGCACTATGTTAAAGTAATGAAAGTGCAACGTTCGTCTCGAGATTGTTAAAGTTTATGCTTTAAAACGCTCGGCCACCACGTCCTCAAATAAGGACATCTGTCATTTTCATAAAGCCAAGAAAAAGTCAATTTATATTTTATAGGTTCAAGACAAACTGTTTCTGATGATTTTATTTAAGAATGTTCGAGTTGAATAATGAAACAAAATTATTAGAATTGGTTTAAATTGAAACTTTGTTACGAAAAATTGCCCTTTAATAAACTTTTTAAAAATGACAGATGTCGTCTTTGATATGAGGTCATTGATATTTAATGTATTCTTAAAGTGTCATTAAACGTTATCCTATTTACCGCAGGATTTTAGGAACATCGTTATTCCGGATTTTGTCAGTTACGAACTGCTTGTGTTAATAGTTAAAAATCTTTATCGAGAAAATGATAGTCCATCCAAGAAAATGCTAGATATTTAACGAAATACTAAAACTAACTGCCGATATTTCTTTCTAGGTGATGCTAGACTAACACATATTTTACTAAATCGATACGGTTGATGGTGAGTTTTAAATAAAATCTGATTCATTATTTCGTTTTTTTTTTTGTATTCCTCTCTTTCTTCCTATGTTTTTCCAAAACCGAAACTGCAAGCCTACGGTCATGTCCATACAGCTCCGACACGAATCGGGCACAGGAAGTCACCACTCTAAACTACGGAACTAGCACGCTCGGTCACTGCACTGTATTATCACGGCTCTTTTTGACGAGTTCATTGGAATGGCATAAGTTGAACATTTCTGTTCTTCATCACCGAAGTTTTTCGGACTATATCTGTATTTCAATTACATATTATATATGCTTGATTGAGGTAAAAAATAATATCACTAAGCATTTGTTTTCCTTAGTCCAATATTATAAATTTTAACTATAATTTTGTACATTTTTATGTAATATATATAAAAAAACTCTGGAAATTATTACACACAGTGGTTTATTATTTTCAAACAATTTAACATAAAAATTAAGATTATTTGCCATGTAACATCAAGGAAAATGAATAAAACGGGATTCGTAACATTGGGCTTTATAATTTTCTTTTTTACTAACGATAATTTATTTTAAAAATAGACAAAATTTCTAAGTTGATGTAAAACTTTCAAAAAACCAAAAAAAAAAAAACAATTATTAACACTGTAGTATAACATATAAAAAATATTTCGAACGCCATATATTTTCTCCGAATCGTCCAACTTCAACGATTTATTTTTTATTTTTTTTAGTAAAATACACAAACCTTAAATGACAACGATTACAATGGTTCATTATTAAAAATAAATAAACCAAAAATATTTAAAAACTGCTATACCAATAATGCTCTGATTTCGGTGAAACTTTTGATTTTTGGGCAAATTCAAATATCTTTGAAACACCTGATTATAAAAATTACAAAAATTGTATACTTCCTGAGATATTCGGTGATGTAATTTTATCACCCCTCGTGATTTTTTTCTAGCTTATTTTCGTTGAAGAACGTTGAATAGATAAATTTAAAGGTCACCGAGGAAAAGACTTCAGCCAAGTTTCATTGAAATCGGTACATTCGTTTAGGCGCTACAGTCCATACCAACACAGGTTTTTCAGCCGCCATCTTGCAAGGAAAGGGCGGATAGTAATGTCAAGGTAGGAGGATCATCCTCGGGTGACCTCTGACTTTAATTCCAAATTTGAAAAAAAATCAGTCCTATAACCCGGAGAAAAACCACGGACGACAGACAGACAAATTAAAAAAATATTCGATTTTCGAAATCTACATATCGTGAAATATAAAACCTCAAATTTCAAGGGATGCTTAATTTTTTTATTTTATTTTTTTGGGACGATTACAATGATTCCTTATTGAAAATAATAAACCAAAATATTTTTCTACTCATTATATTTTAATCTTAAAATTATATTAAAATATTCTAGCTTGCTTACTTCGTACTATTAATTTTTATAAGTAATTCAGGAACCCTATTCAAAAATATTTGTACCACTGTGACAAGTATATGGGATTGAGGATTATAAAAACTATAGAGTACTGATCAGAGAAATATAAAAAAATTCTTCATTAAAAACTTTGAAAACTTTTGCTTGTTTGTAGGTTTGTAGTTGTTCGATTTTTTTTTTTTTAATCGAAATTGTATTATTTTCTATGAGGCCGAAAATTAAAAAAATCTATATACTTAGATTATAGACATTGTACGGGCACTAATGCTCATGTATTCTTAATAGTATCCTGAACCGAACAAGAGAATTTAATATAAAAAAATATACATTATGGTCGGTATATATAAAGTATATATCATTTAAACATTAACAATTTACATCAGAGCTAGAAGCGCTCTTGATATTTACAAAGGCTTCATCCAACTTGAATCTGTCTTTAGTCATTCAATTTATTAAAAATACTAAGTCATACTGTTCATTTAGTAGTTAATAGAGTCTAAGAATAGTTTTGTCCAAAAATAAAAATAAAATATTACTGTTTTATTTTTATATTTTACAAATTTATATTTCATGATAGTTGAAGGTATGATAATGTACTTTATACCACATTAATTGCGAAAATTGCGACATTAATCTTAAATGTTTTTGATAAAAAACTAATCCGATGGGTATTGGATGTGGATACACGGATCTGGATGAATGGATCTTTAATATTTTATTTTATTATTATTTTTTTTTTTGTCTATAAAATATGTATTTCGCCTGTCAAGAATAAGTTGACAATTAGCAAATGTGATGGAGATAATTTTATGTTTTTATAGTTTAAAGTAAAAATCAATTCCCTTATATATTATTGCTAGTGGTTATCACGGATTATTGCATATTCATACAAACAATTGCAGAATAGTTCAATAATTCAGAATGTAGTCAATAAAAAAATTGTTAAGTTGCCTGATAAGGTTCTTCATCATATTATCATTGTAAATATATATATATATATATATATATATATATATATATATATATATATATATATATATTATACTTCTTCATCATAGTGGAATAAGAATAAAATAAATGTCTTATCATTGAAAAATGAGGCACAATTATTTATATGGAATTCCTACATAATTTGACTAAAAGAAATATTTTGCCCAGTGAATTTAGTAAATTAGCTAGTCAATTAAGAAGATTGCATGCTAATAGCATTATTAATGGAGAAAATATATAGCAATAATAGAAAATAATTGCATACAAATTTATTAATTGAAATTCTTAACTCTAATCGTAGAAACAAAGTAAATATACTCCATTAAACAAACAAATATTACTTATGCCTCCATTTTATTCGCAGATGAATATGTTTTTTAGAATACAAATTGTTTTTCATTAATTTCTATTGAAAAACTAAAATGTCACAGATTTTAACGATTTGCGGAAACGACCATGCTAACGAGTCATTACATAAAAAAGTAATTTCCTTCACCGATTTAAAACATATTATTGTCTCTCAGTTGTTACAACATAAAAAAAATATATTTTATATTTATTTTTTAAGTAGAAAAATACACAGTAGCCACGAAGGCCTTTTGCACGCCTATATGCAGCTATACTTTATGTTTTCCTTTAGTTTATAAGTGGCATCCTGTTGAATGTTAAATATTTGTTTAAAAAACATATATCCAACCTTTAAAGTAGAAACGTTAAGTAATTCTACATACCATTGAGTAAAAAAAGCTAATGGTTATATTTTTTATAAATGCCTTTTATCAATAG
Source organism: Nezara viridula (assembly GCA_928085145.1). NCBI lineage: Eukaryota > Metazoa > Arthropoda > Insecta > Hemiptera > Pentatomidae > Nezara > Nezara viridula. The sequence continues at coordinate 131,242,117 of OV725079.1, forward strand.
TAATTTCCCTGAAATATTGTAATCAAATTCTAAATTTTTAGAGAGTTTTCTCATACAAAATTCATATTTAATAGGTACTTTATATATCTATGTACAAGTAAAATATATATGCACATCAACATTGCATACAATTACATTTGTATATATCTGCACCTAGAATTGTGTTCATTAGTATATGATAATTGTAAATTTTATCTCTTGTTAAGTATATATTTTGCCTGAGAAACATAATGGGCAATTTTTATTTTTTTGTTGTGACAACTGAGACACAATAATATGTTTTAAAACGGTGTAGGAAATTACTTTTTTATGTAATGACTCGTTAGCATGGTCGTTTCCACAAATCATTAAAGTATGTGACATTTTATTTTTTTACAGAAATGAATAAAAAACAATGTGTATTTAAAAAAAACATTTTCATCTGCGAATAAAATGAAGGCATGGGTAACATTAGTTTGTTTAATGGAGTATAGTGACTTCGTATCTACGATGGATAAATTTGTATGTAATTATTTTCTATTATAGCTTTATATTTTCTCTATTAATTATGCTATCATATTATGATACTAATATGTGGTATAAAATCTTATTTATTTTTTTTCTTTTTGCAGTCTATTATCTTATTATATTACCCCTTTTCAACCTCTTGTTATCTATTTTAGGAAAATACTCATTATAAGTGACGCCCAATAACTTTTGATTCTCTGTAACTAATTCCATTGAGCTAAATATTTCTTTTTGTCAAATTATGTAGGAATCCATATAAAGAATTGCGCCTCACATTTTAATATTAAAAAATTTCTTTCATTCTTATTCCACTATGATGAACAAGTATAAAATGAAGTGTAAATGGTCAGATTTTAATTTTTCTTTTTTTTTTTTTATACAATGAGATATGATGAAGAACCTTATCAGGTAACTTAGCAAATTTTGTATTTACTACATTCTTCATTATTGAAGAATAGCTATTTATGGAATCGTTTGTATGAATATGCAATAATCCGTGATAACCACTTGCAATAATAGATAAGAGAACTGATTTTTACTTTAAAATATAAAATCATAAAATGTTATCCAGATCAGTTTATCCACATCCAATATCCATGGGATTAGATTTTTATTAAAAACATTTAAGATTAAGGTCGCAATTTTCACTTAGCTATGTAATGAAATATTTCCCAACTTGTATTTAATGTGGTATAAAGTACATTTTCATACCTTCAACGATTATGAAATACAAACTTCTAAAATATAAAAATAAAACGGTAATATTTTATTTATTTACTTTTTGGCCAAAATATTCTTAGACTCTATTAACAACTAAATGAACAGTATGACTATCATGTCTAAGAAATATTAAATGTTAATCATCTAAAATATCAATTTTAAACAACTACAAACCTACAAACAAGCAAAAATTTTCAGTTTTTAATGAAGAATATTTTTATATTTTTCTCTGGTCAGTACATTACAGTTTCGATAATCCTCAACCCCATATACTTGTCACAGTTATACATATTTTTTAAATTATATATTATAAAATATTCTTAGGCTCTATTAAGTACTAAATGAACAGTATGACTTCGTATTTTTAATAAATTGAAT